>JAKSXM010000238.1:7500000-10000000 GCA_022575985.1 Anagrus nilaparvatae | reverse complement strand
CACGTAGAAACATATCTTTGATATCGCCTTTGATTCCTATACGGCCTTTCCTAAAGGATAATAAAACCCCAAATAAAGGATTTAGTAAATCCGGACCTGATAGTAGCGAATTATTTAAACTTGTACCTGAATATTTAAAGGCAGCGTCAAGAACCGAGCGAACTTTATCTGGCTTATCAATTTTATATATACCAAAATGTGGGAGATACCATGCGTCAAGAGTGATATCTTCTGGCTTAACCTGTACGGCGTAACCCTCTTCAATAAGACGTTCTATTTCTTTATAATACATTGCCGCGAAGAGTGGCTCACGATCTAATTTTCGCTCTAATGATTTCAAACGTGCCCATGCACCTTCACGGTTATTTGGCATCTTTAAATCATCCCGTGCCCATAATAAGCCAGTTTCCCAATAACCATCTCGATAACGCGTGGTTTTCTCTAAAATTTCTAAAGCTCGTTCTTCTAATTTTGATTTGCGGACTGCCGTGCTCACGCCAAGGTTTTCTAAGGAGAAATGTTGTTTAATTAGATCATGTAAATTTTCATCGTTTTCATAATAGTCCGAGTCATCCCCCGAAAGGTTTGTAGAAGCTACACACTTGAAAACACGTTTTTTGGGATGTTTTGACTTTATAAGACCGTGAACTACCCATCCCAAACGAGTATATGAGGCTACAGGTTCATTTTGAGCTCCTTCGCGTAATTTGCGGGTTACTATGAGGTCCCATTTATCCTGACCTAATAAGAGTCGAGGGCTTTCAAACTCAAAGCTACTTATTTCTAGACCCCTAAAATGATTATAAGTTTCAATGGTATTCGATGCTAAAGAACGCGGAGGTAGATCAAGATTTTCTGTCACATGTATCCCACTTAAATCTAAAAATTCTACATTAAATACGCCAGAAATTTGACAGTTAACCTTACCTACAACTTGGACCTCTAAAGGCGTGTCATTTAAGCCTGCTAACCTTATAGTGCTCCGCATATTTTTTAAACCTAACTTAGCCGCCACTTCACGGTCAATCAAAGAAACTAGGGAGCCTTCGTCAAAAAAGGCTAATATTTTAATAGTACCGCTAGGCCCCTTTAAAATGACGGGTAATACCTTAAGTAGCGGCTTTGTAGCTAGTCAGGATGCGTTTGATTGAGTTTGAGTAGAATTTACAGCGGTCGGTTTGTCGCCATTTTCCCTTGTATTAGGGTTATGTAATAAGCGATTGTGAGGCAATCTACACCCACCCTGGCCGCATCTATACTTGGGATTGCAATCACGGACATTATGCCCACTTTTAAAACATTTACGGCAACGCTGGGTTTTATTAACCCAACGCCATCTGTCATTTACTGATAAATCTAAGAATGATTTGCAATCCCAAATTCGATGGCCCTTTTCTGAGCAGTAAAAACAACTAAGGTCTGCCGAAAAATTATCTCTACTTTCCCTGCTACTTTCTTTGATAGCAAATACGCACTTAGCCTTACCAGGATTTTCCGTCCGCTTCACGTTATCTTTTTTTGAACCACCTATAATGCGTGCTGTACCGGCGATATTAGCGGATTCGGCCTCACGATCAAGAAAATCGGCTATTTTTACAAGGCTTGATCGACCCCCTGATTCTCTAAGGTAATCATGATATTTATAAATTACCGTATACGGAATTTTCCCTAAAATTTCATCAATGAGCTCAATATTTTCCGTATACCCGGTTTTTCCAATAGAAATCATAGCGTCAACATTATTTTTAATCGTTGCTGCGAAAGCTATGAGATCTATCTTCCCGGAATTTAATTTTGGCAAGTTTCGCATCGCGTTGACTAATTTGAGAACAACCTCGTCTTCGTTTCCGAAACGGCGTTCGAGTGCGCTCATTATTTGTGTCGCACTACTGCAGGTAATCATAAGGCTTTCTACTGCCTGTTTTGCATCGCCTTTCAAACAGTTGTACAGTCGGTGTACATTTTCGCGATCAGAAAATCCTCCGACTTCCGTAGAATGCTCAAATACCCTTTTAAATCTTAACCAGTCAAGAGTATTTCCGTCAAAGGTTAAATTTAACTTGTCCACCGTAAGTCTATTTAATAAGCCCGGTTGACGTTCAATGGCTGGTCCATTTTTGAAGCCACGGAAAGCTTCCGCTACGGCATTGGATATTGAGGCAGAAAGCTCTTCACTAGCTGAAGAGGTCGACGCTTGATCCGTAACTGCACGGATAACACTCGCATTTGCCAAATCTAGCGCAACCCGTTCGCGTTCTGCCTCCATCATGCGTAATTTTAAACGATCAACTTCAATGTCTAAATCTAATTTACGCTTGCGCAAATTGAGAAATTCATTATTAACATTAGTAGCTGTTCCCGCAGCTGAGTTTACCAAAAGGTCTCGATCGTCAACTGCTAGATCTCCGGAAACCGTATTTGAGGCATGCGAGCCATCGTTTATAAAACCACGACTACTACCTCCACGAGCGAGATTTGAGGAGAAAGCATCAACTATTACATCATTGCTTGCTTCTCCGGACTGCTGTACGGATACTTGCGTTGGAGGGGTTGCGGGCCCTACTTCTACTATAGTGCGCGCGCGGCCTCGACCGGCGCGCGCCTTAGATGCCGCATCCGAGTTGTTTCCGGATCTAGCTTGGGGAATACTTGCGACTCTTTCTTTCGGCGGAACTCTACGACCCCCGCCCCGCGCTCCTTTTCCGCGGTTGTTGCTAAGTCGTCCGCTTCTAGTATTTACCATTTCAATATACTATAAGAACGATTATGCGCAATAATTAATATAAAAATTAAACCAACTATAGAAAAGAAACGTGATTATGGACTAATGTAATTACGAATTAATTATTAATAAAAATACCCAAAATATATGTTTAATTATTAATATAAAAATAATTTATTAAATTAATTATTAAAAATAAAAAATTACTAAATTTTAAAAAATTAATTATTTATAAAAAAAATGATAAAAAATTAAAATTAATTATTTACGAAAAATACTAAACTTCTTAAAAATTAATTATTAATATAAAATTACTAAATTTTAAAATTAATTATTTATAACAAAAATGCAAAAAATTAAAGTTAATTATTAACAAAAAATTACTAAATTTTAAAAAATTAATTATTAATAAAAATATCGCTAAATTTTAAAAATTAATTATTTGTTAAAAAATTATAAACTTAGAAATTATTATTAACTAAAGAATACTAAAAATTAAAAAATTAATTATTAATAAAATATACCAAAATTAAAAATTAATTATTAATAAAAAATATTTAAACTAAAATTTTTATTGTGTCAAATATACGATTAATAACTTTTAACTTTCGAAGACAAAAAATTAAACCAACTCGTGCATTAGATTTTTACCGGTTAATATTTCCCGGGTACTTCGGCACCAATGTTAATTTACGTTAAAGCTCCAGTGCAAGAGCATGCATAATTAGTTGTTCTTCGTTCTACTTATATGGTGGTCCTTAAAAGGACCGATTGGTTTTGTTGTTTAAATAAATGAAATTTCTCACACAGACATCCACATTCACTCCTTAACAACTATAAATACTTGACTTTACAATGAACAAAAATGGCAGCCTTTAGCACGCCGAAAGACTGACGCTCACTAGGCGTCTGAGGAAACACTTATTCCTCGTGGACGACTACACGTCGTCCGGTTTGGCCAAACCCTTACAAAACTTTAACCAAATTTTACAGAAAATCGACCACTGACTTTTTTAACACAACTAACTTTTCCAATTTTCAATTTTCACCACTTTCACAACAAATTTTGACAATGAAAAAACATACGATATGATCAACAGCAAAACCAATCAATTACTGACTTAATGACGCGTAAAAATGTGTTCGATCGTATATTTGACTTTTATACATTATATCACGCATACTTTTCTAATTAGAAAGGCATGCGCGACAAATCTTAGTTAAAACAAAGAAGAATATATACTTAAACTATGAGAGACTATTTAAGGGCCTGATGGTGTAAAAAACCTGCTTATCGGCCGAGCTAAACTTTATAGAATTATTTACATAGAAATTATTTACAAAAATATTTATTTAACATCATTATAAACCTTTCGTAATTCTTAATTTACTCTCTGCTTTTTTTGCAAACTATGTTCTTTTTTATATATTGAGTAATAAACTTTTTTATATGTCTTTGTCTGCATGTATGTGTGATATAATTAAAAGGAAAAAGTATTATTTTTCTTTTTCAGAGTATAATTTTAAGAAAATTACAAAAATAGGGTTAATCTTAGTCTCAATGAATCTTATAAAGTATTAATTAGTGTTGCGAGTCTTTGTGAGTGCTACCAAACATGCAGCTAAGTAATTAATACGTTAATAATTAATGTTATTTCTCTAAGCCTCAATTAATAGATTAAAAAAATTTCTTATGAAATTTTAATAGCAATAAAAATCCGTAAAATCTTTTCAATTAAACATAACAAGAATGATAAAAGATTTATTGAAGAGCCCAGGATATAAAATAAATATTCTCAATTCGTAAAAGATCATTATTTTTCCAAACTTTATATAAACTCCTCTTTATTCAACGAGATGAATCAACTCTTCTTATTATTATCAACAACAAAATCTAAGGGGTTCTCTTTGATGCTTTAAAGAAATTCTTTTTTTACTTCGATTATTATTGAAATCTTTTTTTCACTGGTTTATTTATGAAAAAAATCTATTAAATTAATACGGTTGTTTAATCTAAAAAAAGAGGGTAAATGACGTTTATACTTGACTTAAATACAAAAAGTATCTTTTTTAAAAATTGGGATTAAAACTGTGAGTAATTAAAAAAAAGTGTCTATTTTTGTAAGGAAAATAAATGAGATTTTGAGAATTAGTAAACTTTCTAATTAACGTTCGTTGTTGTTTCTTTTAAAATTTCAAAGTCAATTTAAACAAAATAAATCTTTTGTACCAATCTTAAGAAAAAAATCGATTTTCTTCTAATAATCTCCAAATTAAAAGTTATAAATTTTCTAAGTACTGACCAAGAACCAAGTTTCTAAAAAAAAAGGTACAGAAAAATAAATTTTATTTTTTTAACAACTTTTTTTTCTTTTTTACTTAAACTTTTACTGACCTAAAACTTTATTTTTTTGTGTAGGTGAAAATTGTTATATGTCGAATATAAGACTTGAAAATGTGATAACGAATTACTTGAAAAATTCTTGAAAAAAAAACTTTAGGGTTATAAATAGTTTTTGTTAGAGTAATTTAGTTGAATTAACTTGTCTAATTTTAAAGGAAATAATAATAATAAAATTTTTTTTATTTATTTATATTTCTAAAAAAAAATAGAACTTTAACCATAATTTTATTTTTTTATGTGTACTTAAACAAAAAAATAAAAGAGTTTGTTTAGACAGTTTTATATGAAAATCACCAATTCATTATAAAAGTTTTTTTAGTGCCTTTCTCTTTATAAATAAACGTACTTGAGGGACTAAAAAAAAAAAATTTTTTTTTTTTTTTTTAGCTGCTTAAGTATGATACTTAAAAAAAATTTTTTTTGTTGAAAGTTTTAATTTTGAAATGACGTAATGTATTATAGAATTGAATGTAATTCGAGTATGATTTCACGGGATGCTGGTTATGTGTTATTTAGTTGAGTGTCATACTATTGCCTGAAGGCCTTTATCATATATAAGGGAAATGGAAACTATCAAAAGCACTTACGTGGATATACATTCATGACGTTATCTTCTTGTAATCTTCTGAAATATGAAAAATTTCATGCCTGACTTAAATTATGTTATACTACTTGTATTTTTTTAGTAAAAATAATTATTTTTTAATTCATTTTTTTAAGTATGTCTGACTGAATTTAGGTTATACTACTTAAAAATTATTTTTTTAAATAATTTTAATTGTCTTTCATTGTAATAAAATTAAATTTTTAATAAAAGAAATAATTTTCAAACCTGGTTGACTTTTAATTAAATTTTTTTTATTAATCTAATTCTTTATTATGTAAAATTAATTATAATAAACTTTGTTAATTACAAGGTAAAATTGTTCTGTCGGACCAAATATATGTTATACTACTTAAATGCTTTAAAGGGCAAAGCGCCAGCAATGTTAAATGCATTCAAAAATTTTAAATAGTGTAAAATGGATCCAACTAGATTAATCATACGTATTTTTGGCCGCCGAAAACGATTTTGAAGGTTTCACTCATTTTCCGATGCCCAGTTATGAATAATAATTAAAGCTATCGCCCAAAATAAACAAATAAATACAATTTTTTTTTAAATTTTGCTGATTGAGCTGAATTTTGGTATACCTCTTAGATTTTTGGGGTCACTAATGATAATTCTAAAATTAGATTTTTAAATTAAAAATGGTGGACCCTAAATTCCGCATTTCTAAGTTTTAATTTCAAAATCGGTAATTTGTATACTTACAGGCTTTATTTGATTAAGTCAAAAGATCATTTTGTAAACGTAATTAAGGGCTAAGAAAACTGAAGTTTGGATGTAAAATGCTTCAAATAGCTTAATTTACCAATTTTGAGGTTAAAAACTTAAACTCGTGCTGGTGCTCACGCTAGTGTCTAAAATTTTACCCCTTGGATACCTAATATACTATATTATCAACCATTAAAAATCTCACATAAAAATATATTTTATTACGAACTCAAACAATTGAATTTCCTTAATAATAATAAAACGTAGCAAAAGAAGCTTATATTTTTGATATATTTTGTAGCGCCTTATAATTCCGGTACATAATAAAATTGGACTTACTAAATAAATATTGCGTGACTTAGTAATAAAACTCATTCAACTAAAAAAATTAAATCTGACTAGTTTTATTATTTTAATTAAATATATATTAATTTTTATATTGTAACAAAAAAGAGGGTAAAAATATCAAGGGGATATTAAAGCTCTAGTATTTTAATAGCATCGATGTCTTCCACAAGAAATAGACTGTGTAATTTTTTTATTTATAAGATTTGAGTAACTAGAGGGAGGGAGTATAATAGAAGAGTACATTTAAGCTTCTTTTTCAGGATTTTTTTACTCCCAATTATCTGAGATTAAGTCTATGTCAATTATATGCTTTGTATTATCGGAAAGCTTTAAATTAAATAACAAATTATTATTATTTTTTTTAATTATCGAGAAAAATATTGGTTTTTTAGGGTTGGATGAAACTGAGTATTATTTCCAAAATTATTTTTATTTTTCTTAATTATTTTTATACCTTAATTTTCCTAGGGTCTTAAAACCGAAAATTTTTAGAAATTTTTTTTCTTCAAAATTGGACCCTAAATTTAAATGAAAAATAAAAATATTTTCAAATTCAATCTCGGTCTAATATATGCAAGCTAATTTAGTTAAATTCTTTATTGATATAAAATAACTTAATTAAAATCGATAATATTTGAAGTATTTCTTTATTTTAACATTAATTAAAAGGAATTTGATAACCTTAAAAAAATCTACGACGTTCATAAATAAAATTTTATATTATATTTTTTTCTGCAAAGTAAAAAAAATAAAATATGACATATAATATTTTCAATATTTATAACAACATTAAAAATCTTGACATTTTTCCAGTTCATAAAAATTGACTAAATTTATAATAAAAAAGATCCCCTTGTTAAAACCCGAATTTTTTAAAGAGTACATTTTTTTTGATAATATTTTCTTTTGGTCATTCAATATTTTCGTTAGTTAAAAGAGAACTTATTGTATTTTTAACAACCAACCGTATTAAATGTAGAGAAAGTGAGAGAGAGAAGCACTTGAATGCTTGACAAAGCGTATTAGAGTAACCATTTCTGAATATACACAGCCCTTTCTAAATGCAATGATCCTTTGATGTTTAGAGTGGACCAGCGAAGAAAGAGGGGTAGGGAGAATGAGTGAAAACCCCTTTATACATAGATGACTTAGCTAATTTAGACAAATTAATTTCAATGCTATTAAGAAAAATTATATTAATTAAAAAATATTTTTTGATGTTACAGTATGATGAACAATAACCCAGCTGAAAAACCAGATCCAGATAATATTAAAATGTTCGTTGGACAAGTACCTAAAGATTTAGACGAAAATGATTTACGTTTAATATTTGAAGAATTTGGTCGTGTATATCAAATTAACGTACTGCGTGATAAATTCACTGGAAATAGTAAAGGTAAGACTTTTAAACTGTCAAAATATTAATTAATTTTTAGAAAATCCCTGAAATTCCCTTTAGATTCACAATTAAATTACTAAATTGAAATAGTGGTCAATTAAAGTAAGTGCAAATTCATGTTCGAATTTCTATCATCTTAATTTCTATCATCATAGAATTCAACATTCATTTACATTCTCGATCAAAAAACTATTCATTTTATAATCGATCGTTAAAATAAAATGCAAATTTATTTTTCAGTCTCTATAGAAAATAAAAAAAACGACATAATTGTCCATGATAAGCAAATTTTTTATTATTCTTCTATGCCTTTAAGGTATTTTTAAGGCGTAAGATTTTTTTTTGCAATCAAAGCAAACTATCTTTTTTATAAAAATATAAAGTTTTGGCTTTTAGCCAAAGATTATAAGCACGCTTTTATGTACACATAAAACTTTTAATTTCTCAGAATCTTATCATATTCATCGTTTTTCAGCATTAATAAGTTGATATATTGAAAAAAATGAATATTTGAAAATTAATTTTTATTAATTCTTTGTTTTTTTATCAATTAACGCGAATTTGTATAAAAAACAAATTTAAAACTTATCATCACAGTTTGACTTTCATTTGAATATATCTTAGTTTGGAATGAAGAATAGATTATTTGTAAAACTCAGCATGAAACATGAAAACAATTTATATATATAAAGAAATCGATATCTTATAAGAATTGTATAAATTAAACTCTGCTTGAGGTAAATTGATAGTAATTTATGCATATTAGACTGGTAATTATTTAAGAATTTTTGCTTTTTTACGCTGCTAAATAGAATTTTAATCACGTTAAAAAAATTAAAAAAATTTTTAATCAATTAAATTACCTTGAAGTAAAATAAGGAAAATTTTTTAGCAGTGTAGAACAAATACTAGACGCTATGTATAGAAAAATCGAAGTAATAAAAAATTAATTTAATCATAAATTTTAATGGCATAAAATCGGTAAATGCTATAAATACAAATCAATAAGTAATAACCGAGAATTATAGAAATTAATACAGTTTTATATTTTTTATGTAATTTTACAAACATTGTAGTTTTTAATGACTAGAATTATTTAGATAATTGCAATCGTTTGCGAAAATCTAAATTTTATTAACAATAAAAAATATACGAGTGTATATTAGTCTGGTTTTTTGCTTTGATATTAAATTGCTGCGTAGAATTAGGCGTTAGTTAAATTACGGAGATGGGAAATCTGCTTGCAAGTATTTTTTTTCAGTATAGTTTTTAGCTAAAATTTGGAAATTTAATTATTTTGGTAATCAAGCTTTTTAAAAGTCTGACTAATGAGGAAAAAAAGTTACCATAAAAAATTAAGTCCTAAAATTCATTGAACTTTTATTTGAACTCTATTTTTTTTAATCCAAGAACTACTCCAAGAATTAAAATAAAAGTGCGGAAAGAAAACATTTAATTCAATTAATACCTTTTAGTAAGTACAAATGTAACAGCTACTTATACCTATTTCTACGATTTCATTAAAAAATTTAGAACATCGATTTCTTTTTGTCTCTTAATACAAATAAATATATTTCTTTTATATTAGAAAATTAAATTTGACGTTATTATTTTGATTTCCTTTGCTAAAATATCAAGTAATAGTAAAGTTGTAGTATTTTTTGTTAATGTTTTAAAACGTAGCTGGAGGCTGTAGGCATGAAGGATTTAGTAATTTTTTTATTAACTTCATTTCTATCAAAATAAATTTGCAAATATTTTATAAACTTTAAACAACCTGCCTACATTCATAGAATTTAATTGAAATTTTCTGTATTTTTATTTTTATTTAAAAATCGATAAAAAAGAATAATAAATAAATTAGTACCGAACAAAAAAAAATACAAATAAAACCAATTATTTAAATAAATAAAATACTGTAAAAGATTGTGGTTTTAAAGTAAAAAATCAATAACAATAAAATTTTTATTTTTATTTCTACACTGTAAAAAGTAACTTTTTTAGATTTACAAAAAAAGTAGAATTTTTTTGAAAAATTAGTGAATTTTCAAAAAATTTTGCAAATATTCGATAAAAATCGTAAATTTACTAAATTTAGTATATAATCGAAAAATTCGAGAATTCTCAATTTTTTTTGTGATTTTACGAAATTATTACGATGTTATTTTTTGGAAATTTTCGAAAAAAAATTGTAAATTATGAATTTTTCTTGCGAATTCACTAAAAAAAATCGAGAATGTTCGAATTTTTTGTTAATTTACTAAATTTAGTAAATATACGAGGGATTAAATTATTTTATAATTTTTTTCGAATATTTAAAAATTTTTTTGAAAAAATACTAATTTTTCGAAAATGTTCTAATATTCTTGTTAATATAAGAAAGTTACTTTTTACAGTGTATTTAAAACTTTTAACCATTATTTTTGATTAAAAAAAAATGTTTTTCCCTTTGAATACCCAAAAAATATGCAAATCAGTATTTGGATTAAGAAAAAAGAGATAAGAGTTATAAAATTAACTTATTTTAATCCCTCGTAAAAAATTTTCAAATATTTACCCTAAAAAAAGTACCTAAAGTTATATCTTAAAAGCACGCAGTGCTTAATCAGTAAAAATTATTAATAAAACTTATATTTATTTTACAAAATTTATCGCTTTAATTTTTTTACCAGGCAATAACTTATATTTAAACTTTCATAAAAAAAAATAAATAAACTTTTTTATAACATAAAAAGTACTTCCTTTAGTACTCTCAGCCCAATTTTTCTTAAATAAAAAAAATATAAAATATGCTAGTTATGATGATAAATTTTTTTTTGTAAGTAAATAATGAAAAACTCGAGTTTGAAATACATCGCAGTTAGTTTTTTAAAGAACAGAATTATTATTATTATTAGTAAGTAAAACTGTTTTGTATGCGAAATAAGAGAAATTTAATATCATTTCGTATCTTAAATTGCATAGGAGATCGTGCAACGTACCTTTATTTTTTTACTCCACGACCTAAAATAACTTAATTTACTGACTAAGTTACTTTGTACGTTAAAGTGAGGTATTAAATTATCTTTATTGACTTTTTTATTCAAGAAATAATTAATTCAGTTTTTTACTTATTTTAATATAAAGAATAATTCTCCGCAATGTATTCTTGATACTTTAATGATTACTTTTATGCATAAAAAAACAGTTGAGATAAAAAATTAATAAAAAAGTCTCTTCGATAATGTTAAATTTTCTACTTACAAAACAATACGGAACTGAAAAAAAATCTTAAAACAATTAAAAAATATCTTCAATACTTTTTATACCTATAAACCGAATAAAAAAAATAAAGAATTTTGATCGAGAGTCCGGGGAATTTATACTAGACGATATTATAGCCAAATAGGATCATAAATTTCTAACCTAAAATATAATATACTAAAACCTTTTTTGATGATGCGCTACATAATTCGAAAAAATAAAAAAAAAATATGTTTAACCCCCTAGTGTACATTACGGGTCATATATTTATTATATATATTTCCGACACTTTTTTTAGTTTATTATTTTCATTATATGAATTATTGAGGCTCTTTCTATTTTTTTATATAAATATTTAACACCGTAATGTATACAATGTTGCTTTCTTTTTTCTTGGGGCGGAAATAAATGCTATTTATTTGGAGTTTATTTTAATGATTTTTAGAGCAAGGAAGTATTATTTAATGAATTAAGTGTTTCTTTTTATTTGGACAGTATTGTGTACATGAATCACTGTTTTTAGTACTTATTTTACGACCGAAACTTCGTTTAATAAGAGATCCTTACTACGACAAATTAAAACTCGATATTAAATCTGGTAATCTTTAAAATTTATATAGTGTAGTTGGGAATTTTTGATGATTAATCGAGAATAATTCCCAACTACACTATATAAATTTTAAAGATGACCAGATTTAATCTCGACTTTTAATCTGGGGCCAGTACTCCAGTCAAATCAAGGTTTTGGTGGTATTGTTTGTGGCCGCCACCAGATTTGGTCTACTATAGGTTTTTTTGGTCGCTGAACACGAAAATTGGGGTCTTTTCTATGAGAAATTGGGGCTTGATCCTTAAATTAGCCAAAATTACCCCTAAAAAGGGTGTTTTCGGTACTTTCTTTCTAGCCCTCCAAGATTTGGTCTATTAGGGTTTGTTCATAATTACACAGTCTTTTTTTTTTTTTTTTTAAGAAAGATCAGGCGCAGGCGTGGCCTATGCGCTACATTTAATTACAGTAGGAATGTACATAGTACATAAAATAAGTATTATATAATAAATTTGATATCTAGAATTAAACTTTGTTGTAATTTTAACAATAAAATTTAAGAAAAAGCAAGAAAATATGAATATAAAAATAATAAGAATAATAAAAATAGTAAAAATAATAATAACAAAAAAATTGATTTTAATAAATTATTAGAAAATTAACGCGATTGAAGGACAGGTGTTTTTTGTAGATGTAATAAATACTTCATGATATGCATTTTGAATGTATCTATACATGTATATGATTTTAATGTAAATGGAAGATTATTCCATTCAGTAATAGCTGTTATGAAGAAGAGCTTTTGTAAAAATCAGTTCTATAGAAAGATGGAAGGGAAAATGTAAGTGGCAGGAATTCTGACAAATAAGTATCAGGAAGGTTCCGTTGAGAGCGCCTGAGTTCTTCATCAGGTTCTTTAAATTGTGAGGATAGATATAACGGTCTTTTGAAAGATATTAAGCTGTGTACAAGAACCAGCTTAAAATATTTTCTACGAGATTTAGCAGTTAACCAATCTAATTGATTTCTCAATGGTGTTATTGAGACACGATCATATCTACCCACACCGAAAATGAATCTTATGGCCAAGTTGAGAATCCTTTCAACTTTGTCTACAAGAGCAACATCAAGTGCATCGTAAACTAGACAACAGTAATCAAAAAAAGGAATAATCAAAGAGGACACTAACAATTTACGAAGCTCTAAAGATAGTAGTCTTGATTTCATGCGTAAACGATGTAGGGTAAAATGAACATTTTTTGTTAACTTCATAATGTGCTGTGTCCAATTTAAAGTTGGGGTTAAGATTACTCCAAGATTTAGTACTGAAGTTGAATATGGTATTATTACATTAGAAACTGATATTGTAGGAATATTCGAATTGTATATGATATCTAGATTATTTAATTGAAAATTTGTTCCGAAGTTAATGGCTTTAATTTTTTTGGGATTTAATTTTAGGCGATTAGTTGTTGTCCAATCCACAATAGCATTGACATCACTCTGTATATTGGCCATAGCAGTATTATAAGAAGAGACTTTACTCTGGATGAAAATTTGCAAGTCATCAACAAACAGTTCTGAGTAACAAAAATTTACTGTATCAAGAATAGAATTCATATAGATTAGGAATAAAATAGGACCAATAACTGATCCTTGTGGGACACCTGAACTGGTTGTAATAAACTCAGTAGGTTCACCATTTTCATCCATAACTGCTTGCTGACGAAAGAGCAAATAGTCATGAAACCATTGCAAGGTTTTATGAGTAAAGCCTAAGTCATACAATCTTCTCAAGAGAATTGTATGGTCTATAGTATCGAAGGCCTTAGAGAAATCAAACATTAATAAGGTTGTTATAAAGCCTAGTTCAACACCGCGGCGAATAATATCTGTGAGGTTAAGTAGCACAGTTTGAGTACTAAAATTCTTTCTATAGCCAGATTGATGTAGGTTTATTAGATTGTTATCCTCCAAGTAGGCAACAACCTGATCAACTATTAATCTCTCCAGGGCCTTCGCAAGATGTGCCATATTAGCTACTGGGCGAGTGTCTGAAGGAGATAGTGGATGTGGTATCTTGCTCAAAGCAAAGATGTATATTTGCTTCCAAATTTTAGGAAATTTAGAGGAGTTGATTGATGTATTAAAAATGAAGGTAATATAGTTTATTAGAATATGTATTGAGTCCTTATAATGTCTAATGTTGAAACCATCAGGACTTCTACCCTTACATTTTGGTGCAATTTTAATAATTGATTTGGATACTTGATCAGAAGTTACTGGAATAAGTGTAAAAGTGGTATCAAGATTTATTGTATGAGAAAAAGTGGGTAATGTAACACAGGAAGGGGATGACTTGTTTATATTAGAAAAGAAAAGAATTATTTCTATAGCTGTGAAAAATTGTAAAGGAGATGCATAGTTTGTTGAAGTTAGTCCTATGGAATCAAAAATTCTCCATAGAGCAGAAGAGTCAGAAGTATTTTTCAGAGTGTCTTTTATAAAATCATCTTTTCTTTTTCTGACCTCTGTCTTAAGATCAGCACGCATCTTACGAAATTTTGTTAAGAAGGTATCAATACCAGTTGATAGATACTTTTTATACAATTTATCGCGAATTTTAAATTGTTGCTTTAAATAATCATCTAATTCAAAAGTTTTAGGTTTTTTTATTATTTAGTCTTTATTATATAACATCGAAAACTCATTTCTATTGCGAGAAAAATAATTCTAAAAAAAAATTTTAATCCTTAAACACACAAAAACAAAGATTTATTCCCCTTTTTTGTAAAAATATTATTTTTAAATCAAAATTCCCTTTCTTCAAGATATCTAACATAAAAAAAAATAATAACAACATTATGTAAACACTAATCTAAAAATCTCTCTGACAGAATTTAAGAAAACCTTATAAAAAATTGTATAAACGGATACTATACTCTTTTATATATAACAACAAAATAACAAAAAAAAGAAGAAGAAGCTTGTAGTAAGCTTTTATAGTAGCTTATAGCGACATACTTCTTAAACCTTTCAAACATAAGAAAGTTAAAAAAAAGGTATACTACTCGATGTCTGCTTAAAGTTTTCTTCTTTTATAAATAAAAAATATAAAAAATTCCCCTTGCGGTGATCTTAGCGGCTAGCCACATACAATTTTTATTATTTTTTTTTATTCAAGTGGCCGAGCAATTCTTTAGCTTATTTATGAACGACAGCATAATTTTTTTTATAAAGTCTATGATATCAATCCCCCCAAAAAAATAGATACTATATTTAAGTTTCTTGTCATGCGTTTTTTTTTTTTTTTTTTGAAAAAAGTTCTTTTCATGACAATGCAATTGTTGAATTTAACAGCGTGAAATGAACTGCCAAGCATTACTTTGCTCAATTTAACGAAATGAGTCATATATATTATAAAAATTACATTTATTACTAGTACACATAATAAAGTTTTTTTATATTTAATTGCTTTGAATTTATAGGATAATCCCTTTTTTTCAAATAAAACTTCTTATTTTTCAGACAATTTTAATTATCATCTTGACAAGCAGAAACTTCCAATTAAAATCTGCAATTAACAATAATATTTCTTTTAATAATGAATAACTTGAAATATTGATTATAATAAAATATAACCTAAAAAAACAGGAAATTATTGAATATAGAAATTAAAATGATCCTTTTTTTATGACTCATTAAAATTCAATCAGAATAAAAGAAGAGAAAAGAAATTGAAAATGAGTAGGTATTATCGAGTACATTGAAGCATTTTTTTTTTAGAAAAATAGATTGAGGTTAATTCTAAGGATCAAATTTTATTATTACTAAATGACGGAAATAAGTCAAACGAGAGAGTAAGAGTAAAAAACAAAAAAAAAAAGCTTAGAAAGAGATAGACTCTATCTTTTATTATTATTATACAAAGTCAGTAACAGAAAGCAGACGCAGCAAATTGCCCGTTAATAATCCTCTATATGCTTCCTTTACTGATCCTGTGTAATTGCAAAACTACTACTAACTTAAAATTTTATACTAAAGAGAGAGAGAGAGAGAGAGAATTTTTTTTTTTATAGAAAAAATAATTTTTTTTTCTTCCTTATATCACGAATTTAATGAAATCCAAGCACTCGACAATGAAAATATTATGCAACTTTTTTCTTTATTATTGATTATGCAAGATAATAATAGAGAAAAGCTCTGTGGATGATATGGATTGAAATTTTTTTTTTTTTTGGCTATTGAAATTTTAATTTATTTGGATAATTTTGGTTCCTCATAGGAACCAAATTCACCATTGTGATCGGTCAAAATTTTTTTTGTTGATTTTTTGGCATATAAGCACGTTTTGAGACCTCAGGAAGCTAAAAAACCGGTTTTAAAAAAGAAGTCTGTATTTATGTGTATGTGTATGTATGTAACCGGTGATATTCCACAAACATTATGGAATTAAGACCTAATTTTTCCACGAAAGTACCTATATTTGAAAGTATGGTTTCTACTATATATCTCGTATCTTATAATTTACTTTTTAAAAATTTTTTCCTCAAAATTTATAGTATTTTTTTGGACCTGATACTTAATTTTTTCAAAATTTTTTTCTCAAAATTTTTAACTGCACAAAATACAAAAAACGCCAAAATTTTTTTTATTTTAGGACGTAATACTTAATTTCTTCCTATGAAAGTACGAATATCTAGAATTATCGTTTCTAAAGGATTTCTCTATCTGATAAGTAATTTTTCAAAATTTTTTTTTCCAAAATTTTTTACATAAAAAATTAAAAAAACACCGTACATTTTTTTCTTTTTGGATGTAGAACTTAATTTATTTCTATGAAAGTACTAATATCTAGAAAAATCTTTTTTTTATATAAAAAAACCTAATTTTTTCCATGACATGTTAAACTAACAGTATCAAGGAAAAGATTCTCAGTTTTTCTTATGACATTATACTTTGTTATGTAAAATAGACCATTAAGAACATTTTGTTATTGCTAATAAGGAACCGTAGTGCCAATTACTTGGCAGCGTATTTTGTTTAAAAATTGTAATTTTGTTTTGTAGGAGACAGTATTTGGAAAATTAGAAAAGCTTTTGAAAATTCTTTGAATGATAAATTAGAGTGATAAGTCAAAAGAAAATTTCTTATTTACGTCAATCAAAGTGAATAATTTATTCTTTTTTTAGTAATTTACATTTTAGAAATTTTCATGACAAAGAAAACAGCTGATTAGAGTCAAAATAAGAGAGATTTTAAATAATTCATTATCATAACCCATAAATATTTGTCTATAATTAAGTAGCTTTGAATTCAAAAATTAAAAAAAGTTTCTTAATTATCAATAGTATAAAAAACAAGTAAAATTGTTGAAAGTAATTCAAGAGAATTTGAAATCGTTTAAAAAGTAATTTAAATAAAACGAGTAATTCAACAAAATCTTTATTTAAACAAAAACTTTTTGATTTACATTTTGTCAAGTTAAAACTAAAATACCTTTTTCGCTTTGGGACTCGTTAGTTTATTTTATATCTTCTATTTCTCTTTATGCTACTTGATTTTGTTCTAATGTTATATAAATTTAACTTGATAGGTGAATATAGTATAGAACTTTTAGAAATCTTTTTTCGGCTTTAATTGCATTAGTTTTTTATTGATTTGTTATTCAGAGTTTTCTGTTGAAAAAAATTTTTTACCTTCTTTCTATAAGAAATATAAAAATTTATTTTCTTGGGTATATTAGGTTGGACGTTAGATTTAGGTGTTTTCGGGTAAAAATTTAGTAACTGAAAATCTATTCCAAAAAAATTTTTCTTTTTTCTCTCGAATGAGCTACTAAATTTTGCTTTTCTAAATCCAAATTTTGATATTGGATTAATTTAAGAAATTATGATCAAATTATTTATCTGACTAACTCAAAATTTTATCAATAATTTTTCGTGTAAAATATGCATTCCATATAACAATTGCCAGAATAAATCTTTAGATTTGGCCCATTTCTGACCAACTTCTTTATATTTGCGACAAAGAAAAACGCTCAATTTTAAATCCTCTAGGTCTCTAGAAAGCAAATTTGTTTTTTGGCCATTTTTCATTTTTTTATGAATTTCTTAGTAAAAAAATTAGTTATAAAAGAATATTGAAAATAGTCCATGGGATCAAATTTTGCACTGAATTCAAGTTAAAATAAATTTGTACCTTGAGGGCTAAAAAATTCAGAGGTTCTGTATTTAATGCATACAAAAATATGTGCTATTAAATCAAGGTTTGATTCTGATAGTGGTAAGTAAATTTTAAAAATAACGTTCGGGCTAATGTACACAGTTTATTTAAAATTTGAATACAAATTACTTAATATAAAAAAATATATTCCAAGAAATTATTATTAATAATGCTATAATTATCTTGGTAAAGATTAAAAAAGATATCTTTTTTCCATATCTGCATTATTAAAAATTCGAATGTCATAAAAAATTGACTTTTTAATGAAAACTTTCTTTTAATATATTATTTGCAGGAATATAAAAAAAAATCTAAATTATGAAGATGTCTCAATTTTTTTTTTGATTATAAAATATCAAAAAGAATTTTTTTTTCTTATTCACTACTATTAGACTCTGTGCTTGCACAAAAGATAAAACTGGTTTCTTAGAGATGACGAGTATATTACTTGTCATAAAACTTATTTTGTAAAAAGTTATATTTTTTTGTATTTTGTCTTGAGATTTTCTTTAATATAGAAGATTTTTTTTACATGAAAGATATATAAATTAAAAAATAAAATTGCATCGAGTTATGTTTTAGATTTATTTTTTTTAAATTATGTTTTTGTACATATGGACTGTATCAGATAGAAGATGCATTTTTTTTAATTTTTGGGTAGCTGTTAATATGTAGAACTTATATTTTTATGTTATTTTGATGAAGTTTGCCTGTCACATTATTCTCAAAAACTGTGCAAAGTGGTATTAGCCCAGGGAGATGTAAGCTTGTAGATTTCTAGTTATAATTTTCAATCGAAGCCCCAGGGCCACAAAAATATTTCTTAAATTACTAATTTTTCAAAATTTCAAAATTGTAACAAATTCTCTCGCATGCGAACAAAACAAGTTTTGGGTCCTGGAATCGAATTTTGTGGGAAATCTCGTATACGTATCCAAAAAAAAATATTTTTCAATGTAAAATTTGGCAACAATAATAAGAAAATTTTTCATTAATTTACAAAAAAAAAGGCTAAAATTACGAAAATGTCTGCCAAAAATCGAGGATTGGATTCAGAAAGTTGAGTGAGAGATTTTATTTTTAGCTTTACTTTCGAAATAAAATAGTTTAGACCGAATTCCGTGACCCTTCAGTCCAAATTTGACTCAATTGGCGCAGAATTCTTCATATACAAAATTTCACTTAAAATTTACTAGTAATAAACGATACCGTCATTATCTCAACATTAACAAATTCGCCTAATATTTCACAAAGTAAATACACTAGAAATTTATTTGGATCTGTTTAAATCCATAAAATTTTATTTCATATATACCTGTATATATAAAAATAAATAATAAATTAAGCTCTAAAATATATTTACTTATAGTGAATAATGATTTTACGTCCCATTGCGTTAAATCTCATAATCCTTGATAGTCTTAATGATCTATCTTCAACACCTGTATCCCATTTTCTCTTTATATAATACACAAAATCCAATTATCATTATTATTATTGTTATTGTTATTATTACACAAGATTAAGCTAAAAGATTTCTTTATCATTTCGGAAGTAAGTTTATAAATATAAATAAATTGTATTCTGTGTCTATTCCGGACACAATGATGGTTACCGAATGCACTTTGACAATTTCCTGAATCAGCTGTAAAGTATTAGATATACACTTTTAGTCTAAGCACGTTCGAAATAAGGATTTGTCGCTTTTATTGCTTCCTATGTATATAAATTTTGAAGCTTTCTCTTAACTTGATTTATGGATGCTTGATGTTGAACAGCAAATTTTCTAATGCATATTTAGAATTGATATTTTAATTATTATTTGTTCTTTTTTAAATTTTGTGATTTAGTGTTAATCAATATACGTAAGATGAACAGTTTTTATAGGCTTTAAGAGACTTTGTCCATATATATAAAGGTATTTCCTTTTAATATTATCCTCTTTATGTGGTAAAAGGAAGCCATCTTTTACGTGCATTGAATATACATTTTATGCATAAAATTTTTATCTCTTTCTATATTTTATATATGGGTTAGTATTCCCTTAGGGTTACCTGTAAAATAGAGGTTTTTAGGCTACATTTGAAATATCGCTGTACTCTTGCTTCTTAATCTGCAAACAACTGGTTAGTCTCATTTTTTGTATACGTGTAATCATTTAATCCCTGTTATACTGCAATTTTTAAACATTTACTCTCTTACCATTTTCGTCAATAAACCGACTGTTCATTTTTTGCCTAAATTGGTGCCAAAAATGTAATTTTTGACAAAAATGGGTTTAGTAGGTCTCGAAAATTTTCTACAAGCTCTGAGTTTTAAAAAATTCTTTTCTTATCATTTCTGCTTTAATTGTTTTCGAGATATGACTATAAAAATAATGATGAAAATAGAAATTTTTTTAAAAACCTAAAATTTAGATTCTGACTTTGAATTGTTATATTTGCAAACTAGTAAAGAAAATTTTGAAAACTTGATTCATTTAGAAAATTTTCGAGACCTATAAAAACTTTTTCGAACCTTTTTTTTATCGAAAATTTTAATTTTAGCGATAATTTAAAAATTGATCAATATAGATCAAAAACAAAACACTTAAAGTATCAAAGAAAAATATTTTAGTAAAACTTCTGAAACACTTGACACAAATTCACCCATATATGAAAGACATTATATCATTTACTTGTTGATATTTTATATTCAAAATATTGAGTAACTTTATAAAAAATTATTTTACGTTTATATATATAGGTGTGTGTACATGCATAGTTATATACTTTTAAATTATAAAACATAAACCAAATTTTCTTAAATAAAAAGGATTGATTAGTTTGTTTTTTAGAAAAAAGAAAATTTTATTTATTCAAGAAGTATTTTATTTTAGAAAAGATGAAAGGTTTATATATTAATATATATATATTTATTTATTTACTAATAAAATTTTTTTCATATAAAGTAACTTTATTCAGAGGCAATCTGATCAATTTCTCTAGGGGTTATTAAATCAAAAAAAATAAAAAAATTACATTAATCTTTTCCCTATAGAATTTATATATATATAGGTAATTTGAGGTTATATATATTTCTTTTTTCAAAAAAAAGGTTTGCATTATTTTTTATACATAAAATCAAATAAATAAAAATAAAAGTTACTACTGCAGCATTTTGTCACAAAAGAGAGCGAGAGTACTTTATTTTTTTTGGCTAAAAAGTTACATTTATAGTCGTTCAAGTTTTCTCATATAGAAGACGAGAGATTTCGTAAAAGGCAACTTTAAACTGAAAACATCCCTTATATATATAACCAAAGAAACTTTAGTAGTCCAGTTTAAAATTTATTAATTCAGTTTTCAACAGTAAATTATAATTTAAAGGATAGTGATCTTGCAGTTTCGTATTGTTATAAGGACTTTGTTATAGAAACATTGTCTAATCACGGAAATTACATTTAGCTCGAATGGTCAAAAGCCTAATCTCAAACAAATGTTTATTTATGCTTCGTACTACTTATTACTATTGTTCATAGTTGTTCGACAGTTTTCACTATCTTAGATAAAATTTGAAAAAATTATTTTAAATAAATTAGCTTTCGGAAACGCGTCTGAACAAACGTAATAAAAGCCGTACTTTTTTTAAAGACGAAGTAGTTATAATAAAAAAATTTAAGAAATAAAATGAGATATTACTAACAGACATTTTAGATTTCCCTCTAGACTTTAATCAGAAAATGTATTGGCCAGGTAAAATATTAACTCAAAAAGATACATACCCAGAGGGAAAGAGAGAGCAGAAATACATGTCTCCTCTTGTAGTTTGATGAACAAATTAAATATCTCATGAGAATTATGTAAACTAATAAACCCATGTATTTGATCATTGGTTAGTATTTATACTTACAATTTGCCATGCTTTTTTTGGGTTGCTTTCTTTTTTCTTTACTACATAAAAAAAAAAATTATTGTATTGGGCTGTTGAGAATTGATGTTTTTAGGTGAGTTTATAAAAAAACAAGTTGTTTATTGGAGCATTGCTGAATTGAATTTTAAATTTAAACCTTGTAATGTTTGGGGAATTTTTTTAAATTGTAAATATGGAGTACTTGCTGATTTTTCAGCTAAAATATTATAATGTGCAAATTGTTGTGTCCAAAAAACGTACTTGCTAAATTTAAATGTCATGAAGGGGCTTAAATGAAACTACTTTACTAATCTATGTGAATGGTTTTAATTATGCAAGGGGCGGTCCACTCAGCGCACACCAAATGTGCGCCAGGTGTGCGCCACGAGTGCGCCACGGGTGCGCCAAGTGTGCGCCAAATGTGCGCCAAAAAAATGGCGCACTTCTAAGAAAATTTGGACTACTGAGGCTGGGAGTGCTTGAAAACTAATAAATAATTGATTACAACCTATATTTGACCTTACAAGAGATTTAGATTTTGCAAAATGAGTATACTTGTCAATTAAAACTAGTTTAATAGTACTATACATTCTAATCATATATATGTATTAGAGTGGATCTATTTTTGGACTTTGTGGAAAAACTTTGCTCCCCGGGTTTTTTTGTGAAGTTTTAGTCATAAAAAGTTCCCAGTTCCAAGGATTTTGCTTTAGCCCTGCAAAAATACGTGCCTTTAACCACATCAATTTTCCCATTTAAATAACATGGGAATTTTGAGTTTTTAGCTAATCAAATGTTCACAAAAGCCAAAAAGCGTTTTAAAATGCTAATTTTTACTGGAAAATATACTTTTATATGTTGTAAAGACATACAAACCGCCCTGCATTCATTCCAAAGGGAATTTTGGGGCTAGAAACGCAAATTTACCGAGTCCCAATTTCAGGGTTTTCAAAAAAAGTTAATTTTTATCATTATCTTTGAAAAACGATATCTTAAAAACTATTTAAAGAAAAGAGACGAGTAAAAAATTTTTGGAAACTTGAAGCTTGCAGAAAACTTTTAAGGCCTATATAACTCATTTTTGTCAAAAATTACAATTTTGGCAGCAATTTAAACAAATTTAAAAATTTGGCCTTTCGGATCAAAAATTACCAATAGGTTAATTGACTATAGCGAAGAGAGAATCATTGATAAAAATACACGGTTTACGTCGTTTGAAAGGTGACACTTATACCAAGAAAAAGTGAACCAACCAGAAGTGTTTTGGTTAATTTTTGAGGTTGTAGCTTTTTATCGAAAATTACCGAAAAACCCTGTTTTATAGGATTGAGTAAACATGTAAATTTGCGTTTCTAGCCCCAAAATTCCCTTTGGAATGAATGCAGGGCGGTTTGTATGTCTTTACAACGTATAAAAGTATGTTTTCCAGTAAAAATTAGCATTTTAAAACGCTTTTTGGCATTTGTGAAAATTTGATTAGCTAAAAACTCAAAATTCCCATGTTATTTAAATGGGAAAATTGATGTGGTTACAGGCACGTGTTTTTGTAAGGCTAAAGCAAAATCCTTGGAACTGGGAACTTTTTATGACTAAAACTTCACAAAGAAACCCGGGGAGCAAAGTTTTTCCACAAAGTCCAAAAATAGATCCACTCTAATACATATATATGATTAGAATGTATAGTACTATTAAACTAGTTTTAATTGACAAGTATACTCATTTTGCAAAATCTAAATCTCTTGTAAGGTCAAATATAGGTTGTAATCAATTATTTATTAGCTTTCAAGCACTCCCAGCCTCAATAGTCCAAATTTTTTTAGGAGTGCGCCATTTTTTTGGCGCACACTTGGCGCACTCGTGGCGCACTCGTGGCGCACACCAGGCGCACATTTGGTGTGCGCTGAGTGGACCGCCCCTTGTAATTATGACATTATAAATACATGAATATAATAAATATAAGTAAAAATATCAGTTAATACATAATGAATAATTTATCTTTATTCAATAATTTTGTGGTAAATACTGAACTTGAACTATGATGCACTTCAAATTTTAATAAACTTTTACACATCAAACTACTCAAGAAATTTGTTCAATTCTAGTAAAATGGGCTATTAACTTTGAGTACTTCTTAAAAGACTTCAAAAATTTTAACTCTTACGTTTTCAAGTACTTATTTTTTCATAATTATTTGCAGGTTTCGTAGTAATTTTTACCGTGCCTACTAAAAAATTACTTTAGGAAATAATTTGCTACCCCATATTTCAAGTACCCTTAGAAAAGACTCCTTTGATTAATTTTCCAGTCTGTTACCCTAAAACAAATAAAGTAAAAAATTTAAATGTAATTAATTTATAAATTAATTTGATAACACAAAGTTATGTGCAGAGTATGTCAAAATAAGGTTACTTGAGGAAAAGTGACTTATATGTATAAATATATCATGTAACACGAATAGAACCTCAAACATCTAAATGTACATACTCTTGCAATATATAGAGAGAAATTGGAGATATTAGTGTAAACCGATGCATAATTTGTGCGGCCATACGCAGAGAGTACATATGTACGTCTATATAGAAAATAGTTTTAATATGTATGCATATTTACATATACATATATATTATATATATATGGGTGCTTTGAACAGAAACGGTATACATATTGCTATATCTTATTTAATATATCTTGTTCAGTTATATGCATTGATGAAAAAATAAGGTACTCAGAGTTTCAAATAATTTGATAGCTTCAATACAGAGTGATTTAAAAAATACACCCAAAATGTCGCGACCATCTGAAAAAAAAATCCCATTAGAATAACATGTAGAATTTATTTTTGCATTTGTAGCAGTACTATTGAAAAATTTAGGTACTTGGACTTTAAAAACATAAGGAAAGTACAAAAAAATTAAAAAAAAAGATATGTGTTGTGCGTAAACAATAAAAAAATGTAGAGTTCCTGTAAAAAGAACCCATATATATATATGAGGTCAATTATTGCAATAAACATGAGGTGAATTGGGAATTCCTAATGGTTATATATAATGTTTTTGGCATAAGTTAGCACAAATAATAATATAAACACACACACATTTATATATATATATATACTAGCTGATTGGCCTCGCGATGCTCGGCTTAACCAAATAAAAACTCTTGTGCATTAATTTTTTTATATTTTAATCATATGTAGTTAATTATAATAAATTTAATCATACATGATTAAAATGCAATTTAATTTTATTTAAAAATGAATGAGAACAGAATTAATTTTATACTTCTAAAATTAACAAAAAAATTTTATAATTCATATTAAGAAAAAGTTACATGATTATTTATAAATATTTATAACTAATGAGGTATATTTTATAACATGAATAATTATTGATAATAAATAATAATTGAAAATAAAATATAGTAATATGCAGTTTTTTTAACAAAATTTGTAGTTTTTTTCATACTGTAGACAATGAATATTTGAATATTTTCAATTTTCATACACATCACAACTGATATTGTAGACAATCAATATGAATATGACTATAGAATGAAATTTTCATAATTTTTTATTGTTCATAAATAGGACCGGCGATATCTATTTCACTCTATGGTGAAATTTTTTTAGCTGTTTCATAAATAAAACAGCCAACAATATAGATTGAAAATTTTGAATTTTTTTCATAATGTAGACAGCCAATATAAATTTTACTATTGAGTGAAATTTTTATATTTTATGTTTTTTCATAAATAGTATAGCCGATATCCATTTTACTCTATGGTAAAATTTTTGGTGTTTTCCATATAATAAAACAATATAGATTGAAATTTTTGCTGTTTTTTTATATTGTAGACAATCAATATGAATTTTACTCTACAGTGAAATATTTATGATTTTTTTTTGTTCATAAATAGGACAGAAGATATCTATTTTACTCTTTAGTGAAATTTTTTGGGATTTTTCATATATTAAAAAGGTCAACAATATAGATTGAAATTTTTTCAGTTTTTTCATATTGTAGACAATCAATATGAATTTTACTATCGAGTGAAACTTTTATAATATTTTTTATAAACTTTTATAATTTTTATAATGTTTTCATAAATAGGACAGCCGATATCCATTGTACTCTATATATGGTGTAATTTTTGAGTTTTTTCCTATATAAAACAATTAACAATATAGATTGAAATTTTTGCTGTTTTTTATATTGCAGAGAATCAATATTAATTTTACTCTAGAGTGAAATATTTATAATTTTGGTTCCTCATAGAGGACCCATTGTTTTAGGTAAAATGTTTATTTCTGATTTTTTGACATATACGCACGTTTTGAGACCTCAGGATGCTAAAAAACCAGTTTTAAAAAAAAGTATGCATGTGTGTGTGTGAGTGTATGTATATGTATGTATGTAGCACTGTCACCGGTGATATTTCACAACCAGTATGACATTAAGACCTATTTTTTTTATAAAATTTTTTTCACCAAAAAATCTCCAGGTACTTTTTTTTTTTTTTAATTTGGATGTAATAGCTCATTTTTTTCCATGCGAGTAAATTTTTGTAGTATTTTCATATCGTAAACAGCCAATATGAACTTTACTATACAATTAAATTTTTAAAATTTTTGTTTTTTTTATTCTTAGGACTGCCGATAACTATCTTATTTCATAGTGAAATTTTTTGAGTTTTTTCATATATAAATAGCCAACAATATAGATGGTAAATTTTTTAGTTTTTTCATATTGTAAACCACCAATATGAATTTTACTATACAGTTAAATATTTTTATTTTTTTTTTCATTCTTAGGACTGCCTATATCTATATTATTACATAGTGAAATTTTTTTAATTTTTCATATATAAAATAGCCAGAAATACAGATTGAAATTATTGTAGTTTTTTCATATTGTAAACAGACAATATGAATTTTACTATACAGTTAAATTTTTTAAATTTTTGTTTTTTTTTATTATTCTTAGGACTGCCAATGTCTACATTATCAAATTTTTAAGTCATTTCATATATAAAACAAAAGAGCTTCGGTGCAAATTACTCCTTGTAAAAAATGCTATCGAGTTGACGCTTTTTTTTTAATTTTAGCTCACGGCACAGAGTTACAACTGTTTAAAGCTAAGAAGTACAAAATTTAAAAACTCAAAAATTGGGCATTTTCTTCACTTCATATCTTAAAATGGTTTGTATCAAAATATATAAAAAACAAAATGCATTGTATTTATTAAATGCTTTTCTAAAGCCGATTTTTTTTTGTTTTTTATTTAATGTATTCATTAAAAATAAATAGCAAAAAAAAGACTCAGAGTCCGATTTACTGAATTATTGGGTTTATCCATTGAAATAATAGTATTGAATTTAGCAGAAACTATACTTCACTTTAATTTTTTTTCGAAAAGTGTCCTGTTTTATAGAAAAAGTGTAATTTCAATTGTTTTTATGCAATAATAGTATTAATATATAGGTCTTGAATTTAGCAGAATATACTCCACTTAAATGTTTTCGAATTCCGTCGTGTTTTATAGAAATGTTGTAATTTCAATTGTTTTTATGCAATAATAGCATTAAATTATTAGTATTGAATTTAGCAAAATATACCCAACCTAAATGTTTTTGAATATTGTCCTATTTTATAGAAAACTTGTAATTTCAAATATTTTTATGCAATGATAGCATTGAAATATATGTATTAAATGTAGCAAAATATACCCCTTTTTCAATTTTTTTCGAATAGTAGCCTGATTTTTAGAAAAGTTGTAATTTCAATTGCATTGAAATATTAGTAATTAATTTAGCAGAAAATATAACTCACTTTAATTTTATTTCGAAAAGTGTCCTTTTTTATATAAAAGTTGTAATTTCAAATGTTTTTATGCAATGATAGCATTGACATATTAGTATTGAATTTAACAGAAACTATACCCCACTTTAATTTTTTTTTCGTTAACAACTTAAAAAGATAAACTCATATTGATTGTCCACAATTTTAAAAACTTCTAAAAATTTAAATACAAGTTGTCGGGTGTGTATTTTGTATTTTTATATTTTTGAATTTTTTATTTGTAAAAATTGTATTTTCAAATATTTTTATTGACTTTAGCACAAACTATACGTCATTCTAAATTTTTTTGTAATAGTGTCCTATAAATTTTGTAATAGTGTTTTATATAAAAGTTGGAATTTCAAATATTTTTATGCAATGATAGCATTGAAATATTTTTATTGACTTTAGCAGAAACTAAACGCTATTCTAATTTTCTCTCGATTAGTGTACTGTTTTATATAAAAAATGTAATTTCAAATATTTTTATGCAATGATTGTATTGAAATATTATTATTGACTTTAGCATAAACTATCCGCCATTCTAAATTCTTTTTAATAATGCTCTGTTATACATAAAAATTGGCATTTCAAATATTTTTATGCGATGATTGCATTGAAATATTTTTACCGACTTTAGCAGAAACTATACGCCATTCTAAATTTTTTTTGAATAATGCTCTTTTATATATTAAAATTGGCAGTTCAAATATTTTTATGCAATGATTGCATTGAAATATTTTTATTGAATTTAGCAAAAACTGTACGCTATTCTAAATTTTTTCTAATATTATACTGTTTTATACAAAAGTTGGAATTTCAAAAGTTTTTATGCAATGATAGCATTGATATTTTTTTTTTGACTTTAGCAGAAACTATACATCACTTTAAATTTTTTTCTAATAGTGTCCTGTTTTATATAAAAATTGTAATTTAAAATGTTTTTATGCAATGTTAGCATAGAAATATTTTTATTGACTTTAGCAGAAACTATCCGCCATTCTAAATTCTTTTTAATAATGCTCTGTTATACATAGAAATTGGCATTTCAAATATTTTTATGCAATGATTGCATTGAAATATTTTTACCGACTTTAGCAGAAACTATATGCTATTATAAATTTTTTTCGATTAATGTCCTGTTTTATACAAAAGTTGTAATTTGAAATATTTTTATGCAATGATTGCATTGAAATATTATTATTGACTTTAGCAGAAACTGTACTCCATTCTAAATTTTTTTGAATAATGCTCTGTTATAAATAAAAATTGGGATTTCAAATATTTTTATGCAATGATAGCATTGAAATATTTTTATTGACTTTAGCAGAAACTATCCGCCATTCTAAATTTTTTTTAATAGTGTTGTGTTTTCAAAAGTTAATATTTCAAATATTTTTATGCAATGATTGCATTGAAATATTTTTATTGACTTTAGCAGAAACTGTACTCCATTCTAAATTTTTTTGAATAATGCTCTGTTATATATAAAAATTGTGATTTCAAATATTTTTAAGTAATGTTAAGGTTCTTTACAATTAAAATTACGGTATTTTGACAGATCATTTTTCGTGGTAGCTTAAATAAAAAAAAAAGTACGACAACGTCGCACAATGTTTGTAGGCACGCGATTTTATTTACATGATTATTATTATAATATTATGCGTGTATTTTAAACGTCGACGTTGTCACCTTAAAATTTTCATCGGTTTTTTATTTTTTCTTATTAAAATATCTTTTATAAGAAAACCACAATTTATTTAAAAATCGAATAGAAGTTTCTTCAACAAGTAATTTACTTGGTGCAATATTTAAAAAAAAAATCTATTGTTCAGTTTCGGCGTTGACAGTAAATAAAAATCTCAAACCCGTGTTTTTTGACTCGGCTCCTATGCTTGCAATGTATAAGAATTCAACTTTGGAGCTTTGTATCTCCTAAACGAAAACCACAATTTTCTTAAAATTTTATTTTTATGTGTATTATTATAATATAAAGCCCCTATAAAAATTTTAGCGATTTCTATTGTCGTCTAAATTACTGGTGAACTACCATAACATTGAAATATTTTTGTTGACTTTGGCAGAATCTATACGTCAATCTGAATGTTTTTCGAATAGTGTCCTGTTTTATACAAAAGTTGGGATTTCATATATTTTTATGCAATGATTGCATTGAAATATTTGTTTAGAATATTTTTTGAATTTATTGACCAAATATTGACTTTAGCGGAAACTGTACGCTATTCTAAATTTTTTCTAATAGTGTACTGTTTTATACAAAAATTGGAAATTCCAATATTGTTATGCAATTATTGCATTAATATATTTTTATTGACTTTAGCAGAAACATTACTCCATTCTAAATTTTTTTGAATAATGCTTTGTTATATATAAAAATTGGGATTTCAAATATTTTTAAATAATGTTAACATTGAAATATTTTTATTGACTTTGGTAGAATCTATACGTCAATCTGAATGTTTTCCGAGTAGTGTCCTGTTTTATACATAAGTTGGAATTTTAAAAGTTTTTATGCAATGATAGCATTGAAATAATTTTATTGACTTTAGCAGAAACTATCCGGCATTCTAAATTTTTTTGAATAGTGTTGTGTTTTATACAAAAGTTAACATTTCAAATATTTTTATGCAATGATTGCATTTAAATATTTTTATTGGCTTTAGCAGAAACTGTACTCCATTCTAAATTTTTTTGAATAATGCTTTGTTATATATAAAAGTTGGGATTTCAAATATTTTTATGCAATGTTAACATTGAAATATTTTTATTCACTTTGGCAGATACTATACGTCAAACTGAATATTTTCCGAATAGTGTCCTGTTTTATACAAAAGTTGGAATTTAAAAAATTTTTATGCAATGATAGCATTGAAATAATTTTATTGACTTTAGCAGAAACTATCCGGCATTCTAAATTTTTTTGAATAGTGTTGTGTTTTATACAAAAGTTAACATTTCAAATATTTTTATGCAATGATTGCATTTAAATATTTTTATTGACTTTAGCAGAAACTGTACGATATTCTAAATTTTTTCTAATAGTGTACTGTTTTACACAAAAGTTGGAATTTCAAATATTTTTATGCGATTATTGCATTGAAATATTATTATTGGCTTTAGCAGAAACTGTACTCCATTCTAAGTTTTTTTGAATAATGCTTTGTTATATATAAAAGTTGGGATTTCAAATATTTTTATGCAATGTTAACATTGAAATATTTTTATTCACTTTGGCAGATACTATACGTCAAACTGAATGTTTCCGAATAGTGTCTGTTTTATACATCTGCTTTATACAAAAGTTGGAATTTCAAATATTTTTATGCAATGTTAACATTGAAATATTTTTATTGACTTTGGCAGAAACTTTACATCAATCTGAATGTTTTTCGAATAGTGTCCTGTTTTATACAAAAGTTGGAATTTAAAAAATTTTTATGCAATGATAGCATTAAAATATTTTACTGATTTTAGCAGAAACTATATGCCATTCTAAATTTTTTTGCAAAGTGTTGTGTTTTTTTCAAAAGTTAAGATTTCACATATTTTTATGCAATGATTGCATTGAAATATTATTATCGACTTTAGCAGAAACTGTACTCCATTCTAAATTTTTTTGAATAATGCTCTGTTATATATAAAAATTGGGATTCCAAATATTTTTATGCAATGTTAACATTGAAATATATTTTATTGACTTTGGCAGAAACTATACGTCAATCTGAATGTTTTTCGAATAGTGTCCTGTTTTATACAAAAGTTGGGATTTCATATATTTTTATGCTACGATTGCATTGAAATATTTTTATTGACTTTAGCAGAAACTGTACGCTATTCTAAATTTTTTCTAATAGTGTACTGTTTTATACAAAAGTTGGAATTTCAAATATTTTTATGCAATGATTGCATTGAAATAATATTATTGACTTTAGCAGAAACATTACTCCATTCTAAATTTTTTTGAATAATGCTTTGTTATATATAAAAATTGGGATTTCAAATATTTTTATGCAATGTTAACATTGAAATATTTTTATTGACTTTGGCAGAAACTATATGCCATTCTAAATTTTTTTTGAATAATGCTCTGTTATATATTAAAATTGGCATTTGAAATATTTTTATGCAATAATAGCATTAAAATATTTTTATTGACTTTAGCAGAAACCAAACGCCATTCTAAATTTTTTTGAATATTGTTGTGTTTTAGACAAAAGTTAAGATTTCAAATATTTTTATGCAATGTTAACATTGAAAAATTTTTATTGACTTTGGCAGAAACTATACGTCAATCTGAATTTTTTTCGAATAGTGTCCTGTTTTATACAAAAGTTGGGATTTCAAATATTTTTATGCAATGATTGCATTGAAATATTTTTATTGACTTTAGCAGAAACTGTACGCTATTCTAAATTTTTTCTAATATTATACTGTTTTATACAAAAGTTGGAATTTCAAAAGTTTTTATGGAATGATAGCATTAAAATTTTTTTATTAACTTTAGCTGAAACTATACATCATTTTAAATTTTTTTCTAATAGTGTCCTGTTTTATATGATAATTGTATTTTTAAATATTTTCATGCAATGATTATGAAAATGAATATTTATGAAAATTAATATTATTATTAAATGGAATTTTAAATATTTGTCTGCAATAATTGCTTTAAAATGTGTTTTTAATTTCAAAAATTTTTATGCAATGATTGCATTGAAATTTTTTTTGTATTTTTCTTGTTTTATAAGAAAATTGTATTTTTTTATTGACTTTATCAGAAACTATATACCATTATAAATTTGTTTCTAACAGTCTCCTGTTTTATAGAAAAGTTGGAATTTCAAATATTTGTATGCAATAATTGCATTGAGAAAATTTTTATGCAATGATTGCATTAAAATGTGTTTTTAATTTCAAAAATTTTTATGCAATGATTGCATTCAAATTTTTTTTGTATTTGTCTTGTTTTATAAGAAAATTGTATTTTTTTATTGACTTTACCAGAAACTATATGCCATTATAAATTTTTTTCTAACAGTCTCCTGTTTTATAGAAAAGTTGGAATTTCAAATATTTTTATACAATGATTGCATTTAATTATTTTTTTAATTAGATACATTTTTATGCAATGGTAGAAATTAAATTTTTTTTAAAGAAATAAAATATAAAATACTTAAAATAATATAAAAAATGGATATCAGCTGTCCTAAATATAAAAAAATAAAAAATTCAAAAAATTAGACTCTAATTCGTTTTTTTGACATTTCTCTTTAATGAATGAATGAAATTAAAAAAAAATAAAAGTGGCATTAGAAAAGTGCTTAATAAATACAAAGAAACTTGGTTTTTACATTTTGATACAATCCATTCCGAGATCTGAAGTGATGAAAATGTCCACTTTTTGATTTTTTTAATTTTGAAGTTCTTAGCTTCAAACAGTTGTAACTCTGAACCGTGAGCTTAAATTAAAAAAAAAAAAACGTCAAATCGATAGCATTTTTTCCTAGGAATAATTTGCACTAAACCTCGTTTCAAAAAACCTCTTAGATCCTGAGAAAAATCAGTTTTAGTGAAAAAAAATGAAATTATTTTGCGTTTTCGACTACTAACTTCTGATATTGATTTCTCGAAATCATTTAAATATTTTTTAAAAATTAAAAAAAGGTCTGGAGATATTTCTTTAAAGATTATTTTAAAACCACTTTCATGTATTTTCGTCCGTACAATTCTCCATAAATGCGTGTCCAATAAAATCAAAAATAGTCAATTTTTTAAATTATTTCATTTTAATATATATAGGATTTCTTTTTTTATATGAACTTTATTATACGCGGAATTTTCCAATAGCAAATTGAATTAATTTTCATTTATTCGCTAAATGACACTTTGGTTTACTGTGAGTTTATTTTCTCTCACTTTAATGCCATTTTATATTACTGTACTTTGATATTTTCTAAATATTTTAATTATTATATCAAAAATTTTTTAGCAATGATTGCATTGAAATATTTTTAATTATCAAAAATTTTTTAGCAATGATTGCATTGAAATATTTTTTTAATTTCAAAAATTTTTTAGCAATGATTGCATTGAAATATTTTTTTAATTTCAAAAATTTTTTAGCAATGATTGCATTGAAATATTTTTTTAATTTCATTAAATATTTTAATTTTATTTTATTCCATTATAACTTTTTTTCTAACTGTCTCTTGTTTAATAGAAAAGTTGGAATGTCTAATATTTTTATACAATGATTGCATTGAAATATTTTTTTAATTTCAAAAATTTTTTAGCAATGATTGCATTGAAATATTTTTTTAATTTCAAAAATTTTTTAGCAATGATTGCATTGAAATATTTTTTAATTATCAAAAATTTTTTAGCAATGATTGCATAGAAATATTTTCTAATTATCAAAAATTTTTCAGCAATGATTGCATTGAAATATTTTTTTAATTTCAAAAATTTTTTAGCAATGATTGCATTGAAATATTTTTTTAATTTCAAAAATTTTTTAGCAATGATTGCATTGAAATATTTTTTTAATTTCAAAAATTTTTTAGCAATGATTGCATTGAAATATTTTTTTAATTTTAAAAATTTTTTAGCAATGATTGCATTGAAATATTTTTTAATTATCAAAAATTTTTTAGCAATGATTGCATTGAAATATTTTTTTAATTTCAAAAATTTTTTAGCAATGATTGCATTGAAATATTTTCTAATTATCAAAAATTTTTCAGCAATGATTGCATTGAAATATTTTTTTAATTTCAAAAATTTTTTAGCAATGATTGCATTGAAATATTTTTTAATTATCAAAAATTTTTCAGCAATGATTGCATTGAAATATTTTTTTAATTTCAAAAATTTTTTAGCAATGATTGCATTGAAATATTTTTTTAATTTCAAAAATTTTTTAGCAATGATTGCATTGAAATATTTTTTTAATTTCAAAAATTTTTTAGCAATGATTGCATTGAAATATTTTTTAATTATCAAAAATTTTTTAGCAATGATTGCATTGAAATATTTTTTTAATTTCAAAAATTTTTTAGCAAGATTGCATTGAAATATTTTTTTAATTTCATTAAATATTTTAATTTTATTTTATTCCATTATAACTTTTTTTCTAACTGTCTCTTGTTTAATAGAAAAGTTGGAATGTCAAATATTTTTATACAATGATTGCATTGAAATATTTTTTTAATTTCAAAAATTTTTTAGCAATGATTGCATTGAAATATTTTTTTAATTTCAAAAATTTTTTAGCAATGATTGCATTGAAATATTTTTTAATTATCAAAAATTTTTTAGCAATGATTGCATAGAAATATTTTCTAATTATCAAAAATTTTTCAGCAATGATTGCATTGAAATATTTTTTTAATTTCAAAAATTTTTTAGCAATGATTGCATTGAAATATTTTTTTAATTTCAAAAATTTTTTAGCAATGATTGCATTGAAATATTTTTTTAATTTCATTAAATATTTTAATTTTATTTTATTCCATTATAATTTTTTTTCTAACTGTCTCTTGTTTAATAGAAAAGTTGGAATGTCAAATATTTTTATACAATGATTGCATTGAAATATTTTTTTAATTTCAAAAATTTTTTAGCAATGATTGCATTGAAATATTTTTTTAATTTCAAAAATTTTTTAGCAATGATTGCATTGAAATATTTTTTAATTATCAAAAATTTTTTAGCAATGATTGCATAGAAATATTTTCTAATTATCAAAAATTTTTCAGCAATGATTGCATTGAAATATTTTTTTAATTTCAAAAATTTTTTAGCAATGATTGCATTGAAATATTTTTTAATTATCAAAAATTTTTCAGCAATGATTGCATTGAAATATTTTTTTAATTTCAAAAATTTTTTAGCAATGATTGCATTGAAATATTTTTTTAATTTCAAAAATTTTTTAGCAATGATTGCATTGAAATATTTTTTTAATTTCAAAAATTTTTTAGCAATGATTGCATTGAAATATTTTTAATTATCAAAAATTTTTTAGCAATGATTGCATTGAAATATTTTTTTAATTTCAAAAATTTTTTAGCAATGATTGCATTGAAATATTTTTTTAATTTCATTAAATATTTTAATTTTATTTTATTCCATTATAACTTTTTTTCTAACTGTCTCTTGTTTAATAGAAAAGTTGGAATGTCTAATATTTTTATACAATGATTGCATTGAAATATTTTTTTAATTTCAAAAATTTTTTAGCAATGATTGCATTGAAATATTTTTTTAATTTCAAAAATTTTTTAGCAATGATTGCATTGAAATATTTTTTAATTATCAAAAATTTTTTAGCAATGATTGCATAGAAATATTTTCTAATTATCAAAAATTTTTCAGCAATGATTGCATTGAAATATTTTTTTAATTTCAAAAATTTTTTAGCAATGATTGCATTGAAATATTTTTTTAATTTCAAAAATTTTTTAGCAATGATTGCATTGAAATATTTTTTTAATTTCAAAAATTTTTTAGCAATGATTGCATTGAAATATTTTTTTAATTTTAAAAATTTTTTAGCAATGATTGTATTGAAATATTTTTTAATTATCAAAAATTTTTTAGCAATGATTGCATTGAAATATTTTTTTAATTTCAAAAATTTTTTAGCAATGATTGCATTGAAATATTTTTTTAATTTCATTAAATATTTTAATTTTATTTTATTCCATTATAATTTTTTTTCTAACTGTCTCTTGTTTAATAGAAAAGTTGGAATGTCAAATATTTTTATACAATGATTGCATTGAAATATTTTTTTAATTTTATATATTTTTTTTTAATGTTTATGATAGCATTTAGGTTTTTTTTTGAAATAATATAAAAAAATCATATAAAAAATGGATATCAGCTGTTCTAAATATAAAAAAATATAAAATTTCAAAAAAGTAAACTCTAAGTCGTTTTTTTAATATTTCTCTTTAACGAATGGATGAAATTAAAAAAAAAAAAAAGTGGCTTTAGAAAATTGATTAATAAATACAAAGAAACTTGGTTTTTACATTTTGATACAATCCATTCCGAGATCTGAAGTGATGAAAATGTCCACTTTTTGATTTTTTTAATTTTGAAGTTCTTAGCTTCAAACAGTTGTAACTCTGAACCGTGAGCTCAAATTAAAAAAAAAAAAAACGTCAAATCGATAGCATTTTTTCCTAGGAATAATTTGCACTAAACCTCGTTTCAAAAAACCTCTTAGATCCTGAGAAAAATCAGTTTTAGTGAAAAAAAATGAAATTATTTTGCGTTTTCGACTACTAACTTCTGATATTGATTTCTCGAAATCATTTAAATATTTTTTAAAAATTAAAAAAAGGTCTGGAGATATTTCTTTAAAGATTATTTTAAAACCACTTTCATGTATTTTCGTCCGTACAATTCTCCATAAATGCGTGTCCAATAAAATCAAAAATAGTCAATTTTTTAAATTATTTCATTTTAATATATATAGGATTTCTTTTTTTATATGAACTTTATTATACGCGGAATTTTCCAATAGCAAATTGAATTAATTTTCATTTATTCGCTAAATGACACTTTGGTTTACTGTGAGTTTATTTTCTCTCACTTTAATGCCATTTTATATTACTGTACTTTGATATTTTCTAAATATTTTAATTATTATACCTGACAATGATTTCATGATATTGTTTTACAAATTAATGAATAGAATTTTTTTGTAGAATTTATTGGTATGGAATTTCAAAATTTAAATACTTTTAGGCGAAAATCTGTATTATTAATTATTTTACATAATAATGAGTTTGTAATTTTATACTTTATCGGTTTATTGCAGTTTCCAATTAAGAGGGAAAATTATTCCATTGAAAAAAACTTAATTGTAATCGACGATTTAAAAGCTGTACCACGAATTTTGATCTGAAAAAAAAATAGAATTTTAGGGAATTACTGGGTATTTTCTAAAAAATTTTACTGACATCTTACCTAGAGAATTTCCATGTTTAGCAAGACCTTTAAAAATTCCAAACGTAATTATGTATTGCAATATTTCGCCCTTATATATCAGATTGTTTTGTTGCAAATAAATTATAATTAATTATTTTCTCTAAATTAAATTAGTATAATGTAGAGTTCCACGATATCGACATCGAAAAATATCGCTTTACTCAATATCGTATCGATATCGCCAGCCTTAAAATCGTATCGATATCAAAAATATCAAAATATCGAGTTCTAAAATTTTTAAGTCGGCCATGCCTGCGCTATAATTCTTTTTTAAATAAATAAACGATCGACCATAAATTTAGTATTTAACAAATCAAACCATTTATATACAACCAACTATTAGTATTTGTTTGGGAAACCCAAATTTAGCAACTGTTCAGAACTATGCTCTTTACCTTATATTAATAAAATGAAAGTTTCTATGCGCTGAGTTATTATTATAAAAAACCATTAATAATTAATTATAACTTTTTTTTACAGGATGCTGCTTTGTAACATTTTATACAAGAAAAGCTGCCTTAGCTGCACAAAATGCCCTTCATAATATTAAAACATTTCAAGGGGTAAGTTTAATTATAGTTTTATGTATAAATAAAAATAACAATATAAAAGATTAAGAGAGAAAATCATTGGAGTGTAAAAATTTTCTAACTACGTCGATTAATGACTGAAGCAATTATTCAAAAAAAAGAAAAAGAAAATATTTCATAGTGTCGATTACTACTTTTAAAAGGTGGGATAAAACGCGAGAAAGAGTAGAATATCGTCGAGAAGTGCAAAGCTTTAATTACACTTGAAAAAAGCCCTTATTATTTATATACTTTTCTTAAACTTTTAGCTTCAATGTAATCAGAGAGAAAGAGAAGAAACGTCATTAACGGGCCTTTTCGACGAATAAGAGCTTTTCAAATTTTCTCTACTCTATAAATTCGATCGTTAGTTATTACTATTTTATTTTTATGTACACTGTAAAAAGTAACTTCCTTATATTCACAAAAAAATAGAAAATTTTCGAAAAATTAGTAAATTTTCGAAAATAATCGTAAATTTACTAAATTTAGTATATAAACAAAAAATTAGAGACTTCTCGATTTTTTCTTGTGAATTTACAAAAAAATTTGTAAATTAGCAAATATTTTTTGTAAATTTTCGAAAAAAAATTATCAATTTTTCTCGTGAATTTACAAAAAAAAATTGGAAATATTCAAATTTTTAGTTAATAAACTAAATTTAGTAAATTTACGATTTTTTTCGAAAAATAACTAATTTTTCGAAAATATTCTATTTTTTTTTGTGAATCTAAGAAAGTTACTTTTTCAGTGTATTACTACACTAAACAAAATAATTTCTCTCTTGAAACTTTTTGAAAATTTATTTTTCTTTTTTTTTTACTTGTTTTCAATGTATGCGAAAAAACATTCTTTTGTTTATGCGAATTTTTGCTATGAAAGATGGTATTTCAAGAATTTTTCTATTTTAATATGCAAAAATAAAAAATTTTTGTAATATTTTGCAAAGTAAGAAGAATTTTTTTGACAACCCTTTTTTTTGAATGAAAAAAAAAATTTTTTACTTATTTATTTTTTTTAACCGAGTGACCTGCTGAGTTATTGAATGAAAAAAGTAAAAGTTACAATAATTACCACAAGAAGTCGCCACTGTAATATATTTAAAACTTTTCTATTGGGATAAATTTTTTTTTTTATGAAAATTTCTAAAAAAGAAACTTTCAATGTTCTCAATTTCAAAAATTACAAAAAAAAAAAAACAAAAGAAATAATGTTTTCCGAACAAAAGAGTTCATTAAACAAATTTTTTTTCAAGAAAATTTTTCTTTCTCTAATAAGAAATAAGAGTAATGCATTTAAGTTTAGAATTTTCCAACCTATCGGATTTCTTAGGTTTCGTGTATTTAAAGGAAAAAGCTTTTGTATAGACGATAGCATTGTCATGTCGTTAGTTTTCATTTTTTTTAGAATATATTTTATGTGTCACACATTATAGATTTTTTTTCCCTAATTTACATTTTTTATCTTATTTTAAGTTTTCGTTCAATTTTAAATAAAAAAGCTGAGAATGAAGTACCTCGTTAATTTTATTTGAATCGATAAAGCAAGAATATTAAGTGACCTAAATTTACGAGTCTTTTCAATAAAAAAAATTAAGACTTTGCCCTAAATATTTCATTTTTCAGTAAAAACAGCCCAAAAATTACATAATACAATTTTGACACTAAAAAAATCTGTTGATACACAAATAAGCATAAATATTTTGACAGAAAAAATAAATAATGATATTTTAAAAAGTTTTTTTCTATTTTAAAAGATCATAAACTGAAAATAAATCATTTGAAACTTTTTTTTTTAGACAACAAACAAAAACAGTATAGTTTATTTCTCTCTGTTTTTTCCATTTAAATGCAACATAGCTTGGCCCATATTTTCAATGCACGTTTATATATATAGAAATCTTAGTTTAACAAATGCGTTATATGTCGATTTAATACAGATCATTCTTAGCTCAAAAAAGCATCTTCTATTTTCTTTTTTTAAAACTGACGTTTGTATTTATGCTACTTGAAATCTTTGTATTTTTTTTTGGAAAGGCTTATACAATGAAGAATTGAATGGTTACCTAATGCATTAAATGCTTTTTGATATTTGAGCTTTTTGAATTATTTAGTGTGGAGAGTTTTTGACAGGTTATTGAATTTGAATTTAACTTATTAATTATAGAGTATTTTACAAAATTCAAATTTACTTATGCTGTTTAATTGTTTGTGGTTATAAATTTTTCTTACATTGCAAATTTAATTTATTATGCGATTTTTAGATTTGTTTTGACTTGTAAGTTTATCTTACATTGTAAAATTATAGTGTTTGATTTTACAAAATTTCATTTTATGTATAGTTTGTAACTTATATATATAATGTTTTATATTTAATAACTTACGTAATTATTATTTAATTATTAATTTTGTTAGTTTCTCATAACAAAATTATTCAAATATGATTTAAAAATATTGGCACAAGTATTGTGTCTTTGCGTTTAGGTGTACGTGGTTTATTATATTTTTATGATACGAGGTTATCTAAAGTCTACTTTTTTCGGAGATAATCACTCTGTTAAAAGTAACCCATATAAATTTATGAAAAAATAAGGTTAATTTGCAAAAAAATTAAAAATTCTCAATTTTTTGAGGATATGCTAATTTTCACGAATTTTCCATAAAAAATTTTAAATTTAAAACATACCTGAATTTTTAATTTTTTCACAAATGAACTATTTTTTTTTGTAAATTTACAGGAGTTACTGAAAAAAACTGCAAAAATATCTTCTAGCCTAACAGCAGAATCTAATACAACATTTTTACTTTAGGCCAGATGAAGCCTAACCCTATGAAAAATCCAGCACATAAACCAATAAATAATTTCAAGTCAACAAAAAAAGCAATAAAAAACAAAGTGAATATTTGACATTAGCTTTCAATTTAAGTCTTTAAAATCCAGTCAAGCTATTTTATCTATAAAATAAATTTTTCATTAATCAAAAGCGCAACAAACCATTCATTATTAGGGTCTACTTATAATCCTTTCGGTTCATCAACTTTTAAACCAGGGGTTGTAGAAATTTTTTTGCAAGTAATCTAACCCTCAATCTTACGACTTTAGTCCATCGTGATATAAGAAAATGTAAACTTGACCAGAATTTTAAGTAGTTTTAAATTAAAATTTTATCCCTTCACTCGTTTTCTAAAATAATAATGACATACGTGTAAATTTGAAAGGCATTACTGACAGGCCATGTTATTATTTTGAAATATACAGCTCCATTTTCGTAAATTATTCAAGTTAATTCCATTAAAAAAAAAATGAAATTTTTTGCTATGGTTAATTTTTGAGGCTTTACTTTGTACGCATTCTTTAATGATACAATTTATCTTAAGAATGAAGAACTAAGATAGTAAATATACTTAGTTTTATTACTATCAAGGGTGAAAGCCATTCGCCACATTGAAAGGTTCAAATCGATATATCATTTCTAGAGGTGCAATTTGTTTTCATAAATGGCTTTTTTGTGGTTACAATTAATACAGTTTTGTACGTTTAAGATTGACCTTAAGCAATTAATATACACTAAAATTTATTAATATTTTTTCTTTTAAAAAATGAATTTTAATTTAACTCGTTTGTTTATACATAAAAGCTTGAATGACACCCAAGTGACTTATTACCTTTAAACTTTACTGTAGACTTTAGAAATTTCAAGATAATTTAACAAAGTAAAATTATTCGCTTCTATATTTTACTCTGTTTGTTTGTCTCTCTGACACAAATTTCTAGAAAATTTAAAAGTTATTTGTCCCGAAAAAACGGTAAATCGAATGTTAATTCAGTAGTAATTTATTAAATACACAAAATAATGAAAATGTCAAAAAATAAAGTATTAAACTTTTCAATCGACTTTCATAAATCATGTGACTTTATTTCTCTTATACATAAAATACCTACTAAAATCTCGTTAATATTCTGTATAAACTTTAATTCGGTAAAATCAATGCGACGGAGGTTTATAACGTTGAAATCGAAGTAACTTCGATGCTAAAGTTATATCTTCTTCTAATACAGTAAAGCAATGTAGCCTTAAGTAAAATGTTCCTGTTAACGAAAAACTATGTATGTATGTGTTTGCCATAAGGGAAAAGTCCCTTGTATCTTTCTCTAGAGAACCCAAAAACTGACCGGAAGTGCCGTTTCGCACTTCTAGTACAAAATCGACATTTCCCTTGCTAAATTACATCTAACTCTCTTGCTTTTTGAACAGATTATTTAGTTTTGCATTACTTTATTAACTTCTTGTTTCGGAAATACCTGAGTATTTATGTGTGTGTGTGTGTGTGAGTTTCTAAAGTTAATTTTTCGATTTTAGTAAATTTCTAGTTAAATCTTTATTGTTTCCTATAAAGATTTATTAACAAATTTTACAAGTTACTTTCTTGCGATTTTATGACAATAAAACTTTTGTTTTGACTGAATAATTATTTGCATTTCAGTGTACATCAACTTTTCAAACAAATTAAATAACTTAAAATTACAAATTAATTGCAAATCTTTTAAAATTTATAAGTTTAAGAAAAAAAAATTTTAAACAATAAAGATGCAATTTTAATTAAAAGCGAGAAAAACTTATATTGCAGCAAAGAAAAGACACATAAATAAAGACAAAGTTTAAAATCTGTTAATAAAAAGGTTCTTGAGACAAAGCCTTAGAATAAAAAAAAGTAAAACAAAAGCAACAGAATTTTCAGGATTTTGCAGATTTTGGACAAAATTCTGAGGACTCCTTTTCTGATTAGTTAATGTTATTTCTGGAAAACCTTGACTCGAAAGAATTCTTCGGAAGATTTTTACAGTACCAAAAAAGCTTGTATATACGGCTCTAAATTAAAAAAAAAGATGTTATTAGTATTTATTACCATTTTTATTTTGGTTTTATGGTTTAAAACAAAAAACGATAATTTATATAAAAATTTAAATAAAAAATACAAACAAATTTTAAAAAAATCATCTGTTCTAAAGTGTACAAAATTTATAATACGTAAAAAAGGCCCATAAAATTTCAATATTTGCGCGTAACATATACAATAATTTAAAATTCTCATATCATTTTTTTATAAGATAAATTTTCCTTCACCTAAACATAAATAATAGCTAATAATAAAATTATCTTTTTATGATATCTTTATATGCTTTACATCATAAAAATGAAAATAAATTTTTCTTACAATTATAAAATATGCTTTTAAGTTCCCATAGTAATAATTTTCGACATTTTAAATGAAAACCAATGGGGTCTATGTTATAATACCATAATATTTCCTTTTTTTTTATAAGTACCTGTAAAATAAGAAAAACTTTAATGTATTTTATAAATGAATAAAAAAAAAGTATATATCAATTAATTTTAAGGTTAGGTTCATTTTTTTAAAGATAAAAATTGCCCTTTTTGTGTATTAATAAAGAAAAGTCGTTTATAACTAAATCGATATTATTTTCCATTATATTTATTTACAATGTTGCAAGTATAGCATTTTTTTTGTTAAATGAAACAACCCTAAGGCAATCGTATTTGTGTGTGTGTATGTGTGAATGAGTAAATATAGTAACGGAAATGGATCGTGCGTCCTGATAGAAACAGGACTTCCGCTTGAATTCAAATATCTTTTTTTTTCATTTCGTTTCCAAAAAAAGCTTATTATTATCTGCAACTTTAGCAACAAGTCATTTTTTTTTTCACAAATACAATGTAAAGTTATACCAATTTTAAATTGATTTTTTTTTTCAATTTTTACGAAAAATCGAGTAAACTTTATTTATATTTTCTTTTTTTTTTTTATATATAAATATACACAAAGCAAAAAAAAGTGTAAAAATGTCGATTTATTATTCTGTCTGACGAAGTTTTAACAAAAAAAAAAAAATTCATTTTTTTTTAATATAAATTTTTTTCACAAAAGATATTCTATAACACTTACTTACAATATTGCTTTTTCTCGGTGATTAACATTAGTCATAAGAAAATTATTTTTGTCAAAATTAAAAAAAAACACGTAAAAGGTAAATACAGTATGCATTATAAGATGAATCGTATATATGCAGATTTTCACGACACTCCTTTTGTCCTCTCCTTTTTTTTATTTTTATGCTGTCGTCGTCTTCGTATACTGCAAAAATGTGTGTACGTGAAATGAATCTAACGTTTATATATGCTAAAATGTAGCAATATTATAAGCCATAGGACGACTAGGACTACGACTAATACAGGAGAGTACAAAATAACCAATGAATTGTATTTTCGTATGTGGTATTGATTTTTTTCTTACATAGGAAGTATAAATGCAATATCTAAAGTAATTTTTTTTATTATATCTAAATATTGCCATTTTTCTTTATTTCTTCAATATTTGCTTATTTTATTAAATAAAAAAGTATAAAATATCAATTTAATATTTGATTTTTCTATCAATTTTAGATTTAATTAATACGGTTTATTATTTCATTATATTTGATTAATTTTTTGTTCTCTTATTTTATTAACTTAGTTTTAAATTTAGTTTTATCTTTTTTTTTATTTCTTTTTTAAACAATTTTCATGCTCTTCTAATAATTTTGTAGCTTTAATAAATTGAGTTGTACAATATAATTTGCAAATAAAATGGTAAAGATTCGTGTGCAGAAAAATGTGTTATGTTATTGAATAAAATTTTTTCTCGAAAGTGAAATGACTTTACCACCTTATATAAGTGAGAGAATGTATTTTGAAAATTTGAAATTGAATAATGTGAAAATTAAAATAGGAAGTACAATTAATGCGCTCGCTAGAGCGCGCGACTAAGTTAAATTTCCTAAACTTAGAAGCACTAATATACACGAACGGGCGAGCCGGGTACCGCTGGGGCTGGATGCTAAAGTTGTTATATGATCTATAGCAGGTGTATACAAATTAAATATAGTCCTATACATACTTGTTAAACTATCTGTATAGAAAAGTATAGATCATATTGGTGATGCATAGTCCGTGTACACAGAATGCAATACAGATACCATTTGCATTGGCTTATGTCGTATACGCGTTTTTTATATTCCGTATAGAAATAACATAGGTTAAGTTTATAGGGCATTAATAATATTATAAAAATTAAGTATTCGGTTATACGTTTAAGCTATAGACTATACAACGACTTTAGCATCCAGCCCCTGAGCACACCTTTTTTGGGTGTCCTCACTTCGCTGGAGGGTAATTCTTGTTTTCCGTTTTATAGTATTTTGTAGTATTCTGTCATACCGACTTAATGTTATTTAAATGAAGTTGGTATGTAAGAAAACTATAGAATGGTATTACCCTAAATTTGAGGTTGAGTCCCACATAACAATACAGTACGCGGTGTATATATGCGTAAAAGCATTCTCCTCGTCCTACGAAAAAGGCCCCTTCTCTGAAGGGGCCCCAAAAAAAAAAAATATATACACGAAATTGAAGTTTCTCTCTAGTACTTATATACTAATAATAATTAATTTTACATATCCAGGACAAAAAAGCCTATTTTCTACCCTAGAGAAACGGCTTTTTCGCCCGTTATATGTAAAACTATGTTTTTAATCACAGGAAAAAATATGGGGTAAATTATTTTGTCCCTTGATTAATAAATTAAATAGCTATTTTATTTTAATATTATTTTCTTTACTAGCGGGCAATAAATATTTGGTCCATATGAGTTTTTTGGGTCGCTGACCACTAATTTCGGAGAATTAAAAAAAAAAAATAATATTTCATCCTTAAATTAGCAAAAACTATCCCTTTTTGATGAATTTCATTTTTTTGCAAATTTAAGGATAAATGTGCCAATTTTTAGGAGGAAGGACCCCGAAATTCGTGATCAGTGACCCAAAAAAACCTATATTAATATATTTTAAATCAATATAAATACTAAATATTTTTAAATAAAACATGAATTTATCCAACAGCCATCATATTATTGTTAAATCGAATATATTTTATGATCGATGTCAATTTTATTCAATATTGATAATATACCTTTATCCATATATAGGCCATTTTAGATTATTCGTGTTCTAAGAACAAAAAAAACATCTACTTTATTTTATATATTTATATTTTTTTTTAGAAAAAATGTATTCCAATAGCTTCTTTTTTTTTTAAATGGATAAATATATATTACAATTGCATATATAAAGAGTAGAATGTATATAGATTTAAAAAAAAAAGCTCTAGGGAATAAATGCAATTCTTAGGTAACCTAAATTCAAACTTTTTTTAGGCAGATAAACTTCTCTTATTTTTTTTTTTGTCATTGATATATAATTTTTTTTTTCTTTTAACTGATTTAGTTTTTTTTTAATTCTATTTTTTGTTGTGAAATGAATGTATACTAGATATATATTTCAAAAAAATTAGTAATAACATTAAGGCTGTATAAATACACTTATTTGATATAGTTTGACTTTTATTTTTGGTTATTATTTTAATGCATGAAATATTGAAATTTTTTATTTGATCAAATAGTTTTTTTTCAGTAGTTGAATATGTCAAAAGCAGTTTAATCAAATTAGAAATGTTTCATTTTATAAATTGGAAATTCTTGGTAAAATATAGGTTATTGAGATATTAGTGGGTCATGTAAAGTTGAGATTCAGTTGTTATTCGAGTCTACAGAACAATATTTATGTCAGTTCAATGTTGCTATCAGTATTGGCAGAGAATTTTTTAGGCCTATATTAAAAAATGGAAATCACCCAAATTATTCTTCTTTAAATTTTTTAATTCAAGTTCTTGTCTTTAAATTTATTGTTATATATTAGGAACTCTGGTTAAATATTCACTATCCAGTTGCTCTGCTCTGTTTTTTATTTAAAGCAACCTGACAGTGTTAATTTAAACAAAAATAATTATCAGTAACTTATCAGAACCACATCTTGAAATACCATCTTTCAGAATTAAAAAACCAGTGCTATTATGAAAATTTATAGAAGTTAATTAATAATATCAGTATTAAATAATAAAAAATAAATACATAAATGAAAAGTTACTTAACTTTATTTTTTTAATTTCAGAAACTTCATCCTATTCAAATGAAACCAGCTGATACTGAAAATCGAAGTCGTAAGTAAAAAATAATAACAAAAATAATAAAACCATGAATAACTTTTTTTCCACATAAAAAAAAATAATTTTCCATTCGTAAAATACCAATTTTTTTTCATTCATATATAAGTCAAAAGTTAATGAAAAAATAATAGCAGTGTATATGCAAATATACAGAGTATTGGTAATATAAATTGAAAATCAATAAATTACAATATACTGGAAAAAGTCATATATATATATGAAATATTATAAAGTTTATTATTATATATACTAAAGTTTTAGAAATTTTCGAGTGAGAAATGGAATGTCAAAAGCAACTTTATTAGTTATAAGTATAACTAATTGGCTGAATAAAAAAGGGGTTTATTAGAAAGTTTCTTTTATGATTATATTAAAATCAAATGTTACAGAAAATTTAATTATTTTATATTGGGAATCCTTACATATATTTAATGAGGGTTTTATTTAAAAGGCTTTATTTTAATTATGTGTTTTTTAGCTGTGTAACAAAGTTTGTTAGAAATTAATTAATTTTGTAATTTGAAATTTTTTTATACTTTATGGCTTGGAGTATTTGTAAAGCTGTTATGTAGTAAGTTTTTTTTGGGTGAAATAAATAAATAGTACATATCTTATCTTAAATTTTAATATCACTTGTTATTTCTTAAACGAAAATAAATTAAAAGTCAAGTTGATAAACTTATATTGAGTAATAAATTTTCTTTGAAATATTTTCCAACTATATAATATGAAAATTATTACCTGCAATTTTTTAGAGTTATTGCAAATTTTATATTTTCTAAATTTCTTAGTTTGAGATTGAGACCATTAAAAATCTAATGAAATGTTATTAAGTTGAAAATATTATAGCTTTTTAACTGTTACGTTAAATAGATTTCTTGAAATTCAAAAAGTTTACTTTTTTTACAAAAAATATTCGGGATTTAAGTTATTATGAGGGTTTTTAATAAAATTGACATTTTTTTACTAATTAAATTTACAACCATAAGACTTGGTATTCTGCAAGTTTTTTGAGGGTCTTGTGCTTGTATCGAATTCTAAACAAAAATTTACGAATTTTTTAGTAAAATAAGTATTGCACTAACAAAAAATTTTATAAAAAATTAGCAGAAAAAATACATTTAAATACTTGCTTGGTAATTAAATTGACATTTTCTACAATTCATTTTTATTTTATCTTTTTTTCCTGTACAATGCTGAAGGTTATTTAGCGAAAAAAAAATTTATAAAAAATTTTATTATTCATGAAAGTAATAAAATAATTTTTTACAACATTTTTTGAACCTTTAAGCTTTACTTACTTAAAACATTTATTTTTACAGAAAGCATATAAATAATTTTTTTTTTTTTTAGAAAAAGATTACTTTTTTCAAAAAGATTATTTTCAAAGCAGTATTTTAGTTTTAGTGAAAAGTGTGCTTTTGAAAAATATTCTTGAAAATATAAAATTTAATACTGAATTTATTACTGAACACAGTTCTGTATTTTGAATAGCAGAAAACTTAACAAATTGTATGAATAAAGTGAAATTTACATTGAAAAAAAATTCCGCTTTTGGCAAGTAGAATTTTATTCAATGTACTGGGTAACATACAGCATTCGATAAAAAAAAACGATCAAATTTATATTATAAAAATAATATAATTAGGTTCTGGACCCCTCCAAAAATTTTTGACCCCTTCCAAAAAAATTTTCTGGATACGAAAAATGCCTGGAGTATAGATAAAGTATACCAATAACTTGTAAAAGAAAATGAGTGCAGTTCAAATACTTTACATTACGTAGTACACAACCTAAAAAATAAAATAGAAATTTTCTAAACAATAAATTACACTGTCAATTTTTAAAATTGAATATACGTTAAAACGTATTAGATCCACTATTTTTTAAAATTTACAAAATTATTTCAAAAAATTATTAACAGTGCATAACCGGAAATAACAAATTTTTAAATATTATTTATGTAATTTTTATTTTTCTTACATAATCTCGTTGTACTTCGATTTTTCAAAGGCATTTGACTCGGTGGACAAATTATTGTTTAGTCAACTATATAATTTAGGCATAAGAGGTTGGCCATTAAAATGGTTAATATCATACTTAAATAATAGATCATTAAAAGTATCATTTAATGGTACTCTACCTAAAAAATTTCTTGTAACCTTAGGATTAGCCCAAGGCTCTCATACAGGTCCTTTACTCTTCTTATTATTTATAAATGATATTTTCGATACTATTCAACATTCAGAATTAGAATTATTCGCGGATGATTCACACCTAAGGAAAAACATCAGTTCGAAAGAGGAAGCACAGTTTTTCCAAAAGGATATTAATGGATTTTGTTCATGGTCACTTATCAATGGCATGCCTATTTATGTCACAAAGAGCAACTGTTTTACTTTCTAAAGACTTAAGGACGCTCTGTCCACCACTGGGTGTTTTTTGCGCAGTATATTCGTAACTAAAATATTTTAACCATATATTTATTTATAATAATTTTTTAATGAAAGAATCAATATTTTTTAGTATTTAGTACAAGAATATAAAAAAAAAAATTAAAAATGTTTATTTGTTTAAACAAAGACGACCTGTTAAATTTTTGAAATTTTTGGGTCATAAAAGCCTGAGTTCCCAGATCTGGGCTACTTGGATCAAAATTCTGCTTGGCTCATATTGAAGATCATTCAATTCTAGGTGGAGGTATCGTGGGAAATTTTTCGCTAAACCTTTTCAGTAATGAGTTATACCTATTTGTTTATAAATTGTAGAGAATTTTTAACTTTTTTTTTATAAACAATTAACTGTAACTCATTACTGAAGAGGTTTAGCGAAAAATTTCCCACGATACCTCCACCTAGAATTGAATGATCTTTAATATGAGCCAAGCAGAATTTTTATCCAAGTAGCCCAGATCTGGGAACTCAGGCTTTTATGACCCGGGAATTTCAAAAATTTAACAGGTCGTATTTGTTTAAGCAAATAAACAATTTTAATTTCTTTTTTTATATTCTTGTACTAAATACTGAAATACATTGATTCTTTCATTAAAAAATTATTATAAATAAATATATGGTTAAAATATTTTAGTTACAAATATACTGCGCAAAAAACACCCAGTGGTGAACAGAGCGCCCTTAAATGCCCCATCAGACACAATTATAAAATAGAGAATAATTCATTATAAGAATTCATTAAACTATATATTAATTAATAATTCATAATAATTCATTACAATAATTCATATCTCCAACGATCTAAAATAGCCTCCAAGGCATACCAGACCTTAGGTTTATTTGCAGATCAACCTGCAAATTTAAAACTCCTCTAGCCTTAACAATTCTTTTTAAATCTTTAATCATGCCTACCCTAACTTATACCTCAATTATATGGAAATCCCACTACAAAACAGATTATACTCGAGGAGTTCACAAATTTTTATGATATCTATCATTTTATACCAAAACTCGAATGACTCCCATAGACCACAATCATAATAACATCTCAAAAAAAATTCAATATCCCAACTCTTGAAACTTATAACCAAATGAACAATTTACTCTCTATAAACAGAGTACTTTCAGATAACAGAATAACAGATCACCTAAAATTACTATTTAAAGGAAGAAATTCAGACAATAATCTAAGAAAACCTAGAGTTTAGGTCCTAGACCACTAGGAGAGACCCATACTCTGGGGATTTTCTAATTCCCTCTCTTTAGAATGCGAAGAGAGTAGAAGTCTATCGCTCGAGATAGGGACAAATTCTGACAACCAATCTCTTAAACAATATCTAAAAAAAAAACAGATTATGCCACTATGATTAATTTAATTGACTATAACCATAACAACCTGGAACTGTTAAAAGATTATTATATTTTATGCTATGATAAAACAACAAAAATCAAGAGTAAATTCTCTAGTCCAATTTCATTTTTGACAAAATTATAATTCTCTTACTAAAATCACATTAATTATAATTTACTAATATTTTTAAGTGTATGTAAATTTGGATAAACAAGTAAATCTAATTTTCTTTTAATTTTTCTAATTTTACACTCTTGTAAATTAAAACAATTTTATAAATTAATATAATGCTTATTGTTACAGTTTGACTTAAATACAATTATTATTTGAATTAGACAATTTTAAAGGTTTATAAGCCCGTTAATTTTAAAATAAAGAAATATAACCTCAATTATAAATTATGAAAACAATATATACAGCACGTTTAAATATTCTGATATTTAATTTCGCATCAAAAAATTTTTATGTAACCACATCATTTATATAATATCTTTTATAACCTATACAATAAAAGAACTCTTTAAACTTCGACAAGTAATCAAATCTATTTCAAAATGTTTTATATATGCATAAAATATGAAATTTTCCAGATATATATTATAATAAAGTTGAAGAAAGTTTGATAAGTCTCGCGACGTTCGTGCATAATTTCCTTCAATCAAATAATATATATATTTTCGAGTAAGGCATTTTCATGTAAATTTTATTCGTTTTGCATTTCAGTATTATGACTGTTATGGTTCTTTTTTTTACTTTAGTTTATTTAACATAAAAATATAATTTTTTTGAAGTAAATTTTCATATTCTAAGAAACGATTCATATTTTGAAATGATTTGATAATTTTAAAAAAAGTTTTTTAAAATTTTGATTATAATCCCTGCCCCTGTGAAAAACAGCCTTAATTTAAAAAACACTTCTTATAAAAAAATTTTCCTTAACCCAAAATAATTACAATTCCTGTCAATCAATAACCTCAAAAATGAATTAGAATTTTGTATTAAAATATTTTTTTATATGCCATAAGCAATTTATTATTTATGATTGATGATATCCTTCGTAAATAAATATTGGTTTTATAGAATTTTAATATTCTATTTTATAGAATATTGTTGCTTCGAAATTCAAGCGAATGAATCTTACAGTTTAAATTGTATTTAATTAAATAAACTAACCTTAATTCAGTACTTAATGAAGCAATATAAAAAATGACCACAAAAAAGAAAATTTTTTTTATGGGATTTTAACGTTTTCAGTAAATTAACTAAATTGCTAACAATTAAAAAAAAATTATTTAGTTAGTTGATCGTATAATGATTTAAAAATTAGAGTGCAAAAAGTTATAAAAAATAATTTGTATGGATTTTTTATGTGGTTTTAGCATACTAAATTATTTTAATCGCAATTATGTCTTATAGAGAAAAAAGTAAGTTTTTTTTTATATGCTGATGGTCTAATAAATTAAAAGAGTTAATTGAAATTTTATTTAATGCTGGTTTTATATAACCTGGAATATGTGTTTTAATAATTTTTAATCTGTTGAATTGGAAATTTTGTATTGGTGGTTAAAACATAGAGTTTTAATATATTTAATGAAATGATGATACGAAAATAAAATTTATGATTAAAAAAAATCCTATCAGAAAAATTATTTACAAATATCAGCCAGTGCAACTAAAATCCAATCACTTACAAAATTTCTTAAGGTAATTTTCTAAAAAAATTTTCTCCACTTACACACTTGTAATTTTATCATATCTCTCTAAAGTATTCCTTGAAATTGAAGTTTCAGATTATAGTAATATCTTTAATCTACGAGAATCTTAGTACTAAGGAATGAAATCTGAAATATTATAACTTAAAGTAGCTTACTAAGGTTACTCAAAGACTAAATTTTCAACAACAAAAAAATTATTTAAAAAAAAATATTCACTGCTATTACACAAAATGTAACATTAATTCATTTTAAATTACATTTCAATCATAAATCATAAAATCAGGTCTGTCAGTATTTTTTGTTCTAAAATCATTTATATCGATCATATCAACATGAGTAAATCTAAATATGGTTTTCATTAGTACTGATACTCGCGTCGGTTTAGTGAATGCATAATTAATTAATAATATAACATTCATATCCTTTAATGATGATATTCATAAAATTGCGTCACACAAAGTAAGAATCGGGCAAAAAGAAAAAAAAAATTATTTTCTAGCTTCGTTTTGTTTTATAAAACAATTCATAAATCTTCTATTATACACCACAGAAACGAAATAGTATTTTTTGAATTTAAATAATTTTATTTCATTTTTTTTTTAATATGAAACTTTTATTGTTTTATTATTGAAAAATTATCGGTTACACACATGCATAAACTAACACATACCCACAGAAATAACAATAAACAGCACCTGCGGTTTTCTTTAAAGACCTAAGGGGCTTCCATACGAAGTTTGAAATATTATTATCAAGAATCGTCTATGAAATAATAATAATGTGTATTTTAGAAAATTAATTAAACGTTTTATAGAGTCGAGTATCTAACAGAAGAAGAAGAAGAAGAAGAAGAAGCCTTATAGCTTTTCTCTTGATTTGATGAGCTTCCTCTCTGCTTCCTCTATATGTCCATTAAAATTTTAGATCCATGAAAAAGCTTAAAATATGTCTTTTTTTTTATCAGTTTTTTTTTATTTCAGAGATCGTGATATAATAGACAGGCAGAATAGAAGAGAAACTTCGATAATAACAATTGATTTTTTTTTTTATTATTATTAAAAAATTAAGCCAAAATAAATATGATTTTATTATTTCTGCTTACTTTAATAATGGAGTTATTATTTTTCATATATTTTTTATACTTAAGATGATTAAATTTTTTGTTGCGGTGTAATTAAATTTTAATGAAAAATAAATATTAGTAAAGTCTGGTTTTAAATGGGAAAGTCGTGATTAGTTATTGGGTACCTGAAAAAATTAAGTTGTTTGAAAAAAGATTTTGTATCTTAAAAAAGGTTTTCACTAGTTTTTCTTTAATTTTAGGTTTTATAAGATATGTATATGTTTGATGAAGCATTTATTTTTCAATTAACCTTGTTGCCCCAAGCAACTTAAAAGTTTTACTTTCATGGAGCATATTTTTATTCTGGGGACTCTAGAGTTGAAATAATTGAACTTTGGTGATTATTAATAAAATTTTTTCTTGAAATTCTTAAAATTCTATGCTTGAAAGTAGTTTCCTGGATCTTACTCGTGCAGAATTTTAATAAATTTTGAGTTATGATTAATAAACTTATACTCTAGCACTCCTAGAATCTAATAAGAATATGCTCCGCGAAATCGTCCCTAAATTGTTATCAATAATTCAAAATTTAGTTAGTTAAAAATTTAATTTCGCTATTCAAATGGGTAACTTGCACTGTAAAAAGTAACTTTCTTATATTTACAAAAAAAATAGAATTTTTTCGAAAAATTAGTGAATTTTCAAAAAATTTTGTAAATATTCGATAAAAATTGTAAATTTACAAAAATTAGTATATTATCGAAAAATTCGAAAATTCTCGATTTTTTTTGTGAATTTGCGAAAAAAGTTGTGAATTCACAACTATTTTTTGTAAATTTTCGAAAAAAATTGTAAATTATCAATTTTTTTTGCGAATTCACAAAAAAAAATCGAGAATAATATTTTTTGTTAATATACTAAATTTAGTAAATTTACGATTTTTTTCGAATATTTACAAATTTTTTTGAAAATTTACTAATTTTTCGAAAAAGGTTCTAATTTTTTTGTTAATATAAGAAAGTTACTTTTTACAGTGTGGTTATCAATTCATCCTAGATAAGAAAAATTTGGTGGGCTATTTAAACTCAAAATACTCTTTACTTAAACTTTTAGCAGTAAATATTTAACCTAACTGACCATCATTGTACCAAGAAAATTAAAATTTAATTTTGAAAAAAAACTGGATTTTGTACTCACAATAAAAATAAATCATTCCAGAAAATATTTCCAAGTAAATAACTTGTTCTAAAAATTGTTTTGTTTAAATAAACATTATTTAATAGTACTTAAATTTTTCTCTTTTATTTAAAAAAAGCAACTTTTTTTCCTAAACTATTTATGTATACCTATTTTAATAAAACTCTTTTTATTTAAAAAAATGTTATAAAATTATAATAAACTTATATTTTATAAAACATTTTTATAATTTTCTCATTAACTTCACTTTCCTTACATAGTACTTTTTATTATTATTATTATTATTATTATTATAAAATAAAACAAGCAAACTTACGTGAAAAAAAAATTCTATTCAAGAAAAAATTTTCTAGATATAAAAGATGCAATTTTTTAATTTACAAGTTAAATATAAAGGAAAAATAATCACATTAACGTGAAAATATCATAAAATTTTATTCTCTTCATTTTTAGAGCTAAAAAATATATATAAGTGCAATGGCATAACAAAATTTATTTTATTTTTTATATCTAAAAAAACTAAGGGTCTAAATAAATATTGACCAACGTTTTTTTTATATTTTTTAATTCTAAAATGAGAATGTGTTATGTTATCAAGTATAGAGAATCCTTATAAATTAAACAAACATGCTTGTATATTTGCATTAAGGGTTAAAAAAATAAAAATAAAAAAAATGCAATTTAAACTAATCTATTAATTATTTTTTTGTTTCAGAACGTAAATTATTTGTTGGTATGCTATCAAAAAAATATTCTGAAAAGGATGTTAGAAATATGTTTGAACCATATGGCGAAATAGAAGAATGTACTATATTACGTGAAAATAGACAAAGTAAAGGTTGTGCCTTTGTAACATTTGCTAGTAAACAATCAGCAATATTAGCTATTAAAAATCTTCATCATTCACAAACAATGGAGGTAAATATTTCTACTACTACTACTTTGATTCAATTTATTTTATTTTTTAAGTCAATATTTATTGAAAAATTTTCTGCTCTAGATAACTTCTTCCTTTAAAATATTGAATTTATGCTGAAAGCAGAAAGTTAAGCTTTTACTGTGTACTTACTTTGGAAATATATAGAATTTTATTTATTGATATAATTTATTTATTTTATATGAAGTTTGTTATGACGGGCATAAATATTTACTAGTCAAAAAAATGAATTGTTTTTATAAAATTTTCAAAATTTTTAGTTTTTTAACATTGCTGTTTAATCGGCGAAATAGATTTTATAGATCAGTTTAATATTGTAACATATTAAATTTTTCGAGGTATAAAAGTATTTACATTTACACCAATTTTTTTTTTCATTTTTTGTGTTCGAGAAGCTTTAAAATAATTAAAACTGTTGTAAATTAAGTTCCTTAAAAGTTAAGCAAATTTCATCAAATTTAAAATTTTTTCGTAAATAGTGTTAACTTTTTTGTTAATCAATTAAAATTTCCTGTAATTAAACGTACACATGTATAAAATTTAGTCAATTAGCCATAAATGATATTTTATGTGATGATTTTGACACAGAATCTGGAAATGCAATATTGGTTTTTCTTGGATTGGAACTATGCTAGGATTTGACCTTATACATCTATGTTCGTTGAACGCTTCGTTCCTGAATATTTTCTGCAATTTATTGGAAGATAATAGTCGACATAATAAGTCTTTGATTAGCGAATACATAATTTCGAAAGCTTAAACTAAATTCGAAGACTTTATACTCCTATAACAAAAAAAAACATTTTAAAAATAAAATTTTACAAAAAAAACAAGCAACGAGATAAATCCTATACTCGAGCCTGTACTTATTTAAACAAAATTTTGCTAACAAAATCTAATAAAATATGGTTTCAAGAGTTTACTGAAATAATCTCAGCATATAACTAAGATGATTTGATATATATATTTGGGCTCGTGTATTCGGGTGTGTTTCCCTTATTTAAGTTATAATCCCTTGTTTAAAGTAGAAATTTAGCGATCTTGTAAACTTTAGCAAATAAGTTTACTCATATATATAAATAGGATAAAATCAAGAAATACAAACATGTGCTACCTAAAGCTTTTATTTTTAAAAGGTTCTTCTGAGATAACACAGCACATGTGATATTTCTTATATTTGTTTACACTTAAATTTATAGAAGTAAGGATTTTTTTTATGGTGACATTTTTTAACCCCATCATTTTTTTTTATCTTCAATCAATGCAATTATTGTAAAACTACCCGCGCCGGGTTTATACTGCTACCTGCGGAATTTCGGAACATAAAAAGATTTTAACAAAATTTTTTATTTTTTAATTTAATGCAATTTTTAACAAACGCCCCCCTTCCCCTTTAATTCTGACGGGTTTCTACTTTTACTTGCGAAATATCGGGAATTTCAGTTCAAGTTTTCAAAAATATTTTTTTTTTAAATTTGACGCAATTTTTAAGCAAAAATAAACAACCCCCAACCTTCCGCCAAGTTTCTACTAGTATTCCCGGGATTTCGAGACTGTTTAAAAAAAAAAAATTTTAATTTCAATGCAATTTTTAACGAACGCCCCCCCCCCCCCTTAATCCCGCCGGGTTTCTACTTGATCCAGCAGAATATCGGGACTTAAAAAATGTTATCAAATTTTTTAGTCACTCGCACGGCCCGATTTTTTGATCCCACATTTAAAATCAATAAAATATTTTTAAAAATTTCAATTCATTATCTGAAGCTTATTATTAACTATTACAAGTTTAAAGTCAAATTACCTATGTCAATAAAAACTAATGTTTAAGCTACTTAAATACCTAAAACCGCCTAAAACGAAACTTTCAATAATAAATTTTGTTAGGTGTACTTACTACTTACTACCCAACAAAATTTTCTATAGAATAAATTATATATAATAAACTTTTTGTTTGTAATATATATATAGTTTATGTGTGTAGTTTTAATATCAAATTATGCATCTAGAAAATAAAAAGTTTTTTTATCAAAAAATAAGTTTGATGGGTTTTTTAAAATTTAATATTTAGTATATTAAATTTTTTTTCTGTTTGTCAAAAAATAAAAGACTTAAATATACAAAGAAATAGATAAATGTCATTAAAAATAATCCATTATCAGAAAAACAAAAAAAAAGTTTTAATAAAAAGGTCATCAATCTAAGAAAAGTTTATAAATGAAAAAAAAGTCAAGTTCATGGTTAAATGTATTAAAAACATTTCCAATACAAGGAACTGCCACATCATCAGTTGTATTTAATATTTCTATCTCATTTTAATAAATATTTCATTTATTTTATTTTAATGAACGTTCTAAATGCTAAGATTTTGTTTTAATAAGAAAAAATCATTGATAAAATTTGATTTTTTTTTGTTTTTAGGTCTGTTCGTCACCATTGGTAGTGAAATTTGCTGATACAAAAAAGGAAAAGGATCAAAAGAAGTTACAGCAAATTCAAATGAATCTTCAGAATTTTTCAGGAGTTAATATGGCACCTCATTACTTAACTGCAGTAAGTTTTAATCCTATATTTTGGTAGGTTTTTTTGAAAAATTCTAAACATTTTTTCTATTTTTCAACAGAATGAAACCCCAGCAATATCTCCAACACCGTTACAATTATTACAGCAATTACAAGCAACAACAAAACAAAGTCCAGCAACACCAGTAGCAAATAATACATCACCAACAGCAGCAGCTGCTGTTGCAGCAAATGCATTATCAAATTTACAACATCAATTATTATTGCAACAACATCTTGGACTTGGTGCAACAATAACTCCAACACCACAAACAGCACAAGCATTACCAACTGCTGTAATTATGCTAATTTACAAGAATTTGCAACATTAGTATGCAAAATCTTGTTACTTTAGCTGCTATGACTGGTGGAAATAATTTACGAGTATCACCAAATAGTAAGTTTTTTTTGTTTGAAAATTTTGGATAAATAATTTTAGGGCAAATTTTTTGCTTTTAACAAATTGTTACTAATTTACCATTAATTGTTCAGTAGTCTGTGATTAATAAATTTCTTTAAAAAATGAAATAAATTATAATTTTTTTGATTAACAATTTTAAAAAAAATGTATGAAATTAACTTTTTTAACGTAAAAACTACGATTAGTCAAATTTAATTAAAAAGTAAAATATGAGAGAAACTGATAATTAAAAGTAGTAGCAATAATAATTTCTGCTAAGTTAATAAAAATTTACATCTGTATTTTAAATTAGATAATTTTCATCGAAAATAAAAATGATGCCAGTGGTTGTTAATAACAAATTTCATTTCATCTTTTCATTAGAGTTTAAATCATAAGAAAATTAATAACATTAAAATGTTTTTTCAAAGAACCAATAAAATTTCCAAGTCGAATATTTTTTAATGCGCAATTTATTGGAAAACATTTGAATAGTATTTAAAATAATTTATTAATTTATTTATAAAATATATACTTTTGCAATAAACATAAAACCAATTTGTAAATAAAATATTTGTTGTTTTTTGTTACAGAAACGAGAAAGATCACCACCAGCTAAAAAAAATGGATAAATTGGGAAAAAGTTTTCGGGATAGCTTTAGAAGACGATAAAGATCTTCGCATGTACCAGAATCTACAAAACCACATCACGGCTTGGAGATGAAAGTGCTGTTAGATCTGGCACTTTTCAATTTCTTATTAGGGTAATTTTTTTTTAATTTTTTGTTTTTAGCTTTAAATTATAAATTTTGAATCTAATTTTTTTAATTGTTTTAGTGTTTGGGCTGTGTCGAACAAAGTGCAGAATCACCAAGTGCTAGTGTTAAATCATTATCTTCGGCACCATCAAATATTTCTGATATTAATAATGGTGCTTGTCCTATAACAATACATACCATTCCAATTGTACCAGTTATGCCGGTATGAATTAACTAACACATAATTTTTTTTTAAATAAAAATTTATTTTTTAATATTTTTATTTAAAGATGTAGCAAGTACCAGTTTCAGTAACTTTGCCAAAACCAGATCAATGGTTAGGAAGTATTAAAAATTCTGTACCAATATATTCTCAAACATTAACATCTACTACTGCACCTCCAATACCGAGTCCTCGGAGGGCGCCACCTTTGCATGCTAGAGCACAATCAGATCCTTTCGATGCTGGCAGTCATCAGTTACCAATCTATTTATTGTTCAAAACACAACTCAATCTTTTCAGGTATCTATTATTTTTAATTGATTGATAATTACTTCGAAAATTATATACAATAAACAATAAATACTTTTTATTCTACAGGTACAATTGTGGCGTGAGGATTTTTCTAAAGCTAAAAATAAAAAGTGGTAAATGAGTTATTTCAAAATATTAATTATTGGACAATATTCTGTGATATGTAATTAGTCAGTAGTTAAAAAAAATATAATAAAAAGCAAAGTAAATCCACTAAAAGTAATAAGTTTTCATGTACATACATTGTTATTTGCAATAAGTTGAAAAATGAATTATTTCTAATGCGCCTAAATAAATCATGATTTCAAAAAAAATATTAATTTTCATATAAGTAAAATTGAAATTAAAGAAAAATCTAACAGATCATTGAAACATTTGAGTATAATTTGAGTATAAGAAGATATATTTGAAAATGGAGTATTAAGAAATTATATACCTGATATAGCATTTTTAAGAACGATTTCAGGTCATTAGTTATTACAAAAAACAGCATTTAATAAACTTAAACTTATTCAACATGTAAAACAAAATTATTATTATTTTTTTTTTAAGATTCGAACAAAATTTTTGTAAATATTAGTAGTTATAATTGATGCATAAAATTGTCCTAAAAATTACAAAACTAATTAGACTCGATCTTTTATTTTCTATTATCGAAAATTAAAATTAAGTACTTATATAGTACTAATAAAAAACTTGTGTTTGAATGTATACGTAAATCGTTGATATGCAATGTTGAAGATAAATAATTATTATTTGTAGAATTATTATTAAAAATTAGACGATGCTAAAGAAAAATGCTAAAATGTTATATATAAATATATTTATATGCACTATAAAAAGTAACTTCCTTATATTAGCGAAAAAATTAGAAAATTTTTGAAAAATTAGTAAATTTTCAAAACAATTTGTAAATATTCAAAAAAAATTGTAAATTTACTAAATTTAGTATATTATCGAAAAATTCGAGAATTCTCGATTTTTTTTGTGAATTCGCAAGAAAAATTTATAATTTACAATTTTTTTTCGAAAATTTTCAAAAAATAGTTGTAAATTTTCGAAAAATAGTTGTGAATTTGCAACTTTTTTCGTAAATGCACAAAAATAAATCGAGAATACTCGAATTTTTTGTTAATATACTAAATTTAGTAAATTTACGATTTTTTTCGAATATTTACAAAAATTTTTGAAAATTCACTAATTTTTCGAAAAAATTCTAATGTTATTGAAAATCTAAGAAAGTTACTTTTTACAGTGAAATTATTTAATTTTTTTATTTAAATGAGCATTAAAAATTGTAAATACTTTGAATTAAATGTAAATTGAGTTTAAAATTAATTATGTATTTAATTGTTTTTTTTATTTACAATTATAATTTGCGCAAATTATAAATAAGTGTTTGTATATATGAAATATGGTCGACAAAAAGAAAATATCAAAATTTTTGGAAAAAAATATAAAGAAAAGTCAGTATTGATTTTGAAATATTGATTGATATTTTTATAATGTACTTATAATTTTATAGACCAATTATTATTGTATTTTATTGAATAAAAATTTATTGAAATAATTCACTGTTCTTTGGATCTCTAAATTTAATTTAAATAATTGGTTCCTAATTTTTTTTTCAAACATTTTTCATCAAAATATCTCAAACTACTTTTTTTTCATGAATGTAGAAATATCTAGATGTATCGTTTTTACTCGATATCTTGAATGTTATAATTAATTTTTTGAAAACTTTTAACTCAAAATTTCTTTCATCAAAAAATACAAAAAATATCAAACTTTTTTTTCTTTTTGAACGTAGTACCTAGTTTTTTTCTATGGGAGTACTAGTTTCAGAAATATCGTTTACAGTCAATTTTTGGATCTGATACGTAATTGTTTGAAAATTTTTTTCTTTAAATTTTTGCATTAAAAAGTAAAAAAATCAGAAATATTTTTTTTCTTCTTGGTCGGAGTACTTCGTTTTTTTCCGTGAAAATAATAATATCTAAAATAATTGTTTTTACTCTAGATCTCCAGTCTTGTACTTAATTGTTTGAAAACTTATCTTAAGGTTGAATCAGGTGGATTAAAATAGCATTTTTCGATTTAAGATTTCTGAAAATCGAAACTTCTGGAATGTTTAATTCATATACTAATTTAACAAGTTATATTTCCCTTAGAATTTAAAAAAAAATTTTTGAAAATTTATTGACTACAAATTTTGTGTAGTTGAAATATAACTTGTTATATGCAGTACAAATATTAGCACTTAAAATTTCCTTCATTTTTGAACTACTAAATTACTCAAGAATTTTTACATAGAACATGTTTATAGGGAGAATACCTTAAGAACTTGAAAATTAAGGGGGGCGGGATAAAATTTGTCCGGTTTAAGGAGGGGGGGTCAAATGAGACTTAGAATATTATTAACGTGAATTAATGAGACTTAGAATTATATTAATTTAATTGTATTAAATGCTTAGAATTAATTAAATAAAATTAAACTTATAACGCGTTTGTGTAAACACAACCTAAACCTGTCTCTAAATCTCTCTCTTATTTTTTAGTAATCAATTAACAAAACCAATTAAACTGGTATAATCCTTTGTAAAATTTCAAAAATTTTTATCTAGATAGCTGCATTCTCTATTTTGACCTAAATCTAAATATATATTTTTCTAATCCCTCATTCCTTAAAACATTCAAAATGGGTTGGAAAGCTTTTTTTTTGATATACCTTAGTTTAGATAGTAGTTAAATCTGGTGGTTACATATACACGGATAAAAAACCTAGCTTTTTACGCAGGGTTACCTAATTAAGTATGTTGACTACAGATTAATAAAAATATACAATTTTTCTGAAAATTTACGGAATCACCCTGCCAAATCTAAGGAATTTTGACCGCTTAGTTTTTGAGTTCCTGAAACCCAAAAGCTAAAATTTTATAGAACCCCTTATGGAAAATAGAAAAGTTTTATAACTCAATCGACTTCTAAATATACGATTTTAAAAACTTTTTTTTTGTTGGGTAAGATTTGAAAATAAAAGTTAACAGTGTTAAGTCGGAGGTAATTAACCGCTTAGTTTGGTTAAAACCAAAGTACGTTAGCAAAAAAGCAAGTTATATTTCTTGGTGCAAAACTTATAGGGTAGATTCACCAGTGAACGACCAATGCATTTAGGTTGTGATTACACAAACCAGTTATAAGTTTTTCATCAAGCTTGTTATATTAAAAATCTTTGAATATAATATTTAGGACATTACTTATCATCAATTTACTAAACAAAATTTTAATTTCTAACATAATAATATAAAATATTTTTTAAGATTTTTGATTTTTGACTTGACCTATAATTTTCAAAATATTGATATATTCGAAGAAAAATTTAGAAAATAAAAAAATTTTTTCAGTGAATTGATGCTAAATAATGTCCTAAATATTATATTCAAAGATTTTTAAAATGAGAAACTTTATAAAAAAGTCTTTAAAAAAAAGTCTTGATTAATTTATTAGCTCAAAAATGAAGGAAATTTTAAGCGCTAATATCTGCGTTTGCAGTCGATAAATTTTCAAATTTATTTTTTTAAATTTTAAGGGACACATAAGATGGTAATTGGCTCTATAAAAGATTTCAGAACTTTCGATTTCCAAAAATCTTAAATTGAAAAATGCTATTTTTATCTACCTGATTGAACCTTAAAATTTTTGCCACCGAAAAATACAAAAAACATCAATATTTTTTTTATTTTCGGACGTAGTGCTTAATTTTTTTCTCTGAAAATCGTTTTTACTTGATTTATTGGATCTGATATTTAAATTATAAAAAATTTTTAAAAAATTAAAAATAAATTTTTTGCATTAAAAAGAAAAAAAAACGCATTATTTTTTTTATTTTCGTATTTAGTACCTATTTTTATCTATGAAATTACTAATATCTAGAATTATCGGTTTTACTCATTTTCAGGGATTTAATACCTAATTAAAATTTTTTTATTTTAATTTTTTAAACAAAAAATGGACATCATTATTTTAGTATTTTTTTATATGAAATTTCTGCTATCTAGAAATATTTTTTTTACTTGATAACTCGAATCTGATAATGATTCAAAATTTTTATTTTAATTTTTTTATATACAAGTACTAATTTTAGAAATTCAATATTTCCCAATAACTTATATTTATTGTATTTAAATTTTTTCCTTAAAAAAATAAAAGAACTCTATTTTTTTTTTATTCAACGAAATGCCTAATTTTTTATATGGAAGTATTAAACATACCAATAGTCAATTATTTTATTTTGTAATTTAATTTTTTTTGAAATACTTAAATATTATTTTTAATTTTATCAAATAATATTTGCATTTTATGTTTTTCATTATTTCATGAAAACTAATTTTTTGAATATAACAAAAAAATACAATTCTAACACCTAAAAAAACTCTAAAACAAGAATAAAGCAATTTATAAAACAGTAATGAATCTGTCTAGAATCGAAAGGTGTAACAAATAAATAAGAAGAAAAAAAAAAGAAAAATTAACGATAAAAAGTAAGTAGTATAAAAAAAAAAAACAAATGAATAACTGTTATATAGTTCGACGATAGTAAACTTACTTTTCCTCTATATATAATCCCTTAAAATTTTCAGTTGAAACTTTACTATAACAAAGTGCAAGTAAAAGAAAACAAAGTAAGTGCCATTAAAAAAGAGAAAAAAACTTTTTAAGCTCATATATATCAGATTAAAAAAAAATAAAAAAAAGATTTTATCGATTTTAGTTATACCTATTTTTTTTTTTCAACAAAATATTTTATCATGAAATGCTTTCCAAATAAATGTCTAAGAAAACCATCATCACCAAGAAATAATCAAAAGCTTAGTCCATTACCACCACGTTGTTATCATAAAAGATTAGCTATGATTTCTTTGGTTAATCCATGTAATTTAGGTTATTTTACAAGATTATGTCAAGAACCTTTTACTCGTACAAATTTGGTATGTCAATAAATTTATGTAACTAAAATTACTAAGTAAATTTTTTTTTACATACACTGTAAAAAGTAACTTTCTTAGATTTATAAAAAAAATAGAATTTTTTCGAAAAATTAGTGAATTTTCAAAAAGGTTTTGTTAATATTCGATAAAAATCGTAAATTTACTAAATTTAGTATATTATCGAAAAATTCGATAATTCTCGATTTTTTTTTTTGTGATTTTACGAAAAAAGTTGTAAATTCACAACTATTTTTCATAAATTAATAACTATTATTTGAAAATTTTCTAAAAAAAATTGTAAATTATCAATTTTTCTTGCGAATTCACAAAAAAAATCGAGAATTATCAAATTTTTCGTTCATATACTAAATTTAGTAAATTTACGATTTTTATCGAATATTTGCAAATTTTTTTGAAAATTTACTAATTTTTCAAAAATGTTCTAATTGTTTGTTAATATAAGAAAGTTTTAACTTTTTACAGTCTAACTTTAAATCTTCGCGAAATCAAAAACCGTCATTAATTTGCATGCATCCTTGTAAAAAGACGAGAAAAGATTTTTTCAGAGCTTTTTTTACACTATCAAAAAATATATAAATTAAAATCATATACTTGTAAGTACTTAAAGTTTGCAAAAAATTATATACTTTTATAATTATGTTTATTTTTATTTATTTTGTTAAAATAAATCTTAAATAAAAAATATATGGGTTAAAATTTACGAAATAAGTCTCTTGTAGAATTATTTCTCTCAAATTTGTACAAATTCAGTGAAATGTTTTATAGCTTGTTTATACAATTATTCAAATTAATTTTTATTAATTTTTAGCCACTTTTCAGCTAAGTGTAATAAGTACATTTTAACAGAGAAATCCGCAAAATTTTAGAGGACCTCGCTAGGACATTTATTTGTTTATTTTAAAAGCTTGTTTAAGTTAATATTTATACAACTAAAAGGAATTTGCAGGTATAAAAATAGGCTTGTAAAAATTCCGGGTTATTATTATATTTTAGGAATTTTAGTGCATTTAGGCTTGTAGGGGCGTATAGGCACCAAAAAGTTAAAAAATTTTGGTAAAAGCTCTTCCTATAAAAATTTAATTTGTAGCTACCTACAGGCCGTGCTTACTTTGCTTACCTGATAAATCCAACATTGATTTTATGGTAAAAATTATAATAAACATATTGACAGAAAACTTGTGATTATAAAACTACTACATTTTAAATCCTAAAAATCCCAACTTTAAATTTAACCAAGCAGATTCAAAATTCAAAAAAAAAATAATAATTTAAATTATGAATACCCTATTAAATTTGAATAAAATCACCAAAAAAGATGTTACAAAAGCTTTTCGCGCGTTTTTACCCATATATAAAAGCAAAAACGTAATTTAACTTTTGAAACACTCAAAAATTCTTCAAGTAAACATGTATACATAATGTTATGAGAGTAATACACAACATTAATTAAAACTTGTATTCATATTTCATATATAAATTTATATATATATTTTAGGTATACAATCCAGAGAATGGTACTTTAAAATATTCAAATCACCAATCAAAATGATATCATCGAAGCCATAATCTGTGGTTATTGTACTTAATTAATCATCAAAAAAATATAATGTCTGTATATAAATAAAAGCTTTCTAAATTGACCAAAATAAATAAATCAAATATAACCAATCAATTAAACACTAAATAATTAGGCCAATTTATTTAAATACTTAAAATATTTACATGAAATATAGAATTTACTTAAATATATAAAGCCAAAGTGTGTTCATGTATTTTATATGATATGAAATTGATGATGAGAACTGATAGATATTATTTTGTATATGAACAGAGGAAATATCGAGCATGAATAATTTGTTTGCTAGATTTAAGCCGATTAAAGGCATTCGTGCGTACGTCCATATATTGGGATCAAATGTTAAAATGATAGCGATAATATGTATTTCGAAGGTATTATATCTGTCAATAATGGTCAGTATTAGGTAACCCCTTTTTTCTGTTTTTTTATTCATTGGATTGATATTTATTGCTGTTAACGAATATTAAAGAATTTCTTCAGTCAATATTTTGAAATTCTAGTGCTGGTATATGCTTTATATGAAAAATTTTAAAAATTTGTTTTTTAGCTTTTCAATTTTTGTTTAAATTTGGCTAAAAATTATTAGAGTTTAAGTAAAAATAGGTAGATAAGTAACAAGAATTTTTGAAGGTAAAAACAGCAAATAACTGGCTGAATAGAAATTTATGAAATACATGCACTTATGTATTACTCCAGTCAAAATGCGGTTTAGGGTGTATTTTAACTGGCCAACATGAGATTTGCTCCACCATATGTTTTTTGGATCGCTGATCACGAAAATTGGGGTTATTTCCGGGAGATATTTTTGGAACTCCCTTAAATTTGCAAAAACTACCCCCAAAAAGGGTTTTTTTGATATATTAGCAAACTGGGTTTCTGGATTTAGCCAAGAATTGATGTTAGGGGTTTTTTTGGGTCACTAAACAAGAATTTGAAGTAATTTTTTTTGAATAATTAATATTTCACCCTTAAATTAGAAAAATTGCCCCTAAAAGGGGATGTTTTTGCTATTTTCGCACTTTGAGCGACGAAATTAAGTCATAACGGGTTTTTCGGGTCGCTTATCAAGAATTTGGGGGAATTTTTTTTAAATAATTAATATTTCACCCTTCAATTAGCAAAAACAACTCCTAAAAGGGGTCTTTTTGCAATTTCCGCACTTTGAGCGACGAAATTATGTCCTAAAGGGTTTTTTTGGTCGCTGATTAAGGATTTGGGGGATTTTTTAATTAAAAATTAATTTTACCCTAAAAAAAGCAAAAACAATTCCGAAAAGAGGTGCATTTACGTCCAAAAGGAAAAAAAAAATTGTTGTTTTTTGTATTTTTTTGTGAAAAAAATTTTGGGAAAAAAATTTTCAAAAAATTTAGTATCAGATTCGAGATATCGAGTAAAAACCATACTTTCAAATATAAGTACTTTCAGGGAAATAAATGAGGTATTACATCCAAATTAAAAAAAAAAAAAAGTACCTCGAGCTTTTTTGATAAAAAAATTTTTGAAAAAAAAATTAGGTCTTAACTCCATAATGTTTGTGAAATATCACCAATTACATACATACACACACACATACACACACACACATACACACACACACATACATACTTTTTTTAAAAACCGGTTTTTTAGTTTCCTGGGGTCTCAAAACGTGCTTATATGCCAAAAAATCAAAAATGAGGAATCAAAAAACCTTTTTGGGGGTAGTTTTAGCAAATTTAAGGGTGTTCCGAAAATATCTCCCGGAAATAACCCCGATTTTCTTGATCAGCGACCCAAAAAACAAATAGTAGAGCAAATCTCATGTTGGCCAGTGAAAATACACCCCCCCCCCCCCACGCGTTTTGACTGGAGTATATATGAATTTTTACGAGTAACAATTTTTTATAAATAAACTCTAAATTAAAAGAAAAAAAATTTGATTTAAATTCTAAGACAGATTAAAAAGCTATGATAAGTAAACTTTTATTATGAAATTTGAATTTTCCCAAAATGTACCTTTTCTGGTGTAAAAAAAATAGTATATAAGTAACAGAATTTTCGGGACCTGGGCAGATTTTTGACAGAATTGCCCATTTTTTTGTCATTAATGTTTTGAAATTTAAAAAATTTTCTCATTCGATTTTCGGATTTCCCCGGAAATTTTATTTTTTTTTTTTTTTTAATTTTTTAAAATTTCCTCTTTTACTTATACCCATTTTTAAAAGAAATTTACTGGGAACAAAGAAAAATTTTGAATACAGTATAGAATTCTAAAAAAATAGAAGAATCTTAGCTTTTATAGTAAAACCTTGCCAAACAAAATTTTTATAAAATAAAGTAATTTATTTTTGACTAACAAGCTAAACACAACAATTTAAATTCTAAAAGCTTGAAAATTTCATTCAACAGTTTTAATCTTGCATAAAATCATCATTTTTATGTAAAAAGTTTTTTCATTGAAAGTAGGAATAGGTATTAATTTAGTTTGAAATAAACTAATTTAATTATTTTATAATTAGTTTAAAAAAGTAAAACTAATTACGTATATTAAATTAAACTGATATTTTTATAATTATACACACATTCAAACAAAATTAGTAAACCACATATATACAAAACTTGTATATATAAAATAACTATTATAAGCGAGACTTTTGCTTTAAATCGTCTCTTGTTTCCGATTATAACAAGTAGAAAGCTAGAGAAAAGTTTTTGGAAAAGGACTTGGCATTTGTTGTTCCATATAACCGTGCCAAAATGATTCGTGTTACATAATATACATGAATGTGTATGTAAAATGATGTTATATATGGAGTAGCTATAGGTACTATATTATATGATTGTATTGTTTCTTTTGTTAAGTATATAACAACTAATTCCAGAGGACAAACTTTACCCATTTAAGCCACTATTATGTATGTGTATTTTCTCTACGTATGTATATGAAATAAACTTTTTCACTCGATTTATTGTATAACTGCTTTGGAAAATTTTAAGCTGCGTATTATTATATGTACTCGGTAGAGTAGTTTTTGTAAATAAGGAAAACAATAATAATATATTTGGAAATTTTCAATTTAGAATATAGGTTATACATGTAGAGTTTTGTAAATTTAAAAATTCTGTACTTACTGTTATTACTTTTATAATTAAAATTCTGTCGTATATAGAAAAAGTACAAAGATATAAAATGTATACAATACAGCTAAGGGATATATTCATCAAAGTATGTTTTTTTTTTTTTGGAATCTCTTTAGTTACTGATTGAATTAGCCCAGTTTTCAAAATATTAAAAAATTACTTATAACTGGTTTGTGTGTTCACACAATCAACGATCATGGAATGTTTTCACTTTAAAATCAGTTTTTTCAAAACAGTTTTAAATCATACTCTTAATTATTATAAATCCTAGAACTGAAATTATAAACCCTAAATATAAATTATTTTATGTCCCGACCAGGTCCTGACTTTCATTTCAAATTATTCCATTTGACCCCCTACTATGGAATAGGGATATAGTTTCCTGAAATGATATCCAACAATTTTTAAAATGAAATAGCTTAATTTTACCCAAAATTTTTTTTTTGGAAGTTTCGATTATTGTTTGCCTCTTAAGTTATGCTTTTTATGAGTGAAATGATATCCAATAATTTTCAGTACAGAATATTTAATAGCTGATAGGATCAAATAATATTTTTTTATATTCTTTACTTTTTTGGACACAGGCCGTAAATACACTATTAATATAAATAAGTATTTTTTGTGTTTAATTAAAACAAAAAGAAAAATAAAAAATATTTTCTGTGAAACGTAAATAAATAAAGAAAAAAAATGAGCATTAGTATTTTCTCACATTCCTGATTTTTTGAATTAAAAAAAAAAAGAGTAAAAGCAAGATAATATTTCTAGACAGGTTGTTTAAAAGCTCTGTGTGCTTTAAGAAAATTAATGAAAAATGTATCTCCAGCAAGGTATACACATTCCTTCATATTCATTGTCGATATTATTTAAGCTTGGAAAAATAAAGAAAATGTAACAAAAATATTACACTTTTATAGTTTACTCTGCGTTGTTAATATAGAAAGATTTAAATTAAAAAAAATCTTTGTGACATTTATTATTATTATTATTATTATTATGGAAAAAGTTTTGATTGTGGTTTCTTCTTTTTTTTTTAATTTTTATGCTTTGTAGTAATGACAGATATTTTCATATTTCTTGATTACTATTACTATTGTTGTAATCGCATAAATAATATTTAAATAGTATATTACGACCCATGGCCAGAAAAATAAAGAATGGCCCAAATCGCACGTAAATTACCTTCCGAGGCGAAGCCGAGGATGGTAAACTGCGATTTGGGGCATTCTTTTTTTATGGCCCAGGGCCGTATACGATTTTTCTGCATCAGTGGCGAGAAAACACGTCTTTGCCGGACGCGCAGCGGCCGGGAAATACGTGCTTTCTGGCCGCTGACCAGAAATATGAATTTCAAATTTTCTTTATAATTGGAAAAATTTAGGTATAATGAATTATAAATTTTGGTTTGTAAGTTATAAAAAAATTTATTAAGACTTTCAATTTTTGTTTTATTAGTTTACAACAAAAACATGATAAAATACTAAATGACAATTACTAAAGTTAAAGTAAAAATAAAACTTTCGCTTCAAGAATTTTATTTTGACTTAAAATACCAAAAAATTTCATGTAATTATTATACAAGTAGGTTTACCATAATAGACAATAATATCAATGGAAATACTAGTAGTTTCATAGAAATAAATTAGTTACGTCAAAAAAAAACTTACAACCGGTTTGTGAACTCACAAGCAATGAATCATGGAACATGAAACAAGTCCCTAAAACAAAATTATTCTAAGTCTCTAATTCGAAATCATAAAGTCCATTTGAACCCCCCCCCCCAAAGTGACATGCTTGAAATATCCCCCCTCTGCTTATAAACATGTTCAATGTTAAAAAAAATTTAGTATTTTTTTTATTTTTTAATGGCAAAAATTTTGAGACCAAAATCAAAAAAAATTAATTATTAGATTCGAGATATCAAGTAAAAACGATATTTCTAGATATCAGTACTTTCATAAAAATTAGGTATTACATTATTAGGTATTAGGTATTTTTTTCACTTTTTAATACAAATAATTTTGAGAAAAAAATTTTCAAAAAATTTAGTATCAGATCCAAGAAATCGACTGAAACATACAGAAAAAAATGAGGTACTACGTACAAAAAAAGAAAAAAATCAAGAATTAAGATGCTAAAGGCCATAAAAATATAGTTTAAAATCTTATAAAAATTCCATTTTTTTATTTCTTGACCTTTTTCTTTTGAAGCAAAATTAAATTTAAAAATAGGGATTGAAAAAATAAAATGAATATTATGGATTTGAATAGAAAAATTGAAGGATAAAAAAAAATAGGTATTTACATACTTTGGTTATTCGAATATGAAAATATGTAATCTTCTGTATAATAAGAGAGTAAGCAATAGTGTACACGTCTTATATTGAACTGTCATTTGCCTTTATTTTGATGCATAAAATAATATGTTTCATGAATTTTAAGCATCATGGGTTTACCATTCTTAAGCTCAATTTGTTGTTTATATAATCAAAAACGCATCTGAAATCATTCGCCGATTCAAAAAATGATTCTGCAGATATTTTTTTATAATTTTTAGGATTAGCGAATGTAAAAAGACTGGGTCCAAAATTTTGCAGAAGCTACTCGATAAATTTACTGAACTGTACCTAATTTTTGCTATTTTTCCAAAAACTAAAACCAAAAATTAATCTCTTTCAGTTTTTGGCCTAAAAAACATTTTTTATTCTATTATTTAACTATTTCGAATCTTTTTTATTATTGTAAAAGCTAAAAAATTAAAAAAATGAATGATAGAATTCATTTTTTTATGAAACAGAGCAGAGATTTCTTTTAAGTAACTAATAGTACGTAATTAAGAAATTTGAATAAAAAAGTAGCCTACAGTAAAACTGAAAAAATACCTCGCGAATAAGATTTTTTTTATAATATTTAATTTGAATTTTTTTATTATGAATATAAATGATCTAAATAATGAATTTTAATTAATCATTTTTTTAATTATCAAAAAAAAAACAATAAAACTTTTGTTACTCACCTTTAGTACAAACAATAAGAAGATAGAAATATGAATAATAAAAGAAATGAAAAAAAAGTATAAATAAAATAAAATGAAAAGAAACAATTGCTTTAAAAATAAAAAGATAGGAATTTTCAGTAGCAGTTACAATAGTTTTACTAAAATTCAAAGCTAGGTATTTTCCACTTTATATTGCAATACTCGATGAAAAATTCTATGCATATTTGAGTATTATTTTATACACAGCCTAGCCTTTTTTTTATCTTTATATTCTTAGATACAAATGCATTTTCCAGTGGTATTAATATTTGGTCTTACTAAAAAATTTCTTCCTTAGATACTACAAATGTAATTGGATTATATTTTATTGTTATTATAACTCGTAAATTTTATTTTCTTATTATACAATTTCATGGTATTTAATATTTTATAAACCAGAAAAAAAATATTTTTTTATTAAAAAATTTTTTAAATTAAATCTATGGTATGTGAGCAGGTATAGGAAAAAATATTGAATACAATTTTCATAACAATTTGTATCAATCTCAGAGATGCTCGAGTCTAAAATAGAAATAGGGAAATAAATAATAAAGAATAATTTAAAAAATTTGATAAGAGTACACTGTAAGATTTATACGCTTAGAAATTTACGTTTTCAGTTTTTAAAAAGTAACCCATCAGTTAAACAAGAGAAATACACCTTACTTTATATTTAGCCAATAATATAAAGAATTTATTAACCTTTCAGCTTTATTGCCATTTTAAACCCTTATCTCAAATATTCAAATATTCATTTTATTAGACCCATTTGAAGTTTTTTTTGAGATTTTTTCATTTTTTTTACCAAATTTTCAGTAATGAATTTATAAAACCGACTAGGTGCATAAAAAAAATATTAAAAAAAAAAAAAAAATTAATTAAAATTTCCCGCTGAATCCGATATTTTTGCAAAAATTTTTAGTCAATTTTAGCCTATAACTTATTAGGACGCCGGAAAATGAAAAATTTGTTTATCATTGGGCTAATTCAATATTTTCAGGAATCTACGTGTCAAAAATTTTTAAAATTAAACCAGAGTCTCTTGAAAGTATATACATTAACTTGGCGAAACCTTTGGCTAGATATATTATTGTATAAAAAATTTATGAGATCAAACAATGATTTATTAAAATTAACTTGCTTTTTTTAGCTAAAAAAATTGTTTATGTGAAAATTTTGAAAGAATGGTGACAGTGGCGGATCCAGCGGGGGGAAGGGGGCAATTGCCCCCTCCTGAGACCAAAAATGTACTTGTTTTTTAATAAAATTTTGTACATTTTTAAAAAAATTTGTCTGAAAAAAACTGAAAAAATGAGTCTAAAATCTGGATTTAGAAGTCTAATTTATTGGACCTAAAGGGCTAAAAAGTTAAGGCGAATAAAATTTCGTATTTACAAAAACGGGTGTAAAATTTAACGTGAATGAGACGAGGTCATTCTGCAAAAGTTGTTGCTTTCAGGTATTTTTACTCATACGTATAATATATAACAGTCTGGTATATAATAATATAATTTTTCTTATTAAAGCAGGCTAGACATACGCATATAATAATAAGATACATGTAATATAGGGTTAAATTTAATCAACTACACACGCCAAGATATATTACCTGCAATCTCAATTACGTTTAAGACCTTTACTAAATATATACACATTTAAGATCATAATTATAAAGTGTATGTTATATCGAGTGCGTAGGTATACAAATTTCAGTAATAGAGTAAAATATCTCATATATATACACTTGCACAAAATTATTTGACTTATATATACCTACCTGTCTTCAATCAAAGGGTAACTTCTTCATCTTTCATAGTCTATCCTGTTCTATTAAATATATGTACCAATATTTAATTGCTACTGCGTTTAATCAAATTTTAGGAAATATCGCGTATGTATTCGATTGGAATATGTAATATATCTTAATTCAATTTATTCGTCTATAAGCAAATTTGATTATATTTATGATATGTTAGATGTTATCTTTTTAATTGAGGTATTTTTGTAATAATTTTTGCACAAAGGAAGAAAAGAGAGTATACTTTATGGAATATATAGGGAACCCCCTAAGGTGGTGAAATTTGAAACACTTGGTTAATCAAGCACTTTTAATTTCATTTATTTATACATGGCTGAATCTTTAAAATTGATTTTCATACTTATTCGTGTTTGGAATCACAAAAGAAAGACATGATTTTGAATAAAATTAATCCTTGAATATTTTATTATTCAAAATTTATGAAAAATTTTGAATTACCACCGTTGAAAGCATATATAGTTTTTAAATTTTAGTGTCAATCTTAAAAATAGACCCTGCAAAATAATTTTTAGTTAATTTTTTTATATGTAGTTAGTAATTTTATTGTCTGCAGATAAACTTCCTATCTCCTAATTATGATCCCCAATTACTGATTTCCCTCGACATTAAACTTCAGCTTTCAAAATTATCTAAGAAAATGTATAAATTATTACACTTATCAATTAAAATTCAATCAAAATAATTAATGATTACTCTCATTAAATTATCTCAAATAAAAAAAAATCACCCTCTACATATCAACTTGTCACATTAATATATAATTTGCAATATTCCAAGAGAAATTATTCACACATTTACTACAATAATATATATAAGACATAAGGCTGATTCAATTCTAGAGTATGAAGCAGTCAAGCGAGAGTCCAGAGAAATGTTGATTTGATAGGCAGACTAGATGTGTTGCAAGAAATTTTAAGGGGTTACAATATTATATATATAGAGGTCTTGTAATATATTTCATATTATATATAGAATATGAAATAAAGATGACTTGGCATTGTGATGATGGGTCTTGACAATGCTGACTCTCCAATTTTTTTTCTTTTTTCAAAAATCTAATAAGGGAAAACCCTTCTTTGGATGTACTCTTGACACGTTTAATAAGAATTTAATAAATATTTAAGATATACAATATTCTATATATGGGATATTCCAGCATAAGAGGAATTTGAATTTATTTTACAATATCAGGTACCATGATTGAATTACAAAATTATAAAATACCACAAAAATATATAAGAAAAAAATTTTTTTAAATTAAAAATGTTGATAATCTTCGCAAGTTAATTTGGCTAAACTATGTCGTATTATTCAAGATTTCTTCATATATATTTAAAACATTTGAAAAACCTAAAACTTTATACCTGATCGAAAAAAATAATTATTGTAATACAAAATCAGCATAAAAATAATTCACCTAGAAAATTAAAAATATATTTTTCTTCTTTTATTGATATTTCTTTAATTTAATATATGAGAAAATCCATAGAATTGAAATACAATAAAATACTATTATTTTTTTAATAAAATATTTCTTGAGATAGTACAAATAAATAACTTATATTGTATTATTTGAAACTATGTATACATAATAATATTTTACTAGATTTAAAATATTTATTCGACTGGAAAATATATAAATATACAAAAGTTTATAATCACATCAAACCAATTCAATGCATTTATATTATAATAGTTCTTATTTTATCAACACTGTCAGGTTGCTGTGCTTGAATTTTGAATTTTCAAAAAATTACTTCAATATTCAAGCAAACTGTTTGAATTTATGTAAATATTGTTTTGGCAGTTGTTTTAAAAGGTTTTTGATTACTGGGTGATATTAGGTGCTGTTTTAAAAAAAATAAGATTCCTAGAATTATAGCTCATTTTAAATTGTTTAGAATGAATATTCAACATAATGGTTAAATTTAAAACCCAAAATCATAATTTTCAATAATTTGTTGAAAGGCTGTTTTAATAATTTTTGTATTGCTTATTTTGTTTACCCAAAGTAAATAAAAATATTAATGTTAAAATTTATTTACCAATATTCATTTTTTTTTTTTTTTTATACTTTAAATTTTTGTTAAATTTTTAGCCAATTGGTCTGCAATTGGTTAAAATTAAAGCCATTTTGGTTGAAAGTTTAACCAAAGAAGTTTTACCGTAAAATTCTCTCCATAAAAGCCCTTGTAAAGTCCAAAATAAAAATAAAAATAAAATTTATTTAGAAAATTAATAAGTATACAAAATTTTTGAGCAAAATAATTTAAAAAAAAACATTTAATTATTTTTTATTAATAATTATATCAATGTCACACATTTATTTTAAAAAAATGTTGCATGATTTATTACATAAGTACATATTTTTATAAATAATATCCATTTTTATTAGAATTTAATAGATTTTAATCGTTTTATAAAAACTAAATTAAAAATAACAGATTTCACGCAACTTTACATTTTTATAACAAAGAATAAAGGAACAAATATTTTAATTGGCAGTGTAAATAATTTTAATTATTTTTTTAATTAAAATAAATTTCATTTTTAACAAATAAATGGAGATAATTATAAAATTTGACATTATAAATATGAACAGATTTACAGTTTACTTATAGAATTCATCTTTTTATTCAATAGGTTCTTCACTATCTTTATTTTTGTTTTCTTTGCTAAAAAATATCAGAAAAATGAAAAAGTTTTTCCAAAATCATAAAAATTTATTAAGGTACTTACAGAGTATCAAATAAATCATATAAAAATAATCGAAACATTTTCGCTGTTGTAGCCACCTTATCGATAAAATCAACAGGTACATTTAGAATCGACCAGCCTTAATAAAATATAAAATAAATTATTAATATTTTCAAAATTATGCTAATAATATAATTTATTTACCATAAGTTACCAGCAACAAAATAATGAAAAGCAAAATCAAAATATTTCTGACTCTCCTTGATTCTTCTCTCATGTACATTTTGAGGCTATTTGATAGACTTTTATTTATAAAAAAAAAACAATTTTTTTACATTTATATCATTTATCCCCACTTGAAATTCTATTAAACAATTATTTTTTGTCAAGTACATCTCGTCAAACAAAACTTTATAAATAAACATTTTATTTAACATTACTCTGTAATTAAATATCATTTTTTAATAAATCAGTAAAATTAAAATTTCAAATACACTGAATAATAAACTAAAATTTTTCTCAAAATATATAATTTTCTAGAGGTTTAAGAAAGTTTAGCAATTATATTTTCTCAAAGTTTTAAGAGATACGAAAGAGAGTAAGTATTATTATTACTTTAAATGTCACATACTCAAATGTAAATTTAGAGATTACGAAGGAACAAGTTATTTTAATAACGAATTTTCTGTAGTAAATAGAATTTTCACTTTAAGATTTATTATAACAAAAATTTTACTAAATATTTAATTTTCTGATATTTTTTATTAACTTTGTAATTTAGGTCAATTTTTTTATTAATAAACTTTTTAGTAAATTAAATATAATTTAAAATTATTTACTTTGTAAAAGAAAATTACCTTTTTTTTCATATAATAAAATTTATGTAAAAGAAAAAATAAAATGTAAATTAAGTAGTACTGTAGTAGCTAAAGGTATAAGGACAAATTTTATAAATACTTTTAAGCTTATAATATATTTACCCTTCTTGTAAATATAAATAAAGATAAAACTCATTTTATACATCTGCGAATATTTTCATTATGTAAGCTTAAAAACTATTAATTCTCTAAAATATATACACTGAAAGTTTACTACTTTTTATGTCTGTGTAAATAAAAATTTTTTTTAAAAACAGATTATATTTGTTTTAAATTTAAAGTTTATGGAATATTTTTATGTATAAAGTGAGGTATTAGAGAAACATTAATCAAAAGTTTAATATTACATTAAGGCCCCCTTTTCATTTTTTTGTGTAATTTTAATGAATTTTAAACGTGTTTTTTTAGTTATTTTATTATACCAGAACATCAAATTTTTTTTTAAATTGGTACAAAAGTATTAAGGAATACAAAAAAAAATACTATTTTAATTATCCATATTTTTAACATTTTATAGAGGGCGTCAAAGTAGTGGCTGAAAAAAAAAAGTAAAAATCGGTTCCATACCTAGCGCCTATTGTGGTCCATGAAAAAAAATAAATAAAAGAGCATTTTATTCCCTGTAGACTTCTCAAGTGCTGGAACTAAAAGTTTCCAAAAATTCCAAAAATTGACCATTTGGTGGGCAAAAAACGAAAAATGTAGATTTTTAAGTACAAAAAAACACCTAATATGGTCAATAAAAAATTTTCTAATCTACCTTTTTCCGATCTTCTAGTTCCAGCACTTGACACTACAATTACAAATAAAATGCACAAAGATTTAGGTCAATAGCTGAAAAAGTTTTTGAGTTAGAACTGGAACCGATTTAAAAAAGTAGTTTTGAGATAAACGCGTTTTAAGTTTTTAAATGCTTATGTTTTCATATGATTACGTCCCATAAAAATCAAAATATCTCAAAAACATATATTTTGTTTTGCTTGAAAATTTTTTTATACATTCTTCAAATGTTTTTAAGCAAGAAAATGAAAGAAAAAAAAAGTGCATTACGAATTTTAATTTTTGAAAAGGGGGCCTTAATTATATTATGTAAATTAAAATATACATATTGATTATAACTTTAATGGATCTATGATTTTTTTCTCACAAGCGAAATGCGTTTTTGAGTATATAAATATAAGAACTTACTGTGAATTTACTAAACTTTAACTCAATTATATGACTCTTATTGTTACTTACTCGCATATCTCTACTATTTAATATGTACAATGTCTAAATTTAGGTTCCAAATTGTATTTAAAATATATTTGTCAATTTCTTTGGTTTATAATAAGCAATTTGGACTTATTATCTTTGTTAAACTTTGTAACGTGAATTCCATCATGTTGTCTGAAGTCTGTCAAATGTATTAAATTTTTTAAATGTATCTTTAGCCATTGTGTAGTCAACACCAAATCATAGGCTGCATAAATGATCCAAGGCCTGAAAAATAAAGAATGAATCTAATCGCACGTAAATTATACCTTCCGAGGTGAAGCCGAGAATTGTGAACTGCGATTTCGGGCATTCTTTTTTATGGCCAAGGGTTATATACGATTTGCCTGAAATAGTGGCGAGTAATGACGATTTGCTTGATCACACAGCGGCCAGAAAACCATACTTTCGTGACCACTGCCCAGAAAATATTACTTTTGCCGATAAAATACGGCCCTAATTTCCAAGTAAATTAAAAAATAAAATTGCTCAATCTGCATAAAATGAAAAAATGAAAAAATGAAAAATGTAGCTGTTTTTTCCTACAACCAAAAAAATTGTCTTCCTCTTCAAAAAAAATAAATGAAATTGTAACCCTAATATCGGCTGCTCCGCTCTTTGTTTTGGTTACAAAGCACTTGTTTTTCTTTAAACTTTTAATTGTAAATTTTTTTAGATTTAATAGAATAACAGCCATATTTTTCATAAAAAAGAATGATTCCAGGCGCATTTAATTTACCTTCCAAGGCTGAACCATTGGGGTACCCTTTTTAAGGCAAAACGTTGTAAATACAAATTTTATTTGCCATCAGAGGTGATAAAATACTTGCTGTTTGGCCGTTAACAATAAAATATTATGTCTAAATTATATAGAATTATTTTTTAGAATTTATAAAAATATGCAAAAAGTATAAAGTTAAAAATTTGTAAATTTAATTTTTTATATCTTTGTATGTATGTATGTGTATGTGCTTTTATTTAACCTTAGGTGACCTTAGGTTATATACTGTATTTAACCTCTTATACGGAGGTCACCAACAGTTATTTGCACAAGCGGTCCAAACCGCATTTTTTGCTTTTATTCCCTCGGAAGTCGATATATATATTGAGATATATACCGCTTTTTCCTTTAATGGAAATAATTAGATAGGTTTGGAGACGTATGGACAAATTGTTGGTGAAACTGTGGGATTAGAATGGATGTTTAGGATAGGTGGAACTTTAACAATCATTTCAAACTTTATCTATTCATAGCCTTTACTAGGGTTATATCTTTGTAAATTTTTATTTTAAAACCATCTACTTATCTATTATTAAAAATTGCATTTATATTTGAAAAAAAATAACTAAAAAAAATAAAAAATAAAAAATAAAACTAACTCAGCATGTGATTAATTCCAATTCAAAACTTTGTTTTATTCAAAAAATTAATAAAAAAGTTATTTTTGAATGAGTACTGAATTTAAATTTATCGAGCATACACATTAAATTGAAATTTTATATATGAAAATAGTAAATCTAATGTAAATAAAAAATTTTTTTTAGATTTTTTTTGACAGTTTATTTCGTATAAACTTTTTAAATAACATACAAAACTACTACGTTTTTAGAAAATTTTAAAACTTATCAAATTTTCATTACATTACTTTTGATAAAATAGGAAAAAGTACATATAGCCTTAAGCATTTTATATTGTTAAGAATCTCTCGTGTTGATGTTCGTAAATTCAAAAAAAACTTTTTGAAACGTCTTTAGATTTTCAATGACTTATTTAACTTTATATTTTCTGAATACCTACTACTTACTACTTTTTTTTATAAAAATAACTTTTTTTTATTTAAAAAGTTACAGAAAATCGTATTTTTAACTTTTATTTACAATTTTAATTAAAAAATAAAGAATTATAAACAGTTAATTACATTTTTATAAAAAATGAGACTGCATTCAAAGGTGTTAATGAGTGAAGTTATAAGTGTACTTACTTGAATTTTTTTGCATAGAAGTAAAAAAAAAGTTGAAAATAAACTTGCATAAGCATATATAAAGTGGCACACGTGCATAAAAGCTCGTCAAATATTTGTCAAACTTTGGTATATATCAAGACACTTCAGACATTTCTGTCTCTTGAAAATCTTAAAGGAAAATAGTCAAGTACTGAATGTGGCTTTCTATATAATATTTTCTTGTGTCTTTCGTTAAAAAATTTCTTAAGGACTATTGAAAAATTAAGTTTTGTATATTTTCTCAAAAGCATTCGAGTCCAATATATAATAATAACTTGTGAAATATTATGACCAAAAAACTTACTAAAGATATTTTTCTAATATTTTTTCTTGAATATAAAAGGTTAGAATACAATATGTTACTTGTGTATTGTGCACTGTCAAACTTAACTTAACTTTTTTAGTATTACATACCTGAGACATATCAACAAAAGAAAAGTTACTGCAAAAATTCTTATAATCATTTTATATATATATTGCATTCATGAAAGTATTTCTTTATACGGAAAGAATTTTTTTTTTCTTTAGAAAAAGAGAACACTTTTTAATTTAATCAGAGTACTTGACTTTTAGTGTTCAGTGAAATATTTTTTTAGGTCTTTTAGGAAAATTTTTTATAATTTTAAGGTTTTAACCTAAGAACATACAGTATTTTAAGAATAATGAGCAAACTTGATTGTTTCAGAGATGGATTTTAAAACTTAGAAGCAGGATCCAGTCTAAATAGAAAATGTTTATGACCAGCCCGAAACTTTTTATAAATCCATTTCTGTTCGAAACACAAATACATGTTTCTTTTGCCATTGACGGAGAAATAAATATTTTTAAAACAAGGGACAAAATATTGGTTTTGATTTTGTATGCAGTTGTTAAATATAGTTAGTACTTTTTTGTTTTTCACGTGATATGTTATAGATGATACAGGGAAGCCGTTTGTGGCATCAAAATTGTGGGTTAGTAACCCTTTTTTGTATGTCTTCCTAATGTGTGCAAGTGAGACTCTCTTAAATGATGCCCAAAACGGCATCCCTGAGATGATATAAATGCAGAATCTAAGCCCAGGGACCTAATTCAGCATTCATATCACAGTGATAAACAGCCGTACTATCCACAATATGTGGTACTGCGCATGCGCAAACAAATGTTTTTAGAAATGGTAGTAATTTTCGGGATGTATTTTGGTTATAAAAGTCAATATTTTATTAAAAGTTAGTACTTCTTTTGTTTTTCACGTGATATATTTTAGATGATATTACTGCAGAATCTAGGCCCAGAGGACAGCACCAATGGAATCATTCAGTAAATCTAATTTATGTTGGTTTAAGATTGCAATCATATCATAAAATATTGAATAATAATATGATTTCAGATCTTAATACAATATATTGTTTAATTTTATTATGAATTAAATATTTAATAATAAAGCATGGATTTGTTAGTTTATATAGTTTGGTAAAGTAATTTCATTTGCGAGAATGCATTTTAAAAATTATATGTGATTAGTACTCTTTTTGTAAATTACTATAACAAAGTTTTCAATTGACCAAAACGGACCAAAATTCATAGCAAAAAATCATTAATAATTTTCAAGTCCGTAAATATTAGGTAGCCTTAATGAATACACAAAATTTTCAATATAAATGAAGTCAAATTAAGCTAATACAAAATAAAAACACGATTTTCAGTATAAACAAAATAAGTTATAAGCAGCTTAAATATAAAACTAACCACAAACTGTAACTTTGCATTTAATATTCAAATAATTATATTGTCTCAAATATATAACTAATATAAAATAAATTTAAACCAAAAAATTTAAAATATACAATATTAAGTTTTCTTAATATAGGTACATAAAATATAAATGAACTTGTAAGTTTTAAGAGGATTTGTGTTCAAATATATATCGAGTGGTCACTTTATATACATAGATTTGAACTTTTAGTCAGAATATACTTTACAAAAGTTGTCCATTTAAAACCTTTACTCTTTGTTCTTCTTATGTTTGGCTTCTTCTGATTTTCCCTTTGTGTAGAAAATAAAGTAAAAAGCTTTTTAAAGGTATTACTATGATTTATTTATCAAATTTTAAAATAAATATATATAAAATATATAAATAAGAAAATATTAATTTAAGATAATGGTATTTTCTACATTTAATGCATGCAGTTAAAGAAAATGAAATAACAACAGAATATATAATAACTATAAATTGGCGTGAAATTTTAACTAGATATTATATTAGTTAATGAGTCTGCAAATTGTCCAAATATATATATAGGCAAAAGGATTATTATTATTATTCTGTATGAAACTTATAGTAATTTTGTATTGTGTTTATTAGATTCATAGAATTTTAAGTATATATGGATTGATCTAAGTAATTGCATATTTATATATCATGAATTTGAATGATTTTCATCAGGTTGAAATTTTAGATTTTAGATAGGGAATATTTTTGGAACTCTAAAAATTTTTAAATTATTTAAATTATTCTTGAACCTAAAAATTTGGCAACAAAAAAATGTTTAACAAAATTCTGCTTTGTAAAAATTAGCTAAATCATCCCATATATATATATATATTTATAAATTTCAATGTTAAGTCTATATATTCCATATTTACAATATACTTTATGACTAAAAGGGTTAGTTATGCCTGAGGCTTTCTCGTTAGCGTATGGAAGAGAAATTCATTCAACTTCCGTTTTAGTTTTGTCAAGTATAGCGAAATTCTCTCTTTCCACTCTCAACTCTCTTCGACTACGACATTCAGATGCAATTAACTTGTATATATATTCATTTATACCTTTATAAAAATATATAAATACTTTCTGTACAAGTGCATACTTATTACCTTTTACTTTTTATTTCCTTTCGTTAAATTACAATGACCATTTAAATGAATTTTATAAAAGCATAAATATAATGTTTGATTGTGTGAGAAAAAACAAAATTTTGAACTTATTGTTAGTAAAAAAAAAAAATTCTAAACTATATTTTGCTACTAAAATTTAATTAAATCAGAAATATGCACAATTTTTTCAAATGTATTTTCAGATTTCTTTTCGCCTTTTATTGATCGGTTTTGGACCCTTTCTATTTAAATCTACCCCAAATTTTTGATAATTTTTTTTGAATACCCTATTCTAAGATTAAATTCCATGTTAAAAAATAGTGAATAAATAAAATTAAAAAAAAAGTACTTTTTGTGCCTAAGGCGTAAACCAATATTTAAAATGCGGGGTTAAATTATTATTGTCTTAAAAGAGTAATGTATGAACAAGTTTTTTAGGTTATGAGGGTCTTCAAAGTATAAAATTTAATGCCCAAGAGCATAAAGTTAAACGTTGTTTTCTATGTTTTTATTAAATACCCTAAAGCTTAAAGTACTTAACTTCACACCCACAATAGACAAGAACAATTAATTCCCAAAGCTCTTAAAAATATAATGACAAAATAAATATTGACTTTTTTATTTTTGTAATTTAAAATTTTTATTTAATTAATTTAATAAAATTACTTTTTATATAAAAGACAAAATGAATTGATAATTAGAGATTGGTATTCTCTCAGTTATTTAGGCAAGCGAAAATTGGAATGTACATGTGGAATTGAGATATATAAAGAGAATTTGTACGTTATCAATGTAACATTGGCTTTTGAGATTGCCTATTAAGTATACAGGGATTTGGCAAAAGCCACTACAAACCACCATGACTTCAATTAAACAATACTTATATATTAGGGTGTCTGTTGCTTCTATATTGGATATTCATCTGCTTGACTGGGTTATTGTACATTTAATACTGATGTCTAAAAAAACAATTTTGGTATGCAGTTGAGAAAACTTTTTCTCATTAAAGGACTTTTTTTTCATAAATTTTATTTAGAAAAGGGGGAAATTTTAGTTCTTAAAATTTATATTTTCAAAAAATTCCAAAATTTTGGTAAGTTCTTCGATAATAGAATAAGCCTAGTAAAAAAATAACATTTAAGAAAGAGAATTTCTGAGATTTAGGCAGATTTCGGCGAGAATTTCCAGGACCCATTTGTTTTATTTTTTCCTGATGAAAATTTTGGATTCTTTCAGGAAATTTTACTCAAGTACCCCTTTTTAGGCAAATTTTAGATGTTTTTGAAACGACGTGCTAAAAAAAGAAAACAAAAAAAATTTTTTAAATTCCCAAAAAAATATTTAAGAAATTTTATACTTTTTTGTACATGGTTTCAGAAATATCTAAAAGTTGCAAAAACAGGAAAATCTTACTAAAATTATCAAAGTTTCTCAAAAAATAAAAAAATTGAGTCAAAATTTTCCGCAATTTTTACCCAGTGACATAAAATTGGGTCCAAAAATTCCGGCTAGGAAACGTAATATTGTTTTTTGAAAACTGTTGGGAATTACCAATTTTAAGTTTTATATGAAATCATAAAAAGGCATTGATATGCGTAATCAAAATATTTTTTATTGAATATTTCCATTGTTTATTTTACAAAAATGAATTCGGAAGTCCACTGCTACTAAATAAAAACGACCTCAGATGCTTTATAAATATCTTACATCAATCACTGTCATTGAAAATTCTTCAAGCTAAGAGAAAAAAAAAAATAATGGAAACCCTAATATACATACTAAACACTGAAAACCAAAATTTAATTAGAACGAAATAGAATAAGATAATTAGTGTTTTAATTACACTTATTATAAAAATTTCAATAACCAAATAAAAAGCAAAATTTTTTTTGCACTTGAATAGTTTAATTTCTTTTTGAAAATTGTCTTTTATTATATTTTCATTCGTATACCCTATTCCATACTTACATTGAACGAACAAATCTAATCATATATATAATAATAGAAAGTAGAATCAAAAAGGGATATGACATCAGCAGGTGTAATTTCCTTTAGAAAATAGTATATATATGAATGTATATGAAAACCACTAAACCCAAAAATTGTCATGAATTGTGGGGCACCTGCAAGAACTTACTTAGCACATAATATCCTGCATGTGCAGGACTTGTAATCATCTCATATATACATATATATATGAGAAAATCCACCAAAAGATTGCCCTTAAGTGTTCAACCTTTTGAAAAAAAAAAATTTTCACGCACACCTTGCTAATACGTTTTTTTGTGTTCTTTAGATCATATATAGTCACGAAAAAGCGATGAACAGAAAAAATGTTGCGGGCACAATAGTTTTTTTTGAGTTGGAAGGCTCAAAATCACGTTTTTTCGATATTTGAAAAAAACCAAATTTTGAAAATTTTTTTTAATCAACTAAAATCATTATAAACGATAAATTTATGTTTTTCCACTTGTATTGTACTAATAAATTACTAAAAAAAAGCTTTTTTCTAAAAAAGGGATACAAATTTTTAATTATTAGCGTCTTAAGGGGGCTCAAAAATTTAAAAAACTTGTTTAAAAATAATGATTGCTTATTTAGCTTTTAAAACTTTTTTTAGTGGAATTATTATCAAAAAATAATAATAAAAAGTTAAATAAAATAAAATTCATTAATTATGAGCTTTAGAAATCACCTAAAACAGCTAAAAACAACTCCAAAGCTACATTAACCAATTTTGGATCATTTTTAAAATAACAAAATCAGTCTTGCTTTTAATAATTTTCATTATTACTAATTTTTTTACAGATTTTTTTATTATTTACTTTAATTTTACATATTTTTAAGTGTTATCTTTCTGTTGAAAATAATTTTTCTTTTAATTTTCAACGTCTTAGACCAGTTCAAATGTTAAATATTGGGTCTTTTTAAAATTCATAAAATTGGGATTTTTCTAGCAGATTCAAATGATGTATAAACTGGACAAAAGACGTATATTACTTAGTAATTTTTCCCGTAAAATTCGAAATCACTATTTATTTTAACATTTTACTACGATTTACTGGAGAAAAATTCATTGTTTTAGTTTTTTAGGGTACCAATTATGAGGGGACTAATTTTTAAAAGTTTCGCAGTCTTCAAGAAAAAATTTTCTGAATAATATTTGCAATTTTTACTTACATATTTTTTCCTCAGGAATTCGATGAAACAACCAGTTTTTTCATCTGGGGTTTTCCTTAGCCTTAAAATCTTATGTTTTTATTTTTACTGGTTTTGTCCAAATTGTATATTTTGCATTAGTAGCCCATTTGAGCCTAAAAGGTTTGAAATATTTAAAATTGTCTTTAATAAATAAATAGATAGGAAAAAACTGCTTAGTGAAATCGTTTACTTTTCTGATAAAAATTCACTGACTTGTCAAGTTTTTAAATTATTGGACTTCAAATAACGTGAAATTGAGATTATTGGAGAATGATTGCAAAATATTTAATTAGCGATAACTTGTTTATTAAAAAAACAATAGGATTTAGTCTTTTTATCGAGTAGTTTTTCCCTGACTATTTATTTATTAAGGATAATTTAAAATTTTTAAAACCCTTTAGGCTCAAATGAGCTATTAATGCAAAATATATGAGTGGAAAAAACCAGTAAAAACAGAAACATAAGATTTTAAGGCTAAGGAAAACCCCAGATGAAAAAACTGGTTGTTTCATCGAATTCCTGAGGAAAAAATATGTAAGTAAAAATTGCAAATATTATTCAGAAAATTTTTTCTTGAAGACTGCGAAACTTTTAAAAATTAGTCCCCTCATAATTGGTACCCTAAAAAACTAAAACAATGAATTTTTCTCCAGTAAATCGTAGTAAAATGTTAAAATAAATAGTGATTTCGAATTTTACGGGAAAAATTACTAAGTAATATACGTCTTTTGTCCAGTTTATACATCATTTGAATCTGCTAGAAAAATCCCAATTTTATGAATTTTAAAAAGACCCAATATTTAACATTTGAACTGGTCTAAGACGTTGAAAATTAAAAGAAAAATTATTTTCAACAGAAAGATAACACTTAAAAATATGTAAAATTAAAGTAAATAATAAAAAAATCTGTAAAAAAATTAGTAATAATGAAAATTATTAAAAGCAAGACTGATTTTGTTATTTTAAAAATGATCCAAAATTGGTTAATGTAGCTTTGGAGTTGTTTTTAGCTGTTTTAGGTGATTTCTAAAGCTCATAATTAATGAATTTTATTTTATTTAACTTTTTATTATTATTTTTTGATAATAATTCCACTAAAAAAAGTTTTAAAAGCTAAATAAGCAATCATTATTTTTAAACAAGTTTTTTAAATTTTTGAGCCCCCTTAAGACGCTAATAATTAAAAATTTGTATCCCTTTTTTAGAAAAAAGCTTTTTTTTAGTAATTTATTAGTACAATACAAGTGGAAAAACATAAATTTATCGTTTATAATGATTTTAGTTGATTAAAAAAAATTTTCAAAATTTGGTTTTTTTCAAATATCGAAAAAACGTGATTTTGAGCCTTCCAACTCAAAAAAAACTATTGTGCCCGCAACATTTTTTCTGTTCATCGCTTTTTCGTGACTATATATGATCTAAAGAACACAAAAAAACGTATTAGCAAGGTGTGCGTGAAAATTTTTTTTTTTCAAAAGGTTGAACACTTAAGGGCAATCTTTTGGTGGATTTTCTCATATATATTATGTATTAGGAAATTAAAGAATGTTCTTTTACAACAATTGTAAAGGAAAAGATTAGTTAATTAAAACTTTTTTTTACAAGTTTTTAGAAAGATAAAATTTAGTTGAATATTTTAGTTTGGATTGATTATATAATTCAATATTATAAAGCGTTAACGTTTTTAAGCTTTACTAAAATCTATAATTTATCAATTTCTGTATATTGGCAAATAAAAAAAATGTTATTTATGTATTAAATATTATGATCAAATTAAATAGAAAAATTAAATATAAGAATATCGATTTTGTTATTTGTAATTAGTAACAAGATGTTCAACAATTTTAATTGCAAAATTTATTAAAATTTGTATAAACAATGGATGGATGGTATAAACGACGTCTCCATTCTAACTGTAGTTTCCTCTACTAAGAGACAATATTTTCTATAATCCAATTTTTGGAAGCCTTCGCTATTATCCTTAGAAGAGAAAAAAAATTCTTCTGAAACTCGTGTTTGAAATATTTTGCAACTACGCTGTTCACGTCGGGCCTATAATCCGTCACAATGACTAAAATTAACTTTTCTAAGATGTGTTTAAAAGTGTACTCTTATATCAGCTACACTATATAATGTGGATACCCTACAAATTTTTACCAACAAATGTAGAGAGTGTTTATTTGAATATTTGTAATTAAAAAAAACATAAATTTCATTTGTGTATTCATTTGATTCAAATAAATTTACTTTTATTTATACTAAGAATAATTGTCTTTACGTTAAATTTGACTAATGGCTTCACACAGAAACAAAGTAAATTTTTTTTTGTATAAATTAATGTCGATAAACGAAACAAAAGTCTTATGCAAAAAAAACGTATTTTTTTTTCTGATCATCATTCTTTATGTTGTTCCTCTATAATATTTTAATATTATGCAGAGTATATACCTATATATATTTTTTTGAATTATTCATTTTATCAATGTTTTTTTATACCTACTCTTTTCTTTATACTTAAAATATATACAATTTTCTTTTTCCTTTTTTTTTTAAGGGGGTAGGAGAAGATTGTATGAATTTTTTTTTTTAAGAGTATGCAAAAAAATGTAATAACGAAAGTATTGCTTAGTTATAATAGTGTAGATATATATTATTTCTTTATACATACAAGTTTAAATATTCGTTATGTAAATATTATAATTTTTCTTTAAATATTTGACTATAAATAAATATTTTAGTAAAAAAAAAATTGTGCATAATTTTTATTAGGATAAAAATTTTTCATGTTAATTTTATGAAATAAAATTTATTTTTTTGTTTAATTTTTATATTTTTTATTATATTATCTAAGAAAAAAAGTAAAAAAATAAAACAAAATGTGTGTATTGCTGAATCGATTTTCTATAAAATGGGAATATACTAGCTTGATTACACTTTTGTATTTATGTATTAAAGTTAAATAGTATAGGGTTAATATTTTTTATACGGGGTATTTCCTATTAATTTTTATACACGTGCTGTGGTTTTTTGAAAATTTTTTTCTCATAATCTAAAAATATTTAATTTGCGCTATTATAGATTTTTTTACTGAATGCAACAAAAAATTTGATAGATTTAGGTTTTCTCGCAAATGAAATGCCTTTGGGAGCTTATATAAAAGAATATTTAAATACTCTGTATGTATCAAATTTTCAATTAAAAAAATATTTATTAATTCGGGTATCATTAAAGATAATCATTATTGTTTCCACTTCTACTCCTAATAACTTAACGATACAAATCTTGTATTATAAAAAAATGTAGTAATAGGTAGATCTTTGACTTCATTATTTAAACTAATATTTAATAAAATGGTTATTCTAAATTAAAGTTATTGAATACGATAATTTTAAATAAATTTAATAGACCTTATTTACAAGTATGACCAGTGAACCCTTTCTAGACCCAATTAATTTTTTTTAATCTTGTGTGCCTTGACTGTACTCTTTGGTATAGTAAAAGCACATGGAATTAAAAAAAATTTATTAGGTATAGAAAGGGCTTTAGAGATGATTTTGAAGATTTCATCTATTAATCGAAACCTTCAAAATGATAAAATCCCCACAATTTAACGCAGCTAACACCTGGTTTTATTCCTAAAAATTTAAAATATAAAATATTCCATATACATTACACGCTCTTATCGCGTGTATTATACCTGAATTAAAAATAACTATAACAAATAAAATAAAAAAAATGTTATTATAAATGTGGTCTTCAGAAGTAAAAAAAAAGTATAAATAAATATATGATGAAAATAACTTTTGATTACCTTTTTGTTTTTATTCTCTCTATGTGTAGGTATAATACGTTGTATTATTAATACTGTGTGTACGCCTGATTAAAAAAAGTATAATTTTTTTTTTATTTATTTAATACATATTTATTGGGTTTATTACTAAATATAATAGAAATATATACATAGAAAAGATTAATTAAGCTTTTTTTTTTTCATATTTTGTGCTTTTGAAGTATGCATGAAAATAGTATTTTTAATTTAGCAAAAATTAAAAAAATATTTATTTTGAAAATAAAATTAAATTGATATTAAATATTTGTAATTTTAGATTAATTAAAAATGTTTTATTTAATTGTTTATATGTAAATTGAAAACATAACAATTATGTTTAACAAGATTAGAATAATACAAATTAGTCTCCATGTGTTTTATGTAATAATAAACTTTAGTACCTACATTTATAATAACATACCTGAATTATATAACTCACAATTTTTGAATCCCTAATGGACAATTTAATGTTTTATAAAACTTTTATATGACATATTCTATTTATTTTATTTTATTTTTAGTTTTCTTGCATGTAATTGAATAAATTAGTTTTATTAACAATAATTTTTGCGATAATTTTTTTTATTAGTGTTTAACATAAAATTTTAATTAAATGAAAATTTTGTTGTTTTTATTTAAAATTGTGGTTAATTATAAAAATAATACAATAAGTATTATACATTTTTCTTGCTTCAAAAACTACTTTTTTATAAAAAAAAATTCTGCCAAATTATTGGCACCGTAATGGATGAAAATCAATTAACCTAAAAAAACTAAAAATGATCTTTTACTTTATATTGTCGTTTCAAACTCCCATGGAAAAAATTAAGAAAAATTAATAAAGAAATTTTATGCAGAAAAATTTTGAGACAAAAATTCTGAAAATTTTAGGTATTAGATCTGGAGCTGATAATAAATTTTGGGGCCCTGTTTAAAAAAATTGTTACTACACCCTTGAATTTGAAAAAGCTACCCCTAAAATACACACTCTAACATCAAATACATAAGAATACTCCTTTAGAGGTAGTTTTTGTAGGTTTAAGGGAAGGGTGGAAATCGAGACATTATAAACTCAAATACATAAAAAATATCCCCTTTTAGTGGTAATTTTTGCCAATTTAAGGGCGAGGAATTAATTTCTCTTACACAGGGCCCTGTAATTCGTAATCACCGACCCAAAAAACCTGTTTGGACCAAATCTTGACACTCTAAAATAAAGTACATAAAAAATACCACTTTTAAGGGATGTTTTTGCGAATTGAAAGTTGAAGTGCCAATTTTTCACACAAAGGCCCCCTTTGTAACCAGCGAATAAAAATAAGTATTTAGACCAAAACTGGACACTCAAAATTCTAATACATCAATAATTTTTCTTTTTATGGGTAGTTTTTACAAATATAATGGTGTGGCCCAAGATTCTTATAGAAAAGGCCCTAAACTTCGTAATCAGTGACCCAAAAAACCTATTTGGACCATATCTTGACCCTCTAAAATCAAATATCAAAAAATACCACTTTTAGGGGCAGTTTTTGCGAATTAAAGAAAGAAGCGCCAGTTGCTCATATACAGGACTCCAAAATTCGTGATCAGTGTCTAAAAAAACCTATATTTATCAAATCCTGACACTCCAAAATCGATTACATGAAAAATACCTTTTTTAGTGGTAGTTCTTGAAAATCCAAGGCTGTAGCCCAAGTTTTTCATAGAAAAGACCCTAAAATTCGTAATCAGCGACCCAAAAACCTTTAGTAGACCAAATCTAAACATCCTAAACCATGGTTTGGCTAGAGTAAAAGTAGTACTTAAATTTGAAAAAATTAAAATCATCCAAATAAACAAAAATACTTTCAGAATTTTTGGTAAACAAATATTTGAAAAAAAGGTTTTAATACCCTGAAAACATGATTGTATGCAAAAAAGTAAGAAATAAAACTGTCATTAAATTATTAAAAAATCATCAAAAATGAATAAAATCCTTAAATTTCCCTAGTATTAGAAACTATTATGGTTGAAAATCGGATAAGGTAAGGATAAGTACTTGGCCAGGACTTGGTTCTATATTTTGAACTATTTATAATTAAACTTTTATTCGTACATCTAAAAATTATAAAAAAATAATTATCAAATAAATAATGAAATTGAAATTTATAACTGATCCTAAAAATTTATTAGCATAAATCCATTAAAAACTTTAATAAAAATATTATTAATTTTTAATAAATTTATAAATAAATAAAATTTAATTATAAATTATTTTATTAATTCAATAAAATTTTAAATTACAAATTATATAAACGTGTATAAAGTTTTTATTAATTTTTAGTTTTTCATTAAATATATGTTTAAAAATAATAATTAAACTATATATATAGAGGTAAATTATATGAATAATTTTCAAAAATTCTCTATTACTGGTTAAAAAATAAATAAAATACTATAACTCACCCAGATCATATTAAGTAACTAGCTGAATAACGTACTATACTTCCGGATAAGTACAGTAATTGGGCCCCCGGAACCAAACCTAACCTAAGCAGTAGTATTCAAAAAATTATCAAAAAACCTCACTGATTTCCATTGGAATTCGAACTCTAGGCCATGACTAGCCCCAAAAAACCTAAAATAACCGTTTTTTTGGGAGTTTTTAGATGTTATTTAATTTATCCAACCCGTAAACAGATAATACTCTGCTCATAGGTTGGGAAACTTAAAATTTTACCATTAAAAAAAAAATATTCTTTTTGACCTCTTGAGACTCTTTAAGATTCCGAAATTAATTTTTTAGAAAACCTCCTGGAGGAGGGACCACTTTCTAATAACCGAAAGTTCAAAATCTTCTACCGCCATTTACCCGCGCCTTTTTAACTGTAATGAAATTTTTATTTTAAAAAGTTTATTGTTGTGCCAAAAATTAAAAAGCAAAATTATTAAACTGATTTTTATCACTTTTATCGTTTTTAGCCACCATTCTGAAAAAAATAGTTTTTTAGGTTTTCGGAGGTCTGACGTGGTCTAGGGATCTAATTCCAACAAGAATCAGTGAGTTTTTTGATAACTTTTCGAATTCTACTACTTTGGTTAGGATTGGTTCCGGGGGCTAAATTACTGTGCTTATCCGGAAGTAGCCTTTGAAATTTGTAAGGTAAAATAAGCCTTTTTTGGGTAAAATTACGTATCAAGATACTTACACACAGAGCCGTAAACTCGGAAATTTTAAAAACAAAACTCAGTTTTAGCGTTATTCCGGGTTTTGAAACTTAGTTCTAAGTTCATCAATATACGAATAATAGGTGCAAACCCGGAATAACCTTGCTTCCGAGTTTTGAAACATAGAAATAGTATGATTCAGGTTTTCATTTCTCTTTACGCTTAGAACTAAGTTTCAAAACCTGGAATAACGTTAAAACCGAGTTTTGTTTTTAAAATTTCCGAGTTTACGGCTCTGTGTGTATTTTAAAAATAGTTCTACGAACCAATAATAGGTATTCGCATGAAAACTACTCATATACATATATAATATAATATAGTTGAAAATAAATATGAAATTTAATAATAATAAAATTTTTGAAGGGTCATATATATTATAAAAATAATTATTACTAAATTAATAAAATTTTAAAATTTATGTTGAAATAATGTGATAGATTTATATAAGTATAGGTATATAAAAGTTTAAATATATAATCCATTTTAGTATAAAATTTAAATATATAAATTTAATAATGAATTTAGAACTAAAATACTCATACATAAATGCCTTTTTAATGTTTTTTCAAACATATAATCGATATAATCTCTAAAAGTTTAAATTCAAGTCTATAAATATCTAAATGAAGATAATCAGAAAATATTATTTTGAACATATGTTTGTGTTAGATTCATAATATGTAAAGTTTACAATAAAATTGACAAAAATAGATTAAAAATAATTTTTAACTATTTTTAAAAAATTGACCTAGGTCAGCTGATTAATTGTAAAAATATCTTTAGTACTAATGTATAAGACCTGAAAAATTATTTATAAACTCGAAAAAATTAGAACATTTTCGAAAAATTAGTAAATTTTCTAAAAAATTTGTAAATATTCGAAAAAAATCGTATATTTAATAAATTTAGTATATTAACAAAAAATTCGAGTATTCTCCATTTTTTTTGTGAATTCACAAGAAAAATTGATACTTTACAATTTTTTTTGGAAAACTTACAAATAATAGTTGTAAATTTCCGAAAAATAGTTGTGAATTACAAAAAAATCGAGAATTCTCGAATTTTTTGATTAAATACTAAATTTAGTAAATTTACGATTTTTATCGGATATTTACAAAATTTTTTGAAAATTCGCTAATTTTTCGAAAAAATTCTATTTTTTTTGTAAATCTAAGAAAGTTACTTTTTACAGTGTATGATATTTTTAAGTAATTAAATTACAACCATGTTTATTTTAATTTATTTATTGATCCTTGTTTTCACAACTTTATTTTAGGAATAAATTCCTATCATCAGGTCTGCACTATACTTAAACTAAATTTATTTATATTTGAATATATTTTAACATTAAATTCTAATACTTTAAAGTTTTTCATAAATTGATACATTCTTTGCAGAGATATTGATTAACATTTTGGTTTTTGAGATTTCCAGTTATTAAACATTTTTGGGGGAAATTAAAATTCACAATATAATTTATATATTTGGATAAACAGTTCATATAATTTTAGCACATAACAAAAAAAAATGTTATTTTTAACACCATAGTTGCTAATTATAAGCATGACTCATTAAATTAAATTGTAATACCATATGCAAACTTCGTGTACATATGTAACATCACGCGATCAGACGTCTAAATGTGTACGTATAAATCATTAGCACCTACAGCTATAAATTAAATTATAAATTTATAGAGGTGAATGATTTTTTTATTTAAATAATACTGTCTGGTTTTTGTATTCTAGATATAAAGTAGTATTAGGGTAAAGTTAGTCAGTAATGACTTTATGTGTAAAACAGTCATTATATTCAAAATTTTAAGGTATTTATTTGTTGAAACGTAATGAGATATACGTTGTTAAGCACGTCAAAAACTTTTACAAACTTTATTATATAAATAGGATCAAAAGTAAAACTCTCTCCCTCTCCCTTTATGTAAATATAACAACAATCTTCTTTCTAAAACTTGATTTTTCCTTTAAGGCTTTCTAAAAAGAAAAAATTTCTATCAGATTACATGATATATTGTTAGTATTATGCATTGAGAAAAGTTATACTTGAAAATTATCTTTCATTTTTGGGAAATTTTCCAAAAACTTTATGGTATAGAATATAGACTTTGTTTAAATATCTCACATATTTTCTTGACACTTTTAAAACGATTAATAAACTTTTATAACATTTTAACTTTGCAAGTATTTATTTATTTATTTATTTACTGTTTTAAAAGGATTTGCCAAGTTTATTATTTTGAAAAAAGTTTTTACTGAAATAAATATCTTCTATCGAAATTTCATTAAAATTTTCTTTCTTAAACTTGCAAATTTTTATATTTTCTTTTAATTTTTCATTATTTTCTTCATTATGATACAAATTGTTTGTAAAATAGCTCTGTGATTATGAAACTCCAAAAACATTTTAGTTTTTTCAAAAATTATAAATTTTTTAAATACAAAATTTTGAAGTTGATGGGAAATGAATTATTTTTAACATTTCTTAGTAATTTTTAGCCAAAATCTTGAAATAACAATATTAGGGCCTGTGTAAGAGTTTTTAAAATGAGGAGGAGCGGTTAACCGAAATAGCAGCTTTCCAAAAATTCTTTTTTTAAATTCTTAGTTTGGAAAGATTTCGATTCATTCTGTACCTGAATTCCTTTTTCAAATAATTTTGAGATTTACCTGAAACTTGGCCTGGCCCAACTGTATCTAAAAAAGGCCTAATTTTAGGATACCCATCCCAGAAATTTGGATTATGCACACCTCTATTTAAAAGCTATCTTGAATACATCAAACTACTTCAAGACTTCGAATATTCCAACTCCCCTTGAGTAACCGAAAGTCAAAAATTAACAAATTAATATTCTTTAAAATTTTTGCCAGACTACTATATAATTATAATTATAGACTACTAATTGCATAAAATGTAAGTAAATGAGAAAAATATAAAAAAAACCTATTTAATAATTTTTACTTTTTTATGAAAGTAAAGTGTAGTACAATATTATTTAATTCACTATTTTCCATTGTTTTAAAAAAGTATAAGAAAAGTTCTTGATTAATTACTAAAAATTATAATTATTATTTTCATTATATTAAAAATTTCCTTATAAAAGAAAATCTTTTACAATTCCAAATAATAAAATTTAATTGTATTTAATTGTTATTTATGATTTTTCATTACACTTGAATAATAAAAAACAATTTAAATTGATTAAAATATTATTATTTCTGTAATAAATTTCTTTCACATTGTATTGCGTGTACTTAAAGGTTTTTTTTATATATATCGTGATTTTTCAAGAATTGTATATATAGTAATATAGTGGTCCAAAATGAGGGAAAGACATTGTCATTTCGTTCCCCTTGGGCAGTCACGTTTTCTTCTTACTTTTATTTTTCGAGATTCAATTTGCTATCAGAGGTTATCTCACTTTTTTGTACTTTATTTTACTTTTCTTTTCTTTTACTTTAGGGCTTTTTTTATTTTATATCTTTAAGTTTCGTTTCTCAAATACTCTCATCGAGGCTTGTCAAGAAGTTAAGAATCAGTAGACAGTTTGAAGACTATGGCATTAAATGAACATGAAATAAAAAAAGTCTTATTTTATTTTTATCAGTTATTAAATTAAATTTCATAAATATTTTAATATGATAAACGTTTATTATTTAAGTTTTTAATTAAAAAAGTTGTATTTGATATTTTATCAAATTCTAACTTATTTTTTTTTTTTAAGTTGTCAGTTATTTATATATTCTGAGAAATAGTTTGTTAATGAAAATATTTTTTAACTCGTTATTATGACTTGAAATACTTCTTATCAAAGTCACTTTTTAAATAAATTGACAATTTTACACGCATACAAAAAATTAGTAAATATAACCAAATTTATGATTTTATTTGCTAAATTCAGTTTGGTTAAAAGTTACCATAAATTTTTAGTAAAATTTATTAATTTTTTGGTTATAATTACCAATGTTAGTAATTTGTATTTATGAAATTTGTAGAGGTTAATTTTACTATTCTTATATTTGCGTTTATGAATATAAATTTATGTATATGGTGTATTTCGAGATAATTTAGGTGGTTTAGAAAATATATTCCTGCTTCTTTGGAAGTTATAAAAAATTTAGTTTTTGTAGTTTGAATTGGTACCATTAATCATTGTCAAAAATTCACATAAAACTAGTTAAAATACAAGCCCATAAATATAAAATAAATTTTTTGAGAACTATTTATGGAATCTCCCATATACATAAGTGTACAAAATATATTAAAAAGTCAATCATCAACTTACTGCAATCTCATAAATACTTTTTGAGTTTAAAGTACCGAGAATATTACTTACTTTTAGTAGTTAGTTACTTCGGACTATGAATTCCCAAGTAGAAAACTCAGTGAATGGTCAGACACAGAATATATTTTCTTTTTTTAAAGCATTGGTTTTATTTGTAAAAAAAAGAACTTTATATACATTATTTTTATATTTATTCCTTGAAAGTTAGTTTTTATTTTCAAATAAATGTTCTAAAATAGCCATTTCTAACCTTAAAAAAAAGTTTTTCTATATAAAACTCGCGAAAGTGATTACTTAAAAGCATTTTACACCTATGTGTGTTCTTATTTTTCACGCAAAAACATATTATATACATAAAAGGCAATAAAAATACTTTGTATGGTTTATTAGCGGTTAGTACTTTTATTTATTTTTTAAGAACAAATTTTTTATACAAATGTTTTTCCTTTATATTTAAAGGGTAGAGTAATAAATGATACTGCATAAGCAGTAATAAAACATTTTTATTAATTTTTTTTGTGCTATAAAAGATGAAAAAAACTATTGTTGATTTTAAATAGAATAATTTTGGATGCTAAATAAAGTGCTAATCTTAATTGCTACTGGTTAATGTTTTTGAGGTTAAAAAGTATCTGACCTAATCAGTCGGTGCTGTAATATAGGAAAATTTAGTAATTTTATTTAATAATCCTTTGCAAGGTCCAGGTCTAATCTTGGACCGTATAACCTGGCGGTCCTGCTTATTAAATTTTTATTTAATCAAAAATATTTTTTTGAGTAAACTTTCTCTTTTGATCTAATTGTTGCTACTACATACTCATAAAAAAGTGAATAGAAAAGAGTATAATAAATTTTGTAAAAAATTAGGTTTAATTGTAAATAAATCAATCAAATTTAGTATCATCAATTTAATTTACAGAACTTCTCGAAATAAGCAATGGCATACCTTAGGTATTGCTATTGACGACATAACAGAAATTAAGGTATTCCCCAACTTAAAGTAGAAAATTAGTACATCACAAAAGGAAGAAATGGAGGTGAAAAATTAAATCAATTTATTTACATGCACGAATATGCCCTATTCTCATGTATTACAAGATTTCTTAAAATTATTAATTTATTTTACTGAATTTAGATAAATAACTTTTGGTTTTAAGTTTGTTTATATAATACTAAGTAGCCATTTCTATTTCGAGAAAAACGACATCTAGATTTTGTTCATTTAATTATAAAAAGTAATTCTTTTTTTCTTTTTTATTAAATTTATTTATATTATTTGAATTTAACCATGTGCTCATTTAATCATATTAAAAATTTTATTAGTTACGAAAACTGAAATTTACCAAACTTTATATTTTTGTTTTCAGCCATAACTTCGATACTTATACTCTAGTCAAAATACGGGTTTGTTTGTATTTTCACTGGTGAACACGAGATTTACTATACTATAGGTTTTTTGGGTTGCTGAGCACGAAAATCGGGGTCATTGCGTATAGAAATGGGGGCTTCACCCTTAAATTTGCAAAAACTACCCCCAAAAAGAGGTTTTTATTACATATTCGCACTTTGAGCGCTAAGATTTGCACCATACGGGTTTTTTGGGTCGCTGATAAAGAATTTTGACTTCTTTTTCAAAAATAATCAATATTTCACCCTTAAAATAGCTAAAACTGACCATTTAGGTTTTTTATTTTTTTTTTTTAATTTTTTTTAATTTTTTGCATTAAAAAGAAAAAAAAACCGCATTATTTTTTTTATTTTCGTATTGTTTTTTATTAAAAAAACCATTTAGGTTTTTTGGGTCACTATTCAAGAATTTGGACTCCTTTTTTGTGGTAAAATATTGATTACTTATGAAAAAAAAGTCGAAATAAATAATTAAAATTTTACCCGTAAATTAGCTAAAACTACCCCCGAAAAGGGGGCGTTTTTGATATTTTCGTACTTTTAGCATCCAGGATATGACCAAATAGGATTTTTGGGTCACTAATCAATAATTTCGACTTTTTTTTGATAAGTAATCAATATTTTACCACAAAAAAGGAGTCCAAATTCTTGAATAGTGACCCAAAAAACCTAAATGGGCATATCCTGGATGCTCAAAGTGCGAAAATAGCAAAAACACCCCTTTTAGGGTCAGTTTTAGCTATTTTAAGGGTGAAATATTCACTATTTTTGAAAAAGAAGTCAAAATTCTTCATCAGCGACCCAAAAAACCCGTATGGTGCAAATCTTAGCGCTCAAAGTGCGAATATGTAATAAAAACCTCTTTTTGGGGGTAGTTTTTGCAAATTTTAGGGCGAAGCCCCCATTTCTATACGCAATGACCCCGATTTTAATGCTCAGCGACCCAAAAAACCTGTAGAAGAGCAAATCTCGTGTTCGCCAACACACCCCCTCCCCGTATTTTGACTAGAGTATTATGGGAGACAAAAACTTTAGTTAAGTCTTTGTAAGAATTATCCAAGCAAAAAGAAAAATTATTTATTGAAAAACCCAAAAACATATTTCACGTATAAGCATAAAATATCATAAATTAAAAATTTCTTAAAATATATAATACAAAAGCAAAAGTTTTTTCCGTAGACATAAACAGAAAATTTCCCTAAACTAAAAGTACAAAATTAATATATTATAAAATTAAATTCCAAGTTCATTATCGCTGATATCAAATTTTCTTTACGTAAAATTTTTTATCTCATATACTAAAGGTTTCAAATTTCAAGCACGACAAAAGTTCAATAATGATGAAATACCCATGTAATAGATGTACTCTTATTATAACAACAACAACTACTACTACTACTATTACAATATAACTTTTCTTTACTTCGTTCGTTGGTTGTTGTTGTCTTTTATATATATATATATATATAGGTTCAATAATGCACTTACAAGTTTTCTATCGCGTTCGATACGCTTTCATACTTCTACAAGTACCTATCTATAAATTTTCCTATACACAAACACAATAATCTTGTTTTTTATTTTTCTTTTTTTTCCTGTTTTGAGGTAATGTGATACGTTTTCCTTTAATATTATTTTGTTACACACACATATGTATATATATACATATATGATCTAATGTTACCATTTATAATGTCTGAGTATATGTCAATATTTTTTATATTAAATTCACATATTAACTGTACAATGAACTATAAACAATTTGTTTATATATTGGTAAATAAACTAAAAAAATTTTTATCAGTCTGCGTACAGAGAAATAATTTAATTTTATAAAAGAGCGTATATAAAGAACAAGTTAATTATTTTTGAACATATCTATATATGTCGTTATAATGGAAACTTAATTATTATTGTGTTGTTGCTAAATTTATTATTAGTTTTAATATACGTTTATTAGTTCCAAGTATTTTAAAACTATTTTTGTCATATAAAAAGTTCTGTCATTTTTATGATAGTATAAAATGATATTAATTATTTAAAACTTTGTTATGAACAATAAAATTAAATTTTATCGATCAGTTTTTAATAAAAGATAACTAACATGCAGTAAATTAAAAAACTTTTTTAGCGAAATCTTTGAACCAAAAAAAGATTTTTGACGAGTTTAACTCGAATGTTTAATTGATGAATTAAGTTTTTAAGTTAAAATTTAGGCTTTTTCTACAGAAGCTTAAAAATCAGCTACTACTTTTAGTTTTGTTTGTTCTTTAGCATTAATTATTGTCTAAACAGATTCTGTAACCAGTTTTTAATTAAAGTTTTGATAAAGCTGATGTAAAATATCTAGAACCTTTATTAACAACAAGAAGTAATCAAATTAACTACTCCAGTCATAATACGGGTATGGTTGTATTGTTACTGGCAACCAGCAGATTTGGTCTAGTACAGGTTTTTTGGCTAAACCCCCTGGCAATGTAAAAAGCTTATTCTAAAATGTTTTTTGTCCGCCATCTTGGAAAATTGGGAAATATTCTGGGGCGAAAAAATTCAAATTTTCATTCATAAAAACGTTTTTTTCGATCTCGAAAACCCCCTGGTAATGTAAAAAGCTTATTCTAAAATATTTTTTGGTCCGCCATCCTGGAAAATTGGAAAATATGCTGGGGCAAGAAAATTCAAATTTTCATTCATAAAAAAGATTTTTTCGACCCCGAAAACCCCCAGGTAATTTAGAAAGTTTCTATTTTCATGTTTTTTGGTCCGCCATATTGGAAAATTGGAAAATTGTTTTGCATGACAAATTATAAATTTTGCCTCCAGGATATCAGTTTTCCCTCGTAAGGTCCATTTTTATCCCGAAGGTATTCGAGGAGATGATAGAAATTTCAGGGAGTTATAACTAATACGTATAAGTCAAATATATAGTTACCGGATTCAGCCTATTATTAAGTTGACCTGAGTCTAAAAGACAGCTATTTTAACAAATATATGTTAGCTAACTCAAGGTTGGGATGCATTGATTGAATCCCGTTAATTTGAATCAAGGGATTAATCATTTCCGGGGACTTAAGGGGTATGAAGTTAATATTGACTTCTTAAAATTTTATTATTTTTTATAGTGTATAAAAAAATTAGTAACTACACTGAAATTCTTTTTGGCTTTCTGATCACTTGGATAGGGCGTCAAAGCTCCAAATCCTTAGCTTGCTTCACTACAAATTTTTCGGGGCGTATAGCCCCAAATTTGAGAACTCTATAACACAAAATTAGGTTCACGATTAACTGTTTACATTTATTTAAATTTTTTTTTTGAATTTTAGGTTATAAAAAAAGTAAAAACAAAAGCAAATGTTTATTTAAGGCAAATAGACATTTATTTTGGGCCACTGCTCCCCGAAATTTGGTTTCAAAATCAACAAATAATCAGTAAAGTAACGACTTAATACAATTGGTCAGAAAACTAAAAAGATTTTCAGTGATTCTCTTTTATAAGTTAGGATCCCCTAAGCATTCAAAAATATTCTTTCAAGTGCGAGAAATTTCTTATATTCTTCAGAAACAGAAAGACAGAAGCGGAAAAAATAAGTAAAAAACTGTCTAGATTGCATCAAGAAAGAATTTTTTACATTTAAAATTATAAGAACGTTAAGAAAACATCATAGTAAACGAAAATTAAATATTTTTTACAACGCTATTCGAATATGTATCGTTTATAGACGGTCCGTAGTATATGAAATAAAGGTACTTTATCGCAAGAGGGCTTCTACTCTTACGATATAGAGTCTACTCGTACGTATAAAAGTATTATCGTAATAGTAGAGACCGAAGTAGAGACTGCGCATGATCAAAGTTCGATGAAGAACCGAATAAAATTTAGTTGTAATGTGGCTGTTGTATAGAACGCATGAGCGTGTTTTTGTTTAAAAAATAAAATATTGGAAAATAATGTTAAAGAAGAAGATGAAAATTTATTAATAGACGAGAATAATAATATAGATGCCGAAATAAATAATCAGAAATAAATGTAATTTTTTCTAACTTATTAAAAATGAATGTATATATGTGCAAATAAATAAAGTGTATAAAAAAAAAGTTTTGTTTTTTAGTAATATTTATTTTTTTGTCTAAAAAACGATGAATATTCGAATATTGTTGAAAAAAAAATATATCGCCACTCGTTCGATACAAAGCCTTCACCGCAGTATGGCGGGAAAAGAAAAAATAAACAATAACAGAGCGCTGGCGCGCTCTGTTTTTGTTTATTTTTTCTTTTCTCGCCATACTACGATAAAAGCTTTGTATCGCAACTCGTGACGATATATACTATATCATATAAATGTAAGTGAAAATTTCTTTATTTTTAATCTTGCAAAAAAAGAAAGAAAATTTCTAAGAAATAAAAAATATTACAATTTTGTAAATTAAATTTTTTCTTCTTCTTCTTCGAAGAAACTACGAATAAAAAATATTTTTCAATATTTAAAACGTAAAATATGAAAAACATCTTTTGACATTTAGTTTTTATTTTTCATAGTCCAATTATTATAACTTGAATTATTTACATTAAAAAAAATACCTTTAAGTTTCTTACTTTTTGCAGTAAACACTGCAAAAAAATTGTAATATTATAATTTTTCTTTTTCCTTGTATTCATTGTTGTATATCCAATTTTCAATTTCTCACTCTTAGTCATATTTTTATTATTATTATTATTACAGTTTTATTGTATTCTTTTGACTCAAAGGTCTTTCTATACATTTTTTTATTCTTTCTTGACTTTTTAAGCTTAATGAGATTTTTGTTATGTACTATAAACGCCTTTTTTCCAAGAATTTCTTTTGTATATAAAGTAAGAATGAAAAAAAATTATAATTTTGTAGAATATGTTCTGTTTCACTAAACATTAATGTCTGTATTTGATAATTTCAAGTATTATAAAAGCCCAAAGGGCAATAACCTTAAGTAGAGATAGAAATATGACGGTTTGTATATGTTGATATTGAATAACTCTCTATAAACTGGACTTAGTTGCTTACCTTTGGATTAAATGTTCATTTTATCTATTCCTATTTACTAGTATACTTAATGTAACTCTTTAACTTAAGTCAAAGACTTAGTTTGCATATTTCAGAATTTCTAAAAGATAAATTTACTTAAATACGAAGATTAATTTATCTTGAAAATTGTAATTGAAATGAGTTATATTTGTGTTAATTTTTTTGTAAAATAAAATTTTAAAATGAATTTGAAAAGTTTTTTTCTTTTAAATATTATTATTGAATAATTTTATATTATCTTTATTTAGTGTGTTAATTTGACTAAAAAAACATAATATTAATTGGTAAAATTACATATTTAATTATTATATCTTGGATTCCATTTTGAGTATAATTCCAAGAATATGGCAATAAGAAGGGGAGGTAGACGAAGCCGGCATCATCATCATCATCTACATCAAGCGCGCGTATCTTCTCTCACTCTCTATCTCTCTCAAATAGTATATATGAATTCTTATATGTAAGTCTTATTGTAGATTTCTATATAATTTAGTTTATGATTAATATTTGGTAATTTTAGTCAATTTTTATAAATATATCGCGGAAAAACGACCCGAATTGTCTCATTTAATTTATATACGGGAAAATAAATGGATAGATACGGGTTTATAATTAATAAATTTCGATATTTTTGGCAATTTTTATTATAATAAATTGCCTGTCGCTCAATATAATTGCGGCAATTTGTACATATTTGGTTTTTCTTTAATTATTAATAAAGTTTATTATTGTTAATCTTGGTAAATTAAATTTTGTTATAATTTATTTTCATGGAAACCCCTACCACCACAAAGGGTAATAAAATATCTTTCATACTTAGCTAAACACAGCCTACCACGATTCGCGAGGACCCGCATTTTTCTCTTGCGCGAAGCGAGAGGGGATGACTGGTTCTCGTTAAATTGTGAAGATGGCATCACCAATAGGTTAATTAACTTTTTTTTATTAACAAATTGTAAAAAATGTTTTCGAAGCAGGAATCTTCAGTAGGATATTATATTAATTTATATTAATAAATTTATGTTATTAAAAACATGCATAAAAAAAATTTAATTGATTTAAGTTTATTCCATGATCATTTAAACTTATTTTTCAATTTAATTATAAAATAATGTATTCAAAAATATTTTAAAACCCTTAACTTACTTGTTAAGTATTAATTGAGAGATTACTAAGTTTACTTGAAAATAAAATTGATTATACCTAAATTATTTGAATATATCAAATAAATTTTTATCATAATTAACAGTAATAAACGATAATTGAAAATAGCTATCGGAACTATTTAAAATAATTTGTGACATTAAAAAATAAAATTAAAATTTTAAGCAATTTAAAATCATCAAGCACATTATTATATAATTTTAACTTCATTATAATTTAGTATAATTATTCCATTCTAGCATATGAAAATATCGTTTTATAATATAACTTGATAATTTTGACTCTTTTTATTCATGTTTATAATATTAAATAATTTCTATAGAGTTTAAAATTTCTATAGAAATTATACATTTAAATTATGTGTGTTAATTAATGCTTGTAATTAAATTGTCCTTGTTTTAAAAAGATACAATTCATTTAGCATAAATTAATGTATCTCTTTCATTTTTGTTTTGTATAGAATAAAAGAATCTTTTTTAATTTTTAAATTATTTTAATTTTTTTTTCATTCATTTTTAATTAGAATTGAGTTTTTTTCATATAGGTGTTTGTATTAAGAGATTTCATAAAAGGGTACAAACAAATATTTTGTAAAAGGAAGTAGAGTCTGATAAATAGCAACAAATTTTTACATGAGGAAAGTTAGAAGCTACCCGAAGTTAGGATAAGTTATGAAGTAATAGAAAATGAACCCTAATAGGGTACAAGCACAAAAGATTTCTTTAAAAAAGGTGTAAATACTATGACTCAATGCTTTATCACATACAGAAATATGACTTTTTTGACTAAGAAAACAGGATTCTAATTGAAGTCAATGTACCTAATTTTTGGTTGAAAAAATTTATAGAAAAAAGAGCTTTTCACAAATTGGCAAGATGAAGCCATGCTAAAAATATTTAAAAAATTTATGCCCTAATCTACTTATTGCACGTTTCTTTCATCAAATATTAATTTATTAATAAGTTGTAAGTTTTTTATAATACAAAAAATTCAGAAACACTTTTTGTTAAATTATAAAATAAAAGTAATTAAAAAAAATTATAATACAAAGTAAAATAATTAAAATTATGTTAAATATTAAAATTATAATGTAGGATTAGAGACTTTAGTACTAAAAAGTAACTGATTGTAAGTTGTTTCATAAAAAAAAATTAATATTGTTGTAGTAGCGTATACTTATCAAGATTTTATCTCATTTTAGCATTTATTAAAGTAAAGAACGCTGTACTGTTAATGTTTAATCATGTACAAACGCAAAATTGAGATATTAATTTTTACGTTCTTTATAATAAACGAAGATAGTAAAAAGATGAGAAAATATAAAACTTGACAGGGTTTTTGATATTTTATAAGCTTTTTTACACGTTGTAAAAAAACCTTTATAATTACTTGATACATTTTTTTTTTTAATGAGATTATATTTTGATGGGAGAAAATGTTTAAGATATTCATAATATAATCAGTATTATTTTATGAAGATTATAATATTTCTAACCCCTTGGTTTTTTTAATTATAATTTTATTAATATTTTTTTTAATGTTCTCAAGCGTATTAAATATTTTATAGATTTTTTAATAAATTAAAGCTATAAAAATGTAGTAATGAAAGAAAGTGTCATTTAATCAATAACAATATAATATTATTGAGTATGTGTTTTGTTGAAAAAGGGTTGAACTTTATACACTACCCACATCATACGTTTTGATATATAATCTTTTTGGTCATACACCTGCTGACTAATCAATGTTTCTACAAATATATATAAAGTCAAAAATTTATTTATTTCAATCTATATATAAGGGAAAAAAAATAATTTACACGTAGCTTGTATTTTTGCCTAAGGATTTAATATCTAAGTTTTTATTTTTTGGACTGTATATAAAGAAAAATAAAATAAAAGTATTCTACATCGAGTTGAAAAAACAACTAGTGAGGTGTGTATAAGAAAATAAGGATATATATATTGCAACAGTAATATCCTGTTTTCACTTGGAAAAAGATGAAATTAAATATTTGCCACAGCTTACATATAGAAAGTTAAATTTAACTTGGAGTACATAGTACAATTTTCTTGAAAAAGGAAAAAGGTATATATATTTATAATAAAACACGATTTTAATAATGTACTTGAATATAGCTTTTATTTAAAATTTAAAAAATTTAATATTTTTGTACTGTTTATTAGAATTTTTATTTTTTTTTAAATTGATGAAATTTTGATTAGGTAATATAAATTTAAGTCCTTAGAAGGTGCAGCGGAATCTTGAAAACCTTTTTGAACAATATTTAAAATTTACATAAAATGAAATAAAATGAATTAATAATAATGAATGAATAATAAAATGAAAAATGTGGCAGTGCTTTTCCCTATTTTCCTTCTCGGTTCAAAAAATTATATAAAAGCTGTAGTGTTTTCTAAACAAAAAAATCAGTGAAACAGACAACATTAGGGTTTCAATTTTATTTTATTTTTTGATGAGAAGGATAAGTTTTTTGTATCTAGAAAAGGCACAGCCACATTTTTCATTCTAAACTGATTAATTTCAAATTTGGTCTAGTATAAGTTTTATGGTGAGCTAATCATTAATTCGAGTTCATTTGGTTAAGAAATTTGTATTTCACCATGAAATCAGCAAAAATTGCGCCCAGAATAGGGTGTTTTTAATATATTCGCTCTTTGAGTGCGAAAATTCATGATCATTGACCCAAAAAACCAATACTAGACAAAATCTGGAGGTTGCCAGTAACTATACAATCCCCCATTCCGTACTATGACTGGAGGAATATATTGTAAATAAAAAACTATTTCATTTGCGTTTCATTCTTTATACAATATTTAGATTAAATGTCGTTTAATAAGAGCTCCTTAAAAATATTCCTGTCTCATATTAGTTAATATTCGTTGAAATTTTTAATGAAATGTTTAACAAATATTACTACCTTTCTTCTTGGCTTGAGACCTTCATTCATTTCATACCTAAACTTAATGACACTGGTTTAAGACCGATTACTCTTACATCTTGTCTAAGCAAAATTTTTGAAATAATTATAACCTGAAGAATGCAATACTACTTTGAAACTAATAATATCGTACCTAAAAGTCAATCTATTATCGAAATAGGCAAATCTTTACAGACAACTTAACTGCTCTAATTCTAGATGTTCAAAATGCTTTTATTAAGAAGGAGGATGTAATAGCTGCCTTCTTAGAAGTACAAGGTGCATTTCCTAAAGTCAATATTGATATACTTCTGAGAAAATTAGAGAATGCAAAGTGCCTCAAAAAAATTGTCAAATTTTTTAAATTCCTAACATAAGAACTGTTAAATTTAAAATAATAATAATAATAATAATATAGGTTAGGGAAAAATAAATAAAACACTGGTGTAAGTTTCTTAATATTGTTTAAACGTTAAAATAGTTGGTGCCCCTGAAAAGGGCCTAAACAAGCCCTCTAGCACACTAAACAAACACAAGAATACTACTTAAGCATTCACTTTCATACAGATTCAAACTCAAACCTCATTGAAGCCCACTGGCTCCTCCTTGGTTCACAACTGCCACTGCAGCTAACCGCAAACCACTGGTTGTCTGGTGCAGACCCCAGCCGCCTTGATTCCAATATAAATTGACAGCTGAACTGCAATGGATTCAGCCACACACACAATTCACTTTCAACCCAGTAGCAATCAGAGCAAAAATCCAAGCGTGGTCACGATGACGTGCAGCACAAGCCAAGCTTCTACAGGTAGCGAAAAATCTTGAAAAATGGCTCATCAAAAGTCTCTGTAGTGCAATTTACCGATGATATCGTGTCGTATATTGAAACATTAAATCCCGATTCCTCTATTAAAATGTTAGAAAAAGCCATTGAAACTGTGCGAGCTCTACGAACTATATCTGGCACTTCATAAAATAGAACTTATTAATTTTAATAAAAGAAATATTCTCCCTCAGCAAATCTCCCTGAAAATCAAAAATACTATTATAAGTAAGTCAACTGGTGACTCACGGTTTCTTGGCCTTTATTTTGATTATCACTTAAACTTTGATAAACATATTTCTCATGTCCAGCAAAAATGTAATCAAGCCTTAAATATTATTAAATATTTGAGAGGGGTGCTCATCCTTCTACGTTAATTATCTTATTAAAAAGTTTGGTAAGAACAATCATTGACTACTCTGCCTTTGGTTTTTATCCTCCCTCCAACTATAAGAAGCAAAAGCTTCAAAGCATACAAAATACAGCAATAAAACTCGCACTTGGTTATTGTAACAGTACCCCCTTATAATATTCTGCTTACAGAATCCAAAATTATCCAAATAGAATATCCTGAACAATTTCTCTGTGAGTCAATTTTATTAAGGTCAGTTGCTCATACTGGTACACTAATATATGAAAAGCTGCATCGCATGCACCCTCTTATTATAAACGATTATAAAATAAAACAAAAACTAATACACAAATCTATAATCAAAGTTTTATGCTTTGAAAGAAGCATAGTACAGAGAGATTATACAGAACTTTATCAAATGAATTTAGATACCTGCACTGATGAAATAGTCAATGCATCTTTAGGAGAAAAAATATCACAAGCAACCAAGCCTTTGAGAGTTACTTCCATGAATCCAATTCAACCAATATTTTCACTGATGGCAGCAAAAGTCCTATACATTCATCTGTTGGAAGCTCATGTTGTTACCCTCCCCTCCAAATTGAGAAAGTTGAAAGTATTAATAAATTAGCTTCAATTTTTTCAGCAGAAGCTCTTCTTGGAAATCTTGGCAATATTAATGGACCTAGAAAAAGCAATAGAAAATAACAATAAACATCTTCACTGATTCTTTAAGCTGCTGTCTTAGTATAAAAAATCTGTCGCAAAAATCTAGTATTATTATCAATATAATAATCTAGTATTATTACTATCAACCCATTTATAAATATTATAAAAAATAAAATAAATATATTCTCCAAGACAAATTCCAAGACACTAAAAATTTACTGGATATCTAATCATCGTAATATTCCGAAAACGAAAGATCAGACCAATTAGCTGAAGATGCCTCATCTCTGCAACCTTCTATGAGATGTACTCCATACTCAGATATTCTTACATTATTAAAAAATCAAGCTCATCTTGAAAATAATAACCTCCTTTAAAAGAAGCTGAAACAAAAGGCCAAAAATATATTGAACTTTATCATTCCTATTCTTCGAAATCATGATTTCATAATTTTAAACTTTCTCGACAAGAAATTGTTTTAATTAATCGTGCAAAATCAGAGTATTCTAGCCCTTAAACCCTTATTGTTATTAAAAAATAAAGAATCTTATAAAAAACTTAATACAAAAAACTTTTTGTCATTTTATAATATCCAAAGAAAGGCACTTATTTCATCAAATGTCTAAATATACAACAATAAAAAATTTATTTTTGTCAAAATAATATAATAATGAATTTATAACTTTATATATAATAAATAAATGACATATGTTTTTTATGCCATATAAAATTGTCGATATAAAAACCTAAAGTAAGTGTGATAACGTTTATATAAGAAATCTTGTTAAAATATTAGCTTGTAGTAGTATAAGAAAATAGAAGACAGTTCAAAATGCAACAGGTTTTTAGAATAAGTCAGTTTTCTATATAGGTAGTGTTTCTCTTTGAGTTTCAGAATCCACAAGCTCGTTAGGCAATTACTTGCAAACCGCAAGAGAAAGAGAGAAGAATTTACTATTTTATCTTGTTTTTAAATTTTGTATTCATGAGAATTTTTTTCAAAAATTGGTTTTATTGATCGAAAAAATTAAAATACTTTTATTTAATTTAAATTTTATGTACATTTTACAAAAAAAATCTATAAATAAATATAATAGTTTAAAGTTACATGTTAAAAATGAAAAAAAAAATTGACTGACATTTTACACTAACTTGAAAAACTTTTTTATATGGTAAAAGTTAAGTAAACAAGTTTAAAAAAAAATAAAGTAAAATTCAGTTTTATAAAAAAAGTTGGTTTCACACGAAGTTGAATACTTGATGTGTAGAATATCAGATGCGATAGATCTTTTATATACTTATGTATTTACATGTAAATGTAAATTGGAAAAATAAAAAAAGTATATTAGCTTGAACGCTACTTTATTTTTATAGCTTGGAACATGCTCATAATTTTAAGCAGTTGATAAAATTGGTGCAAGTTAAATAAATTTTACTTATCTTTACTTAGATAAGAATTATTTTTTAAACATTTCATTTTTTATAATTTTCTAATATAGACTATTTTTATCCAGATAACAAGATTCAAAAATTCCAAATTACCACGAAACTTCTTATAATCAAAACCATCGTTTAAGTTTTTAGTTAAAGACTACAATTTTTAAAATCTTTTTTTCATATAAAAATGAAAATTGAAGAAACAATGAAAATTCAAAAAAATTTCCATGGCTAATATACATATCAGTAAATTAAAAAAAAAAAAGACTAGTGTATGAGTTGTAAGTTAGTGGTCGAACACATACATAGAAATAAAATGACAAAAGGTATAAAATCGACCTATTTTCTCTATTTTCAAGTATTATAAGGACGCGCTTCGTGGTCCGCAACTAAAATGTTACATATAGGTTCTATATATATATATATATATATTTACGAAAGAACTTACTTGCCAACCGGTAATGGGATTCCTCTGTTTCCCGGAATAATGATACCCTTTACGTCTGCGATATGAATTACTCATATATAAATGTAACACCTACATATAGTATAAACTTATTCAATGCTTTTTTTTTATTAACTCTTTTATCATTTAACCTCACTACGTTGAGTACAGCATGAAAATTTCCAATTTTTTATTTGGTGAATTTATGGAAATAAAAGGGTTTCTAAAATTCAATATAAAAATGTAAAATTTTCCTGTTAAATACTGTTAAAAATTGCTCGATAAAAATAAAATATTTAAAAAAATAAATAAATTTAACAAAAGTGCAAAAGTAAAAGTTTTATTAGGCTTTAATAAATTTTGCAAACCTAAAATTTTCTAGGAAACATACATACGATAAGGAAATCTCAAGTAAAATAATAAATTCAAAATATACTACATTTTTAATTTGTTTCTTATTTATTTACGATTAACATTAACATTAACATTACACTCCACGAGAACCACGCACGGGGCAGACCCTTAAATTATTAAAATTTATAAATTTGTAATGATATATTATTTTATCGTATAAAAATGTAAACGTTGGTCATAAAATTACTCTTTACCCTTTTCGGGGGTTGGCGCGCGGAGCGTGTTAACCTAGATACTAATAAAATTTATAATTTTTTTAAGAATTGTGTTTTTTGGGGTAAATATTTACAATTTATTAATGACTTTTATGTTTACACTTTTATTATAAGGTCATATTTTAATGAAATGGCGTCAGCTATTTATTTAATATTTATTCAATTTAATACTTATTCATTATTTAATTACAATATTTAACTATGCTTTCGCTTGTAATGTTAACATATAGAGCAACATAGTGATAGATGAAATTTTGATTTTTTGTGTGCATATAAGCACGTTTTGAGTCTCCAGAAGCTAAAAAACTGGGATTAAAAAAAAAGCATGTGTGTGAGCACGTGTGTGCATGTATATATGTAACTAGTGATATTTCATATTTTTTGTTTGTCAAATATTGAAAAATTAAAAAATTGTCTATCTGTTTTTAAATTGTTCTTGGATTACTTTTTTCCTTCCCAATTCCTATATTCATCGGTTCAAATAATAATCTCCCAATGTATAATTTATAGAAGTTTTACAAAATTATCAAATTTTCTTTACATTTTACATGTATTATAAATTTGTATTTTTTTATTTTATTTTATTGTTATTGCTTGAGGCACTGCAGTGCCAACAGGTAAATTGACAGCGTTTTTTTAATGTTAATGATTAATCATTTTGGATGAGTTGTTTTAAGAGCTGTAAAGTATCCATAAGAAGTTTTCATTAGCTGAAACAGAAACAGTAATGATTTTATTGAGTTAAAAATTTTTTTTAAATTTTAATCACTTAATACTTACTCCCGTATAAGTTTTTAAATTTCCGTCGAAAAAAAATGCTTTACTGGTCAATCTTTGTGAAGTTTTTAGCATCATTAAAAGTACTAGTTTACGGGTTTTTACAGAAGCTTCAAGCCAGTCAGCGTTATAACTATAAAATAAATATTATTTATTTCCAATTTATAAATTTAAAAAAATAAAACAGTTGAACTATTTCTTAATATAAAAATCATAAATTTTCATTATGTTTACTTGCTAAAATACTTTGATTCTCAGAAATATTAATTTTTTTTACACTTTCATACTGCTAAATAATTCTTCATTTGCATTTGTAACGCGTTGACCTTGATTAAAAAAATAAAAGCAATGGATCAGCAAACTCATCAGTAACGTTGCGAATTTCGTCGCTTGCTTAAAATCGCCTTCAATCATAATCTAAAATATTAGGAACAGTAAAATTAATATATTTTTTTCAAAATTAAGATAATTTTAAAAATGTATCAATTTTTAGTTTATGAAGTATAGTAATAGCCAGGCAATAAAATTTATAATTTTCACATTCAAAAACTAACTCACCATGAAGCCACAGAGGCTTATTAAAAATAGTGTTAAAATCATTAAAATCCCAAATGAATTTCTAAATGCATTGTTATAAGTATCAAAAAAACTAGAAATAAAATATATTAAATATTAGAATAATAAAATGCTACTTTTTATATTGATTTGCATGTAAAACTCGAATTCGAAATTTGTCCCGTAATTTAAAACAGTATTGTTGTAATGTTCAAAAAACCCATCTCCCATGGGTGTAAAATAGGCTTTTTTGCCCTAGATAAGTCAAATTTTTACTTACTCAAGAATATTTTGATGTTCAATAACACATTTTGAAAATTTTTCATATTTTACTTTCTCTGGTTGTATAAACATCAAAGCATCTCTTATTTGATACCTAAAAATAAATCTATTAAAAAAATTCAGAATTTTTAAATAAATTCAAATTTTTTTCAAATACTTGAGAATTTTCATTCGCGCTAAAGTATGCTGGGTTAAGTTTGCAATAAACAAATCAAATGCACAACTAGCTATTCCACAAATACTCTGTGCAATTAGGCTAGAAAGAAATATTAAATAAAAATATTTTTCTTCGTCGACATAAAATTCAACGTAGTAAAGTTGTGATTTAGCCCTTGTTTCATTTAAAGGTTTGATTATATCTAAAACTGGAGCTATTAATGGTGTTACAGCAAACGTGAAAACTGTAGAATAATTTACATCTAGAAAACAGTGAAGATTACAATTACAATAAACTTATCATAAGTCCATTATAGATTTTCAAGCAATATATTAAAATGGAAAATTTTGTGCTTTTTAGCTGCTCAATGTCAGTAACTACTTGTATTATGATCATGCAATGTCATTTTAATTGATTTCATAATATGATTTAACAATTATCTATTTTTTATTTCAGATGATCATTGTTTTTGCTTTTGATGAAAAATTAACGGGAAAAAATTCATGTAAAGGCTATTTCCAGATAAGTATAAAGATTTGGCCTCCGAAAGCAAACCGAACATAAATAGTAGCATCCGAAAAGTTATCAAAAAACAAGTATTTTTTAAGTTTTCGGGGGTCTTTCGTGGTCTAGAGATCTAATTCCAACGAGAATCAGTTAGTTTTTTGATAACTTCTTGGATTCTACTACTTAGGTAAGATTTGGTTTCGTGGGCCAAATCACTATACTTATTCGGAAATAGCCTTTAAAATCTATATTTTGTCTTTTGTTTAACAAATAGCTATTACACAAATGTTCAAAACTAAATTGTCAGAATAATGATACTTTGATTTTAAATTTATAAAATTTAATTTTAATTTATTTATTGTCAAATATTCAGAAACTTCATTATTAATCAATATTAAGCTCATAAACATACTATAAATGTCTGCTTACAAATAAAAATATAGCCTAAAATTTTTCCAATTTTCGCATCTTTTAGTAATATATCTATTTTAATAGGATTTTCGTTGATAGCAAATTCAACCCAATCATTATTGACTGTATTTAAAAGTATATTGATCTGTTTTTTAAATTTTATAAAAATAAAAATATATTAATTATAATATTTTCAAGTGTCTAGGCGTCAGCCATACTAATCACGCCCAAAAATTAAAAAATTAAATTTCTTTTTCCGAGGATAAAAATAGGTGGTATTTATGTTTTTCGACCCGCTGAACACGAATCCGGGGTCCGTTTTGCGAATATCGTGGTCAATTTTTTGTTATCAAGAAATTATTGCAAAATTGGCCAATAATTTGTTAACAACAAAAAATTGACCACGAAATTCGCAAAACGGACCCCAGATTTGAGTTCAGCGGGTCAAAAAACATAAATACCACCGATTTTCATCCTCGGAAAAAGAAATTTAATTTTTGGGCGTGATTAGTATGGCTGGCGCCTGTATTAAAGTACTCTTTTTTAATACAAAATATTCTTTACCTCTTTTCTACTAAAGTAAAAGGATAAAAAGAAAGTATAAGAAATTAATTCAATAAGTATTACTGCTATTATCTCACATATGGTAACAAGATCATTAATACTTTCGTACAGCTTTAAAAACTGAAACAATATTTTTATTACTAATTTAACAATTTATTAATTATTTATAAATGAAATTTTTACTTGTGGAATTAAAAAGCTGATAAAATAAATATTCCAAAATTTGAATATTCGTTTTGATAATTTTCCTTGTTTGTAAGGCCAAAGTCCAAGTAAAAAAAATGTAAATTTTGTATCTTTATAAAAATAATTAAAATCACGAATTATCATTTTAAATAAAAGGTTTACTACATTGATTTTTGCTTTGTATGACACAAAATATAGTTTATATTTGATAAAACGTAGTCAGGAAACAACTGTTATAATTATTAATTTCACTGCACATGTAATTTATTAAGTAAAGCCTTTTATATTTACATTTATAACAACGTCGTGCGATGAAATGGCAATTACAGTGTTTATAATATCGAAGCATATTTACATTTTCAATATTTGAAATATGTAAAATTTAATTGTAATATTATGTACTTATAAGTGCAAATTAAATTACACAAGAAGGCCTTGAAATATTTAATTTTTTTTACATTTGCATTACAAAGTGCCATTGATCAATTTATTTAACCGTAGTTAAAAAAAAATTAGATATCTGATTAATGAGTAAAATTAGTCACCATTTGTAAAAACCAAAGATTTTTAAAACTGCATAGCTTATTAAAGCCATTAAATTATTGAGAATAAATAGTTGAACTCTTATCAAGAAAAGTTTTGGTAGCAGATGCACTGAAAAAAAATCTGCTTATGGCAAACGGAAATTCTGGATGTGACGAAAGAAGTTTTTTTCTTCATATAAACTGCTGATATGAAAATATAAAGAACTGCAGCCTGTCATAAATAACGACCTAATGTTTTATTAAAAATTTTTTTAATAATTTGACTCATTTTGAAACTGACAAGTCATCGGTTCGGGTCCAAAATTTATCAGTATATATTAGTTCTAAGGCCAATTTTTATCGAAAACCTTTCAGAAAATATATATATTCTGCGGATAAAACTTGCAATTTTGATAAAAAGCTTATTATTCGAAAACCATTTATTACTTTTTGCTCAAAATTTATACCTGAAGGTTTTGAAATTATCAATACTTCATCGTCAATACAGGGTAAACAAATTATTTTTACTTTTTAACTGACTCGCATATTATCCACATATTATTATCTTATCCATGTAAAAAATGCAATATATTTAACAACCACAATTTTATTTAATTTTCAATGTTATTTTAAATACCTAGTTCAAGTATTCTCACTAATACCATACCAAAGTTATTCGCAGTAATTTTTTTTATTTAACTTACGCTTATTACAATACTGCGACGCTTACTGTCATTTAACAAACTGCGAAACAAGTGTTATCACACGAATTTTTGAGAGAGGACTCTAAAAAATTTTGTTCCATAAGCTGTCTGTGTGTAATATTTGAGTGCAAAAAAATTAATTAACTGCATAATTTTTTTTACTTTTTCTTAACATAAAAGACAAATTCGTAAGTACAAGTGAATATTAATTTTCAAAAAAAATGACATGCAGTCTATTTGTGGTAAGTACGTATAATATAATCTTTTTTAAATTTATTTTGCAATATTAAAATTCCTTTCCTGGTATTTGTTATCGTGAAAGAACCGATTTCTAAGAATTTAACAACATTACTATCGTGTTAGTAAATATCTGTTAAGAAATTTTTACAGTGTACTTAAAACTTTATGTAAATAAATCATATCACATTTTTCATAAAAAAATTTTTTATGCAATATTCGATTTATTGATTATTTTACAATTTTCTTTTTTTCTAAATTTTAAAATCAAAGTTTCAATAATAAAATCGCTTTGGTGAATAGCAAACTACTGGGTACGTTACCTTAAAGAGATGAGTTAATTTTGTGTTAATAGTTATAAATCGAAAAGATTTATTATTGGCTCAACAAGGTCGTAGCAAATAAAAGTTTTAAAACAAGTTTTTAAAATTGGATGTAACAAATATTAAGATTAATTAACAATTTCTGTTTATCCTGATTTTTCAAATTTTAATTTAATTTAAAATCTAATGATTACATCTATTTATAGTTGTAACTAAATAAAGGAAATAATAATAATAATAATAATAATATTTAAAAAATACTGTATTTATTTTAATATAATCCATAAAAATAGAAACTTGAGTAAATAAAATGTAATAATTGTGGAATGATAATTAAATCGATTTAGCCTTACACCAGCTAAAATTTTGTACAAATAAAAAATAATTTTCTTTTCTTATCTTTTACGTGAATCTAAATAAATTGTTTTAATAATTTTTTAACAGTTAATGCGAAATTAAAGAAATAGGATCAATAATATTTTATTTGCTTTATGATAAAACTTTGAATTTTAAAAATTAAAAATGATGGCAACATGCATACCCTTTTTTTACAGTATGGCGCCATGGTCACTGTATCTAGCGTCCATGGTTCCAAATAATTTAAAGTTAAAGATAAATTTTTCAATTTGAGCTTATTTTTATTCGAATTTTACAGTTTAAATTTTGGCGTCGACGTGCGCAGTTATTCAACAAACAATCAGAAGATGAATAAAACTACAATTAAGACGATTTCGCCTTTCTTTTTAGTAAAAGGGACTTACATTGAAGTTCTGAAGTTTTTCTAGAAAGAGTTAAGCTTTCAGAAGTAATATAGATCGCCTGTAAGTTTCTTTATTTATGAATTTCAGATTTCATTATTAATATTAAAAAAACCTTCATTTAAATTTAAAGCAAATTTCAAGATCCACTGATAAAATTTAAGACCTATAAACGATCCGATAGAAATATGTCAGCTTTCTATCTTAACCCAAAAAATATAAATTTGTTTTGCTGTTTTCAAGTAGCATATTTTAGTTGTTTAAATAAACTGTGATTTTATAAAAATAATTATTTATATCTAAAGCTATTATAGCTAAAGAAATTATTTAAGAAATTATTCAAATTTTAATTTTTTTTAATCCAATTTTATCTAAATTTCTATTTATTTTGTGTGGAGTTTCTCGATAGTTCCCCCTCTTTTAAAGAGAAAAAAAGTAGCGAATCTAGTGGCCACGCTTGAAACCTCGTGTGCATAAGTGGGGCAACGACATTAAAGTTTCATTTAAATTTGCTAAAATAGTCATTATTTTACAAGCAAAAAAACCCAATAATATAAATTTTTATAACACAAGGTTTACTACATCATTTTTCAGAGTTCTTTTTTTGAGAAGCATAGTGCCATTAATTTAAAATATTAATATTTTATCTTATTTCAGTAATGGATATTTTGCAGTTCAGAAAAAATCGATTGAAGAATGAAAATCATACGCTTAGCTTGTATTTTACAACTCCTGGATATGATAAATTCCAATATAATTAAAAGCTTGACAGACAAAATTTTAGAAGAAGTTAAACCTCGGCAAATAACTTTACATTCAGACGTTGAAAATGGAAACAACTCAATAAATGATTACAACTACCATCTATTTTATGAGAATCTATTGAGCCAAGTTCCAACTGCAACCGTAAATTTAAATCGTCCTCCAGAATATATCTCTTGGTCGTATTTTAAAGTTGAATATCATCGTAACATTAGTGCACCTTTGCATTTTATTTTTTTATTCGAAAATAAGGAAAAAGAATTTATCTGGAAAATAGAAACAGCTATAGGATTAATATCCCAATCTTTATTCTACCTGACAGAAACTAAAATTGTTATAATAATTGATCGTTATCAATTCTCGAGTTATTTAAATCAAATTATTTTATTGTTAAAGCAAGAAAAATTAATCGATTTTGTTATCCTACAATACGTTGACAGTAAAAATTTTGTTATTGTCCATTACAATTATTTTAACAACAAAATAGTAGCAGGAGTTTATAAACCTAACACAGCTGTTCAAATTTTTCCGAATCAATTCAGTAAAGTTCGTAAATATGTAATGAGATTAGGAGTAGATAAAAATGCTTGGCCAGATTTATATAAGAATTGTACCAAAAATTATTCTCATTCCCGAGACATATACTTATACATTTTTCTTTTTAAATTTTTCGAATATTTGAGCGTCTCAAAAAATATAACAACTCAATTCGTACCTATATATATAAATCAATACGCTGAAGCATTAATTGCTGATAATAGATTAGATATTCTTATTGTTCAGAGTTTTAATTTTAACAATGCAAATTTGGATTCTACTTATATTCTAAAATCATTAAAATACATATTTGTTGTCCCTGTTTTTACTGAAAAAAGTATTGAATTTTTTAATGATGTCTTGAAATTTTGTCTTTCCTTTTTTGGGTTAATAATTTTATTTCTTTTATCTTTTTACTGTTTGAATTTTTCTTTAAGAGAATGGTCAGTTTTTAAAGTTTACAGTTTTTTATTAGGATTAGCTGTTGATATAAATTTTCGGCACTCTTTAAAATCTAAGATAATATTTATCACTTTATTCCTAGCTTCATTTTTTTTCCTAAATTAAATCGTTTCTGATTTAACAAGCTTGAAATTTAAAAGCAAAGAAGTAGCTGTTGTTGAAACTCTGGATGAAATGTTTGAAAAAAATATTGAAATTACATTTACTGGTGCTGAATTTTTCTTAAAAGCTATACAGCCTTTGCTGACAGAAAAACTTGTTAAAATAGCAGAAATAGCTAACGTTGTAAATAAAAACGAAAAATTCGCTTTAAATAAAGTTTTAATAACAAATAATGAGGATAGCGTAAAGTTATTAAATAAAAATAATGATATTCTTGGAGGAATAAAATACAAAATAAGTAATGAATTGATTTTTTGTCAAGGAGTTAGATCAGTAGTATTTCAATATAATTCCCCAGTTCGTAAAATGTTTGCTCAACATCATTTAAGAATATTAGAATTTGGGTTAGATGTAAAATGGAAATCTGATTACGATCACATTAATAAAATCGAAAAGCGAGCACAATCTAATGAATTTAATGAAAATGAGGAAAGTACATTACCTTTAATTCTTACAGTTGTTATGATATCTGGAATAATTATTTCTCTGCTTGTATTATTTTTAGAATTAATTTGGTTTTACTGCTTATCTAAGATAAATTGGCTGAAAGTATTAAAAAGAGTTGTTAAAAGTCGTAAGAAAATGAAAATTCGAAAAAATAAAGTACAGCCATGTCAAGCAACTGTTATAAATATTGAATAAAATTATTTAATTCAAGTTTATTTAATGGTTGCAAAAAAATAAAAAATTATTGTTGCGGCCAATAGCTTAAAAATCATATTTTTATATTTTTTCATTTAAATATTCGCGGTAAGTAAAGTCTTACGCGATATTGTAATTATTTAATTTATCGGCCTCCCGTTTTAGGGCCCCTTCTCTTATGTTAAAATTTCACCGGTTCTATAAAACCGTTTCATGCGCATACGTCGCTCTCATTCTGTGGTCGGCTATCGCGCCTTTAACATTTCAATTCACACAACTCATTAATAACTAAAATCATGTGCCACCCGGCGTGTCAAATCAATTTATTCAGTGTAAATTCAGTGTTCAAATTCAAGTAATTCTCTTAAACACCAGCTATTATTTCTCTCAATTTTTATACAGTCCGCTAATTAATTTTTATTTATATTGTTATAATTATCGAAGTGACTTAGTAATTAATTTTATTATTTTAAATACAAGATATGAATTTATTCATTTACCCAAACCAAATTTCCTACAATTTCCCCAAATATTTCCTCAAAATATTACATGGTCAGTGTCTCGCCGGATAAAAAGAACAATAATCGCGAAAAAACGTGCGAATTCGAGCAAGGATTGTGCGTAAAAAAACGGATACAAAAAAGTGCTCAACACGTGATAATCATTAACATAATCAAGTGCCATATATATAAAAAAAAAATCAAAGTGAAAAAGTTTTCATAATTCAGTGTTGTGCAAAAAATACAATATCAAATTTACTAAGTGCCAAAAAAAAGGGTTAAGTGCACTACAGGACCTAGTGCACCGCATTTTTCATACATAAATTACCACGTGGGTAAGCCCTGTGTATCAGGAGCTCATAAATCGGCAGAAGCCGCCATCATCATTTTCAAGAAGAGAGAAAGGCGAGTAACGAGGCTCCCCTCTCAATACAAAAATCAGCGCACGCTACCACAGACGACGTCATCATCAACTCGCCTACCACAGACAGCAATTTCTCTCCCCACCATGTCAACTACAAGCAAGTCAACTTCACTTTCACTGCCAGCCAAAGACGCATGAATGGTTGCTGCTCTTCAGGCACTTCAAATTTCTACAACGTTGGGTAATTTTGATCCAGCATACAAGGTATTATCTTTCTTTCTCTTAACTTACAACTAAGATGACAGAACCAGACGATCTTTTACTTGATCAAGTTACCGACGGGAATTTGATACTTAACTTCATTAAAAATTCTAAACTTGATGGGGAAGAAAGTCCAACGTTATCTATTTTAATAAGTAGAAAAGAACTACTGAAAGAATATTGGGTTAGCTTTCGTGACAGACACCGAGAGCTCCGACATTTTGAACATAATTTAAAAGACACATCCTACTTTAAAAAAAATCAATTTTTAGAAGTCGAGGAAAGCTACGTCGAGGCTTCAAGTTTTCTCAATGACGCCATCTCAAAGAAATCAACGCCAACAACACCACCACCGGTAGCGCCCAGCATCATTCACACATCGCTGCCTAAAATACCACTGCCAACCTTCGACGGGACTCAGTACAACTGGGACTCCTTCAAGGAAATCTTCAGAGCCAGGATAGTGGACGATGACAACCTCGCACCAGCTGTCAAGCTTCAACATCTCTTGGCCTCTCTTCAGGGTGATGCTGCCAGACGATACAGCAATCTTCAGCTCACCAGCGCCAACTTTCAAGTGGCATGGGACACACTCACACGTCGATACGACAACAAGCGCATTAGGCTCAGCACGCATCTGTCACGTTTGATTTCAGCTCCTGCCGTCAATGCCAAGGTCACCGGAGACATCACACGACTTCTAGACACCTTCGAGGAAAGCATCAGGGCTCTTCGTGGTCTGGAACAGCCAGTCGATCATTGGGATGCCTGGTTTGTGCAGCTGATGGTTTCCAAGCTCGACTACGTTACACGCAGCGACTGGGAGAAATTCAGGGAAGCAGACGACATCTTCTCGACGCACAAGCAGCTGACTGACTTCCTGGAGAACCGTGCCAGAACTCATGATGCTGCCCAAGCCTCCAGCGGTTCCACCAGCCACAGTCAGGGCTCTTCAAGTTCCAACAACAGGTCAAACGCTTCAACCCACTCCACGAGTCACCAGCGATCTACGCCAAGCTGTCCACTCTGCAGCGGGGAATTCCACTACTTATCCAAGTGCTCCAAGTTCCTGCAGATGGATGTACCACAACGACGTAAGCTGATGTCATCTTATCCTGGTACTTGCTACAACTGTCTGGGGCCTGGACACCAGCCAAACAAATGCCCCTCCAAGCGAACCTGTTCCTCATGCGGTGAGCAACATCATAGTCTGCTCCACCAGTGACAACTCAGCAGCTCCAATAGCAACAAGCCCAGCGGCTCCAATAGCAGCATCTTCAGCGGCTCCAATAGCGGCAACCTAAGCAGCTTCAATAGCAGCATCTTCAGCGGCTTCAATAGCGGCAACTTCAGCGGCTCCAATAGCGGCAACCTCAGCGGCTCCAATAGCGGCAACTTCAGCGGCTCCAATAGCGGCAACCTCAGCGGCTCTAATACTGGCAACATCAGCAACTCCAACATCAGTCAATTCAGCAAACTGTTCCAACCAACGTGGCGTTCCAGACGTGGGTCAGTTCACGGCGGGCGGTCCAGTTTCAACATCATACTAAACTCAAATTAACACTGTAAAAAATTAATTAAGTTTTTTCTCTTTTTTCTTTTCAAATGTTAATTAAACTTACAACTTAATTAATTTTTGAATAAGTCATGTAAAATACATTAAAACATAGCATTGTATAGAATCACGCGTTAAATTTAATTCAACTTTCAATTAATGTATCAACTCATTTTATTTTCAACAAACTTATTTTGTTAAATAAGATTTAACAAGGCGGGCGGTATGTTGCGGCCAATAGCTTAAAAATCATATTTTTATATTTTTTCATTTAAATATTCGCGGTAAGTAAAGTCTTACGCGATATTGTAATTATTTAATTTATCGGCCCCCCGTTTTAGGGCCCCTTCTCTTATGTTAAAATTTCACCGGTTCTATAAAACCGTTTCATGCGCATACGTCGCTCTCATTCTATGGTCGGCTATCGCGCCTTTAACATTTCAATTCACACAACTCATTAATAACTAAAATCATGTGCCACCCGGCGTGTCAAATCAATTTATTCAGTGTAAATTCAGTGTTCAAATTCAAGTAATTCTCTTAAACACCAGCTATTATTTCTCTCAATTTTTATACAGTCCACTAATTAATTTTTATTTATATTGTTATAATTATCGAAGTGACTTAATAATTAATTTTATTATTTTAAATACAAGATATGAATTTATTCATTTACCCAAACCAAATTTCTTACAATTTCCCCAAATATTTCCTCAAAATATTACAATTATAAAATAGGACTTGTAACAATTTTCAGTTTTTTATTGCATTAGAGCAGTTTTTGTTGTAATATTAAACTTTAGCACTGAGAGTATAAAAATTTATACTCTTATATTGTTATTGATGATAAAATTTAAAATAATTATAATTATTTTTGTCAATTTTTATTAATTTTGATCAATACTAACACATACACTCACATATATATTATATTCTTATATATAAAATATTAGGGTCTTTCTAATTTTCCAATTTGTCAGTAGAGGAAAATACTGGTTCGAGTTTGATACTTAAGCTCATATTTTTTGTGTTGTGTGTATTACATAGTTTATAAAAAATAATATGAATTGAGTTGGTGGTTTTGTATTATTTCAATTTTTTTTGTTAATCTAAAAGTTTGATAAAATTTAAAAAATTTTTTGACATATTTTTAGTGATGAATTTGCGTTATCTTTTTTTAATTGTTTTTTTTACTTGTGTAAATAAATGAAGGTATTGTTGAATACAGGATAAATTTAATATGATTTTTTCAGAGGTAGGCGTGCATGGCATTTTGGAAAACTAACAGCCGTATATAAAACTTAGCTGGAAGTAAACATTTTCCATGTATTTAGGTTGTGGTTACACAAACTGGTTATAAGTTTTATTTTATTGATTGTGTTTATACGTTAATTATGTATTATATAATGAAGGTTATTTTTAAATAAAATGGTTTTGAAAAATTGAATTCTTGGTTTTATTATTCAGGAGAACCTTTGTAGGTTGAAATGGTACTCTATAGTGGTTCAAAAAAGGAGTGTAAGATGAAAATTGATATCTTGAAATAAGTTAAAAAATTTTTAGGTGTTAATTAAAATGAGATTGCACACAAAAAAAAAGTCTCAAGGCATATATAATTTTACTAGGTACTATTAATAACACACAAAAAGCTTTTGAAATACTAAGAAATTAAATTAAAGAAACCATTCGTATTTTCTACTAAAAATAGACTTCAAAATGTAATTAAAATCCCATATGTAATAAAATAAGTCTCCTGTACATATATTTGCATGTAAGGACCATTAAATAATAACTTCATACATCATATAAACCCTGATTCCAAAACTTACATATATAAACGATCGAAAAATAGAGAAAATTGCTCGGAGGCTTTTGAAAATCAGTAAAGTGTATATTTTTATTTGGCAAAATGCCATATATTTGACAATATATTTATTTCTTACGCATACATGCGTGTCCTAAACTATATATCTTATAATGTATAACAATATGGGCTTGATAAGTTCGATAGAGCGAAAATATTGGATTTTTTTTATCATTTCTTAATATACAAAAATTTATATATTTATTATAAGCTTTAACATAATATATCAAATCTATTGTTGATATACCATGGACGTAGCATACATTTTTTTATTTTCAACAGAGATAATGTCAATTTTGTTGGTGTACACACTTTTGCTTTGTAATAATATAATGTACATGTAGTTTGTATACAGTAAGAAATATATTGAATAATGAGATGTAGTCTATGAAAAAAGTAGATACAAAAATAAAAAAGAAAACTCAGTATTTTTTTGTTTTGAGTCGTCCATCTACAACAATATAATAAGATAACTGAAAAGAGAAGTATTGAATGCCGGGAAGCTGATGTACTTCTAATTTTTAGAACAGGTTTTTATAGTTGAAAAAAAATCCCTTATATCCTCAGTTTTCTTTAATGGGTCTCCTGGATCCAGAAGTTAGACCCCCTAGTATTAAAATATATCATTCTAAGGATACCGAAATTACTATAACCTTGTAAAATTTCCTGCAGAATTCAATTTTTTTGCCAGATTATCATTTGGTCACGTGACTAAGCGGGAAATTAGCAAAATAACTAACAAGTCAAACTTGAGAAAATTGAAAAATTCACTAAAATCAGCATTACTCTCTTATATCAAAAATTACCCTAAGGACATTTTTTTCTCTGATACATATGAACTTTTGGAAAAATTTGAGAAAAAAATTTTTTTTTAGTGGGAAACCTTTCGGCTACTTTTACATAAAGTTGCCAAATTTGAGGCTAAAATTTGAATTTTCCCACGAATGAGCATCGAATGGGGAAAATCTGACTGAAAATTCAAATTCTTCATCAAATTTCACATCGAAAACCTTTCTGGAGCTATTTTACGAAACTTTCAAAAATAGTGGCTGAGGAGAGCAATTTTACCAAAAAACTTTAGTAAAGCATAACTTTCTTAAAAATCCATAAGAAACCTTCAGATTTGGTGAATCATTTAATTTTAAGTAGTTTTTTGGAAAAAAAATAAAATTTCCTTTAAAATTTCGTTCCATAGAAAGTAACTTCTAGTACACTTGCCTTATATTTCCAACAAAATTCAGTTTATTTTGATTTTAATACCTTCCAAAAAACTGTTAAATTATTTAATATTTATTATTATAATGCTAGTAATAAAAGTATGTAATAAAAAATATTAAAAAAATAAAATATTTATACATGAAAATGAAATTTTTTGTATACATAAAGAGTCAAAAAGTAATTTTAAAGAAAGCTTGTACATTAAATTTATAAATACATTATATACCATTTTTATATTATTGTTATTTTTTTCCTTCAAAAAAAGAAAATAAAAAATATGACCTATATTTTTAGAAATTCTTTATTTTTTATAAAAAGCACGTAGAAATAATAACAATAGAAATGAGACAATTATTATTTTTTAAAGATGTTATTATTGTATTAAAAATATTTTCATTTTTCTATATTTTAAAGGGAAGAGTTGGTTAAAATAAATTTTTTATATTAATTCAAGAAAATTCTTATTTTTAAGATATTATAAGACTTTTCCTAATTTAAAATTAAATAAAAGAATGTTATTTTTCATATATAAACGACATACTTTTTTTTGCATAAATTTTTCTAAATAATTCATATATTTTTGAAGCATAAAAAAGCTATTTCATGTACTGTTAAACTCAAGTTTAAATAATACAAAGACAGAGAAATATTATTACTTTATTTTATATTATAAATAAATTATTTATCTATATGTAAAATCTCGTAGATTAATTTTACAATTTCAAAAACTTTTATTATATTTAAAATATTCACTAATTCACTATAAAATGTAAAAGCTTTAATGTACAAAATTATAATCTTCTTATGCATAATCTACTTGTCTTTTTTTCAAATATATATTTATATGTATAGAAAATGTATGTTACTCTGTCTATGCATGAACATCAAATTTATAGAATTTACACTGCTTTATGTAAAATGGAATTATATTAATGTACAGAAGTAAAAAATATAATTTATTATTTAATTCCATTAATTTATTTAAAATATTTAAATAATTATATGCATTAGACTTTTTTAGTAAGGTATTGAATCTAGAATATTTTTTTCAACTGTTCTCGAAAGAGAAACGATTTTTTAAAAATATATATACTTGAATTTGAAAACTATTAATTACATACATTGAAATTCAGATTTTATTGTTGAATAATATTGCATTGTTATAAATATTAAATTTTTTCTACCAGTCTGGCTTAGCTGATTCGGTGGGGCAAAACTTTAACAGAGAGAGGGATGAATTAATGATCCCTACTCAAAGCCAAAGAAAGACTAGGCCTAAGGCCACTTATATGTGATAGTTAAGTTTTTTGATAAATTTACTTAAAATTTTCAGTCCCCGACCCCGAGAAAACTGCCCTAATACCAAAAAACTGTAACTATCCTTAAATCAATAGGTATGATATGTTTTTGAGGTCATTGAATAAGGATATTTAGGTCCTGGCCCAAAAAACTTACTAACAATCATTGGAATATTTTTTATGAAATAAGTCAAATAATTTTCAAAATTAACCGTAAGATACGGTTTTTCATTATTAGGACTAATTTTGTGGAGGTCAGGGCCTAATAATGTTGAATCAGTAACCCGAAAAACCTTAGACCAGTCATTTTTATGCGAATTAGATAAATTACTTACTTAATATATTGAAAATACGCTAAAATCAGGTCAATTAGGTAACTTTCTTATATTAACAAAAAAATTAGAACATTTTCAAAAAATTAGTAAATTTTCGAAAAAATTTCAAAATATTTGAAAAAAATCGTAAATTTACGAAAAATAGTTGTGAATTTACAACTTTTTTCGTAAATTCACAAAAAAAAATCGAGAATTTTCGAATTTTTCAAGAATATACTAAATTTACTAAATTTACGATTTTTATCGAATATTTACAAAATTTTTTGAAAATTTACTAATTTTTCGAAAAAATTCTATTTTTTTGTAAATCTAAGAAAGTTACTTTTTACAGTATACCCTAAAATGGTGTGTAATAGAAAAAATAACTATTTTCCGAAATGAAGACCAAAATTTTCGTAACCTACGTACTCGAATACATAACCAAAAATAACATAAGTTGAGTTGTAGTAGAATTGCAAGAAGTACAAAAATTTTTTTGTTGTTGAAATACGTTAAAATAATTTTTATACGTATAAAAAGTTCTAAATAATTGGATAATTAAAAAAAAAAAAGAATACTAGCTTTATTGTTAACTTTGTTTACTTCAACCTTTAATTTTATTTCTATTTATGAAAGTATCAATATCAGGATATAAAAATTGTGTTTATATGTATAACAAAAGAAGAAAATCGAATTAAAAGTTCTTTTTTTTCTGTATCATAGTCTGCCTCTAGTGTACGTACGTATTATATGAGTAAAATAAAAAAAGAAAGAAAAAAAAATGTAATATCATCATCGTCTTTTATGTATAGAATCAATCTCATGGAATGCTTTTTTTCTCTCAAGTGAATACAACAAAAAATAGAAAAAAAAATACCAAGTATTTTATCGTATACAATTCATTCTCCAATATATGATATTAATTTTGAAAAACATATTATAGTGTAAAATACAATTTTCTAGAAGGTTTTTCATTATATGGAAGGTTTTTTTTCATTGTTGGATTTTTGTAAGCGATGGGCTGTGATTTTTGGGTTTTTAATATTTTTTAGGGAGGTTAAGATGCTTATATCTTTGATTATTGCAAAAGTAATGAGCCTAAATAATTCAAATAATATCTGGCTTTATTTAAAAATAACTCGATAAAATAATTTCCTGTAGGCTTTTTAGCTCTAAAATTTGATTCCCTGTAAAACTGTCATATAAAATAAGATACAATGAAATAAAAATAAAATGATAATTAAAATGTAAAATAACCAGTTTTATCAGATTAATAATGACATAAATCTAATTATAGATATTTATTCAATTTTTCTGAATACTCACTCATAATAATGACAATAATAAAATATTTTCTTTCATAAAATAAATTCATAATCTTAAATTCGATAAAAGAAGGAATAGAACTGATAAATACATGTTTAAGAATGTTTTTTACCTTTTTTTTACTTATAAATATAAAAGAAAAGCTCTGTATAGAAAAGATAAAAGAAACATACAATCCTCACGTCGTATGTCAGTCAGAAAAATGTAGGAATGAAGTATTTTTTTTTTATTGAAATAAATGTTCGTTTTATTCTTTCAAAAAGACTCAATCTTAAAATATATAACGTCATTGGAAATAGAATGGACGTCAAGGGGATGATATTATTGTTCAATAATTTTATGGAGGAATTTTCAATAAAATATATTATTTCTATTGATAAAATTAGATTATCATTATTATTATTAACAAAAAAAGCTTTAAATTTATTTTTTTGTAAAAGACATTATCTTTATTTTTTCTGTAAATGTTGAAAAAAAATGTACTGTTTTAGCCACAAAACTCTAATATTTTTTTTTCTACGTTATACTTCCTCTATTTATGACCAGTTATATATACGTATATATAAAAAACTTGCAATTGAGAGAGTATTATATAGTTTTACAAAAAAAAAGTTGCAACTAAAAAAAATAAAAATAATTCCCTTAAATTTAAAAAGTTTTTTTTTTATTTATATTTATATTATACGACAGAGTTTTTTTTGGCAATTTATTTTCATTGTTTTGCTTTTGTATCGAATATATACAATTGTTTGGCTGTATAAAATATTGTTTCAAGGTATTGATATTTATTTTTATATATCTAAAAAAGTTTTTTATAGTTTATTAATAATAAATAAAATTTAGAGGGTTTTTGTAGGGTAAAGGATCTGTTTATGAACGTATTTTATTGAGGGGGGGGGATTGTTAAAGTAATTGAAGTTTTTGCAGTTTGGGGCTTTCTACAATTAAAAAATGCTGTATTTTATATTTTAGATTTATGTCTAGAATATCAATAATATTTTTGTAAATTTAAAAGAATTTTACTATGAAAATAGTAAATTTAATGCAGTTTTATTTACAGTGTAGCAATTGAGGCTTTAGAATTTTCAAATTTGTAATTTGTCCCTTAATTTATTATGGGTTAACTTAAATCTTAGTTTTGTTAGTTAATTTCTAATAATAAATATTTAACAAGTATTTTGAATTTTTTCTTTTGAATTATCCACTAAAGTCGTTTAAATTCTTATATAATAACACGATAATTTAATTTAAAAAATTACTTTTTAATATTAATTTTTTTTTTTAATTTAATAATAAATTATATGTAAAAATGTTGTTAAAAAAAGTATTTTATTATACACGTATATAAAAGGCGACGAATCAATTGAAGCATAATATTATTCAAAGGGGTTGCTGCTTGTGGCAGCAGAGAAAATGCATTATAACGAAACGTGAGTGCAATTTTCTATTGAACCCTATATTGCAACTTGTGAATAAAATTTTTTTTTCTTTTTAAATTTTTACATTTATTTTTATTTTATTATAAATAAAAGTTTTTCTTTATTCATAAATTTTTTAAAATATAAAATGTTTATTGCATATGGAAACTTTAAAAATCGATTAGATTAGCAATTGTTTTTCAATTTTTTCAAATTGACTGGAAAAATCTTGACATAATTATTTTGTTTTAATTTTTCTGCGTTTTACAAGAAGCTTAAAAATAATTATTTATCAAAAAATTAAAATTTTATAATATTTTACTAAAAATAAATTAGTACTTTCTAGAAATATTAAAAATACTTATTATTTAATACAGATGTAATTATAGTTACATAAATTTGTAGCTGCAAAAATTTATAAATATTAAATCATAATTATTAATGAATTATCTAGGATATTGAAGTTAATTTCTATAATAAGACCTTTCATAATATAAAATTAGAATTTTATTATGTATTTTTGATATTTAAAAGTTTAATTATTTACCTGGTAAGAGCATATGCTAAAATTGTTTTGGCATATTTTAGGTTATGAGTTCTAAATATATATATTAAATTATTCATAAATACAAATGTATAAGTCTATTTTTAATGTATTAATATATAACTGATAAAGTATGTTGTATTATTTATTTTTACTCTCTAAATTACTGTTTAATTCATACGAATATTCTTTATTTATACAAAAATTTATTTTAAAAATTTTAAATAAAGTTTGCGTAATTTTTTGTTCTTGTCAGTAAATTTTGATTTATATTGTATCCTAGAAATAAATTTGAAGTGAAATTTTATTTTAATTTTCAAAAATTATTCTTAGTAACAAATAAGATAAATAATTTTAATCAGCACTATTTGATTATTATATAAACTCCTTAACTGATGACTCATCAAGTAGTAAAAGTCAACCTACGTTCATCCATTATCTGAAATTTAAGAAACATTCTATTTTAGGATATTTAGGTATATACTTTCTAAAAGTCAAATCTCTTGAGAAATTCAATTTAGTTTATTTTTATTTTTTGACTGAGAAGTTACTAGAAATATACCTTGAAAAGTAAATTTACTGAAAAAAAGGCGCGAAAACTTACTCTTGGGTATAGATGTAGTGTACGTATGACTTCTGTAGTTTTTCCTTCTCAGAAATTGATATAATGATGGAAGGTGTCTGTCGAATTTTCCAAGTTTTCCCCAAAATATATATAAAACCATAATTTTATACTTATATATTTGATATATATAGCATCTAGTAACTGTTTTTTTTTTAAATACATTTATATATATAACCTATCTGTCTTATATACAAGACTTTTTTCTTCTGTTAAACTAATTTATTTATCAGTTGTTTTATCCAGAAATACTTTCTAACATTTTTACTTATTTATATATACCTAAACATTTATAAGATAGATAACTTGAAAAAGAAAAGAAAAAAATTTTTTTTTCTGTTTAAATATTCAGTACATCTTAGATCAAAAAACTCTTCTTAAAATATATATAATTTAATGAGATCTGACATATTGAAAATAAATATAAATAAAAACTTACATATATTTGACTTATGATAGATCGAAATAAAACTTTTTAATAATTTAAGACATTTTAATGTATTATTTGATATTTCAAGAAAAGTATATATATAAAATTGTTTTAGTTATTATTTAATTTAAAAATAATTCAATTACAAAATAAAATTCTATATATAAAAATGCCTGAAGGATTAATATAATAAAAGCCAGAAACAGAAAATAAAGTTAAATTTTTCTTTTAAAAAACTTATTTTACAGGTATAAATAAGGAGACCAGATCACCTGACTATATATATAAAGGAAATTTGGAAGAGTTAACAAGATTTCTATATGAATATATAAAAGAGATATACCCTAAGGGATAAGTAACCTAAATCACCATATATAGGATAAATCTTATATATATATTAGCGATTTTCTATCTTCTTCTCTCATTTGTAAGTTTATTCACGTAAACACTATATGACCATATATATTCATTTTTATAAAGAAAATTTTTTTATACTTTTAATATGTATATTTATTCTTTGCAAAAATCAAACTTTTTCTTTGTGAGTATATCGCTCATTTTCATTTTTTTTGCAAAAATAGTGTCACGTTGTCATATATACCGATTGAAGTAAGAATTTACAATTTTTTTTATAGCTAGATTTTAATAATTTATTTTTTTCAACATTGTATAAGTTTGTGTATAATACTGATTTATTATGACAGGTAGCATATTGCTGCTCTGAATGCAATTTCTGCATAAATGTATAGAAATGAGAATAATTCCATATAATTTTGTATTATATGATAGAATGGTTCAAAAATATCCAAATTTCAACAAAACAGATTTTGTAAGGATTATGTAAGTTCCATTGACTGCAACGGGCATATTTACACGGAATAAAACGGCACTATATTTTGCTAATTTAACCCGAATAACCATGACTTATCGCTACAACTTCACTTTTATTATGATTTATCTTGAATACTGCTAAAATGACATGTTTTGTGTTATAATAAGTTTAAAATATTAATAATTTTAATATAAAATAAATATATTTCATTCATTAAACAATTAATTAGTTAATTAATTAAACGCTTTTTGCTAAGATTTATCAATTATTTACAATGTTACTCGATTCTGTATTTGAGCGCCAGTGACAGAAAATTTGAGTATATTTAATACTTATTGTTGAATATTTTGCTAAATAAAGTTAAACAAGACTACGTATAAAAAAAAGAATTAATTATTAATATTAACTGTATTATAATTATGTGGTACAGAATATAAATGCGACTATAATTCGAGTTAAGATTCTTAAAGACTAACGCCCAAAAAGACATTAGCATAATGTCTCTGGGCCTGTTCCATACTTCAAAAGAGACAGGAAGCTAGAAAGCATCGGCAGATTCTAGAAAAATCGATTAAAAAAAAACAATGACTCCTTATCGTTATTACATAAAGCATATGATTTTCAAAGCGCTGTTATGTAGATCTAAAATAATATACATGCATAATACACTAAATTCAACACTTTTACTACGATCTGTTTATATATCCTTTCAAAGTCATTTCTTTTGTGAGAAAAATATATAAATATTATTTAATTATTAACTTATTAAATTTGTTAAATTTTTTAGGATAATTTTAAAAATTATTCAGGGTTATTTAAAAAACTAAATTTATATCCTTTTACATAGACACATAAAATACTTTTTCAAAAGTGTCATAAAATTTCAATTACTCAGTTATCCCTTTTTTTTTAATTAGTACTATTGAAAAACTATATCGATTGCTATTCAATTTTGTATTTGCACGTACAAGCGATTAACTAAAACACAAAAAAATAGCTCTATATTTCTATCTTTTGTTTACGTTTGATAATTACGTTTTTTTTAAATAACTTTCTATACATCCATGTATATTTTTTTGTAAATGAGAAAAAAAAAAACATTGAAAAATAAAAAAGTCCTTTTTTTGCATGAATACAATTTTATAATTATAAAAATTTATGTATACATGAACTGTAAAAACAATCAACAGTAAAATGAACACTTGAATTGTCTGTCTCTTGTATTAAATAAAGTTGTAAAATAAAATTTTTTTATATATAAATTTTTGTAAATTTAGTGCAGTGAATTTATTCAAAGATAAATTCAGTTAAAAATTTATCAAAAACTAATAGATCAAAGTAAATTGAAAAAAAGGAAGTAAAATTTTATTATTTATAAATACTAATCTATTGATTTAGAACTTCATGAATATTATAAATTTATTAGTAAGAGATTTTCAAAGATTTATGCAAAGTCGAATAAAGTTTGATTTTAGCAGTATATTATAGTTAATATTGTACATGATATCCATATATCTTTACAAGTTTTCCATTAACGAAAATGTACATCCTGTCGTGTTAACTGTAATTGAACTTTATTGATTGACCTTTACAAGAATAAGTCCTTATATTTATGTGCATAATACATAATTTTAGACGTATATATATATTAGACTTTGGTTTATTTTGACATTTGTCATTTTAATATTTTAAAGTTTTGAGAGGCTTCTAATTTAGTACCCTCTTAAATTAACGTTAAATGGATTTTATTGTATTAGAACTATTTTAATTTAAAATTCTGAATAAAATATTTTTAGGAATTTTCCTAATACAGGTACTTAATTTATTTATGAAGAAAAATTCATTACCAATTTTTTAGTTCTGCACTATACTCCAGTCAAAATACGGGTTTGGGTGTACTTACGGTTGCAAATATGAGATTTGCTCTATTATAGGTTTTTAGGTCGCTGAACATGAAAATCGGGGTCTTTTGGTAAAGAAAATGGGGCTTCACCCTTAAATTTGCAAAAACTACCCCCAAAAGGGGGTATTTTTCAAGGTCTCCAAGGGTTTTTTGGGTCGCTTTTTAAGAATTTCGATGATTTTTTAAGGTAACATTAATATTTCACCCTTAAATTAGCTAAAACTACCCCCCAAAAGGGGTGTTTCCGCTATTTTCACACTTTTTGCGACCAGATTAGGTCCACAAGGGTTTTTTGGATCGCTGAAACGAATTTCATGGACTTTTTATTGAATAATTAATAATAACACCCCTAAATTTGCTAAAACTACCCCTAAAATGGAGGATTTTGCTATTTCTGCATTTTGTACGCCCAGATTAGGTCCAAAGGGTTTTTTGGGTCGCTGAAAACGAATTTCATGGATTTTTTATGAATAATGAATATATCACCCCTAAATTAGCTAAAACTACCCCTAAAATCTACGACCCCAAAAACCCTATGGACCTAATCTGGTCGCGAAAAGTGTGAAAATAGCAAAAACACCCTTTTTGGGGGGTATTTTTAGCTAACTTAAGGGTGAAATAATAATGTTACCTTAAAAAATCATCTATATTCTGAATTAGTGACCCAAAAAACCCTTTGAAACCAATTTTTAGGCAAATCTATCGACTCGGAATGCAAATATATCTAAAATACACCCTTGGGAGTAGTTTTTGCAAATTTAAGGGTGAAGCCCCATTTTCTTTACCAAATGACCCCGATTTTCATGTTCAGCGACCCAAAAAACCTATAATAGAGTAAATATCGTATTCGCAACCATAAGTACTAAGTACACCCCCCCCCCCCCCCTTATTTTGACTGGAGTACTACACATATAATTTATAACTGGCTTGTGTGTTAACACAAATAACGAACATGGAACAACTTTAAACCATGCTTATTCAGCTCCTTAAATTATTCTATGTCCCCCAAATCTAAATTATTCTAAATCTAAATAAGTCCCTAAATCGAAATTATTAAGTCCATTTGACCTCTCACCCCCTAAAAACTTTCATTTTCTGTCCCCTCTATTTTAGAAGTATTTTTCGGTTACCCCTGCCTATGAGTATGTTCCATATTATAAATTTAATTTCAGGAACCAGAATTCTGAATAGTAATCAAAAATATTCCTCATAAACATAAATAAAATTATAAAGGTTTATATTAATAAAAATATATATTTTATCTGCCTGAAATAAACGCATATTATATCAAAACTTAAAAGATTTATGAGGTAGATATAGATCTTTTGGTTTTGTAATATATATACGCTTGATATTTGACATTTAATGAACTCGATGATATCAACTCGCGTGTGTAATACTTAAATATATATAAGTTCGCAAAATCCTACGAAAGATTCCCTCATCATTAAAGTCTTCTTACTAAATATATATATACGTACGTGATATCCTAGGTAATGAGAGACTTTTATGCTTGCATACGTACCGACAAAAGCTTATAACTATATATAGAAAAAGCTCGTAAATAGGCGAAGACTCTACATATTTAACAGGTATATTTCTCTGTTTTATTTTTTATTCTCTTTCTCACTCTATTATTATATTATATCATTATATATAAATATACTAAAATATAACATATATGTAGGCCCTTGAATTACTTGAGCGTGCTTTTATATATTGGTAAAGTGTAAGAGAGATGAAAACATTTTATTCACTCTTATTATGCGTATATAATAACAAAAATTTACGCTTTGATGATAAATAAACTTATAAAAAGTAATGACCTGATATATTTTAACGATTTTTTTTTTGCTTTGGAATTGATTTTATCTTGAGTACTAAATTTTTAATCAAATTTTTATTATATTAGATACAATGAGTAATATTTAAGAGCGTCTGAACAGCCCTAATTATTTTTTGAATTAGCTCATACCTTAGCTGTAAAATACGATAAATTAGGGAAATTTTGATGAAAAATTTTGTCAGTAAAAAAAAATAGGACAAATAATCAAAATTCTTATAAAAAACGTAAATTAAATTTGGAGTTGAAAAGATGTTTTCTTTTAATTTTCTTTTGCTAACTCTATACCTTCGGATATCCCAGGAGAGTTCGAGTATAGCTTTTGCTCTGATAGTTTGTGGTTGCTTTTGACTTTAAGATCCTAAACTTTATTTTAAAGACATAAATTACAGGAAATACCCGAAGTAGTTTATAAATGGCATTTCGACAGAAATAAAATAGAGGCTGTCTGGGGTTTTTGAAAATGAAATTTTGAAGACGTTTAATGTTCTTATAAAAAATTATTTTGCATCTTTAGCTTTCTTACTTCTTTCAGAGAGGAGCTTGAAGAGTAGCCTAACTGATAGGCAATTTCAATGTATCAATTTTTTTAACATAGGACATGTTCATAGGGAGAAGTACTTGAAAAAGGCTAAATTCGGGGAATGGGGAAGGGTGAAAACTGAATGTTTTAGGAGGGGGGGGGGGTCAAATGGACTTACATGTACTTACTTACTTACATGTAAGTGTTTTTGAATCAAGAGTAAGTCACGTATAATTTTTAGGTATAAATTAAATTAAATTTTTAGCAATTCTGTTATATTCATTATTAACTTTTAATAATTAAAAAATATTCGTTATACCAACACAGCTTCGCTGTATTGAAATACGAAACTAAAAGTAGAAAATATAAAATTAAACATTAATTGATTTAACCTTTAGTTTCTTTATATATATAAAATTTTAACTTATATATATATATATATATATACATATGTATATATAAAATTTAAGCTTGAAATAAGAGAAGTATATGAAATTTAATCATTGAAATGTTGAAGCTTAAATTAAACTCGTGCATCAAGAATGAGAATAAGAATATTTCTCTTTCTCTTTCTCATGCGGTTTTAACCACGTAATTTTAAGTAGTATATATATAAAATACATAACCTATATATATATATATACTGCTACTGATGATAATGTGTTTAACTATATAGGATATGAATATAATATATTTTACAATTAAATTAAATTTTAATGAACTATTTTTTTTTTAAATCTTTATTTAATTATTATTTATTATTTTAATTACATTTATAATAATAATAATTAATAAATAAATCAGAATATAAACTAATACTAAAGTAAAAAATGGAAAATAATTAAAGGTATTTCTTTTATATACTTTTTCAACCTTTAATAACTAAAATGTGCAGGTATATATGGGCTTGTTCAGGAAATGTGGTCAATATAATAAAGTTTCTTCAGTCTATTACTTATTTAGTTGTTTTAGAGGTCGGTGCTTGACAATTGCTTTAGAAGAAGTTACTGTAAAATATTGAGGTTCAACCTTCCTATTTTTGCAGCAAGAATGCTTAAAATTATTTATGTTTATTTTATCCTAAATTGGATGCAAAAAATAAGGATTTTATTACCCTCAAAGACCCAAATTCCAGCTTAAAAAATCACTAAAATTCTGATTCAAAGATTTTGCTTTACCAAAAATACTCGAGTAACCCCAATATACACTGTAAAAATTAACTTCCTTATATTAACAAAAAAATTAGAAAATTTTCGAAAAATTAGTGAATTTTCGAAAAAATTTGTAAATATTCGAAAAAAATCGTAAATTTACTAAATTTAGTATATTAACAAAATATTCGAGTATTCTCGATTTTTTTTTGTGAATTCGCAAGAAAAATTGATTATTTACCATTTTTTTCGAAAATTTACAAAAAATAGTTGTAAATTTACGAAAAATAGTTGTGAACTTACAATATTTTTCGTAAATTCGCAAAAAAAAATCGAGAATTTTCGAATTTTTCGATAATATACTAAGTTTAGTAAATTTGCGATTTTTATCAAATATTTATAAATTTTTTTGAAAATTTACTAATTTTTCGAAAAAATTCTATTTTTTTTGTTAATCTAAGGAAGTTACTTTTTACAGTGTATAATATCCTTATTTAAAGAATCACTAGCTATATCTCCTTTTTTTAGTTTAACGATTATGTAGTAAAAAAAAAACAGTAACAGTAGTACCAGTGTAATAAAAAAAAGACATAGTGGTTTATATTGTTGATATATAACTAGGTTGAAAAAAAAACTAACTCAAGTATTATATATTTTTTTTACTACTCAATATAAACAGGTATATTATTGCAGTTTTGGTAACATTCTGCTCTATCATCTTATTCAGAATGAAAATATTATAACCCTTTTTTCCTAATTTTCTAGTAATGTAATATATTTTTTTGCCTTTTATTATTATTATGTACTTAAATTTTTAATAATATACTTTTTTATGATTTCTCGTTTTTCTTTATGCAGTATATTTGTACTTTTAATAAAAAAAAGTTATTACTATGATTTTTTATTTTCAAAACTGTATTGAAGAAATCAGAAAGTCAATCAATTTTTTTGCAATAATTTATTTTTCTTGTATATATACGCGTAGTTCTTTGAACTATAAATTGATATATAACATTCAGACATTTATACTTTATACACACATGTATAAAAATATAAATATAATATCAAATGCTGAATTGGCATTTTTTTTTTAATATTACATCTTTGAAAATTCGTCTCTCGTTTTTTTATCATATACATGACGTATACGCTGATGATGGGCATTTCAATTTTATATATACTTTTTTTCTCTCTTGAATGGTGCCAACTAGTTGATTGGCACATCTACAAGAATTTTTTTTTTAAGAATCGATAAAAATGATATATATATATGAGCTGATATGAGATAAATAGAAAAAATTTAAATATTTAATTTCTTTTAATTATTGACTTTTTTTGGATGTTTTTAAATTAGTTTAGTCTATTTAAAGTATGACTATTTTAATGTTTCAGTCAATAATTATTTAAATATTTATAAATTTTGTTATTAATGCCAATCAAAGTGAAAATGGATGTTTAATAACTACATTACATAATTTTGTATAATTATAGACATTTATGTTGGATTTTAACCTGAATTTTAAAATATTTATTTCTTAATATAATTTTCAAAAATTATTGGTCAGCCGTTAATGGATTAAATTAAAATTTAAAATTATAATCAATTGATAACCTATTTTACTGACTGGTTTAATTTTATTTTTAAATTAAATTTTTCTTACAAGGAGAGACCGGAAAATTTAGGACGCAAAATTACAATCTATTGTTACTGATGACATTAATATGTTGAGAAAATACCCAAGATATCCACCGTTTATGAAAGCAGTTTCTGGGTCTAGAAACGCAAGGCTCAATGTTACGACAATGTTATAAAATAGAATTTTTAGGCAATTTTCCAAATGGCGCTGTCATCTTGCTATTCAACCAAAATACTTCCGTTTGATCTCATTTTATAAGCACCACATTACAATCCCCATAAACCACAATTTTTTATCACCGATCCTCTCATGGTTATAGACAATAAACAAAATGACCATTTTTGTCCCAAAAGGGCCAGTTTTTAAATTACTGCCAAAATTACAATTTTCTAAAGGCCCAAAAAAATATTTTGTTGAAAATTGGTGAAATTTTAAGTTTTCCAGCCTATAAGCAGAGTATTATCTATTTATGGGTTAGAGAAATTAAATAAAATCTTTAAAAAAAAACCTTAAAAAACGTTTTCTTGGGTTTTTGGGGTCTATCGTGACCTAGATGTCTGATTCCAAAGGCAATCAGTAAGTTTCTTGATAACTTTTCGGATGCTATTACTTAGGTTAGGTTTGGTTCCGGGCGCCAAATCACTATACTTATCCGGAAATAGCCCTAAAAAGGGATATTTTTGATAACAAACTTTAAGTGTCCAGATTTGGTCCGTACAGGATTCCCGGTCACCGATTACGAGTTTCGGGATCTTGCCTAAAAATTGACACTTCAACCTCCCGGTGATGGAAAATAGTCTTTGATGAACATATATTTGACTATTTTTCGACTATTTTTCATCACTGGGTAAATTATAAAAATCTCTAAAAGGTTTATTAACACGGAACATGTTCATTGGATGCACTGTACACGGAGAAAAATAACTGTTAAATATAACCAAAATTGCTGGTTATGTTTACATCATAAAGTTTTGTTATTTTCTGTTCAAATATTTTGTAAATATAACCATATTTATAGTTAGAATTACAATATTCTAACTTCATCCTATCCTTCCTATTCTAAAAAAGACATTGCTCATCGCAACGGTTGCTAGGTGTAATCGCAATAAAGTCATTCTGATTGGTTCTCACAATCATCAATTATAATAACTCATATCATAAATCTGTGCGCGAAGCGCAGTTGAATCTAGTATTTGTAAAATTTACAAAATTTTTTTGTTCTTAAAACTAACCCCGTTTTACTAAAATTAACCATGCAAAATATACAAAATATTTTTCTCCGTGTAATAAGTAACTTTATTAGATTTACAAAAAAAATATAATTTTTTCGAAAAACTAGTAAATTTTCAAAAAATTTTGTAAAAATTCTCGATTTTTTTGTGCTTTTACGAAAAAAGTTGTAAATTCACAACTATTTTTCGGAAATTTACAACTATTTTTGTAAATTTTCGAAAAAAATTTGTAAATTATCAATTTTTTTTGCGAATTCACAAGAAAAAATCGATAATACTCGAATTTATTGTTAATATACTAAATTTAGTAAATTTATGATTTTTATCGAATAATTACAAATTTTTTCGAAAATTTACTAATTTTTCGGAAATTAGGGAACCACAGTGTCAAAAACTTGATAGCATTTTTTAAATTAGCGCTAAAGAACCGCTAATTTATGCCCCCGTATAATCAGTTACCATGGAACTAAATTAGTAGTTACACAAAATTTGCAAGTAAAAAAAGTTTTTAAAAATGTCAAATTATCAAGTAAATTATTAATTAAAATTATATATTAAAAAAGTATGAAAAAATTTAAATTTTTGCGTTTGTGTTGATTTGTGATTTAAAAAATTAACAATAATTATAATTTTGTATTTTACTAATTTTAAAATTAAGAAAAAATAACCTCAAAAACTACAGAAAAAACATTTTTGTGCTGATTAGCGTTAAAAAACAAAATTATGTAGTAATTTATAAAAATTATGAAAAAACAAGAAAAAAAATGTTAAAATCAATGTTTCTAGAAGCCATAAAAACAGCGAAGGGAGAAAAATACTGGTAAATTAATTAGTTTATTACTCGATACTCTAACTAAACTTCTAAGAGATCAATCTTGTAATTTAGTGGTTATCTTGATTAAATACGAGTTTCTGATCTATTATAAACATTTTGTGGCTTCACTTACTAAACTTTTAACGCAATTTCTCAAAAGATCAATAGAAATTTTCTTATAAGATTTATGAAATTAGGTTAAAAATAATAATAATAATAAACCTACATTGAATAATTCATGAGACTGTTAACTATTAAGCATCACGTTACAAATACTTTGACAGTGAGAAACTCAGAAAGTCTAATTTGACAGTTGATATAGAAGAGACAGTTGAATACATATTTTAGTGTACATCTTTCAATCTAAAATTTTCTATTTTAATAAATTATTTCAATTGATTTTTAGTTGTAACTATTTTATATGGAAAGGTTTCAATCCATGCTCAACCTCTTTTGCTTAAGCGTGGATTTAACCAAAAAGGTTTAATTTGACTCAATCCACACCTAAAAAAAATAGTGATTAACCTCAAACAAAATTTATTTTGGTAAAAAATATAATTTTTTGCAGTTTCAGAGCATAAAAAAAAGAAATAATATTTTTAGCATTAGGGGTGGATGGAGATCTTTCGATTTAATACTTAATAACTAAAAAATTTTTTAACTTTTTTATTTAACCACATTTTTTTATCCGGATTATACATATTGATTTTTTTTTGAAAAGAACTTTTTAAATCTTTTATATATATGAAAGGCGAATTACGAATTTCCAAAATAAAACTTTCAAGTTCATCCCTCAAAATATATTTAAGTATTAAATAAATTTTGAGTTATACAAAAAGTTTTTCTTCTTCTTAAGTTTTAAAAAAGTTTCTATCAAAAAATAAAAAAGCAGATTAAAATTTTTTTTTTTTAATCTCTAATTGATAAAACTTTATTGCATTAGAGAAAAAATTCAATTAAAATATATTAACAGATATAAATTTTTCTGTAAAACCCTTTTAAATAATTCAAAAAGTCTAAAAAAAAGGTTACTTTAAGACTGATGAGTTTTAATCCCTAAAGATAAAAAAATGTAATGTTATTTTTAATATTAGCAGCTTTTATCTTCCTTAACATTAACGAGCTAAAGGCATGAGAGACTAATCAATGATTCAAGTTACCAATTTGTACTAAAGCTTTTTCTTATACTTTAACTTCTTTTTAAATATTTAAAACACCCATTTTTTCTAAGTAAAATCTTATTAAAATTTTTATATTTACTATTTTTTTAAATTGAATTACAGAATAAAAAGCTCTCTTTTACTTCATGACTTAATAATAAAGGAAAAGCTCAAGACAAAAAAAATAGAAAAAAAGAAAAACTTTGGAATAAATGGATTAAAAAAGTTTAAAAAAATTTGTCGTTTGTAAAATATAAGAAAACTCAGTTGTTACCAATCTTATGTACTCACTTGCAAAAACCACAAGAAATAAATAAATCAAGAAAAAGTTTTGCAAAGAAAAGAAGGTAAGTTTAAGCAATTGTTTTGTTATTTACTGTTTGTTTCTTTTGTAAAAAATTGAAAATCGATAAATAAAAGACACGTGACATTTGCGATCGGTTTAGCTTTATTAAGTATCAACAGGGATAAAACTGTTACACGGAAAAAACAAAAAAAGTACTGGATTAAGTACAAAAAAAAAATTGAATTTTATTTTTTTTAAATACAAAAAAATCTCAATTTAATACTTTTGTATGAATTGTATGTATAAAAAAATTTACATGTATTTTCTACTTTTCTACTAAAAAACAACGAGTAATGGACCGTAGAGTTTACATCAGTACTCTCAATTACGTCATTGGATATAAAATTGTCTACTTTAAAAAAAAGGGTTTTATACATAAGCTTTTCTACACATGCAAACTTGATGTATATTCGCGTGAAAACTGGACGTTCCTCAACAGAATATAGCCTCATATGTACACGTAAAAAGATGCAGTATAAAAAAATAGAGGATTCAAGTTTCGTTTCATGCTACGGTTAGCTCGATTTTTTTTTTATTTTTTTTTTTTTTTGAGAGAAAAACGAATTTCCATACTATAAAACTGCGGGTTTAACAGAAGATTTAAATTAGTTAATAATGATTTTTTTTTTTTTTTGAAAGAAGGACAGAGGATGGTATAAGCAAAAAATATGAGTAAAAAAATTTTTTATATATTTGTTAAAAAAGAATAAAAGGGAAATCGTTCTAGCGAGTTTTTAGTCAAAACTTTTATAATATATTTTTTGATAAAGAGATAAAGATTTTTGTTGACTTTTCTTTAAAAGTTTGTGTACGAAAAATTTATTACAGAATAGAAAATTTACAGTTCGTTTAATTTTTGTACCCTGTAAATTAGATATTTTAATGTAAATATTTAAGATAACTTAATTATACCTCAGAAAATATTGCTAATTATGTCGTAATTATGATATTATTTAAAAAAATTCTTTTAATAAAAGTTAAGAGTAGCATATAATAGCTTGAAATGTAACATTGAAAAATTGTTAAGTCAATTTGATTTAATTTATTGTGAACCACGTTTTTTTATATATCGAATTGCTTTTCACGACAGTCAATAAACTAAAAGATCGTTTTTGATCCAAGATTAAAATTGTTGACCAAAATAATTTTTTATGAAACTTGAAAATTTTCAATATGCTCTAAGTTTCCAAAATTTTTTACCCTCTTGTTGTTTTTAATTTCAAACCAAAAATTACAATATCAGAGTTTAAACTAACAAGAATTTTGAAAAAAACAATACTTTCAAATACAAGTACTTTCATGGAAATAAATGAGGTATTACATCCGAATTAAAAAAAAAAAAGTACCTCGAGTTTTTTTGATAAAAAAATTTTTGAAAAAAAAATTAGGTCTTAACTCCGTAATGTTTGTGAAATATCACCAATTACATACACACACACACACATACAGACTTTTTTTAAAAATAGGTTTTTTAGCTCCCTGGGGTCTCAAAATGTGCTTATATACCAAAAAATCAAAAATCGAAATTTTAACTATCACAATGGTTCAGTACTAGGTCCAAAAAGAAAAAAAATTGATATTTTTTGTATTTTTTGGTGAAAAAAATTTTGAGAAAAAAGTGTTCAAAAAATAAATTATAAGATTCAAGATATCGAGTAAAAACAATACTTCCAGATATCAGTACTTTCATGGAAAAAAATGAGGTATTACATCCAAATTAAAAAAAAAGTACCTCGAGATTTTTTGGTGAAAAAAATAATTTAAAAAATCATTCGAATATTATTATTTTGAACGAAAATGAACCAGCCTAATATATATTTATTTTAGTAAGTTTAAGTTTTTCCTAAACCAAACGAACCACTGAAAATATATAGGAAACTTGATGTAAACGTAATAACGTAATACACAAATATGTACACAACTTATAGATGTTATAAACATTATATTTTGGAAAATAGTTTTTATATATAGAAAATAAGTTTTACTTATATGTTGGCTTGTTATTAATGCCTCTGGAAACTTGCTGTAACACATAAGATACTTATTTTAAAATTTATATATACAAAATGTTCTACTCTCTTCTTGTAGTTACTTTTTAGATAGTTTTGTAGTTTACTTGAAAGATTGCTCAAAGATAACGTAAGTATAATAAATAAAAATTTTGTATGTGGTTTAGATTTTTTTTTTTTATATTTTCTATTTGTAAGGAAAAGTTTCTTTTTCTTTTAACTAGGTTTTAGTTTTTTAGAAATTATTTTTTTTTTGGAATAAGGAATAATAAGCATTGTAAGTTTCTGTTTATTTTGGTGTGTATGGAGTAAATATCGGCTTCGCCTCGGAAGGTAATTTACATGCAATTTGGGCCATTCTTTATTTTTCTGGGCTAGGGCCGTAATATACCATCTAGTTGTTAATGTGTTAATCATTTTTAAAAAGAATTTAACTTACTTTAGCTAACTCCCCTAAATATAATTTGATTTTCAAGTTTTAATAAATTTACTAAATCAGTTTATATTCTTTAAAAAAAAAGTAAAAAATGATAATTAAATACTTTGTTTGTTACAAACAAAGAAACTTTTTAAAATACCTTACGTATATATAATAATGAAATTAAAAGTTCTTTCAAGACCAAAAAGCTTATTATAATCATTTGTCATAAATTTCATAACTACATTAACAAAAAAAAAATGTCAAAAAAAAGTACTTATACAACTAAAAAAAAGGAAAAAAGTTACAAAACTCTATTCAAAAGTTTCATCTTACAATTTTCTTGTATAACATTATTACAGTAGTATGTCACCTTATACGTTAGATGCATTCGCCCCCAATTATTTAGTTTTTTTATATCTCATACATACTAAATACACATACAAGACTGTGGATAAAATTTTAAGTACTGAAAAAGAAATTATAACAAAGTTTTAGCCAAATACACAGAAGAAAGAAAAAAAAAGAGAAAATTCAAAGTACATAATATAAGTTGGTATATAGCGGGGTAGGCGAGGCCAATTTCAAGTTTGTAATTTAAGAGTAAAGTAATTTGCGCTCAGTGTAGTGACACACTGCCTTGCTTATATTGTTACTATAAATTTAATACACATATAAGTCATTGAAATACGACAAATAGTGTGCGTATAAAGAGAAAAGATATTTAGAGATCTCTGAAACAGAGAGTATGTTTTCATTTTGTATCTGTGTGTAGTCCTATTATGTGAAAACCAACGTATTTTGTTTAAATCCTTTACTGTGTACTCTTTGAAAATACAAACAGGTAGTGCATTTATATACAGAGAAATGAGTAGATTTTGGTCTAAAAGAAATATGCTTTTTATAAATCTTAAATCTGATTTGTTGGTTTTCTAGTAGTATTTATCTGTTTACATGTTTGTACAGACATGTAATACCAAAAGTTAAAGCTTATTCAGGATGTTAAAGGAGACAGATATTATATTATATTATACATTAGGCGAACGCTCATTTAAAAAGCATCCTTGCTTTTTACTTTTACGTGGTAAAGAGGCCAATTTGTTAAAAATTATAATCTTCAAAATTTTTACTCATAAAAGCGAAATAAAATTTACCAAAAAACTTTATGCGGGCTGTTTCGGTAAAATCTTTTTTCTTCACTTTCTTAACACCTAACAGATCATATAAATTTACGGTACTATTTTGAATTGGAATTTGGAAATGAAATTTCATTAATTTTATTTGGTAAATAAATCTTATTCAAACTCATGGAGGCCAAAAATCAAAGTTATTTATTAAATAAGTGCCAGTCTAATATACCTAACATTACTAAATATTTCAAATATAATATTCATGTCAATCTTATAAGGAGAAACATATGTCCTTATTTATATATGCATAAAGGAAGCTTATGTGTATAGAAAAGCTGCTTAAGGAAATACATAAGGTGTTGACCCCAAATATTGTATAAATAAGGGATATTTTAATTGAATTAATTTTTTAAGAACTTAAGCATTTTTTTACCAAAGTATCTAAAAGTTTTGCAAAAAATATTTGAAAAATCCATCAAGTTGTACTAAACACAATTTTATGGAATTTTGCAAAGTACTCAAAAATATCAGGTCAAACCAATTCTTTTGTGATGTAATTATGATAAGATATGAAATTGATAATATTGATGATGAATTGATGATATTGAAAGCTTGTTTTTCCCACACTAATTTATTTTAATAAACAGGGAAACTTACACATTTACATTAATATTGTTGATTCTCCCATTGTTATAAATATATAAAATATTTATACATCTTACATATATAAACTGACCCTTATCATCATGACATATATACTTAATGTCTTCCACACATATAAAAAAATTCTTTTAGAAAAGTTAACAAGTGTACATTTTCAAACAATAACCAACATAAGAGGGTAAAATCATGACAATATTAAATATAAAATTATTTGATGCGTATTATCTACAAAATTTTCTCTAGAAACCTCAAGTATATATAGAAATATTCAAGTATTTTTTAAATTCAATAAAATATTTATAACAATAATTACGAGATTTATTAATTAACTTTTTAATTAAAATGGTATAGATTTTTAAATACAAAAGTCAAACCCTTTTATATGTATGTGTGTGTAAGGTTTCTAAATGTTGTTGTTAACTTTTAACCATATATACATATTTACTCGTAAATGTAATCATGCATATGTATATATATATAATAGATGGTAGATATATAGAGAACATGAGTGTGATAAATTAGCTTGGGCTTGGTATAAACATTTCACAGCTGGTACCGACGTAAACCACCCCCTCGATATCCGTTTTCGTTGCAGAAAATGCAGTTAGTGTTTTTTATCTTTTTCTATTAGATATCTCTAACTCTCTCTCTTTCTTTACATCAGGTTTATATGAATGCATTAAAGCGTAATTCTCATTCAGGACTGATTGCACCCCAATGTATATTTTATATTCAAACATGTACATATGCAAACATTAAATTTTTGCTAGATGATTCGTTTGTTTTCAGGTTATGATACGGTCCCGATGAGGATACACGTTACAACCTCTCATCATGTATAAGTTTATAGTATATAACCTGTGGTTGTATCGTTTGTTGATCTATGTTATTGTTAGCGCAATTTTCTATGTTATTTAATAAGTATTGTTCTTTTATTTCTTTTATTATTTAATTTTTGTTAGCTTTTTTTTATTGTGGTACGTTCGTATGGGAGAAAACATCCGGAGTGACATGCAAAAGCGACGACGCGTGCTTGCAACTTGCATGATTTATGTACTAATATGTGTTGTTATATGTGGCGCCAATTGTAACGATATTCTCTCACTCTCATGAGATTTAAAAGGGAAAATATTCCATTGCTCTGTTTTTTTTTTTTTATTATCAAAGGGCAGCAACATTTTTTTTTAATTTATTGATCATGCTTTGTGTTTTTATGAAATTATTTGTTGAAACAATGTAGAATGTGCGATAAATAAATATTTTTTTTCTCTTTTTTTATTTACTATATTTTAAAAATCTATAACATGAAAATTTAATTTTGTATTTATTTGTTGTTTGAAGTTATGTATAATTACTAATAAATCATTCAAAAAATTAATGTTTTAAATTTAAATTTTTTAAATATGAAGTATTTCATGCCAATTCAGATTTTCAAAATAAAATTTTTTTTCGACCGCTTAAATTGTGCTATAAATAACAGGGTCTAGTCAAACTTTTGAATTTTAGAGAATAAGATTATGAGAAATTAAAATTTATAGTATTAGTGCGAATTGCTACTTTAAGTAATTTGTAATTGTCCATGGAAGAAACAAACGCTGTCAAGTAATTGGCACTATGGTTCCTCATTAAAAATAACAAAATATTCTTAATGGTCTATTTTACCAAGTAAAAACGATAATTCTAGATATTAGTACTTTCATAGAAAAAAAAAAAGTATATACTACGTCCCAAAAGAAAAAGAATATTGCTATTACTTTTATTTTTTTATGTAAAACATTTTGAAGAAAAAAAAATTCAAAAAATTAAATTTCAGACCAAAAAAATTGACTATAAAAAATAATTCTAAAACTAGTACTCCCACAGAAAAGAGGTACTACTTTCAAAAAGGAAAAAAATATTGCTGTTTTTTTTATTTTTTAAAGTAAAATATTTTGAGAAAAAAAAGTTCAAAAAACTAAGTGTCAGATTAGAGATATCGAATAATAACCATATTTATGGACTAAGATATATATATGGTGTCAGAAGGGATGAACATATCACACCCTACAGGAAAAAGCCCAGCTGGCTTTGTATAGAATCACGGCGGCTCTACTTCACTAGTATACTCATTTATAAAATTTTGCGCTTACAACAGCCGCCTTATTTAACTAATCTTTTTATTAAATACGTGCCTAAAGACAATGCCAGAGGAAGTTCGCGCACTAAAGAGCTATCCCTCCCTGCAATAAAGGATTGTGGGTCTTCCTCTTTCCAACTGCAGGGGGCAATTTTCTGGAACTCAATACCTTCTGACATCAGATTCTTGTCTAGCTTAAACTCCTTTAAAGCGGCACTACGCAAACATCTACTCTCACTCGATCCAGAGTAATCCATTACATGCACTACACCAAAAATATCAGAAACATGCTAATTTATGTGCTTTCTCTAAAAACGTAAATTAATGTATATACTAGACTTTAACTTTGTTAAAAAATTATATTTTGTTGAAATTTATTTACTTGTTATAACTTTGTATGATTGTGTGATAATATTTTGAATTTTATATATTTACTTAAAATACTATGTAAAAGACTGCTATATCTCATATGTATATTCACAATTTTGTTTCTAGACAAATAAACTGCTATTCTATTCTATTCTATTCTATATTTTTAGATAATGGTACTTTCATAGGAAAAAATGAGGTACTACATCCAAAGAGAAAAAAAAAATATTTCTGTTTTGTTTTATGTTTTTATGCAAAAAATTTTGAGAAAAATATTTTCGAAAAATTAAGTATCTGATTCGAGATATCGAGTAAAAACTATATTTTCAGATATTACTACTTTCATAGAATTAATTGAGGTATTAAATAAAAAAAACAAAAGATATTGGAGTTTTTTTATTGTTTTTTTTTTGAATTTTGAGAAAAAAATTTTCAAAAAATTAAGTAACAGATCCAGAAAATAACTATAAGCCTGGTTCCTAAAACTAGTACTCCTATAGAAATAAATTAGGTACTACGTCCAAAAAGAAAAAAAAATTTGTTGTTTTTTGTATTTTCTTTTGAAAAAAATTTTGAAAAAAAATTTTTCGAAAACTTAGGTATCAGATTGGAGATATCGAGTAAAAACGATAATTCTAGATATTAGTACTTTCATATAAACAAATTAAGAACTGCGTCCAAAAAGAAAAAAAATTATGGTGTTTTTTTAATTTTTTTATATAAAAAATTTTAAAGAAAAAAAATTTCGAAAAATTACCTGTCAGATAGAGAAATCCTTTACAAACGATGATTCTAGATATTCGTAGTTTCATAGGAAGAAATTAAGTACTACGTTCTAAAAAAAATAATTGGCATTTTTTGAATTTTTTGGCGGCAAAAATTTTCAAAAAAAAATTTTCAAAAAATTACGTATCAGATCTAAAAATTGACAATAAGCGATATTTCTAAAACTAGTACTCCTATAGAAAAAAAATAAGTACTAGGTCAAAAAAGAAAAAAATGTTTGGTGTTTTTTGTATATTTTGATGAAAAAAATTTTGAAAAAAAAATTAGGTCCTGATTGTGAAATATCACCGGTTACAGTCCAACATACATACATAGATACATACATATATACATACATACGTACACACACACACACACACAAACACACACACACACACATACTTTTTTTTTAAACCGTTTTTTAGCTTCCTGAGATCTCAAAACGTGCTTATATCTCAAAAAATCATAAATCAAAATTTTGCCTAAAAAAATGGTTCCTCTATGAGGAACAAAAAAATTACTATAACCATATTTCTTGGGACAACCGATATAGTACCAATAAATTTTTTAATTTTCATATTACATGGATTCAATTTAAATAAAAGCAAATAAATTGTAACGATGCAATAAAATTACATATTGAAATTCAATTTTTTACGTAATTTTGATTTTGAATATTGTTCATTAATGTTTTATATAACTAAAAAAAAAATGATTTATTGAGTACATGGAAAATTAATTAAAAAACTTTTATTTTACAAAACATATTTTTATAAATTTTACACATGAGACTATTTTCATTTTTATTAGTATTTTATATAAAAAATAAAAATTAAAAAAAAATTTAATTTATAAACTATAATTAAAAACTTTTTCTGTGTATTCTTGTAAAATATTAATTAAATAAAAAAAATTTTTAATTAATTACTTTCAAAAAAATAAAAGTAACCCAAGAGAAATGTAATTACCAAACAAGAAAATGCATACTTAAAAATTACTCATAAATTAAAAATCTTATTTAAACAACTTAAATAATTACATTAAGTCCATTAAAAATTTTTTTTAATACATAAAACCCTTTCCTCAAAAGTGTATAAGCACATTATAATAATTTATTTACAAGGTGTATTATACATAATACAGAAAAAAATATAAAACATAAATTACGCAAGAGGGTTTTGTCCGAAAAATTCCCAAGAGTTATTCTGAGGTTCAAAAAATCCACTTAAAAAAAAAATATCACTTTTTTTTTGTTAACATCATTTATGTAATAGAAATTCCACATTACATGCACACCCTCCACGTATATAAAATTTTCTGTGAAATAATCCAGAGGGATTGTAATCTGCACAATATTAAATTTACTTCTATGTATACAACCGGAAATTCAGGTCCGAGAGCGTTAAGTTAAACGCTCTGGTTAAACCCTTTAATTAATTACCTTCTGTTTTATATATATTTTATATTTACTTCACTCTTTTTCTTCTATATCTCATTTTATACTTCCGTGTACATAATATGAATTTATATTTTAGACAAACTCGCGGTATTATATAAACTTCCGATTTTCTAAGTTTTACTTGTGTTTATCAAGATTTTTTATTTATTTTTTTATTCATTTATTATTTTTAGATGATTAATTAGTTATTACGTGGATTTATTTAAAGCTTTGTTTCAAAATAATAATATCTTAATCTCTTTTATAATTAACTTAATTAATCATTGTTTAATTTTTAAATAAATAATGTTTAAGTCAGTTAGGTTTTTCAATGAATATTTCTTCTTTAAAACTGCATTACAAAAAGCCACTTGTTTTGCCATAATGAATAAGTGAAAATAATTTTTTTTTTTTAAACTGTAGTTAATTTTTCAGATATTTTTAGAGTAAAGTTTTTTAGTATTATAAATTACTATAAAGTATATATTAGTATCTGTTAATTTTTTTTTCTAATTTCATAAAATTTTCAACATGCTTTTAATTCCAATAGCATATAATTTAATTGAAAGTATTACGTTTTACATCATGTATTTGTAAAAAAATAATTTTCTCGCAAATGAAATGATATCCCAAGGCTATAAGTAGCCTAGATGACACAATACATTTAAGTGGCTAGTTTTTTAAAATTAATATATTAAATTATTATTATAATATTATTATTAATGTTGAATATATTCTTTCTGTTGGAACATCAGATGCCTAACTCATTGAAATTTTGTTATACGTATTACAATTATAATTTCACGTTGCATATCAGGTATGTTATTTCCTGGTCTGAAAATGATTGTATAGTAATTCTATTTTACAGAGTAATAATTAAATTTGTAATGAACTTTGATTTTTTAATTTTTATTTCCACATCAAGGCAAGCTACACTAAGAATGTTTAATTAGCAATTTTCTTAACATCGTTCTGTAGATATGTATCATATAGAAAATATAAGTTTTGTTGTTCCAATTTTAATACACGTAAAATTGAAGGAAAGACTTAAACACTATGGGCTTGTACAGAAATTTTGAAATTTAACTATCAAACCCATTTTAGTCAAAAATTACAATTTTGGCAGCCATTCAAAAATTGGTCATTTTTTGCCAAGTATCGCTATTTCGGTTACTGACTACAACGGTAAGAGAATTACTGATAAAAAACGGTATACGCGGATTAAGAGCTAACATTTACACAAAAATATGAGACCAAGTGAAGGTATTCAGTTGAGATAAAAATTAGCAGCGTCATTTAGAACACAGCCTAAAAAAAACTATTTTATAATATAGAACCCTGCTAGACGGTCTAATTTCTAGGCCTAGAAAACCCATTCATGTAAACTGAGGGTATGGAGGACGTTTTTACAACTACCACAACTTGTCTTTAAAGTTAGAAGCAAATAGGCTTCATAAACAGTTGGCACTCCCTTTGTAAGTAGCATTAGTGGATCCCAAATAAATTATATTGCATCGAAAAGTTATAGATTTGGAAAAACTATAGTGATATCAAAATACAATAATTTAATAATAGAATTAAAAATAAAAAAAATAGTAATAACAGTAGGTAAAAGCATAGTAATACAGAATCGAGTGTAAAATAATTCAGTTGAGTGAATGTTTATATTGAAAACACAGTAGTAGTTATATTTGAAAAGTTGTTTCTCTCTTTATATATATTTGGTTATGCAATATAAAATAGAAAACTATACACAAAACTAGCGTACATAGATAGAATGAGAAAAGGTTCGATGCTGTAACTGTCACGATAAAATTTTAGTAATATAAGCTTTATCCACACACATATTATATACATATACCTTTAATAGTATTTTAATCTCACTGAAAATCCAATTAAATTGCTAGTTTTCTACCTTTTACCAAACCCCTTCTATATATACCAAAAAAAAAGCTCTTTCAAAAATTTCTTATATGTAATATTATTTATATAATTTAGTGTATATTAAAAACATAAAATTTTCATCTTCATGTGCATATATTGGTTTGTTATATATATTTAAAGAAACAAAAGGCTTTTTAAAACTATAATTTTCTCTTTTATTGTGAAAATTAACCTTATTTTATGTATAAAATTCAATTGTTTTCACATATCCTACCTATATATACACTGTAAAAAGAAACTTTCTTAGATTAACAAAAAAATTAGTAAATTTTCAAAAAAATTTGTAAATATTCGATAAAAATCGTAAATTAACTAAATTTAGTAAATTATCGAAAAATTCGAGAATTCTCGATTTTTTTTTGTGAATTTGCCAAAAAAATTGTAAATTCACAACTATTTTTTGTAAATTTACGACTATTTTTTGTAACTTTTCAAAAAAAAATTGTAAAGTATCAATTTTTCTTATGGATTCACAAAAAAAAAAATCGAGAACTATCAAATTTTTCGATAATATACTACATTTAGTAATTATACGATTTTTTTCGAATATTTACAAATTTTTTTTAAAATTTACTAATTTTTCGAAAGTTTCTAATTTTTTTGTTAATATAAGGAAGTTACTTTTTACAGTGTATGCATGTATTTTGTTTTAAAAACTATTTATATTTATAAATGCGAGGGGCTATCGTCTTGGAAATCACAAATTTGATTTTTATTGATTTTTTTTGATTTTTCATGATTTTTTGTGATTTTTTTTGGTAAACATCGCTAAATATTATATTGAATAGTAAAAAATAGATTTTTGAGGTCTAGGGTGAATTATAAGGCTAAAGAACTTAAAAAATCGCGAAAAATCACGAAAAAAATCACTAAAAATCACAAAAAATCACAAAAAATCATTAAAAGACGGAAATAAACCATTTTAACTAGTAACGATTCATGATTGAGGTACAAATAAGCTAAAATCAGAAAAAAATCAACAAAAATTTTTTAAAATCAAATTCGCGATTTCCAAGACGGTAGCCCCTCGTATAAATGGACATTTAATTAATTTTTAATAATAAAATATAAATATTTTCTGGGAAATTATGTATATAAATAAACTTTATGTATAAATAATTTAATTTTAACTTGAATGTATGTAAATAATTGTAATAGTTATGCTGAAAATATTTACAAATTCAAAAATAAAGCCTTTTTATTTCGAGTTATTTGTTAAAAAATGCATATATTATTTTATTCATCTTTTGTGGTATAAAACATAAAAATATAGAATAAAAAAGTAGTAGATTTTTTACTACGTGCTGAATACTTGTTTGAACTTTGTGCATTTACGCGAAGATGCGTTTGGCATTTCAAGAAAAAAAACTTGACTTATCATTTACTGTGTAAGATAACGTACGTGTCCAAAAAAAACTGCATAGATCTACAAAGACATAACCAATGTCTATGTGAAGTACTATTCAAAAGTTGAGAGTGATAAAATGTTGAATTCATGACGAGCATATTAAAATATAAAAAAATATACGATCTTTTTCGATGCACTTTGGATAAAATTTTTATTACTCTCTTTAACAAATCAGCATTACGCGGTTGTAATTTTAAATAATGAGAAAAGTAAATTCAATTTTTTTTTTATTATTTTTTGCATGAAGAAAAGAAAATATAAATAGATATTAAATTATTTATTTCAGGTTGTTTACGCGTTTTTCAAATAAATTTTTTTCGGATATAAATAATATTTAATAATAGAATATCAAAATTAGGGTATTTTATTGAAGCAATTCAAGTAGGCGTCATGAAGGATCTCTTGTGTGACAGGAAGCTTGTGGTGTAGAAAGTCAAGCTCTAGGGCGCACATTTGCCAAACTATCAGTGCGTGGCTACCACATTAAATTATTTTCCTTGACCCTTAATTTCCATGTCAATGTTTCCTTTTTTCTTATCTAACTCATTTATATCTTTTGTGTTGTAATTGGGTACAGGTCATGAATTAAAAATGCAAAAATTTTATAAAAACCCCATTAGCCTGGGTTAAAAGGCAAAGTATTGAAAATAAATTTTGTGGCCAGTGGCAAGAAAATACATATATCTCGCTGCACGGCCGAAAATGACTTGTTTCATTGCCTCTGACCCAGAAAATTTTTTGACAGCTCTTGACTATAAATAAAGAATGCCCTAAAATGCAATTTAACTATTTCGGCTTCACTGAAAGATTCAGAGATGTAAGATAATTATTGGGTTGAAGGACCAAATGTTTATAAAAAAATAGTTTATAAAATTAATAAGGACAGTTTTTAATGTAAATCCAATATGAAAACTGCACAGTCCCAGTATTGAAATTATTAAAACTTAAAATAAATTCCAAATAAAAAACAGAAAATATTATCAAAAATATAAAATAAATTACCTAAATCCCTTTACTTTTTTAATAACATAAAAAAGGGAAAAAAATAGTTATTTTTCTGTATATAAAATTTGTCAAAAAATATGACTGACTATCATTTTACGTATATAAATCTCTAAAAAGAATATAAAAAATGCTTATCATTGATATAACGTCAATCTTTCAATATATAATATGAAAACTATTGAAAAATCATCTGTTATTCACATTGATTTAGCTATATAGGAATAAAATTTTTAGTGACATTTTGATACTTCTCTTAATAACAATCCCTGAAAATACACATGAATTCTCTATAATATTAATTACACGAAGCATAAAATTTTTATTACATTTAAACATAAACAATTTAATGTATAATTTTAAGTGTATATTTTATTGGGATTCATGATTAAACACATGCACGCGCGTCGGTGTAAGTAAGATGGCATACCCTAAGGTATGAATTAACATTGTACATATAGACCAAAAATTGATATTTTTAATAAAATGAATTAAAGGTTTAAAATTTTTACAAAAATAAAACAGTGTATATTAGAAATAGTATTGTGTTAATAAATTTATGTGTTTTTTTCAATTTAATATCTTTATTTTAACTAATAATGAACTATTTGTTACTTTTCCTATGTTATTCATGGAAAAAGAGTAGCCATGTTTTATACACACCTACGTGTGGAGGGGGTAAAAATGTAAGCATGAATTTAATCTTGATTCCCAATACGTGCATTTAAATTAACGAAATTGTCGTTTATATGTGTTCGAAATAAAAGCTTCAAATTTTATATTTATTTTCTATAGAGGACGTAGTTAGACTAGAGGACAATGACATATAATGCAAAATCATAACGGACTCTTCAATCACCATACGTTGACGTAAAACGACATTATTGTTTTCGTAACGACCGAATGTTTTCTTTCTTTCTCTCTCTCTATATATATAATTGAAATTTAATTTTATCGACGTACTTTAAAATCAATTTGTGTTGTATATGGTATAACTATTTTAATACTTAATATTTCTGTGTATATATACCTATATATATATACATTTATATATGAGTAAGTCTTGAAAATTTTTTTTCTGTACTGCGGCATAGGTATATGAGCAATTATTTTAAAATTGATACTTAATTCGAGCCTGGAATCGTAAATTTTTTTTTTGAGGGCACATCGATATGACCCGTGTTTTCAGATAGTTTGAACCTTCAGAAAACCGAAAAAAATCGTGAACAAGAAATCGGCGATAGGTGCCAAAAAGATTTTTTCACTTTTATGTCAAAAACCGTGTTTTTCGTATCTGAGCTACCCTAAATTTTTAAAATAACTTTTTAGGTAAAAAAACTTTTGTAAAATAGATAAAAAAATCTGATTGCCAGGGAAAAACCACTCCAGAAGAAAAAAAAACTTATCTTTTTCGGTTGAAATTTAGCCAAGTTATAGTACATTTAAGATTTTGCCCAAATTCGTCTTAAAAAAGATTGAAATTTTATTGAAAAAAGCCTGTTTCTGAACCTTAAACATGCATTATTCACTTGATTTTCATCGTAAAATAATAATTTTTTTTTTAAAATCGATTAATTTTTTCCTGGCAATTCATTTCTCTAAGAAAAAAATTATTTTTATTGACCAAATTTCAATTTTTAGGTCAAAAGCCTTTGAAAACTGTAAGTAGCAAGATTTACTTAACACAGTTTTTGACCTAAAAATTAAAATTTTGTCAATAAAAATAATTTTTTTCTTAGAGAAATGAATTGCCAGGAAAAAATTAATCGATTTAAAAAAAAAAATTATTATTTTACGATGAAAATCAAGCGAGTAATGCATGTTTAAGGTTCAGAAACAGGCTTTTTTCAATAAAATTTCAATCTTTTTTAAGACGAATTTGGGCAAAATCTTAAATGTACTATAACTTGGCTAAATTTCAACCGAAAAAGATAAGTTTTTTTTTCTTCTGGAGTGGTTTTTCCCTGGCAATCAGATTTTCTTATCTATTTTACAAAAGTTTTTTTACCTAAAAAGTTATTTTAAAAATTTAGGGTAGCTCAGATACGAAAAACACGGTTTTTGACATAAAAGTGAAAAAATCTTTTTGGCACCTATCGCCGATTTCTTGTTCACGATTTTTTTCGGTTTTCTGAAGGTTCAAACTATCTGAAAACCCGGGTCATATCGATGTGCCCTCAAAAAAAAAATTTACGATTCCAGGCTCGAGTTAAGTATCAATTTTAAAATAATTGCTCATATACTCTCGACAATAAGAAATATTTTTTATAAAATGTGCCAAAAAAACCTCCAAATTGACGGAAAAAACGTTTTTTTTTTTTATTATAGGGTTAAGTTTTTGGGGTTAAGACCTAAAAATTTTGAGTCAGCGAGCCAAAAAATATTCAGTCATATTTAAGAGATTTAAGAAATTAGCTTATAAAATAAAAACAACAAATGGGCCAATATATGACTATAAATGGTATTAGAAGAAAGTTTTCGGGACTGTGACCACAATATTCTTATTAGTGATCTAACGTTTTTACAGTTTTTACAGTTTTTCTTCTTAGGGATATTTTTATATACCAATTAAAATGCAGGATTCTTAGAGATTCACTCATATACATACATATATTTATATATGTATATAATTCCCTCTTTAAAACGATATTTATAAGTTTTATGAATATAATATAAACAAAATTTAATATTTACAGTAATAAAAATTTGGTCATTTTATGTATTAAATTATATATAAATCTATATATTAATTAAATAAAATTCAATTTTATATGTTTCATTTTTATGTGTATTATTATATAACCATTTTTTATATTCTGAACATAAAAGATAGTATTTATGAAAAAAACAAAAAAACTTTTATATATATAATAATAAAAAGCTTTGATGCTCAAATAGAAAAAGATATGAGCTGTATTTATGAGTATAGAATATTGACGTATATTAGTAATGATCTATATATTTTTATATATGCACATTAGGGCATGGTATATCTCTGAAATTCGTAAGGGTTCTAGAATTTTCTTGTAGAATCGTTTTCATGAACTAAATAAACATTGTAAATTTTGAGACTTCTTAAAATAAGTTCTTAAGGTAATCAATATTAACATGGAACATGTTTATAGGGAGGGGGTACTTCAGAACTTGAAAATTAAGGGGGGGGGGGGTCAAATTTGTCCTTTTTAAGGGGGGGGGGGGTCAAATAAGACTTAGAATAATTAGGTAAGTATATATAAATAAATAAAATACTTTTAAAAGAATTTGAAAAATCTAGGTTTAAGGACTTAGGATAATACAGGTTTATGGACTTAGAATAATATCGATTTAGGGACTTGGAATAATTCAGGTTCAGGGACTTATAATAATTCAGGTTTAGGGATCAAAATAGTTTGGGTTTAGAATCTTAACAACTAGTAAGGTGATAATTACAAAATACAACAATAGAAAATTGTATTGTAATGTTGAGTAACATTTGTATTATATCTAGTCCTCATTTGGAAGTAAACATGTTCCATGCATTTAGGTTGTGTTTACACAAACCGGTTATAAGTTTTTTAATAATATCTGTAATAAATCAAATGCTTCTTCTCCTAAATGAGAGATAATTTCAGATTATAATTTGTGTCCTTTGAAATTTTGGATTCTCGATTATTATAATCTTATAAACAGGAATTTTTGTAACACTACAAATTATAATCTGATCTTTCAAAACCAGTCTGAAGTAACTACTGTTAACTAAAAAAACTCCATTTATACATATTTTTCTTAAAAAAATTGCAAAATTTTTTATAAACATAAGTTTGTATTAAATACACAATTGAGGTGAGAAGCAAAAATATAAAGAAAAGAAAGTAAACTAGAACATACAAGATAATTAAAATTAATGTTCATTATTGAAAGTACAGAATATACCCTTTTTTTTAATTAGGTCAAAATTAACCATTAAAATTTATATATAATAAAAATTTTTATTATTTTTATTATTTCATAAAATAATTTTTAATTATATTATATTGAAGAAAACTCGTACATTAATTTAAAAATTTATTATTACAAAATTATTAATAAACTTGTAATATAAAATTTATAACCAACCTGAAATTCAATTTTACGTTACATCAGAGAGGTAAAAAAATTGCATATCAAATACGTTTGTATTGTACAAAAAAAATAATATATCGATCAATTTCATTCTATGCATGTAATATATATATATAATTTTAATATTTAAAGGATGACTTTCAATGTAAATCGATCCATCATTGTATATATATGAGCTATTTTTTAAAATATATAACCTTATTTTCATTTTAAGTACCTTTTAATAACTATTGATTTTTTTCTACGTTTTTATTAAAAAAAACTTTTTTAGAAAATAGAATATGTACAATTTTTGTGATATTTTTATGGTTTAGTGAGAATATGAATAAAGCTGGAATGAGTTAAGTGGCTAATGAGTTAAATTTGAGGAAATTTAGTTAAAATTTTTTGGTCATTTAACATCAGGAATTTCGGAATAGGAAGCAATGTTATTAAAATTGTGTATTATCATACTGTATGGAATTATAAACCGGAAAAAGACTCTGTTATAACGAAAATATGTTAATAGTAAGCGGATAATAAAGTTAAATTACCTAAAATAATTAAATAAATACAAAAATATTTTTTACTTTCTCTAAATTTTTAACATCTTTTCTGTTCCCTTTTAAAAAAAATTCCCTAGAGCAATATTTTTTATATATATATTTTATATATACCTGAATGCAGTAGTAAGATTGTGAATCAAAGAGGAAATCAGCGTAACATTGGCTTTGGTAAAACGTTTACATGAGTAAAAATATACTGAATAAACATCTCTTAAAAATTTATCTCTAATTTAAATCTAAATGAATTTTTTGGGCGTTTCATTTATTTAGCTGATGTTAGTAAAATATTTAAAAACTAATTTACATGGATTTTGAAAATAATGCAAGTCAGTAAGACTCGGATAAGCTTTATTTTTGAATGAATTTTTTTGTAAATTTTAACATTGAAGAAACATGCAAAAAAATTTTTTAAGAATTTTGATTGCGATTAACAATATTTAATTTTTGAGACTCCTACAAAAAACTCTCGAAAAAACTGAAGAAATTATAAAATATTTAATTTAACTGAATTAAATTTTTCTGCGAAACGGATTGATCCCTAAAAATTTTTGAAACTTTTATTTGAAAGGAACGGTGCGGAACGCTGTAGCAGCTTTCCTGCTTAACTTAAAATTTAGCAAGATAAGTATTTCAAAACCGATGATAAATTTTACTGTGTCAAATGATTTCATTCGATTTCAAGTTTTTTGTTCCTATTTAGTTAAATTTTTATGAAGAAATGGATAGATCCCTTAAAATTTTTGAAAGTTTTATTTACTTTTTTCGTACACGAGCGTAAATTGAGTTTCAAAGTTTACAATTATTTATTGATTCTAAGATTTCAATCTCGTATTTGAACTTACTATTTTTATAAAAGAAAGTATCGATTTATAGATTGAAAATAATGAATACTATAACTTTTTCACATACATATATGGGCATATCTCACCAAGTGGTTATATTTCTAATTTTATAAAATAAATTTTATTTTTGAGAGCACAATAATGACATTTGGACAGAAGTTTAATAAAACAATAAGAATTAAGATTTTCTTTGCGTAACTAAATTTTAAGCTACGGCGTTTGATAAATGTACTTCTTAAATTAAAAAATATATTTAAGGTTATAATTACTAAATGATGAAATTAGTTCTCAAAAATACTGGAAAATATAGAGGTATATAACAATAAATTTTATTTCTGTCCAAAAACCAATAATTAGAAGATAAATTTTTAATTTTTTTATAAACAAAAAATTAAATGTTCTACCGACTGCGCTATAGGTATAGCTAGGCTAAGCTCCCTGAATCTTTAACTCATTGCTCACATAAAGTCTAAAATATAGTTAACATATTACTTATTAAAAAATTATTTTAAAAAAATTTTTATTTTTGCAGTTTTATAAAATTTTAATATTTAAGAAAAGTTCCTGATTGTTTCAAAAAATCACTCAAAGCATTCAAATTATTTGTCTTTAAACTTCCTATTACTAAATAATTGTTTTAAAAATTCTTTATCGTTATACCTAATTTTTATTTGACTACTGCTAAAATCATGGGTGGATCAAAGTGGTGGTGGGGGGTGGTAAGGGTGATTTTCTCCCCTGAGCTCAAAAAAATGCATGTTTTTTATTCATAATTTTGTTTATACAAATTTCATAAGAAAACATACAAAATTTTGCTTCAGCGCCCCACCCTTTAGGCAATTTTCTGAATCCACCACTGGTTAAAATATGATCGCATTATCTTATTATAATTTATTAAATCATTTAGTTGTGCCTTCTATGATTTTTGAAACATTTTTTTAGAGTTTTTGATTTTTTTCAAAATGTATATTTCTTGAAATATAGATTTTAATGATCCACTAAGTATGACCTACAACTACAAAATTTTATTTATTTTTTTAAAGCACTAAATTCAAATCAAAAACATCTTTTTTGAACTATAAGAATGAAATATACGTAATTCTTACACGTTTGTTATTTTTAGGTTATTGGTAAACAACACTTCTAAATTGTACGATTAGTTTATATAAAACTGCAGTTTATACATACAACGCATTGAATTAAGCTATGCCGTTTTTTTTTAACTGAAATCTTATAACATTTTACATAAATCACAAAAGATTTTGCGAAGATTTTTTAAAAATTGAACGAGTGCCATTAAAAAATGTGATTTTAGTACCAAAATTACGCATCGACAACAAAGCCTTTTGATGTCGATATCTACTAAATTATTGGAGGCACCAGTTTTTCTCAAATCACTTTCAAATTGTGAAACATTGTACAGAATTTTGAGAATAGTTATAAGTAAAAATTATTCACGGCATTCATTTGTGGCTTAAGAAACTTTCTTTGGTCGGATTTATTTGAAAATGTGGTTACCAATATTTCAGCTAGCAGAATTTTTTTTAGAAAAGGAGCACACTGTTTTAATTATGTGAAGAAATTAAATATATTATTAATTTATCAAAATCTATTTATAAAAAGGCAAATAGTTTTACGGCATTCCCTCTGTAATGTTAAGAATTTAAAAAACTTAACAAGGTTACCAACAAAATATTAGGGTTTCGAATCATTCCAAGGCTGTTATTTCATAATAATTAAAGAAATTAGGCAAAAAAATTTCTTGAGGCTTGAGAAGAAATATATTTAAATAAATTTCAATAATTTTTTTTTTAAACAGAAACCTGGATTTTCATTAAAACCCTCATATATGCAATATAACCACTTGGTGAGATATGCCCATATACGAATAGTCAAAACATTAAAATTAGATTAAATTTTAATTAAAAAAAAGAAAGAAAAACTGTATTTACTTTTTACCGTGTATTCGTAAATTTTATTTTCTGAAATAAAATTGTATTTTCTAAGAAAAAGTTACAATCATTTACTAAATTTATTAAGCTTGTAAAGATAGTTCTAATAGATTCTCCTTTCGTTCCAACATTTTAGACATAGCGAATTAATGCAAGTACGCTTCGAGACAATAAAGGGATATATATGAGCAATTATTTTAAAAGTGCTACTTAAATTGAGCCTGAAATCGTAATTTTTTTTTTTTAGGGCACATCGATATGACCCGTGTTTTCAGTTAGTTTGAAACTTCAGAAAACCGAAAAAAATCATGAACAAGAAATCGGCGATAGGTGCCAAAAAGATTTTTTCACTTTTATGTCAAAAACCGTGTTTTTCGTATCTGAGCTACCCCAAATTTTTAAAATAACTTTTTAGGTAAATAAAATCTAAAAAAATAGATAAGAAAATCTGATTGCCAGGGAAAAACCACTCCAGAAGAAAAAAAAACTTATCTTTATACGATGAAATTTAGCCAAGTTATCGACAATTTAAGATTTTGTTCCAATTCGTCTTAAAAAAGATTGAACTTTTATTGAAAAATGCCTCTTTCTGAACTTTAAACATGCATTACTCGCTTGATTTTCATCGTAAAATAATATTTTTTTTTTTTAAATCAATTAATTTTTCCCTGAGTATTCATTTCTTCAAGAAAGAAATCATTTTTATGGAGCCAATTTCAATTTTTAGGTCAAAAACTGTGTTAATTTGACTGTGTTAAATTTTGCTACTCACAGTTTTCAAAGGCTTTTGACCTAAAAATTGAAATTTGGTCAATAAAAATGATTTCTTTCTTAAAGAAATGAATACTCAAAGAAAAATTAATTGATTTAAAAAAAAAATTTATTATTTTACGATGAAAATCAAGCGAGTAATGCATGTTTAAAGTTCGGAAAGAGGCTTTTTTCAATAAAAGTTCAATCTTTTTTAAGACGAATTGGAACAAAATCTTAAATTGTCGATACCTTGGCTAAATTTCATCGTAAAAAGATAAGTTTTTTTTTCTTCTGGAGTGGTTTTTCCCTGGCAATCAGATTTTCTTATCTATTATAGATTTTATTTACCTAAAAAGTTATTTTAAAAATTTAGGGTAGCTCAGATACGAAAAACACGGTTTTTGACATAAAAGTGAAAAAATCTTTTTGGCACCTATCGCCGATTTCTTGTTCACGATTTTTTTCGGTTTTCTGAAGGTTCAAACTATCTGAAAACACGGGTCATATCGATGTGCCCTCAAAAAAAAATTACGATTTCAGGCTCAAATTAAGTAGCTCTTTTAAAATAATTGCTCATATATAAATATATTAAGTGGCTTCATGGAACCAGCAGGTGCTTTTCCCAAAGGAAGATTCGTTAATACAATTGCATAACTGGCCGCTTATATAATATTTAACGTTATATTCTTATATATAAGCAACTAGTAGTATAGCACTACGTATATACCGACGCAACTTACCAGATGTTTTAAGTATCCTACAGGTTGCTTTTTCAAGACTATAATATTAGGATGTTATATTTTATACATAGGGTTATTATCAGATTAGATTTTTGTAAAGATGGGTTACTTTAACAGAATATATATGTATATCATTATTTTTTATTTTATATATAATTAAATATAATAAAATTTTATATAAAAGCTCTTTATCTTATTATAATATTTCAAATCTCATTTCATAATGTAAATATTTTAACTTACTTTAAAAATAATTTTCTCATTCGTAAAATAATAATAAGTATAATCATACATATTTTAAAATTATATATATATATGTGTATGGTTAACATGTTTGTTTTTCAACAAGAAATCTGGAAAACTCTACTGTATATAATGCAAACAATTCAAGATAATACAAAACCTTAACATTAATGTTATTAAAACCACAAAATTTTCGAAAATATATATGTTAAATTCAGCTTTTGTAAGTATATACACAGTAAAAACTAACTCCCTTAGATTAACAAAAAAAATATATTTTCTAAAAATTAGTAAATTATCGGAAAATTTTGTAAATATTCGATAAAAATCGAAAATTTACTAAATTTAGTATATTAAAAAAGAATTCTAAAATTCTCGAATTTTTTTATAATTTCGCAAAAGAAATTGATAATTTACAATTTTTTTTCGAAAATTTACAAAATATAGTTGTACATTAGGGTGAATCAAAAAAAAAAAAAGTGCTTGAAATTAGATCTTCATGGAGTATGTTATTGTACACATGATACTACACTGAAAAAAGTAACTTTCTTATATTAATAAAAAAAATTAGAACATTTTCGAAAAATTAGTAAATTTTCAAAAAAAAATTGTAAATATTCAAAAAAAATCTTATATTTACTAAATTTAGTATATTAACAAAAAATTCGAGTATTCTCGATTTTTTTTGTGAATTCGTAAGAAAAATTGATAAATTACAATTTTTTTTCACAAAATTTACAAAAAATAGTTGTAAATTTACGAAAAATAGTTGTGAATTTACAACTTTTTTCGTAAAATCACAAAAAAAAATCGAGAATTCTCGAATTTTTCGATAATATACTAAGTTTAGTAAATATACGATTGTTATCGAATATTTACAAAATTTTTTGAAAATTCAATAATTTTTCGAAAAAATTATATTTTTTTGTAAATCTCAGAAAGTTACTTTTTACAGTGTAAGATACCATGGAAAATTTCAGCCTATATGGTGACGTTTTTGAGGTCGCACAAGTCGCTAGAAGCTTTTTGAAAATTGAAAATTGAGGGCGGCTCACAATAGATTCACAAAATTTTATTTAAAGTTTTTAAATATGCCAGGGGTACGTTGTTTTGGTTGCTGGTTTCAAAAATCGAGGTTTCAAAATACAAAAATGTATTAACACCCCTAAATTTATGAGAAACACTTTTTATTTGCGATTTTTGCTAAAAGAGGGTTAATAACACAAAATAATCCTCCATTTGTTAATAAAAATGAAAAAATGTTTCTTGTTAATGTCGAAAAAGCCATAATTGACATTAGCCGTAAATTGGGCGCACATATAAGGGTTAAAACCAGGCCCATACATGAAAACATCCCTGGCTTGGAAAATAATAAAATTAATTCAAGAATTTTTTTTTTAAAGATGTCAGCTGTAGATTAGATCACACATGTTTCAAAAATATCCTTAATTCCAAAGAACCCTAAGAATCTAAATATTTTATTTGTCGATATAACAAAAATTCAATTGCCCAAAAATTTAATCCCCGACAGCATCACGTAATTTCAATAGCTGTTATATTTTTCAATTATAGGGAAATTAGCTTAGCAGATATTTTTAATTTATTCACAAATGAGGAACAGTAGATTGCAAACAAAAACTCTTAACCTGAATAAAGTTTTTATTTGTTACCTATTCAATATTTAATTTAAGTGTTGAATTACACCTTTCTTTATCTGTAGCAAGTGAATAATGTACATTATGATTTCAATTTGATCATTAGTTTGAATCAAAAAGCGTAAGATTCATCGATATCTACCTCACGGAGTAATTAGGTTCTATCAAACCCACTTGACGTACAATTTATTCTAAAAATTCTTCATACTTACTGATCTTTTCATTAGAAATAATATTAACATTTTTAAAAAAAGTTCTAAAATACAAACACTCAAATAAAACTTTTTCGATCATAAATAAAATTTAAATGAAATAAAAATAAATCAATGTAAAAACAAAATCTAAGAGAGCTCATAAAAATGTAAAAGACTTTATAATATAAAGTAAACGATTAACTTTGATAAAAAAAAATTTTTTTTCTTTTATATTATCCAATTGCAAATATTAAGATAATAAGCCATTATTTAGAAAATGTAGGGAAGAAAGAAAAAAAGTTTATTTAATATATTTAAATAGTTTTCTTTTGAAGTTTACTAAAAAGGAAATTTGTCCCATCGGTACTTATTAAATAAATCATGCAAAGTGAATAACCAATCATTCTTTCTTGTTTTTTTTTTAAGAATATAAAAATATCCTTAAAAGTTTTCTCTGTATTAAGAATAAATAAATGTAAAACTAAATGGGGGACCACCCAACGAATTTTATTTTATTCCTGTTTATTCAGGAGTAGCAAATAAAGTATGTATATTGGCCTTGACATTGTTTTCAATATTTGGATACATTTTTAGGTTGATCTACTTGAATTTTGCTTGAAATGTTTAAATAATTTTTTACAGCATAAATTTAGAAAAAAGAAACTCTGAATTCCAGTAGAGCAACCATAAAGTTTAAATTTCGTAATTGTTTTGATTTTGGTTATGCTTATTTATGATGAAAGTAAACTCTTAAAAATTGGGTTACTGAGGAGCTAATTTATGATAAACTATCAAACCACATAACTACGAGGGCTCATTTATTTGTAATTCAACAAGTCCAGATTTTGAAGTCCAAATATTTACTTACAGAATGGTTGTTATAAACTTACTGATCCTCCATAAACAAAATTTTGTAAACAAGAACCGAGCTAATGTACACGTATAAATATAAATTAACAAGTGCTTTTTATAAACCACTTTCTATTGAATCAGAGTAAATATAATGGCATTATACAATTTTCTACATCTGTATTATATCAATTGAATTAAGTAAAAAATTTTTTTTATTTGCAGTAAATCATCACAAAAAATATTGATTTTTTTTAATTTTATTCTATTCATACATGAAAAGAAAATTTCATTTAATTAAAATATAAAATAGTAATTAGTAAAAACTTAAATTTAATATGTAGGTTATTTGAGTTTTCAGTAAGATGGAAAATTTTCTTAAATTTATTACTTAAGTTTAAGATATAATTGTATTGTCTAAAAACTAAAGTTTCAAATATAAATTAAATATTATACATTTTATTATCTTTATAGTTTAGTTTTTAATTTATTAATTAATTAATTTTCTTTTTAATTTACGTGTTAGATTACTTTTATAATTCAGAATTTGTTATTAATTCATGTAAGGTTTTGTGAATATAAAATTTTTTACTTAAATCGTATTTTATTAAATTTAATTTTTTCTCGAAAGAGAAATGAATTCCACATTGTATATAAACGTTCAAGTATTCGACTTCTTTTTAAATATTTTCTATATAATCAGTCATTTCTTATATAATAACATTAAACGTTACCTCTGAACATTTTATAACATGTGTTAACATTTTTGCTTCATAATTATGCAGGCAATTGAACTTTGTGTAACATCCTAAGAAATCAGTTACTAATATATTTATATGCTGTTCAATACTTCATTCTATTCAAATTTTTGATTGGGTTGGTTCAATTCTAAAAGTAGTAAGACGGGTACTTATAAACTCTTAATTATTTATTAAAATTTATAACAACAGATTGTTGGTGTTTTGCGCCAACGTTAAAAATAAAAAGAATTGTTTTTTACGTCCTCAGTTAAATTTTTATGCAATGGATGGATCAGTTAAAATTTAATAAAGTTTATTGGTAAAAAATAAAATTAATAATTTATATGTCTTTCATAATTAAAATGATTTATACATGCTCATAAGCCTGTATTCAGTCCCTCGGTTCAGAAACTATTATCTTTGTTTTATATAAACTCTAGAATGACTACTTTTATTTTATTCCTGTTTAATTCAGAAATAGCAAATAAAGTATGTATTTTGATATATTTTTGATTCATATTTTTTGACTAATTTTCATAAACCACCAATTTACTAACATTTTTTATTTTCAAAACAATTTTAGATGTAAATATTTAATGTAAAGCAAATCATTGAATTTTTATCATAACCTCAAAAAAATATATATGAAAAAATACATATCAAGAAAAAATGAATAAGTAAAACATAAATGAAAAAAAAAAATAGCAAATTTTTCATAAAATTTAAATTTCTTTACATACACTCATATTGATTTCTTAACATATACCATCACCAAAATAATAATAATACAATAAACTATCAAGCGTAATAACCTCTATTATTGTATATGTACGTATATGTGTAATCTATTTCCATATAATACACGAATCGATTATAATAAATGTATAGTATAAAGTAATACACCTTACGCAAAAGTTATATATACCGAAAACCCCCTTACATAATACATTAGAGTCCTCTCTTCTAAAACTCCATACAAATTTGCGTTCCGCATTTAATACTATAGCAATCTAAATCGACTAAAACGATACACACAATATATATATATAGCTAAATATATTCTCTTCTTCCCTTATATTCGCAATTGAAACCAGATTTAAGCGACGAATGCTTAATGAAGTTGCAACATGCCCCTTAAGAGGATTATATTATATACGCGCGTGTAGGAAGTTAAGAGAAACGAGACTTGTACATAAGCATTTTCTCCAAAATTTTCTCTCTCTTTCTTCTATACGTAGAGCTTAAATGCATTGCACGTTTATTTTATGTATTAAGTGAGATTTCTATACCAAAGTTAATACAAAAAGAGAGCTAATAAATTCCTTTTTAACTAAATTATTTGTTCTGCACATTTTGGCTTAATAGAAAATTAAACTTATACTATGTGTTTCAGATCAACAAGATTCTCTATAACCAATCATATTTATAACTAGATAATCTGTCTCTCTCTCTTACTCGTTATTTTACTAGCTTATGATTGGTTTTCCAAAAAGGATATCTTGTTGATCTAAAACAGACTGTATGACACGCATTTTAGATTCGAAAATTTTTTCTGTTTTACTTTTTAGATCAGCATAAAAGTTTCTTTCTTTTTTATTCATTTCATCGTTTTGGATCTCTTGTATGAAGCTTTTTTTATTCTTTTGTACGTAAAAGTACTTGGAATTTTAAATCAACTTTTTTTTATACTTTTCTTTTTTAACATTTAAAACGCTCATGTTTTAACTAAAAGAGAAAGAAGCTTAATTACAAGAAGAAGTCAAGAATGCAAAATAGTAGTTTTTCTTTTTCAAAGAAAGTATTTATAATATAGAGTGGATATATTATAAAGAGACAGACTATTGTTTATTTATCTTTTTTTTTTGAGTGTATTTAAAAAGAGATATTTATAAGCTTTATATTGGAAAAAAATAAAAAGTATTGTTGAAATTATATATCAAAAGAACTTTTTTTTAAGGATACTTGATGTATATAAATTCAAGGAAAATTTAAATAGAATTTTATTTTTAAAAAAATCTTTTTGATGAAAAATATATGAATAAATATGATTTTTGAAACATGATGATGTTTAATTACCTTGTTTCTGTTTATTTGATGAACTAATATGGGATTTTCTGAGTTATTTTGGCAAAAAAAAATTTGATTTTTTGAGTTTTTTTTTTATTGTTTTTAGCTTTTCATTTTGGTAGTTTTTTAATTTTCTTATTTTTTTGGATATATTGGAGTTATCCCAATTTTATTCAATTTCAGTTTGCTGTCAGATGGTTTGCTTAAATTTTGATTAATTTAGTGATTTTTAGAGGTATTTGGTTACCTAAAGTATCGGGTGCCCAATACGAAAGTTCAAATTTTTTATTTAGATTGAATCTAGTCGGATCAATTTTCAGATAACCCTGAAAATATTCAAAAACGGGCTACATGTACAGAAAGAATTAAAAATTAGTCTAGTTAAGAATTCGAAAACCCAAAAAAACTAAATTTTCCTGGTCAGATACCCAATATTTTATTTGATTGCACACCCCTATTTTCAAGGGAATGATAGTTTTTTCAAAACCACTATTTATTGGTTGACTGGAGTCAGATGCCAAGAGGCTTTTATTGACCCAGCAGCGTTATGTTGTTTTTATACCGCCTTTAGATACCCAAAATCAACGCCCATATAAATGGTTATTTTCAGTCTGAGCTGCAAAAAGAACTTGAATTGCCCACTACATATGCGAAATATCTACCAAGGCAGGATAATAACACTTTTTGGCTGTCTGGCGACAAAATATAAAAAAAAAAACTGAAAACAAAAAGTAACAAAAAATATTTTAATCCAGTTACAGCTGGACCAACCCATATCGTAAAAATATAAAATTTTATTTATTTTTATTTTCTTTGAATTTCAATTTTTTATAAGCTATTGAATTTAATATCTTTTTATATATTTTTTTTTATTTGAAACATGATATAAATAAAAAAAAATTGCTATATTTTTTATTATTTATGAAAAATTACATTTCTTGTATTACAAAAAATTTTTCATTTATTATATTTTATTTATTAAATTTTATTTTAAAGTTTCAAATTACTTTTTCTTTTTATTTTACTATTTTATTACTCAATTAATTCATAAAAAATAAAACGTTATATTTAACCATTTTTGAAATTGAATTCTTTTAAAATGACGTTTACGTCTGAATATTTTTTGACTCGAACTACTTAATAAATGTTTTTCATATTACATGTGGTTATTAATGAATTTTCATTAGCAGTTTTCATGATTTTATTGAAAAATATTAAAACAAATTAATGTGGACAATCACTCCAAATATTTTCTTAGAAAGGCTCCTTATTTACTTAAAAAATAAGAATACGAAAAAGAAAGTAAAGAATGGACCAAATCCGACGTAATTTACCTTCCGAGGCGAAGCTTAGGATGGTAAACTGCGATTCGGGGCATTCTTTATTTATGGACAAGGTCCGTATAAAATTTTTCTGTGACAGTAGCGAGAAAGTTAGATTTTCTTAGCTGCGCAGTGCCAATATAAAAATATATTTTTACCTTATCATTTTATATAATTTTTTACATAGATGAGTTATAATATAAAAAATGAATATTTTAAGCTAAAAATGTAACCTATTGGGTCATTTGAGTCACTCTTTCCATTTTTGCAGTCAATTTTGGCCTATTACCCCCAAAAAATGCGTTATCGACTCCTAATGTTGTTTTGATTCTCAACTGTCCAAATAATATAAATATTCAACTGTCCAAGAATGGTTAATTTGGGGTTAATGAGTTAACAAGTTTGTTACAAAGGCTAAGACACCTTCTAAAACTCTCCAGTTATGACACCCAATACTGATGACATCCAAATAGTCTGTACAATAAAATACAAAAAATAAATAGAAATCACCTTTATCACTTCAACTAAACAATAGAATATCAAACGCAATTACATGCTAAATACAAAATCATTTATAAAAATTTGAATAATAATTAATTCAATTTAGTACAAAAAAAGATAAAATAAATCACTGTTAGAATATTGTCACGTTTTAATAGTTTCACAGCATGCTTATTTTCATAAGATGATCTTTTATAACACGCTTTTTTCACGATGAATACTAATGAATTTTACAAGATTTTAATTAGAAAAAAAAATGAAGATAGTAGTATTATCTTTTAGCTTGTAATTTTTTTAAATTAATCATTTAATTAACAAGTTTTAACTAAATTAAAAAATTTTTCTCACTTTTTTTAATTTAATTAGGGGTTATTATGAGTTAATGAAATGAAAAATTTTTTTTTAGAATTACTTAAAATATTATAAATCATATTCACTGTTTATTAAAACTTTTTTTATGACAAAAAAAATACCCTGCCACTAGCTGGCACTAAGGTTCCTCAAACAATGAGCTTAATACATTAATATGCCACTAATATCACCGATTACAAGCATGCAATCATACATAAATTTCTATTAACTTAAAAGTATTTTTTTATTGATAAAATTTTGGAACTAAAAAATTTTCAAAAAATTAATAATGAGATTCGAGATATCGAGTAAAAACCATATTTCCAAATATATGTACTTTCATGGAACTAAATGAAGTATTACACCAAAAAAAAAAAATATTGCTGTTTTTTTAAATTTTAGAAAAAATCAGATTAAAAAAATTACTATAAACTAAAAACTACTATAAACTAACTTTCTAAAACTAGTACTCTCATAGAAATAAATTAGGTACTACGTCCGAAAAGAAAAAAAAATTGGTGTTTTTTGTATTTTTTTGCGAAAAAAATTTTAGGAAAAAAAAAAAAAAAAAAATTAATTATTAGATTCCAGATATCCAGTAAGAATCATACTTTCAAATATAAGTACTTTCATGGAAATAAATGAGGTATTACTTCCAAATAAAAAAAAATAAAATAGTTTAAGATTTTTTAATGAAAATATTTTTGAAAAAAAAATTAGGTCCTAATTCCATAATGGTTGTGGTTAATTCTTATGAATTGTCAAAAAATCTTCAAAACTAACAGATGAATACGGTTTTTCTGCATCAGGGCCAAATTTTTAGGGTATGCTCGAAAAGTTTCGAAACAACAACTTCAAAAAAACATATTTATGAAATTTGAGTAAGAATACTATGAAATATGTAGAAAACCCAACAAACGGTCCAATGAATGATATTAGGAGAAATTTTTTGAGGTTGCGACGAGGATACTTTTAATAAGCGACCTCAAGAACATTTTATCTGACATTTTCAAGATAATTAGTCAAGTTTTTTATTAAATATGTCAAATACGATCGAAAAATACGGTATTTTTATAAGTGCTAATTATTCGGGGTTGGAACCTAAAAATTGGAAAAGTACTTACGTACATATAGAATGTATGGATTCTAGACTAAAGGCTTAAAATTAAACTTCTTATGATTTCACAAATTAAGGTTCAAGTTTTACAAAAATATTTTGTAAAAATAATATAAATGTAAAAAAAATTTTATATTTTCAAAAAATTCTTTCAGATACAAAATTTTTATCCAATTTATGTAAAATCTAAAAGTGATAGATTCCTTTAAACTAAAACATTTGAAATATAAAAGGTTAAAGTGAAAATAGAGAAAGAGAGGAATAGAGAAATGAGTATACAAACATGACTCGTGGGATACCATTAACTGGTTTGAGAGGAATTCCATGTTGCTCAATTCTAATCAAGCGTCTCTTGACTTTTACCACTTTATATAGAATACTTAACATTGCAATGTCATTTTATATTACTCTCACTCGCTCTCTCTCTCTCTCTCTCTATATAACATTAAATTATGTTACTCCCAAAATGTATTTTACTTGTTTAAGATTTTTTTTTTTTTTTTTTTTATCAATGCTTTTTATTGCATATATAAAGGATTCCATATAAAGAGAGGAAATTAACGTATAAATCGAAGATCGTTTTTTTGGAAAAAAAAGTAGAAGAAATGCAAATAAAAGTAGTCAGAGGAGCACGAAATTGCAACGATATAAATAAAAATTGAGGTGAAAATATAGAAAAAAAGAAGAAATTTCTGATAGGTTAGTTAATTTAAAAGCTTTGGCAATGACGGTCGACCACTACGATATAAAAAGGAGAAAAAAAAAGAATTGAATAAAAAAAGTAAAAAAAAAAAATTTTTAGAGAGTTAAAATGAGTAAGAGAAAATAATAGTTAGCCTTTCGACTTTTTTATAAATTCTATGCACGATTCTCGCGAGAAGAGAAAAGTGGAGAATGATGATGCGAGATTTCAATAGCAAGCCAATGGGCTTTTCCCTTTGATTAAATGTAAATTGTGCGGGGAATACGATTAGTACTTTTATACATTTATAAGCTTCTCTAACACATATAAATTTTGTATTTTCTACTATTATGTATCTTTGAGTTATTCGTCTCTTTACTTTTCAATATAGTTTTCTCACGCTCTTCTAGTTCAATTTAAAAGAAAATATCTACATAAAAGAGATACCTTTTTTTTATTTTATTTGCTGAAAGCATAAAATCTATTGGTATCGGTAATGAAACAAGAATATTTGACAATTATATTGGCTAATTTTTATAAAGATGAATGACATTTTATTGATTTTATACTATTATGAAATTGTGTCAAACATTTTGAGTTAAGATATTAGATTATTGTGGTTTTGCTATTATAATTTTAGTATATGAAATAGGTATTTTTTAAACGAGGGACAAAATATTGGTTTTGACAGACGAACCCCATATTTTGTCCCGTAATCTAAAACAGTTTTACATATAATGGACAAAAAAGACGCTCCCTAGTGTAGAAAATAGGCTTTTTTTGCCCTAGATATGTAATAGTATAGTATATAGGTGTAGAACGAGTGCAGAAAATTCTTTACGCACGAGTTTTACGCCCGGGAGGGCAAAAAAAGTTTTAAGCTGAATTCTGGCTCCCTGATATAAGACAAAAATAGTATATTACGATCCATGTCCATAAAAATAAAGTATGGATCAATTTTCACGTAAACTCTTTACACGCAGGTGAATACGAGGGTAGTAAACTGCAATTTGGGATATTCTTGTTTATACTCTTGAGGAAACACCCTCAAAGCCTGCTAATATGTGGTTTCTGGCCGCAGATGAAATATTTTTTACCTCCGACAAAAGAAATCTGAAAAGATTCTTGACTATAGAAAATAATGGCCCAGGTTTCAATTTACTTGCAATCTGGATAATTTTTTATTTTTTCTAGCCGTACATAGCAAATTGTAATCTACCATTAAACCTGAAATTGATATAGGCAGTATTTATGAAATCTTTTGTTTTTTAATTTTAATTTTACAGTTTATTTAAATATCATTTATAAAATTTAATTTTTTGTTTCAAGATTTTCTTTAATTACAACGCCGTTATATAATTTTTAAATATATATATATTTGTAAGCAATTTAAAATTGCCAGAATTTTTTTCCACTTCAAGTTATACATATTCGTATCAGATCCATTTTTAAAATCTTAAGTGGAATACAAAAAATGTTTGAAATTTGCAAAAAATGAATTTTCAAAATCTGTTTTTTCATATCTAAGGTTTTAAAAATGTTATAACTCATTGGTCTCTCTTCTTTATCAAAAATCTTCAAGTTTCAGATGTTGTTGAAAAAAATGATGAAAGAATGTAACTGTATTTTGAAATCTTAAAAATAATAATGTGTTTAAAAAAATCTAATCAATTTTGAATGAAAATATTTTTGGGCCTTAATTTTTAAATCTTTTAATTTTCCATTTGTAGATATTACAGAACCCTACATAGTTTTACGTTACCACAGTGTTATTACCACATGGTTATTACGTATTCAATGCAATTCAATGTTGTTGTTATAAACAGTCCGGGATTTTGATTACGTTTTTTTGTTGTAAAAGTTATTAAGAACTTGTTTACTTTTATAAAATTTATAAATCAAAAATTTAAATACTGTAATTTTCTAATATCAGTATTCAAAGTTGGTAAATATATTTTTTATTTTAATAATAATTGTTTTTATTAGTTTTAATTATTTTTAACAATAAGTTCTAAAATGAGGCCAATTTTGAACCATTGTAAATAATCAATGAAATAATAAAATTTGTAAAAATATAAAGAATTTCATTTCATTCTTCAATCTTATAATAAATATTTTTTAAATTTTATTATTTTCAAGAAACTTGTCGTTACTCGTTAGTATGTGGACGCAAGTTAAATCCTATGTAATTCATGGTTGCATGTATTCAGACGCGATTATAAACACAATACTGTTTTAAATTTAATGAAGAAAATTATGTAAAGTTTAAATGTATTTGACAATTTTTAATTCTTGAAAGTATTTGCATGCAATCGTATGTTATGACCAAACCTACATAACCGCAAAATCAACAAAAAATTGCAATATGCAGAGTAATATATATTATTAAACCTTTTTTCAACAATTGCAATTTCGACATCAGCACTGTAAAAAGTAACTTTCTTATATCAACAAAAAAATTAGAAAATTTTCGAAAAATTAGTAAATTTTCAAAAAAATCTGTAAATATTCGAAAAAAATCGTATATTTACTAAAATGGGGGCGGCCATCTTGTGGACAATATAAAGACCAATCAAATTGTTTGTTTACAAATTTGAATTTTTCTATTTTCTTTATAGGTTATAACCTATATTTCTTTGATATTTTTTTAATAAAGCTAAGGGGAAATTATAATGCGGGCGAACAACGTGAGCCCGCTATAGTCTAGTATTAACAAAAAATTCGAGTATTCCCGATTTTTTTTTGTGAATTCGCAAGAGAAATTGATAATTTAAAATTTTTTTTCAAAAATTTACAAAAAATAGTTGTAAATTTCCGAAAAATAGTTGTCAATTCACAACTTTTTTCGCAAAATCACAAAAAAAAATCGAGAATTCTCGAATTTTTCGATAACATACTAAATTTAGTAAATTTACGATTTTTATTGAATATTTACAAAATTTTTTGAAAATTCACTAATTTTTCGAAAAAATTCTATTTTTTTTGTAAATCTAAGAAAATTACTTTTTACAGTGAGTTTAAAAGTTTGTTATTTTGGTCTAAGGCGATAAGACAATTATAATGAAAAATTACTGTTACGGAGCTTGAAAAGAAACACTTACACCAAAAAATTTAAACCAGCCAGAAGTGTTTTGGTTAACTCGCGAGAAAACTATTTAATAACATTGACCCCTAAGCTTCTAAGCCAAATGAAGGCAAATTGAAATTAACAGAGGGTATCCAGAGTATTTTTTCAACACATTAAAGTCATCCATAATTATAGACTGTAATTTGGTTTCTCAAAGGTAGTAGTCTGTCCTTGTTTCAGTAACTCCCCCCCCCCCTCTTTTTATTCTGACCATTTGACCTTCCCTTTAATCCTGGTTAGCGTTTGTCTGCTGCTAAGTGTAGAATGCTAGCAAAAATCCCGCTACAAATTTGGCGCCTAGATAAACAAAAAATCTTTTATAATTAAAAGAAAATTTAAAAATTAAAAACATTTTACAGGACCAAAACTACTTAAAAGCGAGAACATTTCGGATATAACAGAAAATGAGTGCAAAAGGTAAATATTTAGTCAAGAAATTCACGATTATAGACTTTATTTGATTTAATAAAATTTTAGAACTTTTTTCAGGCTTGTAACATTTAAAGCCATCACACAGTGATAAATCACCATTTACTATGAATAATTTAAATATAAACGTCTTGAATGACTATTGTTTAATTCACATCTTTGAATATTTGTCTTGCAAAGAGAAACTGGTCCTGGAACTCGTGTCTAAGAGATGGAATTCAGTGAGCAAACTTTCATGGAATCATGTTACAAGTTTTACATTAGATTTTATGTTTCTCTATAAAAATTTATGTATATATGGAGACAAAATTAAAAACACTGCTTTCCTTGTTCAAGTTTTAAAAAGGTGTGGACATTATGTAAACACTTTGATGTTTTGTGGTGTTTACACCCATGTAGTAGATGTTCCACAGTTATTGAAAAAATTATATAAATACTGTCACAATATAACAGAAATAGAATTAACTGAAATACAACATATTCCAATGGAAACTTACAGTCGATTGATTATAAATAATCATAATATAAAAAGTGTAACTCTTAGAGGTATAGAAATATCAACTGAATGTTTATTGAACTTAGATTTAAATATCATAGAAACATTTATTTTTGCCTATTGTGCTGTTGATTCGAAAGTAAATATGGGTGATATTTTAGCACATATGAAAAACATAAAAATATTAGAAATATGTGCTCATCAATATAATAACGATGATTTTGATGTTAATTTTGCGTTAGATGGATTAAATGATGGTAAAATAGAAAATTTAACTGAACTATCCCTAACATATTATTTAGAAAACTTAATTGTCAATAAGTTAATTGAATTACTTAGCAGGCAAAAACAATTGCAAAAACTTGAATTAAATAACATTCCAAAAGAATTAATTCGTACCATTTTGTCTTTAGAACATCTTCAAAAAATTACATTAAAATATTTAAATGATGAATTTTTGAGTAATCTTGGCTATTTTAAGAATTTAAAATCATTAGGTGGTAAAAGAGATATATTTACTGATCTGCATTTACAAAATATATCAAAATGTGTGAGTTTACAAGAACTTAAAATAGACACGCATTTATGTAAATTAACATCAGAAGCAGCAAATCATTTTAGCAAATTGGAAAACTTGGAATTTTTGACACTAAAAATAATGGAAATATTGAATATAGATAATTCTGAAACTTTAGCAGCCATTAGTAAATGTAAAAAACTAAAAAAACTGGAAATTTTTCAAATAGAGTTTAAAGAGGAAAATGAAGAAGAAATTGAGAATATGGAATTTTTTCCAGCTTTAGAAACATTTAAAATATGGTATTCAAATGTAACAAATAAAGTTTTAGCAAATGTTGTATTAAAATCACCCAAAATACATTATTTTATTTTAGAAAAATGTAAAGGGTTCAACAATGAATTTGTTCATTTAGTTGATAAAATAACTAACGATTTAGACTATAAGCAAATCCTAAACATAAAGGTTACTAATTCATATCCTAACTTATGTCTTCAAAAAGATAATTTAACTAATGTATCCCCTAGAATATCTTTACAAATTAATTAAATTTAATTTTATATGCTTGAAATTAAGTTAAGACAATAAACTTTATTTTAAAAAATTGCTACGATTTATTTAATTTACAAAAATATTTAATAAATTTTTCACATGCTGCTAACAGAATTCATTTGCTACAGCTGAAAATGGATTTTGCAAGCTGTAAGCGTTATGTGGCTTGCGGATTCAAAAAAAATTTTTTTTAAATAGTTGATAGAAACATAAAATAGAAAACTTAAAAGTGTTACATTTAAAAAAAATATATTTTTAAGTATCAGTATTTTTTAATTTTTTGGTGAATTATTATATACTAAATGAATTCAGTGTAGTACATATGAAAATTTAAAAAATATTATTTGTTAAAAAAGAACAGTAACACATGGTGGGTAAGAGATATAAAAAAGATTTGGTTTATATAGATTATTTTTTTTTTTAAATTAACATATTTAAAAGTACTATCTGTGGTACTATCCAATGACCTAAAATAAAAAGGAGTATTTGTTGTATTATACTGTTTGTATTTTAGAAGTGGAAATAAATAGGTAATAACAATCCAAAGACCAAAAAAGTGTGGTTCCAATCGCATGTAAACTTCCGAGGTGAAACAGATTTCGGGACATTCTTTATTTATATAGTCCAGACACGGCACGTAAGGCCTTCTTGATCAGCAACCCAAAAAACCCGTAAGGACCTAATCTGGTCGCTCAAAGTCCGTAAATAGAAAAAAAAACCCTTTTAGGGTTAGTTTTTGCTAATTTAAGGGTAAAATATTGATTATTTATAAAAAATTACCTCAAATTTTTGTTCAACGACCCAAAAAACTCTCTTAAGTCAATTCTTGGCTAAATCTAGAAACTCAATTTGCTAATAATTCCAAAAAAAACCCTTTTTGGGGGTAGTTTTTGCAAATTTAAGGGTGTTCCGACAATATTTTCCGGAAAAGACCCCGATTTTCGTGATCAGTGACCCAAAAAATAAATAGTAGAGCAAATCTCATGTCACCAGTAGAGAATACACCCTAAACCGCGTTTTGACTGGAGTACTAATTAAAATTTTTTTTATTAAAAAATAATAGATTTTTAAAGATGATTCATGAAAATGAGATAATTTAAAAAAATAGGTCTGCTTACATAATTTTATTTGTAAAATTAATTTTAGTGTAATTATTCATTAATGTATTTGGCAAAAAGAAAAATAAATTAAAATTGTAAAAAAATTTTTGTTTATTTACTAATTTACAAAATGTGTTAACCACCTTTCAAGAACGAATTCGAAGTGGTCTATGTTGTCAACTAAAACCGTTCTAAAAAATTTTTATTAAATTCACTCTTGCCTTTGTACATTGTCGATGGTTCAAGAAACTTATTATTTGGTGTGATTTTTTATTAAAAAGTAAAATAAACAGTATTCGGCAATTATGTTAGAAAAAAGGTTTAAAGGAAACAAGTTATTTCTCATAAATACAAAGGCTTTTTGAACCTATGTCAAAAATATTCAATGTTGAAAATTTATGAATTTTATTAACATACTTTTATAGATACGAATACTTCAAAATTTTAATTGATAATTAAAATGCAAAAACTTTAAGTAACTGTATTTGAAAAAATCTAACATTTTTACATTTAAATTCTTCGGTATATTTCATCGGTAGGTAATAGAGAAATCGACAAAATTATTAAACTGCCACCTATGTGTTCGACTTCTTTCTCAGTAAGACCAATGTTGTTATTGTAAAATTTGATGTAAAAGTTAAATTTTTAAGTTTTATGAAATTTTATTTGTTATTCCTAAGTAAGAAAATCATAATTGTAGGCTTCATTTTCTAACTGCAATATTTAATATTGGTAAATATATTTTATGTTTTGATAATAATTTTTTTTAAGTCTTTTTCTTAAATACAGGGATATTTGGAAAGATTTTAGATATAAAATTAAATAATATCAATTTGAAAAATAAAATAAATTTGCATTTTACTTCATTGATACATCAATTTTTATTCATAATTCAAAAATTTTATTTTTGTACTAATGGGGCGATTGCAAGGAGACGCAAGTTAAACTTTCTATATACCCGGTTGCATAAATTCAGAAACAATTATGAATAACGAACCTACCTAAAATAAAGCAATGTAGTTATTTTTTAGATAACAAATAAAAGTAGACTTTTTAATAGAGTTTGCATGTAAAATCTTTAATAACTGAAAGAAAATTTAATGATAACAAAAATATTTTCTAGGGCAGAAGTCAGTTACTAAAAAGTGAGATTTGTTTGGATACTATTCAATATGAGTGGGACAGGTAATATTATTTAAGAATTTTTATTTTAATTAATTTTATTTTAACAAAGAAAAATTGAGCTACAAACTTTTTACAGATTTAAAAGATTTGAATCTATCAGATAATGAAAAATCAGCATCATCTATCCAGTGTTTAAATATAAATATATTAAATGACGATTGTTTAGTTTATATTTTTGAATATCTGCCTTGCAAAGATAAATTAGTCCTACAGTTCGTTTGTAAAAGATGGAATGTGCTCAGTGATCTTTGCTGGAGTCACGTAACAAGTTTGAAAATAGACAACAATTTTCTTGAACCAAATTTATGTGACACTGAAAATAAAACTAAAAGTTTTATTTCACAAGTTTTACGCAAGTGCGGAAATTACTTGACCAGACTTTCAATAAATGAATTTTATAGTCTTCGTGTAGATGGATTTCGGATAATTAACGAGTCATTAAATTTCTGTCATAATATTACTGAATTAGAAGTAATTGAATCAAAAGATATTCCCATGGAAACTTACAAACAGTTTTTTCAAAATAATCGAAATTTAAAAAAAGTTACTCTTAGATCTTCAGTACTGCTAACTGAATGTTTAAACAGCTTAAATTTGAATCTGATTGAATTATTCGTTGCAACTGATTGTAACATTGATTCAAAAATAAATTTGTCTAATTTTTTATCTCAATTAAAAAATTTGAGAATATTGGAAATAAGTGCTTATGATTACCACTACGATGAATTTGATCTGAATTTTTTCATAGATGGATTAAATTCTGGCAATATAGAAAATTTAAGTGAACTTACACTAATTTATTACATTCATAATTTAAAGATTGAAAAACTTGTTAGCTTACTCAGCAGACAAAAACAATTGCGAAAACTTCAATTGAATGATATCCCAGAAGAATTAATTGGCACAATTTTATCACTGGAGCAACTTGTAGACATTAAATTAAGCAAAATAAATCATGAATTTTTGAACAATCTTGGTTATTTTATAAATTTAAAATCATTAGTTGGTTACAGAGATAATTTTACTGATCAAAATTTACAAAATATATCAAAATGTGAAAGTTTACAAGAACTTTATTTAAAAATGTATGGATATAATTTAACGGTCGAAGGAGCGAATTATTTTAGTAAATTGGGAAATTTGGAATTTTTGAAAATAAAAATATTAGGATTTTCTAAAACAGATAATTCTAAGATTTTATCAGCCATTAGTAAATGTGAAAAGTTGAAAAAATTAGTGCTTTATAAACTTGATTTTGAAGATGAAAACGACACAGGAACCGAGGAATTTGAAAAATTTTCAAATTTAGAAACTTATGAAATATGGCACTCAAATATAACAAATAAATTATTAGCAAATATTATATTAAATTCGCCAAAACTCAAATATTGTATTATTAAGAAGTGTGTTAGGATCAACAATGAGTTTATAAATTTAGTTAACAAAATAGCTGATGGTTTTGACTGTGACCAAATTTTGAATATAGAAATTTTTGATGTAAATGTTGAAAAATATAATTTAATTAGTGTATCACCTAGAATATCTTTAAAAATTAATACATTTTATGAATAAAAATATTATTTTGTTGAAAATTAATTTGTTCAAAAATATTTACTTTGAAATTATCCTGCGAGTGAGAGAGTGAGCATATAAGTAAATCAGCCAATTTCTCTGTCACTCACAAAGGAGTATATAAGCATTATTATTTACATAATATTCAAGGGCAAATCCAGAGGGGGTGGTAGGGGCGATCGCCCTCCTAAACTCTAAAAAATTGCATATTTTTTGTTAGTTTTTTTGTTTTAACATGGAACTTGTAGGGTAAATAATTGTTGGATAGTGGACTGTATAATGGTGAATAATTAGGATTTTGGTGATGGTTAAATGAAATAACTTAATAAAAAAATACTTTAATTTAAGTAGCATGAATATCTAATAAACTTTATTATAAAAAATCACGTGTTGCTACTTGGACTATTGTCCTAAGACTGGGCCGGCACTCAACGCCGCTTCTCAAGGCACGCGCTTACACTCTGTGCACACACGCACGCATACTTATATATTATTAACTTATATTAATAATTGTATTATTATATACAGTGTAATATTTAACATTCTCCCCCCTTTTAATTTATTTGCATAGAAAATAAATTAACAAGAAAAATTTACTAGTTTTTATGTACATATTTAAAATAATTTTGAAAATCAATTAAAAATAAAATTTAAAATTAAACCCATAATTTTTCACAAAATAAATAAATAAATCACAATACATTTTTTATTATACATTAGTTTTTTTTTTTTACGTAAATTTATATTAAAAATTTCACACATGCATTCATTCATTCCAAAAAAATCACATTATTTACAATTTTTACAAAAATATTTACAATTTTAATACAAAGAAAATTATACCTTTGCTATTTCTTTTATATTTTGAAAGCCAAATTAGCTTGTTTATTGGTCTAGTTAATTTAGTTGTAGCAGCTTTTAATTTAACAACTCTTACTAAACCGTCATTCCCTGGGCAAATTTTCAGAATCTAGGCATAAGGGCATTTACCCAGAGGTAAGCTATCGTCAGGAATTAGAAAAGTGACGATTTTCATCATCACTATTAATAAAATTTAAGTTTTCTTCTGCATTCTTATTATCAGTAGACAAATGTATACTTTTAATTAAATTAGAGTCAAAATTTTGACTGATGTTATAATCATCTGACTGATTAGAAAAATGCAAAGTAAAATGATGATTTTTTTGACAATACTTACATCTTTTTTGTGATTTACATTCAGGCAACATATGTAAGCCTAAACAATTAAAACATCTATGTTTACTAGCCACAAATTCTTTTCTTTCAAGTATAGTTTTGTTCAAAAAAATATCACAAAAGGAAAAGAAATGATCCTTATTACAAATAATACATTTGATTTGATTATCTTTGTTATGTTTCGAATCATTACTTGTAGGACTTATTGATGACTTATCAAAAATGTTCTTAGTATTGTCCTCGATCGATTCTAAGACAATAACATGATTTTCCATAAATTTGATTAAATCTGAAAATAAGGGAGGTTCTTTACAATTTCTTAAATTTCCAACGAATTTTTCCCATTGTTTACGAGTATCTAAATCAAAAAGAGAAATGGAATGAAAGACTAGCATGTCATCCCAAAACTTGGTATTTCTCTTTAAAGCTTCTAAAGCTTGTATTGGAGCTGTAATACCGTTCAGAATTCTTTTTAATTCTGCAGAGGACTCTTTTCTCATAGGTTTTATACTAAAAAATGAAGCTAGATGTGAGTTAACTAACCGCCTTTTATTTTCAAATTTATCAACTAATTTTTCCCACACGAATGAAAAATTATTATTTGTAATGCTATAAGAATTAACTAACTGAAGGGCTTCACCCTGTAAACTGGATTTCAAATAATATAACTTAAAAACATCAGAATAACTCTTATCAATAACTAGAGACTTAAACATGTCTCGGAAATTTTCCCATTCCGTAAAACTACCGTTAAATTTTGGGATAGGGATTCTTTCCAATTTTTCCAAATTATTTTCAGTGGCAAAACGTGAAGATCTATGTGAGTTATCATTTTGAGGGTTATGGGTTGCTATAAATTCATTAAACTGACATTTATTTTTTAAATAACTTTGTTCAACAGAATCAAAAGTATTATGTTTTATATAATTTGTTTTATCAGAATTAGCTATATTTAAAATTTTATAATGATTTTCCTCAAAATGAAACCACATGTCATTCAAATTTTCCAAACGGGTAGAAGCATTGTATATGCTTTCATTCCCATCCTGAATAAAGTTGGTATAAGAATTTATAATACGTTGCGAAATAGAATTTTGCTCTAAAATTAAACTTTTTGCCATTTTAACTAACGTATATTAATATAAGAAAAAGTTTAATTGTTTAAGTATGCAAACTTCTAACGAAACATATAAATAACTATTTGCGCGAATTAACTGAACAAAATAACTAAATGCGCAAAATAACTGAGTAAAAAACTATATAATAATAGAATATGCAAAATTTCAAAGAAAAAAAAAAAAATCAATGAAAAATGCTGCATAAACCGAACTAGTCAAACTCTTGTTGGAATTATTGAAAAAAAACTGTGCTACATATAAATGTGCAAGAGTTCCCATGAGAACAATCCTAAAAAAAAGATTTTCTCATCGAGGCCCTTCTGAAAAGAAAGAAAATAAAATAAACTAACTACAATTATTTTTAACTAAAAAAAGAAAACTAGTAATTAACTTTTTCTTCAGAAAGGAAACTCAATGGGACCTCCAAACTCATGCAACAAATTTCAACAATTTTTAATTTCTTGTAAATGGTAAAATTTAAATTGCATAAATGAAAACTTATTTCAAATAAATCATCAATAATTCCTAAAACTGAATAACTGATACAGGTTTTCTCACCCAAAAAAGAGAAAAATAAAAAATAACTGTAAAAACTTTAGAAAACTGTATAATAACTGAAACTAAAATATTTCTCTTCTTTTTTGTGGAAAGAACTCTGCAAAACTGAAAAAACTAAATTTTTACAACTAAACTAATAAACTGCTCATCACAAAGGATAATAAAAAATTGCCCAGGATATTTTTTATTAAAAAAAAAACCCAATAAAAAAAATTCATAAAAATAACCATAAACAAACTAATTATTAACTTTCTTACATTCATAATAAACTATCATTTCAATATTCATATCATATCAATAATAATAAAATTAAATTAAACGAAATAATCGCATCACTCATACCGCGGTGCCTTGAACTATACAAACATAAAAAATTTTTCCATTTGAAAAATATTTCTTTTTTTTTTTTTTATAATTTTAACTCGATATATTATATTTTAATTTAAAAAAAAAAAAAAATTTTTTAAATAAAATTAACTGTTTAAAATTAATTTAATAGAATAAAAAAGGAAAATTTCATAAATACAAATGTTGAAAATAATGTAAGTTAAAAATAATATATAAATAAGAAAAAAAGAACCTTGAACTGATGCATGAACTTTCCCATATAGAATAAACAGCGCAGCAAGAAGGAGAAGAAAGCAGACAGCAAGAATTAGAATAAGTTGCGCGCGCCAAACTTCTTTGAACTTGAAATTAAACAGCTGATTTTCACCTGCGCGGGCCCTTTTCAGTAATGATGTAAATTATTTAAAAATTTATGCTTCCGTTTCCTTTCTTCTCGATGACGTCATAGCAAATTTTGAAAAATGGAGTCCTTTCTTTTTTTTTTTAATTTTTTGAAATTTCCTTTTTTTTATTTTTGATGATAATTATATTATTATAACTTTTTAATTAAAAAAATTTTTTAATAATTTTTGATTTAAACAACACAATTTTTATTAATAAAAAAATTTTAAACTTTTTGTCTCAGGACAATTAAACTAATTAAACTTTAAAACTTTTTAACTTCAGTTAACTTGAAATAATTTTTTTTACATTTTACAGTCACATCACCAAAATAATCACAAAATTAATCACTGCTTAAGCATGTGATTATAATATAAAAAAAAAATTGTATGATGGCCTTGAGGTGATTATGCCGGTAAAACCGTGCACATGTTTTTTCACTTCACTCAATTTATTAACTTTAACTTTTTGAATTTTTTACGTTGATGATGCCGTTGAAATTTCATTCACGTGCTTTTGTATATCACCTCAAAACTTTTTTTTTTTTTTTTAAACTTTAAAATTTTATAACTTTTTTTTTTTTAACTTTTCTTGTTGAAAATAATAACTGTGATCATTCAAAAAAAATATTCTAGTCTTCAATATAATTTATTTAGCCGCCACATGGCCGTTGAAAAATCTTCTTGAAAAATCTTCAATAAAACACTAAATTATTATGCCGCCATGCGGTCGATGAAATCACTGAGTTCTTTTATTTTAACATTTATTATTATAATAATGTAGACGGCTGATGGACCATAATGTTGGATAGTGGACTGTATAATGGTGAATAATTAGGATTTTGGTGATGGTTAAATGAAATAACTTAATAAAAAAATACTTTAATTTAAGTAGCATGAATATCTAATAAACTTTATTATAAAAAATCACGTGTTGCTACTTGGACTATTGTCCTAAGACTGGGCCGGCACTCAACGCCGCTTCTCAAGGCACGCGCTTACACTCTGTGCACACACGCACGCATACTTATATATTATTAACTTATATTAATAATTGTATTATTATATACAGTGTAATATTTAACAATAATAAATAATAATAACATGTATACAAACATAGGGAGAGGGGACCCTGTAAATCTTAAAATCAAGGAGAGGGGTCAAATAGAAATTAAAATAATTTCAATTCAGGGGCTTAAAATAATTCAAATTTAGGGACTTGAAATAATTCAAGTTTAGGGACTCAGAAGTTCAGAGACAAATATAACAAATGAAGTCCTAGCTAAAATTGTTTATAATAACCAAAACTCGAAAAATTTATTATCAGACTATGTATAAAGATAAGCAATAAGTTTATTGAGTTATATAATGACACCAAAACTAATTTTAATGATACTCGTGTTCTAACTATCGAATTTTTAAAAATAAATGTTGAAAAAAAGTATTTGGCTAATATATCAGCTTATATTATTTTTACATTTTAATAATTTTTTGGGAATGAAGTCAAAGTTCATAACCATTAATGTTGAGCTGAAAACGCCGAAGCAATTTTTTGATTATGCAGGGTAAAAATTTTACATTATTATAGAATCCTCCAAAAAAATTATTCACACTGTAAAAAGTAACTTTCTTAGATTTACAAAAAAAATAGAATTTTTACGAAAAATTAGTAAATTTTCAAAAAAATTTGTAAATATTCGATAAAAATTAACTAAATTTAGTATATTATTGAAAAATTCGAGAATTCTCGATTTTTTTTGTGTATTTACGAAAAAAATTGTAAATTCACAACTATTTTTCGGAAATTTACAACTATTTTTTGTAAATTTTCGACAAAAAATTGTAAATTATCAATTTTTTTTGCGAATTCACAAAAAAAAATCGAGAATACTCGAATTTTTTGCTGATTTTTTGTTAATATACTAAATTTAGTAATTATATAATTTTTTCGAACATTTACAAATTTTTTCGAAAATTTACTAATTTTTCGGAAATGTTCTAATTTTTTTGCTAATATAAGAAAATTACTTTTTACAGTGCACTATTTGATAAATTATTAATGCTTAAAATAATAAAAAATCATAATTTTGTATTTTATTGATTTACTGTTTTAATTATTCCCATCCAAAAATATGTTTACTTGACTGACAATGAAAAAATATGCTATCAACGATACGTTACAATAAATAATATTGGATAAGAGTTGATTTTGACGAATGCGAACTCAATATGTGGCATAATTCGAAATGAAATTTTGTGTATCTCATGTAAATTAAACACTTGACGTCGTATCACAAAAATCCAAACATCAAAATTATTAAAAAAATAAATCAATTTCATACAAAACGATTAAAGTAAAGCCAATATCATTAAAAATCTATTGAAATCAAAACTAAAATAAAAAAATTTTTTTTTAAACATAATAAAAAGTATTAGAAAAAACATTTTTGTAATAAATAAAAAAAAAAGTTATATTCACTTGAAATCAGTACAAAAGAAAGAAAAAATAGAAAAGATGCATCAGCCTTATGCACCCATGGGAAAACGATATACAAAAAAAAACTTACGAATGCAAGAATCGACCATGTTTGTTATTGCTGGAAAATTGGAAAGTTTTTTTTTACTGATATTGGTCTCTAACTATATATATATATATTTAATATATAAAAAGGAAAAAAATCTTGAAAACTAAACTTTTACTTGTTATATATGTTGCATACTTCTTCTTTCTTCGAAGCGTATCCCAGGAATATTATTTCATGGTCTTGAAGATGCAATATTCCTCAGAGAGAAAATGTTCAAAATTGGTGAAACTCTCGCGAGATATTTACGAGCTTCTCTCTTCCAGGAAGCTTTCAAGTTTTTTTCCGTACTGATTCTCTCAATCACCTTTAAAAAAAGTTAATTCTTTTATTAAATTTTTTATTCACAGAAATCAATATTATCTGTTTTTTTTATTAAATAAAAAAAGCCACAAAAATATTCGATAGTAACCTGTCAAATCAAGGTCACTTAATACTTACTTTTTCTTACTTTATCGGCTTATTCTTTCGATAGGAAAGAAAAGTCACCGGAAATTAAATATACTTTTCTATTCTCTCTCTGTGTGTCCAAAAAATGTTGTAATAGAAAATTTTTCACATTGTCACATTTAATGAAGAAGCCTTAGCAAAGCTGGAATACTATTTTTTTTTTTAATTCTCTTTTCTTTCTCGCTGCAGTTTTATTTTTTTTTGTTCACAACTAGGATTAGCTTAATACTCCTGCAAAAAATATTTAATTTTCAATTTGATTATTGAGGTTTCAATAAAAAAAAAGTACAGAATTAATTTTTAATTCATTAAAATTTCTTTTTCTCTGTTTTTATTTAATGAATTTCTTTTGTAATTTTAAATTAAATTAGTGTAGAGAAGTAATAATTTCTTTAATTTAGAAGAAAAAAATAATAAATTAAAATTGAATTACGATAAAGAGTAATTTAAAGCATAAAAAAGGTACGATTTATAAAAATTACTTTCTTTTCTCTTACATTTTCTAGGAGACAACTTAAATTAATTAATTAAGTTGGACATAACACATTTGTGGATAAAAAAAGGTAGTGGTTGTGTTATATATAAAGTGATTTTTCAAGAAAAAAAATAGTTAAAATGCTTTATTATGGCGATTTTCTTATTACACTTTTAAATCTTTTTAATTTAAAAAATTGCATTAAAATAAATAAAAAAAAAAAATTTCTGATTAAATTGAACAAAATAATTAGATATAAAATTTGTATTTATGTATGTAAGTGTGTTGTTTAACTTTAATGCGCGCCTTTTGTACTTCCTCTTTGCACGTGCATAAGATAACAAATCCTGTTTAATTGTTTCAAAGTTGGCGCCACAGCTTCAGGCATTTCCACTATATTTACTGACTGTAATTAATTTATTCCCTTCCTTTCTCCCTCTCTGTCTTTGTTTATTTTTAACTTTTATAAGTATTTAATGGAATTAATTAATTAACTATTAAAAAAAATTTTTTTGTATCAATTACAATGAAAAAAGTTCGTTTTTTTTAAATAAAAGCGTATTTATGACATGGATGAAGTTGACATGAATCTAATATCCTTTATTTTAATTTTAACAAAAGCTCTTTCTATTTCATAAAAACATTTAAAAAAAATTAAATCCTTCTCTTCTGTTGATGAACTAAAAAAAAAGAGATTTTTTCTTTAAAAAAGAATTGATGCGAATATTCAAGTACTTTTATATATATATGGGCGATTATTTCTCAAGCCAGCCACCCCCCTTTGTCCGAAAATGGTGGCAACTTAAAAAGTTTTTGGTTTTCTTAAATTGACTGGGAAGGGGTCTAGTTTTTTAATCTTATTGGCCTTTTTAACTCTGTAAATGTACTGTGTTCATTTTAGGCACTGAAAGGCGGCATGTCCAATTTTAAAAATCATTCGGGTATTAATTCTCTTAGAAAAATGGGTCGAAATTTATTTCAGAATCACCCTTTAAATTTCTAAATCTGAAACTACTACATCAAATCACCTGTAATTTGGCACACATATTATGTATCAAAAGACTACCATTTTGCTCTAAAACTTTTTTATTTTGGATTTGTAGGTTCAGAGATATCAACAGTCAAAGTTGACGTTTTTTAAAAACTACATAGCACCCACAAATCTGTTTAAGAAATCAACCAATTACCACGCAATTGGTTTCATTTTCTTTGATTTAATAAATAACAACTTTAAAAAACAAAAATGTCAAAAAACTTACCGATACTCTACTTTTATTTCAATTTTTCTGATTTTTAAATTTGGACATGCCGCCGTTCAAAGCCTAAAATTAGAACAGTAGTTTTACACAGTTAAAAAGGCCAATGAGAATAAAAATCTAGACCCTTTCCCAGTCAATTTGAGAAAACCAAAAACTTTTTAAGTTGCTACCATTTTTGGACAGGGGGGGGGGAGGTGGCCGACTTGAGAAATAATCGTCCATATATATAAAGTTGACGAATGATTGAGAAAAAAAAAGTTTGTAAAAAAAGAGAAAGAACATGCTTAAAAAACTTTACGCTCGTTTAAGAAAAATCAATTAGCTTCGAGTTATGTACTTGAGTTAACTTTATTTAGATTGAAGAGAAAAACGTTTTTCTTTTTTTTTATTTTAACTTTTTAATTAAGTTATATTGAGCTTTGTTTAGCTTCGGATATTGAAAGTGATAACCATAAAAAATTATTATATTAATGTCATTTTTATCTCGTTAAAATTAAAAAAAAAATTTTTTATTAGTAATAAAAGTAATAAATTTTTTTTTTATTATTAGTAATAAAAAAAATTTTAAGTATAAAATTCATTACAAGTATTGAGATTTTTTTTATTGTATGGAATTAAAAGTTTTTCTTAACTAATTTAGAGAGTAAAAAAAAATAAAATCTGCAGAACTACTTGAATAAATACGTGGTAAGAAATTTTAATTTTCATTGAATTATGTACAGTTAAATAAGTTATGCATTCGTCATTGCGGACGACTTTTTTAATGAATTTAGTGCTAAATCTTATATTAAGGGAAAGTAGCCAAAAATTTTATACTTATTGTTGGCTATTGAAATGAAAAGAGTAGATCAATTTAAGGCTATTGCCGGATAAACATGCTGATATTCCATCCTCAAATTTTTTTTCTAGCCCTGGTGAGGTGAAAAACCATTTTTTTTAATTGTTTAGAAAATCTCCTGGAGGGGAAACCATTTTCTAACACCTAAAAATTCAAAATTTTCCAGCGCCATTAAAACGCGCTTTACGCATATTTTCTTTTTTTTTAACGCAAAGAAAATTTAAAAAACATGCATTGTACCACTTCACACATATCCTAAATGAATGAAAAAAAAATTTTTGTTTTAATTTTCCATACGTTTTAAGTCATTTGCGATTATTTAAGCAAGAAATTCTGCTAGCCGCAAACTGGAATCTTCTAGCGGCTCACGGAAACTCCGCTTGCAATAAAAAAAAATTCTTCTAAAGTTAAATTCGAGGGCTATTAAAATTTCATAAATCTCAAGATGTCGGGAACAAATTTGCGCCAAACCTTTTATAAACTGCAAAACTCTAAAACTGAATTTGGACCAAATTTTGCTCGCCGATTTGTTCTAATTGGAAAGTTCATTTAGAGTTTAACGCAAAAGCAAATGTATAAAATGTGGGTTGAACATACATTTTTAGTTCTATTATGCATGCTATTTTTCATTAACGGCAAGTAATTTTCAAGGCAAATTGTGGTTTAAAATCCAACGTATGAGATTTTATACTAATCAACACTCTCTGTGGTTCTATTTATTGCCTTATTTTAACAGTATTAAATTTACACATGAGAAAGTTTTATCCATAAAAGCACTGCTAAAATAGACTGACGTATCCTTAGCAGCATCTCTAAAGATAAATTTTTAATAATAAGATAAATAAGTCATTAATTTTGAAATGCTGATTAATTATAAACTACTTAATATTCATAATATATGATGTCAATACTGTTAAATCTGATGGCAATTTTCATTATTTTGTATCTTAACTGCTTAGAGACTTTAAAGTATGCAAGATTTCATAAAACTTTCCCTTATACATAACTTTATATTCCAGATCAAAACTCTAATTTTTGATTATGCTCCTTTTATTCAATAAACTAATTAAGCAAATAAATTTAAAATTAACTGGTTTATAAAAAAATAATAACATAACCTAAAATATTTAAATTTTACATTATTCACCCTTTACCTATACAAAAGATTTATTTAATCATAGAAAAAATTTTTTCAAAAAAAAAAAAAAATTCAATTAGAATTTATAAAATCATACATAAAAGGTCATTTTTATTGAATGCAATTTTTAATATGCACCCATTTATTAAAATTATAAGAGCATTGTAAAATTTTATGCATAATCTATAAAGACCATTGATAGATTACATTGATTATTCAAAGCTTGTGTAAGGGGTTTTCAGCATGTCATTATTTCAATTAAATATAATAAATACACACACACATACACACGCACACACATATATATATATATGAATCCCCTAAGTAAAAAAATAGAGGAACGAAAATGTCATTTAATATGTATTTGAATGAAAAGAGACTAGACTTTGCCTTAGATACAGAGCTTTATTCAACTGTATAATATTATATGTGTTTCATCACGCTATACAGGCATAAAATTATTCCTCGAGTATATTTCAAATATGTCTCTTAACTACCTAACTTCCGTACATGTAAAACCTTCTTTGTGGGCTGCTAAGTCGTATAAAGTTATATAAGAAAGAGATAAAAGAAATTTTTTAAGGTCTTTTTTTTTAGTTAGTTATTGATTTTGAAGGGTAAGTTTTCTTCATGCCCCTTTTGACTTTATAGAATATGTCACGTGTCTTTTGAAAAGCTAGTCGCGTGCTTAAACACGTGCGTGTGTACGTGCGTGCTTTGTATGAATGATTTTAGAATATTTATGTACGTATTGAAATATGGTCGTCTAATTTGCAACTTTATATCATCAATTCTATATTCTCTCTTAATGTATTCATATTTAATTTGTCTCTTTCTACACAAAATTTAGTTTACTTTTTTAACATTATTTTGGCCTACATTATTATCTGAAAAATTAACTTTTTTTTAGGTTAGGTACAGTAAAAAAGTACACAATTTTTATAATTTAAGTGCATGTTATATAAAATGGTTATTATACTAGTTTATTCTCAAGAGACTCGTTCTTTTTTATTAGACTTTTAATTTAACTTAATCTAATAATATGTATAATGTATTATATTTAATTTCTTAAATTGATTCTTCCCTTAATGTAAATTATCATGTAAAAGCTTGTATGTTCAATTTTTATTTACATAATGTTTTATGTAAATAATAATAAAATAATAAAATTACATATACATTATTTATTTTGCTATATATATATACATTAGAGTGGACTTAAAATTGGAGTTTTAATTAAAAAAAAGGTCAAACTAAGTATTTAAAACTGTATGCAAGCTCACTTTGAATGATTTAAACAAATTATTATTAAGTATTTTTACGGTATTCTTCTACAAAAATTAAATAGGTATGGATTTAGAGGTACTTAAACTGCTACAAGATTATCTAAGAAATAGAATTCAAAGAGTGAAGTATCAAGAAAACTTAAGTCAACCAAGCACAATAACAACTGGTGTGCCACAAGGCACCATACTTGGACCAATACTATTTGTACTCTACATCAACGACTTACTTGATAAATACAACTATGTAGATGACACAAAATAATCAGTATTAATAGTACTTTGGACTTAACAAAAAAACTGATGAACGCAAGATTGAATCAGGTGACACAATTGTTTAATGATAATAAACTAACTGTTAATATCAGCAAACCTGTATACATGACCTTTGGAAGCTATACTGACAGCGTGCCCAAGGAAAATCTCAACTCACAAATTAATAGCATAAAAATTAACAGAGTTAATACTTTCAAATACCTAGGTACCACCATAGACTATAATTTGGAATGAGTCTCACATATTAAAAATATCCTAAAAAAACGATATTTCCGATTTTTATTATATAAGCTAAATTACATTGACAAAAAAAATCAAACATGTATTACGCCTTCTGCCACAGTATCTGGATCTATGAAAAAATTGCCTGGGGTGGTACTTACAATAAAGAAATAAGCCCATTACAAAAATTATTAGATAGAATACTAACCAAGTTATCTGAATTAAAAGAAAAAGTGCTTGATGTAAAAGACATGTTTATACTAAATTCATTAATTCATGACTATGAAACTCTGTCATATAATTATAAAAATTCTCAGAGTCGGACAAGAAATAAAAGTATACGAACACCTAACATTAACAAGGAAATTTATAATAAAAGCAGTTACTATAATGCAATAATACAATATAATAAATTAAATCATGACTTAAAACCCATCAACGATTTAACTTGAACACCAAAGAACATCGAGAAAATAAGAAAGAATAAACTTAGAAATAATTATCTCAACAAACGAATAATAAATGAACGATAGTGTCAGATATAGAACTATTATAATTATTATTATAAAAACTGACAATATATCTTAAATAATTAAAATATAAAATATAAATCTAATGAATATGATTAAATTGTTATTTAGTTTTTATTTTACATGTTATTATTTACAATTACTAATTTAACTACAATTATTAAAGTTTTTAATTATAGAAATTCGTATTCTTAAATTTTAAAATTGTATAACTTAATTATTATCTGTATAATTTAATTTTATTTTTAAAAAAATATAAAAACCTGAATTTTTTACAAGTTATGAGTGTTTATTTGTTAGATTTTTAATTAGGTTTTATAAATTTTTGAAATTACCTACAGTCTGAGCTAATATTTACATATTCATGCTAAAGCAAATAAAAAGACTTGCAAATATGTATGGCTAAGAGCACTCGTAATGTACTTCTTGCCGAATTAAAGCCTTTTCCTATTTCAATAAATTAAGCGAATTTTTAGTTTTTATTTGGATAAATTATTTATATGAAATTAGTATACCTGCAATATTGCTGCCAGAAAATAGAAAATTTTAATGAAATATATTTGAATTTAAATAACAAACAACCGTTCCAGCTAAAAATTTAAAGCTTTATTTGGGTCTAATTTAGATAATTCTGAAAATAAAAATAATTTATCCTTGCACAAGCTTTTGTACTAAATTTAAATAAAATCAGGCAAAACAAAGAAGCACTTCCTGTGTATTTTTCCTCATATATAAATGTCTAGATATATATTTACTTTTATCAACTAATAGGAAATATCCTAAGTACAAAAGAGTATCTTAATGAAAAGTGACCTATAGTAATACCTAAAAACTATTCGATAATATCTTTTTTAGTAAATAGTACTTCTTTTATACTTTTATAAACACAAATACACACTAAAGCTCTCTTATATATCTCCTTATTGAGCTTTGTTTCCAGTACATCTGATAATCCAGTATACACATATAGTGATGAAGAAGGAAAATAAAAAAATTCAAGTACCCGCAGCAGATATATATGAATAGTATTTATATTAGTGTAAGTATATCAGTGTGTATAGAACCAAATAGTATAAAAACGTTAAAAAAAAGTGCACCGAATATAATATACGTGATCTGGTAATTACCGTCCAGTACTATATAATACTTGTTCAAGTTTTTTGTTCAAATGCTCTTTGACGCAGTGTTATCTCTATTCATATAAATGTAGGAAGAGAATGTCATTTTCTCTCGGTTTCTATATGAGAACCGCGAGTTATATTATGCAGAATTACATTGCACCTATGCGCATTATAAAATGACTTTACGGAAAAGTAAAAATGTAATCGTAAGAAATTGGTATGTCACTATTTATTTAACAAGGCCGAATATTTAAACAAGGCAAGGCAATCTAAAATGAAAAGAATTTTTAATTCATAATTAATAATTAATGTACTTTGAATAAAACTGAGTTTTATAGTAATTTAGTCAAATTTCATTTATAGTATAAGAATAAAATTTATCTTTCGAGAAAATTATACCAACCAATAAATGAAGAATACTCACCAAGATACGTTAGAAGAAATTTGAATATTAGAAATAATTTATTAAGTCCCAAAATGTGTGGATTAGAAAATGAACCTGATAACCAATTATGAGGAAGAACTAGACTTCTATATATTCAGTAAAGCATATTATTAATCTAAATAAGTATATAAAAAATATTTAATAAGAATTGAATTAAATACACCCCGAACTTCATTATATAGTCTTAGAAGGAAATTTCTCTTTCGAGAAAAAGATTCTATATATTGATATGACAAATATATAATCAATAAATATATTATATTATAGGTCATATAAGAAATGTTATTTTTAACATTTGTGTTATTTTTCATTAATTATTTTCAATAAAAAAATCAGTAAAATATATATATTTTTTACTATTTTCTAGCTACATTTTTAGTTAAATTTTTTAAATATTATTCTTAAATTTTAAATTAGAGACCTTTTTTAGCTGCACTTTAGGTATTTAAACGTTTCACGCATAGAATGATCATATTTCATAAATATATTGATTATATCACTGTATAAACCTATTAAAAAAAATTTTTGTTTAGCAAAAAAAACTAGTTCCCTTTTTCCTTTTTTTTTATATAAATACGTCATATTTATTGTTTGTACTCTTACATTTTTTAAAAACAACGTCAAAACAAACAATATATACGTAAAAGGATAAAAAAACATATTACAAAGTTAAACTAATTTTCAAAGTATAAGTTTAAAATTCACTTTGTAACATAAAAACAAGTTTTTAATTTAATAAAACAATTAAATTTTTTTATATTAAAATTAAAAAATTTTTCTCTTTATTAAAATTTTTTCCCTATATACATATATTTTTTATAAAGTTTTTTTATGGCAACGTAGAACAAAATATGTAGAACATTTCATTAAAGAAAATTTAAATCAAAGCCAAAGGAGTTAATTTGCTCTAAATATTCTCTAATGTTGAACATAAGTTGACCAAATCTTTTTCCCGAAAATTTAATTTTTACCTTTGCAACTGCTTAAATATTCAATAAGCGCAATATCTCAGCACATGAATTAATTAAATTAATTCAAATATACTTTGCGTCCAATTTTAACACAGTTTTCAAACTTATACTAAAACAATACGATAATTTGATTAATTTTCCTTTATATATATAAATCTTAAATGTTTATGTATACATTTGCAATTTGAAAACTTTACAATTACCAATTAAACTATATATAATCTTTTGAAAATGCTATTCACTAAATTTAGTATAGTAAAATTTAATTATGTGTATAAAACATTTCTTAATACTTAAATGGCACTTGTCTTTTATTACATTGAGAAAACTTAAGAAAATTAAACATTATAATTTAGAGTATTATATTTGCTTATTTAGTATCTAAAGTGTTTTAATGAGTTTAAATAAATTAATATTTTATAAAAAAATGATGTTAATTAACTGTAAAATTATTCTTCATTAATTTGTGTTCAAAACATTTTGAGCATAACAACTTTTCCATTCCAAATCATAAATATGTATTTTCATTAATAAGTACCCCGAAAAATATCTAAATGAAAGAAAATGTAATAAATTTTTTATGTTTACAGATTAATTTTTCAGTCGAAGAGCTTCAAGTGAAAATATATTCAAAACCCGTATCAATCGCGGATATTATATGTAGAGAGTTAGTAGTATCTCCATCTGGCCATAAAATCTGTCGCTGCTCGTTAGCTACGTTTGTAGCATTTTGTTTTTCCACCCCTTTACTATGAACATAAATGTGTATGTGTAAGCCATAATAAAGTATATATGCACTAAACGTGTAGTATTCATAATGAAAATCTTATACTCATAATATGTTTGGCAAAAGCTGTCCCTAATTATTTTTGGCTCTGTGTGCGTATTTTAATGAATGAGAAAAAGGTGTATACTATTACGAGGGCTGATGAAAATCACCGGGCGTGTTATGCGTTAAACCTTACAAATGCGTATATATATAGAGCTATACATTTTTGGTTATTTTATACTGCTAAAATTGCAAAAATTTTACAAAATTTTAATCGTTTAGCTGAGCATAGTAAATATTGAACAAATTTAATTTTTTCTTTGGTAAATAAAATTTTGTCTGCTAATTTTTTTTTGTTAATTACAAAGAAATATTTAGATAATTTTTCCTAATTTAAATAAATAGATAAATTTAAAATTCTACAATTAAATAAAAATAATTACTACATTTTAAATTGCTAAAAAGTTTCTGATTTTAATTTGAAAAACATACATTTGAATATGAAATTATATTAAATAAATTATATTTCTAGTTTTAAATTAAGTGGTTTTTACAATATTAAAGTTAGATACTATCCATATATAAACTTGAGGTATTTTTGAATATTATATTCGCGTCCATTTAAATGAGGAAACCATAATACAGATTTATATGTTTACGCTCAACGAACTTGATAAGGACTCACATATATATTCGTAAAACATTTATCTGCTTGTGTTATAGACCCAGATTTGAATAAACGTAATTTAAAAAATTTGTATGTGAAAGCTGGATACGCTATATGTTTCATTGCGAGATTTCGGGCGGGTGCAAAAAATATGAATTTTTTATACTTTTTAAAATTTGTTTAAACACAATCAGAAATTTGTGTGCACCAAAGCCGCTTTTTAAAAAACAAATTATCCGAAAAAAGATTTTCTAATCAGTTTATATTCCGGTTATAAAGCAGAAACGTTAACACCTCTCTTGTAAAACTTATTCATTATCTTTATAATTTTAACAGGCATGTAGCCTGGTTAGAAGCTAGGTTAGAACAAAATAGACTGTTACGGCGACTATGAGTACAAAATCTTCCATAGTAGTTTTCCGTTTTCCCAATTTTAAATTCACCCATTGTTTTCTTATATTACTCACCTGTGAATTTAATTACCTCCAAAAATCCCTATCTTATTACATTAAGTAGGTCACAAGATTAAGACATACCGAGACATTATATTTAATACATATGTTGCGTCATTCCATTTCAGTATAAACCCGTGTAATATCTATTTCTTATCTATTTTTTGGAAATTCCTAAAGTCTACGTGATTTTTTACAGGTATTTTTTAATATATAATCACTTTTTCTGTACACGTGTAGCAGTTAAGAATAGTTAGTTATTGTCTATATTTCGGCTAAAGCACATCAGCTCTAAGTCCCAGCTTATTTTTTGGGATTCTTAACCAAAGTATTCAACTGTTAATATTTACATTATTTTTTTCACTTTCCTATCCTACCATTCCCCATCATTGCTTAGACCTTACAACAAAAATGGAGTCACAAAAATGACTCCTCTGAGATGAATACCCAAAAAAGGTGCCCAAAGAGAATTTACAAATATAACAAAAATCCCTTTTAAAATATATCTCAAAAATAATGTCAAATTAATTTTCAACAAGATATGATCATATCACCCATTAGATTCCCAACTTTACAAATTGAATTATTAAAAAACTGCTTAGTAATTTATAAACTTCTAACAAAAAAAATAATAGTAATTTGTTTTTTATTCAAAATAATTAATGAAAAATCTATATTTATTTGTGCTAAAACTATCTTTTATGATTAATGAGAATATTTGTAATAACTATTATATAAAATAATATACACAAAGTATTACGGTGAGAAATTATAAAGTCTGAACAGTTCAAGTTAGTATATATATAAATTATAATAAGAGAAAGAAAGATAGATATAGTCTCATTTGCTTAAAACATTCCTATGAGTCGAATAGTTTGACAACAATGGTCTAGACACCTGCTGCACCATTATAATAATGATAACTTATAAATTATTGACAGTAAATATATCCAGGTTTTCCTATACATTTATTATTAAGAACTATATGAAATATTACGAAAATTATTCTGGACTGTCCAGACTTTAACATACCGTATAGAAATTACGAATTTATATCAAATATTTTAGATTCTTATAGATACCCCTAGAAATTTTAATAACAAAAATAGTTTTATTAATTTTTAATTAATTTTATGTCCCTTTGAAAGATTTAAAAATAAATTTTAAAAAAGCTCAATTTTTTATAAGAGCTTTATTAAACAAACTCAGTTATAAACTGAGCTTTCCATAAAATTAAGTCATATTTTACAATAGAAATATAAGTCGTGTAAGATTTGTTTTTTAATACCTTATGCATATATTAAGAAAGGTGTCAATAACAGAAAATAAAAAAGAAAATTTTTAACATAAAAAAGTGACATTTGAATGAGAGCCATAACATATGTGCGAAAAACTATATAAAACGTTTGATATCTGTAATGTTCTGGCTGACTGCCCGATAGCTTTGTGTCGTTTTCACTTTGTAATCCCTTCTCTATATATATGTTTTTAGATCATATCGGCATCTTTCCCGCAGTGTCGGATTTCTCTCTATATTACTTACTTACTTACACATATTTTTGACACTATACTTTATTATATTCTCATTCTCTATCCTTTTCTTTTTATAAACACATATAACACATAATAATAGTAAGTAAGCTTTAAAAAAATAAACCACTGCCTTATTTTTACACCCCCTTATTTCTTATTATTTAAATATAAATTCATGTTTTACACGAATTATAAAAAAATTTTGTTATTATTATGTAATCGACTTTTTTTTATTATTTTTCTTTTCATATTATAATATCTTGCTTTTGAATATTTGTAAGCTTTAATATTTAAAGATTTTTTTCGTTTGATAAAAATACTTAATAAATGATGATTACTTTAATAATATGTTAAAGGGGATGTTTTTCTGTAGTATGTACTTAAGTAGTGTATAACATTTAACATTTTAACTCTTCAATTTTCTTTTTCTTTTACTTTTATTGATTATTTTATGTATTTTAAGTATTATTTTATGTATGTAAATGTTAATGTTTGCACACGATTATACTACTAGTGCTTTGTTTAATTTATTAGTCATTTGTCAAAGTACTATGTTGGTAGCAAAACAAATATAAATTTTTTGGGGTCAAATTTAAAATTAAATGTTCATGATTTTAAATTTTTTATTTTTTTTCAAAATTAAAGGGGTGGTAGGTTATATGCTCTTTCACTAAAAATGTAAAAGAGCATCGAGGCTACCGCCCCTTAATTTAAATTTTTTTCTGTTATCACTGGGATTTAAAAAATATGATATCCGATTATGGTAAAATTTTTGGACAAATTTATACTTAAATCTTAGAAAAAATGTAATATTAAATGCTTATTTATATAAAAATAACCCAAAAAAAGTCGGTAATAGACTCATTTGTATTTTAAATTCTCTTTTAAATATTAAATTAAAAAAAAATTTAATATTTAGGTTATGACTTTTAATTTATATTAATTTACTAAAGAATTTACTCACTTAATTAACTGAATGCATTAAAAATATTTTAAAATATGAAGCTTTTTCTATTATAATATCTTTTAATAAATTATAATTTAAGAAAATAAAATAATGAGCATTGTATAAATATCAAAATAAAATAAAATTCGTATATTTTTTAATATTTAAATCAATCATTGTTATTCTTTAAAAAAAAAAACTGAATATTTTTTTGAATAATAAATTGTAGTTATAAATTTTATCAAGAGTGCCAGAGAAGTAGAGTCCAGTGTCTTTTCTTTAAATTACGTACATATATATATATAGTAATCATTCTTTTAAAGCTTTTTATTCATTTTTTTTTATTTAAACACATACTTTTATATATAAAACATTCACACAAACTTATAAAAGACAGTTACAAACGACATGTTATTTGTAAGGATTTTAGAATTATAAGAGGACGAAAATTTCAAACACCTGCTTCTTATAAGAAATATATATATATATATTTATATAAATTTGCAGTATTTTTTTACTTCTCATTCTATCATACTTTTTGAAATTATAATTTTCTTCCTAAAAAATTTTCCCAACGTCAATATTACTTGTATTATAAAAGAAACAAGTAATGTAATTAGATAATTATTTTTAGCACATAGTAATAAATATTAAAAGTTTTGAAAAAAATAAAAATCAAAGAACAAAAAATGTATTGCATAGAAAAATACAAAAATATACTTAAATATATATATAATTTTTCAAGAGAGTTTCTCTTCATTGTAAATTTGCCGCAGAGTCCATAAATATCTAAAGCATGACAACAAGTCAGTTCACCCGCACTCCATATATTATAGTTACTGAACAGGTGTAAGTATTATTGCAGTTTCTACTTAAACACTGTGTAAAAGCTTTATATATTTACATATATACAGTTTTAATTCGATATTTTTTATATATATAAATATATATGCACTTTGTACATAATTTACAAATAAAAAATATTTTTCTTACAAATATCACTTGTAAATTGTATATATGGGCATTTCTCTTGGAAGATGACTGAACTTGCAATTCAAAATTTTAAGTGTGCAATAGGGATTGAATAATTTTGAGTTAAAGTTGTATATACGTAGATTTTGAAAGAGAGTTATGATCTTTAGGTCTCTGGATTTATTCCTACCCAAAATTTTATAAAACATTAAGAGTTGCTCCAATTTTGCCAAACTACATTTTTTAGTACCAGAAATAACAGACTAAATGCTTGAAGATAAAGCCCAAGTACTTTTCAAAATCTTATTTTATTAAATCTTCGAACCTGCTTTGTAGCAGTTTAAATTAAAGTTCCAAAAATATATAAATAAAACCCAAACTTTTTACTTTTAAAGTTTTAAAATCCCACAGCCTCCTTACAAGTTTTAAAATTATGCTATATGTATTAGAGGCCTATTTTGAGAAGAAACAAACTTGTACATAATATGACTACTTAAAATATTGCTTCATATATTATATATTGTTTTATATATCATATTTTCACGTCTCACATACACGAATTTTCGCATATATTACAATTTGCATAATTAGAAATATAAATAAAACGAAAGAAGAAAAATTAAAGAAAATTAAAATTTTATTAATTAATTAGCCACATAATTAAAAAAATATATATAACATAATACCTTACTATATAAAATTAATTTGTTGCTGTGGGATATAAGAATAAAAAAAGAGACAGAAATAGTGATTTTTTTAATACATATTTATATATATATATATATATGCATATATAGTCAGACACATAAACGCAGGAAAAAGCTCAATGTTAAGCGAGAAATATACGAAACGTGTGCTCCGTGTCGAGGGATCGATGGCTCTCTAGGGAAATTCAGAAGCGTCGACACTGTCTGCTTTTTCTAGATAATGAATAATCGTACTTTTCTTTTCAAAAGACCAAATCACAAATCCTTTAGCGTTTCAAATTCTCTCTCTATATATGTATATGTGTATATTATTATTTTATTTTATACCTTTTTTTCTGGAGTGTCTGTATAGTATCATCATTTTACAATTTTTTACAATATGGATTTTCACTTACAAATATGTATTCTTTATAACTGTCAAAGATTTTATTTTAACTTATATCTTAAAAATACATATTTTCTTTAGATTTATAAAATAAACTGTATACAAGATTTTTGTAGAGATAATTTTTTAAGTTTTATGGAAAATTCTTGTAGGCTTTAAAAAAACATATTGCATTATTTGTAATTTTTTGCTGAAGGACTTTATTGGAAAAATTTTGTGAAAAAACGAGGATTGCGGTACTGAAAAATCATGCTTTCTTATATTGAAGTATTTTCGGCTGGAGTATAATGAACATTTGGGCCCTGTTTACAGGAGTGACAAGTCAATTGTGCCAAAATTTTATCGGAATTAATAACCCCTACTTAATGCCACAAAAAAACTCGGGAATATGTAACGGTCAAGGACTAAGATTAAAATTAAAAATTTTTTATTAAACATTTTTAATTTAATTTAAATTTTTTTAATAATTTATATTGTTTTTCACAAAATATATATGTGAAAGAGAGCTAGCTGATTTTAATTTTTTTCATGTATTTTTATCTTAGCCCCGTGCGTGTTTATTCGAGAGTTTATCCCCCTTCAGCTACTATCTTGGTCCCTGAATTTCGGCTCCTGAGTAAACGGGGCCATGGTTGCTTTATTATCATCTTTCCATCCTTTCCAGAAAAAAAAGCTCACTTGCACTCTTGTTCAGAAACTTACTATTATTACATAAACTTTCCTTGAAACATTAGAAAATCATTATAAACTCAGTCATTAAACATAGTTATATAAATCTTGTAACAAGAAAACTTACATAATTTTATAATTATACCTAAAACTAACAAAAGATACTTTCTTACGTAAATATGAAAAAAATAGTTCATATTAAAATAACTGTTTAAATGACTTATGTTGTATAATTTACATATATTAAATTAATGTAAAATTAACAAAGAAAATATATATAACATTGGCCCTCTTTTGTTATATATAGAAGAAAGTCATTGAAGGAAAATAATAATATGACAAGGTATTCAGTATATTAAAATTAACGATTTACATTATTATTTTGTATGGATTATAAAGTAAATTATATATATTAAATATATATATATATAAAGCTTCTAAGATAATATCATTACAATTATATTTTATACGTATTGTGTATAATTAATTGAAAATTACTTTCTAATGCATTATCTATTATTATTATTATTATTATTGCATTCATTTATGATAAAATTGTTCTTGTATTCTTCAAAGTAGTACTTACATGTACATTAGCTTTGACATTAACAAAATTATTATTAACTCAGTGTTTAACAAAATTTTTTCAGTATAATAATTTGTAAATTTAGAAGAGTTAAAAATTATTTAAGACATATTAGATACTAAAGTTTTATAGTTAATTACGTAATAAATGCAAGCATCATGCCTTGCTGAGACAGATGGCTCTAGCAAGCTTGTGCTTAGTGTCCTTAAACGCAATGGAAAGTGCCATTGCCTCCAGCCGATTTCGTGCTCTCTGCGCTATCCTTCTTGCCCGATTGCACTCTCGCCGTAGGTCTGCTATTTCCTCTGTCCACCAGTAGACTGGCCTTCTTTCTTTACAGATTTTCTGCCGAGGCATGGAGTCATCACAGTCACCTTTTATAAGGGCCATAACTTTCTTCACGAACACCTCGGCGTCGTGAGTACTAGCGATTGTGCATCTTCCATGTCAAACCAGGATGGAGGATGATTCCTCTCGAAGGTATGCTTCAAAGAGTTCTTCATCCATCTTTGCCACATTCCATCCCAGGGGTCTTTTTCTGCATTGAGCCCGGTATTGTTGCCGACCCCTTACCTGGAAGAGGATTTGTATATGATCACTTCCATTAAAAGCGTCCATCACCTTCCAATTGACAATCCTTCCAGATATTGCCTTGCTGATTATGGATTATGTCGGGGATCGATCCCCAACCAGACCTCTCGTAAGTTTGATTATTTACTGTTATTGCTTTTAATTCTAAATAATAGTTAATTGGATGTCGCTCAAACTTACGGTATAAAATTCTTTAAGATTCTGGTATTATCTTACGAAAACAAATTATAATACAAAAAGTTGCCATTCTCCATTTTTTTCTGCATTCTATGCTCCCGAAAAAAAATTTTATTTATAAAATCAGTTTTTTGTTTTATTTGGTCTTACGTATCATTTTCATGCAAATTTTTTAATAATTCACTTCATATAACAATATAATAACTAAGTGCTATCAGATACTCAGTTTCTCTTTCCATTCCATACGTGTTATATGATTGTAATATGTCATGAATATATCCACTTTTTCTTAGGACCGCATTTAATTTTTCGACCAAGTGACAGTTCAACAGATCTTATCTCTGTATTGACCTCTTCTTTTTGGAATCTCTTTCAGTGCACTATATAAATCAGGATGATGCTTTCCTACAATATGGCGAAATCAATTATTCCATATAATTACATCGTATCATTGTGGAATACGTCGCCTTTTTCTTCGTTCTGGTTTTCCTAAAACATAATTTTGCTGAAAATACTGAAAAACTTCAGCCATGGATTGAGCTGCTGTAGCCTTAAGACGGTTGAAGACCTGAATTACATTAGTTAACTGGTAAAAAGGCTATTGCTATGATCTTTAATGCTAAAATTACCAGGACTATTATAAATCGCCTGCAATTCAGTTTCTTGAACTTTTCGATAGATTGATTGACTCAGATAGAAGAAACAAGTTGAGGGCAAATGCTCCTTACATTTATTTAATATACCCAATTCAAAATCAGACATTATTATTATCAGGCATCTGGTTTAATATTTTGAAAATCCTAAAAAGTTAAAAATTAGTGATTGTGCACCTTTAAAAATTACTGCACGAAAACAGATGCATATTGTACTGTTGCTTTTGATGAGAGAAGTGCATATGCAAGCGGTAAAGCAACAATATCTGTACTTCCTTGTCTATTAACATCACCCAAAATAGTAAACACTTGAGTGAAAATCGTTGGCGACAAATTTTGAATGAAAAACAATAACTTTTATTATAAGAAAATTTTTATTAATTTTAACACAAAAAAAAGAATTTTGTCTATTTTAAACTTTTGAGTACAAAAGATATATTAAAAATTCAAAATGTAGATTTAAATAAAGTAAATAGAGTTATACACAAAACAAAAAAACAATATGAATTTAGCTTTTTATAAAAATTTAATTTTAAAAAATTTCTTACATAAAAAAATAATTAAAAAAATGACTATCCCAAATAAAAAGTATGTTATCCAAGATATTATTTTAAAAAGAAATCGTGATGGCCGAAATTTCTTTTTTAATCTGACAGAAAAAACCAATATACTAGAGTTTTTTGCATATACAGATTACATATTTTTAATTCAAAAAATTAGAAAAGTAAAATTTTTAACTTTTTTTCAAATATTTCTTTTGCAGACGTATCGATTTATTCCATATAAATTATTTGTAAATTTGTAAAGAGAAAATTTTAATTAATATATACATATATATATTTTAATTATCATTTATACATGCATATACAAATAAAAGAACACAGAATTTAATATTAATATATATTACACACAGAAACGGACAAAATAAAAAGTTATTAAATTTTAATTACTTTTTTTATAGTTGATATATATATATATAAATAATTTTAAATGAAAATCAAACAAAGATATATATATATATGTATTTTGATTTATATTAAATTTTTTTATACATTTAATTAAACGTATTATAATAATTTTTAAACCCTTTACTTTTCTTTTAATAAAATCTAAATACAATAAGATATAACTTTTTGAATATATATCTAAACTCATAAATCTTTATAAAGTGACGTAGAAGAAAATCGTTGTGGATTTCTATATTGAAAAAAGGGGGTGTTATATATATTGTTAAAAAAGTAAAAAAAAAAAGTCAAAATGAGATCGATCGATCAAAGAGAAATGCAAAATATTTTGATGCCTAGCACACATGAGAATATAGAGAGAAAAAAGAAAATGACATGCAGAAAGAAAGAAACAGAAAATAAATGTGGGTGCTTGCATTATTGAATTCTTTCTTTCTATAAGCCCTTCTCATCTTCCAAGTTTTTCCTTTATGTGTGACTACGTAGAGAGAATTCAACAAATGAGCTTGTATACATGAGAATATTACTAAAGGGACAGCACGATACGATTTATATTGTTTAACCCTTCCGGCCTTTTTTGAATCTGCACCACCCTATAGGCTATTTTCACTTATATATAGGATCGATATCTCTTTATTATTATCAAGAATTTTCACTACGTGAGTTTTATTATAAATTATACATATTTTCTTGATTTATGCTTTTAACTCTGTAAATATAAAAGATTTTTTTTTCTTTTTTTTTTTAGTTACATCTGATATTTTGGAAGAAAAATGCTGATTTATGTTTTGATTTTTTGAAATTAATTCTTTTTTTAATAAAAGTGAATTTGTAGTATGCAAAAAATTGTTTTAATTTAAAAAATTCTTTTTAGACAAAAGATTATTATGCCTATTACGTTTTATGTATTTCCAGTCATTGAATTTTTTGTCTTTGCTGAACATGATGAATCCTTAGTCAATTTTAATGAAATTTTTCCCTTTACAAATCAAAGTAGGCTTCCTATGAATTAAAACTTATTCATGTATATTTGATACATTAATGAGTAAGTAGAACAAAGAAATTCAACAGATCAGTAATAAAATTGCCTTAAAATAGCAAATTAAAAAATTAAAAAGTGATATATTATTTGAATTCTATTTGAAACTGCACTTTTCCAAAAATGTTATTTTATCCCATTTCCAATACAATTCGTAAACAAATAGTGAAAAAAGGTGTTTAAAATATTTTTCCACAGCACCCTTTAATTTCTTGCAGTTAGCTATGCACATAAATAAATATCAACTGCAACATTTTTGAAATATTTGAAGAATAATCCTTTATTTGAAACAGCAGCTAAAGCAGGATTATTTTAATTTGTAGCTATCTCTCAAAAATTCCTTGCTGGTGTAATTTTGTACCTAAATACAATAGGCAACATTTTTACACTAAAACTGAATGTATAACATTTTTGCTCATTAAATACCAACAGCAGACCATGCAAGAAAAATAAACCTTTATTAACAAGCAAAAATATGTCATATTTAAACATTTACTGTCATAAACATAAATGACAATAAGCACCTACACACTCATAATATTCTTTTTATTCTAAAAACAAAATAATATCTGAAAAGCTTTTATTGTATCTCATTTAAAACAAAAGATATTATAATCTCATATATAAATTTAAATAACAAAAAAAAGCAGAAAATTAACAATTCATTATATAATAAAAGTGGGTATAATCTTTTGTAATCTTTATAAAATAAACCTTATAAAATAGTATGTACGCTCGCGCGTGATGATTAAACAAATTCAAGTGGATACTTTCGACAAGTGCCAATTAAATGGAAAGTCTACAGCAGAATTATATACATATATATAACTTGAGCTGGCATCTACACTTGAAAGTTCAGACGTTTTGTATTTCACAAAGTATTTTTTTTTGTATTTATGCTTACATATAAATTCTTTATAAAAGTCAATTTTTTTATATCGTGAAGAAAAAAAATTGAAATTCTATATGATAAGTATTTTACTTTTCTTTTTTTATAAAATTAGTCATGTTTTATTCTTTTGTTGTTTATTATCAATGTTTTGTTATTATTTGATAATAGAAATACTTTATCAGTTATCGAGTTATTTGTATTATTTTAATCATAATAGATTAATTGATTTTTTTTAGAAATTATTTGATTTGTTCGGTTTGATAGATTTTTGTATTTTATTTAAATTCAGGATTTAATTTTGTTTTAATTCTGATATTTAATTTAAGTAGAGAAAGCTTTCAGCTTTTTTTTAAAGAGCTAATTTCCTAATAAAGGTGCAAGCACAACGCCATTTATAAGAAATTTTAGCAAGATGCAAGTACAAAAGTGTAAATCAAAAATATCCTTTATTTTTAAATTAATCAAATATTGGGTAAAGTCCAAATTTTTGCTTTCATGGATCGAAACAGTGTGCAAAGATTATAAAACAACTATTACTTTGCATTGTAAATTCAATGCACAATTGACAACTTCTTCCAACTTATTTACAAAAATTCCATTTACTAAATCTAGAGAATAAAAAGTACCAAAAAACAGCCCCTTGCAAGAATAAGCATAATTAACTCAGAAAACACTCATAAAGTAAATCATTTTTAAGAATAAACCTTAAATCACTCTTAAAAGGGTGGAACTACATTTAAAAATATAAAAGGAACATTTAGCCTATTACGTGCTTTCACTTACAACTCTTAAAATAATTAATTGGAAATTTTAAACTTGAGTAAGAAAATAAAATATCATGTGAACTTTTATACTCGAGCAGAACTTTTTCATTTGGAAAATTTTGTAACTTCGATACATAGAAGACCGAGTATAATTACAAAAAACTTATAATTGGTTTGTGTGTTAACAAAACCAAAGAGCATGGATCATGTTCACTTATAACAGTTTTAACTTATACTCCCTAATTGTAACAAGTCCTAGAATTGAAATTATTCGAAGTCCCTATAAATTCAAATTATTCTAAATCCCCCCCCCTCTGAATTTGGGGGTTTTTCTTAAATTTCAAGGAGTTACATCCAGCAGCATACAATCAAACTTTTTTGATAAATTTTTAGAAACGTAGTTTCTGTACTTATTAATGAATTACTTTTTGTTTAATACTTTTTTAAAGACTATTGTTAATTATGTAAGATTCTATGCAATTGTAAAAGAGAAAAACCATAAGCACACTTTGTAGTGTGCGTAAAATCAAAATTTAATTAATTCTAATATGCTTAGCAATAATCGGAAAAAAATAAAATTATTATAAAAAACAATGCAAACTGTAATTTAAAAAAGTACATAGCCAGAAAAGAGCTTTTTTATTTATTCAAAGCTGCAATAAAATAATACCGGTAATAAAATAGTGGGGGTTAGTAATGGGCAAGCGCACGTTTATACTTGCAAAAATCCGTTGTATTCGACGTCGTCGACGCCGACGTATGTAACTCCGCACCGGCTATATACAAAAAGATTAGTTAGTCGACGTCAGGTCGTCATGCAATCGCGTTGTGTGTGTTATTTTATCAAATTTTTAGCAAAATAATAATAAAAAGGTAATATTATATCTTTTTATTTTTTTTTAATTAAAAAGTTTTTTAATTTAAAAGTGTGCGAAAAAAAATGAAAAATAAGTGAAATAAAAATTAATTGATAAGCCAGAAACTTAAAAAAAATTTTTTTAAGTAAAAAGTTTCTTTTTTTTTTTATGTTTATTTATATAAAAAAAAAATTTAAAGATGTTATTAAAACCTGCTCGTGATCGTGATAAGAGCAAACAATAAAAGTGTAAGAAAAAAAAACCAAGTAATTGTGTCTGCTTATATTGGTTTTTGTTTGTTTATGGTTTTGTTTTTATTCTAAAAAAATAGAAAAAAATTTTTTTAAATCAGTGCTAACGTGACTTAAAAATAAATTGTGATATTTAAAAATGGTGGCAGAAATTAAAAAAAAAACAAATTATTAATATTGGTAGGTATTTAATAGCATAACATTTTTTTTTAATTCGAGATATGTCACGTACTGAATTAAATTTAAAACAAACCATAAATTATTATTCAAAACTAAACTTGTCAATTTAGACATAAAACAAACTTGATCTTGATGGTGTCAAATAAAAAATACTTAGGTTTGATTTATATCGATTAAAATAAGAATAAAATACACGTGTTTATTTCTTACTAGTCTTTCTTCATTTTGAAATACTTACACGGTGCATAAATATAAATCAAAAAACGACTTTAGCTATAATAAATGAGTTAAAGGTTAATACTTAAAAAAATGTTTGAAATGAGGACTGTTATTATTGATGACTAAAATTGATTTAATTAGTCATTTTATAGGTAAAAAAAAAATTTTTTTTTTTGTTATCAGTTATAGATTGAAAAAAAAAAGTTTGCGTGTTAAGTAGGAATATATCATGTGTTATCAGTTACACAGAGTACAGAGAGAGAATTTTAAATACAAAATATTATTTTTTATTTACGTTGTTCAGTGTGTAAATTTTATTAAAGCTGTGTGTAATGCAGAAATATTTTTTATGTTTAGCACGTGGTATTTTATTTATTAAACATTTTTTTTTTGTTTATGTTTGAAGTTATTTGAGATATAGCACATAATATGTTTAAATTATAATTTTTTTAATATGCTAGTATTAATGATTTGGGAATAATTTTTTACAATGATAATTGTATAAAAAAAGTATTATACTTTGGCTGGTAGTGTTCAAATTTCGTTAATTCATAAATCACATAAAACATGCTTTGTATATACTTTGTATACACTGTAAAAAGTAACTTTCTTAGATTTACAAAAAAATTAGAACATTTTCGAAAAATTAGTAAATATTCGAAAAAAATCGTAAATTTACTAAATTTAGTATATGAACGAAAAATTGGAGTATTCTCGATTTTTTTTGTAAATTCGCAAAAAAAATTGATAATTTACAATTTTTTTTCGAAAATTTACAAAGTAAATTTCCGAAAAATAGTTGTGAATTTACAACGTTTTTCATAAAATTACAAAAAAAATCGATAATTCTCGAATTTTCCGATAATATACTAAATTTAGTTAATTTCACTAATTCACTAATTTTTCGAAAAATTTCTATTTTTTTTGTAAATCTAAGAAAGTTACTTTTTACAGTGTAGATTTATAGTAATAATATGGAAATAAAATGATATTTATAGTAAAATCGTTAATGGCTAATTATTATGTTCGATAAGTATCGAAAACAGAACTCATCTAAAACTAAACTGTAGTTACTGCACTCAAATCTGAAAAGATAATCAACAATAAATTCAAAGTAATTTTTTTTATAAATCTAATCTAAACTAACTTGCAGATGTCATTGATTCTTTATATATCCTTACAAACTCATTTACTTTTTTGTGTTCAATCCAAATTGCCAACAATAAATTTTCTTTATGATTGAAATATTAATGTTTTATATATAAATTATTATTGATAAATTTAATTATTATTCGTGTACTAATTTATTTATTATTACATACTTTTTTTATTAGTTCAATTTATTGCCAAAATATTATAGAAAATTAATTTTTAATGCCAAATTATTTTATTTTTTTTAGCAAATGTTGATATTTTTATATCAATTTGTCTATTAAAATTTTTCAATTAAGGACACCATGAATATATTTTTACTAGACATTTTATTAATTGAAAATTTTTGATAAACTAAAATTATATTATATTTAATAAAAATGTAACTTTAATTAAAAATATTCATAAAATTCTTGGAAGATAAAAGTAATTAAAAAATTAAATTATTCGTAGAAAATTATAATAATTTTCATATTTCATAATTTCCTAGAAATTTCCACTGTAAAAGTTAATATTTAATTTAAATAGATAAACAAGTAATTAACAACAGCAAACTAAAAAAAAATTATTTTTGTAAAAAAAATTTTATTTTTAATGTGAAGTGAAAATCGTTGAAAAAAAAACATTTATATTTAGAAAAAAAAAAGTGTCATTTACAAACTCATTTAAAATTCATGTAATTATCATAGAAATAGATATTTAACCCTTTTAGGCTTTTATTCGGTCAATTTCTCAAAATTTATGTATCATGTTAAATTAAAAGTGATATTCATACCCTATGGCAGATTATTTACATCAACAGCTTAGCGTGTAATTATTATTATTATCATTTGTTATCAAGTAAATATTGTATATTAGCTGAGAAGTTATTCTTTAAAAGTTTATAAATTTTGAGTGATGGAATTAATTGAGAAATCAGTAAAATTTTTAGCATTGTTTATAATTTTTCATACTTAGATTTTTTTTAGCACGGAATATCTTGTAGTGAATAACAAAAACAAATGACAAGCCTAATATACATTTTCCCACATGACTGACTAAAATTAATTTTTGTTACTTAAAAAAAAGTTCTTGAAATCCAGTATTTCCCTCCATTTACATAAAAATACAACTTTAAGTAGTACATACATATATTTACTCAGCCTTTATCCATACATATATATATATATACAAAGCATTGATTCAAATAAATATAAATCAAAATATCAAAATTTAATTGTCAAAGTCTGATTCCTCAATTTCCTGTCATCTCTTAACCACACACGTAACATTAAATCTAATTTTAAACTAAAACTTTATCCAGGATTGATAGAAAATGCTTTATATATATGTTAAAAAACAGATTTCTGTAAACATCGTTATATATATATATATGCATTTAATTAATTGAAATAGGATTTTCTGACACACTAGCTTTTTGAAAAATAACTTTATATATATTTTAGATAACTTTATTCAAGCGACTAATTAAAAGCCTTAGAGTTTTTAGTTTAATGCACTATTTGAATATACTCAGGGCAAAAACTTGTTTTACCCAAAAAACTATTTAATAAAACTTTTTTAATTGATTTTTCATGTAATATATATCCATTTATTTAAAAATTGTATTTTTAAAATTTTATTAAACAGTACAATATATATATATATATATGTATATAATTCAAGAGCTTGAATTGACGATGACATTGAACCTATGAATTACAGCTAATTGACGTATATCAATAATTCATTTTCCACTATATACCATTCTATATCAGCTTTCTTTGTCTAGAGAGAATAATTATTATTCGATTTTACGTATAATAACTAATGGACATTTGGTTTATATGAATTATGATTTAATAAATTATTTAACGTCCTATATTACTCATAATTTTGTTTTCTTTTTTTAATTTTTTTTTTCATGCATGGTAAATGATGTTACACGGTATAAATTGTTTTGTTAAGTATGAAGTGTATATATTAGGCTTGACGTTATCTTGATTTATTTGAAATTTTAGAATATGAAATTTTGAGCTTTAAGCATAGTTTTTAATTTTGTACATGTATATTTTTAGTTTTATTTTATTGAATTTTACCTACTTATAAAACAGCAAAGAAATTTAAAATTATTTTGATACCAATTGGTGTAATTATCCCCAAATTTTATAAGTTTTTTAAAAAATCTTAAAAGTTCTTCCTGACCCCAAAAATGCTCAAATTTAAAAATTTCATTCTAGCCTAATATACTAAACTAATTATCAAACATAAAAAACATTGCAAAACACAAATAAAATAAATAATAAAAATTAATATTAAAAAACTTAAAATTTAATACGAAATTTATAAAATTATCTCTTAAAAACACTCGTACTTTTTTATCTAAACAAATATTCGAAGCTTAAAAAAAAGTGTGACAAATAAAATGAGTCTCATTAGTAAACTTGTCTATTATGTAATCTCATTAAATTTGATGACGCAATTTACTTTAAAACAAAAAAGTCTACTAAAAAATACAACAATAACCTACAATTTTTTCGAGTATATATGAAATATTTATACATTTAATGTCATGATTATCATTTACATTTAACATAGATAAAAGCAAGGACGTGATTTATATTATTTACCTTGACTTTCTTTAGATAATAATTCTTATATACAAATCTTTTATTTTTTTAAAGTTGGATGTATATATTGCATGTGTATCAAGAAACCGTTAATAAAAGTCCAAGACGTACATATAGAGATGAAAGAGAGCTTTTGTATTTGAATAAAGGAAAAAATTTTTTTCTTCCTTATTTTATTTCGTACATATTTTACTATGCATAAAAGGAAAAATGTCATGTATAAAAGCTACATTTTCTTCTTTTACTTTTTATTTTTCGTTAATATATAAATGTTAATCAGGTTAAGAGCAGAAGAAAAATGTTATTTTTTTTTTATTATATAAAAGTTGTACTTTAACTTTCAATAAACTTTGTAAAAACTTGAAGAAAAAAAATTTTTTTTATTCTGCTTTTTTTTTTCATGGTTGCATTTTATAAATGTAAAGAATTCTTTTTTTAATGTATTTTGTTGACAGAAAATTTTTTTTAAAGGATTCTTGTACTTTATTAAAAAGTTTAGGAAATTTTATTTGTACTGTTTATTTATGGTTACCTACATTTTATTTTTTTTTTGTAGCAGAATTTCTCAGTTGAATTTGAATATAATGAAACATATTTTATTTTTTTTTAAGTTTTAAATTGACGATTTCTGGGTGCTAAGTCACATTTTTTCAAAGATATTTTTTTTAAGGCTAAAATGTATTTTCCGACCCTTTTCTTGCGATTAAATCTATTTTCTTGTCTTTAATTTTTTTTAACATGGAACATGTTCATTGGATGGGGTATTTGAAAAAGTCCGGCAGGGGGGGGGTGAAAAATTGACATTTTTAGGCGGGGGTGAAATGGACTTTGGTGCAGAAGTACCTAGGGACTATTGGTGCAGAAGTCCCTAAAGACCTTTGCAAATGTACCTAGGGAGCATTGGTGCAGAAGTACCTAGGGACCATTGGTGCAGAATTTTTAAAGAATTTATTTTAAAAATTAATAAAAAATAAATTAATATTATTTAAAAAACTATAATAATTTGAAAATTTAATTAATTTTGTTCACTTTGATGTCTGCATGATTTACAGATTTCTAAAAATCTAAATATAAATATTTTGATATAAATATTTATATTATGAACTCAATAGATACTTTATTATCAGTGTTATAAGTGAACATGTTCAATGCTCGTTGGTTGTGTAGTTACACAAACTGGTTAAAATTTTTTTTAATTAACCTCTAAGAATTAAAATTAGCTGTTTATTTTTTTGTTTATTAATTGCTTTTTCTTAAACTAACCTGTGAAAATTAAAATTATTTGCTTTATTTATTTCTAATTTACATTTTTTTCTACATATTTTTAAATTATATTAAATTGATAAAAATTATTTATTTAAGTATAATTATTAAATATAATTTTAATGTAAGTACAATATAATTAAATTATTTTAAAAAGTTTTATTGTAAGGGTATTCGATAATTTTCATGATGAAGTACCAGAAGAATTTGTTCCTGTGGCTAATTATTTTGAAGTGAATTACATACATGGGATATCAGCTCGAGGTAGACGAAGGGCTGTAAAACCATGGTATGAGCCAGCACTCTGGAATCAGTATGCAGCAGTTTTGCAAGGAACATGTAGAACAAATAATTCCTCAGAAGGGTGGCATAACCGAATGCAAACATTAGTTGGCCAAAGCCATCCAAGCCTTTATAGTTTTATTAACGAGCTTCAAAAAGAGCAAGCGGATGTTGAATACATTTTAAGAGAGTTAGAGTTGAACAAAAAAGTAAAACAGCTACCTACAAGTAAGCAGCAGAAAATGAGAAAATAAGTAGAAAACGAATATCTATTAGAGTCAGCAACTACCAAACATACGTAGAAAAAGAAAATGAATTAGAATATATTAAAATTTTTGGTTATAATTTGCATTTGTAAAATTATTGAGTTTCATTAAATGTAACTATATTTTTTTCAATTTCGCTTCTAATAAAATTATTTGGAGTAAGTTAATTTAAAATGATTAATTTTTGGACTTTTTTTTCTTTGGACATAAATTTTTGTACTTTTTTAGTTTTGGACCCTAATTTTTGGACTTTTTGTCATACAATCTTGTCCATTATCCGAATGATATACGTCTTTATTGTACAATATTTGTATCATGTGTCACAGGCGTTATTGTCCCATAGCAATAAAGTAAGGGAAAAATACAAATAATAAAAGTTGGGGATAAAGGGATGATGGGAATAAGATTTAATATAATTTTTGACCAAATAAATTCAAAAACCTACTTTTCGTGAATATATTCATTTGCTACCAAATTATTTAATAAATAGGAAGCGAATTTCATATGCATAATTTTGCATATTTACATAGAAATTGGCACGCAATAAAATCTAAATTACATGCAAAATAAATACCATAAATTTATTATCAAAAACGTATTTTGTGCATTTAAAATTAATTTAAGCATAATTCATAGCCATATATTTACAAATAGACATTAGTGCAAACTTGTTGCATTAAACAAATTTTTAATAAAAAAATATGAAATTTAAAAAAAAAGGTTCTGAGTTATATATATTAAAAAAGTTTTTTTTGGAAATATTAAAATATTTTAAACTTTTTTATCCGCCAATGTAGTTATCTATAATATTAATAAAACTTTCTATAAAACTTTTAAAATTCAAAAATAAATACATGATAATTCGGTAAAAGTTTTAAAACAGTAAATTATGAAAAGAGGCTATTCAAAAGACTAAAAAAAATGCTTAAAATAGTCTGTTCTAACTAAAAAATAATTGTTACACAAGTATTCTTAATCTTTACGCTTTTAAAAATTAGCTGTACTTAACTTTGTGTATAAATTTTTTTTTATACAATGATATCAAAATTAAATAAACAATGTATTTTTAAAAGCATTTTATTTTTCTTTGCAGAAAACTTGGTATTAAAGAGAAAATAATTTTAAATGCATTTAAAGTCATTTTAATATTCAAAAAAACGCTTATTTTTTTGTACTGCAGAATATACAGGTTATATGGGCACGTCCAGGGAAGAACGACCTTGCGATTTTACGACCAGCTGAAAAATAAAAAAAAAAATATTTTTTTTGGATCATTTTTTAGCTGGGATTTGTGAAATCACTCATACTTTACACTTGCTGATGCATAATTTTGAGATACGGCTGCTCCAAAGTTGAATTTTTTAATTTTTTTGATTTCAGCTGTCCAGTTCAACCTAAAATAACTCAGAACCATTCAATTTTTTATATATACATATGATTGGGAGAAACTTTTATTTTTACCTGAACTACTAAAAAAAAAAAAAAATTCCATTTTGACTTATTTCACTTTTTTTTCTTCTCGACGGTAGCTTTCAAACATCCAGAAAATTTGTTTCGCCATGATTTTTTTTCAACTTTTTTTTTCTCAAAATTCACTTCAAAGGGTCTAATTGGTATCCTGAAAACCTGAGATGTGATAGGCAATGATCGGTCCACAATCTTAAAACTTAGTTCTTCCGTTTCCCTAAAAATCCATAAAACTGTTAAATATCTGAGCGTAAAATGTTAAAAATAAAAAATTTGACCATACCAACATATTTCTTCTGGTAAATCTTCACTACCAGGACCACATAAACATGTTATAACATATAAATAGGATCATCTAAAATTTCTGATGCTAAAACACCCAAGATCAGCCTCGCGTCAGCATCCAAAAATAGAAAAAAACTGGAAAAAAATGATTTAGGTTAAAAATAACTACAAAAATAATTATAATTAATAAAATTATTAATAAAATAAAAATAATTAACTTACCAAATATGTTTATAAGCAAATTAGAACTTTAAAACTCCTTACTGACAAAATCTGGAACCTGGAAAAAAAGTAAAACAAAGAGATTAATTCTTAAATTTTTAAAAAAAGGTGCATAAAAAATCTTTATACTTATCTTATCTCTATTTTCCTGGTGCAATTTCATCCTCTTCATATAAATTAGTACCAAAAAAAAATAATTAACAATAATTAACAAAAACATGTGTACCTTATACCAGTTGTTTATAAAATTGAAATTATAGCAGAGGACAAAATATTGCAAAATATTTCAGAATACCAATTAGACCCTTTGAAGTGAATTTTGAGAAAAAAAAAGTTGAAAAAAATCATGGCAAAACAAATTTTCTGGATGTTTGAAAGTTACCGTCGAGGAGAAAAAAAAGTGAAATAAGTCAAAATAAAATTTTTTTTTTTTTTAGTAGTTCAGGTAAAAATAAAAGTTTTTCCTAATCATATGTATATATAAAAAGTTGAATGGTTCTAAGTTATTTCAGGTTGAACTGGACAGCTGAAATCAAAAAAATTGAAAAATTCAACTTTGGAGCAGCCGTATCTCAAAATTATGTATCAGGAAGTTTAAAGTATGAGTGATTTCACAAATCCCAGATAAAAAAGGACCAAAAAAAAAAATATTTTTTTTTTTTATTTTTCAGCTGGTTGTTCTTCCCTGGACGTGACCATATATATATATAATTTTCCTTTTTTTCGTTTTAAAAACATAGCACGTGTTTAGTAAAATATACATATATATTCTCGTTACTTAATAGCTGGATTATATATGCATTCGTGGTCTGTTTTTAGTAGAATAAAATTGCAGAAAAACGAGTGTCCCTTTTTTTTACTTTTTTAAATTGTTATACAATTCCCTTACATTTTTACATTTAAAGAAAGGAAGAAAAAAAAATTATTTGATTTCTTGAATGAGGTGAAAATAGCTACTGAGTTCCTGTAGAGTAGTTTTTTGGTACGTGCAACATCCTTTTTTGCATAAGATAATGTAAAAAAAAAGAAATCTAAAAGAGAATAAGAAGTTAAGGGTCAAATATATATAAGAAGGAAAGAAAAAAAATTCTCAGGAGTAACATAAAAATTTCATTAGGCAAACAGACTTTGTGCTATATTACTAAGAATAAAAAAAAGATAGAAAAAGGGTGCTTAAATATAAGGTACTCAAGCTTAGAGAATCACAATGTTATCCTCCTACTCATCCTATATATACTTGAACCACTGTTATTTTTATCGCAGTGTAGTATAAAAAGAGTAGTCACACCAAAAAGTACCTTTTTACTAGTATTCTATCTGTACACTTAAGAGATACTTTTCGATATATATATATGAAAAGCTTGAAAAACTAGCTCACGCTGACTTGTCAAGGAAGAGGCTTTAAAAGCGTTATATATATGCATATATATGAATAGGAAGTGAAAAAATTTGTCTCTTTTAGTGTGAATAAATTTTTTTCCGAAAGATATCATTTCAATATCATTTTTATGTGTTATATATATATAATTCATTTTGATTGAAATTTTATATATTTACTGAACTATTTATAGGTTATTTAAGAGTATAAAAAAAAATTGTCATATTGAATTATTAATATGACTTTATTGAAGTACTTAATTTTTTAATATTAGAAGAAATTAAATTAGGTCGTAAAATTAAAGGATTTTATTGAATTTTTGAGAAACTAGATTTCTGTATTTTATAGCTTAATTTTTATGTTGTTTTGTTTTTTTTTACTTTAGAAACTGGGTTTTTGGCAAAATAAAGAAAAGAATAATTGCGTATTGGCATGAGTTAACAGGAACAATGTGTATAGTAGAGTATGAATTAAAGCGAATAAACTTGAATGCGAAGGGTTATGAGTTATTCAGTAAAAGAAAATGTTGCTATGAATTTTTTTGAATTAATATTACTTAAAAAATTAGAGAACCCTAGCTACTTATATGAAGCTTACCAATATGGTAATTTAAGCATAAAGTTTTCTTTCTATACTACAGAGAACTTGAATATTTTTTTAAAACAATTAATCCGGCTCGAAGGACCAAAAATTTTAAAATTAGGCAATTTTAAAAGTTTTTCAATGTATTACTATTAATATAACTTGATAACTTTGAATATATTTTTCAATAATTATTTATTTCCATGAAATGGATCAGAAAATACAAGGTACAAATTAATCTAAAATTTGAAAGCTACTTTATCAAAATACAGTTCAATTTCGTATTTCATGACGTCTTGTTTTCTATCTATACTTGTAAATTCTTGAGTCGACGACCCTTTAAATAGATTATATGTGAATAAATGATTACTTTATCAAGGATATAAAAGTTAATTTCAATGAAATGTATAAAGTCGAGGTTATATCCTAAAAGTACGAATAGGGTAAGTCAATCACATGAGTTAAAATGAACATTCGAAATGTAGAAAATCCCATGTAAAGTAATTTATTTCGCGTGAAAATTGAGAATAAAGACTGTAATCCAAGTCGTAAAATTTTACTTTTACAACTCACGTATCAAATAAAATAAATAAATTTGTAATAAAAATTTAATTACTAGTGTAGTATTAAAGAAAAAAACAAAATTTATACTTATTTTTATTTATTTGAGTTTTAAAAAAAAAGGTTTTTGTTATTTAAAAAGCTTAATATTTTAAATTAAATTATAAATAAAATTAAATCTTGCTAATAAAAGTAGATTTTACACACACAAAAATGCACGTAGGAAAAAAAAATTTAATTATAAAACAATATAAATAAAATCTTTCAATTAGAGAAGTAAAAAACAATTAAAAAAGATAAATTACTTTATGTCTATTGAATTTTAAAATGACTTTTCATTTCAATTAATTATTCTTAAGTGCTAAAAAATATATAAATTTTATCTTTCATTCGAATTTAATTTAAAGTTTTAATAAAATTTATGTTAAAATTTTACCAAATTATTTTTTTTTTTAAGTGTATTTTTAGAGTAAAAGACTCATTATTACTAACAAGGGATAGTTGTGGTCACGTGTCTATTTTTTTGTGTGTTTATAATACCATAACTAAACTTTCTCATATATGTAATTTTCTCTTTGCGATTGTATATAAATGAATACCTGGTTATAAAAGTATGAGTGAAATTGTGCTCTTGACGATGTTCCTTTACTTTACTCTAGAGTCTCATTTATTATACACCCTAACAATGTGATATAAAAGGCGCATATTAGACTTGGAATGACTTTTGGTTTTTAGTCAATTTTAATATTTTTTCTTTATGACAGTTGAGTATGAATTCAGAAATTTTGGGTCCCTGATTTTTAGTTGGATTTTTCAAGTTGAAATGCAAAATTTTTAGAATAAAGCTCGATTCAACGGCTCAATGTTTTTGCAACAAAGCTTTTGGTATCTGAGAATAATTGTTGTATAAATGTGTCTAAGAATAATTTTTCATTCCTTACATTAATAAGAAATGGCAAGAAGCTATAAAATACCCAAAAACAAAATTGTATTGGCTAATAATTCATAACATAACTAAATTAAATTTTTGTTTGGAGTGGTACAGGTTAAACTAACTGTTAAATAATTTAAGTATAAAATAATTAAAAATAAAATAAAGAAAGGAAATAGGGATGAGGATTTTGAGGTTAATCTTATTAAGCTTGACTTGATGGTGCTTTGTCTAAGCAGCTGCCCTTACGTTTAATATATTTGTGACCACACTGAAAAGGACAGGACTCATAGACCTTGCTGACGCTGCTCAGAGATTACAAAATAATTAAAACTATAACACACACAATCACACAAATAATAATAAAGAATACTTGGACTTAACCAAGAACTCTAACTGGACTGCGTCCAGTCACGGCTTCACAGATCCAATTTCATTGCATACCTTAGGTACGTTGTCGCTTAGCCAAGCACACAAATTTCCACTAATTTCCTTCCAGGTATTCAGGCAAATCCTACGTACAAATCCACCAGGCACACACAAAAAGTGAAGATTGAATCTCAATTCCAAGACAACGGCTTCAACAGGAAGAAATTCTCGGACCAGCAAAATCACAACGATCGACTAGCAAGGCCTCCGAAATAAAAATGTAATCCGTAGGCGCGAGTATTAATGTATTTAATTTGATCGCAAAATGCTAATTGTATTATAATTTAATACATTCCTTTCGTTTGACTGACTGGTGCCGCCATCTTCATAACCCAAACAAGAACTAGTCTTCCCCTCCTGCTCCGACGAAAGAGCAGAATACCGGCCCTTGTGGATCATGGTATTTGTGTTTATGTTTTTGTAAAAGATTTTTAACACTAATTAACTTGACTAAAATCTTTACGTAGATTTAGAACTGAAAATTAAATGTTCTAAAACCAATTCTGTAACATCTAGAAATATCTTCGGCTTAAATTTTTAAATGAATTTGGAACTCTTTTCCCAGTTAAACCCATAAAAACTCAATAAACAGCTCAAAAACTAACTCAAAGTCTAATATGCACAAATATCATGTGTAAAAAGAGGGGTTAAAAAGTACAAAGTTAATATGTGTACGTAAACACACATATGGGTTAGCATTTTTTTTATATTACGTGCGTTATTTTTTCACTCCCTCGATTGTACGTCAACCTTAACGAATCGACGTAATAATATTCTTCTTCAGTGTCTGTAGATATTGTGTGAGGACAAAGACATTAAACATATTATTATTATGCGACAACCTAACAACAAGGTTATACTTTTTTTTATATAAAAAACCCTCACCTTCTTTTTTTATACAACTTATAGTTAGTTTAATTATGTCTTATTAAAAAAATATATTAATCGATATTAATGGTATTTTTAAGAAAGTAATAAAAATAGTAAGTAACAGAAAAAAATTTTTTTAATTTTATTTTTATCTAATTAAAATTAAAAAAAATGAAAAAAAATACTCTTTAAGATGATTTTTTTTTTAAGTTTTATTGAAGATGATTTAAAAATAAAATGAAAAAATTAAGTTAGTAATTTTTTTTTAATGAAAATTGATTTATACTTTACTTTTCTTTTTATATAAAATTGAAATTAATTTATATAAGATTTCTATATTTAATTAAATTGATTTATAAAATAACTGTTTTCATTCTTAATTAAATTTATTACAATATTTATTAGAATTTATATTTTTTTAAATATTTAATTTAAAATAGAAATTAATAAATTTATTATAAAAAATTATTACGAGTTTTTCTGGGACAAACTAATTAGATATACTGACAGTTTTTATCTTATACCATTCGACACTGTAAAGTAACTTTCTTATATTAACAAAAAAATTAGAACATTTTCGAAAAAATTTGTAAATATTCGAAAAAAATCTTAAATTTACTAAATTTAGTTTATTATCGAAAAATTCGAGAATTTTCGATTATTTTTTGTGAATTCGCAAAAAAAATTAATAATCTACAATTTTTTTACGAAAATTTACAAAAAATAGTTGTAAATTTCCGAAAAATAATTGTGAATTTACAACTTTTTTCGTAAAATCACAAAAAAAAATCGAGAATTCTCAAATTTTTCGATAATATTCTAAATTTAGTAAATTTACGATTTTTGTCGAATATTTACAAAATTTTTTGAAAATTCACTAATTTTTCGAAAAAATTCTTTTTTTTTTGTAAATCTAAGAATGTTACTTTTTACAGTGTACATATTCTGGGTCAGTGAAATTTTCATAAATTTTTAAAAAATTCTCTGGAAAAATAAGACTCGGATTTAATTTAGATAGAAATTTTCATAACTCTTAATCGATTTACGTCCAAACATAGAGTTCTAATAATAAGGCGCAAGCACAAACTTGTGTATCTTCGTACAAATGTAAAAAAAAAATAATTTAAAATTTATTTAGTAAACTAGGTCGACAAAAGTAAATAATTATTAACATACACAGCCATAAAGAGATAGACACACACATATATATAAAGTTATTAGTAAATACACATGCAAAATGTCTATACATAAAAGAGTTAAAATAGGTAGTAAAATACCCATGTAAAACATTTGCTAATTTTCCTTTTATCCTTTCTATATCTACTGACGCATATTACTCATTTATAAATGTAAGTAATCCACATAAGCCATTGCTATATGTTTATGATTACTTTAAGGTTATATTTACTACCACTATACTTTTCCTTTGAATATATATATATATAAGTTTACTTAAGGTACGTAATTAATGTTGGAAGATACATTAACTAACCTACAATTTATATTTTTATCACTTTTTTGGAAATAAATGTTCAATTAAAAATATTCGATTGTGTTTATTTTGATATTATTAATTAATTTTCATTGTAATTTATAGTAGTAAAAATTATTTTAATTTTATGAGGATGGGTTACATAACCTCAATTTTATGTTTATATGAACTTAAATAAAGTTTAAGTTTATAAAAAATTTTATTTTAACCTTGATTTTATTGAGTAATTTTTATAAACTTTGGTCATGTATAGGATTTATACTTAGCCTGCTTATGCCCTATGCATAGGAGAGCGGACGAGTTTTAATATTTAATTTTAATATTATTACTAATTTTTAAATTCTGAGCAAGCGAAAAAAACTTATTTGTAAGCTAAACATTTTTAATCTATTGAAATTCATTAATATAAACTATAAATAATTGTCAAACCTAAATTAACAAGTATTCGAAAATAAACTTAAAAAATAATTATTCTTTTGTTTCAGGTGAGTGTCCAAAAATCATATTTATGCTGAATGGTCGTTTAAAGTAAGAATTTTTTGTTCAGTGTAGATGTTAGACTCCAAACGCGTAATAAACCAACTCGTCAAATGGTCAAGTTATTTGACCAATTCATGGGTAAAAGCTCGTTGCCCATTTCACGAATTGGTTCAAATCGCATAGGGGATTAATATAGATTTTAAGAGAATTCCCAAAACTTTATACATGTATTTTGTGTGAAAATTAGACAGTAAAACTCAATGTTCATTAAAACCCAATTAATTTCCTTTTTCGTACAAAAAAGTATATAAATTTATCGATAACAATTATTAAAGCACAAAAAATATGAAAAATTATCGAATTTTTCTTATAATCATTAAAACTTTCCGGTTAATTGACAAAAAATATAACAGCATATAAGAATTACAAATAAAATAATAAAACAAAACACAAAATCAATAACATAACAATGAAACTAAGGGCTTAGAAAAGAGTTAATAGAAAAAAAAAGTAATTTTAACGCAAAGTATATTAGTACAGTAAAACTATTGTAATAATAGGAAAAAAAAGGATAAAAATTCCATAGAAAAGGAAAAAATCGATGAAAAAAAAAACAGAAGAATTGGAAAACGCAATAATTACTGACGAACTGGAGAAAGTCCCTCGTTAAAATCCAAATCCAAATATATATATAGCTTTTTACATTGAAACATGAGCTTTTCTATATTTCTGTACGTGTTTATATCCGAAAAATAGTATATAAAATATATAAAAACCCTTCTTTATTATATTGCATTTTGCAATAATTATTACACTTTTCGGACTTAATAGTTATTTTCAAACCTATACTTAATCACTCATTTTACACAATGTTATTTTTTCATCATCAAAAAAATACAATTATTTTTTTTTTCTTTTACTTTTTTTTACTTTTTTTTCATGTATTTATTTTTGTACAGCAATAAATTGCTTTATTAATAGCTTTTTTTTTGAACGATAGGGTTACATCGATTCGACAGTAATAATTATATTGGGAAAAAAAATAACAAAAGTGACAAAGTTTATAATAGCAAAAATTTTATACCTGGATTCTTGCTGTTATTATTATTTTTAATCAAATTTCAAATAATTTCGTTTATAAAATAAAGTTTTTTTTTAATTAACTTTATTTTTAGCCTTTAATTAAATAGAAAGTAATTTAGAATATTGATTAAAATATAAATTTAGTTGTATATCATATTTTTTCTGTAATTCGCGTATCCTTTTCCTAGATATAGGAACGGTGAAAAAAAAATTTACCATAATTTACTGTCAATATGACCGGTAACGGAGCGACATACCAACTTGACAATTTCTGCCAATTCCAAAAATAAGGAAAAAATATTTTTCCTCCACACCGATTTGTAATTTTTATTTTCGTATATATTTTGACTATTGCTAAGTTAAATACTGTATTTTTAAGAAATTTTGAAGAAATTAGGTTCCAGTTTAGGTTCGAAAAATTAGTAAATTTTCAAAAAATTTTGTAAATATTCGATAAAAATCGTAAATTTACTAAATGTAGTATATTATCAAAAAATTCGAGAATTCTCGATTTTTTTTGTGTATATATTTTTCTACTATACTTACTACTATTTTTCATAAATTTACAACTTTTATTTGAAAATTTTTGAAAAAAAATTGTAAATTATCAATTTTTCTTGCGAAATCACAAAAAGAAATCGAGAATACTCGAATTTTTTGTTAATATACTAAATTTAGTAATTAAACGATTTTTTTCGAATATTTACAAATTTTTTCGAAAATTTACTAATTTTTCGAAAATGTTCTAATTTTTTTGTTAATATAAGAAAGTTACTTTTTACAGCGTAACTATTGTTTAATTTAAAAATTTTTTGAATATGAAAACCAGGATTACTTAAAAAAATAAATTTTTAAATTTATTAGCTGTTGAATTTATTAGTTCCCTATCTTTACATTTTAATTCTCAAAGTAAATAATTTAATAAATATAAATTTCTGAAACATGTATTTACTAAATCAATCCAAGCATTTTCCTTATTCGCCAATTTTTTAAATCTAATAAATAAATAAGACTATGAAAGAATTTTTCAATTTATGCATGATTTTTCTGAATATAAAAATTCTCTCTATAAATTACATATATTTTGTAATACATAGGGCCTTTTATATGCATCTTGTATGTCATTTATATCCTAGCCTTGAAGTTTCCGGAATCCATTTCCTTTTCGATTTTCTATTTTTCTTTCTATGTATGGCAAAAAGGAAGTGTGCGTATATAGTACACTATTTTTTTCGTACTCTTTTTTTTTCTGAATTCTTTCATTTCTTCTATATATGTGTATTTTTTTATTAAAAGATTTTTCTTTATATATATACAGGAAAAAAAGATTTACGATGTTCGTGTATTCATGATTGATTAAATTAAAGTACGCTTTTGCTTGACGGAAAACTTGTAGCTTTACTCTTTTTTTTTTATTCGAGGGACAAATGCAATTTTGATTTAGACACTTGAAGAAAAAGCGCACTAGGTATATATATATTTTTATTGATTTCTTGATTTATAATTTATGTTTCAAGTACACTGGGTATTTTTTTGAAGTATCAAAAAATTAAATAAAAATTTAAATAATTTTTTTATTTATTATTATTAAACTACTTTATTTTACATAAAATTGACTTTTAAGTATGGAATAAAAAAAAGTTTTAAAAGTATTCAAAGTTACTGGAAGTATATAGCAAATGAAATGATGTATGAATTTTATATTTTTCGTTTTATGCATTTTTAAAATGAAAATTAGGTATATTAGACTGGTTATTATTTTAGAAATTCGGTTATTCTTTAAAATTTTTTGTGGGCTAATATTCAGAAACATTTTTTTTATGGTACCACAGTATTCAATAAGTATAATTAAAAAATATGAGAACCAAAATTTAACCCAAGAAATGTTATAAAGAAACTAAAATTTTGGAACTAACTTTATTGCCTAAACAAAACTTTGACACCTCAATCTAAATTTTGAAGCATAAGATCCAGCCTAATATACAATTTGTTAAAACAACTCACCTAATAATAAATCTTATAAATTTATACATAAACATTTTTTAAAATATACATAAACTTTCATATCTACTACTTACAAACAAATTCATTTTTTTTTGTTGTTTGCAACTATAAAAAAAATAATAATTTAATTTTTTTATACTATAAGTACAACTTTTTTCCCCTAGTTTTACATTTTATTAACAACATAAACTTTAAACAACAACAAAAAACTAAATTTATTTCAATTACTTACATAAAAAAAGCAAGTTATTGTAATAAAACTTTATTTTACAAAAAATTTCGCCTTTGTTAAAAATAAAAATTAAATAATATTCATTAAATTTGATAAAACTAAAAAACAAAAAATGCTGACTTAAGAGTTTATAATAATAATAATTTAGCAACAATAAACGAAAGAAAATACAAAAGGTTTTCGTAGAATATAATCGAGCTTTCCTTTGTTTATCTCTTCGTGCAACTTCTTTGTCATCATATTATAAAATATAAGTGTAGTAGTTTGCAAATTCTCATCTTTCAGTTAGGCGAGTGTACCATAAGCAACAAAATACTCAAAATGTTCGGACAAACTGTTTTTAACTGATTTGCTTGAGTCTTCATTATTATTAGGATTATAAAATCTTGGTTGTTATTTGCATGTTTTAGAAACTTTAATAAATCAAAGTTATTTGCTGTTTATTGACTTTAGGGTTTGTTGTAAATTATTATTTTTTAAGGTTTTGAGACTAATATCTGAATTTACTAGTTTGAAGGATATTGCAATGGCCTAATTATCTGTTAGCTATAAGTAAATATTGATTTAAGTTTTGAATAGAAATATGATATTAATTTTCATAGTTCTTTACGTTTCAAGGTCGTAAATTAAATATAACATAATTACGTTATTGGAAAATTACGTACTTTTATTACTATACACTGTTAAACTGCTTTGCTTACATTTTTGGGCTGATTTCTTAAACAGGGTAACCTGATGAAAATTATTAGAATAAAATTAAAACTGGTTTGTGTGTTAACGTAACCAACTAACCGTGTATAACAAGTCTTTAAAATAAAATTATTCTACTCTCCAAATTAATCTAAACCCAAATTATTCTATATTTCTGAATCGAAATTGTCCTATGTCCATTTGACTCATTAAAAACGTTAACTTTTAACCCCCCACCCTTTCTATTTTAGGGTTCTTTTCCGGATACCCTTCCCCAATAAAAATTCAACTTTGATAATATAAATTTATTAATTAAACCAACGTAAAATTTAAATTTGATAAAAACTTAAATTTTCTATTACAATTTCCCAAGATAATCTTTTCATAATGAAATAAAATATTTTTCATGATTTTTAACAAATTTTAATAAAATAAAATTAGTTTTTTTTTTTAATAAAAAATATTCTAAAGTACTTACTACTTATTATCAAACTTTTAAAAAAAAATTTAGCATACAAAATTTTTTTTACGTTATTATAATATAGAAAAGTTTTTATATTATGAAGTATTTTATGAATGTATAAAATTTTTCCGATTTTTTTTCTCTCAAGATTGAATATTCATAGTAATTTTTTTTTTTTATAATTTACTGAGAATGTCAGATAAAATCAACTTTATTTATATAATTTATTCTTGGATTCTTTATTTTTTCTAAGATTCTAAATGTGATTCCACGTGACTGTTATACTAAAATTATTAATTTTTTGAAACTAAATAAATTTTTATTTACATTCAATTTAATTTCAATTAAATTTTATTCAATTGATTAATTTTTAATTTCGTAGTATTAAGAATTGTATGATTTTATTGAATCGAAGCTTAAAACAGTTACAATTTAAGAAAAATTGGAAATATTTATTATGACTTACAACTTGTGTGATTTTTTTGGGCTGTTTACTTGACAGCAAAATTTTTTAGAATAAAAAAACATAAATTAGATAGATATTAGCCTTAAGAACCCGATACTTTAAGGCGTTGATGACATCACATATAAAATACCTTAAGCAAATAAATTATACTTTCTAAATAATTTTTAACAGATGCTCCATATTTTAGATCAAATGTATTCTTGTTTTTTTATAAGTTAAGGCCACTGTCTCTTTTTTGTGACGATTTTCAAAGGATTTTCAACATTTTTTTTCTCAGCTGTTTTATTATAAAAGTTTACAAATTTATTTTTAAATAATTCCAAAACTATTCTAGATGACGTAAAAAAATTTTTGTTTCATATGCTTTTTTTTTACAGTTTGTAGATGGCGTGAAAGTAGAGGCTCGAAAAAAAAATTGAAAAACGGTTCCCATCATAGCGCCTATTGTAGGCATCAAAACAAAAAAATAAAAAGTCATATTAATCTCTATAGTTTCCTCTTGTATGTGAACCAACATTTAGCAAAAAATACAAAAAATTGACCATTTGGTGAACCAAAAACGAAAAATGCAGTTTTTGACGTTAAAAAATGCGCCTAAAACGGACAATAAAAATTTTTCTGATGCATAAAAAGCTGATATTGTTGGTTCACATACTAGGTATTGCAATAACGAAAAAAATGAAACAAGATTCATGTCGATAGCTCAATTAGTTTTTGAGCTAGCGTGGGAACCGATTTCAAAAAAGTAGTTTTGAGAAAAACGCGTTTAAAGTTTTTAAATGCGTATGTTTTCATATGACTACGACCCATAAAAATCGAAATATCTAAAAAACATATTTTTTTTTTTGCTTGAAATTTTTTTTTTTAGATTCTTGAAATGTTTTAACATAAGATAATGAATTAAAAAAAAAATGAAAAAAAAAATCCCAATAAAGAGACAGTGGCCTTAAGGGTAAAATTTTGGAAAAAATTATAATTCTCTTTTCAAAAGGAGATGAGACAATGTTGCCTCAATTCAACTCTAAAAATATTTTTACTACCTTTAAACCATAAATTAATTTTCGACTAATCGTATTCCACAAAAAATTTTGTAAAGCAATAAGTTTGCCTTATGTACCTCAAGTTTTCAAATCTGGAAAAATGAACCTTTTATCTCACTTCTTTAAAAAAATCATTCATTGACCCCATTGGACATTTAAAAAAGCTTGAAAACGAAAAGCACAAAAATTTTTGTTTACAAAAAAAAACCTGATACTATAATAATTTTTTGTTCAAAACATTAATTATATAAATTTATATAAAATGTACAAACAGTCTAAAACAATTATAGAGTTAAATAACGAAGGTTATTACTACGACGGAAGAAAAAAAAATAAAAAAAAATTGGAGCTTTTACACAAAGGATCGATAAAAAAATATAGTAGTTCTATACTAAATACGTTGATGTTCATTTTTTTCGAAAGTTTTATAAATGAATGTATGTTTAAAAAAAAAGGGATTTTAACATCCACTTGTCCTATGTTGTTGTTGATCGTGCTATAAAAGAGTTTCCTTATTAAGGCACGTTCGAACAATATGATGAATTGCTGTTTTTTTTTTGCTGAAATAATAATAATAATAAAAAATGAAGTATGCATGAAACTCTCGAGATAACGAGTCTAGACATTCGATTAAAGTTAAATATTTTTTGTACACATTCAAAATAATAGTAAAAAAGGATTGTTTTTGTTTGACCAATTCATGTAAAATAATGAAGTCAGTAACTAGCTCTATATTTAGAATTTTGTTATTTATATCAACTGGGAGTGGGTGATGAAAGAAAAACATGGCTCCAAATTTTCTTAAGAATGTAAAGATTGTTTTTAATTTTATCTCATAATAATTACGTGAAAGATGGAGGCCCAGCTTTAATGCATTTTTTGTTGAGTTGTTTCCATAACTTGTAGTTTCCATAACTTGTAGTTTCCATAACTGCCCTAGTATTATCTAAAAGCTATTTAAGCTTGTGTTGGGCACATATAAAGATATCTGCTTGTGGCTAACCGGTTTTTTTCCGTAATCAAAGTATCGCCAATGGCCTGCAAAATGAAGAACTTAAATCTCCTGTGGAGAATCTTAATGATGGCATCCCTCCCAAAGTAATAGCTAAATCACTATTACTATCGGACCATTTCTGGTCAAACTTTTCAATGAATCATTGAATAATGGAGAATTCCGTCCAGCTAGGGAAAAAGCATTAATTGTTGCAATCAAAAAAACTAACATCCTGTCTTCTTGCTTGGACTTCCGACCCGTAGCATTACTTTGCTTTTTATACAAAAAAAAAAACAACCGAGATTTTTTTTCGGTTGTTTTCAAAATGGACCAAAAAATAACAACCGAGATTCTGTTTCGGTTGTTTTCAAAATGGACCAAAAATAAAGCAACCGAGATTCTGTTTTGGTTGTTTTCAAAATGGACCAAAAAAAAAACAACCGAGAATTTATTTCGGTTGTTTTCAAAATGGACCAAAAAAAAAGCAACCGAGATTCTGTTTTTGTTGTTTTCAAAATGGAACAAAAAAAACAACCGAGATTTTTTTTCGGTTGTTTTCAAAATCGACCAAAAAAAACAACCGACATTTTTCGGTTGTTTTCAAAATGGACCAAAAAAAAACAACCGAGATTCTGTTTCGGTTGTTTTCAAAATGGACCAAAAAAAAAAACAACCGAGAAAAAACCGACCCGACCCGACCCGAAAAAATCCAGGACCGTCCCGAAGCTCGGGTACCGGAGAATTCGGGAAACCGCACACCCCTAATCCAAACCTACTCTATGAAAAATATAGAGTATTGCCAAGCTATGCGAAGTTGACGCAACCTAAGCGCTAAGGTAAATACGGCGAAGCGAACATTTATTTGAATCAACTTAAGCAGTGACTTGACGGGAGATCCCGTGATTCAATTGAAAGCAAGTTTCTTTCAGCAAAATATTAACTTGTTACAAAAAATGTAATTGGGCTAATTTAAGCTACTTCGTATTTGTTATATCCAAATATAACATGAAAATAAATTCAAGCTTATCTTATACTTAAAAAAAATATAGTACAAGCCCGGTAAATATAATATACTCCCTGATTTAGGGAGTTATAACTGCCCGAAATTTCTGTCATCTCCTCGAATACCTTCGGGATGAAAATGGACCGTACGAGGGAAAACTATTATCCTGGAGGCGAAATTTTTAATTTTTCAACCTAAACAATTTTCCGATTTTCCAATATGGCGGACCAAAAAACATGGACATAGAAACTTTCTACATTACCTGGGGGTTTTTGAGGTCCACAAAAACGTTTCTATTAATGAATATTTTAATTTTTTTGCCCCAGCATATTTTCCAAATTCTTCAAGATGGCGGACCAAAAAATATGTAAATAAAAACTTCATAAAAACGTTTTTCTCGACCTTTAAACCCCCTGGCAATGTAAAAAGCTTATTCTAAAATATTTTTTGGTCCGCCATATTGGAAAATTGGAAAATATGCTGGAGCAAAAAAATTAAAATTTTCATTCATAAAAACGTTTTTCTCGACCCCAAAAACTTCCTGGCAATGTAAAAAGCTTATTCTAAAATGTTTTTTGGTCCGCCATCTTGGAAAATTGGGAAATATGTTGGGGTAAAAAAAATCAAATTTTCATTCATAAAAACGTTTTTCTCGACCTCGAAAACCCCCTGGCAATGTAAAAAGCTTATTCTGAAATGTTTTTTGGTCCGCCATATTGGAAAATTGGAAAATATGCTGGGGCAAAATAATTAAAATTTTCATTCATAAAAACGTTTTTCTCGACCCCAAAAACTTCCTGGCAATTTAAAAAGCTTATTCTAAAATGTTTTTTGGTCCGCCATCTTGGAAAATTGGGAAATATGTTGGGGTAAAAAAAATCAAATTTTCATTCATGAAAACGTTTTTCTCGACCTCGAAAACCCCCTGGCAATGTAAAAAGCTTATTCTGAAATGTTTTTTGGTCTGCCATATTGGAAAATTGGAAAATATGCTGGGGCAAAATAATTAAAATTTTCATTCATAAAAACGTTTTTCTCGACCCCAAAAACCTCCTGGCAATGTAAAAAGCTTATTCTAAAATGTTTTTTGGTTCGCCATCTTGGGAAATTGGAAAATATGCTGGGGCAAAAAAATTAAAATATTCATTAATAGAAACGTTTTTTTCGACCTCGAAAACCACCAGGTAATGTAGAAAGTTTCTATGTACATGTTTTTTGGTCCGCCATATTGGAAAATTGGAAAATTGTTTAGGATGAAAAATTAAAAATTTCGCCTCCAGGATATCAGTTTTCCCTTGTACGGTCCATTTTCATCCCGAAGGTATTCGAGGAGATGATAGAAATTTCAGGGAGTTATAACTAATACGTATGTCAAGTATATAGTTACCGGATTCAGCCTAATATTAAGTTGACCTGAGTCTAAAAGACAGCTATTTTAACAAATATACGTCAGCTGACCAAGGTTGGGATGCATTGATTTAACCCCTTTAACTTGAATCAAGGGATTATTCACTTTCGGGGACTTAAGGGGTACGAAGTTAATATTAATTTCTTAAAATTTTATTATTTTTTATAGTGTAATCAAATTTGGGACTGAATCTTACTACGCCGAGCTTGCACTTTTTTTCTCCAAATATTTCTTTAAAAATCTTGAAATTTTCGTTACCGGTGTCTCTCATTCAATTTTTATTATATTTTCCATAAAAATTTAATAAAATAACAATAATAGTAATACATTTATATTCTATTACCAATATTCAAATATAAAATTGAGTATTTCCTTACAATAAAAACACAAAATCTTACCCAAAAAAAAAAATATAATCTTTAGTACTTGTTAACAAATATTTCTAATTTTCGTTCAAAATATACCCCGATTTTCGAGAGCACGTATTTTCCTATTGCAAAGAGCAGTAGGGGAAGACGAGTTCTCGTTGAATCGGGAAGATGGCGTTACCGACCGGTAATGCCATAAGAATTATACCAAATTATAACAATAAAAAATAACATGAATTGTATGATTACAATTAATCATAGTATAATTTCTTTATTTCGCGGTTCAGGTTAAAAAATATTTAATATTCGCGTCTATTTATTTTATTAAATTTTAAAAAATAATAAATTCGTGTTTTACAAGAATAGGTCCCTAGTATAGTAACTTATTTCGGCCAATCAAAGCGCGCGTGGAAAGAGATAGAGAGGGGTAGCGTCTCCCAAGCCGTTCGTTGCCGCGGAGCTCTCATTCCTCGAGTAGAGGTCATGCTGTGCGCATTTAGTTTTGCTGGTCCACCTAGAGAATTTTTTCCTGAGGAAGCTGCTGATAGAGCTGTTCATTTTTTTTTTTGGAAATTCAACGTCGTTTGAGTGTGCCTGTGACTGGAAATAGGATTTGTTTTGTGGAAATACCTGGTGAGAATATTGAAATTTTTGTACTTGGCCAAGGGACAACGCACCTGTAGCGTGCAAACAGTGGGCTTATAAGCCGTGACTGGACGTGGTCCAGTCAGTGTAAGAAATCCAGGTATCTTTTGATTTATTTGTGTGATTGTGTGTATGTGTGTAAGTGAATTTTTTTTTGATCTATATATATTCATTCTGAGCAGCGACAGCAAACCTCATAAGCCCTGCCCTTTTCAGGGCAGGCACAATTATATATAACGTAAGGGCCGCTTGCTCAGACAAACGACTCAAGTCAAAATTTTAAATAAAATAAAATAACCTAACTTTTCCTCATCCTTTTTCCTTCCTCTTTTTTTTTTATTAATAATAATTATTTACAATTTGGTGCCGTAAAACCCGGGAAATTATTACCGGTAAAAAGCTTGACTTGAGTGTGCGTCTGGGCGGGCGCGCGACGGCGGCGGGCGTCCCTCGTGTTCGTGATTTTTAATTTTTCTTTACTTTTTATTTTTTTTATTTTATTTATTTTAGTTTTATATACATATGTATATGTAGACGTACATACATATATGTGTATAAACGTTGATTTTAAAGTTTGGTACACATGTGTATATATAGACGTATATATATGTATGTGTAACCATTAATTTTAAAAATTTGTTTAAATATTTGTTTATATCTGCAAAAACATAAAAATTGGTTAAATTGATTTAAATTTTATCGTCTGTACTTTTTTAATTTTTTCATTTCAGCTATACTCTTATCTTTTCTCGAGCGCGCGACGACAGCGTCCCTCGTGCTCGTTAATTTCAATTTGATTTGTAATCTTACTTTAATTTTTAGTTTTAATTTTTTAATTTAATAAATATAGATTTAAAATATAATATATTTATCCCTTAAATATAAAATTGATTTTTTGAATTTGTGATAATATAAAATTTAATTATTATTTTAAAAGAGTTATAAACTACATTCTCCGTCTCTTTCTAATTTTTCCCTTTACAGCTGTACCTCGATCTCTTTCCAGGCGTGCGTCGCGGCGTCCATCTTACAGACTTTGCTACTAAAACACATAAGTTGCGTTAGTTTGATAATTTCTCATATTTTTCTTTAAATAATTATTTAATTTGATTAGTAATTAATATTTTTTCAGTAAATTTGATAATTTAGATTTTTAGATAAATTTAGCTTAATAAAACAACAATTTTAGATTGAAAATTTTAAATAAATTGAGTTATTAGTATAAGTATTTTTAAATTGTCTTATCATTCTTTATTTTAACCTTAAATTAATATTTAAAATTTTTTAATAATTAAGGTGGTTCTAGTACTTTCAAAATTAAAAATTTTTCTCATTATTTTTGAATTTTAATTGGTATTAGAATTTGATTTAATTTATTAAAAATCAGGAAGTTGACCCACATAAAAAAAAAAAAAAAAAAAATTATAATAATAATTAAATAATTTTTTGTACTTTTTTATTTTCAAATTTAATTTAGGATTACAATTAGAATTAGATTAATAATTTATTTGAAACGAAAATTTAGGAAGATGGCCCTCATAATATAATTTTTTCTCTGTTAAATTTTAATTAATTTTAATCGACTCCGAAATTTTAATATAGCCCAAATTAAGGTTTCTCGACAATATTTTTCCTTTATTCAGTTTTTACATTTAATTTAATTATATATTCATAGTAAATTAAGGTTTTTCGACAATTTTCTTACAAATTTTAATTTTTGATTTAATTTTTAATTAAAAATGGTTCGTCACAGACGTGCTGGAAGACAACGAGGTCGTGGTAGAGGACGTGGTGCGCGAGGAGGAGTAGAACCGCGTGACGGAAATCGGGGTGCCCCCGGCGGTCATAGAGCTGATAGACCACCGCGCGGCGCACCCGGTCGTGGCGGCTTGCAACGGGCACAGGAGTTTGATCTTGTACCCAATGCAAGGAATAATAATTATAATTTGAGACGATTGCCAGTCGTTCCTCGTCCTGATTCTCCTAATAGTTCAATTCCTGAAATTGATGTTTTAATGCCCGCAAATCAAGAATTTAATCGTGGTCGTGGAATGGTTCGCGGACTCAACCGAGGGCGGGGCGATGCCGCCCAAGGTAGAGGCCGTTATCAACCTCCTCCACGAGAGCACGATGCCGTAGGTGAGGGTTTTGTATTCGATGATGTTGAGCCTTTAAATTTAAATCGAGGAGAGGAATTTGATAATAGGGATCTTCAAAACGAGCCTGCTTTAGACAATGTTGATGCCCAGCCTGTCCTTCTTGACGAAGTCAACTTGCGCAAGCACAAAGCGCAACTTGACATTGAAGAAAATCAAGCTAAGCTTCGTATTATAGCAGCTGAAAAACAGCAAATCGAATTGCAATTGGCCACGGCCACCACAACTCGTACGGTTTTGGATGAAGTCCCTCCTTCTTTTATCAATAATGATTTATCTGCTACAATTTCTAGAGCCGTTATTCAAGCCTTTAATTTTTCAAACCCTTCCACTTCCTCTGGTTCTTCTGACAATAACCATGCTCTCTTAAATAGATTAGCTATTGAGAAGAGGGATTTAAGTTTTGATGGGGATATTTTTAATTGGTTGCATTTCAAAAATAGTTTTAATCAGACTACAAAAGCTGGGTCTTATAGTGATTCTGATAATGCTATCCGCCTCCACAGGTGCCTTAAGGGCAAAGCTCTACAAGCAGTACAAAGTCTAATGATGACAAGTACTAGTGGTCGTGAAATTATGAATGCCCTTGAACGGCAATTTGGAAATACTGAAGAAGTCATCCTTAGATTAGTTGCTGCTATTAGGGATTTGCCGAGATTGACTTCTAATAAGATAAATATTGTACCCTTTGCCGCCACTGTCAAAAATAATGTCGCGGCTATGATTAATCTGGGAAATAGAGGTTATCTTTATAATATTGATCTAATTAGGGAAACAGTAAGTAAACTACCCTTAGTGATGATTTCGAAATATAATGAATATGTAGCAGGTATAGGCGAGAGCCCGACTTTAGAAACATTAGGTGAATTTTTGGATAGAGAAGCCTCGTTAGCTAGCTTTGCTGGTACTGTTTCCTTGTTTGGTAATACAAATCGTGATTTTAATAAGTCTGATGCAAATCATTCAGACAAACGCCTTGATAATCGTGATAATAATCATAGTTCGAGCAAACGCGTTTTCTTAGTTGATGAAAGCGGTCCTTCTAATCCTCGAAATTCCTTATGTTATTACTGTTCTGATGAAAAACATTTAATACGTGATTGCAAAGAATTTTCAAAATTATCAATTGATGACAGATGGCGTTGGACTAAAACTCCTGATGCAAAACGTTGTTATAGGTGCTTAGGTAAACTTCAATCTGAGCACATTAGATTCTGTAAAGCTTCCTCATGCGAAAAAGATGGATGTGGTCGTCCTCATCATATTTTGTTGCATTCTTCTAAAGAAAAATAATTAAATGATCACTATTAACTAGTCCAAAAGATCGTGATATTTTAGTTGCTATTGATAAATTTAGAGACTGGAACCGTGTTGATATTGTAGTGAAAGATTTACTATTAACTAAAAATCTTTGGTTGTTAAAGGTTCAAACTCAATATTTAGTATGAAGTTTAAAGACCTAACATTTAATAAATCAGCGATATTCAAAATGAGTAATTTTCCGAATGGAAGATTAGTTCACGGTTTCAACACCTTTGCGTAGAATTGTCTGCTTTGGACCTTTTACTGTAGCCATGGTTAGAGGATGGAAAAAACGTTGGGGCGCTTTGTTTATTTGCCTGATTATGTGAAAGATTTATCTTGAAATAGCAGATACCTTATCTGCTGATTCGTGCATTATGGCGATCCAGAGGATGACGGCTGGACGTGGTCGACCGTCAGTCTTCTGGTCGGATAATGGCACGAATCTATGTGAAGCTCATGAAGAGCTAAAACAAGTTGTAGGAAATTTAGTTTAAAAAGGTTAACTAACTATGGTACTAGTATGGGTTCAAAGTGGCCTTTTGTTCCTCTGGTTATACCCCATACGGGTGGAGTCTAGAAATCTTTAAATTAAAAGCATGAAATATTTTATTACTGCGACTTTATTAACATAGAACTCTTGTAAATTCAGAACTTACTATAAATTCACGGCCTATTACCTTTGTATCTCCTGAATTAGACGATCAAGAAGCTTTAACTCCCAATCATTTACTCTTTGGGGCTTCTTCAAAATTTTTAACTCCCCGTAGATATGAAATGATAAGTGGTAGTTATCGGAAACAATGGGTTTATGCTCAACAATTGGCTGATGAATTTTGGACACGCTGGATTAAAGAATTTTTACCTTCTTTGCTCCCTAGAATGAAAGGGACCTCCGAGAGTCCTCCTGTTAAAGTCGGCGATGTAGTACTTATATGTGACAATTTAGCTCCTCGTAATCAGTGGAAAAAGGGATAGTTCACAAATTGATACCAGGTTCTGATGGTAGAATAAGACGCGTGATTCTTAAAACTCAGTTAGGTGAATTAGAACGTTCAGTTGCCAAAATAATAAAATTAGACTTAGCTTCAGACGTCTCGTAAGTAGGTGCTCCAATTTCAAATTCTCGCACCGGGTGGAGAATTGTTAACAAATATTTCTAATTTTCGTTCAAAATATACCCCGATTTTCGAGAGCACGTATTTTCCTATTGCAAAGAGCAGTAGGGGAAGACGAGTTCTCGTTGAATCGGGAAGATGGCGTTACCGACCGGTAATGCCATAAGAATTATACCAAATTATAACAATAAAAAATAACATGAATTGTATGATTACAATTAATCATAGTATAATTTCTTTATTTCGCGGTTCAGGTTAAAAAATATTTAATATTCGCGTCTATTTATTTTATTAAATTTTAAAAAATAATAAATTCGTGTTTTACAAGAATAGGTCCCTAGTATAGTAACTTATTTCGGCCAATCAAAGCGCGCGTGGAAAGAGATAGAGAGGGGTAGCGTCTCCCAAGCCGTTCGTTGCCGCGGAGCTCTCATTCCTCGAGTAGAGGTCATGCTGTGCGCATTTAGTTTTGCTGGTCCACCTAGAGAATTTTTTCCTGAGGAAGCTGCTGATAGAGCTGTTCATTTTTTTTTTGGAAATTCAACGTCGTTTGAGTGTGCCTGTGACTGGAAATAGGATTTGTTTTGTGGAAATACCTGGTGAGAATATTGAAATTTTTGTACTTGGCCAAGGGACAACGCACCTGTAGCGTGCAAACAGTGGGCTTATAAGCCGTGACTGGACGTGGTCCAGTCAGTGTAAGAAATCCAGGTATCTTTTGATTTATTTGTGTGATTGTGTGTATGTGTGTAAGTGAATTTTTTTTTGATCTATATATATTCATTCTGAGCAGCGACAGCAAACCTCATAAGCCCTGCCCTTTTCAGGGCAGGCACAATTATATATAACGTAAGGGCCGCTTGCTCAGACAAACGACTCAAGTCAAAATTTTAAATAAAATAAAATAACCTAACTTTTCCTCATCCTTTTTCCTTCCTCTTTTTTTTTTATTAATAATAATTATTTACAGTACTAGTATTTCCGATATATAAGAAAAATTTCTAAGTCTCTCATTTTATACATAAAAATTTCATAAAAAACCCAAAAAAATGTATAGAAAACACGTGTATACCAGTATTTGCAATATACATAAATACTAAAATCTAGTAAAAATGGTACATTCAAAAAAAGGGAATAATAAAATGTAGAAGAAGACACGACGCCAAAGTATTAGTAATTTTGCTGACTTAGAAAATTTTCTTGTAAAGCTTTTTTTACTTATAAAAATATTCATCTATCTTTTATAGATATTATTATTATTATATAAGACGAGACGTTGAAGCGTCAACGACGAAATAAAGTAGACAAATTTTAAATTGACGTTGACGTTTTTCTATATATAAATTTCTAAATTAACGTATATATAAACAGGACAATTTTTATACGTCTCTCCAATAATTTACTGTAAAATTATCCGGTAAATACTTTCCAACCCTAAAAAAAAAATTTTTTCCTGCTTTATTATATTTAAGGGATTATTTTTTCTAGGGAGTTTTTTGTAAAGAAGCATGCTTTGCTTTACGAATATTAAACTTATCCAATTTCAATTTGTCTTTTATTATTACAAAAAAATCACGTATTTTGAAGTAGTTTAAATTTTTCGTCTTTTTAATAAATGTAAATCTCATCAGTTTTGTTAAACTTCTCACTTGTACTAACACATATCTCTTTAAAATACATATTCTCTCATATCATCATCGTTTAAGCAATATATATATATAACAATTTGAAAATTAACCGATGCGTGCAATGTGATAAGTCTCACATTACAGTCCAGATAGTAGAGGCCGCAATCATTGCCTTTATTATATTATATTATACACATGCACACAAAGAGTTAGATAGATATATTAATAAATATGTATGTGTTATATATTAAAGCTCAAATTATTGGAAGCTTCTTACATTTCCATCGAACCGAGTAGTATTCGAATTACCGTCATTATTGAATTTTGCTTTCGGCTCATTTTCCCTTTGGAATTCCAAGCTTAAATTTTATATGAAAAAATATTATATTTTATGTATTTATTCTCTACTTCTACTTTTATATTTATCAAAGCTGGACATACTGGGTACGTTATGGTAATTTTATGTATATTGGTCTGGACGTTATTTTTTTAAATTTGAAAAATGTTGTGATTTATGAAGAAATAAGATCCTGGAACTTTTGCTCGTTACTCCACATTTTGGGGGTTTTTAAGTTGAATTTTGATCTCATATTACATCTAAAAGTAGTCTTTTGCGTCTAATTTCAATATCCAATTCAATATCCAATTGGTATGTGCAATTTGCAAACTGGTCTCTTCCTATAAGCAAAAAAAAATTCACGTTTTGAGCGTAACATATATACTATACAATATTCAGAGTTTATTAAAAAACTTTTTGAATATCTTAAAAATTTATTTATAAAGTTATCATAAAAAAATGTAATATTTTTCTTAAACCGCATCTTATTTGTTTAAAATCTCAAGGGAAGTATCTAGATATACCCTTTTAAATATACAATTTAATGTGGTAAAAAGGGTGTTGAGCGGGTAATATTCATATATACAACGTCTAACCTTTAAACTCAGTGAGGCATGTTTTAATACTTAAAGGGTCTTATAGTACAATAACACGTGGCATTTATACATAAGACAGTAAGCAATTCACAGCTTGAACCACAAAATTTTTCACTAAAAAAAATGTTTTTTATTTGAAAGAGAACGAGAAATATATAAGTTAAGAGAAGTTAGTTGATTTCTAAGTAAAATTATTTAGAGCTTGGATAGATTTAGTTAAGTTTTAGTGAAAATTTATCAATGTACATACCTAATATCATGTTAAGAAAATTAGAGAGAACTATTTAACTATCATAGAGTTTCTGGTTTTCTTAGAAAAGTTAAATATTACACACACACATATATATAAATTTACATATATAAGTATAAAATAGTTTATAATATATTAAAGGAAGAATAAATTTTAGATTCATGAAATATATTAGCAAGTATTTTATTGTTTAGTAATTGAAGTACTTACTATCATATATTTTTCGTTATAGATTATACTTTGTGTTGGTATGGGTACGCATATTCTTTATATTATTATTATAATATCTTATATATATGGGTACGTATGAAATATGTAAATTCTTAAGAAATTTCAAATTGTTTTCTAACAAAGTATTATACATGAGTATAATAATTTTATGGTTATTTATTCTTATACTTGTATATGAACAATTTTAATAGATTTTGTATATTTTTGGTGCGTCCAAAATAGGACCCTTTATTATTTTCATCCTATCGCACGTAAGTTTCAAAATAATTGATAATTATTGGTAAAATATTTTTAAATAGTAAAGTACAATAAAATACAAAAACAATGAGGATATGTTCGATATTTTTTAGAGATTATGTTATACAAATAACAAATTAAGAAATTTTAATTAGAGAAAAAAAATTGATGAAAGATACTTATAATTTCTTATTTGGCTAATATATATCGTTAATAAAAAAAATTATTTATTAAAATAAAATATAAAAAAAAAAGAGAAAGGAAAAAGGATGAGGATTTTAGGTTAACTTTATTAAAATTTTATTTAAAACCTTGACTTGAGAGTCCGAGCAGCCGCCCTTAAAATTTACTTATTTGTTCTCGCCCTGAAAAGAGCCAAACACCATAACTGGTCAGTGACGCCATCTTCACAATCCAACGAGAATAAATCTTCCCCTCCTGCTCTGCGCAAGAGGAAAGTACGGGCCCTCGTGAACCGTGGTATGTTGTGTTTAGAAAATTATAAGACTTTCTAACATATATACTTTTTAGGATTTATTTCATTTGTGAGAATGATTTTAACACAAAATGTTTAAAACAGTGAATAAGTTTATTATGAGTTACTTAATGCTTAGTTACATTAATCATACTTGCAAGAGTGATTTTATGGATTATTGTATTAAAAAATCATAGAAAAATTACTTTCAGCCAGTAGGCTTTTTAATTACTTCAAGTTACAACGCCACAAAACATTTTCAATTTCTAGTGCACTTTAAAAGTGCAAAACATCAAAAAAATTTTTAGTCCAAGATCAAATTACGTACATTAAGTAATAAGTCTATTAGAACCACTCATATACATTCTCATCCATATACGCAGCAAAAAAATTTTTACTAAAATACAAAAAACTAAATAAATAGAAGCTTAAAATTATTAATTATTATAAATAAATAATCTAAAAAAAAAAAAATAATAATTTTTTTATTTATTAATTTAAATACATCAAAGCCAAATAAAAACTTTAATTTAAAAATTATAATTAGTATAAATAATTATAACAAATAATTTATAAATATTTTACAAAGGTTTAACTTTTCAACTTGCATTAATATAATATTGGATTATTTTTTATGTTATGCAATGGCAAAGTGAAATAATTAATGCAAGTTTTCAAAAAAAAGAAGTAAATTGTAATTAATAAATAAATCATTATATATTAGTCTGGATATTAATTTTAAAAATTGTATTCTTAAAAGGCTTCTAAGTAAATTATAGGTAATTATAGAAAATTTCACATAACCTAAAAAAACAGTTTTCCCTAATTTTCGGCCTTGATTCATTAGACCACTTGAATTTTTCTACCACGCTTATTAACCATTATAACGAAAATTTTGCCTAAAAAAACAAAAATTTTCTATATTAAGTTCTGGCTAATGTACACTTAATATTAATTATTGAAAACAAAGTATTATAAAATAAATAAATAATATAAATTTTCCAATACAATAATGAAAATTAATCCTACAAATGAATGAATAAACAAATAACTATTTTTTTTTAAACAAATATTTAATTAAAATAAAGAGCATTTATATTTAACAAATAGCAATAATAATTGAATAAAATTATATAATAATAATAATAATAATAATAATAATAACTAAAGTTAGTAAAAGGTTTATTTTGAAATTGGAATTTTAGTATAATAAACTAGCTTTTAATACCATGATTCTCATAAGATTATTATTATTTGACATCCAATTCGTTTATTTCGATTAATAACTACAACTACAAAGACTGTACACTACTGATGGGGACTGTAAGTGTAAACTTGTCTTAGACGATATTATATCTCTAAGTCTTATGTTATTTCTCACCTTTGGGAATTTAACATTTTGATCCAATTCCATTTGCAAATACATCAGCTTTAGAGTATACAAGTAAGAGTGAGAGAGAAAATTTGAATTTTCATCTCTTGTGATGAATTTTAGCTGAACAGTTAGAATGTTATATATTACATATATTAAATGTTTACTATTTCTTGATGTATATTTACAATTTATATTGCTTGTTATATATCTTTTGATTGATGGATAAGTAAATACTGCATACTCTACTTGATGGGTACCTTTATTTTATATAATTAAATTAATAACAAGTATTCTTAGACAAGAAAATGCTTTAAAATTATTAAATACTTATATAAATATACTTATATAAGGGTACTTTTATGTTTATGAAACTCCAAATACCTAAAATTTTCAGTGGCACTACTACAAATATGATAATAAATTCTACTTGTTATTCTTATGGGATTTTTGATTTATGCGGACGGTCGACATTTGGAGTGTATTACTGAAATAACTCTGTATTGAAGCCATCAAATTTTCTCAAAATCTGGGTACCTTAGTTTTTCATCAAAAGTTCTAATTTTCATAGTTAGAGCTTTCATATTTAAAATTTTAAGTTTTCCACGGTTCATATATGAGTACTTAAGTAAGAAAAAAAATAAAACAGTGCTTTCAAGTGCATAAATATAGAGTGCGCGTCCATAAAATAGCTTTTTTTCGGATATAAGTGAGGGGGGCACTATGTATATCGTTTCTGTGAAAAGCACCCATATATGTTTATATATATATTAATTTTGAAAATTTAACTTTATGAAGAAAATAGGGCATTCTAGGGGTAGAGTAATAGTTTTCAGGGTTATAGTTATAGGGTTATACTTATATGGTATATACGGCGAAAATTATTTTTTGACAAAAAATGGCCCTCCACGGTAAAATTTCTGTTCCTAGATAAAAATTAAAACTAACCTAATTATAAAAACTCTCTGGATTTATGAAAATAACCTAATAAAATGACCTAATCTATATTTTAAAGGTTAAAAAACGGTTAATTTTTATCCCTGGCCCCCGCTAATAATGAGTTATTAGCTTTAACATGACTTTGGCTCCATAAGTCCAGGTTTACTAGTTCAAATAATAATTTTCACCCCATTTGCTTGCAAGATCAATTAGCGTTTTTTTTAATTGAATAAATATTGTCAAATTTTTCAGATCTAATTAATTTCAAAAATGTAATTTTTCTTCATTTATTTATTTAAAAACTATATATCAACTGTAAAATTGACGTACTTTATGTTCATCCAAACACAAAATATTATTTTTAATTTTATAACATGCAGGTACTTCATAAATGTATAAATTTTTTTGATAAAAACTAACTCGCCTGTGCACTAATATAAAATAAACACATCAATACATAAATTCATAGATACTCGATAAATGCCAGTCAATTTATTCGCAAATATGAACTGAAAATTTTATATCTTGATTGAGTGATTTTATAACACGTCATTTTATAATGCATTATTTTATTATTTTATATAATAATATTTTGTTTCATTAAATTTTTTTAATTGAATTTTTTTTTACTGCCAATTTTTTTTTTTTAATTACAGTCTAATGGAAAAATATTAGTTTTAGCTTGATAAAATTTGATTAAATAATAAAAATAATGTATTTACATTTTTTGTTTTTGAGGTAGAACAGTAAATAATTTGAAACGACAAAAGTGAAAAAATGAGTTCCTAACCTCAAAATTAGAATATTCCTAAAGCTAAAATTTTTTATTTTCTTGCAATTTAAACCTGACAATTTCTTAATAAAAAATACAATTCTTTCACATTAAAGTAAAAAAACTTCAATAAAACAATTACCAAACAAAAATTGACAGTCCAATAAAAACTAAAATAATATAAAAACAATTAAAAAATAAAACAATTAAAAACTCTTAATTTTTCTCTGAATGAAAATGTTATGATATTTAGATAATGTCTTTTTATAATCACATAAAACCTTCCAACTTCTTTTTCAAAAAAATTTCTTAAATTACTAAAATTAAATAAAACTTCAAATATTATAAAGTTTATCTATTAAAAGTTAAAAGTATTTTTATAAATGTAATTTTTTAACAAATAATATTTCTAACTTCAGAAAAAAGAAAGTTAATTAAGTCATCTTTAAAGGACTTTTTTATCTACAGAGAAATAAAATTGTATTTAAGTAATTAAATAACAAAAATGTTTTAATTAATTGAAGTTAAATAGATATGACATTTTAAAAGAAATTTTAATTAGAATTTTTGTTAATTAAATTGAGTTTAAACAATATTTTATGTACTTAGTTAAAAGGTTTCGTACTGTTTGAAATAAATTAAAATGAAATTTATACTTTGACCTAATTTAGCATATGAAAATTGGGTTAAAATATTTCACCAACAAGAATTATGTTTGCAACAATAAAAAAAAAAATTTCAAGATTGTTTACTGACAATATAAATCTCATTTTAATAATGACAAAAGACAGTGTTCAATAAATCGAAAAATTTTTATCCGAACATTGCCAAAAAATTGATTTATGAAAAATAATCGAAAAATATTTTCAATAGTGCCAAGTCATACCCTAGAATCTCTTAATTATTCAATTTAGAACAGCGAAAAAAAAAGAAGAAAATTGATAAAAATTAAACGTTGAAAAAAAAATTAAATCCGAATTAACATACAACTATTTAATATAAATTCGTTCGATTTAAAAATTCAATTATCTTATAAAAAGTTTTTTCTAACTTTTCTGTATAATATATATTTCAAACTTTATTTTCACTAATGCAATGCTACAGAAAAAAATTTTTTTTTTTTACTTTTTATTCATTTCTTTCTTATATAAAACTTAAAGAAACAAAAATAAAAAAAAACAAAATCGAAGCAATTTCCATTAAAATCCGTTGGCAAAGAGCAGCATTTTCCAGTCGTCGCCAAAAAATCGTATCGCGTAACGAGAAAAGTAAAAAAAAGTAGTATGCATATAATACTATGTGAAAAATAAGAAAAAAACGGATGATTTGAATCCAAGAAACTCACATTTGAGACTTTCTAAACTCCCTTATATTCGTTTTTCTTCCGCTTACCTGGCTTTTTTTACCTACAAAAGTACTTTTTATATTTACTTTCACATATAAATACACCCACATATATACACTTGTTATTACACTCCCTTTTTCACCACATCAAGCCACCAAACCAATTTAGAAAAAAAAGAAGGGTATATCGTTTCGCGGACTATATATATTGCACACTCGTTAAAACTTTTTCGACGCATTTTTCCCCTTATTCCATGCCAAGAACAATCTCCTCGAGTTTTACCCTGCATTATGTGAATATAAAGTTAAAACTCTCTTATATTCGTCCCCTTGTATTTCTTGTTAGCCATTATTACGTTCTGAGATCTGTTTCTATATTAGACCTTGTCTTATCTTTGCTTTTATTGATTGAATCGGATTGAATTAAAAACATTTTTGAAACATTTTGCCCTAAAAAAAGAAATTTTAACCCTTCAAAAATTAATTTAGACATTTCCGCACTGTGCAACACAAAATAGTTTACTTTTGTTATATGTTTTAAATCATATATCCGGCTCGAAAAGGACCAAATTTTGTAAATAAATAACCAATAGAGCTTATTAGGATTCAGTTATAAATCAATAATTTTTTCAATTTAATTTTATTATGTGCTAAAATAAAAATCCATTTGCCACAAACAAAAATATTCCTCTTGTAGTCAGTAGTTTTTTTTCTGGTCAGAGGCCAAAAAGTACATATTTCCCGACCACTGCGCGTCTGGAAAATAAATGTTTTTTCTTGCCATTAACGCAGAAAAATTTTACCCGGCTCTTTTCCATACATAAAGAATGCTCTGAATCGTAGTTTACTATCCTCAAAAAGTAATTTGCGTGTGATTTGGGCCAATATTTACTTTTCTGAACATGAGCCATAAATATACCATTCATGTTCAAATGATTGCAAATTAATTGAAACATAAAAAAATTATTTTTCTTTCATTAAAAAAAGTTCAGGTCATTTGCAATCGTTTGAGCAAGAAAAAAAATTGCACTAGCCGCAAGCGAAAATCTACCTGCAGTAAATGTGAATATTCTGCTTACCACAAGCGGATTATTTTTTCAGTATAATAGTTACACGTTAATTATTTACTAAAATACCCAAATATATTCCAAACTATGTTGATTCCAGAATATTTTTTGTATTTAAACAAGAATTTTTGCTAATTTTTCCGAAAATCAAGTTGATTGATTACAACCCACACGTTATAAATCCATGATATTTAATTTTTTATTGCAAAATTTAGCTAAAAGTGGCTAAAAAGCACTTTTACAAGAACTTTCGAATAAAATTTAAAGTTTCGAACATTTTTTATAAACTTTGAAATTTTTTCAAAAGCCTCAACAAAAGAAGTGTAACTTTGATAATATCCAAAATAAAAAAGGGTCTAATATACATAAATTTAAACCGATTGAGTTAAAAATTTTGTAAGCTCAAAATTGAGTTGTTCACAAGTTATTTAGATAGTAAGGGATTTGTCTACTTAGATTAAAAAAAAAAGAAATTTTTATTTTTATAACTCCCTTAATATTATAATGATATCTTAATCTTTCAAACTTTGTAAAAAAGTTTTTTAACTTAATAAAAAAGATTTCCTTATTATACTTTGTTTTTGAAAAATAAATAATTGCAAGTTTTCTGTTTTTTTTCTCTTAATACAAAAATATTGATTTTATCTTGAATTTTTTTTCAAACCCGCATCATAGATTTTTCCTCATGTCTTTTGATCGGTTTTAAGAACAAATAGTCTAACGAAACTTGATTCTTTTCTTTTGTATGCATGTTTTATTATTTTCAACATCCCTTTTTTTATACACATGCTTGATAATTTTCTTTTTGTTTGAAGGGCTAAAAAATTTTAACTTTTTTTTTTGCTGAATCCAACAAAAAAAGAAAGTGTCTTTTTGTATGAAAATTTTTTAAAACTTTTTATAGAGTACCAAAAAAATAAAGGAATTTTTGCTGAATAAGATAATTAGCATTCTTTCATTTTTTTTTTTTTTTAATTAAAAAAATAACGTTAACTAAAAAAAAGTAAATTAAATCGAAGCAATTTTCTCGTATCAAGATACAAAGCAAAAATGAACAAGGCTGCTTTTTTTATACTTCTTTTTCTATAGCTTATCAAAATGTAAATTTTTTAGCTTTTTTCAAACGCATATAATATGAACATAGTTTTTTTTTTGCTTAAGCAAATATTTAATTTAGATTTAGTAATTTTCTTTTTTTTTTAATCAGCATTTTCTAAATTTTGATTTATATGCAATTGTTTAAGGTTGAGATTTTAACGTGTTTAATGAAAATATTTTTAATTTATTATGAAATTTTTTATTCATTTGCTCATTTTTTTTGGTATTTAATTAGAAAATATGCAGATTTTGATCAGAAATATGATTTTTAATACTTTCTATTAATTTACTGTCATGCTGCTCTGCTTTAATTTTGCTTAAATTACATAAAGGGACTAATGAAGTTTTCGAAAATTACGCGCAGAATCGGGCCTGACACCAAAACTTTCAGCCAGCATATGACGTAAATTCTGCCCTAAACTATCTAAAAATAATTTAAGCATTTATTCAAATTTTTAAGCATTTCAAGCATTAATGAAGCAGGACAATCTTCAACACGTGACCAGGAACATTGAGATAAATTTTTCTTGATATTCTTTGTTGCCAGAGCCAGCTTTAATATACTGGCACTTTGGGTATCCAAGTTTAAAAAATAATTATTGGATACCCAGAAAATTAATTATCAACTTGGGTTTTTGGCCAATAGTAAGATAGAAAATAATTTTTTTATTTTGGATTGGTTAGAAAACCAGAAGCTTCTTCAAAAATAATCTAATTTCCTAAAAATTGTAAGCTTCAAAAAAATTACAATAAAACCTTTATCCTTCTAAACCCTCCAAAATTTCCACTTTAATCTTAAAAATTATTATAATTGACTACGCATTTCCCAATAAAGCAAATAAAAAAAAAAAAAATAACGATACTTCAATTTTGCAAAATTGCTGACAAAAAAAAATTCTATGAAAGGATCTATAAAAGATTTGATAGATCAAAAAGCTTTCACATATACGTGTTTATATATGCGTACATAATATTTTTTATTCTTGTTATAATCTGAACTTTCAACTAAAAAAGACTTTTATACTCACACATTATTATTTTTTTTCTATAATACGTGATTGAACTTTTTTTTTAAAAAAATTTTTTATATGCAAAACTAAGTTTTTTTAGCAGTATATAAGAAAAATATTATAAGTATTTATTTCATAGTTTTTCACACGTGTGTATTTTTATTTTCTATAATAAAAAAAATTTTTAAGTTTTTGTTGGGATAAGTCTAACGTTTTTGATATTGGATTTGTTTTTTTAAAAAAAAGTTTTCAAATTTAACTAAACTAAAGTTGTAAAAAAGTAAATATTACGTCCAAAAAAATATTTAAATGTAAGTTTATTGCATAAAAAAAAAGTAATTACTTTTGATGTCACATATGAAATTTTTTCTCAATGTACTTGAGTAAAAAAAAATTTATTACAATTTTCTTTGAACATGAATTTAATTTACTGAGCTTACACTTATTTTCATACACGTCTTACCTCGATATTCTAAGATTAACTTTTTTTATATAAAAAAATAATGTGACAAGCAAATTACCTTTCATTATTTTTCCTTTTTTTCCTTCTGACATTTTTCTTTTATTATTAAATTTCAATATAAGTAAAAATAATTTATAACAATTGAATTCTAATAAAAAAAATACGTTTTTTTTCATTTAAGAAAATTACAAAAAGTTGAATTACTTTATTGTTATTTACATCAGAGAATATATAAAACACATTAGTAAAATGGCATTGAGAAAAAAAGTGTGATTTGAAAAAAATAAAATACCATCAAAGTATAGAAAAAAAAGCCCTTTACTGTTGTTGTTAGTAGATGATCGAGAAACTCTGGCAGTTTTTCTATCCCCATGAGAAACTTCACTTATACATTTATAAAATAAAATAAAAGAAAAAAAAATTCATGTCACACACAGACACAAAAAGATAATAATACAACAATAGAAGGCGAGAGAAAATGGTTTGATGTAGGCGCACATAACAATTGAGCAATCTTAAGATTGGAGATTCCACCCTAGAAAAATGCCAACTTTGTTTACCTTATTCTTCAAGTAAAAAAAAAATCTCAGGAGACCTTAAACTGACGGACAAGTACTTGCAATTCGACTTTTTAACGCTGGTTTTATCTTATTTTTTTTCTTCTTGCATGTTGCGTGATATGCCTACTGTTCTCTACTACGTGATTTTACCATTTTCATTATATAAGTAACTGACGGTACCCCATTGCTTTTTATTTTTTGGACATATTTTGTTTAACTTTTTTTTTATACAAAATTGATTTTTTTTTACTTGAAATAAAAATAAAAATTTATTTTTTCTTGTATTTTTTTTATTTAATACTTACTAGATAAATAAAGAATTTTATAGGTTAGGTTAAAAATGAAAATTTATTTGATAAGTGAAACTTTTCGAGGAAATAGTATTTATGTCAATATTTATTTAAGAAAATGCATTTATCATGCTAGTTTTATTTTTTTTTATTTTAGAAAATAATATTGGAAAATTGTAGTAAATGTAAAAAATTTAACATAACCTTAAGACTATTTTTTTTAACTTACCGATCGGTGGTTAATTACTTGACCTATTTTTCACTTTTTTATTTCATAAAGCGATTTATTTCTTAAATAAAAATAAATAAATAAGCATTTCAAAACTAAATAAATTCAATAAAAATTCAAATAAATGTAAAAAAAATAATTAGTCAATTTATTGAATAATAAAATCTTTAAGCTTTCAATCAAAAAGTTTATTTAAAAAAAAAAATTCTTTTTAAACTAAAGTTTTTATAAGTTCAAGCATATTAAACTTCAAATAGTTATTTCTTATTTTATTTTTTTTCTAACGACTGATGCAACTAATTATTTTTTTGCAAAAAAGCTCAGTTTAGAAAAAATTAAAAGTTTAAATTATGTTACAAAAGTAAAAAAAAATGATAAGATTAGTTTTGAAATAAAATTTTGTTAAACATAAAATATTTAAGGAATTGAAATACAATTATTTTGATACTTTTTCAAACACGCACACATACAGAGACAGATAAAAAGTTTATGCGAATTTTCTTTGTGGCGTATATCTTTTTAAGTATTCTATCTTTTTATTCTAGTGAAGTTTTAGGGACTTAAATACTTCACGTTTTCACTTAAAAAATTTATATATATATATCTTGCATTGGGCTCCAACAAACTTCTCTTTTCTAACAAAATCTCTTTTCCGCTAAAAGCTTTATTCTTCTTACTTTTCTGAATTTGTATATGAGGCTTTTCATGTCAGCTTTTTCAAAAAGAGATTGAAAATTCTCGAATTTTTTGATAATATACTATAAATTTAATAAATTTACGATTTTTATCGAATACCTATTTATAATTTTTTTTTAAATTTACTAATTTTTCGAAAACATTCTATTTTTTTGTTAATCTATGAAACTTACTTTTTATAGTTTGCCCTTGCAGATACGGTTTTTAACATCATGTAAGAGTGGTTAAAAAACTAGAGGTACCCAGCATTTGATGCTTCTCTTAAAAACTTTTGCCTTTACAAAAATTTTTGATATTATGGCTGTTTCTACACCAGCTTACACTCTTATGGTGTACTCACACCTACACCTCAATTAGGCTGGAACGTCCTTGGGGAAATTTACCTGAAGGGGGGGTTTAGAGGGAGAGAGGAAAAGTTCGATAAACGTCTACAAGTTATAATTATGCCAGCTACACCAAGAAATGGCTATCAGGCATGTTTATAAATAATAAAAGATGATTTTTTAACATGCTGGTGTAAAAAGGGCCTATGCAGTCCATGGGAAAACCATTTTTATTTTAGACTTATGAGATAATTATTTGGAAAAATCTGGAAATCTTCATAAAATTAAAAATTGGAAAAACCTCAATTTAACCTGGAAAGCCCCATATTTCCACATAAACCTACTTATATATTTTCTCTCTTTCTCTTCATTTTATCATTTATACAATATAATCTATCTTTATTTCTTTGAGTACATTTTCAAGCCTTAACTTTTTTTTTACCAACTAAATATATATGACGACAATTCTTTTATTTTATTTTTCTACAATTGTCATCAAAATTTTTAAATACAAACGTTTAAAATTACATTTTTATTTTACGTTATTAACAAAAAAAATATAAATTAAAAGACAGAAAATTTTTTTTTTTAGTTGGTTTCATTAACATGTAAAATAAACATACTTTTACATTTTATTATAAATTAAATATTGAATCCATGTAGTTTTTTTTACATACAAAAAATTTGTTTACAGAATTTAAATGAGCTTTTTTATATAAAATCTTGTTAATTTATATTAAGAGAATTTTATATCAAAGTACATGAATTACATAAACATAATATTTTTTTTAAAGCTTTTTTATAGTATATTAACATTAATATACAAGTTTGAATACTTTAATTATTTTAAAAAAAAGTAGAGATGTAAATTACATTTTTTTTTGAAAAAAACATATATTTTATTGACTGCATAAAAAAATGTAATGTTAATTAAAGAAACAGTTAATTTAATTAAAATATACGGTGGTTTCATACTTATAATAAGCAAATTCAGCAAATTAATGATGAATAGTCAAATACACGTATTTTGATTATTTATTATCGTTCATGTTATTTTATCAATAGAAAACTCTATTGAAAAGCTTGTGTGTATTAGAGAGATTGAAATGTTTAGTAATTATAGTTAGCATTCGGTTAAATAAATCTTTTGAATTAATCGTCATTTTTTTTAATATAAAATTTGGTTACATAGTCGTTTTCATTACAAGAGTGTAAAGTATAAAATTTTAAACGAGGAGGATAAATTTAAAAATAAATGTTTTATACAAGTTTTATAGGTTTTTGTTCAAGTTTCGGAATTATTTGTTTTAGTATAGGTCTGGAGTATGGTATTATTTGCGATTTTTTTTTAAAGCTTGTCCATGGAATTTTTCGACGGTAATTTTAGTTTTTGCGCTGATTCCAAATCCGAAGTCCGTTTGACCTAACGTGGTCCAATTTTGTGTAATTGCCCATTTTAGGTCATTTTTAACGTTTTTTTGCTATTTTTTGTTAAAATGTTTAATATATTACCATTTTTCTCACACTACACTAATGTTTTTTGGGTCTCTATACCTAATTATCATATCTACTTATACAAAAAAAAAATGATAGCCCATAATAGGGATTCTTAGGCTATTTTTCACGCTTTTTGGGCTAATTTTAGCTATTTTTATGAAATAATACCAATTTTTATCTACAGCTTTTGATTTTTGAGTATTTTAAGGTAGTTAAATACGAATATTATTTTTAAATTATCTAAAAACGGTGCGGTAGCCCATAATAGGCACTTATAGACTGTTTTTGGGGTAATTTTTATGAACTAATACCAATTTTTTTTACAGCTTGCGGCTTTTGGGTAACTAAACGCAAATAACACATCTTTTTTTAACAAATAATGTCCAGTGGCCTATAATAGGGGATTCAGAACCAGAAGCTGTAGATAAAAATTGGTATTATTTCATAAAAATAGCTAAAATTATCCCAAAAAGCGTGAAAAATAGCCTGAAAATCCCTATTATGGGCTACCATTTTTTTGTATGAGTAGATATGATAATTAGGTATAGAGACCCAAAAAACAGTAGTGTAGTGTAAGAAAAATGGTAATGTAATAAAAATTTTAACAAAAAATGGCAAAAAAACGTTAAAAATGACCTAAAATGGGCAATTACGCAAAATTGGATCACGTTAGGTCAAAACGGACTTCGGATTTAAAAGTAATAATAATGCGCAAAAAATTAAGGATTAAATGAATTCTAAGCAAAAATTTGTATTATCAAACGATGGAAGATGAATAGTTAGAATGAACCACCTATAAATTAAAAAAAATAAATAAATTTTTGTTGTTGAATTTTTTACATTATACCTAAGTAAAAACTTTATTTTTAATACATTAGGGGCATAAATGATAAAAAATATTTTCAAACTTATATACTTCAGCCAATAAAAAGTACATATTTATATATAAAATTATAGGTAAATACTATAAGCAAAGTTATTGTATAAATAAAATTGAATGACATTTCCTAGATTATTTTGTTTGCTAAAAGTTCATTCCAACCATTAAATCTTTTGACATTATATGATTTTATACTTTATATACGAAACAAGAATTATTCCTTTTTAGCATGCAATTTATTTATTCGATAATAATAATAATAATAATAATTTTATAAAATGTGATTTTATGAATAAATTTTTTTATAGTACACTGGTTTACTTTAAGTTACAAATTAATAATTTATTTCAGTAGTGTGACTTATGGATCTTATTCATAAAAACCTAATAGAAATAAAATTATCTGAAACTAAAATTGAAAATAATGAGTACTACTAGTTTAAAAAAAATCTAAAATTATTAATTTAAAAAATGTTCATTTTTGTCAGATTAAGTCATTTTAAAAATGCTGTCATTATTACATATAAAAAAATATTCGCAAAAAAGACATGGTATATTACGTAGTATACGTTGAATGCGAATAAGACACGTCTTTTTTTAGTATTTTATCGACCTCTCTTTTTCACGATAATCTTCAAGCATAATAAAAGCATAAACAACTTTTGAATAGAAGTTTTGGGTACAAAATTTTTAAAATATCAATATGCATGTAATTCATAATTTTATTATCATATAAAACTATAAAAATATACTAAAAAAAAAAATAAAAATTTTTTACTCACGTTTTATAAGAGAGCTGCTGTAAATGCTTATCAAAATATTAATAAAGTAAAAAATAATATTGAATTATCTATAGATGAGACATTGGGCATAACGTCAATTTTACAAGCGAATTTCAAAATCAGTTAGAAATTACATATAAAAATTAAAGTCAAAAAAATATTTTTATTTTTAAAATCATTAAAAACTTTTTTTATATAATAAATTTAATTTGTGATTATGGATAATTAAAAGTAATTACAATATATAGTCGAGAGGCCAGCGTAATATTCCGTATGCAAAAAATCCGATCGCGTGTTGAATTGATAGACAGCAAGCAGATTATAGTTTTTTGACCCGCTGATTCCGAATCTGCGGTTATTTTGTCTCTAAAACTGGGGTGTTTGCCGTTAGAGAGCGTTTAGGGGGGGGGGGGGTAAAAACGCTATTTTTCACAAATATCCCGGAAGCTACGCGTCCTAAAATACTTAAACCCAAGAAACCTATTTTTTTGACCCGCTGATTCTGAATCTGCAGTTATTTTTTTTCGAAAACACAGGTGTTCGCCGCTAGAGGGCGTTTAGGGAGGTAAAAACGCTATTTTTCACAAATATCTTGGAAGCTGCGCGTCCTATGATACTTTAACCCAAAAAACTTATTTTTTATCTAAAACCGGAGCGTCTGCCGCTAGAGGGCTTTTGGGGGGGGGGTAAAGCGCTACTTTTCGCAAATATCTGGGAATCTGCGCGTCCTAAGATACATAAACATCCTAAGATACATAAACCCAAGAAACATATAGTTTTTTGACCCACTGATTCCGAATTGCAGTTATTTTGTCTCTAAAACGCAGGCGTTCACCACTAGAGGACGTTCTTGGGGGGGGGGGGGTGTAAAAACGCAATTTTTCGCAAATAAACGTACCTAAACGCCCTCTAGCGGCGAGCAACTAGAGAAAAAATAACTGCAGATTCGCAATCAGTGGGTCAAAAAACCATGTGTTTCATGGGTTCAGTATCTTAGGACTTAGCTTCCAAGACATTAGCAAAAAATAGCGTTTTTCCCCCTCTAAAAGCCCTCTAGCGGCAAATGCACCAGTTTTAGAGAAAAAATAACCGCAGATTCGGAATCAGCGAGTCAATTAACTATAATCTGCTAGGTGTCTATCAATTCAACACCCGATTGGATTTATTGCATAAGGAATGATATGCTCGCGCTGGCCTCTTGACTAATAATAAATATGGTTATGTCTTTTAAGAATTTAAAATTATTGTTACATATGCTGAATATAAATATACCTTTGGAAAGTCTTTTCTATTACGAGAAATTTAAAAAAAAAATTTTTATCTCACAACTTTAGCATTAAAATTTTTTATTATACAATACTCATAATATATAATGATAATGATGAATTAAAAATGTAAAAAGAAATTAAATTTGTCAAAAAATTAAAAAGTCAAAATATGAGATTAAAAATACCTAAAAATTTGTTATAAATAAAATTTTCAATTAAAAGAACGTTGACAAATCTTGTTTTTCGTTATAAAATCCAGATTAATGACATATATTCGTAGCAATTAGTAAAATTGATTGGCCAGTAGTATTTTGACGGACGTTAAATCTCCTTGTTATAATTAATTGAGCCATGCTGTCCTATACGTACGATAATAATAATCGCATGTTCGCCAATTTATTTATTTTTAATTTTAATTCTAACATAACCAAACAGACTAGAAAATCTTTTATTAATTTATTACTTTTAATACGTTAAAATTTTTAATTTTTTTACTTTTATTCTAGGTAAATAAAATGTCTTTAATTATTTATGTCACGATTATCGAAAAATAAGCGGTATAAAATTTGCATAAAATTGAATATCGAGATGAAACATTAAAAAAACGAGATGCAAAATGTATAAAATGCAATAGGTACGTGTAATATCCAAACGTTTTAATCGCATAACGAACATTTATAAATAGATATAGCAATGGTATTCCCAATTATTGGTAAATTTAAGCTCTTCTGCAAAATTTTATCGAATAATTTCAATTATTTAATCGCAAATGCTTCAATTTCTTTTATCCAATTAACTTTTTCAATTCAAGGTATCGAATAACACTAAATCGTAAATTGTAGGATTTAATATGTTAATACAATAATAATTAGAGAATTTAAACCATTAAAAAATGTATGGAAGATTTATTTATCATTATTTTTGCTACTGCAACGTGCTGATATAACTGGTACTGTATATTTTTTTGAAGAGCAAAAATTTTAAAGGGGATTAATAGATAGGATACTATCTTTGCGATGACTGAATTTGTGTTAGCTAAATAAGTATTATCTTACCTAAAAATTAAATTAAAATGCCTAAAAACAAAAATCAAATTTATTATAATAACAAATCCCAAGAGGCGTGTGACTTTTGAAATTCGATGTGCTTGCAACCACGCTTCAGGCTCATAAAAGATGTTGCTTGTTATAATCAAAAGTTTATATCCAAAAATTAGAAGGCAAAATTTTATATTTACGTAAGATCTAAGCATGTTAATGCCAAAAACCAATAGTTCAAGCTAAAAAATATTTTTTTCTCAAATTAAAAAGTTACATGAACCTGTACATAAAATAGACATATATATTATGAAAACATGTATCCTTCAGTTCCATAAATTTGTGGCTGAGTTATTATATCGAGTTGAAAATATGGGGAAATAGGAACTAATTAGAAACTGACAAAGCCAGGTATATTTATATAGTATTGTTGGAAATGTCTTGTCAAACAGTAAAGTTACCGGGCGTTAACAAGGTCGCGTGTGAGTTAAGAAGACATTTCTAAAGAGAAAGATAGATATATTATTATGGAGTACTGCGCCTATAAGTCTTTTTGGAATGTTCATTGTTCTCGTCTACACTAGATATATGTAGTCATTTTGCTATAATATGTACTTTGCAAGCACAAACTTTCTATGTTTCTCGTTCTAGTATTTGTATGTGCACATTGTGATAAGGCGGTAATTTTACCATTTAAGTAAGAAAATCTGAATGTATGTAAAGTGAGAGAATAAGGGCCAGTATTTAAAGTTTCCTATCAGTTTCAAGGAATTAACAAACCGCTTTACGTGTATTATAATCCTCTGCTTAACCTACAATGTAGTCCAAAGATTTTACCTTTTCATGTGAAGCATATATAGATGAACATTCGTATTGTCTATTTCTAAGGATTTGCATTTTATCAATGAGGATTTTCATTTATTTACTTTGATCTATATGGAATTTCTCATGTTACATGAATTTCTTACAATTTAGGTTTTTTGCGAAGCGTTTTTCAAAGTAAAACTATGCAGAGCTTAAAATTTTTTTTTGACCAAGCTAACCATTTTTGCAAAATTTTAAAAAACTAAAAGTTGAATATTTGACATAGAAATTGAGTTTCAAGATGTTTTGGGCACACTAGGACTAAATTCTGCTTACCTTAAGCGGATTTTTGTTTTTATCGCAGGTGGAATTTATGCCTTCTTTCAAACGATTGCAAATTTTTTAAAAAGTAAACAAAATTTTTTTTTAATTTTTCTTGTTAGTGGCCCGAAAGCACGTACTTCCGGATAAAATTTTATTTTTACTAAACGACCACTAAATTGAGAATACACGTTCGACAAAGATATGTTTTCCTATCACTGATAAAGAAAAATAATATAAGACCCCTGACCATAAAAAGATGATGCCCCAAAATGCAGCTTACTATCCTCGATTTCACCTCAAAAGGTAACTTACGTGCAGATTAGGCCATTATTAATTTTATTGGCCACAGCTCGTGATGTACTATATTTTCGCTCACTCAGAAAAAAAATCCCCCTTATGGAAAATAAACTTTTTTTTTCTCAGGATCCTGGCATATCCTTTTCTGCTCGCAAAATGGGCCTCCTATTAAGTTAACACATATAAAACTTTTAAAAAAAATTAATATCAGGGTATTTCAGCATTAAATATTTCTCATAAAGGCTAAAAAATGAAGTTTAATAGTTTTTTACGATTTTAACCTAAATTTTCTGCTCTAAAAATTTCGAGCAATAACCAGATTTTTGGAAAATTTAGCACTAACAAAAATAATTTTAATATAAAAATTAAATTTCTTCCGTTTGCAAATAAATTTTTTGGCATCCAAAAATATTTGTTGAATTGCGAAAAACTAGGTAGGCACGATATGCTCCATATGTACATCAATATTCTTAATTTTTTTATATTTTACATTAATTAAAAAAATACCAATCGATACATCGATTTAACACGTTTTGTTATTTTTTAATCTTTACATTCGTTAAATATTTATAAGCTTAACAATTTTTTATACATTTATAAATTAAAATTTTTAATAAGCGTAAAAAATAAATATAAAAATAAAATTGAACTTGATAAAAAAAAGAAAGTAAAGTACTTAAATATCATAACGAATATAATAAAAGAGCATCAAGTAAACTTTATCTACGTACAAAAAAAAAAGTAAACTAAAAAGAGATGAAAGTAAAAAAAAAACAGAGAAGATTGTTATAGATAAGTTTAGTATCTTTTTTTTTTAAATAAAATTTTTTTACTTTGTATAGGAGAGGGGATAAAAAAAGAAGAATATCTTGATAAGAAAGTATATACGTTATCAGTTTGACAGGATAGCGTTGTTTAGTATACCGGGCGTTGTTCTTCTTTTTATTTTCATTTTTTTTTAAAGTTACACACATAAAAAAAAAGTCATATTCAATTTTGATAATATAAGTGATAATAAAAAATTGTGTTTTTTGCAGAAAAAATGTAGGTATATGCAGGATAATTTGAGTGTCGTGTAGGCGAAAATTTCATGTTTACTAAATAATTCAGGAAATAAATTTTTATGCTTTCTTCGGTTATGTAACTTTGTTTCTTAATATTTAAGTAACCCTAAAATTTCTGCACGAAAAATATGAAAATACACCGTGTGACATAAAATAAATTTAAACGTAATTTAGCAATATTGTACGTACAAAAAATATAATAATAAAAAAATTTTTATTATTAATTTTTAAAAAAATGTCAACTTTCTCTAAGCATTTTTCATTCTTTAACGCCTTTTTTTTCTCAAAAAAAAAAATTGGCTAAATACCAAAAAAAATTTCTTTATATTATTTACCTCTATTCTTTTTTCTTATCAGCAACGTGTGCATTTATATTTTTCGAATGTATACTTCTGGAAAATATGCATACTACGATAAAAAAAATGTCCAAAAAGGTTTCACATTCAATCTTTTAATATAAAACCCAAAAGTATATTTAAAAAAAAAAAACTTGGCAAAAATTTAATGTGTTTGGTATAGAAACGTAGAAGAAGAAGAGTTTATAGTGTATGGCATGCACTTCAAGTTTGTAATTAAACTAAAAACTTTTAATTGACTTGTTACAAAATAGCTATATATTTAATATACATGTGTGTGTATGTGTGTGTGTGTGTCTGATACACAAAAATACAATTTTATAAACTTATTTAATAAATAAAAAAATATTAAATTAAAGAAAAATTTTTTTTTTTTGTTTCAGAGATCAAAGGTTAGATAGAGCATCTATACAATTTAAGACAGTACAAAAACAAGATTTTCATCTTTGTCTTTTGAAATTTTATATATAAGAAGCATTATTTTATTTTTTTGACAAAAATAAAAACTTGGAAGTTCAAAGGACTTTTCCTCTCGATTGAAAGAGTAAAAAAAGTCTTACTGTATAAAAAAAGTTCTTAATCAATCTTTTTTTTTGTTAAAACGTGTGTTTTTTAGTGCTATTGTTAAAAAAGTGACCAGTTTTTTTATTTAATTAAAAAAAAAGTGTTCGTGATTTAATGTGAAAAAATTTTTGTAATAATGAAAATGCTTCAGTCCTTAAACAATTTAGCAAATAAACTGTCACCAGGTTCACCAACTGATGGTAACGCTAATAAAGTATCCATGCCAAATAATAATAACAATGACAATAATAGTAATAAAAATACAGTATTGCATCCACATCCATACACGAAAAAAATGATTATTCAGCCAACACTACAACAAACGAACACTAATGGCGAACAAAAGGAAAATACGTAAGTACTTTTTTAAAAGCTACCACCATAAAAGAGATTTTTTTAATTCTATAAAAAAGCTTAGAAAATTAAATTGTTCAAGTATTTTGTAATCTTTTTCCTCTTAAATATATAAAAAACCAAAAAAAAGATCGCATATACCACTTGAATTTCACGTCCGCCTCTTCTGTTTTCTGGTTGAATACTTACTTTTTTTTTACATATAATTCTCAGTGACTCTTGAGACTTTTTTTTAAAAAAGAAAAAATCCGTTATAACGTCTTCCGGATCTAAAAAATTCCTTGCCAGAAAATCCGCTACAAGGGGTTCTTTTCTCTATGTGACTTTTGTGGTTAAAAAGCTCCTTTTTTTACTTTTTTTGGTCCTTTTTTCATACCTTTTTTTTACCTTAAACTTATCTTTTACTTTTCAAGTGTGAATTAAGCAGTTTATTTCTTTTTCCTGTGTTTTAATTTTAAAAAAAAAAGAATTTTCCTTTTTTTTATACCCTTGATAAGTTTTTCAAGAACTATCGTGTTAATTATACGTACTTACTTAATTTTATACTTTGAAACTTAAATATAGGAAAAGCTATTTAGTAAAAAACTTTTTTTCTTTAATTATATTTTTTAATATTGACGTATATAAAAAAATGTTTGGTCAAATAAATCCAATACCTTATCTTTTTCCAAAAATTGTATGTCAAACAATAAACATACGTAAATAATAAAAATTCTTATCTCTCTAAAAGATATGCACTTTACTCGTAATTATTTGAATACAAAATTTCTTTTATCGCACCTTAAAAATTCTATTTTTTTAACGGTTTATTTTTTACATGTTTTTAGAAATTTCTATCATACCGTAAATATTTTAATAATGAATATATACGATGCCTCCTAAAAAGACAGGCCTAGCTCAGTACGCTTTTTTATACAGTCCTAGTTGAAATTATTTTATAATATAGTCTTTATCCAATTTTGTTTTTAATATAGTCCTGGATCATAGCATATTATAATAAAGTCCCAACTGACATAAAACCCAATAACACAGAAAAAAAAGAAACGGTCTTGATGATTTTTTTTAAATTTCCAAAAAATTATAATTTTTATCTTAAAATATTATTAACTGTTTAAAAAATGAGATAGAGTCACAATGACCAATGTTAATTAATTAGATTTTATTTTTTACTTTTGAATTATATACATTTAATTTTTTTTCTAAACGCAAGTTTCTTTCAAATAAATGATAATATTGTACATTTCTGCGAAAAAATATGTTTTATCAGTACCAAAAATGAAAAAAAAAATTGACGAGGCCGCGACTACCACCTTGATTTTCTGGTAGTTTGGACCCTATAGAATGAAAAAAAAAACGTGAACACAAAATGTGTTCAAAAAGAAAAAAAAAATTGGTATTTTTTGTATTTTTTTGTGAAAAAAATTTTAAAATTTTTAAAAAATAAATTATAAGATTCGAGATTTTGAGTAAAAACGATACTTCTAGATATCAGTACTTTCATGGGAAAAATGAGGTATTACATCCAAATTAAAAAAAAAATTATATCGAGATTTTTTGGTAAAAAAAATTTTGAAAACAAAATTAGGTCTTAATACCATAATGGTTGTTAAATATCACCGGTTACAGACATACATACTACAGTGTGTCTTATTTATTTATTTATTTTTTGATATTTTTTGGCTCCCCCCATTTTTTTCGAATATTTTGGTCATAAAAAACCCCCAGCTCCTTGATTTTCAATTTTTTTAATCCGTGCTACCGAGCACTTGAAGTTTTCCATTTAAATAACACGGGAATTTTGAGTTTTTATCTATACAAATTTTTACAAAAGCCAAAAAACGTTTTAAGATGCTAATTTTTACTGGAAAACATACTTTCATATTTTGTGAAGACATGCAAACAGCCCTGCATTCATTTCAAAGGGAATTTTGGGGCTAGAAACGCAAATTTACATGTTGGCTTAATCTTATAAAACAGGGTTTTTCGGTAATTTTCGGTAAAACGCTGAAAACTCAAAAATTAACTAAAACACTTCTGGTTGTTCTACATTTTTTAGTCCAAGTGTCACCTTTCAAATACCGTAAACCGCATTCTTTTATCATTCATATTTTCATCACTATAGCCAATTAACCTAATGGTAATTTTCGACTAAAAATGACCAATTTTTAAATTTTTTTAAACTGCTGTCAAAATTGTAATTTTTGACGAAATATAGGTCGCTTTATAGGTCTTAAAAATTTTCTACAAGCTTTAAGTTTCCAAAAATTATTTACTCATTTCTTTTTTTTTTAAACCGTGAAATTGGGAATCTGACTTTAAATTATCATCTCTGGTTAATAATTTATTGAAAAGCGGTGAGTAAAATAATTTTTTGAAAATTTGAAGCTTTTAGAAAATTTTTAATACCTTTTATAGGTTTAAACATAATTTTAAGACCTTATAAAGCTCAATATCGTAAGAAATTACAATTTTGACAGCAGTTTAAAAAAATTTAAAAATTATTCATTTTTAGTCGAAAATTACCATTAGGTTAATTGGCTATAGTGATGAAAAGATCAATGATAAAAGAATGCGGTTTACGGTGTTTGAAAGGTGACACTTGCACTAAAAAATGTAGAACAACCAGAAGTGTTTTGGTTAATTTTTGAGGTTTCAGCGTTTTACCGAAAATTACCGAAAAATCCTGTTTTATAAGACTGAGCCAACATGTAAATTTGCGTTTCTAGCCCCAAAATTCCCTTTGGAATGAATGCAGGGCTGTTTGCATATCTTTACAACATATAAAAGAATGTTTTCAGTAAAAATTAGCTTTTAAAACGCTTTTTGGCTTTTGTAAAAATTTTTATAGCTAAAAACTTAAAATTCCCATGTTATTTAAATGGGAAACTTCAAGTGCTCTAAACACGGGTTAAAAAAGTTGAAAATCAAAATCCTTGGAGCTGGAGGTTTTTTATGACCAAAATATTCAAAAAAAATGGGGGGAGCCAAAGATTATCGAAAAAAAAACATACATACACACACACACATACAGACTTTTTTAAAAAACGGTTTTTTAGCTTCCTGAGGTCTCAAAACGTGCTTATATGCCAAAAAATCAAAAAACAAATTTGGACCGATCACAATGGTTCCTCTATGAGAAACCAAAAACCTTTTCTTTCTACAATGAAATTTAGCCAAGTTATCGTCAATTTAAGATTTTTTTTTTCAAATTCGTCTTAAAAAAGATTGAAGCGCTATATTAAAAAAAGCCTGCGGCTAGCCTGAAAGATCGGATTATACAAAAGTCGGGCACTCCAGATTTTATAGCGAAAAATGAGTGTTCAACTATGAAGAAGATCAAAATTTTTGGATTTAAATCTTTCATCTAGTTTTTTTCGATTTATTAATAAAACATGTCCCTTGGGGGACGTGAAATTTTCAGGAAAGATTGCTTTTTTGGTCCCCAGAAACATGATCAAACTTGTTTCTCAAAATCAGTCATCCTCTTCGAGATATTTATTAATAAGTCTCCCTTTTAAATGGGAATTTAAAATATATGGAAAAAACCATTGAGTAGCGGTGTTTCTTATTTTGCTTCACAATTTTAGTTTGACCAAGCACCAAACTAACGAGAAAAGTTTTTTTTTGACATTCAATTTAAATAAATTTTTTATCTATTTTTTTTAAATTTTATTTACCTAAAAAGTTATTTTGAAAATTAGGGTAGCTCAGATACGAAAAACTCGGGTTTTCACTTAAAAGTGGCAAAATATTTTTGGCATCAATGGCCGATTTTGTGTTCACGTTTTTTTTTTTTCATTCTATAGGGTCCAAACTACCAGAAAATCAAGGTGGCAGTCGCGGCCTCGTTAAAATTTTTTCTTTCATCTTTGGTACTGATAAAACATATTTTTTCGCAGAAATGTACAATATTATCATTTATTTGAAAGAAACTTGCGTTTAGAAAAAAAATTAAATGTATATAATTCAAAAGTAAAAAATAAAATCTAATTAATTAACATTGGTCATTGTGACTCTATCTCATTTTTTAAACAGTTAATAATATTTTAAGATAAAAATTATAATTTTTTGGAAATTTAAAAAAAATCATCAAGTCCGTTTCTTTTTTTTCTGTGTTATTGGGTTTTATGTCAGTTGGGACTTTATTATAATATGCTATGATCCAGGACTATATTAAAAACAAAATTGGATAAAGACTATATTATAAAATAATTTCAACTAGGACTGTATAAAAAAGCGTACTGAGCTAGGCCTGTCTTTTTAGGAGGCATCGAAGTAAATCGATTAATATTAGATAAAACAGATTAATTAAAACATTATAGGTAATTTTTTTCTTGCAAAATTGATAAAGTATGAAATTTATATGATAATAAAAAAATAATATTATTTATGATATTTTTAAAAGTTTATACCATTTTTTTGATAGATAAATAAATATGGAATATAAAAACTTATGTAGATGATAAAACTATAAATAAACTTGAATAAAAAATAAATATATTTTTTGAAAAAAAATATAGAAACTAATATACAAAATTTCAAAAATATATAATATTTTTTTTTTGATCTATATTTTTAAAAACACATTTTGTATTATTTTGTTGATAAAAATTTTATTTATATTTGTTTTGTTTAAATAAATAATAGAGGATTTTTGCAAAAAAAGCAAATGTATATTTTATAAATAAATAAATTTGCTTTTAGTTTTTGTTTTATTTAAATTTTAACGCAGCTTTTATTGTAAATTTAAGCTTTTTAAAATTTTAAATAAAAATAAAAGATTATTATTGTTAATATTTATTGTTACAGAATATTGATTTTCGAAACAATAGAGTTTGTTTATTATAAATAATGATATTTTACGATGTCCTAAAAACCATTTTGGTGTAGAATAAAAGAAATTTATTTTCTCGCAAGAGAAAAGCATTTATCTGTTTATATAAGGCTCTCAAGTTTATGCTTAGTTATACATATAAACTATATCATTTTTAATAATATATCCGATTTTAATTGCATTTGCCTTACCAGTTTGGTTGTCAAAAACGTTTTCATATTGGGCTGTAATTAAAAAATTGATTTCCCTTAATTCATTTCCCATTTCTGTTAACTATTAACAAAATATTATCTCTTCCGTTTGTTGATTCTAATTTATTAATTTTTTTTGCATCATGCTAACTCTTCATGATAAATATTGTGAATTTTTTATCCTTTATATAAGTTATAAAACTCTTTTCACTTGTGAGAATAATTTACATTTTTTTATGCAAAATAATTAGTTCTTTGCTTGGAGCTACTTATATTTTTCGATTTAAGATTAGGAAACTAATGGGTAAATTAATAGGTACTTAATTAAACTGAGCGAAAAACTCTGAAGTCAATTATAAATTTAAGAATCTAAAACAAATTTACCAATTAATTAATAAAGCTCAATTAATTACTTTCTAGCTCATGAAAAAAAAAACATTTTTTTTTATATACTTATTATCATTTCCAAGAATCTGCAAGAAAATTTTAAAGGAATTCGTAAATTAAAGTGCTTTGTTACAACCCTTAATCACGATTATAATAAATTTCCATTAATAAGAAAGAGCTTTGTAAGCTTTTTCAACAAAAACAAAAAAAAAGATAAAAATATTATATTATGAAAATCTAAATCAAAGTAAAATTTTTCCATAATTCATATCTATAATTTCAATCAATAAAAGTAATTGAATAAAAAAAGCTTTATCATCATCAAAAATTTTATAAATTTTTCTGAATAATTTAAGACATGATAAATATTCTGACATAATAACATTGAATAAGTCTAAAAACAAAAAAAAATTTATAAAAAATGACAATCAAGATAAATGCCAAGTCCATAATATCTGCTATTACTATTTTCAAAACAAATGTTCAAAGTAATGCCTAACGACAGTACCAGACGTCGAAAACTTCTATTTTTTATTTAAACTTTATATACATGTACGTGCTAAAACTATATCGAAAAATATATGATGGAACATAGATAGAGAAGATGAACAAGTCATATATGTATGTATTATTATATAATATATAAGAAAAGAAGAATATAAAAGAGATTGTATAAATATAAAGAAAAGTTTTTTTTTTTTTTGAAAAATTTATATATATGAAAAGGACTTTTCTTTAAGAATCTGACAAATCTAACACATCCAATAGTACGTGCACAAAAATTTTTATTTGTCGCCTTTTTTTATCTCTTCATGTGCATATATAAAAAAAATTTTTTTTTCTTTAAAAAATACATATTTACTTACACATATACATCTACTTTGGCCAAAAGAAAAGAATGAAAAACCTAATAAATTAAGTGTACATACGTGAATAGGAAAATTTCTTAAGAGCACGTATTAAAATATTGTCGCACGCTTTTTCTCTTTGCTTTCTGTAGATTCTATATAGTTTTTTACTAGTACTACGACAAAATTGTATCGTCTTTTCAACACAACACGTTCAAATATCTATATTTTAGAAAATTTGTATATGCTGAAAATTTTATACATCAAAAATATTTTATTTAACCAAAATTTAACAAACATATTTTTGGTATTGATTTTTTTTCTTTTTTTTCTAATTAAACCAAACGCAAATTAAATGTATTCATATTGCATAATATTTAATTATAAAAAACAGTACTTTTTTGCGTATTTTTAATTTGTTAAAATTACATTGTTATTTACAATGTAACATTTATTTGTATAAATGATAACAAAAAATTTTTTTTGCATCAGATATAATATTTTATAGCACTTAATCACGTGTTTTAGATAAAAATATTATATATGGGTTACTTCTTGGCAAGTAAATTTTAGCCAGTGAATTTCTTGCAATAAGGATTTTAATAAATTTTTAAGTAAATTTTTTCCAATTAATAAATACGCCAGATATGTTAAATTTATCCAAAAATTATTAATGGACGAAAAGGGATCCGCGTAATGGGATCTTATGCATTTTTGGTAATTAAAAACAGTTTTGAAGATTTCATCAATTTTCTGATGGCCGAAAATTTTTAGGTAAAAGTTCTCAATCCCGAAATCACAAATTTAAGTTATTTCAAACATTTAAAAATTGGATTTTTAGTTTTTGTTATTGCTGATCATGATTCTGAAATCACGTTTTGGACCTGTTTACAGAAGACTTGTAAATATTTAAAATACCTATCCCAAGGTTAGAAACTTAGAAATCCGTTATTTTGAATCTTCTATTTTGAATTTTGAAAACCTGAGGGGTACCAAAAATTGACTAAATAAACAATATTTTTCAAGAATCTATATTTTTATGCAAATTTTAACTTAGTTTGGGCGACATAGCATTAATTACTCAGTACTATCCATGAATAAAACCTTAAAAATCCAAATATCAAATGGAAATACCCATATAGCGATTTAAAAATAATTTAATTTTCGTTATCTCAAACAAAAAACCTTTTATTAATTATTTAAAATTTTATAAATAAACATAACAATGTCATAATTCTAAATGATTAATGCCCATAAAAAATTTATTTAATTATTAAAATAATAAATTGAATAAAATAATAGAACAATTGATATAAAACTGAATTTTGGCAATTAATATTAAAAATTTCTAACAATAATTAAAATTCTGAAATAAGAAATTTTTTTTCTAAAAAAATATTATAATTGACATGACTATAAATCATTTTAATTCTTTTAAATAAATATCTATGTCAATTAAATTAAAAAATTTCAACAACAAAATTACCAACTTATGACCTTAAAAAATGAATTTGTGTAGTATAAAATAAATTATTAGATATTTTAACTTAATTAATGCACACACACACATAATAAAGTCACATCTGTCATTATCAATCTTAAAATGTGTTAAAATTCATACGTAATTATGATAATTAAAAAGTGAGTTTATTTTTATAACACACGACTTTATTATACAAATTAAAGAAAAATATTTTTTTTTAGAGAGACTTTTCATATTAAAAAACAGACAATTCAGCTATTTTTTTTTATGATTCTAAAAAAAAAATTTTATTATTTGCATAAACGTTTTTCTTTTTCAAGCCAATGCAAATTATATTTTTTTTTTTAAAGTGTATTATAAGAAGAAAAGATAGGAAGGAAGGAAGGAAGGAAAAAAAGATTTTCTCTCGATTAATATACTTTTTTTCATTCTTTCTTGTAATCTAATAAAAAAAATTTTTTTATTATAATAAGAGCTTTATTTTAAATGAATATTTATGAATACAGAAAAATTTAACAAATTTTATCAAAATATCAATCAATTTAATCATGACAAACTATTCGTCATTTTCGTACATTATGGACACTAGGGATTTTAAATGACAGAATGGCTAGAAATGTCAATATATTATGTATAATGTAACTTTTGAGAATACAAATGCATCTTATTTTCTGTCGAAATTTGTATGGTAGAAAATTTATATTGAGATTGATTATTTTAGAGATTGGTTAAATATTGTTTTGATTTATAATGCGTGATCGTTCATAATTATTTTGATGTTTAATTTGTTATATTGATTAAAATGTACATCTATGCACTGTTAAAAATGCCCTATGGTAAATATACAAAATTATCGTAAAATTACGAATTTGTCATATTTTTACTAAAAAAATTGTATATTTACTAAAAAAAATCGTAAATTTACGATTGATCGTAAAATTACGATTTCTTTTTGTAAATTTACGGTTTTTTTAGTAAATTTACAAATTTAGTAAATTTACGAATTTTTCATTAATTTACGAAAATTTTGTATAATTACCAAAGGCTATTTTTAACAGTGTGGAAATTACCAAATTTGAATTATAAAAAAAAAATTAACAATTTTGAATAAAAATTGTAAATGTACATTTCCATTTATCTCAGTTTCATTCGAAAATTTTTTTAATATCATATTTATACTTAAAGGAAAAATATTTTAATCTAGATGCTTCTGCATAAACAGTTTGCTCAGCATTTATCCCAGGAATTTCAATGTATTCTAAGTTTTTACAATTTTTTAAAAATGGCAATAAATGAGTTAAATCTTTATTTCTTGCTGCAATTCTTATATATTTAATATTTTCTAACTTAGCAAAATAACTTTCTCCCACTTCTGACAATTTATATTTCAAATAATGAAGGTTCAAATTTTCTAATTTTTTACATTTAGATATCCCTTTAATAAAATTATCAGTTAAATCACCAATTATTGAACCAGAAAATTTTTTTAAATTTTGCAATCGTGATAAACAAAATGTTATATTTTCGTTTATTCCTATCAAACTGATTATTTCTAAATTGCTAGATAATGAATTCATTACTATTTCATCATGTATGCCAGCATCAAAGAAAATTTTAGTTAACTTATTTTGCTTAGAAAGAAATTCTGCTAGTTTATTAGAATCAAACTTCATAGCACTAAAGGAGAAATCCTCAATATTGCTGCCTTCACATAAAATTAAAGTATTCATTATCAAATTTAAACATTTGCTTAATAGGTAAAAATTACATTTTTTTAAATTTTTTAAATTATCTAAATGTAATGAATCAAATGCACATTCGGTTATACATAATTCTTTTATATTTTGTAAATTAGTTAATCTGCAATATAATAAATTTAATCCTTTTAAAGTGATAGAAGTTATATTTGGTAGCTTAGATAATAATGAGTTCATTGTATCGTTGAACAACGTTTTTTTATCATCGTTATATTCGTCAAAGAAACCCAATGCTGTCAAATTACCACAATGTTTCAAAATCAAATTTTCTAGTTTTAAATATTCAATTTCTTCATGAAAATGATGTATTTCAATTTTATTCAAATATATCCCACATGTTTCTAAAATAAATTATGCTAAATCCATAATATTCCCCCAGCTGAAGAATTTTATTTCTTTCGATGTAGTTGATACTTCTAAATATTTCGATATATGAATTTTGTCAACATTATTGAAGTAAGATTTATTAAGATTCCTCCATTTTTGACATACAATTGGAATTCTAAATTTATCCCCAATTGGTAAATTTCTAAAAATATAAACGAGACAATCTTCGTTCAATTTATTAATGTGCATTTTTTAAGATTGTAAATTGAGTTTTTCATTCAGCAATTTTATTTTTTTATGTAATTATTGTGGCGGAGTCTAAAATAGTTGAACTCAATCTTATTCCTTGGAACTAGTTACACCTGCCGCTTATCTGTAAAAAAAATTAGTATTTTTATATATTTAAAAATGAGTTAATTTTTATTATTTAAAAGATAATTATTGGGTAATTGCCACAAAATATGACAAGTAATGGAATAATATTCAAAACATATGAGTTTCATATTATGGACAAGTAATTTAAGCATCTAAAATGTTGTCGACCAATTTGGATAAAAAATCGAATATTTTTAACCAATCTGCGAAAAAGTAAAAAAATTGATAATTTCATGAACTGGTAAACTCCTTTGCTCATTACACGAATCGGTCAAAATTTTGACCATTTCACGATTTGATTCATTACGCTTTTGGGAAACAGCAACTATAAACGAATAATATGAAAAATCCCAAAACAATTGGAATTCCCAAATAGACAGGTTTATGAAATTTTAAGACCACTTCGATTATCGTAGTAAATTACTTTACGCCCTTATTAGAAAAATTTTAGAATCAGTTTTTAAGTTTGGGAAGACGAATTCAGGGACTACTTAGTAGGGTCTGATTACCCTTCTTAAGAACCTCGGCGTTATTGTATGCAAGAAAGATCTACCAAAGCGTAAATTTTGTACGTTTTTTTTATAAATTTTTTGGAATTTTTATGATTTTAAGACATATATCAGTAACGGATCTGGAAAATTTTGTTGGGAGAGGGTCATTTTTAATGAAATTAAGAAAAATTTGCTTAATAAAGGTCCTTAAATTTTTTTTTGGGAAGGAAATAAAATTAACCAAAAAAGGTAAAACTAACCGCTAAAGAGGAGTCAATTCAAATTCTGCAGTGGGGGAGTGGTGACATTTGAATTGTAAGATTGAAATAAGAATAAGAAGGGATAAAAATTTTATCTGCTACATATTATTTAGGCCCTTTCTATATCAGCACGTAATCATCTTTTATGATAATCATGTCTACTAGACATTTGTTGGTGTAGCTGACGTAATTATATCTCAAAGACATAATTACACCGGCTATACCAATAAATGTCTAGCAGACAGGATTATCATGAAAGATGATTACGTGCTGGTGTAGAAACGGCCTTATTATATTTATCACATCAATGATATTCAACACCTTTTATGAGAATTTATATATTTATAATATGACTAACTAAGTTTGCCTGATCGACGCGATAAATTAAATTTTTTAGAAAGAATTTTTTATTAATATATTTTTTTTATGGTCAAGTTCATGATAATTTATTTTAAATTTTTAGAATATTTTTTGCCGTAATCTCAAAAATTTTAAATTGTTTCAAATATAGCTTCTAAATTAAGAAGCAATAAAATCTTATTTATTAAAGAAATTCACACCATAATTGTTATCATTATTAGGTTCTACCCCTCACCCCAAATCCCCCCCCCTAATTTTTTTTCAATTTTTCGGAGTTTTATGTTATTTGCATCAGTTTAAACAAAGAAAACAGTTTGCTTACGTTAAACGGAATTTTTCGGTTACAGGAACCAGAAACTTTTTTTCTGCTAAAACCGGTTTTTTTTTTCAATGTCATGAATGATATAAAAATAAATTTTTTATTACTCACAATTTACTTAATATTGCATCAGATAAAACTTTATTAATAATTAAATATACTTAAAATTTTTAAAAATTAAAATAATTTTCACTATTTCACCAGAGCCTTTAACTATTATATTTGTCTACACATATATTTTTTTTTCTATCTTTTTATCTTAAAATATTTTATTTTGTTATAAAATTGATATTATTTTATTAAAAAAATATTATATTATATTTTCCCAAAGAGATAAATAGTAAATTATTTTAATAAAAACTGGAATTATACCTTCAAACTTTAACGTGGCTGAACAATCTTTAAAAAATAGATAATAATAGATAACCAAATCTCAGTATATATTTAAACAATACAGACAATTTCAATCAGTTCCTTTATAATTTTTGGAAGAGAAACATCAAAATTATTTTAAAGATGTAGAATAATAATACATAAATTACTAAACAAATTCTTGATATTATTAAAACAGTGTAGTTATTGTGAAATATTCTGATTTTTACAACAATATTTTCTGATTTGTAAGATAAACAAACATGGCACTATTGAATGCCACAAGTCTAAAAAATTTTAATGAAATGAAATACTGGACTAAATCAGATATTAAAAAAGAATAATTAAAATCATTTAAAATGATTATGTTATTTAAAATTATATTATTTAAAATCATTTAAAATGATTTCTAAAGGTGAGATTTCATAAATAAATTTTAATAATATTATGATTAAATTAACTGTATTATCAAACTATAAACAATACATTTTTCAGAAAATACAAGTGAGCAATTAAGTCTCCAAAACATTGTATATTGGTTTCAATGTAGTAGAAACGAGCATCAGTCCTGGCACCAGTAGCTTGATAGAAGCTTTTCTAATTTTTAGACGCATTCCAATTAAGGAAAAATTTAATTTTCCACTACAATTTCAAAAAATGGAGAAATATTGCAAGAAAGAAAGAAATTCAGGGCAAAATTATTCATGAAAAATTATTTTAAAGATGCGGGACGAATTATAATTAAAATGATTATACAATTCAGTTGAAATTTTATTGAAATAAAATAACTCAGGTAAATTAAATTGTTATTATTATAATTTTTTTATACTTCTATTATTCAAGTTTATAAAACTCTGGTGTACATTTTAATACAGAACTTAATTAAATTATTTATAATTAAATCATTATTTAAATCAGTTCACCCAACTGATTTTAAATTTTAAATACGGGTAATGACATTAAGAATTTCATTAATTGGTTTATTCACTCGAATATTTAGGATTCTCTGTGATTAAAATATTTTCGATTAAATATTTTGAAACGTAATTTGTTGAAATTACGAAAGTTTTTTTGGTTATTTTGATTTTCTGTCTCTGTTTATTACTTAAATTTAATCTAATGACTAACAAAGTATAATTAGATATTAAAAATGTATATCTAATCTTTTTAAATAAACTAACTCAAATAAAAAACAGAAAAATATTATCTTCGGAATAAATCTTATAGGTGCTGTTATCTTTAAGTTCATATATTCAGGCTCGCACACAGAAAGTTGCGCTGGGGTAGGCTAATAATGATATATTTTTTAAAATATATGAAAAAAATTAAAATATTTGTGAAAAATATGCCTTGAAAGGGTAGGCTACAGCCTAAGTAGCCTTTAGCGTGTGTGCGCACCTGTATATTTTTTGTCTATTTTTAATTTAATTGAGTCAGATGCTATTATCTTGCGCAACTATAAAATTGAATCCATTGAATCTTGATTTTAATATATAAAACAAGAAGAATTATATGGTTTTACGCATTCCTTAAAAAGTTAGTCCATTTTTTAATAAAAGGTCTGTAATTTTTTAGCCTTGCTTAAACTTAATGACTCAACTAATTTACTCAAATTAGAAACAATATAATGAATACCTAATCTTCTTAAATTTGCTATTTCTGACAAAAAGGTGAAAAAGTTTTCTTCGGGATCAATCTTGCAACGGAATAAAATTAAAACCTCTACTGAATTATTATTTAAATCTTGAAAACAAAAAGGATTTAATGTATTCAAACTTTCTAAAGAAATTTTTTTAACGTTTTTTTATTTTTAAAAATTAATTTCAAATTTTCTTCCGACAAATTCAAACGACATAAACGTAATTCAGTTATATTTCTTAACATACGTTCAATGAATTTTAGAAATTTATCCCCCTTTAAATCTGTTTCACTGAGGTCCTCTAAAAATATTTTATCTAAACTTGAACACTTATCTAATATATTTAATACAAATGCAGTATTTTATTCATCATCTTTGCTAAAATATTTGATTTTAAATAATGTATCTATTTTTAAGCAGGTAATTTTACTCCAGAATTTATTGTTCAATTCTCTTTACTTCGTACAGATAAACTCTAGGGTCAATTTTTCTTTTAGAGACGGTCATTACCAAAGACACATCTTAAACAAATCAATTAAATCTCGGTTTATTCTTAAACAATTAAATTTTTTGTGTCTCTTGAAATTGAATACGTATATCCGTATTCGATTGATCGTGAAATGGATGATTTATCTTATTTGATTGTTTAAATCTTTTCATTGTTTGCAAACAGTATCTGCTATTGTTTCATCGTTTGATTATCAATTTTCGCCTAAAATGTAATTTTTTATGTTTCTTTAAAAAATTTCTAGTCTTAAACCAAATATTTAGTCTAAAAGAAATTATCTACTTTTTAGCTAAACCCCAAAATTATTTAATCAAGTTATTTTATCTTTTGTTAACAGTATCTGGATTTTTTTGTCTTTTTCGTGTCTTCTATAATGTAATTAAATGCTGTATTTTTTAATTTTTTTGTGTTTATTTTTGTCTTGTCTATTCTCGAATAATTTCTCAAAAAATTTTCTGATAAAAATCTTATTTACTTCATTTTAAATCCTCTTTGGATTTAATCTTCTGGTTTTCAAAATTTTAATATCTGCTAGGTATCTTAGGAATCTAAATTTCTGAAAGATTCAGGTTTTAAATTTTATTATCATTTTTTAATAAATGAAAAATTTTATAACTGAACATCCAATTTTCCAAGATTTTCAAGCTCCAAAATCGTATCATGTAGCTTATTAAAAGATCCTATTCAGTTTTCTTTGTCATATTATTTATAATATCTATTAATTTGTTATCTATTACACAGCAACTTTCAATTTTAAGGTAACTTAACTGAATTTGAAACAATAATACCTAAATAAGTGTTTGAAATTTTGAAAAAGGCTATTTCCAAATGTTGTAAATTTGTAAAAATTAAATTATGCCTTTTATTTTCCTGAAAACTCAGGCCTTTAAAGTTCCAAAACTTTAATTTTTTACATTTACTTTTTGGTAATAATCCAATAATATATTTTGACGACCTTTTCATGTAATTTCCTTCTAAGCTTAAAGATTCTAAATTTATTAATTTTTCAATACCAGCTTTAGTCTTAAATCTAAATTTACCAAATTTTTATAATTAATAATGTTGAATACTTGTGTATTAAAATTTTCTACATGACCGAATATTGAATTTAAAATTTTGATTTTTTCTATTATATTAAAAAAATCACCATCTATTCTCTCAGCCTTTATTGCTTCGAGATTTTCAAGCTCCATAAGCGTATCATGTAGCTTGTTAGATATTCTATTCAGTCCTAATCTTTTAATATTTGTTTGATGGCTAATGAAAATTTTAAATTTGTCACAATCTAAATGTTTATTAGAGTTTATTAAAATTGTTAGGATTACAATTTTATCAACATTTGCTATTATCAACGCATCTAATACTAAATTTAAATCTACATTAATATAACTTAAATTTAAAATACTTAAATTTATTAATTTTAATAAAAATTTATACAAACTTTGTGTACAAACTGCGTTTGTTCTTATTAAAATTAAAGTTTTCAGCGAATTTGCGTCGCCAAAATTTTCAATTTCTAGCAGAGGCTGTTTATCAATTGAAAAAAAATACTGAATATATTTTATTTCAATCGAAAAAATGCTAGGAAATTGTATTGAATTTATTTTGTCAATAACATAGGACCAGTTAATATTAAACTTGCCCATACCGCTTAGGATCAATTCTTTTAAATACAAATTTGATCTTTCTAGACTTTTAATAAACAAGGTCGTTTCATCGTTTAATTGCTGCAAGTCTAGTCTGTCGTAAGTAGTTTCATTCGTAGCTTCAGAAACTAAAAAAAAAATCCTTAATTTAGTTTGATAGTTTAAAAAACAAATTAAATTTATTAAAGTATATCGCACCTTTTTCATCAGAGTTTTTAGAACTACTCTTGCTGACACATATGCAGCACTTAGATATTATGGAGAAAAGAAAATTTAGAAATTTCTTTCTATCACTGAAAATTTTTCCTGCTAAATATTTTCAAAACATTAATTATTTAACGTACCATTATTATTTGATCCACTCATTTTATTAATTCTTGCCGTATGTTTCTGGGAAATATTTTAAAATAAAATTGTTATAGACATTTAATAAACAAGGTCGTTTCATCGTTTAATTGCAAGTCCAGTCTGTCGTAAGCAGTGGTTTCACTCGTAGTTTCAAAACTACTTTTTTGAAAAATTTCTGTCTAAATTTAAGATAATATTAATTCATTACTCGTATAATTTTTTATAAATTTTAATTATTGTCTGTATTAAAATGTAGTAAATCAGAGTTCCATTAATTTTTATGAATTTTAACATTTAAAAATCTAAAATTAGTAGAAGTATTTTTAAAATTATAAGAACATTCATTTAATTTACCTAATTATTTTACTTCAATAAATTCCAATAAAATATTTAAAAAAATTTATATGTTTAAATAAAATCAGAAAATTAATAATTAATTTAACCTAAATTTAAATTATTTAAATAAATAATTGTTTTTTACTTATAATTATCATTGGCATTTGTAAATTTTCAATTATTTAAATAAATTAAAAATGTTTTTTAATTAATCTAATTAACTTTATTTAGTATACCTATTTTTAATTTAAAAAAAAACAATATTATCAGATTTCTTACAGGGAAAAAAGGTACTTTCTCTACTCTAAAGATTTTAATCTTAAATAACATAAGGTAAATAAAAAAGTGTCAAAAAGATAGCTTTTTTTTTTGTAAGTTGTGTTGGATATCAAAAGAAAATAAAGTTAATTAAACCTACAAATAAAAAAAGGTTACAATTTTTAAAAAAAGTAGAATGACTATCTGTGCTACACGATACTTTTAGTTAAAAACAATTTTGTATAAACAAACAGATAATTCATGAAATTTTCAAAACTTTAAAATTCATGCAGGTAGTATTTTATCAAAATGCAAAAAATTCAATAAATAATACGTTTTGAATTATTTAAATGTAAAATTAAATTTCATAATATATAAATCTTGACACATTTCCAATGAAAAGTAAAATAGTTTATATTATAGGAAAAAAAAGAAAGTGTTAGAAAAGTGGACAAGTGGTATGTTTTGACGTTTAAATCGATTCATATAGTATAGATATTTTATGTATACATGCATAAAGTAAAGTTTAATAATAACGAAGGTATATGGGCCAATCTGACAGTTTTTTTGGAAAATATGTGGCTGAAAATGCCTTTTTTGGAAGTTACTTGTAAGTTACGAAAAACGTTTAAGGTGCTATGTACGTCCTGAAAGTTAAGGGGGGTTCTTAACTGATTTTGCTTAAAATGTAGTCTATGATAGAAATACTGATTCAAATTGCATGATAGTTCCCATTCAAGTTGAAACTTAAGTTGTAAAAGCCCGGTGATCTGAGGAAATCTTTTTTTATGGGCAAGGGTTTTGTATAATTTTCTGTTGCTCTAAAATAGTTTATTAAGTATAAAGGGCGCCTAAGTTTTGGTACTGAAGTGACTACTAGCACGAGAACTCGGTGGAGCCGAACATGTTTTTACACTAGTGTCAAAAGCTTTTCGACCATGGTATTTACAATTTTTTGCTTGCCTATATGTAGTCAAGTGCTATGAATTTAAATCCAACACTGTAAAAAGTAACTTTCTTATATTAACAAAAAAATTTGAACATTTTCGAAAAATTAGTAAATTATCAAAAAAATTTGTAAATATTCGAAAAAAATCGTATATTCACTAAATTTAGTATAATAACAAAAAATTCGAGTATTCTCGATTTTTTTTTTGTGAACTCACAAGAAAAATTGATAATTTATAATTTTTTTCCGAAAATTTTCAAAAAGTAGTTGTAAATTTACGAAAAATAGTTGTGAATTTACAACTTTTTTCGTAAATTCACAAAAAAAAAATCGAGAATTCTCGAATTTTTCGAGAATATACTAAATTTAGTAAATTTACGATTTTTATCGAATATTTACAAAATTTTTTGAAAATTCACTAATTTTTTGAAAAAATTCTATTTTTTTTGTAAATCTAAGAAAGTTACTTTTTACAGTGAAGTTACACGCACGAATTTTCTGCAATCGTTCTAGACCTAGGTATGCAAAAAGTATTGTAAAATAATAATTTTAATAATAATTTTCCAAAATCAGAAACTTACCTAATTTAATAAAATTTTATCAGACTAACTCATATAAAACTTACTAAAAAAAAAAAGAATTATAAACGTTGATTCAAAATAATAAAAAAAAGTTTCAATTTTATAGAAAAAAAAAAGAATTTTTACAATAGATTGACGATGACAGGAGCATTTTTTTAACATAAAATTTATACGTTTATATATATCGAAGGGGGTGTGATATCGCGTGTTAATCATGCATGTGTGTATGTATATTTTAGTCAAGTGTAATTTAAAAATTGTCTTAAGTGTTGACGTTTTGTTTTACACGCGAAAATATTTTACGAACATTATAATCTATTTTTTTCTCCTTCTTTCATTTAGTATTAAAAAAGTTTATTTCAAAAAAATTTTTTTGTAATTAACTTTTTTACAAAATTAAATAAAAAAATTTGAAGTAAACTTTTTTGAAAATAAAACTTTTTAATAGCCTTTTTTTAATATCATTAAAATTAAAAGTAATGAAGTTACACTGTTTGTGCAAAAAAGTATGAACTTACGTTTTTAATTGACTTGTTTAAAATTTTTAAATTAAATAAAATGTTTTTCTTGTACTTTTCTGTTAAATTTTCTATTTACATCAAAATTATTCATATTTTAAACGTCAAATTATAAAAATATTCAAATTTAAATAAGAGTTTATAAAAAAGTGTATAATTTATCAAAAAAAGTAAATAAACCTTTCAAAACAGACTTAGACGATTAATCATAAAAAATAACAATCAAGAAGGCGTTCAAAAAAGTTTATAATAAGAAAACTATTCTAATAAGAAGGTCATGTCGAAGTTCATAGAATAGCTAAACTTTTTTAAAAATATTTTTTAACAACCTGCTATTTATAAGTGTCGGTGTCACGCAACTTTTATTTCCTATGTTACACCACAAATCAACCCCATATTAACAAATACTATTATTTAATCCATTCCCAATTAAAAATATTTATGTTTATGCACTGGAGGGACTGTGTTTTATTATAAATAAAGACAATATCTTAAATCTTTGTTTTTTAGAGTGAAATAAAAGGGTGGAATATTTTTTACAGAAAGATATTTTATAGACATGTGCTTGTTTTATCGTGTTTTGGATGGATGTTGGTATATTAGACTGGGTGTTATTTTAAAATTTTGGTGCAATTTTAGACTTCAAACCTTTTTAACCTATCCCAGTCAAGACAAAATTAGCATAAAACAAATATTTAACCAAAATTTTGGATAAAACATTTAGAAAATTTCTTTTCATTTTAAACTTAGCACCCAAATTGTCATAAACGCAAACCCCTTTTTTAAAATAACGATCAGTCTAACATACCTAAAATTAAACTAATAACACGCAAACTTTTTGTTTATATTACATACATTTAAGCATTTATAATATACAAAATTGATCACAATCTAACATAAATTATTATATTGAAATCTATAATTTTATTTATTACATACAAAAATTTTTTAATCTACAAAATAATTAGTTTCAGTAATTACTGTAAAAAAAAATTTTTTCTACACAGAAATTATTAAATTGCTCATAGCCTTTAATATTCAAATTCAAAAATAAAAAAGAATTCAAGAGGGTTGATTTTACGCTTTAAATTGATATTAGACTTAATTTTCACAAAATTTTTATTTTATCTTTTGTTTCTTTTATTATATTCTTAAAGGGGTAACGAAAAAAAGATTAAATTGAGATAGGGTGCCATTAACCTTTCTTATAATTTCAGAATATTACAAAAAGGTTTAATTTTTTTCCTTTATGCTTTCAAATATCTTAGATAGTTAAGATGGCATATTAAAATTTTGTCATAATTACATTCCAGTTAATACCCTTCTCAATTTTATCGAGTCGTGTATATTCCAAAATATTTTCAGCATATTATACGATGTTTTTTTCTACTTTGTTAAATTAAAAGCTTCGAATTCTAATTTCAAAATTTGGACTATTTTAAGGTTATGTCTAGGATAATAATGCTAAAAATCTTTGAAATTTTTCTTGATATTGAAGTTTTATTACAAAAATGTACTAAGTAAATTGTTGAAATGATAAAAAATTTAGATTTATATAATGTTTTATGTGATCACTGAGATATCAACCCCAAAAATGGGGTAAATTTTCAAATAATTCTTAAAGAAACTTAAGATGTTCCCAAAAGTAAAAAACTTTTAATTTGGCATTAAAAATAATTGCTTTGACTCCCTCAAATACTAATATTTTGAACGTTTTACATTAAAACTTGAATTCTGGATGGGATCAGGGATTATTATTATAATTACGAGGGAGTCACCTTAAAATAGAAAGAAAACAGAACCAAAAAAATTTTTATATAAAAACAATTTTTTATTGCTTGGTAATTAAAATTTTAAATTACAATGAAAAACACAGTGTCAAGCTGCTGCACTTGAATATTCAAACAAATGTTTAGAAATTAAAAATTTAAGCAAAATTCAAACGCAGTAACAGTTCAATATCAAAATTAATCAATTCATTTAAATTCTCAAGTCATAAACATTTAAATTGTACAATTATTCTTTATTTTCTAGATATTGGAATTTGATTTTGATATTAGATTTAGTTATTTAGATATTTTACATTTAGATATTTAATCTAACAATTGATTACAGTAAATTAATAACAAAATTTTGGAGATTTAGAACAATTTAGTAAGATAATAAAGCCCAAATTTATTGGACACAAAATTACAAATAACAAAAATTTTTTTACAATTTTATAGAGTATTAAATGAATTGCTAATATTAAACAGTTTGTTCACCTTACAAAAACAATTATTATATTTTAAAGTTTTACCTAGTATAATAATATTGAACATTTTAAAAAATTTTCTTGACTTACAGTACTTGGGTAAGTAAACCAGAGATTATTTTAACGTGCAGTTCCACACAAAATGTGCAGTTGTAAAATCAAAATGTGCAGTTGTAAATTCAAAATTTGTGCAGTTGTAAACTGTATGTTTTATTTTTATGCACAAGTTATCTTATTAGATTTTTGTTTTGTGGGGATGATTTGTAAGAAGAATTTTTTTCTTCAATTTTGTTTTTTGTTAGTATTGTGAAAGTCGTTTCTGAGGTCATTTCCTAAATTGCCAAAATTGAGAAGATATTTTCATCAAATTAGGGATAGGAGGGGGTGATTACGTCATTTTGTGCAGTTGTAAAAAATCCTTAAAATAAACTCTGAAGTAAACTATAAAATTTCCATTTGTCAAAAGCACCTGCTTCTTGGAGATTTATAAAACGGTCTATGGGCTTTTCAATTGAATACTTTGAAATATTTGTTTTAGAATATGTAATATTTAAAGGCTTACAATTGCATTTTAAATTTGATTCATCATCATCGGAATCAACATCTTCGTATTCATCATCTTCGGAATCATCATCTTTGGATTCATCATCATCGGAATCACTACAGCAGCACAATAAGCTTCTTGATTCATAAACTGGATCAATAAATTCATTGTCTATGTATTTACATTCTCTAATATTACAATTTTTGAGTTTATAGCACCCTGATAAAAGTTCTTCTAATATTTCATTTGTAATATTTGATTTGATAATTTCGAAATCTTCTAACTTTTCAAAATAAGCTAATGTTGTATTACTGTCTTCTTCAAAACACAATCCATTAATACTTAATTTTTTCAAATTTTCACATTTACTGATAGGTAATAAGCTATTACCATGTTCTATTTCTTCATAATCCGAAACGGTTAATTTTAATGATTCCAAATATTTAAAATTACTAAAATGATTTGCTGATTCTGATGTTAAATTAAAGTTAGAAATAGTCATAGTAAGTTTCTGTAAATTCATGCATTTAGATAAACTTTCTAAGAATTCGTCAGTAAAATTGTGAACAATAATATCTAATGATTTTAAATTAATAAATCGAGGAAGAGCATTCAAAAACTCAGGATCTAACTTGTGTAATCGAATATCATCCAGATGATTCAATGATAAAATAGTTTCAATTAAGTTTTCTGGCATTTCTTTCAAATGAATCTTGCGTAATTGTTTTTGTCTAGTAATTAAATTTTTCAGTTTTTCAGTATCTAATGATGGAAATACTGCTAGTGAAAGTTGAATTAATTTTTCGATTTTTCCATTGTTTAGAGCATCTATTGCCAAGTTTAGATCATAATCAACATTTACAAGTTTTAAGATCTTTATATTTGATAATTCAGACAAAAATTTAAGTAAAAATTTATTTGAATCAACAAATTTATAGCAATTAAAACTTAATTCTTCAATTAAATGTGGATTTAGACTGGTTAAACTAGAAGTATTTAGTTCTGAGATTCTGCGAAAGTTTTCTAAGGAAATCGATTTTAAATTTTTATTATTTTCAAACAACTGCTTCAAAATTTCATTTTCAATATCCATTTCTTTTATTTTTAATTCAGTAATATTCGTCAAATAATTAGTACATTTTTCAAAAATCTTTTCCCAGTCCAAATCGTTGACATATTCTCCATCGATATAAAGGTGAGTTAAATGATTACCGCACCTACGCAAAACTGAAATAACAAACGCAGTATTCAGAAAATCGAGATCTCTTTCTTCCACATAAAAAAAGTTCTCTTGGAGATAATATTGCTCTTTAAAAGAAGAATCTAATGCTAAACTGGTAACATGGTCCCACGAGAGTTTGCTAACCGCGTTGAATCTTCGGTTTACAAATTCTAAATTGAGTTTATCTTTAAATGATAAATATTTAAAAATGTGAATCAAACAGGAATCGTTAAGAATATTAATCTTTGTCCCCTTTGGAGATTTTTTCTTCGGATTTATTTTTCTGCTCGGTTTAATCTTCCTTTTTAAACCTGAAAAATATTTTCTGTTTACTAACTTAACTAATTTGGAGTGCTTATAAATAAAATAGTCGATGAGATTTATCCACAAAATTGAGAGCGTTCTCAATTTTGAGTACGTTCACAATTACTGTCTCCAATATTACTCTCAAATTCATTCTTAAGTATATTACAGGTCAAAATATTATTAAAAATCTAATCCCAACATATAAAAAAACAAATTTTACCACGGAAACGAATATTTTTTACTAATAATAGCTGACATAGATTACCTGAATTTCAAACGATTATTTTTCATCTACCCAGAATAGTGAAAAAATGTCCCAAAAATTAATTTCTTGCTTAAAAAAAAAGAAAAAAAATTGACAAAATAATTTGCTTTACATGCATTTACGCCCAGGCCTGCGCTGCCCATTTTGCAATATATTTAATTAAGCTATTTAATTTAGTAAGTTTTTTTTAAGCAGACGTAAGGACAATTTGGCAGAATCTTGTAAAAAATTTTCAGAATATTATGTATTCTGAGCTGTTTCTGAGACAATTCAAACGTATAAAATAGGAATAAGATTATTGAAGAAAAACTTTTTGAAAACAGGTCATTGAAATATTTTAAAGCAGTTTATTTATTTAAAAAAAAGTATAAAATATATAAATATAAAAATATCATATTTAAGTACAGAAAAATAAGGAACATCTAGACTTCTTATTATAAAACATTTAACTCTTCTGTCTCTTTACAATTCTAACTGGATATACTTAATAATGGATATACTTAATATACTTAATAAGGTCACTAAAATTAAATAATAATATTTTAATAATATGAAATTTTTTGGTTTATAAATTCAATCATCGACTCCTTCAAATCCTTATGTTACGTACATCATCAAATATTCAATAAATATTAAATAGTTTTACAATCAAAATTAAGAATTTAAAATTTTGGATCAGTTTTTAATTTATACATATTTGATGACTTTAAAAATATTTGTAACTTCCAAAATTTAATTCCAAATAAATCAGACTTCTTCAACAGATACATAAGGAGATGTTCTGGTTAATTGATCCTTTACAATATTTGTTTCATTAATAATAATGACTATAGCAGTTCTACAATTGCATACTGTGTCATTAGATGAATCATCAGATACTGTGTCTGAACAACCGCATTCATTTCTCTTGTCAACAAGTGAATAAACAAATTCATTGTTTATATTATTACAATATGAAACAGAACAAATTTCGAGTTTAACTGTCCTTGACACAATATCAGTTAAAAATTTATTTGAAATATTTGAACGCGATATTTGAAATTCTTCTAAAAAAGGGAAAAAAGTCATCTGCAAATCTTTGTCTTCTTTAAAATTAATCCCTTCAATTATTAATTCTATCAAATTATAAAAATTGCAATAAGAAAATAAAATATAAAAATTATGTAAATTATTATCGTCTGTAAGATCAATTCTTAAAGATTCTAAATTTCTTAAATTATCTGAATTATATCTTAAATTTTCTTCTATGTATGTCATTGTTAAATCAAGTTCTTTTAAATTCTTACATTTTGATATTTTCTGTAAAATATTGTCATTTAAGATAGAAATTTTACCACGTAATATTTTTAAATTCGTAAATTTATAAAGTGAATTCAGAAAAGAATTATTCAAATTTTCTAAATGAATTTCTTCGAGACTATTTAATGATAGAACAGCATCGATTATCTCTTTTGGAATAAAATTTAAATGAATTTTATGTAATTGCTTTTGTCTTATGAGCAAATTACTAATATCTTGATTGTCTAATTGGATACTCTGTAATAATGAAATTTCCTCAAGTTTTTCGGTATTTCCATTATTTAAAGCATTCAGAGCTAAGTTCAGATTATACCGTAAATTTTCTAGTTTTAATATTTTTATATTTGATTGATGCGACAAAAAATTAAACAAACTTCCAGTTGAGTCATTGATTTTGCAACCAGTAAGACTGAATACTTCAATTAAATTTGTGTTTAGACTCATTAAGCTAGAAGTATTCTTTAGTTTTACTTGTTCTAGAGAAACAGATTTTAAATTTTTGTTATTTTTAAACAAATGCATCAAACATTTATAGTTAACATCTAAATCATTCAAACTTAATTCAGTGATATTAGTCAAACAAATAACAGATTCTTTAATAACTTCTGGCCAGAGTACTGAATCAAGGAGGCCATCAAAATTTACCGAAGCTAAACAGTTACTACACCTTCGCAAAATTGAAATAACAAAAGCAGTGTTCTGTTTTACATTACTGCAATAATGTTTTTTACAGAAAAATTCTCTTTCGAAATACATGTCCACTTCTAACTTAGTAATGTGGTTCCATGAAAGCTTGCTAACCTCATTAAACCTTCTGCTTACAAATTCTAATGTTAGCTTATCTTTTAATGATAAATATTCAAAAATTTGAATTAAACAATCGCTGTTAAGAATTTCTATATTTGCTTTGTCAGTGTTGTGAATTTTTATCTGTGAATTTTCTTTTATTTTCTTTTTTGCGCCTGAAAAATATTTTCTATTTACTGTCAGATTAACTTTTTTCACAAGATATTAGTTTTTAGATATTAGTAATTTTTAATTTATTAAAAGTTAACTGTTCTGCATTTTTAGGCACGGAAGCAAACATATTCAGGTAATAAAAAATTTTTTCGTCGCCTTTTTTTAAAGAAATTGGAGATTCAACCTTAAATTAGCAAAAATACCCTAAAAAATAGGGTATTTTTTCTATATTCACACTTTGCGTTTCCGAATTTAGTCCGTATGGGTTTTTTGGGTCGCTGATTATTTTAACTAAAATTAATATTTCACACTTAATTTAACCTGAAGTGTTAAAATAGCAAAAATGCCTAGTTTTAGGGGTAGTTTTTGCTAACTTAAGGATAAAATATTAATTTTAAGAATCACCAAAATTCTTGATCAGCGACTTCAAAAACCTGTATGGACCAAATCTGGACGCTTAAAATGTATATGTAAAAAATTATCCAGTTTTGGAGATAGATTTTGCTAATTTAAGGACGAAGCCCCAACTTCTTAAAAAAAAAACCTCGAAATCCGTGATCATCCACCCAAAAAACTTATATTAGACCAAATGATAGCAATGCACTCCCCCTCTTTTTTATAACTGAAGTATACGCAATGACCTAAATATTTTAGCGTTCGGCATGCCACGCAATCTTAACATTAAACTTTTCGAATTAGGTAAAAAATATATTCAAAAAAAAATAATCTATAATAAAATAATTTTTTTATTTACCTTTGCCACTCATTGTACAATGAAGTTGCTCTTAATCAATATTTTTCACGCTGCAGGCACAATAATCTGATTCCTGTGAAATATTTTTAGCAAATTTTACATAGAATATTTATCAGTATAATTAAAATAAAGATTAATAAAATGCAATCGTCCTTTATAAATATTTTAAAATAATTGATATAAAAATGTTTAAAACCCATTTCAATTATATTATAAGTATGGGAAACTAACTTGCGTCAGCCTCCTTTCGGAGTCAATGTCTCTTTTTAAAAAAAACAGTTATTATCTCAAATTTTCAAACTCAATAAATTATAAATTAATGAAGTTTATATGAAAAATAAAAATTAAATCTTTATAAAATTAATTTAAAAATTAGTATTATTTTTTTTTTTTAACACGGAATAACCAAAAAAAGGTCCTTTTTTGAAAATAATTGAAATTAAGTATATTTAATTAAAATACTTACAAATTTTTGATGCTGGATTCAAACTTTTGAATATAATTTTGTAAGAAATACTAAAATATGTGTAATAATTGTAAATTTGTTAAAAATAGAATAAAAATCAACTGTTTACAAACATACGACGAACTAAAACAAATAATTAACATGTGACAAACTCATTAAAAAAGTAGAAATCTATATTACCAGCCGATAGAAATCTAGAGAAAGTACATAAAAATTAAATTTTTCAATATTCAAATATTCAAAAATTTGAAAGAACCTCAATTCCTTTATAAAAATAAAAATTATTTCTATTGGGCTTGAAATTTTCTTTCTTGAGAAAATTAGTTTTTCTAGCGTTAAGAAGTACTAATAATTTTTAGTAAAAAATTCAAAAAATTAAAAAAAAAAATCTCGAAAAATTAGTATAAAAAATAAACGAGAATAAAAAAGCTTATTGCTTTTAACCGAAATTTTTTCAATTAAAAGAACCTAATAAATAAATAAAAATAAATTTTCGCCAAAAATACAAATATACAAAAAATGTACCTAATAACAAATTTTTGAAAAATTAAAATTATAAAATTTGTTTCTCAGTATTTTATATAAAAAGATCATTGCTTTATGCTAAAAATTTAATATATAAAAACAAAAATTATATTGAGTAATTTTAAAAAACACATTAATATTTATACTTTTAATGTTTCTAAATTTGGAAAAGAATCAAATTCCATTATTTCTTTTTCATCAAATCTCATTCTTCTGATAGATAAAAACTTTAATTTTTCACATTTATTTTTAGCTAATAAAATTTTATTATGTCGATTTCCCAACATAAGTATAAAATCTATTTTTAAAGATTCAATATTTTTCAATGCACTAAAATAATTTTTTACTTCGGGAGTCAAATAATAATTTAATAAATTTATTAATATATTGGTTTTTCAATATTTTGTTTTAATTGAAGTTCAATTAGGATTTTAATTTTTCCAATATTTAATGAACTTAGAACACAATTAAGACCGTATCCATAAAAATATATTTCTAATATTTTATTTCTAATATTTTATCCTTCCAACTTTTAAAAATGGGGACAAAGGGGATATTGCTAACTACCGCCCTGTGACAATTATCAATGTTTTTGCTAAAATATTTGATTTTGTAATATTTAATATATTGTATAAGAAAATTAGTCCATTGATCTCTAACAACCAGCATGGCTTTATGAAGGGCAGGTCAGTATTAACTAGCATGTTCCAATTTTCTAATGAAGTAATCGAATCTATTGATTCGAATAATCAAATTGACGTAATTTACTTTGATTTTCAACGTGCATTTGACCTGGTCGATCACAACCTGCTCTTCCATAAGCTCTTCAATGCAGGTATAAGAGGATGGGCTTTAAAGTGGATAAAGTCTTATCTTTGTGATAGACGATTGAGGGTTCAATTTAAAAATCACCATTCTTATGATTTTTCTGCCACATCTGGGATACCTCAAGGGACTCATATGGGTCCATTGCTTTTTATATTTTTTATTAATGACATATTTCTGAGTATACAGTTCTCCAGACTGGAACTGTATGCGGATGACACTCGTCTAAGTAAACGTATTAATAGTAACCTAGATTCCATAAATCTGCAAGCTGATATTGATCAATTTGTTAGCTGGTCGGTAGAAAATGGCATGCCTATTAATCTTAGTAAATCTAATTTTATTTCCATTTCTAGGTCTAAATTCCCCATCGGTACTAATTATACGGTTAATGGTTCGGATTTAGCTAAAGTATCGCGTATTAGAGATCTTGGCATCATTATTGATGACAAGTGGTGCTTTTCGGAGCACAGGGGGTTTATACTGTCTAAGGCTCTCCAGATCCTTGGTTTCATAAAAAGAAGTACTTTGGACTTCAGATCTCCATTTATTGTAGCTAACCTTATTAAAGTATTTGTGATTCCGCATTTAACATACGGATCTGTAATCTGGAGGCCTTGGACCAGTGTGGACTACAGTTCTCTGGAAGGCATCATCCATAAGGGTCTTCGTTATGTTTCATATAAAACAAATTCTCCAATGTCTCCTCTCGAGCACGATTTCTCAAATATTTCTAAATTAGCTAATATTTCTTCCATCAAATCATTGCATAATGCATATGATCTAATGTTTATGAATAAGGCATTATCAGATCCATGTTTTCCTGAAAATTTGAGGAACGTGTTCGAGATTAGATCACTGGAATACAATTTACGCCAACCTAGAATTTTAAAAGAAGCTAGTGCTAAAAGTGATTTGTTATATCATTCCCCTTACCTCAGGTTAAAAAGGCAGTGGAACTCTTTGCCACAGAGCCTTAAAAATTTATTAGGTCAAGACTGTTTTAAAACTAATGTATATAGGTTCTGCTTAAATTATTTTGACTCAAATTAGTCTTTTTACATTATGATTATTATTTTAATAAAAGAAGTATACTTTGTGTAATTCACTTTGGTCTCTATTGGATTGGCTTGGTTTTGGTTGCCTGCTATGGTCATTTATTCTAGTCATATAGGCAAAAATTAAATTAAGATTAGACATTTAGACTAATGGTATCTTAATTATTGTATCCGAATTATATTTGATTATTAATGCATATTATTTTTAGGACTTATATTATTTAATGTAAAATTAAATATTTTAAAATTGCAAGTTAGTTAAATTTTCTTAATCAGAGTAATTAATTTTCATGACAATGTATAAATTGTTTTTTATATGTACAATTTATTTTTAAAAAAGCATGTATTGGGTTTTAGCCCGTTATTTATATATAATAAAGAAATAATAAAGAAATAATATTTTAATATTTTTTAACTAAGATAAAAACTTTGACAATTTTTCAGTAATTACATTTTTTTTTTACAATTCTATCGAATAAAATCTACATTGATCTAAAATAAACAATTCAATCAAACGTGATTTTAAAATTGCTAAGCTAGAAGTATTTATTTCCAAATTCTTTAAAGAAACATTTTTTAAATTTTCATTCTTTCTAAACCATAATTTCAAACTTCTTTCTTATTTACAGAATCATTGATAATTTTTAATTATTCATTTTTTAAATAATATATTGGCATATAATAATATGAAAATTCAGAAACAAAATTTTTCATGTCAGCAGTTAAAAATTACAAATAAAAAATCTTTAACTGAAAAACATATGTTATTATCTTAAAATTAATTAAATTTCAAATAAACTAATAACAAGAATTAGCTCTCAGTATTTTATACAAAAAGATTGATTACAAAACTATAAGCCAAAAAATTAAATAAAACCAAAAATAATATTGAGTAATTTTATAAAATATACGTTTAATATTTAGAATAAGGCCAAATTGAATAGAGATATGTTATTTAAAACGAATGAATTCATAAAATAAAATGATGATGATGATGAATCTGTTTTTATTGATACGCCCAATTCCATAGGGTATACATAAAATGGTCAGCTTTTTGTATATTATCAGAAGTTGCAGTTCATTGGTATTTTTGTGTTATCTATTGGCATCGATTGCTCAGACAATAAAAGAGTAAAAATAAAAGAATCGCTATATATACGTAATTTTCTATATACTTTTTTTTAAAGCAATAAAAAAAAGGCTAAAAAAATATATATCCAATAATGGTCAATCGGAGCAATTCAAAAGCGTCGCGTGGCTTCTGTCTCAAAGTACGTACTTTTTTCCTCGTGTTTACGTGTGCATGCTTCTATGGCATTTTAAGTATTTATCTCTCTTATTCATATGATAAAGAACGTTTTTTTTTGTGCGTGTGTTTTTTTTTATATTTTATTATGGAAAGTAAAAAATGAAATAAAAGATAAAGCAATGTCGCAGAGAATTCCGCTGAGAGCTTTTTACTTAATCGTCTATATATGAGCACAATTTTCTGTATAAACGTATGTTTTATTATTATTATAAGTTAACAAGTGCAGTGTTAAAAAAGAAATTAATGAGCAATTTGTTGAATTTTTTTAACAATTTTTTTACTTTATTTTACATGGATTTTTTTTATGTGACGGCTGTCGAAAATAAAAAGCTTGAATTTGTAAAATGGGAAATGTGCAATTTTTGTGTTTATTTCTTTGAGTTTTTGATGCAAGATATACAAAGCCAGATCATAAGCTTCTAAATGGATAATACTTTTTTACTACTGCTTTCGAAATACTTGATGGCTTTTATCAATCTGTATCCAATTTATCCATAAGCCAAAATTCTGGGCAGTCATCGAAAAATATTTCTCCATTTCTCCAAAAAACATTAAACTTTGCAGCCAGAAAAAGCTCAAGTAGAATAATTTAAATTAAATTTCATCAAATTTGCGTACTAAATATCCATAAAATTTTAATCAACTATTATAAATAATTAATAATATTAAATTTAACAAGTCAAAAATGATATTAAATTTCGAGAAAAATTGAATTTCCATATGAAATTTAAACTCTGTAATTAACTACTTGTAATTACATAAATTAATAAATGTAAAATATTGATTATCAAATGTAATAACGCACACGTTCAAAAGTGTAAAATCGTAATTAACTACCACAGGATATAGAAAACAAAGATAGAAAATTTCTATAATATAAATCTGACATATCCCTGTAATACAAATGTTCTTTCCAATTTTAGGAGCTTGTAAAGCAATACCTATATATCTTTAAACCAATATTATTGTTTATAAGTAAATAAATTTTATGTTTGTGTTCCAAAACTGCAAGGCAATCAAAAAAATAGAATTGTTTTGGTATCTGTGTATACTTTTTTGGTTTTGTTTCATATATGGCAAAATAGATAGATGAGTATTACTTTTCTGTTTTGACAAAATAAAATAAAAAATAAAGCTTATTCAGAGGTTTGCATGTTGTATGCAGTTTTTTTAGGTTTTATGGGTAAATATTCAAAATAAAAAATTTTAACTTTGTAAAAAGTCATTTTTTTTGGGCTTGAAAATTTATATTTTTTTGAATAAATTTAAAAGCTGTTAAATCTGTAGAAAAATTTTTTAATTAAATCAAAAAACAGCGTGAAAAAGTAGAATTAAATAAGTAATTCAGATCATATCAGAAGTACCTCAGGTAAATGATTTTTAAAAATTTATAATTTAAAGGCCAAAACTAAAAAATAGCCCAAATAATTCATAAATTATCAGGAGGGTCGAGGATTTTTTTACGGCCTGTAAACTCGCTAAAGATTTTTTTTTCGTCAAAAGCGAAAAAAAGGATGATTTCTAGCCACCAACAAGAAAAAAAATTATCCATATAGGGAATTCATCCGCAAGCTCTTTCTCCTTTCGTACAAAATTACTTCGAAAAAGTGTCTGCATATTTCGTCCAAAAAAATCTAAATTTCGGCTCCATAAAAACTCAGATTAACTTAAAATTGAATAAAAAAAGAAAATTAAATATCTTTTTTCAAGCAATTTATAATAAAAAATAAGCTGTACGTGCTCTCGTAATAAATATTTTTTTTATTTTAATGCATAAAACACATGTAACATGCATTTTTTAAATAGTAATTGTATAAACAAACGTACGTTTTTATACATACATTTAATTTACATCATAAAATATAAGAGGATAAAAAATTGTGTCTTTTATTACATTATATACAAATGAGTAATTCTTTAAAAAATTACTTCACATTACTTTGTTTTTGCACACAGTACCACTTCAAGAGATGATTTTATTATTATTATTATTATATTTTAAATTGCTTTTTTTTGCTTTAAAAACGTGTGTATTTTATTAACACTTGTTGAATAAAATAAAATTTAGTGTATGTGTGTATCTTGATACTAACACATGGGGAAAATGTAGGTATAAAGAAAAGAGTATAATAATAAAAACAAATATTATAAAGTATTTGGCGATTAAACTGACCTAGTTTTTCTCTTTTATATTATAAAATTTCGAAATTGGATCTAAAAAGTTTTGTTTCAATGTGATGCATCTTTTACTGTTATTATAAGCGTTTGACAAAAAATATATCTATGCATAATTCTATTTTTAAAATTTTATATTATTTATATATATATATATATATATTGTGTGTATATGCATTCGCATATTCTATATGTGTGAAATGATTCGCAAAATACAAAATGTTATTTAGAAAAATTTTCAGAGAATATATATTATTTTAATTTTTTATCCACCCTCACATGTTTAATAAAAGTTTTGTTTAATGTATGTATATGGGCTGGTGCAGGAAATTTTTGCAGGACAAATTTTTTTTATCGCTAGATTTGATAGATTTGAATTACGTCTTTTAGATTTTTAGATATTTAGGCTCAAAAATTGATTTCCTTAATTTTTTGAAAGGGTATTTATGAATGGTAAGGATTATTTTAAATCTTCTTTTGATTTGCTGAAAAATGGGACTGAAAAATTTTGGCTTCCTAATAGGGGTATACGGTTATCCAAAATATTGAGTACATGACCCGGAAATTCAGGTTCTTTTTTTAACTTTTGCGAATTTTCAGCCAGCGAAATTTTTGATTTATTTGATACGTGCAGCCCTTCTTCGAAAATTTTCCACCCGAAACTTGATCCGTCCCGAACCTATTTGAAGAATTTTGAGGTACCCGATCCGAAACTCTCAAGGTAATTCCCAGGGTAACCACACACCCCAACCCTCAAGCGCAAGCCTGTATCAATAGAATTGGGCTGCGCCGTGCGGTGTGGTTAACTGGTTATGTAGACTAGGCCTTAGGCTCCATCTACAGAAGCCGTAAAAGGGGGTCGCAACTGCAAGCGTGAGCGCAATGCAATGCGCAGAAACCAATTTTGTCTCCTGAGCAACTCGAAATACACAAAATTTTCTTCTGCGCATTGCGTGTTGTGGCTGCGTTTTTGCGTTTACGAAGGACTGTCGAAGTATCCTGAACTATTAGGGTGGTTCTACAAATTCTGTAAAAGGAGGTTGCATTCACAAGTGCAGCCGCAACGCAATGCGCACAACACAATTTTGGTAGAGCCACTCTTAGGCTGGTTCTAAAAATGCCGAAAAAGGAAGTCGCGACTGCAAGCACGGTCGTAACGCAATGTGCAGAGACAAAAAATCTTGTTGTGCGCATTGCGGTAGCGACCCCCATTTACGGCGTTTGTAGAATCAACCTTATAGTTCTAGGTGAACCTGTAAAAACCAAAGTTGTAGGCACAATTTACATGAGCTTGATTTCCTCGGATTCAGTAAAATATTACTTATTTGTTGCAAAATTATTCTGTTTTAATCCAGTTATTTTACTGGTAGTCAAGCTCAAGTTGGCGTCTCCACCGGTGATTTTTACAGGTTCGCATTCTAGAAAAGAGTTCACATTAAAAAACAAAACAAAACAAAATTGCAACTGCTAATTTCATCTAGACGACCCAATATGCATAATATATACCTTACGTGTTGAATTTTTCAAGGAATAACAAAATCTCAAATTACATATTATTATAATAACGATTTAAAACTTAATTATTATACAAACTAGTATAAATTTTTGTGAAGATGGATTTATTTATGTTTGTATAATTATTGAGTAATTTTTACTATTAAAACTTAATTTTCTTGATGATTATTTTATTGATTTCTTATGAAAATAAAATATCATATTACAAATTGCTATATTTTTTATGATTTATAGTAAATAATAAAATTACAGATATATTTTTTTCTGAATCGAAGTAAATAAACTTTGAATAGATTCGATGCATTTTATATATTTTTTTTCATTTGAAAAAGTACTTTTAGACGTAAAATATCGCCTATACTAGGATATGATATCAATCAAAGATAAAAAATATATATTAAATTGAAAAAAAGTTAAAAAAATAAATTTTTTGTGCAAAAAATAAGGTCGAACACATTTAGTATAATATTTGTTTGATGCAACGCCAAATTTTGATATGTCGCATCATAAATTTTTTATATTAGGTGAACCGGACATGAACATTTAAGATTGGTTCATTTCTGCTTAATATTTTAAATATATGTCAAAATATTAATTATTATTTAATTATTTAATTAATTATTTGTGAAATTAATGAAAAAAATTATAAAATTTTGTGAAACTCTCCCCTATTTATATTAAATATATTTTTGACCCTAAAACATATTTAGTGTATTATGTTACATATTTTTGTTAATAATGACATTGAATATTAATATTTTAATAGAAAATAGAAAATGTCAGTTATTTTTATTCTACAATATTTATGCATGCATTAGAGTTTATGTCAGATTTATAAGTCCAAACTTATTATAATTTTGTATTGTGAATGCTGTATTTTTGCTTCAATCAATTTTTATTTTCTTATTTTAAAAATATTATGAAGTATGTATGCTGTTTTAAGTACAAAATAGATTTAAATATGCTTAAAATTTAAAAAATTTTTAAAGAATTCAGGGTAAAAGTTAGTAATTATTCAAAAAATTTGCTGGAATTTACTAGTTATAAAACAAAATTACAAATATTTAAAAAATTTTTTTCAATTAAATTTAAATATTTCTCAATTTTTTTTCAATTTTTATGATTTTATTAAGATTAGACTGCATAGGTTACACTACATATTTCAACAAAGCTAAAATTTTGAATTTTTGCTAAAAAATTTTGTTCAGCTTTATTAGAGAATGTACTTGAATTTTGCTTATATATTTAATTTTCAAAAATTTGCTTAAACGTTCAAGCAAAACCCTATAAAAATTAAAAATTCAAGTAAAATTCAATCGCAGAAATCTAACAGTGTGTATATTTTGCAGCCTGGGACTATTAAACCAATTAGATATAATACTGAAAGGCACTATTTCTCTGTTCCAGATTCTAAAATAATGACCTACTTCAAAAAGGTTCATTATTTCCTATATTTTTCAAAAAAAAGAAAAAATAAAAATAAAAAAAAAACTTTTCCCATACATAAAACTAAAAATGTCCAGTATATTTAAGCAAAATGTTAAAATTGACAAAAAATTCGATTGTAAATACATTCATTTATGTTTACACTTAAACTAATGAATCTTTAGTAAAAACAAAAAAATAAAAAAAGAAAAATAAACATTTTCTCTTGCAAGCTCAACTATAGTAATTCGTCGCACGCGTCGTATTCCCCACGTGATCCGAGAGTCAATCTCTTTTCCAAATATAAATTTCTACAGCATACATGCCTCTGTTGTTATAGCATATCTATACTTTTTTTTGCATTATTGCATTTTTTTCCTATTTTTTTTATCTGATTTTTTTTTCTGAAAAAAAGTATTATATAAACATAAAAAAAGGAAAATATAATATTGTGCTGTACCTATAAAAATAGGTATACCGTGTATTACATTATAGATCTATATAATTCAATTGAAAAGAATTCAATCTCAAAAATATGACATGTTTTATTGAAAAATGTCATTTTATACTCTTTTTTCTTCAAGATTATTATGTCATTTTGTGGTTGTCGTTTCATTTTATTTTTTTGTATTTATTTTTCTTTCTATAATTCTTTTTTTCAATATTTGTACATTAAATTTTTCAGTTTACTTGTAATAATGCGATTCTACATGAGCAAATCTGTTCGAACTGTTCTTTTTTGAAAATAAAGTAGCTTTTTTTGATAGCACATTGTTGATACTTGCCTTTTTACTAGGCTAAATTTTCAAAAATTGTTATTTAAAAATGCGAATATAATTTTTTATGGTCAATTTCATGGAGCGTATTTTTATTAGGTTCTAGGGACATTAGGATAGAAATAATTAATTATGACTCAAAATCTATTAAATTTCTGTTCAAGCAGGATCCACAAAATTGCCTCAGATCAAAATTTTGTTTTAGCTCTATTGTCCCTAGAATCTAGTGAAAAAACGCTCCATAAATTCAAACCTCATCAATTTTTTCATTTTCTAGTGCCGGATTTCCGGAGGGCTGCAAATTGCAGTATTCCTTGGTGGGAAATTCAAAATTTCAAAAGCTTCTTAGCACCCCCTAAAACTATGCCCAAAATATCTAAATAACAAAAAAATACCAAATTCATCAAATTCCCCCACTCTAACTCCATCAGTAAATAAAAAATGTACTTCACTTCTTTACTTAAACAATTTAATAGTATTTTAATCTTTATTTTATGTATTGATTTATTAAACTCATAATTTATACTTCATTTAACTACCCAGGTATTATATTTTCTCCATTTTTTTTTAATACTCTCATTATTTAAAAAAAATAAAATAAAAAAACACTTCCTTACCTCTATTTTATCTTTACTACTACTAAAGCATAATATCGTTTTGGTAATCATCTTTATGAAAATATATAGTTAGAGATTGTTAAACGATAAGAATTATTGATATTTCCTTCTATTTTTTTTACTATCATAAAAAAATTTCAATGTATGCGTGTAATCACAAAAAAAATGATGCAAAAGAAGATAATAATAATAATTTTTCAAAAGTAATAAAAAAAAATTAAATTATTACAATATGACCACCACCGAGAACACGCTTTCTGTAAAAGCTCATATACCTTTTTTTGTATCGAAATATTGATATCTTCAGTAGTGTATGTAATAATAATAACAATAATTTTTTAATAAAAAATATCACTCTTTGTCACGCGCATTTCAAATGTTTTTTTTTTGTGTTTATTGTTCGACACCATAAAAATGAAGTGAAAAAAGGAAATATAAGAAAAGTAGTTTACAATGTTTATTATTATCTGCTATTTCCTTTACGTCGATATTATACACATACATGAAACAAATCACATGTACATTAAAAAAAAACCATCTAAAAAAATGAGAGTTTTTTTATTTTCATTATAAACAACAGGTAAATAGACTAGAGTATAGTTCTTTGATCCTATTTGTTGAGTGTTGGGTACCCTGGTGCTTTGTTCGATTTCTCTTTTCTCTTCATCGACATAAAATATGCACTTGAAATGTATAAAACTACGCATGAATCATCATTTATAATATATGTGCTAACATACTGAGCTTTTCGTGGCTTTTTGATTTCCACTAGTACGAGATTTCATGGTTATATGAATTTTTTTTACTTTAAAGGTGGCTTTTTTGAATTTAAATTTAATAATATGAAACCACAGATTACAAAAAAAAAACATTATTATCATATATTTGGCATGCTAAGGCAAATTTTGGAATCCTATTCAAAATTCTTAGGGCTATGGGTCACTATGGCCCATGCAGCAGCGAAAATTTTATAAATTTGCTTAGACTTAGAAATTTTTGAGATAGAAAAAAAAAGTAAACTTTGATCGTTCCCGAGCATAAAACAGAAATATTACTAACTGGATCAGTAATAAATTTTTGATTTCTTGAGCTGATAATTTAATTGTTTTGGGACACTGGTAATATCAAGAAGAATATTTATTGAAAAAATAATAAGTATTTATTTATTGTAAATGGAAATTTATAATTTCACTTTTTTTATAATAAATTTTAAAAGCAATTTATATCTTTTCTTAAATACAAAATGAAAATTAAGCAAGCGCAGTATAATCCCGGCCCTACTTATAAAAAATATATCCATTTTGAGCCATTTTTAAATAATTATTACATTTCAGGGCATTAACTGATTCAACAAATTTTTGTAAATTGGATCGATAATCGATGTCTGGTATATTTAAATACTTAAGTTTTGGACATTTTGATATAATAATATTCAAAACTTTCATTTGATATGGCCAATATACTTGCCAATCTAAAATATGAATTATTTCTAAATTTGGAGATGATTCGAATTTCTCTAATTCTTTAAACTTCAGTCCTTCAATAACTAATTTTTTTAACTTCTTACATTTGCTTATAGCTGATAAACATTCAGAATGATCACGTTCCCGAAGAATTTTTATTTCTAATGATTCAATATTTTCCAACTGACTAAAATATAGAACTCCTTCAGGTGTCAAATTGTACTCAATCATTTTTAAATTAAGTTCTTTTAAATTTAAACACTTTGATATTTTTTGTAATCTTTCATCAGTTAAACTTTCAATGAAGCCAGATAATACTTTTAAATTATATAAGTTCTTAAAACGATTGAGTGCATCCAAAAAATCATCATTTAATTCATCTAATTTTATTTCTTCAAGGTGATCTAGTGTCAAAAAAATATCTAATAAATTAGTAGTTTTAAGTCCGCAGGCGAAGCTTATCTTGCGTAATTGTTTTTGTCTGATGAGTAATTCTCTAACTTTTTCAGCATCCAATGAACTCTCATTTACTTGGTTTTTATCATCCTGCTGTATCAATGAAAATTCTGTTAATGCTTCAATGTTATTAGCATTTAACTTTTCTACTATAGATATAACATCTGAATAAAGAAATACGTCTTTTGCTATTCTTAATACTTTTAAATTTTTTAAAAGCGATAAAGAATTTTTTAAATTTTCCATTGAATCAACTTCACAACGGTCTAAGACAAAGGCTTCAATCAAGTTTGGATTTAAGACCATTAAAGAATTACAATTTATATGTAAATCAGCTAAATAAACATTTTTTAATTTCTTATTAATTTTAAATAATAATGTTAAAATGTTTTCTTGTAGATAGATTCTTGTTATATGCAATTCAGTAACATTTCTTAAAATAGGAATCAATTCTCTAATTATTCCAAACCAATCTACTATTTGAGCTCCAATGCTTTCAAGTACTAAATAGTTTAAATAAGTTCCACATCTTTGTAAGAATCGAACAACAAATTCGGTATTTTCTTTTTTACTTTTGTTCAAATATTTTTCTTGAAAAAATTTATCAATTTTCAAAAATTTAAAGTGGTTCCATGACAAATGGGCTACAGTATTCCACCTTCGAGAGACAGATTCTATTACTAGTTTTTCTTCAAAAGATAAATATTGAAAGATATGAATTAAGCAGTCGTCGTTAAGGATGACGTTAATATTTTTCTCATCAATTTCCTCATTAATATTCAATTTTTCAAAATTATTCAAATCTGAAAAAAAAATTTTTTAATGTTAAATTGAAACTTTAAAATCTAGAATTTAAATAAAAAGAATTTTTTCAATGTTTACCTTCACCACTCATTTTATATGATTGTAATTTATTTCTAATCAGTATTTGTCACGTTTTTGCCTATTTGAATTCCTGTAAAAAATTTTAGAGCATTATTCATTTTCAGATAATGAAGATAGTTAAGTAACATCATTAAAAATATAAGGTAAATAAAGATCCATAAAATATCAGCACTTGATAAAAAGAAACTTATAAAGATCCACCATTTGCAACATTTAAATGGGCTAAAAAAGCAAATTTCATCCATAATTATAGTTTAGATTATACCTATATATTTGAATAAGATGTCTACCTATACACTTGTCATAATGAATTATAAATCGCCAAAACGCCTAATTAATTTTCTTGGTGATGAAAAATTTAATTATGGTATAATTACATACAAGACATGCAGTAAAAATAAATTATAAAAGGGCCACGAGGAAATATGCAAAATGTTGTGCCATTGGATTCAAAGCTTAGAAAAAGGTAGGAGAAATAGTAAAATTATAATCAAATTAGAAGAATTTAATTTCTAAAGTAAAATAACTGATGTGTGATCAGAATCTAAAAAAGGTCCAAAACACTGAAAAACTTAAATCAATATGTTACACCGAGTCAGAGAGCTCAAAAAACTATATTTTATCTTGAAATAAAAAAAATATTTTTTCTTGAGATACATTTTGAAAATAAGAATAGTATAATTGTTTATTAAAATTATGAAAAAAGTTCATTTTTTGCAATCAACAGTTTACTGTACAATTTTTTTTATTTATTAATATATACTCCAGTCAAAATACGGGGGGGGGGGGTTGCACTTACGGTTGCGAATACGAGATTTGCTCTAGTATAGGTTTTTTGGGTCACTGAACACGAAAATCGGGGTCATTTGGTAAAGAAAATTGCGCTTCACCCTTAAATTTGCAAAAACAACCCCCAAAAGGGGATATTTTTGATGTCATTACCTTCTGAGTCAATAGATTTATCCAAGAATTGGTTTCCAAGGGTTTTTTGGATCGCTAATTAAGAATCTTGATGAATTTTTTGATTGAGGTAACGTTAACATTTAACCCCTAAATTAGCTAAAACTACCCCCGAAAAGGGGCATTTTCGTTATTTTCGCACTTTTTGCGGCTAGATTTGGTCCAAAGAGTTTTTTGGGTCGCTAATTAATAATTTTTCTGGACGCGAGCCATAAATATACTATAGAATATTATATTTGATTCTCCATCAGATGGATTAAATTTGTTTTGCATAAACTTTTTCTAGACTTCAAATTAATGATGGCTTAAGAATTAAAGGCCCTAGATTATACCTCTACATGTTATTAATCTACTTTATCTACAAGTATGTTGTATTGCCCCTCCCTTTAACGCCATTTTAAGCAACTTATAGTTTAAGAATTTACATATTATAGAGAATTTGTTTTTATATTGATATATTAAAAATAATTAAGCTTAATTAATTATAATAGATATTTTGGTACTTACAAAAGACAGATGTGAAAGTCTTTAATTTACTGACAAATGTCTTTATTAATATTTTATTAAAAAATTGTTGATTATCTTGCAAATATAAAAAACATACCTACGCGGAAACGCAGACGACAAGAGAAGTGAAAGAAGACGCAGGATAATGAATCATGCAGGTTGCAGACATAGTATGTCTGGGATGGGCGATACTGGTCCGGTATCGAGTATCGGTGGTATCGATATTTAGATTTAATATCGATACTGAGCATCGATATTTGAGTCAAAAATATCGATATTTTATAGTATCGATACTCTAATCAAAATCAAAGTTTTTAAAGAATTTTAGCAGAAGACAGAAGCTTTTTTAATGACGAAAACAGATAAGATTGAATTTAAATGTGCTAAATGTTGCAATTATAAGTTTTCACAAATAAATAATAGTATATTTTTACCCATGGCCACAAAAGTAAAGGATGGCCCAAATCGCACGTAAATTACCGTCCGAGGCGAAGCCGAGGATGGTAAACTGCGATTTGGGGCATACTTTTTTTGTGGCCAAGGACAAAACATAATTTTTCTTGCTCAGTGTCGAGAAAATGCGTTTTTTCGAATAGCGCAGTGGCCAGAAAACACGCACTTTCTGGACACTAACAAGAAAAATCATTTTTTTTTTTTAAACAGATTTTTGACCTTTTTGAGAAATATTTATTAACAAAATTTATAAAAATTTTTTCGATACGATACTGCCTGAAAATATCGAAGTATCGAAGTATCGGTTACCAGAAGTATCGAATTAAAATATCGATATTTACGCTTTCTAAATATCGATACTTTCAAGTATCGATAAATATCGCCCATCCCTAAGACATACAGGGTTCATTGACAATAATTATTAGAAAAAGGAGTTTAGTCTGCGGTATCTTTTGCAAAATGTTAACTGAAATTGAATTAAAAACTATTGATAAAGGAAAATTAAAAGATTTAATAAATTTATATAACAAAACATTTCTTTTATCGAATGAAAAACATTGTTTTATTGAGAGAGTTCTAATAAACAATAGAACAGACTTTATTTTTTGGTTATTAGAAGATGAAAAAAGATGCACATTTCTTAGAAAATTTTATTTTCCAGAATTAATTCATTTATCACTTAGAACTGGAAATTTACAAATAATAGAAAAACATTTTCCTTGGTAAGTTTATCATTTAATTTTAGGTTATCAAATAAATGATGAATCATTAATTTTATTTATAACATAACCTTTTTATAAAATTATTTGTAATATTTATTTTTTTTTATCTAAAAATTTTCTCTAAATGTACAAATTTCTAGCAGTGCAAACGTGAGTGGAAAAGAAAGTTTAAAATACAATTTAAACAAATGTCAAAAATATTACTGTGAGCGTTCACCAAAAGATTACTTGGATGGATTTTATCAATCTTCTGATAGCAAGAAAAGAATTAAAATATTAGAATTAGTTATTAAACTTACAATAGACATAGATATTCCATGCAAATTTAATAAAGAGACAGCATTACATCTTGCTGTACAATTTAAACAACTTAAAGAAATTGATTTTTTAATTAAAAATGGAGCAAATATTTATTTAAAAAATTTAGAAGGAAAAAATAGCTTACATTTGGCTCATGAAAATGGAATTATGGAAGAATTGATTACAGCTCATTTGAAGTATTCAGGATGTACAGAAATTGCAATAGCAATATTAAATAATTCATTACCAGTTATGAATTTTATTCTAAAACATCGGTATATTTTCTCATAGTTTATACTTATTCTTAATTAAAAAAAAATATTTTTATTTATTTTATTCAATAATATTTTATTGAATAATTTAGATGTAATGTCCATGATGAAAATGTGGATTTTAATCAGTGCTTAGATGTAATCTCAAAAGAAACTAAAATGGATATTGATGAAAAGATGAGTGAAAAGGTAATGATTCATTTTAAAATCATATAGATGATAATAAAAAATTAAAAATATTACTACATACTCTTAGGAAAAAGGTGAACAATTAAATTTGGATAGCCAAACCAATAAATCTATAAAATTTTTCAAAATTCTTCTTGATAATGGATGCAAGCTATTTAATATAGATAATGAAGGATGCACAATTTTAGTTAGATCAGAAAATAGAAGTTCTTTTAATGTAGTAAATTTCTTGCTAAATGTTGGGTAATTGATATTTTAAATTATTTTAAAACTAGCTTTTTGGCCTTCAATTGTTTTGGGATAAATTTATAATTTTATTTTTTCTTATTTTTAGATACAATATAAATTATAAAAATAATGATGGTTACACACTCCTTTACTATGCAGTATTAGAATTAAAAAACATCAAACTAATAAATTTGTTATTTCAATTTGGAGCTGATCCTGATATTTTATATACTGAAAAACAACAAAGTCTTTTAGAAATAGTTCTTGAACATTCAATGTTAAAATCTGAGTATATAAATAAAATTGTTAAAATATTAGTAGAAAATGGAGCAAATATTGAAACAAAAAATAATGAATTAAGTTTATTGCAAACTGCTTGTATTAAAAGATTTACTGAATCAGCAAAAATTTTATTGAATAAAAATAGGAAAGGAATTAATGATTTAATTCCAAATCGTGAAGGATATGGTTCTTTACCGACTAATAAGCGATTGTTCTATTTTCCAGAAACTGCCAGACAATCGTTATTAGATATAGCAGTTATTAATAATAATGAACAACTGGTTCAATTTTTGTTAGATAAAGTTGATAAAGATTTAATTGATCGAGGTATATTATTCAGTATTCTGTTTCAGAGATATGATATTCTTCGATTATTTTTGGATAATGGTATTATTATTAGTAATAAAGTCTTTAATGGCTATCCCATATTACATGTTGCCATATTAGCTTGCCATCATGGTGATTATTATGGTCCTGAAGATAGTAAATTAAAACTGTTGTACACTTTAATATTTTATAATGCTGATATTAACGCCAAAGATTTAGAGAATCGAACACCTTTTAGATTCGCTTTATCGTTAAAAAGTAAATTTGGTATCTCTTTATTTCAGAAAAATAAGGAACCTGTTCATAAAATAATTTTACCATACATCGTATTATTATATAAAGAAGGCAAATATTATCATAAAGAAGAAGAAATTTATTATAAAAAATGTCCAGAATTTATGGATGCTTATGAAAAAAATTTTAACATTTTAAAAAATACTCACCTTTTTAGTAATATTACAATGTATTTTATTTTTGAAAAATCATTCAATGCATTATCAAATATGTTACCTGATGAAGAGGATGTACTTTTTACTAATTACAAAAGATTTTTAAAAGATTTACCTTATAAAGATATTTTAAATTTAAAATTGCAATTAATATACGAAAGAAAAGAGTATATTGATTTTGCTATTAAAAATTTTGATTATATTTTAAAAAATGTTCCTTATTTTATTAAACGTATTACTTTGCAGTATTTTAGTTTAAATGATTTAAAAAATTTTAAAATTGCTGTTGGTAAAAATACTTTAAGATAACCAGTTAATTTAATTATTTATTCAGTTAAATAAATATAATTTATTAATTTATTTAAGTTTTAAATATTTGCAAAAACCAAAAAATTTATCAGTTTGATAAAATCATATTTTTGTTGTTGTTGAAATTCTTAACCATAAATTATTACAGAAAGAAATATAAAAAATTGAATATGTATAAAAATTTTATTTCATTATTTTTTGTTTTAATTTATAATACTAACATATAAATATTTAATAACAAATACAATTTATTAATTTATAATTATAAATAATAATTTTTTATAAAATAAATGAATAATAAAATAATAAAATAAATTAAAAATTATAAAATAAAAAATATTTTGCTTTTTTACAATTAACCTAATTATCGATGAACAATGATTTAATTTATACCTATACCTATATAATAAATTTAAATACATTATAATAACTAATTTCCAATTTTCTGTAAAAAAAAGTCAAATTATTTTAAAAAAAATTTTATCGCGCTACAATAGTTTTTATTTTAGAGACCCTAGATTATATACTTAATCTAGAGTCTCTATTTTATTAGTAACCCTCGCGCGCGAGGTCAAATCAAAAGTGTAAAGTGCTAAAATAATTTGGAGCTTTGTGGACATTTAATTATTGTCATAGAATTAAAGAAAATGTTTACCGAAAGTGAATTAAAACTTATTGATGAAGGAAATTTACAAAACTTAATAAACTTATATAACAAAAGTTTTCTTTTATCGTATAAAAATGTTTTTATTGAAAGAGTTCTATTAAATAATAAATTCGATTTTATTTCTTGGTTATTTGAAGATGAAGAAAGAAGTGAATATTTTAGAAAATCATACTTTCCAGATTTAATCCATTTATCTCTAAGAACTGGAAATTTAGAAATCATCGAAAAACAATTTCCCAGGTAAGAGTTTTATAAATTAATATTTAATTTTAGGTTATCTATTGGCGAAATTCCAAATAAAAAACAGGTCCAATCCTATATGTTTATTATAATAAAAATAATCTTGTTTACAGTTCACGGTATCTATAATTATCTTTACTTAAACTAATTTTTGTTTATTTATTTTCTGTAACTGATATTTTTGATTTATTTATGCAATTTTAAATCTACCTATTTTTTAAAATATATCTTGATACCTATATTTAATATTTTTTTTTTTTAATGAAAACTTTGCTTACAGTTTTCTTAAGCCTAAGATTGTTAGCAGTGAAATTGAAAAATTAAAATACAAACTAAATAAAAGTCAAAAGTATTATAGTTTAATACAAACAAAAGATTATTTAAAAGGATGTTATAAATCCATCGATAGTGATAAAAGAATAAAATTATTAGAAATTCTTATCAAATATACAGTACATATAGATATTCCTAGCAAATTTAACAAAGAGACTGCTCTTCATCTTGCTGTACAATGCAAACAACTTAAAGACATTGAGTTTTTAATAAAAAATGGAGCAAGTATTTATCTTAAAAATTTAGAAGGCAAAAGTAGCATCCATTTTGCTTATGAAAATGGAATAATAGAAAAGTTGATAACAATTTATTTAAAATATGGTGGTAATTTACATGCTGAAGATGATGATGGATATACTTTATTAGCTATCTCAATATTTTATAATTCACTGCCAGTCATAAACTTTATTCTAAAACAAGGGTAATTCGCCATAATTATTTTTACATAAAAAATATTTTTTCATATTTTTTAATTTTAAATAATGTGCTTAAATACAATATTAACCATAAGAATAAACATGGCTCATCTGCACTTCATTTTGCTTCTATGCCTAAATATAAAGAAAATTGGAGTTTTGATCTGAATCTTAAAGAAAATAAAATGGAAGTCGATGAAAAAGAGAACAATAAGGTAATAGAATTTATAAAACAAATTATGCTCAAAATTTTTAAAGAGTTTTAAAGAAATTAATATTATATTTTACTGTGACTTGTTTCTTAATGGAATTCTAAAGCATCAAATTTTTTAATTTTATCAGGATGCAGATGAAATGAGCGAATCAGTCAAAATATTTAAAATACTTCTTGATAGTGGATGTAACTTATCTGGTACAGATGACGAAGGTTATTCTCCTTTCATGATTGCTGCTAAGAATAATTTTCTTGAAGTTATAAATTTTATTTTGAACTCAGGGTATTTAATTATATTTTTCTTAAATAAAATAAAAATATTTTATTTTTAATTTTGTTTTATACTATTATAGATATGATGTTAATCATAAAAATGAAGATGGATATACCGCTCTTTATTATGCAGCTTTAGAATTGCAAAATCTTGAGATAATCAAATTATTATTACAATTTGGAGCTGATCCTGATATTTTATATACTAAAAGACAGTATAATCTTCTGTATTTTATTCTAAATAATTCTTGTGAGAAGAATGATTTTGTAAATAATGCTGTTAAATTGTTGGTGGAAAATGGAGCAACGGTAGAATTTAAAATTATTAATGGTTTAAGCATATTACATACTGCTGTTATTAAAAATTATTCTGAGGCAGCAAAAACTTTGTTAAATAAAAGTACAGAAACAATTAATGATTTAATTCAATATGATCTCATCAGTGAATGGAGATATACTTGTGTGTTATCAGATGATTTACGGTTACAATACTTTCCTGGAACAGAAAGAATATCTATTTTAGACATAGCTGTTATGAATAATGATAAAAAATTAGTCCAATTTTTAATAGGCAAAGTAGAAGATTTTATCATTGAGCGAGCTTTATTTTTTAGTATCATTTATACTAAGTTTAATATTCTTCGATTGTTTTTACATAATGGAATTGACATCAGTAACAAAATATTTAATGGTATACCAATACTTCATGCAGCTATATTAATTTACAGTAATTCATATTTTTATTCTTATATGGGAATAAATTTATTATACACTCTTCTATTTTTTAACGCTGATATCAATGCTAAAGATATAAATAATCAAACTCCATTTTCACTTGCTATATCAGTTCAGAATAAAAATAAAGAAATTCACCAAAAACTTTTACCTTACATAATATTTTTATGCAAAGAAAACAAATATTATCATGAAAATGAACAGCATATTTATCAGCAAATTAACACATTTATTGATACGTATGATAAAAAATTTGATGTTTTAAAAAAAAAATTTCTTTTTAATAATATTTCATTGTATTATATTTTTTCAAAATCAGTTAATACATTAGCTAATATTTTACCAAGTAATAAAGAATTACTTTGTTCAAATTATATTAAGTTTGTGGAGGGCTTACCATTTAGCGATATGTTAAAATTAAAATTAGAATTTGTATTCGAAAGAAAAGAATTGATTGATTTTGCAAATCAAAATTTTGATTTTATTTTTAAAAATGTTCCTTATTTTATCAAACGTTCAATATTACAATATTTAAGTTTAATTGATTTAAAAAATTTAAAAATTGCTATTAAAAAAAGAATTCCAAAAAAAAAGGAATCAAATTAGTAAAATTGTATGTTTTTGTAAATTATATTTATTTATTTTTAAAAGTGTAATTTTAATAGTTTCATTAAAAATAATTTATTTGAATATTATTATTTATTTATTCAAAAATCAAAGAAATCAAGAAATTAAATTATCTTTTTTACTTTTAGTTTTATGTTTGTAATAAAAAAAAAGTATCTAAAATTATCTCTTAATAAATTTTATTTTCTTATATGTTAATTTAAATAAGTTTAAAATAAAAGAATTTGATTAGTTTATATGCATTATAGTCAATCTTAAGTTTAAGTTTCTAAAATAATACTCAAAGATGTGATAATACTCTAGTAATAAAATAAAATTGTCACTAAAAAATGTAAAAATTAAACATAAATAAAACAATCAAAGATTCAGTATAATTAAAACAAATTTATTAAAATTAACCAATTTCATAAAAGTAAATTAAACATGAAAATAATGGTAACAATTAAAAAAAAAACTGAATTTTTGAAATATTAAATTTGACATAAGTCGCGTGCATTTATGTACAAATTTATATGGTAAAAAGCGTTTGCGTGTTTTTAATTGTTTAAGTGTGGTAATGTTATAATAAACTATATAACTTCATAATAAATTAACGTCAGACAACTGGACGTCATCCTGACAATTTCACTGTAAAAAAAAATGTACATATTTTTTTTAATTGTTACTAATTAACTTACTATTTATATTACACTTAAGCTTTTTTGTTATTTTGAATTTTATAATGAAACAGGATAATTAAAAGTTAATTTTAGAATTTTAAATGATGTTTAAATATAAATGGAATTGAACTTAATAATTTTTAAACAATTAAAAAATGAAATAGAAGTAATTTTGTATTGAGATAATTTTGGCAACAATCCAAATAATATTCTATAAAGAAAATTTTTAGTTACTCTATAACTACTTAAACATAATAATCGTAAATCAAAATAATTGTAATTGTTAGGAACATTCTGGATATTATTACTTTTGTATTGTGTAATATATCAATGCTCGATTACAATTGTGTACTCTGAGTAAGAGAATTTGGGATATTCAGGTGGTAGAATTGCTGAAATTATTTTAGTTTCAATAAGGCTTTTGATGTTCTAAGTTCATTCCTATATAGTTCCTGGGCCTAAAACGTCTTCAATTATACCAGACTTATAAATGTAAAATAATTTAGTCTCCATGCAGTTTGTTTCTAGAGTGAATTTTCCAATTGAACCAAACCCCATTCAAACTTGCACTAGGCCAACAATATGTAAATCTTAAAGTGCATACTTTTTAGCATCAAATTTATGAGTTATAAACAAATATATATTTGATTTCTATATATAAAATCTGAAGTGTAAATTCAAATTTTCAAATATTATATTCCTACTCTCTTGGTCTTATAAAATATGAGTCCGGTCAAGTATAAACTTCCGCAAACAATAAAAAATTTAGGCCAAAAAAAAAATTTATTGACACTTTAACAAATAAAATTTCAAGCAAAATATATTTCAATTTAAATATTGAAATGAAAATTAACAACTGTAGAAGTTTTCTTCATGTGTGTCATAATATTAACAAAACAAATACAAGCTTTTTTTTAAAAAAATAAAACAAGTCAAAATGTTTGTATGGTGCCGCCTTTGATTATATGCCAGACATTTAAAAATTATGAGCTTGTAATATTATTACTGTACTTTTTTTTTCTTAGAATTTTGTCTTTTTTAACTACTATAGCAGTTGACGTACTGCCAATAGTAGATTTTTATTATTATCGTAGTTTTTTTTTCATACAAAACTGCAGTTTTTATTATTATTTTTTTGAAAGAAAAGTAGTACAATAAAAATTATTAACTTTTATTTATATGGTCAAGTGCTTTAACTTTTTTCAAGATATTATTTCTATTATTATTAGAAGGTATAATAAAAGAAATTGAAAAGCTTACATTTTTTTATTGGATTTTTTTTTTATTTACAATAAATTGCATTAAATTGCAGTCACTTTATTTCAAATAATTAAAAATTAAAAATCTCTTTTTCAAATTATAAAATGAATGTTTGTGTGTGTGTGTCCAGAAATATATGGCAAAGAGAAATTACTAATGTATGACATTGCATTTTATATTTACAATGAAAAGCTTTTATGTCATATTAATTTCAAAAATCATAAACTTTAACCACTTTCTGTATAAAGTTACAAAAATTTAATGATTAATAGTTGAAGAAGAAAAAGTACATCAGAGCTTTTTATATCCATTAAACTTTTTTATTTAGTTAAGTTGAAAAAAAATTAAAAAAAAAAAAAAAAGAAAATTTTCTCTACCCCTAAAAAAGTATTTAAGTTTTTTAAATACACTTTTTTTGCATTTGAATTTATTTGGCGGTTAAATTTTATATTTGAAATTCAGGAAAGTATATTGTTCCGTTGTTCCCAAGTTAATGAGGTTACCTTCTGGAATATGGGTTATGGGCACCGTTTTCATAAACTTGATATAATTTCTTTGCCAGGTTTTTTATAAAATGGATTTCGCTTTCAAAAGTTTTTTTAAAAACAGGTACTAACGCGAAATGGTTTTTGATAAAATTTCTTTATTTTGGGAAAGAAAATATCGCCTGATTATTTTTTTCTTTTTTAAACCATTGCGAATGACTTTTTAAACTCTCATTAAACTGCTGGGCGCATACCCCACGTAGGCGGAATGAACAAAAAAAAAATTTTTCTTGCACCAAGGGGAAATTCATATAATTGAGTACCTAATTTTTTAGGAGTATATTTTTTTGTAATAACAAAAATTAATTAAATGTGCTCAATGCTCATATATAAAAAGTATTTTCGCGCGCGCCTTCGCCTATTACACACCTCGCATCTTTTTCTTCCTATTAATCCACTTTTGCCCCTTGTATAAAAATGACCCACTTCATACTTAAAGTTTCTATTCTAAAGGAATTCTAAACCAGTATCATGTGATTAGGAAAACAGTAGTTATTTAAGGTTTTCAGCCAAAATGTGCGTTATTTTTATTCCCTAAAACGCTAATAGTAATATTTTGAATTTTGTCCTTAGTTTAAGCTGTTTGGGTATAAAGAGAATCATCACCAGCAAAATATATTCTCCATAAAAATAATTTAAAACATTCATATTTATTATTAAATATTGAATAAATTTATTTACTAATATTTGAAAAATATAACATTAATCTAATAATTACTTTTTTTGTTTGTTTTAGGTAAGTCTGACTGTCATTAATACATTTTTAGTGTTAGCTGTTCCAACTATTAGCGTAAAGTCTCGGCGTAAGTTTTGTACATTATAAAATTTTTACGTTTATGCATTTGATTAAGTTGCTGCGTTTGAAATTTTAAGTCTTTTTTTTTTAATTGCTTGAAAATTTTTAACTTAGTTTTGTTTAAAAAGCGCAGCAAGTTATCCGTGCATCCTTAGTTAAATAATTTACTGAAAATAAGCCCATTTTCGGAAAATTAAATTTTAGTGCCTAAAGGCTTTTGCCGCTTGAAAAATAGGTTGCATTGCTTGAAATCTTAAGCAGATATAATTTTGCTGTAAATTTTTGCTGGGTGCTAGATTAAAATTGGTTTTTTTAAAATGAGGTATTAATGGGCAATTTTATGCAGGCGAAATAATATCATTTGAAATTTCAAGTAAAGCAAACCAACCAAGCATGTTAAAACCAAAACGCCCCCTTAAATTAACTCAAGAATCAACTAACGAAAAAAAATAATTTATTTTCAACATTTTTTTACTATTTAGTTGCTCTATTGAATTAGATCCTCGATACATAACTAAAAATAATACTTTTAATGCATTGAAAAAAAAAATTCAAAAGAAAATTTTTAAATAAAAAAAATAAAAAAGAGTTACATATATTTTAATTATACACTCAAAAAATTAGTTAAAAAAAAACACTCAAGCTTGAAAAAAAGGTAAAAAGTCCATATAATCCAAATATGTAAGCTCATTCATCAAAAGTTTGTATAATTTCATTGAAATGTCCACTCTACCATACCTTTTGACATAATATTTTCTATCTTTGTCTCTCATTCATATTAAAGAATAGTAACTACTGTATACATTTTCAAAATTGATGAAAGCTCATTGCACAAACTAAAGGCACATAAGGGAGAAAGAAAATATATACCCAGTGACTCGTCGTCAATCTTGTTCATTGCGTAATTGATCAGTATAAAAAAAAATAACGCGACTTTAGAAAAAAAAAAAAAGAGTTACTACCTTCTGTCAATTTCTCTTGACGAATGAGCCTACAATGTATATAAACTTTAGACACCTGCGCAACTTGAAAAAAAACTTTTTTTTAGAGCATAGATATTTATTTTTAAAGTATATGGCTTTCATAAACTTTTTTAATCTATATAATATTATATCAAAAACATTTTTCTTTTTTTTTGTTGACTGATATTAATGATCATATATTTATAATTCATATATTATTATGATGACGTTGCTTTAAAATATCGTTTATAATATATTATAATTTTTTGATAATTAAAAATATATAGGTTATATTGATTTTTTTTGCTTTGTTTGCTGGGTGCTTGAATATTAAATTGGTTTTTTTAGAGGTGAGCTTTTAATGGAAAAGTGGGTTTGTGGGGGCTATAATGAATTTTTAGGGTAAAAATTGCACTGGAAAGGTGAAAAACACTGTTAAGTTGTAATTAAAAATGACTTTTTTGTTCAAATAATGAATTTCTTAAAACCAGATCTCACGTGTAGAAAAATTAGGTATAAAGTCCAAAAAATTTTAGTATCATAGGTACCAGATTGGATAATCGCGTAATTATCAATTTTAGCTTCTGGAGGTCTCAAAAAATACTTATACGCAAAAAAGTAAAATATGAAAATTCGTACCAAAATAAGCCCATTGGAGTACAAAAAACCGTATTAACAGTAGGACAGCATTTTTACTCTATAAAACCCCAAAAATCCATTTTTATTACAGAAAAAGCTCGCTTTTACAACCTACAACGAAAATAATCCGGCTATCGCAAGCTCATTTTTTTATTACTACTATTCATCGAGACATGCGTTTGTATTTAAGCTTGAATATAATAAAAGCACAACATTATAGAGTACAGTGGACCTCTCTCTATTATAAAACTCCATTATAAAAATACAAGATCGATATTTTTCTATACTTTTTCATTTGTATAGATAATGCTCGTTATATTGGACAGAATCATTCCCATGGTAATTCTTATATATTTTTATTATTATCATCGCGTGATTTTAAAACGTTAAGAAAATTTTACCATTTCATGTAACTGAATATATGAAAAAAGTTTTTTTTTTCAAAATTATTAAATTTTGCTTAAACGTTTTTTATGTATCCATCTGAAAAAAATCAATTTATTTGATTTATTTTATTTTTTTGTTGCTAAAATTTGTCAAACTTGTCATTTATAACCCTTTGATTTGATACGTTAAAAAAGCAATCAGTCTGTTGGTAAAAATATGAAAAATTCCAATAATTGATGAAAATTATTATTTTTTTTTAGCATTATGAATGATCAACCATCTTGAAAAAGTACAAAAATTATTCATCTGTAAAAAAAAATTTATCAATATTTTTTTGCTTGTACTGTATGGTAGTACAAATTGTTTTATGTTTACACCTTTTTTTAAAAAAATTCATTACAGGTATCTAAGTTGTTTTTATTATAGCAAAAAAAATTTATTTGATCTAATTCGTTTTTTTTATAGAAATAAAATAAAAAGAGTAGGTATTCTATAAAAAAAAAAAACACGAATGAAAAAAAAAAGAAAAGTTTTTTTTTTATTACCAAGAATCACGAATATGGCGTCGAACAAAACAGTTTTCAAATTGACGGGTTCACTGAACGTCAGACGTGCATAAGACAGCTTGGCATAACGTTCAATTCGTATATATAAAGTATTAAATATATGCGGAAATATATAATAATATAAGATTTTTAATAGACGTTTTATTATGTAAAAGAAGATAAAAAAAAAATTTTTTTCAAACTTTTTTTTTTAATTTTTGAAAGATTGAAGTTATATAATAAAGTTTTTATATTATGATAATAAAAGTTTAAGAGATTAATTTTTAAATAATAATAATTTTATTTATTTTTTGTTATAAAATTTATAATAATTTTAAATTTTAACTCTTTAACTTTTTAAAATAAGCTAAATAAAAGTACATCATGTTGGCTAAAATTTGTTCAAACTTTTTTTTTATGTGAGTAGTTATTAGGGCTATTTTTTGCTATTTTGGTTTTCATTAAGGGTGTATAAGGGGAATAAAATTAAACTTTCAGGTACCTGACTACCTACTCGAGATTTCAATAATTTTTTTTGGTCAGTAACTCGAAAGCTCGTATTTTCCGACCGTTGTTCATTCAGACCCGGATGAACAGCCACTGACGCAGAAAATTAAACGTCCCTGGCCCATCAAAAAATGCCCCAAATCGCAGTATGCATTAGGTAATTCGGGCCATTCTTTTTTTTTTATGCTATAGGTCGTAATATACTATTTCTTGTCAGCGGCCAGGAAGCACGGCCGCTGCCTGACAGAACACTACAAACTATATGGGTAGAACAATACAGGATTACTCGAATAGCAGGTAAATTGGTAAATAGTGATTTGTGGCATTCTTTTTTTATGGTCAAAGGTCATATATGAGACAGATTTTATAAATACGCGTTTTCTGGCCGCTGACAGTCACGAAGCCAATCTTTTTTATAAACAAAGCTTGTATACAATTTTTCTTGGTCGGAGGCGAAAAAATGCATTTTTTTAGTGAATTCTAGTCGCTGATAAGAAAATTTCATACACGGATATAAGATTTGTTCGGATTTATTTAACATAACCTCACTCAGGTTGCGTTATAACCTAAAAAATACTTTTCCTAACCTAAAAAAATATAAACTGAATTAGGTAAAGACAAAAACAATAATTTTAAAATATGAAATTATTGTTCAAATAAAATTATGCAAATATGTAATATTTCCGAAATATTTAAATAGAAAATTTTCAGAATAAAGTGTATATTAATTTATACATAATATACTTAAGAAAAGACAGTTAGAAAAACGATTTACAAATTCATATATTATAATAAAGTGTAAGAAGAATAGACAAAGAAATTAAAGATAAATATTGCCCATATATATACTTTCTTTATTTAATTTAATTATATTTGAAGAGGAATGAATCTAAATTTAAATTAATATGATATTGTTAATGTGATTATTATCTTTCTAAATTTATAATTCGTACCTTCTGGAGTAAAATAAATATTTAAAGATGTTAATGTCAAAAATAAATTCAATTTTATTTTACATTCCATATATTTTTATACTTCTAATTTTAAATGACATTTTATGCTAAAAGCTCAGATACAGAAATCATTTCGTTGCTTGTTTTTACAGAAAATATCGGTTTACATTCATGCTACTTTGCTGTACCAATGATAAAATTATCGTACATGCTCTAGCGGCTATAGTACATTACGACCCATGGCCAGAAAAATAAAGAATGGCCCAAATCGCACGTAAATTACCTTCCGAGGCAAAGCCGAGGATGGTAAACTGCGATTTCGGGCATTCTTTTTTTATGGCCCAGGGTCGTATACAATTTTTCTGCATCAGTGGCGAGAAAACACGTCTTTGCCGGACGCGCAGCGGCCGGGAAATACGTGCTTTCTGGCCGCTGACCAGAAAAATGAATTTTTGGAAACTTCTGGGCAGATTCCAGGCCGAGCATGAACATTTTCGACCGGAATTCAGTCCATATACAGCCCTGAAGATTTTAAAAATTCATTTAACTACTCGAGTGTATTTACCGAAAATTATATCTTGCTACAAACAAAAAATTTCTGATTTGTATTTTGATTGACAAGCTCGCAAAAGACAAAAACTGAGTTTACAGGATTAGTTGTCCCAGTATTAAAACTTGACTTAGTTCATTAACTAATTACTTAAGTTCATTACTCCGGAGTTTAAAAAAGTAAGTCTATTGCTGTTAATGCAAATATTCTCTATTAAAATTTGCTTCTTTTTCATCCCTTTCATTTAACAATGAAAGTCAAATAAAATTTTGTTAAAAATTATTGAATAACAGATAAAACCATATCAAAATTTCTAAAACAGTGGGCAGGTATAACAGTTTTTATCGAATTCTCCCCCATATATGTTTACATACATCCATAATCTTTTATATGACCTCGATATTTCCAGGTTACATAATAATAGCAAAAGTACCACCAAAAACACACACACACATATAAAGTTGCCGTTAGCGATAAGATAATACAGTAAAAAAAGAGAGAGATAAACATATATACCTGTCACATATTATATGAATCCCTTCGTTTCTCTTATCTAAAACCCGTACTCTCAATGCCGAATTTTAGTTGTGTGTTATTTTTTTTTCGGAGAGGATAATACACAAAAACACATTTATTTTTAAAACTTTGACACTCTATATATTTTAAGCGATAAAACTCACATACAAATATATATATATATCTATTCTTTTACAAATGGATGATTATTTTATATATATAAAAGCTTATATATATATAAAATCTGCCATTTGGATTCAACGATGCGCTAGTAAAATTCCGGAGTATTATGATCGATAACTTTTTTTTTGAAGCTCAGAAAAAAAAGGCTGCCAAGTTTTTGGCACTATGGTTCCTCATTAACAATAACAAAATGTTCTTAATTCTCAATTTTATCTTATACAAACGATAATTCTAGATATTAGTACTTTCATAGAAAAAAATTAAGTACTACGTTCAAAACCAAAAAAAATAATGGTGTTTTTTTAATTTTTTTAAGTAAACAAATTTTCAAAAAATTAATTATGAGATTCGAGATATCGAGCAAAAACCATTATTTCCAATATATAAGTACATTCATAGAAATAAACGAGGTATTACATCCAAATTCAAAAAAAAGTAGTTTGAGATTTTTTGATAAAAAAATTTTTGAAAAAAAAATAGGCCTTAATACCATAATCGCCGGTCACAGAAATACATACATACATGCATACATAAATACATACATACACAAACACACGCGCACACACACACACAATTTATTTAAAAACCAGTTTTTTAGCTTCCTGAGGTCTGAAAGCGTGCTTATATGCCAAAAAACGAAATTTCACCTATTAGAATGGTTCATCTGTGAGGTACCAAAATTATTTTCTCTAATAAAAGTTTATAGAGTTGTTATTTGAAGATATTATTTACAAACAAAAAAAATGCACGTTTCTTATCTTTATTTTATTGTTAGTTTGTTGGATACAATTTTATCAAACAGGACTGAATGATTAAACAAAAAAGTTCATATTTTTCATACTCACGTATGAGCATTTTAATGAATAGCTTCAAATTCAAAGTTAAAAAAAAGCTAACTAACTTTTTTCATAAATATCATGCATAAAATATTTACCTTGTTTATTTTATATACGAGAGAAAATTTAATTCAAAGATAATTTAATCATGAAAAATATTTTTTTGTCACTTTGTAATGCAATATCCTTATCTTTGTAATAAATATGTATATTAACCTACATAATATGGAAAATTTTAAACATATATCCGGAGCTGAGAATATTATGTACATGATATAAACCTTTTTTGGGGCTCATAAATTATTTAAATAATAAACTACTAAGAAATTCCATTCGGAAAATGAATTAACTTTGTTTACAGATATTAATGTTTAATTTAATGAATTTTATACTAAGCTTTGCCTGTGTGTACGTTGCTGGACCTGAAATTATCAAATTTTCTAGGTAAATTATATTTGTAATTATATTTTCTTGATTTAGGGTGTTAATATTTTGATATTTTGTGCTCTAATTTTGTGTTTCGATAGGTGAGAATTTTTAATTCAGTATTTCCTCAGCCACTGTTTTGAAAATTTTTTCACTTAAAATTTTCTTTTATTTGTCGTATTTTAAGTAAAACTTTAGCCATACAATAAAATGAAAAAGAAAAACTGTCTTTCGACGGTTGTTACGTCAAGTGTTGACGTAGATTTACGAAGAAAGTATAATACCCAGACGTTTTTAACGGAGGGCATTCCGCCTTCGCATACGTTTATAATATGAATAATATATACGCTAGATTAATAATAATTGTGTATGCATATTAGACCTTTGGTTATTTAGCTTAAATACGTACATTAATCAGACAAAAGAATTAAAAAATTAAAAAATTTGTCTGTAAATTACTTAAATTCGGTTTTTGGACAAAAAACTAAAGAAACCGTTTGGTTCCAAAAATTTGGTTACAAAAAAAAAATTTACCCTCATGGGTGGCAGAACCATTTTCGAATAATTATTAAAAAATAAAAATAACTGAATTTAACAGTTTAAAAAAGTAACAAAAAAGGATATACCAGTTTAAATTTTGGTCATCACATTATCCTTGGTATAAGGTGCTCAACTGGGCTAAGAATGAATGAGTTTTTAGCTGATTTACATTTAAAAAATTTAGGTTCCAAATATTAAAAATTCTTCAAAGTCTAAAATAACCCAAAGTCTAATCTGCATGCACGAATAAATTAATATATGCGTGTGTTATATTTTTAGAAAAGAAAAATGCTTGAGCTTGCATATTTTAAATTGTAATAACAAGTGTGAGCTTGAAGATTTGCTGACGAGTAGTTGATGGACGGAGGGTTTACACTCTTATTTTCAAGTAAAAAAAGGAAATGATAATGCAAAAATTTATGTAAACATTATTTAAATTGAAAATAAAAAATATGTTTAAACTACGCTTTTTTCAACAAGATTTCATACTTAAAATAATAACCTGGAAATGATGCATTTTTTATCAGGATTAAATACGTTTATTTGAAAAAAATATAAATTATTATGTAATTTAAGATAAAAGCTATGGCAGGAAAATATTAACAAAAAAAACTGTTTTTTTTTACTTTTTTTTAGATCTGTGACCTGTCACATTTCGAAAAGATATAAAAGATTAAATAAATGAAATTGTAAAATTTTACTTTTTTTATCATAAAAAAACAAAAAACAAAGCAAGTATTTTAGTAATTTTTTAGTTACATGTATGTGAAAGTGTATGCTAGTAAAAAGTTTGTACTTTTTATGTTAAAGTAAACAAGAGTTTTCCATATTTTTTTTTTGGATGGTGTAAATTTTATGTACTAAATAAAAAAATTTTATGAATTTTTAGTATCTTTTTGACATTTACATTTCTATTATATTTGATAAACTCGGCAGATTTGGGTGTTTTAAAAAAGAATTTTTATGGCTATTTAGTTACTTTGGCAAAAAATTTTCAGGATTAGGGGAAATTAGGGCCATTTCAAAAAATTAAGGATTACCACTTGGTCAAGTTAATGAAAATTACACTGTAAAAAGTAAGTTTCTTATATTAACAAAAAAAATAAAATATTTTCAAAAAATTAGTAAATTTTCGAAAAAATTAGTAAATATTCGAAAAAATTGTATAATTACTAAATTTAGTATATTAACAAAAATTTGAGTATTCTCGATTTTTTTTTGTGAATTCGCAAGAAAAATTGATAAATTACAATTTATGAAAAATAATTATGAATTTACATCTACTTTCGTAAATTCACAAAAAAAAATCGTGGATTCTCGATTTTTTTGATAATATACTAAATTTAGTAAATTTACGATTTTTATCGAATCATTACAAAATTTTTTGAAAATTTACTAATTTTTCGAAAAAATTCTATTTTTTTTGTAAATCCAAGAAAGTTACTTTTTACAGTGTAGGATAGAAGTTTTGATTTAAAAAAATATTTGCATCCTAATAAAACAGGGTAAATAAATTTTAGCTTTGTATTAATTTGATTGGGAAACGTAGGTAATCATCAATATATAGGTAACACAAGCAGTTTAATTTCAGAATCTGGGGAAAATTAGTAAAACTCAAAATTGTTTTGGTTGATTTTTAGTGCCATGTTTCATAGCCCTTTATCAACTATTAACCCATTCTATACATTATAATTCTTACAATTATCAAAAATAAAAAAATCTCAAGATCTATATTCGAATAAATCTTCCAAAAAATCAGGAACTTCCTTTATCTAGAAAATGATATCTAGAGAAAATAAAATTCAGTATGAATGCCAAAAAAAGATTAAAATCTTAAATCTTGAAAATTGAAGAAAATACATCGAAAATCAATATAACAAACAAGTAATATTTATGTATCATCACGAAAAATCAGTATTTTCAAGCAAAATTTACAAAGAATAAAAGATTTCTCTACAAGTGTCATTAAACTCAAGGGTTCCCTTTTTTCAAAAAGTTTTATAAAATCACAAAAATGGTAATTACATAACAATTTTATGACGTTTAAACGCTTTGCATATAAATTTAAAAAGCTTTAACAAAATTTTTAAAATACAATATGCATATTAAAAGAAAATAATATTTTTTTTATTTTAAATGACCATTAGTCTTTAAAAATTTTAGTAGTTGTAGTATATAAAATTGGCAAAAAGCCAGATAAAAGACACACAGAAACATGTACATATAGAAAGAAAACACGTGTTTTAAGATTAGCTAGCCGACAGGTGCCATTGCCTTTTTGGTCTTACATACAAGCTTGCAAGAGGATTTCTTAGCACAAAGTTTATATAGTCTAAAAACTTTATACTCTGTGTACTTACTCTATGTAATACTAGATACCTTCAAATATACTACTTTTTTCTTATACTACTTAGTTACTTACATTTCTTTTTCTACGATATTGTGTGCTCTCTGATGAAATAAATTTTTTTATTTTATTTTACTTTTTAAATGCTTTGTTTTTCTTGTTTCATTTTCTTTTTTTATTTGAAACTTTATCGTTTGTTGGAAGGAAAGAGTTAAATTAACATTTGTAAAAATTTATTTTATTTTTTAGGTTATAGTTAAGTAACTTTGAATTAGGTTAAGTGAAATAGGTTTATAAGGTTATTTTAAATTTAATTATGAGTAAGCTTTACAATCAGGGTTCGTAGCGTGTCTTTAAAAGGGTGTACGGCTCAGAGTTCCCTTGAAATTGCCCTTCTGAACAATTTTAGTAGGGATACGCATCATCCTACTCCCCTGGTCAATAGCTTTCCTGGAAATTATACCCACTAAACAAATGCAAAGGGGGTCAAGAGAAGTGCAGCCTCTAAAAATCTGGTTACTCCAATTACTCCCTAATAGTGGATACTTGCACCTACTCCTAGCCTCACGCACGAGATCAGGGGGGAAAACCCTCACAATATAAAATCAGAAACTCTACTTATCTCCTAGTGATGTTCTCGCATCTACCTCTAATTTTTTGGGGAAAAAACGCCTAAAAAAAATCAAAAAATTTATTTTTATTAATTATTTGCTTAGATTTTTGGAGGGATGCATTTGTCGAAGAGACGATTTTTAGGGGGATGCGGGGGTTGAAATATCCCTTAAGTTCCCTTTCAGCACTAAGATTCTAAATTTTGTCCCAAAGTTCCCTTTTTTATTCAATTTTAATATTTTTGGCTTATTTTACCGTATTTTTATAGTGATTAGAGTCCCTATATTGACTATTGGATAGACATGCCGAATTTTTATAAGGAAATAGGAAATAGGTAAAATTTTATATTTATTTTCATACTTAATTTTAACCTGAAATTCGGTACGTTTATCTAACCCTTATTTTTTTTTTTACTAATTATCCCCTTGCAAAAAATTCTAAAATAAAGTTAAAAATTTGGATGACAAAAAAATGAAAATTTTAGATAAATAAATATTATTAGGGGTAAATGGAAGGACAAAAAAATGAAAAATTAAAATTTTGTGCTCTAAACATCACCTGGTGGATAATTTTGGTTACTTCTTATAAAGAACCAAAAAAAGGTTCAAGTATTAGTTAAAATAAATAAATACTCAAGTCTTATAAATAATTTAATTTTAGAATTTCTTTTACACCAAAGACAGCCTCATAAGGCAAATTCAAGTTAATTTAGGTTAATTTAACAAACAAAATTCTTTGTAAATTTCATACAAAAATAATTGAATACAAAAACTTTAATAATTTAAAAACCCTTAAAAAAAAAAAGATTTATTTAATAGAAAAGAAGAAAAGAGAATTTATCTACTTATGTAAATTACATCTAAAAAAAAATAAATATTCTTATTTCAATAAGAAGAAAAAAAAGCAGAAAGTTTGACATGCTTTTTTTAAAATTTCCTTTGCATTGAAGTCAAGGTCGTAAAGTTAAAGCACAAAAGATAGTATAAAAAGACACAAAGAAAAGGTAGAGTTACGTTCCTAAAAAAACTCAAAGAAGAAAAAAAAATTACTTTTTCCTTATAGTATCAAAAGATAGTCTCTTTTTTTCTCAAAAAAAATAACATAAAGTAAAATAAAATAAAAATCTATACGTTCGAGTAAAAATTATAGAAAAAAAACTTTGTCTTTTTTATACGAGAAAAAAGAGAATCTTTTCAATTAGTCTTTTGCATCACTTGAGTTGAGACAACAGAGAATTTTTCTTTATGATATCGATTCTATTATTACTAGAAAATTCAATACAAGAGAAAGTACTTTATAAGAAAAGATTTGAGAAAGTCTCTTATTCTATTAATAATGATCAATTAACTTTTATACTTTTTAAATTTAGTTATGGGAAAATATTTTCCTTTTTTCGTTTCATATTTTATCTTATTAAAAAGTTTGAAAATCTAATTTTTTAATAATTTCACTTTAGCTTTTTTTTACCTCGTTGGGGTATATTAAAAAGTTTTTTAAACGAAATTATCCAGTTTTTATTTTATTATATCGTATCAGTTAAAAAATTAACATTGAACTTAAATTAGATTTTTTTGGTATAAAAAACTTGTATAACAAGTTTATGGCTGATTTTATTAACGAGATTTAGATGCTCTTGGTGCCCTGTTTTTAAAATGCTATTTTATAGTATTTTTGGGTGAGCTTTTTTGGATTTATATTTTTTGGGTTAGAAATGGAATTTTCGGGTCTTTAATTAAAGTATTTCATTTGAATTACTAAATTACTGCTTCAAATTTCAACAACAACTCAATAACCCTTCCATACTAAATAAAAAAAAAACCATAAAAAAATCTAAAATCAAAGTATGCACTGTAAAAAATTTTACGACAAAATTGGTAAATTAAAAAATTTGCAATTTTTCGACAAAAATCGGAAATTTACTAATATTTGTAAATTTGCAAAAAAATAGTAAAGTAACGATTTATTTTTTCGTAAATTTAAAATGTCGTAATTTTACGATTTTTGTCGAAAAATTGCAAATTTTTTCAAAAAATTTACTAAATTTTCGTAAATTTACCACTTTCACCAGAGTTGTTTTTTACAGTGTAGAAATCAAAAATAGCAGTACTACACATAATTTAAAATATTCAATCCTCTTACACAATAATACTGCAATGCTGCATACATTAACACTAAAAATCTACAATTACAACGTGACTGCAGGGGTTCTTTCGTCTCTTTTTCTCTATCTCACTCCTCATATGCAACTTATAGTTTTTTTTCGAATCTAAAAGCTCTAGAGAAAAGATAGATGTACATATAAGCTTAAATATATGAGAAAGCCCTAAAATGTTACCTTTTTTTTATATAATAAGATAAAAAGTTTTTTTTACTGAAAATATTAAGCCTTTGGCTTAAATATTAAAACATCACTTAATTTTGACACGATATTAAAATTATAGATAAAATTTACACATATTGATCGTATAAAAGACCCTGAAGGCCTGAATGTGTACATAATAGGTGTAATGTATCATTGGCATCATCGTTTTGAAAACAAGATGCCACTATTATAATACCACTATTAAACTCATTATCAGAAAATCGTTATCTAATGCCTAAACAATGTTTAAGCCATGTTAATTCCAGTATATTATGTATCTCGAGGTTATATCTTTATATGGATTATTCCATAATTTTCTTCAATAAAAGTATCTTTTTTAGATTAAAATGTAATAATTGATTGAAAAAGGAAGGGTCATAAAAATTTGGCTAGGCTTACCCTTCTTGTTTCATTTTACTTCCAGGCATTTCATTTTTAATCGGATATATTTATAAGTATTCGATAGTTTCTAATGGAAAATGATGTAGGCGGTAGCAATTTTCAATATATAAAAAAAAAGTTCTAGAGGAAGGACAATATAATAGGGAGATGATGTAAAAAAAATACAATGCAAATATTCTCTGAGATTATCCTTTTGTTATAAGAGAGATATTCGATACACACACACATATATATATAATAAAAAAAGCTCTTCTTATTCTTATACTTTTTTTTTTGTATTTTACTGATCAATATTACTTTTCTTTAGTTAAGAAAAATGGGGAGAAATGTAATTTTTATATACAGCTTGAATAAAAAATGAACTTGGATTTTTTTGTCATGTAAATTTTGTGATTTTTAGTATTTTTTTATTATCGATAAGACATTATTATTGATTAAGGATTCATTGGTTTTTGGATTATATGGTGACAAATAGGCTGTTGGGCGTATTTTAAAGGGCGAAAAAAAAACTTATCAAACAGGTGTCAAATTTTTCTTTTAAAAAAATTAGAAATTTATTTTATACCCTTTTTTTCAAGTTGTTCAGCTCGAAAAACTTAACATATTTCCTTTTTTAACTGTTTCAAAACTTATTGCCTAAAAAACCGAAATTTTTTGGAAATTATAAGCTTGTAGAATTAAAAAAATTAATTTTTAAGTTAGGCTTTTTAGCACGGGAAACTTGATTGAATTCGATTTCTAACTGTTTAAATTGTTTTCCAACACAAAAAACAAAAATTTTTTAAAATTCAAAAAATTAAACGATTTTCCATAAAGCACTGAACATTTTGAAAATTAAAAATTTTTTGGAAATTTGTTTTTTTAATTTTTGGGGACTATTTTAGATTGATAAAATTTGTTTTATTTTGTGATTTTTTTGAATCCTGTTTGACCTAAAAATTTTTTCCAAGCAGCGACTGAGAAATAAGTGCTTTTGGCCGCTTTAAAAAAATATATAAAATTAATATCATATAATTCTTCAAATAAGAATTTATATATTATTAAGTCTTAAATTTGTTTGTTACATTTAAAATATCCCTAAGCTTTTTCTGGTTTTTTTTTCTGGTTTTCAATGCCCACAAACCTCTATACTATAATACAAATGTAAAAATAATAATTTTTTACGAGATATGGCCAGAAAATTAAAAAATAGTTTGTTTCTTGTTCATAAATAAAGAATGCCCCAAATTGAAGTTTACGTGCGTTTAGGACCATTTCTTACTTTTCTGGACACGATCCGAAAATATTCTATTTCTTCGCCAAATGCAAAAAAATACGTGGTTTTTGGGACTGCTAAAAAAAAATTTCTTTTTTTGATTTAAAAGTTTTTTAATTAAATTTTCCTGATTGGTAAATAAATTCTTTAAGATTGTACAGGGACTCAGTGTCTCAAAATAAGCAAATTATTTTTGAATCAAATCCACAAAATTTCAAGAAAATCTCCAAAAAATATGTCAAAGTCTAGTATATGCAAAAACTATAATTAAATATATTGGTTATATCAATAAATAAATCAATTGAGTTATCAATGAATAATTTATGTGAAACATCCATAAAAAAAGTATACACAGAAAAAGAGAATAATGATAATAACCATAAAGTCAACACACACACACACTGAGAAAACAAGAAAATGATATAATACCAAAACAAAACTGTACAATATGAAGTTTATTTCATTCTGCAACTGACAACAAAAGAGAAATATAATAACAAAATTGATTTGTTTTGATTTTGATACATAAGTAAAAAATAATCTAAAAACATATAAATAAATTATAATTGACCTAGAAAAAAAAAATTTATTTTGAAGTAGGTATAGAAAAAATATGTAGAAAACAGTTAAATTAAAATACAACGTTTTGCTTGAATAATTTCTGAATAAAATATAACTTGACAAAATGATTTATAAAATCCAATTAATGTATAATTTTAAATTGAATTATATGTCTGCTCTCTCTAAAAAACTATTGTAGGAAGTAATATTGACAAATGAGGGTAAAAAAATAAGTATTAAGTATATTTTTTGAATTATTTTTCAATTTTACACATACACATAATTTCATAGGAAAAAACCAATAAAATTACATTGTAAGAAGACATGGATTAGGAGGATAAAAAATAAAAGAAAGTATATGTGAGATAAAATAAAAAAAAAAAGAGTAAAAATAGAATAAAAAAAAATAAATGTTATAGGGCCAAAAGTTTACACTAAATCTTTAGGAAAACGATAGAACATTATAAAGTTTTCTCTAGCCAAACGCGAATTATTGCACGCGATGCTTTTTCTCACTATTTAGTTTTATAGGTACACCTACGTGTATATTGGATTGGTTAATGATTTAAAAGTTTTATGTGACCACAAGTAAATTGACATGAGGTCCTAAAATTTTCAGCTCCTAAGGTGTAAGGTTAGGTAATATAAAAATCAGTTTGCTAATATATAAAAAAAACTCTTTTTGGGGGTAGTTTTTGCAAATTTAAGGGTACTCCGGAAATATCTCCCAGAAAAGACCGCTATTTTCGTGATCAGCGACCCAAAAAACATATAGTGGAGCAAATCTCATATTGGCCAGTGAAAATACACCCTAAACCGCGATTTGACTGGAGTATTGTTCAAACTTCAAGAAAAACAACCTAACTGCAAAGTTTTCAAAATTTAATAAAATGAAGGGGCATATTTAATTGAATGTTAGTCTTATATACCAATCCAATGTTCATAGTCTGACCAAAAACGCGATAATGTATAAGGCTTCACTTTTAAATTTAGTCTTATTCACTGAAATTTTCATTACCTTCTTATTTCTAATTGACTGAAATTGGCCCTAAACATCCCAAAAATTTAATGAATGATTACCAGTCTAATATATATTAAAAGCTTTTTTTAATTCTTTTCTCTTTCTGTCTTTCTCTATTACTGTTAAACTGATCTTCTAGAAATCAACCAACTGTGTTTTTGGTATAATCTTATAAATTTTCTATACGTGTTTAAATGTATTTGTAAAACTAAAGACATAGATTTATTTTTTTTAAAGTAAAAAAGATATATTTATAAAGTAAAAAAAAGTACACTTTTAAAAATTATATCAATAATTTATATGATCAAAAATTACAATTTTTATACATTTTCATTATTACTTACTAATTTTCATCATTCGCTAAACCGCAATTTAGTAAATCAATTTTGATAAAAAAAATATTTTCTTTATCGATTTCTTATTTGTAAATATAATAACAATTGTTATGATATAGCAGAAACTACGAGTTACATTAAATCTATTGGAAGAAAATGGTCATATATATCAATATAAGCTGCTTTTCAACACATGAATGAAATTTTAGAGCATAAAAATTATTTGTTGTTTCCTTATATAATGTAAAACCAACAAAAATATAGGAATAGGAAAAGACATTCACTATAATATCCGTTTGTTATTATCGGATTTTATTTATATGTGAAAAAAGGAAAATGAAAGAAAACCTCGAACAAATGTGATCTAAACGTCGAATGCCATTCAAGTAGAATAATTCTTTACTATACAATTTTCATCTTTTTTTTAAAATTCATTTTATTTCCTTTCTGCAGTTATATATGGCTGATTCTGAGGTAAATATTATATGAAAATAATGGACAGGAACCGGGCCTATCATGTCTAATTTTGACCTGCATCTAATTCTTGATTTCACCAAAATTCATTTACTGTGGCGTGCTTTATGATATACAAATCTTATCTTAATTTACGTTTTCCGTTAGCACAGAAGTTAGTATTAGTCATTTTAAGGAGGTTTTTGTGAAAATTTAGGCTAAAAATTACTCCTACAAGCGAAATGGCTTTTAAAAGCTAATTATAACAACAATTAATTTTTTATTGTTCGGCTGTTTTTCTTTTAAACTTCAATGCACTGGCTAATCAATTAGAAGCTTTTGCTGTGCCACGCCGTATCCAATACTGAAGCTATTTCATTGATCTAGCACGAACCTTACAATCACCTAATAGCATTTTTATTTAAAATTTACTAATTTAAAAAAAAAAATTATTTCGTGTATAAAAATTTTTTTTTAAATTTCAGAATCCTAATCGGAGAATCCTCCATATACTCAAATATTTTCAATACAGATAAACATGTTTTATTTTTATTTGATTTTATTTATAATATAATATCGTAAACTTAATAAATATTAATTTGTAATTCAGAAAATACTCTAGTTATTAGCTCATTGAACCGAAAATTTATAATCCTGAAAAAAATCTCTTTTTCCATATTTTCTTATTTTTCATTTAAAAAAAGTAATTATTTTTTTCTTCATAATAACAAAAAAAGATGGGCAAACGATTAGATATTTGCATGAATGAATTTACATATTTTCTTCTCTATAATTAAAAATCAATAAATGAAATGATCTTTTGTTATAAATGCATGTGTGAATATGCGTATTATAAATAATGAGCTGTCCGAATATTTGATAGCGGATTGGTAGACGTAGCGTGAAATTATAATTGAGCTCGATAATGAAGCGACGTACACGTTTCTAGATTCATATATAAATTTTTTGGTTATGTTATGTTTGTTGTGATGATGCGGTGGTATAATCGCGAAAAAATGGCAAAATGCCATTCAATTATTATTGTTTTAAATTGAAAAATCATTTATTTTTTTTTTTTAATTTTCTTTCTTATAATTATTGTTTATTTCTGCTTTTTATGATTTATGGTTTATTGTTCTTTGTTTTTATTTTTCCTTTTTGCTGAATGTTCGTGAGAGCTTTCTTTTAATTTATGTTTGGTTTATATACTCACTGGGAGAGCTTTGTTTTTAATTAAAATTTATTTTAATTAGCAGAAATAAGTTAATCAATTCATTAAGTATATAAATCAACACATTTTTTGAAAATTCGACCTTCGCTAATCACTTGGTACCCAAAACATGAGTTTATTTTTAAGCTTTTTGAGGTTTCTTCTAAAATTATTGAGTAATCATTTTATTTTTCCTCCAAGGCGGATTTCATAACTATTTTTTCTTGTGAGTGGCCTAAGAAGTACGTATTTTTCATGATATTTCCACAGCGCAGCAGGCTTTATTGCCACTGATAAAGAAAAATTGTATACGAATGTTGGACCATAATGATAAAATGCCCCAAATTACAGTGTAGCAGCTGCCTTTGATGGTTTGTTGAAAAGCAATGTTGCCTTAACCCATTACCACCAGAACTCGGACAAAACATGACACTTTGAAGGGAAAGTTAATACTCGAAAAGTAATTATTGCTTTTTACTCAAAATTTATATCCGGTAATTTTGAGTTTTTTGAAATGAAAAATGAAGCTAAAGAATCAAAGCATTTAATCTAAGGGCCAATGCTCTATAAAATAGAGGCTATAGGGGTTAGTTTTTGAATTTAGCAAACTTGAAAATTCGAAGGTATAAAATTTGATTAAAAAGTAATAATTAATTTTCGAAAAATAAAATTTTTTATCAAAATGGCCCAATTTCTGCAAAATCAAAATAGGCCTAAAATTGCTTGTTTTTGGATTTTCAACCCTTAATCTGTATTTTTTTCGAAAATTTGTAGGTTAAAATTGACTATAAAACTGAAATTTTGATAAGTTTTTTGTTTTAGAACGATTGTTAGATTACAAATTCTACGTAAATTACGCTGCTGGGTATCAAATGGCACGTCTTGCTCGCCTTGGCGCTAATAGATAAAATATTGATAGTCCTTTTAATAAACCACAGTGTTGTATTACTTTTAGTAAAAATTCATAAGATACATTGGCTTGATAACTAAAATTAGACCTCACCAAGACATAATTATGTAAAATATGGACGAAAAATCCATAAAAATAAAAAAAAAATCAGAATAAAAAATGCATAAAAAATTGAGCCTAAAACTACTTTTTAAATAACCCAAATCAGTAGTTTCTTTGTTCTAATATCAACAATTTGTAAGTTTCTAAAATGTTAAATTTAACTGTGTAAATGTACTGCAGCATTGTTAAATTTTCTACATTTGTCAAATAAACGGCTTAAGTTAGTAAAGCTACACAAGACAGATTTAACCATTAACAATTGTTTTACTCACTAATTAATTTTACACAATAGAAAATTATTTTCTTTTATCTTTATTTCAATATTTTAATTAAAAAAAAGTGTCAAAATTTATTTAAATTATTACAAAAACAGACATAAAGTTTTATTTTACTTTCATAGAAATCTGACATTAAGACCTAAATTTTGGTTTAAGTTAATTATGGAGATGTCTAAATAACAGGTTTCTAACTACTTGTGCAATCAAGATTCACTGAACCAAATCTTATTAAACACAAACTAAGTCGTATTTAAGTAATTAATCTTTAAATTTTATTTCTATTGTTTTCTATTACTTTGAAGAAACAAAAAAAATTTTCTCATAAAAAGCTTTACACAAAAATGTAAAGTCTTAAGAAAAATCTTTTCTTCTTATTTTTTAAGGTTTAAAAAACTATAAAGCTTTTCTTGCACAAGTTGATTGTATGTCATGGGACAAACAATCATTCTGCTTTTTTTTGAAAATAAAATAAAGAAAACAGCTTCTTTTTTTACCTCAATTACCTATTTTTTCTTGTTATTCTTTGATTTTCTCAATATTTTTTATTTTTTCTTTAGATAACAGAAAAGAAAAGAATTTCTTATTATTATTTTTTTGTTCTTGTAAAAGATAAGCTTTATTTTATATATAATATTGACTGCGACTGTCTTATTTTATTTTTTTATTAAAAATTTTTTTACAAATTAGTTACTTATTTTTGATATATTATTGGAATTATTACGAGTATTATTATTAGCTCTAATAAATAATTTAATGAATTTCTTGAACTTTGTTTTTATTGTCGTTATTAAATATCTATTTTTAATCTTATTGGGGTTATTAAGTTTTGATCACAATTATTCTTGCAATTAAAAAAATTATAGCACTTTTGATAAATATTTACAAAAAAAGACTACATTTGGGGAAACTAAATTTGAGGCTAAATTACGCCTAAAGAATCAGTTTATTATATCTGAAAAAACATAGCCTCAGTTCGTCACATGGGCCTCCGAGATATTTAGAACAGCAGGGCTCAATGATATAAGATAGGGTTTTTTTAGCAATCTTCCAAATAACACTGCCCACTTGCATTAACTCATTAAAATTTAAAAAAATTGTTATAATATTTATTTATAATATTTTGTGGAATACCTATTGATAAATGTAGTTATTTTGTAAAATTTTTAATCTTTTGGAAAAATTCCAAATAACGCGAAAATTCCAAAAATATTAGATCTATTCAATTAATAGGGAATGTCATAGATATAAGTCACATATTGCCAATTTTAAAGAATTGCAAAAATTTCCGTAACAAGTATTCCTGAATATGAACATCTGGTACCTATCCAATTCTTGAAATTAAAAAAAATGCAGTAATCATAATTGGATACAATTAGACTTCTAGGGATACAAGAAAATAAGCAAATATGAAAGACCACGCCAGCTGCACAGCTTATTCGCAGGACATTGTTGTTTTCTGTAAATAGCTCCAATGTCACGTGACTCACCCGAAATATTTTATAAGCAGATTTAACAAGCGAAATTTTGCGCCATTTAACAAAAGAAATTTTGCATTTTAAGTAAAAAAAATTTTTGGATTTGTGCAACATAATATCAGTTTTATTGAAGATAAGCATTGTCGTACAAAAATTTTCCCAAATCCAAAAGTTAGATTCTAGAATATGAACAAATCGTAAGTAGGTACGTACTCTATTTGAAATGGCTATTTATTTAAATTACTTTAAAATATCAGGATTATAAAATATAACGTTTAAGCTTTTTATTTTAGAAATTAATTTAAGTAATATATGTATATTGTATTGATGTTAATATTGAAAAAGGAAATTCAGGTAATAGGTGATGAATATCTTTCAAATAATTAGGTATACAATGATCTGGAAATTTTGTATTAATATTTTTATTAGTAAATTTTATGAACTTAATTATCAAATTAATAGTTTTTAATTATCCAATACCTTCCTGACAATATTTTATTTTTATAAATATTTTCATGAAATTTCATATAAAAAGTTTTCTAATCAAAGAATGCTTAGAGCACTCATCAGCATTTATAGGTAAGGACAGAGTAAAAAGTGTTAAATAATTTGATACTGTCTCACTTTATCAATTTTTAAATTTACATTATTTAGTAACATTTCACACTTTACAAAAAATTTTTCATATAATCATTTAAACTTTTCAAATAACTAATAAATGTTTCCTTATGAATTTTATAAGAGTTCATACAATTAATCACTAGCTCAGTTGGATTCTTCTCAAAATAATAATTAAACTCTTCATTGGTCAGTCCTTTGTAACATTTTTTATTCAAATATAAACCTGCTGGAATATCAACTAATTTTTTAACTAATCCACAAACTCTCTTGTCTTCATATACTCGACTGACTTCGTCCAAACTAATTACTTTATTTTTGAGATTATTTTTAATCAGTGATTTGGCAAGCTCTGATTGATAAATTCTTATTAATTTTTGTTCATACTTCTTTCTCATTTCAGTATCTAAATTCAAATAAATAAATTCTGTTAAGTCTACCCCAAAACTTTGATAAGTTGCAAATTGAAAATCTAAAAGTCGAGAATTTTTTCGGCTGTCAAACATGAAATTCCCATGTGTTAAATCACGGTGATTAATAACATTTATTTCATTATCTTGGCGTACGATTTTTTTATTTGTTAATTCTAATGATTTGTTAAACAAATAAACATCAGAATTTGAAGTTTTAAATTCTTCAATAACGTTAATTATTATTCCTAAGTATGGCCCATTTAAATTTTCTGGAGAATAATAATTTTCTTTCAAAAATAAAGTTGGGTACAATTTTTCAACTGATTTTTTTGAATAAGATTCTGCAATCATAGAAGATGCATGAAATCGTGCCAGAGTTTTAATAGCTGATGCCAACTCTACAAAATTTAAGTCTTCTTTTATCGCCTTAAACCCAGTATTTTCCAAATTTTCAAGGATAATAATATTTTCATTAGCCACGTACGAGTTAGCGAACCAAGGCTTGGTACGAATATTTTTTGATAAAATTGGGTTTTCTTCAGAATAAAATTTAGATTCAATTGAAAATCCTTTAACTGATATTGGATTATTTTTAGAAGCAGTTTTTATAAAAAATGTATCTTGACTTACTGCACCTGACTTTTCTCTGACTGATATTCTTAAAAAGTGTTGTTTTGATAAACTTCCTGAAGTACGATTGGAAAACTGACTCGTTTCTGCTGAAATTAATGTAACATTTGGACCAAATCGTTTTTGTACCACTTCATTTATTATCTTTTCACTTAAATTGAATTCTTTTGTTTTTACAAATATCAATGGATTCACAAACAAGAAAAGTGCAGTAATTAAAAATAACATTTTTTAAAATATTATTTTTCTATATTGCGTAATTATAAAATAAAATCACTAACTTGCAGTATTTTAATGAAGAAGGAAAAAAATAAAATGAATGCCTTTGTACAATAATTTTATAATATATTCAATCTTTTATCAAAAATGTAAATTCTGCAGCTGTATTTACAATCTTTTTATTTAACATTTTTTGGGGAAACATGACAATTACTTTTTAAGTTAATACAAAATATTTGACTTTTGATTACGTAATTATATTAATAATAAATTAATCAATAAGACAACCAAACTCTGATTAGTTTATTACTTATCATTATTAAAAATTATTTTGTTTTGTTTTAATTACTCTGTAAGGTCAGATGTGCTAAGGCCTGGCTGTGTTTGAATTTTTAAGAGTTTAAAATTGGGATAAAAATGAAAAAAATTTATAACGCAGTTAATAAATAAATATTAAGCAGCAAAATGTAGTTTTTAATAAGTACTATCTCCAAAAAAAATGTTTTTAGTGTACTTAATGCAAAAAATTTTGAAAAAATTAGGCACTAGATCCAAAAAATCGATTCAAAACGGAGTTCCTAAAACTTGTACTTCTAAAAACGGTATTTCTAAAAATAGTACTATTTTTTTTGCAACCTAGTTCATAACCATTCTTCAAATTTAGTTGAAAAAAATTCTACTTTCAGATCAAGTGTCTATAATTAGTTTAAAAAGTATTGAGCTTTCAACTTCGTATACTTTAAGTTTCTAGATACTCAACATTTTTCGCGTCTAGACAAAACAGATAAGAACTTAATTTTAAAAATTAAAATGTCGATTCCTTTTTTTTTAATTTACTTAACTAAATTTTTTTTTCCTAGATTTAATCACATTTATAAATCTGAAAAATAAAAATGAACTTTTTTTAAATCAAGTAATTTCGTGCAAAATCACCGTGTAATTGGCATCGACGTTTCTTTTTTAATTTACTTTATAAAAGTTTTAAATGCCAAAAACTATCCAGATAACTAACTAACTAACTAGTGCGTGGTTTTACATAATTTTCAAAAAAAAAAATATTAAAAATAATGACCTTTTTTTTGTTATCTTTTGTCAAAGCATTTAAACATGCTATCCCATTTTATTATATCATATGTCATACATAATACTAAAAATTTAGCATTTATCTGTCAAATTTATAACTTTTATGCACAGCGACATATCGCATTGTTATTTTTATTACTCATGACAGAAATTTAAAACCCCCTGTGTGATTATAAATATTTAATAATAAAATATTTTTTATTATCATTAACTGTGTGTGAAATTTGAGAACGTGTATTAATAAAATATTTTTTAACTAATTTTATTTAATAATATTCGAAATTAAAAATTTTGGTATTAAATACTCGATATAAGCTTTATTATATTTACATAAACAATATTAATGAGGATTTTATTAATTTGCATATATTATTTTGTTATAGACTTTTGTTTTACGTTAAAGCAGGTTATTTAAGTAGCTTATTAAATGTAACAACAAATATTGTTATTATTATCTAATATAAATTATTTATGATTTGGTGTACGTACATGGGGAATTATATGCGATTTATTTTAAAGGAAAATTTCATGTTTTTAAGGAGTGCTGCATATACAACAGTATATTAGTTTTTTGAAATTTGCCAACCTAAAAAATGCTAAAAAACTTTTTCAGTACTAAGTCTATTTTTTTTTAGTATTTTATGTATATACGCACTGTAAAAAGTAATTTTCTTATACTAACAAAAAAATTAGAAAATTTTCGAAAAAATTTGTAAATATTCGAAAAAAATCGTATAATTACTAAATTTAGTATATTAACGAAAATTCGAGTGTTCTCGATTTTTTTGTGAATTCGCAAGAAAAATTGATAATTTACCATCTTTTTTCGAAAATTTAAAAAAAATAGTTGTGAATTTGCAACTTTTTTCGTAAAATCACAAATAAAAATCGAGAATTCTCGAATTTTTCGATAACATATTAAATTTAGTAAATATAGGATTTTTTTCGAAAATTTACAAAATCTTTTGAAAATTCACTAATTTTTCGAAAAATTTCTATATTTTTTGTGAATCTAAGAAAGTTACTTTTTACAGTGCGTTTATTGAAGGCTTTTTGTAAATGTATTTGTCTATTAGTCTTTTGGTAACTTTGTTTCTAGATTTCAAAATTTTTGATCTATTTGGATTTGATTTTGTATGATAAAGTCACAGAGAATTCTAAAACACCCTTTTGAACAATTTTACCAATCACATAAAATCCCAAACTCACCAATTTCCCTGCCAATTTCCTAAGTAACCCCAAAAAAAATTATTTAAACGTAAAAGCTAATGTACAAAAAATTCTGTAAACAAATCGATTACTACTTTTATGCATAAGCAATATCATACATATTTGCATAAAAAAAAGTTTTGAGACAAATAATACAAAACACATAAAGGATACTATTTTACTTGAGAAGGAAGCTTTTAATAAAATATTTTATTATCAGTTAATATTATACTTTTTTTATACCCATACATAAAAAGTTATAAATTTGACTTAAAAAAAACTATTTTTTTTAATCAGAAAAAAAAATTTTGAATTTTTATTTTTACTTTTATTTAAGATTGCAGTAAAAATGTGTATTTTTTATGTTTTGATGCACTTTTTAAATAATTTGATGCATAAAATATAGAAATAATAATAAAAATACAAAGCTTTTCCTTTTTTTATGATTATTATTTTTAAAAAAGACACGATTTTTTTTATGAAAGAAGAATTTCTTTTATTATTTTGTTTGTCATCACAGTACAATTTAAAAGTACAAGGAAGCATAAAAAATATTTCAAGAAATTAGAAAAAAATTGCGAGAAAAAAATAAAAATATGACTTTTTACATTGATTTTTGTATAAAAAATAAGGATTGATGCTGACGTACAATAATAACAATGATAATAATACTGCATAAGGAGAAATTCTCCTAACTAGTTATGTCCGGTATTCATCAGGGTGTGTGCAAGCTATGCTGTCCTTTATACACAAATTGCATACAACAAAGCTCAATTTATCATTTAGTTTATGTCAGCTATAACGTTTTACCTTCTCAATTGACATTCCTGACCATTCTCTTTCCTGTAATTAATATATACAGCATCTTCATACTCCTACTCATGACCAATTCATCTGTGCTTTCATTAAATTTGATAAATTTATGGTCTTTTGATTTTTTTTAGTTTATGGATTTTTTATTTGGGATTTTCGGTAATTGAGTTGTTTTGAAAGGAGTTTGAAAATATGCGGTTAAATTTTGAACACATGACTGACTAGGCTTTCTAGATTTTCAAAATTAGTCATCAATTCTTGTTTGACTAAAATTTTTTGAATATTTGTACTAAAAAATAAGCTGAAAAAAAATTTATAAAATTTTACTAAACGAGGATATTTTTGCCCTGCGCAAAAACAATTAATTTTTCTAAATCTCTTTTCTACCATTAAAACACTCTCTTTAATCCGAAGTTCTATACCCGTATGCGTGTTTTTTTCTTTGCACTTTTTGACTCTAATGCTCGTTATTCTCAATAACAAATAAATTATGTCTTTCACATTTTATTACTCAAGCTTTAAAAAAGCTCGTAAATATACCCATTCTATTTTTATGGCGATTCTTTTTACTTTTTTTATGGGAACTTATAAGTGCTAGTTTTTAAACATAATATTTGATTAATTGGATTTCCATTTTTTAAGAGATTTAAACTTGAAAAAATGTTAGTACTGTTTTTTTAATTAATTAAGTGTCTAATTGAGGTAATTGAACAAAGCGATGATTTCTAAGGTATTCTATAGAAATGAGAAAATAGTAAATTATTTAATAAGAATCTAAATTATTTTTTTTAAGAAAAATTTTAAATCTATGAACTTTGGCCAGAAAAAAACTTCCATTTGGGAATATTAATTTTTCTGACCATGACTGAACTATGGAGCAAATTTGTTATTAAAATTATTTATATAAAATTTTTTGGAATACCCATTGATAAATGTAGTTATTTTGTGGAATTTTTAATCTTTTGGAAAAATTCCAAAAAAGCAAAGTAAAGATAAAATATTTTCAATATCTTTAATACATCATGTGGTTTTACTCAGATCGGAATTTGAATTTATGAAATTCCCTTCCACCGGTACATACATCGTTAGTTCTAAGGGAGCATGCAGATAAAAAAAAATTGTTAACCCCAACTTCGATATTTACTCCCTCTCGTGATATTCTAGCATCTTAAATAATAAAAAGTGGGAGTAAATTTTGTGATAAAAGGGGGGTTGTATCTCAAAACAAAAATTGGATTTGGATTCAGCAGAAAATTTTACTAAAGGAAGTCCATTAAAAATTAAAAAAAAAGTATTTTTAAAGTTTTTAAAAAAACCACTCCTATTGACCAGATAATGGTAGAAATAAGATATTTAGTCAAATTTTAGTATGCAAAATATAAATTATGGAACTGAAAAAGCCATTTCTTGAACTTTTTATTATTATTTTGTAACATTAACAGTCTCTTGTACGCCGTTTTCTCGAAATTCTTGTTTTACCCCTTTGCACCTCAATTTTTCGGGTATATAGAGAGGTGGTAGATGAAAACTAACGGCAGAGTTGAAAAAAGTATGAAATTTTACCTACAGGGAACTATTTTTAGCCTTCTATCGATTGGCATTCTTAATGCTTTCATTGAGTGTCCATTTACTTCCACTTGGGCACTAATGGGTTAACCAGTTTTCAATTATAAAAAGTTTATAAATTACTATTCATGTAATTAATTTTTAAGAACTCATCAATTGAAAAGTCAAAAAAGTGAAAATCCAAGATGGAGGTTGACAAATTTTTAATTCCAAGCTTGAAGTAAATTGTTACTGTGAATTAATAAGATTATATAACTTTTGTTAAAATGTTCATTTATTTTGCATATTCATTAATACAAGAAATAACTAATATATTTACAGAATTAAAATATTACTAGTTTTTGTCAAATAAATTTCTTGATCTTACATTTCAAAAAAAAAATATAACAAAAATTGAGTCAAGAAGGTCTTAAATTTCAATAAAATAAAACAAAATTTATAAAATCATACAAGTTGATTCATAGCGATAATCAGGGTCATTAACAAATTTATTTTTTCCAACAATCAAGTCTACTTTCAAGGCATTTTCCCTATTTTTATCTTTAATAAATTTAATGTGTTTCTTTCTTATATTTTCGCAATCTTTAATTTTACAATATGACAATTTTTTAGATTTTGATACAATCTGCTGTAAGGTTAAAACGCTAATGTTTGAAAGTTCAATTTGAAAAACCTCTAAATTTAAAAATAAGTCAAAATCTTCTATTTCATTAAATTGAAATGCAGCTAGGAGCAACTTTTTTAAGTTTTTACATTTGCTGAAGCATAACAAACTATTATCATGAAATGATGATCCATCAAAACCCACCTCTGCTTTTAAGAATTCTACATTTCTTAAACCAGAAAAATAATTAACTCCTTCATTTGTTATATTAAATGATTTTAATATTAATTCAAGTTCTTTTAACTTTTGGCTTTTTGATATTTTTTTAATCTCCTCGTCGGTAAAGTCTACGATGCAACCACGCAAAGATATTAAATTTACAAAATGATCTAGAGAATTTAATAATTCGTCGGGAATGAATTCTAAATGAATACTAGAAATATTATTCCAAGAATTTATTGACTCAATCAATTCTTTTGGTAACATCCTTGACTCAATCTTGTGTAATGGTTTTTGGTTAAATAACAGTTCTCTTAGATTAATGAGTGCTGGCTTATTTTGAAATTTTAAGAATTTCATCTCATTTATTACATCTTTATTTAATGTATCTACTATTTTATTTGCATCAATATTTAAAACACTAATTTCTAAAACCTTAAAATTTTTTAAACGAGATAAAAATGTCATCATTGTTTCTCCTGAATCAACAGTAAAATGCTTTAAAACCAAAAATTCAATTAAATTTGGATTTAGATTTAGCAAACTAGAACCATTTTTTAACTTTAAAAACCCTAAAGTAATGTGATTTAGTTTTTTGTTTCTTTCAATAATCAACTTTAACCTGTCTTCAAAAATAATTATTCGACTTAAATCCAACTGTGCCAGATTATCAAAAAAATGTTCAGTCTTGTATTTAACAAAATCCAACCATTTAATATCTTTTCGTAAACTATCTTGAAAAAATTTAGTTTAAATAATAGTTAGGAACAGTTTTATGAAAGATTATAGCAAAAAATATTTACCAGGTGCAGCCATTGTAAATAAAAATTTCTTATGGACAATTTTTCTTTGTAAGCACCAAAAATTCTACTCCTGTAAAGAATTTTTAAATTATAAATAAAATAGTATTAATTTATTTAGATACTTTAATAAATTAAATTAAGAACAACTTTTAATCAATTTCGAATTTTATCAATAGCATTATTTTATATTAAAACTGAGATTCTTAGAAAAAGGCATAGAGATTCACAAATACGTAAATACACGTGACAAACGTAACATTGTAAGTCAACAATGTTTACCTTTGCGAAAATAAAAACATAAATACTTTGAAAAACCATCGAATAAATAAATTTTGTTCATAAAATGCAATAATATCATCAAAATAATTATTTGTTTCTACACTGTAAAAATTAACTTTCTTAGATTTGCAAAAAAATAGAATTTTTTCGAAAAATTAGTAAATTTTCAAAAAATTTTGTAAATATTCGATAAAAATCGTAAATTTACTAAATTTAGAGAATTATCGATTTTTTTTGCGAATTTACGAAAAAAGTTGTAAATTCACAACTATTTTTCGTAAATTTGCAACTATTTTTTGTAAATTTTCGAAAAAGAATTGTAAATTATCAATTTTTCTTGCGAATTCACAAAAAAAAATCGAGAATACTCGAATTTTTTGTTAATATACTAAATTTAGTAAATTTACGATTTTTTTCAAATATTTACAAATTTTTTCGAAAATGATCTAATTGTAGTAAGTTACTTTTTACAGTGTAATATTATAAATTTTTAGGTTATATAGGTATTTATTTTTAAAGTATAATAATTTTATATTTACCAATAAATTAATTTTGCAGATTAAAAATTCGTCAAATAAAATGATATCTTCTGTAGTAAAACTTAAATTAATTAATTAAATAGCTATAGAAACTTGAAGAACAGAACTGTGAATCGTGATGTAGTTATTTACGAAAATAATCCAAACTGTTAAATCATCATTTAAGCGTTAAAATCGTAATGTGTGTAAATGTTTAGTAGATTTTTATTCAAAATTTTAATAAATATCAATTGATAAGCTTTATTGATAAAATCTACATTATCATAGGACGTTAAACAAAATTAAATAAATCTGAAACCTCTCCAAAAGACTAAAATTTACTTTCAAGACTAACATCAGCACCTTTATATTTTCCAAAATGAATAATACAAATTATTTGGTTGCGTTTTATAGTTGTAGTTTAGGCCTGGAGCATGGCAAATCCGAAGTCCGTTTTGACCTAACGTGGTTAACTAACTTTGCTTTTGATAAATTGATAAAATAATCTAAAGATAAATCTATTTTTTTTGGAAATTACAATCTTTTAAAAAATTACCAAATGTTTCCATTCTCGAGCTATCATTTAACATAAAAACAGAAATAATAATCTTTCTGATAAACATATTTTTCAAGAATATATCTTCTTGTCTAAGCGTAAACTTACTTCAGGAAGATACTTTGATATAATGAATTTAGTCTAAAGATAGTAGCTTGTGAATCGAATTAATATTTTGTCTGGTGTGCTCAAACGTTATTTTGATTTTTAAATTTACCTATAAATAATACAAAAAACCATCTTACATAAAAACCATCTTAAATTCTAAAAATCATTCGCAAATTAAAATCATGGGCTGTATTATAAGTTTTATAAAAAATCTCACCTGTTTAAGTTGCTTTCAAGGTAAGATTTAATGAAACTATTGTAGTTTTTATCACAATTAAAACAGTTACTGTTATAAAATCATCATATTTTATTAAATTTAGACAAGATGAAAATCAACGACCTGGACGAAGATTCATTAATTTATATCTTTAGTCTTTTACCATTAAGGGATAAATTTAATGTTCCATTTGTGTGTTGGAAATGGAGAAATATTAGTAAATATTATTTACGTGACGTTGAAACACTTTGTATATCGACTGATTTAACATTATTTACTAATTTGACTGCTTTGGAAGAATATAAATGTTTCAAGGGGAGCATTATGGATTTAATACCATTTGTTTTAGAAAATTGTGGAATATATTTAAAGACAGTTGAAATTGAAATTTTTTATGGAAATATTGACTATTCACGAGTAGAAAAAGAGATATCTGAATATTGTAGTAATTTAAAAGCTTTGCAATTATTTAATCGTTTACCAAAAAGTCCAAAAACATGCATCAATGGAGCTATGAGTTCATTACTCTTGAAGCTACCAAGTATAACTTCTTTAACTTTGCATCATTTGAAGTTTGCAAGTTGCAAATTAATTAATTTAGTAAATATAAAAGAATTGTATATAAAAGATTGCAAATTTGAAAACATAAGTTTTGATAATTTGAAAAATTTGGAAAAATTGCACATTAAACTATCATCATCAGATAATATTAATTCAATAACAGAGGGTTTAACTTTATCTGGGTTCGAAAATATAATTGAATTCTATTTGATGGAATATAACTCTGAAGAATCATTTGGACTAAAAGAATTTCTCTTGAAGCAAAGTAAATTATGTAAAATATATTTCAAACCTCTTGACTTTGATAAAAAAATTGATGAAACAATTTTGAATTCTTTGCCTTGCAGTTTAGAAGTTATTGGTAACATAGTTTTAAATGAAAGTCTAAAAGTTTGCTTATGTCGTTTTAAAAATTTTAAAATATTAAATTGTAGAATAAAATACGATCTCACTGACAAGTTTATCAAAGAAATAACAAAATGTAAAAAATTAGAAGATTTAAAAATTAATTATTGCAGATATAAATTATCAGCAGAAGGTGAAAACTGTTTTGCTCAATTGAAAAATATGAGATCTTTTAGATTAAATGGATATCGTAAAGATCTAAGTCATTTATTGCCAAGTTTGAGGAATTGTAAAAACTTGGAATATATTGAAACTTATGGGGTGGATGGTATAACAACTGTTTATACCTTAAAACTCAAATTAAGTTTTGAATATGATATTAAAAAAATTATTGAATAAAGCCAATAAATAATAATTGAACTTAAATAAACTTTTTTTTTTTAAATAAACACTTTCATATCATTTAAAAATGGATTCTGAAGGTAAGAATCATATTTTAGAAAGAAGTGAAGTTGATCATTTAAATTTCTAAAAAACACTCTTAAATTTGCAAAAACTACCCCTAAAGTGGAGTATTTTTGATGTATTCGCATTTTGAGTGTCTAGATTTTGTCCATAATGTGGGCTTTTTGGGGTCAAAAATTTATATTGCAAAAACGTGAAATACTTTAAAAATACCCTTTTTAGAGGTAGTTTTTGCTAATTTAAGGGTGATGTTTCAATTTTTAGTAGACAGAACCCTAATAATTGTGATCAGTGACCCAAAAAAACTTGAGTAGTCCAAAGCTTATAACGTCCACTAACTATACAACCCCCCTCCCCCCTGAGACGTGAATAGAGTATAACCCTTATAATTTCTATTTAAATCAGAAATTTATTGAGACACTTATCTAGAAATTTTTTTTGGAAGGGAAAAAACCCTTAAACTTATAATAATTATTAAACTGTCTTAGATGCAAAAGTATAAATAAAAATTATTAAATTAATTAAATTAATCTTAAAGTTTTAAAAAGTAGAAGATAAAATTAAATTAATATTCAAATTGTTTTTAATAAATACACTGAAAAAGTAACTTTCTTATATTAACAAAAAAATTAGGTCATTTTCGAAAAATTAGTAAATTTTTGAAAAAATTTGTAAATATTCGAAAAAAATCGTAAATTTACTAAATTTATATTCTCGAAAAATTCGAGAATTCTCGATTTTTTTTGTTAATTTGCAAGAAAAATTGATAATTTATAATTTTTTTTCGAAAATTTTCAAAAAATAGTTGTAAATTTATGAAAAATAGCAAAAAAATAGTTATGAATTTACAACTTTTTTGGTAAATTCACAAAAAAAAATCGAGAATTCTCGAATTTTTCGAGAATATAAATTTAGTAAATTTACGATTTTTTTCCATTACGTACAAAATTTTTTGAAAATTTACTAATTTTTCGAAATAATTCTATTTTTTTTTGTAAATCTAAGAAAGTTACTTTTTACAGTGTATTTTTAAGACAAAAACAGAGGATCCGTTATCCAAAAGAAAATATAAATGAAATTAAATGCTGCTAATAAGTTGCTAGGGAGCTTAAGGTTTTTCTAAAGGATTTTCTTCGAGCTTGTGAATCATTTATATACATAAATTTCTTACTATTATTTTATATACTGATGTATGTAATAACAACTTCATATTCGAACTGCATTACAAGCACAATTCGCAGTGCATAAAACATAGCCAGAAATTTATTCATATAAATGTATTAACAAGCTCGAAGAAAATCCTTTAGAAAAAGCTTAAGCTCCCTAGGAAGCAATTAGCAGTTACTATTTTCATTGTCTCTCGGTCTAAGAAACCTCTGTTTCTGTATTAAAAGGATTTGTTTAAAACATTTGTAAACTAAAGCTAGTTTTATCTACTACTTCATTTTCTAAAAAAATTTCATTCTAAAAAATTTGAATTTAAGTCTAAGGCAATTAAATAAATAAATCATAAATATAAGTGTGTTTTATCTTATGTTTAGATATATTCTAATTAATTCCAATTTTCCATAATTTATTGTGAAAATAAATTATCTATTACTAACACAAATCATGCATAAAAGAAAAAAGATTTGATTTATCAAATAAGAAAATTTTATCTTTAATTTTTTTGTCTACTTAAAATTTAAATTTATATAGTATTACTGCGCTACCCTATTAGATTATAAATTCTTGATAATTAAAACGAGGAAAGCGTGTCTTATATAAACGTGAAATAGCGTCAGTTTTTTCGGTTGGTTATAATACTGTTGGTATAATAGCGATATCAGTGAAGGACACTTGAGACGTTTTAAATTTAAGTTTGTTATTTATCGTAATTACCTTTAAGAAAGTCTGAATAAATGTTTTTAAGTGCCCTAACCTAAAATGTACGTTTTCTTATTTCTTCCCTTTTTAACGTTATAAATCTAAGGGTCCAGTTAACTCCTTTTTATAGAAAGACAGATGGGGTAATTACAAACTGATGTTACAAAAAAAGAATATACAAAAAACTTTATTTTATTACTTTTTTTTCTATGTGATAATTTTCTTAAGTTTTATTTTTATTCCTTAACGCTTTTTTTTAACGAAGTTTATTATAGATTGCGCATGTTTTGGGAAAAAAAAGGGTAAAATGAGATAATAAGAACAATGAATTGCGCATCTTAAAAAAAAAGTTAAGTATATGTCAAGTGTACTTTATAAACCTACTCTTTTTTGTAACATTAGAAATTTTAGTACTGGTACTATACTTATTTTTTACATGACACTTATTATTATGCGATGCCCTTATTTTTTATATGTGCTTTACATAATTTGTAATTTAAAGGATGTATATTTTCAAGTGTACTTGTACGTGCATTATAATTTATTAATCTTTTAGAAGAAAATTTATTAGATACGAATTTTTCGGATTTTTAGGTTATGTTAACACTTACTTGCGACAATTTAGAGAGTGTTTTTTAGAATAGAACTACAAAAATGTTACTAATCGCTGTGTCCATTTATATACACTATAAAAAATAATAAAATTTTAAGAAGTCAATATTAACTTCGTACCCCTTAAGTCCCCGAAAATGAATAATCCCTTGATTCAAGTTAACGGGGTTAAATCAATGCATCCCAACCTTGAATCAGCTGACGTATATTTGTTAAAAACAATTTTCCAATTTTCCAATATGGTGGACCAAAAAACATGAAAATAGAAACTTTCTACATTATCTGGGGGTTTTCGAGGTCGACAAAAACGTTTTTATGAATGAAAATTTTAATTTTTTTGCCCCAGCATATTTTCCAATTTTCCAATATGGTGGACCAAAAAACATGAAAATAGAAACTTTCTACATTATCTGGGGGTTTTCGAGGTCGACAAAAACGTTTTTATGAATGAAAATTTTAATTTTTTTGCCCCAGCATATTTTCCAATTTTCCAATATGGTGGACCAAAAAACATGAAAATAGAAACTTTCTACATTATCTGGGGGTTTTCGAGGTCGACAAAAACGTTTTTATGAATGAAAATTTTAATTTTTTTGCCCCAGAATATTTCCCAATTTTCCAATATGGTGGACCAAAAAACATTTTATAATAAGCTTTTTACATTGTCAGGAGGTTTAGAGGCCGAGAAAAACGTTTTTATGAAGTTTTTATTTACATGTTTTTTGGTCCGCCATCTTGGAGAATTTGGAAAATATGCTGGGGCAAAAAAATTCAAATTTTCATTCATAAAAATGTTTTTCTCGACTCCGAAAACCCCTAGGTAATGTAGAAAGGTTTTATTTACATGTTTTTTGGTCCACCATCTTGGATAATTTGGAAAATATGCTGTGACAAAAAAATTGAAATTTTCATTTATAAAAACGTTTTTCTCGACCCCAAAAACCCCCAGGTAAGAATATTATAAGAAGAATACTATTTCTGGCTAATGTCCAGAAATTATTATATTTTCGAATTTTCGCCTGACAAGGCGTACAAATCGTACAAGAAATTTTACTCCGAATTAGCTGCACTAATTGTGGGCCAAAATATATATCAAGTGATGATATGCAGGCTAGTAGTTTTAGACACAAAAGTAATAATATATTGGGTCCTACTTCGCTAATAGCGCCGACTAGTGCCGAAAATTTTGGACCCTTGTTGCTTTAAAAATTTTTTTTCTTGGTTTTACCTCAAATGGTTATTTACGTGCTTTTTTTCGATAATTCTTTATTCAATCCAGGGTTGCAATTGATATACTACTTATAAAATCTAAAATATTTTACCCTGTAAAATTAGTAATTACTTATTTTTCTTAACGAATGTAATTAAAAAATGTCTTAGTCTTTCTACAAGTGCATAATTTTAATTAAAAAAAAAATTAATTGAATGAAAATCTTTCATTACATACTAAAATTTTTATTACTTTATTTTAATATTTTGAAGTATTACAAGTAAAAATAATTTAATTTAAAGTATAATTTAATTAAATTTGAATTTTACAACTTAATTATAAAATTTTAATAAATATATAATTAAATAAAATTTAAATATTAAAATTCTTATTTAAAAATAATAAAATACAAACTACTGTGAGTAGTCGAGAGTTATATTTTAATTAAATTTAAGGCAAAAAACGTAAGATTTAATTTTAGATTAAGAATTTTAAATGAAAAATAAATAAATCAAATAGTATAAAAGAGGTTTAATTTTACATTAAAATTTTAGCAAATAAAAGTAAAGTATGTAAGGAAAGTACTAGAATTTTGGATAAGAATTTCCAGCTTAGTTCATGGAATTAGATTAAGACTAATTCGAAAAAAAATAATTAGTAGATTTTTTAAATTTAACAAAAACATTTTAAAAGTTTTGAAGCAAATAAAGTATCCAAAATGTTTTCACTTACCTTACTAACATAAAAAATGAAAAAATTATTTTTAAAACAGTAAAATTATTATAAAAATTTAATGAGCTGTCAGAAGTTTATTTTGATTTACTGTCATATTTCACTGTGTAATAAATTTATTAAATTATAGAAAAATATAATAAGATTTAATCAGGATGCAGGATTAATTATTTCTAGATAATAAAAATCAATTATTGGAAGAAAAAAAAAATTAACTATTCATTTAAAATAAAATTACTCAACTTCCTTTATTAATTATTTAACTTAAACACAAGTAGTAAAAATCCATATTTAGTCAGACACTCTAATTGAATATGCCTTTAAATAGAGTCAAAATATAAACCAAAAAAATATCAAATAATAGCTAGACTTTATACTGGATAAATGCCAAAAAAAATAGAACTTTATTAAAAAAAAAAGTGAGGTTATGTTACCTAAATATTATTATTATCATGTTTAATTATAACATCGTGTATATTTAGAGAAAGGACATAAAATTAAAATTTGTAATATGAGCGAGGAAAATTCTCGTCCGCATATGACACTCTTAGTTTCTTATAGTCCTTTGGGAATATGGTCCATATAAAACACCTGTGTATATGTTTCTATGTAGTAGTTTCAGTAATAGTCATTTCTCCTTGAGTTAACTTTGAATACGATTACCATGAGCTTTATGGACGTTACTATCGTAAATTTAAGGAGATATATATCTCTTCCAAACATCTTAGTTTTTAGGTTAGGATCTTGTGATTTATTGACCAAATTACTTTTATTTACCTGTTTTAACAATTTTTTTGAACTTTTTTTTTGTATTTATTTTATTTATTGATTTTTTCGTTATTAAATATAAAGTAAATAAAAAATAACTATTTTTTAAGCCCCCTTTGTCAAAGATTAACTTAATCCTTTCATGAAAATTAAAAATATTATTTTACGTTTTATTTTTGAATTTGAAATAAAATAATTCCTACTATAAATAAATTTAATTAATGGCAAACTTCATTTATATTTACATTAAAAAAAAATGTTTTAAAAAAAGTATTAGACCAAAAAAAAATTTTTTAATTTGCAAAAAAAAAATTCAAAATTTTTAGTGAAAATACCTTAAACGAAATTATTTTATTTTTTGTGTATATTAAAATTTAAAAAATTAAATTATAATTTCATGGAATAGTAAATAAAATTTTATGTATTAAAATTACTCATCCATACATTAAACTATCAAATTTTATTAAAAGGTTAATTTTTTTAAAAAATAAAATAATTTTATGCTAAATCATCAAAATATTATAATATTTTTAATTAAAATTTTTTATATTTAAATAAAATAAGCTAAAACTAAAATAAATATTAATTTTTTTACTCTAAAAAATGCATTTAATTAATAATCACCTTTACTTTTTTGTTTTAGGTAAGTGCCATTCAGCTAAACTGTCATATTTAAAAAAAAAAAACCTAACCTATAAGGATATTGTAAGTTACTTAATTCTTAATTCTAAGTGAGAGATAAAATTATCATTATTGTTATTTATATTCACATAAAAATATAATGGAAATTTAAGAACGAACTTTTTTATGTTCATTGTTTAATTTAAACTTGGCTTCTGTAAGCAATTTTTTTTTTTGGTTTTAGCATGCCAATGTTTTTTCTTATTATTGCCTATTCAATGAGTATTTTAACACAAAGATAGAGATAAAAGATATTATACTCTGAATAAAGTGGCCAATAATATTGCTAGTGTAAGGTTAAAATGACAAAAGGAAGAAAAAAGATATGCTTTTTAGAGCTTTAAATGTTCTATAGAAAACTTTTTTTTAGGTTAGTTTTTGCCAAGTTTTTAAAAGTAGGCTTATTAAATGGCTTTTAAAAGTAGGATAAAAAATATAAATTTTATTTATCTCCAAAAATTCAAAAAGTTAAAATCTTTACAATATTTTTTTCTATAAGCTTTAATGGAGCCATATCACAGAAATAATTAAACAGAAATAACTTTATCTTACAGCACAGGACCCTGCTAGAGGGTCAATTTTTTAGGCCTGAGTGGTAGAAGCAAATTAGCTTCCCAAAAAGTTGAGACTCCTCTTCTTCGTTTTTCAAATAAATTGTATGGCTAGCTGTTATATTTACTTTAGGGGAAATACCTAATTTTTAATTTAATAATTAGCGTGAAAGATAGCATGATTTAATAATCCAACAAAATAAAAAACTTCCATCGAAAAATAAAAAAATTCACACTGGAAAAATCTTATTAATGCATTGAATGTAAAAAGTTTTTTCTGGTCAGCGGCCCAAAAGTACGTATTTCCCGCATTTTACCGAATTCTACCTGGGACTTTTCATATCTCCATTTCAGCCAGGAAGACTGTATAATAATTTCATTAGATAAATATTTTGTTTACCCTAAAATATTTATTCATACATTATTGTTATGATTATTTAAACTTTATAAATTGTAACTTTTGAAATGATATAGAAAATCTCGATTTGAATTTATATGTAAACACGAAAAATAAATAAAAATAATACAAAAAAAAAAGAAAAGTTTATTCTTGGAAATTGAAATTTTACGAAAGGTGGTGTGTATGGAGTGTTATGGTCTAGTGGAATATTATAGTACAGTTGTAATAGAAAATTCAAACGAAAAATATAAAATCGATACCTACGTGCGTATTTTCATATTAGATATACATATTTTCTATCTCTTTTTATCTTTTCTAAAAAAAAGAATCGCGTGAGTGATTGTATAGAAAAAAAGTAATTTTTTTTTATTTGGTCTTTGTTGTGTATTTACCTATAGAGAAATGCTTCAGGGCTTTTTCGTGCGAGATTAGTTGGCGATTGTTTTTTTCTTTTTTTACTTATTGAAACTGATCATTTCTGTGAATGAAAGCTTTGAAATGTATAAAAATGAAAAGTAAATAACAAAATTGGCTAAGATAGATTTAATATGAAGACTCATAGGACGGTTTTTAACCTTTCCATATGGGTTTTTTTAATACTTTTTCGATCCTATTGCTTTTTGTAATAAAAATTTTTTTTAATTTTTACAAAATTGAGTTTACATCTACCTTTTTTTTATTTAATCAAATAAAAAAATAAATTATTTAAAACCCCGCAGTCTCTCTTGAAAAAAAATTCAATAAATTAAATGTAAATAAAACAAAATGTAATTTCTATAAGTAAATAAAATGAATAATAATAATAATAATAACAATAAAGCTTATTGAAATACCAACACAAAATTATAGGGAGAGATTAAAAATATCGATAAAAGTTTTTTTAGTAAATTGAAAATTATGCAACTAAAAGCTTAATTTTTTAATATCAATTTTTCATTACATGCATTTGTACTTTTTGATGAACACTGTTAAGCTGCTCTGCTTGAAATTTTGCTTTAAATCAGTAATTTTCAAGGACATTCTATGCATATATTTAAACTAATTGCTTGATAATTTATGTTAAGAAGTAAAATGGGTTTGAAGGGGCAAAAATAATTTTTATTTTTTGATGAAATGAAATTGGATTTGTTTCGGATGTAAAGTGGATTTGGGACTTTCTTTTTATAACCGTGAGTCGTATATTATTTTTCTTCGCCAACAGCGAGAAATCATATCTTTTCCGGACGTGCAGTAGCCAAAAAATAAGGCGTCATCTAAAAACGCCGTAAGGCTCCATCTACAAAAGCTTTATGCACTTTGCGTTGCAGCTACGCTTGAGTTCCTTTTACGGCGTTTGTAAATGGAGCCTATGGCAATGGCAATGCGCAGAAATAAATTCTGCCTACTGCACAACTCTTAGGCGGCTATTGTAGAAGGGGTCTTAGGTCTACTGCGTGTACAAAAGAAATAGCTATTTGTTAAACAAGGGATGAAAAGTAGATTTATGCTTTCCAGGCAGTTGTATGACAGCATGAAAAGTAAATAAAAAATAATAAATAATCTACTTTTTATCCCGTGATCTATCACTCAGTTTTTCATTAAAAGCGTAAGAAAGAACGCTTGCCGTGCAAAAAACGATTCTTTCTAACGCGTGTAATAAAAATATTTTTAAATAAGACACCAGTGCCAACCAATTCATGTATGCCAACTTAATTCCATCCTGCCATAAACGGCTTCCCTGATTTTTCGTCTCTACGCATTGCGTTGTGGATGCCTTTGTGGTTGTAACCCCCATTTACGGCGTTTGTAGAATCAGCCTAAGGCCCCATCTACAAAAGCCGCAAAAGAATATATTTCCTCTAAAAAATATTTAAAAATCAATGCTCCTACCGAAAATATTCATTTTTTTCATTTATATCGCAATTTGGAAATAACAGATAACTGTAAAATTTTTAATTTACAAAAATTAATAAAGAAATTTTCGCATTATTACTCCACACTGTAAAAAGTAACTTTCTTAGATTAACAAAAAAAATAGAATGTTTTCGAAAAATTAGTGAATTTTCAAAAAATTTTGTAAATATTCGATAAAAATCGTAAATTTACTAAATTTAGTACATTATCGAAAAATTCGAGAATTCTCGATTTTTTTTTTGTGATTTTACGAAAAAAGTTGTAAATTTACAACTATTTTTCGGAAATTTACAACTATTTTTTTTAAATTTTCGAAAAAAAATTGAAAATTATCAATTTTTTTTACGAATTCACAAAAAAAAATCGAGAATACTCGAATTTTTTGTTAATATACTAAAAATTTAGTAAATATACGATTTTTTTCGAATATTTACAATTTTTTTCGAGAATTTACTAATTTTTCGAAAATGTTCTAATTTTTTTGTTAATATAAGAAAGTAACTTTTTACAGTGCAGTCAATACACGAGATTTGCTTTAATATAGGTTTTTTGGGTCGCTGAACACAAAAATCGGGGTCATTTCGTAAAGAAATTGGGGCTTCGCCCTTAAATTTGCAAAAACTACCCTCAAAAAGGTTTTTTTTTACAAATTTGCTCAGATTTGCACCATACGGGTTTTTGGGCATTGATCAAGAATTTCGAATTCTTTTTCATAAATAATCAATATTTCACCACAAAAAAATAGTCGAAGTTCTTGAATAGCGACCCAAAAAAGGTATCAAAATGCGAAAATAACAAAAACACCCCTTTTAGGGGTAGTTTTAGTTGTTTTAAGAGTAAAATATTTATTATTTTTGAAAAAGAAGTCGAAATTCTTGATTAGTGACCCAGAAAACCTATATGGGCATATCCTGGATGCTCAAATTGCGAAAATATTAAAAACACCCGTTTTAGGGGTAGTTTTTGCAAATTTAAGGGCGAAGTCCTCATTTCTTTACGAAAAGACCCCGATTTTCGTGTTCAGCGACCCAAAAAACTTATAGTAGAGCAAATCTCGTGTTTTCCAGTGAAAATGCAAACCCCCCCCCCCCATGTTTTGACTGGAGTATTATTAGCAAAGCTCGTAAAATAAAAATAATTATTATTAAAAAACTTGAAAACTACATTTTTCTCATTATAAAAAAAAAAAAAACAAAATAGCATTTCTAAGAAAAGTATCTTATATAAAATTCAAAGCTTTAATAACTGCATCAAGAGATAAAGATCAAGACAATAATAATAATAATAATAAAAGATAGTAAAAGTTTGATTACATGCAAAAGATTCTTTTATCAAATGTTTCTAGTTTTTTTTCCCAGTCAATTTCTCAAGGGATATTTAGAATAAAAATAAAGTTGACAATAATAAAAGTCCTTCTTTTCTTATTATTATGTGTTAAGAAATAACTGTGTGTGTGTGTGAGAGAGAGAGAGAGAGAGAGAGAGAGAGAGAGAGAGAGAGAGAGAATATTATTACTTTTTCTTTAATAAAAAAAGCTTTAGAAACTATTTTTAAAGTTTATAATGAAAAAATCTTAATTTTTAAAAATTAATTAATTTAATCTTGGAAATCAAGGAAATATTTAAATTAAAGTTATTTTTTTAACTTTGATTTTGTAATACTTTGAATAAATTAGGTTATTTTACAAACCAGCAGCTGATGTTAATTTTTTACTTTATTAAGTTCCTTTGAATTTTTAATTAAAAATACTCCACATTTACAAAAAAATGTCAAGTTACTTTTGTTTATAACACTTTTTTTGTATTGCAAAACTTTTATTTATTTTAGTAATCCTTTTTTTAGTGTATATGGATGATTCCATGTAATTTTATGAAATCCCCCGTATATCCACATAAAATAAATAAATTATAATACAGATAAAACCGAAATTGGATAGAAAAAATTTCGCACATAAAAAATTGTATAAAATTGAAATAAATTTTTATTAAAAAAAATATTAAATTTAATGTTATTAGATTGAAATTGAATTCGATTATAGTTTTAAAATCGAATTTACGTTAAGTCTTTTGGGTATTTTACTTTACATGTTGATGACCCGTATCGAATAATACTTGTATTATATTGAGGTTAAGAAAAACCTGTTGCGTGTATTATGAGTGTGTGTTAGAGATATAAAATTCTAAAATATTATTATTAATATCTACAAGAAATTACTACTACAATGTTCCAATAATCTTTTATGGGATTTATTATTCAATTATATGTTATTAGGTTATTTTTTTAAAATGGGTTTTAATAGGGTGAGTTTTCTAGTCGTTAGCGAAAATGACAGATAATCATTAGATAAATGGGACAAACTGACTGATGAACGTATTTTAGGTGGCCAAAAGTTTTTTTTTTTAATTTATAACTTTTCTGGTTTTTAGTTCAAAATTAAAATAGCATGTTGAGTATCAAGGACCCAAAAGTTTTGAAGCAAGTGCTTGGTTCACCAAGGAGGCTAAGCACAAGTGATGTATGTTTACGCTAGTGCCAAAAGTTTTTCGGTTACCTGTCTAGGTGTGGGGTAAAGGTAGAAAATTCCGGGCCAAGTTTTACACCTGGGAGAGAGTACATTTTTTTTGTAGAGAAAAATTTTTTTGCTCTACCGGGCGTCAAGCTTGGCACAAAATTTACCCAGGTAGGTAAGAAAAATCATAAGCATCATAGGCAAACAACTTTTAACTTTAGGAAGAACATACATCACTCGTACTCGGAATATCAAGTATCAAAAGTTTTCTGCCCTTGATTATTAATATACTATTTAAAAATATCGTAAATTAAGAAAAAGACAAGGCAAAAACCTTGATAAATTTTGTGGTTCTAATAATGACTCCCAAATAAAAATTATTAAAATTATTATACTCGGTGATTCCGAGCGGGACGTGTTGTTTTTTTTCAAAACGGTAACATTATTTGTCGATGCTTGGATCTGTGCCTGCTATTGGCCGTCAAAAAGCAAACAATACGTCCCGCTCGGAATCACCGTGTAGATTATTACTACACAAAAATTGAAAATTCATTTTATTTTAAATCATTGTGATGTGGGTACCTTGCAATCAGAAAAAATTAAAATTTCCTGATTCAAACTTGCAAATTTTGTAAGACGGCGCGGCTGCGGAGTACATGTTTTCTCATTGCAATCGGAAAAACTGCATCAACTTTAGAAATAAATAAAATTTCCCAAAAATCCTTGGTATATTCCGTTTGCTGTGAAGTTGGCAAATAATTGATTTCTTGCCGCTATCAAGAAAATTATACCAAGCAGGTACTACAATCTATCTAACCCCCCCCCCCTGAATTATTTTTTTATGTATTTTTTGCAAAAGTGAGGGGAAATGCAGTTGGGAAACGGAAAATTTACATTAGATTCCCTACCCCCCCCCCCTCCCCAAAGCCCTCCATGAACAAAAATGCCACATGCCTGAATCTATGGTTAAAAAAATAAAGAATGGCCCAGATCGTGCTTGAAGTGCTTAATTTCTTTTATTAATATTAAATTGCCAGCTAGAGACTCGACTATCCTGTTTTATAATGAAGGGGTTTTTGGATTTTTCGCCAAGATTGCAAGAAAATTCGTCTTTACTAACTGCTATGCAAATATGTGTTCTTTGGTAACTGATAAGTAAAAGCTGCTTGTGACAGAACTTGGCAATTATTAAGTTTTGAAGCTAAAATTTTGAATTTAATTAATTTAACTTTACAAACATCATCAACAATATCTTCTAAAAAATTAATCCCGATATTTTTTTAAAATTTTAATTTAATTATTATGGGTAATAATTAACGAAAATTATAGGTGTTGTAAAATTTAGGTATTTGTGGTCAATTTATGGCGATTTCTAAATTTTTGAATCCACTTTATAGCTGGCATTTTGATTATATTCACTAATTTAGAATATAATTATATCTAAAAAAATTAAAAATTATACCACAAGATTTTTAACAGTGTAGTTTTACTTACTGAATTTAATTTTTGATTATTTTACAAAAGTATTTAAAAAAATATTTGAAAAAAACCCTAAATTTTTCACCTGAAAACCCGTGTAGGTACATTTTTATCTTAAATTGACAATAAAATTATTTTTTCTAAATTTTGCATGCATTTTAATTTACTTAGTAAAAAAATTAGTTATTAAAAAAATTTTATGCTTGAAGTTAAAATAAAAAATTTTAAATATTTTAAAAATAATAATAATAATAATAATAATACATAAAAATCTTAAAAGTAGCGTTTTCGCTGTACACACTTAAGTTATACATTGCGTATAACAACAAAAACAAAAACATTGAAATTTACCTATCCAGGGTAACAAACAATAGAAATAAATACACACACATAAACATTAATATAGGTTTATAGAATATTCGTGATGTATTTAGACCTTCAACTAAATATTTTTGGACTAAAATTTTAGTTTAATTTGACTCGTTGAACGAGAAACTCGTCTCTTTTATCTTAACTATTTTACGATCATTAATAAAAAATTTAATTTTTTATTATTGTTTAAAGTGCCACAGTGATTTTTTAAAAGTTTATTGTGCGTTTTTTTTTTTACTTAAACTTAAAGAAGATTAACGTGACTTTTTTTTTATAAACTTTGGCTTCTTCAGGTAAGAATAAAGGAGTTTTTTATAAAAAGATTTTTTTTTCATATAAGTGCCAAGATGTTATTTTTTTTTTGGTGAAATTTATAGTTACAAATTTTTTTTTTAGTTAAACTTTGCTTATACAGTCAAGTTTTTTTTTTTTTTTTTGAATAAAAGTTTTTAAAAAATCTTTTATGTGATTTATTAGTGGAAATTTTTTTTTTTAATTAGTTAATTATTGTTTTTTTTTTTTTAGTGGACTTTATTTTTTCAATTACTTTTAAAAAATGATGCAGTTTCATTCAAGTTTCTTTGATCCCGGATTTATAAAAATGGATTTAGATCCATTTTTTGATGATAACAACAATCATTTGTTTGACGATCCATGGGCATCCTTTGATAGGTAAAAAAATTACGTTTTTTTTTAATACTAAAAATGGTAAAATAACTCAAAAAAATATGTTTTTAATTTGCATGTTAAAATATTATTATTAATTCTTAGAAAATTACTTAAACAAATAACATTGATAAGAACAGAGTGTATTAGAGTGAGATAGAAAATATTATCTAAGCATTCCAGTCGATGAAATGTGTGTTGATTTTAATCTATTATTTTTCTCTAAAACCAACTCGAAAAACAAAATACACAAAATGTCACCTTTTAAGTATCTTCTATCTCACTCATACTCCCAAGTGTTCTAATTATTTTCTAATAAAATAATTTTTTTTTTTTTTTTGATATTTTTTTTTGTTGGTTTGATGAAAAGAAATAAAAAAAAAAAGTATGCATCAGAGTGAAAAATAATTTTGGATTTTGAACGTCACGTTTGAGATTGAAAACGTGAGGAACATAGTAATTGGTTAACTACAAAAAAAATGTTACATGATATTCAAGATTTTTTTTGTATTTAAACGTTTATGAAATTTAAAGATTATATTTGAAAATTATTTTATTAGAAAATATTTTTAATAAACACTTCATTTTTTAAATTAAAAAAAATATTTATCCTTAATTATGACAACAATACATACTTGCTTGTTAAGAGTATTTAAGTAATTTAGGTTAAATTAAATTTATTTTTTTTACAACAATCAGCAAAAAAAATGTATAAAAATTTCTCTCAATTATTCTTTGATGAAAAAAACCTTTAATTCTCATTTTTACATCTCATTTATATCTGAAAAATAAAAAAAAATTTCTACAATCAATATCGATTTTATAAATACGCTTTATAAAGACCGTATAATTTGACGTTGTAATCTTTCAAGATCGCAATTAATTTTTTTTTTTTTTACTGCAGTTGAATTTTTTCTTTTTTTTACCTGTTCGTTAATAACGCGACAATAGAAAAATAATTTTTTGCATAATCATCGATAAAAAAAATAATTATTTTATTCATGTACACTGTAAAAAAATTGTTTGTTCATATTTATTTAAAAAATTGTTCAATAAAATCACGTAAATAATTTTCTTTAATAAAGCACGTAAAACAATTTGAAAAAAAAGTAATGTCTCTCAACAGACTAATTTTAACTTCTCTGTCTTTGCCCCTACCCTCATTTTTTAATGTTTTCTTCTATACATAAAACATAATTTGACAATAAAAACCAGGCGTGCAAAAATTTCAAGTATATAAGTTAGAAAAAGCAAGCGCATCCAGGAACAAAAAATAGGGGGATTAGATAGGATAAAGTAGTAGTAGTTGAGAAAAAGAAAGAAAAGTTTTTTTTTTTGTATTCTAGTCTCGTTTTGGCGGACACTACACGTGACCAGCCTATGAGAGTTTTTAATGTTATATATCTTTCTTTTTCTTTTTTTTTTTATTTTATTTTTATTGTTGTAAGTACTACTTGGATCTATGTTTATTTGTATTTTTTCTGCAATTAAGGATTGTAATGTGTACAAATTTTTTTCGAAAAAAAGCGAGTGTTTTGACGTGATGTAATTTATTCTAATTTGCTAAGATTAGGGTAGCAGTTTTAATAAAATTTTATTAATATTTATCTACACTATAAAAAAAATTGTGTTTGCTGAATAATAAATTTTTGACAAAAGTTAACTGTTTTTTAGAGTAAACATCCCAGACAATTTTTCGAAGTACAAAAAAAGTTCAAAAAAAGGCTTAAAATTAATTTTTTGCGAAAATTACTTTTTTTTAATTTCTTAAATTTAGTTATTATTTTTTCAGGGTAATTTAAATCATAGTTAAACCAAGTTATTTAGCCTTAAAACCCAGAACATCCAAACAAATTCAAAATTTAAAAAAATTTTCAAATTTTAGAAAATTGCAAAGGGGTGCGCCGCTTTGAAAATGTTCAATTTTGTTTAATTGTAAATTTTTTTGTTTTTTAGCTATTATAAACAATTAAAAACTGCTTTAAATTAAGTTTTCTAAGTCAAATAACTAAAAATAATTGAAATTAATTGGTTTTTGCGAAATTTTTTCGATTTAATTTTTTTTTTAATTTACTTATTTTGCTTCTGGCGCTACAAAACAGTTAGAAACTCATGTAAATAAAGTTTTGTGACCTGAAAATGCAAAACTCAAAACAAACTAGCGAAATTTTAAATTTTGCGAAATTTTCCAAGCGGGGAAACAGTACCTAAAATAAAAGTTTTTTTAGGACCCCAAAATTCCAGAACCCCCATAAAATACCAAATTTTTAGGGTAAAAAATAAATATGTTTAGATTTACAAACGTGCAAGCTCAAAGGCTTCACCTGACTCTCGTGTTAGTTTTCATGCTAATTTCAAAACTTTTGCGCCCTTGATACTTAATAGCTATTTATTAAACAAGGGATAAAATATTGGTTTCGGCTTTGCATGCAGTTGTATGCACAAGCGAACGTAGCGAGCGAGTGCAGACAGCATGCAAAAGTAGAACCCTATATTTTGTCCTGTGTTCTAAAATATAGTTTTACATATAATGGGCAAGAAAGCCGTTTCCCTAGGGCAGAAAATAGGCTTTTTTGCCCTAGATATGTAAAATACTATTTTATAACACTGAATAAATTATTTATTATTCTCTGGAAAAGGTATTAGGATTAATATTATACAACCCTTAATTATCCTAAACAAACTGAGTGCCTCCGAAGCTTCAAATCTCCCCAAAATAGAAAATCTTTCATCTATAAAATGAATAAACTTCAAGCCTAATAAAAATCTATCAAAACGGTGTTAAAATTACAACAAATCAAATAAACTAGAAAATTTAATGAGGTAAGAGATAAAAAAGAAGAAGAGTCGTTAAATAATTTAAATATTTATTTTAACACAATTCAAATAAGATTTAAAGCCAACAAATTGAGAGTAAAATAACAAATAAACAATAGCAGAAACTTTTTTAGGGTAAATGAAATACAAAAGGGGTTTTGAAATATACAAAAACAACCCTTTTGCAAATCAAGTATTGTTTAATCCCATACAAAAAAAAATATTTTTACTTCTTAAATTACTATTTGACTAAAAATCTTAACATAATAAAGTAAATATTGAAAGATTTTAATTAATCTAAAAACATTTTTTAATTATATAAATCTTAAAATAAATAAGAGGATTAAACATAAAACTGAAAAAAAATGTGTCTGAAATCAGGCATTTTTATCATAAAAAAAAAATCTGTATTTTTCTAGTGAAAGTATTTTTCTTCATTATGAGTGGAAGCTCGTATAGGATAAACTAAAAGCAATTATGCAAATCCACACTTTCAACTTTTAACGCCGCGCGTGGTGCGTTTATATTATAATATATTTCTATCTCACTCTTGCTTTTCAAGTTTATGTACATGAGATTAATTAAATATAATTGGAGATATTTTATATTATTATTATATTATTTTGCTTGTACTTGGAAATAGGTATATAAATAAATTAAATTGTTTAAATTAAGTAAATATTTTTTTAAATTTATTATTACGAAATTGACAGCATGGGCTAAACTTATTTTGAATTTAATTTTGTTTGTTTAATTGAAAGTGCTTAAAATCAGTAATAATATTATTTTTATTTCTGTTGTTAAAGTAAATTTTTTTGCACTAAGTTTCAGTGAAAATTTATTATTTGGTCACTTTTTTTCAGATCTTTCTTGTATATTTTGTAAATTTTTTTGATGCTTACTGACCTTGTGTTTTACGATACAATGCATTAAGAACATATTTTTAATTAGCGTCGTATTCCTAAATTGATTTTTTAACTCAGGTGTAAAATTGCAAAATTATGCAGTGTAATCAGATGGTGTTATGACCCATTGCAGAAAAAAGGTCACTTTAAGCCCTTGTCAAGAAAACGACTATTTTACAATTAAACTAACAAATACGCATTTTGAAACCTGTCAAATAAAATATTAAAAAAGTAAATAAAAAGTATCAAATTACACAGAAAATATTTAATTAAAATATGATACATCTGAATTAAATGCATAATTTATAATAATTAATTAAAAGGCTGAATAATATAATTAAAACGAAATACATCAATAATTAATTAAAACATTGTTATTACATTATCATGTACAATAAACAATAATTTTATCTTAAAATCTTCAATTCCCCAAATAGCAAAAACATACTAATTTCAAAATAATGTTAACATTTATGCATGCCATGATATCAATTTAATTACACAAATTACCAAAATATTTATCAATTACTAATAAATACAAATATTTTTTAAGTACAAAAAATTGCATAATTTAATGCAGTAAATTAATGCTTCGAGATAAAAATGCTTAATTTTTTTTTAGTATACTTGAGAAAAAAATTACTCAAATTTATAAGAGAAAATAAGTGGCATATATTATATTTAAGTACAACGACCTACTATAACTGCTACTTCAAAAATCCATGTATGCACTCTTGTAGAATTTGAAGATTTCTTTTTGCTTTTGAAATTTATAAGAATATAATATAATTTATAATTTATAATTTTTTATGAAAATGTTTTAAAATTAAAATGACAAAAAATTGGATTTAAAATTGACTTCGAAAACTACAAATTAATTCCCTTAAAATTAAATTTCATGGTTGGAAAAGTTTTTGCTAAATTACTAGATTTCATAAAAACAACACGTCAACTTTACAAACAAACACTTCCCCCTTAAAAACTTATTAATTATTTCCAAGTAGTAAATAATCTCTTATCAGTCTAAAAACATAGTACACACATAAATTAGTCTTTACACAACACAACAACAACAATAATAATAAACTTAGTAAAATAATCTTATTCTGAGAAAACTAAACATAAACGACGAAAATATTAAGATATTACTTTATTTTTTTAATGGTTTTGCTAAGTTTACTGCAATGCAGTTAAATAATAAAGTGTGTAACCTGCAACGTATATAGAAAATTTTTTGAGCCCACACATATTTGGTAAAGTCTTATCATATACAAGTAAAGAAAAGTAGAGGGATTAACTGTTATATAGTAAAAACTTTTTTGATAGATAGATAGCAAAAAGATTTAAAGAGAAAATTTTAGCTTACGTTGACAAGTTACTCTTCACTAATACTCTATTTTATTCTGATACTTGACATATAAGTAGTTGACGAAAAATAGCTAGATAGATTTTTATGGAACGATAGACTTGTCAAGTATTTTATATTAGCAACTTATCAAGAAATGATGCTCTTTTTTATTTTTTGGTTTTTTGTTTTAGAAAAATTTTTATTATGATTTTTTAATACTTGACATTTTTTTATTAACTTTATTTTTGTGTGAGTAACTTTTTTGGTTTTAAGTTGTTATGTGATAAGCAATTTTTCTTTTGAATTAAATATTGTTGAAATTACTTTTTTCGAGATTATATGAAAAGTAATAAACAGATAAGCAGCTTTTTTTAATTTTTTGAAAATTTTCAGATTGGTTGAATACCCTTTTTTTATTTTACTTAATGCAAGTATAATTTAGTAATACAAATAGCATTTAAAATACTTGAAATAATGACATGAGAAAGTACTTAGTTAAAATGTGCATCTGGTACTTGAGACTTTATACGAAGGATTACTTGAACCCTTATAATATGACTAATGTTTATTAAGTCCTTAAAATGACGATTTTAGCATCAGCCCTTTATTTGTTGATTAAAAAATAGGATTTATTTGTCTGCAATTTAGTTTTTGATAAAATAGATTATAATTCATTTTTTTAGGCAAAAGTTTTTAAAATTATTTAGTAATTTTTTATAGAAGGTTAGGTAACAAATATGATCTGAAATCAGTCTGCAAATTCAAAATGTAGATAAGACTTTTCGGGCTGGTCACGTGATAGAAAAAAAATAGCATGTAATAGATGGGTACTGTCCACAAGAATTCCATTCTTAAAGCATTGTCACCTGATCAACCCGAAAAGCCTTATTTACATTTTTGAATTTGTAGGCTGAATTCAAATTTCGCGCCTTTTTTGAGTTGTTTTGAGTAGCCTTCATAATTAGTTTGTCTTCGAGGAATTGAGAAATGGATTTTCCAGGTGTGCTGTACTAACTGTTACCCAATAGTCGGGTCGGGAACCCAAAATTTTCTTCAGTTGGGTCGATTTTGGGTAGCCAAGGAAGGTTTCGATTCAAAACTGCAACTGCAGGCCCTTTTAGGAAAGTTTCGAGCCTTACATAAAATCTGACAAAAAACAACGAAATTTCGGGTACCTGCGACCTGACTTTTGGGTAAACGAATACCCTTTAGGGGTATTACCCTTTAAAGTTTAGTTCTACCAAAACAGAGAATCGGCCACGTTAAGGTGACAAACCGCCCGCCTTGTTTATTTGGAATTCAACACTCGTTATAAAAATATTAGGGGTATGTGGTTTTACCCTAATTTCGGGTCAGGTGCCAAAAATTTCGAGTTTTTTGCTTGAAGTTGGGTCAGGTTTTGTATAGCCAAGGAGCTTCTGATCCAAAACTGCAACTGCAGATCTTTTTCGAGAAATTCCGGGTTTTACACGAAGTTTTACCTACGAAATTGTAGGTATCTAACCCTACATTCGGGTAACTGCAAATTCCTAAAAAATACGACTAAATTTTTTGGGGTTTTACCGAAAACGTTTACTTCCCAAATAATGGGTCCTCCCCTCCATCATTAAAAATTTGCGGTTTTCATTTGATTATATAACCTTGAAAAGTCATTTCATTTGCGAGAAAAATTTTAATTCAAATTTTTTGTGAAAAAATGCAGTGTTTTCGATCAATATAACAAGAAAATTGTTCATGTTCTTAGGCTGAAAAGTTAAAAACTACACTGCTTGTAGGTAAAAGTACAGTCTTTTGTTTAGTATTAACCTTTAAACATTCTTCATTCATACAAAAAACTATTAATTACAGTAAAAATTTGTTTAAATTAAATATAAATTTGGCTATCAAAGAAACCTACAAGCATTCTTCTCCTGAATAAAAAAATAACCTATTAACTCATAAAACAAAAAGTTATATTCGTATATGTCAGAAAAATATTTTCTTTAAAAACAAAAAATTTTTTATCATCGTAATGATGATGATCATCATCATAAATAATGCTTTAACTTTAAAAAAGTAAAATTTAGCTTATCATTTATTTTCTGCAAAAAGTGTTCTACTTTTTATATTTTTTGTTTCCTAACTAAAGGGCAAAGGTAACTAAAAAAAATGAGAGATCAAATGAAATATTTTCGCGGGAATTGAAGCAATATATTTTTTTGGAAAAATGTAACTTCTAGTAGTTTAGTAATGTTTATGCCCGAAGCACATTGACTCTCATTTATTTTATTTATTATGTACATTAGACTGCGCGTTATTTTGAAAAATGTTTTTTTTGTTTTCACTCTTTTTGCATTTTCAAATGAATCCAATTTTAATACTTTTTATGAAAAATGCACAGGTTAATCTAAAAAGAATTTTTAGTTACATAAATATTTAATTTTATAATAAAATTTCAAGCATAATGCATCAAATAGAAACTCACTTACAAAATGTTAGACCTAACTTTTGCAGAAAAAAAATAAAATTTTACATTTTTATTTTATAAACTGCAAAAAAAAGCTTTTATTTTAACTTATAAATTACATTAATTTAAATTGTTTTTAAGAAAAAGGGAGCAGAGAGTATAAATATTTATAAATAAAAAAGAAAAAAACTTTTTTTAATCGTGATAATATGATTGATTATACTTTTTTATAAGAACTAACTTATAAAAAAGCTTTTATCTTAAAGTAAGAAAATCTTTTTCTGTTTTTAATTGAAAAAAATAAACTTTTTCATTTAGAATAAAATTTTTTTATAAGATTATATTTTATTTTTTATTATTTTTATCTAATTTTTTGATTTAATCAATGAAAGTTTTGTAATTGAGTTACAGAAGTATCGATAAAGAAAAATTATTTTTCAAGTTAATCGTATTAAATTTATTAAGTGTAGTTTCTGATATTTCAAATTATAAATATTTTATTTGAAAATAAGTACATCAAATTTCAGTAAATTACTTTTCTCACTAGCAAGTGAAATGCACATGTTTTGCATAAACAGGCGGTGTCTGAATGACCGAAAAATCTTAGATTACGACCCAAGGTCCGAAAAATAAAGAATGGTTTTAGTTATACGTAAATTCGGCTTCGGCTCCATGGTAAACTGAATTTCGGGGCATTCTTATTTAGGGCCAAGGATCATACATGATTTTATTTCATCAGAGATAACAAATAACGCATATTTTAGACGCGAAGTGGCCGCAAAATACGTGATTTCTGGAAGAATATATTTTTTTTATTATAAATTTTACGAACCTTGGCCATAAAAAAGGTAGTTTTCAATTCATAGTTTGTTAATTTTCTTGTGAATTTTCATTTTTTTCATTTACTACTTCAAAAAAAACATTTGAAAAAATCATAATACCTGAAAAGCTCCATATATATTTTATCACAAATAAAAATAAAAAACTTTTATCCACATATCCATAAAATTTAATAAATCAATTAATTGAAATCCAATACATACTCATTAATTTTCCTTCTCTCCCCCATTTTTTTAGTACATAACAATAATAATAAAAAAGAAAAAAAAAGCTATACGAGTTGCATATAATATTGAGATTATAAAAAAAAGCTAAGTCCATAATAGTCGAAAGCTCTCTCCTCTCTCGCGTAATAATAAAGTTAATAGTGTCATAAATGTCGCTCGTTATCTTCTATGATATGGCCACTTTTGTCGTTCAGGATAATGGCTTTGCGCGCAATGAGCATATTATTTATATCCTTTTTTAATATTTTATTTTTAAGTTCGACAAATTTCTTGATAACTTTGGGTTTGTATTTAAATACAGTTTATTAGATTGTTTTTAAATAAATTTTTAGTATTATTGAATTTAATAATGTTAGTTTTATTCAATTTTTATTGGGTACTGTTTCTGTATACTAGTCTGGATTGAATTTTAAAATTTTTTGATTGTTTATAGGCTTAAGGTACCAAAAATACGTTTTTAAAGCAGCGTAATGTAATGATAATTATGAATGGTCGAAATTCAACCAAAATTTCGTAAATCTTATTTTTTGGTCAAAATAAGCCCATTTTCAGCTGTCATTAATAAAATTTAATATAATAAAATTCTCAAAATAACTACCAGTCTAATGTACACATGCATACACACATACACAAAAAATAATAATGCACTTTTGATTTTCAATAAAATACAAATTACTCTTTCATTTTATATTATTAAAGATTTTATTTTAAATTACCTGATATCGATTTTTGTTTATTTCAGATAAAAAAAATAAATTATTTAAAAACTCACATATTTCATTTAAAAAAAAAGTAATATTTTCATTTAAAAATTTTTACACGTACGAAAGTATTTTCTTTTTTTAATAAAATGAAAGCTAATCCAAAAAGCTTTTTTCCTTCCGGCATCATATCGTCAAATCACATTTCTTTCTCTCATTAGCTCGCTCTTCTCTACTCTTTTTAGCTTCGAGGCAAATCTTTTTCAACGCATTTAAAAAAAAGCTTTCAGATAATGAATATTATTATTATTATTATTCGAATATAATTTAAACATATGTAAAATTTTGAGGTTCAGTAATCTGCTTAAAAAGGGTGTGGGGTTGGGAAAATAATCCTAAAACCCAGATTTTAAAAAACTTGTTGAGTTGCTATCAATTTTCTTAAAACGGAAGACACATGGAAATTAGGAGGTGGTAACCTTTTATTTGAAAAATAAATACGCCCTCTTTTTTTTGCTAAAAACGATAATATTTTTTATTCATTCAACGTGATTTGTTCGATTTTTTTAAAATAAAGATAAATGTTATTTTAATTTTATTTTTTTAAACAATGTTTACTTATCAGAAAATTTTTCTCTAAATTTTTTTATTTCTTTTTAAAGGAAAATAGTTTTCCTTTGTATAAATAACTGAAACTTTTTGGATTGTTTTTTTTAATTTACATTTTAAAATTTTTGCTTTTTTAAATAATTCATTTACAATTTACTTAAGTTCGGTTTTATTGATAAAAAATATTTTTTTAGGAGAGGCAGCGAGAATTTTTATAGATTTTATATTCTGATAAAATAACTTTCTTATTTTTTTTCAACTCACACATTCGTGGATTAAAATATATATTTTTCACACACACAGACACACACACAGATTTAAATAACAAAAATTTTTGAAGAAAAATATGAATGAGAGAGAAGGCAGAATAAATTTTTGCATTTCTTTGGATTTATGAATTTATATTTTGAAATTCTTGGAAATGTATGTTATATTTACTTTTGAGGAGTTTGAATTATGAATTTTAAAATAATAATATGGAATGATTTTTATTTTTCTAAGTGACCTTTGCTTTGGAATTTTGGTTTGGGTTTATTTAAATAGTCAAAATAAATGTTGACATTGAATTTATTTTATAAAGGACCTTGTGCGATGGTGTGCATTGAAAATAATCAAGCGAACAAAATTTTTTAAATTATGAAATAGTAGATTCCGATTCACGGACGTAAAATTAAAAATATTGGCCCATGTTGCTGGAAAATTATCATCTAACGAAAATCTGAGAATTATGAATTGCGATTTGGGGCATTTTTATGCCCTAAATTGCATACGAAAACTTTTTTGTCACAGGCAAAAAAATGAAAACTTTTTGGTGGCTTTGCCGTAACCGAAACCTAAAAAAAAGTTAATGAAAAAAAAAATTTTCTTTTTGGACCAAAAATTTTTTTTTAAGTCCCATTCATGCCGTGGTGCTCGCATTTTAAATTAGTGAAATTCATTTTAAAAAAAATTTTTTTTACATTTTGTACGGCTCTTGTCCATAAATAATTAATGTCCCAAAACGCAGTTTACCAGCCTCGGCTTCGCCTTGGATGGTAATTTACATTCGGTTTGGCCATTTAGGCCATTCTGTACTTCTATGGACACGAGTCGCAAATATACTATTGAAAAAAGCAAAAATCTAAAAAAATTTTTTTGCCTGTCTTTTTTTTATTTTAAAGGTTTTAGATAATTTACATGGTGTAAGGGTCATGCATGAAAATTAGTAATTACAACTAAGCATTTTTTAATGAGATCATATGGCCGTTTGCTTATGCAATGCGTCCAATTTAATTGCAAGCAAATTTCAATATTTTACTAGTAACCAACAAAAATATATTTCAAAAATTTCAAAAATTGCAGCTAAAATTAAATTTTCCTAATATAACTAAGTCACATATATTCGTATTCGATAACAAGTATCCAGTAAATAAAACTCAAAAAACATAAATTTATAACTAAAAAAAAAGTTGAAAACCGATCATTTATGTTTTTTTCATACCAGCACCCAACACATAGTACAGTTTAAAAGCGTGAAAACGTAAGTATATACAAGGGGCGTTTTTCAGCTGTTGATCTCATAAAACCATTCCCACACACATACACAGTTTATATCAACCGGACGTTATAATATAATATAGTAGGGTGTTATAGGTTTCGTGTACATAAATTTATTTTCGCTCGAATCGTCCGGTTTTGAAAATGAAAGCCCAGCAAAAAATGTATAAATTTTAATTGCTTAAATTTTATAAATTTATGCGCTAAAACAAAGAAGCTCATTAACTTTAAAAAGCATAAAATTAATCTATTGTCGATATATTCCAGCACCGAGATACTGAAATATATATAAGATGGTATAGACTAAGCTCTTATATTAGCATATCAATGTTAATTGATGTTGACTATAAACTAACTTTATCAGTATATACTGATAAAGTTTTATATAAGTAATCCTACAGTGATTTGGGGTTTACCTTAAATTAGACAATCTAATTATTATTGAGATACGTCTATACACTGATTAAATAAATTTTCGCACAAAAATTGCACTTTATTGTATGTATTTAACTGCTGTTTATTTAAGATATTGTGATTTTAACTCGGCTCTATATTGGACATTAAAATTATTGCTCTTATAATATTAAATGCTTTTTATTGTTATGACACATCAACAAAAGCTAACATATTAGATTTTTTATGGTTTATGATTTTTATGCTTTAGTGTAAACATATAAAAAATTTATTTAGCTTTTTTACTTTTCTGTAAATATACACTGCAAAAAATTTTTTGTGGCTATAATTTATGACAAAAGTGAATATTTTCCAATTGAAAAATTTACTATCATCTAACAAATCAAGTTCAAAACAACCACTTATCCAAAGGCCATATTTTTTTCTGTGTACATAGAAAATAAATAAATCATTGGTAAAAAATAAATTTTTCTAAAAAAAAAATAGAGAGAGCCTTTAACGAAAAAGTGTTTTCTTACCTCAGGGAACGTTCACTTTGAGTTAAAGGTTTCTTTCTTGTCATCATCAATAGCCCCTAAAAAAAACATTAAAACTAAGAACATCTCTATATCATTCTCTCAATAATTTATGTCGTTGAATACCCTTTTTCGTTCAAGATATAAATCGTTATTGATCGTTTTATTTTTTCCTTTAAAAAAATTTTGGTCAGTTTAAAAACAAAAAAAAATAATTTTAATTAATTACGCATACTCACACACACACACACACACATAAGTATAAAAGATTAATATAATAATGTAAGCCACAATAAACGTTAAAACTGTCTAATTAATTATGTAGGAAAACTTCAACTAATTCTCTAAAACACAATGCCAAGAGAAGAGAGAAATATAACTGCCATCTTTATTATTATTATTATTTATACTGTGTGTTTGTGTTAACTCGACTGAATATATAAACAATATAAATTTCTATTGTATTTTTCAACATGACTTTTTTTTTTAATAGAAGACTAATGCAGACATTTTTTTAAAGGGTCTATGGTACATTTTTCATTAAAACAATAGATTTTTTTGATGAAATTTTAGTTCCTTTTTTTAAGTGACGTGTGGGTGAAATTTTGTTGACGAGATGTTTGTTATGGGAGCTTTTTTTAATAATGAAGGTTTTTTTTGTGAGCTTGAATTTATTATTTGATAGTAGTTTTTTTTTGTTGTTGTAAAGGGTTGCGACAAGGGGAACTGTACCTGTTGACTTATTTTTAATATTTTTAGAAGCATTTTTAGCATTTTAAGTAAAATATAGTCAAGGCTAAATTTTTTTTTTTTAATTTGTATAATTTTAAACTATAGGGGTTCAAAGTTAGCCAAATTTTTGGTCACATTAGGCTTGGGTTTTTTTTGCTTTAATTTAGGTCTGGTTTGGGATTACGCCGAAAATTTTTTGAAAGAGGTCGCATGTATCGTTTTAAATCGAAAATTTCTCTGGTCATGCATTTATGATTAAAAAAACAATTTTTTATAAAAAAGTATACATATACTGTAAAAAGTAACTTTCTTAGATTTACAAAAAAAATAGAAATTTTTCGAAAAATTAGTGAATTTTCAAAAAATTTTTAAATATTCGATAAAAATCGTAAATTTACTAAATTTATTATATTATCGAAAAATTCGAAAATTCTCAATTTTTTTTTGTGATTTTACGAAAAAAGTTGTAAATTGACAACTATTTTTCGGAAATCTACAACTATTTTTTGAAAATTTTTGAAAAAAAATTGTTACAACTTTTCTTGCGAATTCGCAAAAAAAATGGAGAATTATCAAATTTTTCAATAATATACTAAATTTAGTAAATTTGCGATTTTTTTCGAATATTTACAAATTTTTTTGAAAATTTACTAATTTTTTTGTTAATATAAGAAAGTTACTTTTTACAGTGTAGAATTGGACAGCCAGGGAAATTACGCATTCCAGATAATTTTACTAGCAGATAAAAAATTAAAACTTTAAAGTTAAGTACCCGAAAATCCGGTTAACCAAAAACCTCTATTTTAAACCTACACAAAATACACCGAAAAAAAATTCTATAAATAATTAATTCTTAAAGAAATTAGATTAAATTTACAATAAAACGTAGAACTCAGAAGGTATTACACATGAATAAATAAATAATAGGAAATCATTTATCGATTTCAGAGTAGGAACGAGATAGAAATTATATGATCCGCACTATTGAATATATCTAACAAAGGATATTTGTGGTTTACATTCTCTCTCTCTCTCTCTCTTTCTCTGTTCAAACTAATATTTCTTAATTTCTTTCTTATATTACTTTTAATTAAGTCATTATAAACCTTTCGTAATTCTTAATTTACTCTCTGCTTTTTTTGCAAACTATGTTGTTTTTTATATATTGAGTAATAAACTTTTTTATATGTCTTTGTGAGCATGTATGTGTGATATAATTAAAAAGAAAAAGTATTATTTTTCTTTTCCAGAGTGTAATTTTAAGAAAACTAAAAAAAAAGGGTTATAAAGTATTAATTAGTTTTGTGAGCCTGTAGGTATGCTACCAAACATACAGCCAAGTAATTAATAAGTTAATAATTAATGTGATTTCTCTAAGCCTCAATTAATAGATTAAGATATTTATTATCAAATTTTAATGGCAATAAAAATCCGTAAAATCTTTTCAATTAAACATAACAAGAATGATAAAAGATTTATTGAAGAGCCCAGGATAAAAATAAATATTCTCAATTCGTAAAAGATCATTATTTTTCCAAACTTTATATAAACTCCTCTTTATTCAACGAGATGAATCAACTCTTCTTATTATTGTCAACAACAAAATCTAAGGGGTTCTCTTTGATGCTTTAAAGAAATTCTTTTTTTACTTCGATTATTATTGAAATCTTTTTTTCACTGGTTTATTTATGAAAAAAATCTATTAAATTAATACGGTTGTTTAATCTAAAAAAAGAGGGTAAATGACGTTTATACTTGACTTAAATACAAAAAGTATCTTTTTTAAAAATTGGGATTAAAATCTTAGATGACTGTGAGTAATTAAAAAAAAAGTCTATTTTTGTAAAGAAAATAAATGAGATTTTGAGAATTAGTAAACTTTCTAATTAACGTTCGTTGTTGTTTCCTTTAAAATTTCAAAGTCAATTTAAACAAAATAAATCTTTTGTATCAATCTTAAGAAGGAATCGATTTTCTTCTAATAATCTCCAAATTAAAAGTTATAAATTTTCTAAGTACTGACCAAGAACCAAGTTTCTAAAAAAAAAGGTACAGAAAAATAAATTTTATTTTTTTAACAACTTTTTTTTCTTTTTTACTTAAACTTTTACTGACCTAAAACTTTATTTTTTTGTGTAGGTGAAAATTGTTATATGTCGAATATAAGACTTGAAAATGTGATAACGAATTACTTGAAAAATTCTTGAAAAAAAAAAAACTTTAGGGTTATAAATAGTTTTGTTAGAGTAATTTAGTTGAATTAACTTGTCTAATTTTAAAGGAAATAATAATAATAAAAATTTTTTTATTTATTTATATTTCTAAAAAAAAATAGAACTTTAACCATAATTTTATTTTTTTATGTGTACTTAAACAAAAAAATAAAAGAGTTTGTTTAGACAGTTTTATATGAAAATCACCAATTCATTATAAAAGTTTTTCTAGTGCCTTTCTCTTTATAAATAAACGTACTTGAGGGACTAAAAAATAAAAAAAAAATTTTTAAACTGTCTAAGTAAGATACTTAAAAGAAATTTTTTTTGTTGAAAGTTTTAATTTTGAAATGACGTAATGTATAATAGAATTGAATGTAATTCGAGTATGATTTCACGGGATGCTGGTTATGTGTTATTTAGTTGAGTGTCATACTATTGCCTGAAGGCCTTTATTATATAAAGGGAAATGGAAACTATCAAAAGCACTTACGTGGATATACATTCATGACGTTATCTTCTTGTAATCTTCTGAAATATGAAAAATTTCATGCCTGACTTAAATTTTTTTATACTACTTTTATTTTTTTTTAGTAAAAATAATTATTTTTTAATTAATTTTTTTTAAGTATGTCTGACTGAATTTAGGTTATACTACTTGAAAAATATTTTTTAAATTTATTTTAATCATCTTTCATTATAATACAATAATTAAATAGTTCTAACAAAAGAAATAACTTTTAAGCATATCTGAGTAAACTTAATTTATAGCACATAAATTTTTTTAAATCAATTTAATGCTTTATTATGTAAAATCAATTATAATGAATATCGTTAATTAAATTAAATTAAATTTCGAGGTATAATTGTCTTGCCTGACTAAATATATTTTTTACTACTTATATGCTATGCAGTCAAAGTACCAGCAATGTTAAGTGCAACTTAAAATTTTTAATGGAGTGAAATGAATCCAACCCAGTTAATTATACGTTTTTTGCTTGCCAAATACGATACTGAATATTTCATCTATTTTCCGATGCCCAGTTTTCAATAATTAACACTTTATTGCCCAAAATAATCAATAAATTTTTTGAAAAATATTGCTAATTGAGACAATTTTTGGTATACCTCTTAAATTTTTGGGGTCGTTGATGACAATTCTAAAATCAGATTTTTCAAAATGGCGGACCTAATTCCACATTTCTAAGTTTTAATCACAAAATCGGTAATTTAAGCTATTCCAAACATTTTAACGTATACTTACAAACTTTATTTGATCATGTCCAAAAGTCTCACTTTAAACGTGATTGACGACTCCGAAAACTGTAATTCGTCTTTAAAATTCCCAATTATGAGGTTAAAACTTATAAATGCGGGATATAGAGTCAGCCATTTTAAATTTAAAAAATTTGATTTTAGAAACGTCATCAGCGACTCCGAAAACTCAAGATTCATACCTAAGTTCGGCTCAATCAGCAATATTTTTCAAAAAATTGTATATTTTTGGTTATTTTGGATACATTTTACTTCATTTAAAGTGTTTGGATGCTTTTAACATTACTGTTGACTTGGCAATTATTTTAAGCACAAAATATAACCCTAAAATTAATCATAAAAATTATTTCATGTGCAGCCGAAATCATACTTAACTACTTAAAAAAAATGTATTAACCCTTTTTCAAAAATAATTTTATTATCAACCATAAAAAATATCACATAAAAATATATTTTATTACGAACTCAAACAATTGAATTTCCTTAATAATAATAAAGCTTAGCAAAAGAAGCTTATATTTTTGATATATTTTGTGGCGCCTTATAATTCCGGTACATAATAAAATTGGACTTACTAAATAAATATTGCGTGACTTAGTAATAAAATTCATTCAACTAAAAAAATGAAATCTGATTAGTTTTATTATTTTAATTAAATATATATTAATTTTTATATCGTAACAAAAAAGAGGGTAAAAATATCAAGGGGATATTAAAGCTCTAGTATTTTAATAGCATCGATGTCTATAAGAAATGGACTGTGTAATTTTTTTATTTATAAGATTTGAGTAATTAGAGGGAGGGAATATAATAGAAGAGTATATTTAAGCTTCTTTTTGAGGATTTTTTTACTTCCAATTATCTGGAGATTAAGATTAAGCCTATGTCAATTATATGCTTTGTATTATAGAAAAGCTTTAAATTAAATAACAAATTATTATTATTTTTTTTAATTATCGAGAAAAATATTGGTTTTTTAGGGTTGGATGAAACTGAGTATTAATTTCTAAATTATCTTTATTTTTCTTAATTATTTTCATACCTTAATTATTCCAGAGTCTTAAAACCGAAAATTTTCAGGAATTTTGTTTTTCAAAAATGGGCCCTAAAAATTTCGACCTTAAATTTCGAAAAATAAAAATATTTTCAAATTAATTCTCGGTCTAATATATACAAGCTAATTTAGTTAAATTCTTAATTGATATAAAATAACTTAATCAAAATCGATAATATTTGAAATATTTCTTTATTTTAACATTAATTAAAAGGAATTTCATAACCTTAAAAAAATCTAAAAGTATTTTTTAATTAAAATTCTTTGTTCTTCTACGACGTTCATAATTAAAATTTTATATTATATTTTTTTCTGCAAACTAAAAAAAAATAAAATATGACATAAAGTATTTTCAATATTTATAACAACATTAAAAATCTTGACATTTTTCCAGTTCATAAAAATTGACTAAATTTATAATAAAAAAGATCCCCTTGTTAAAACCCGAATTTTTTCAAGAGTACATTTTTCTTTTGATAATATTTTCTTTTGGTCATTCAATATTTTCGTTAATTAAACGAGAACTTATTGTATTTTTAACAACCAACCGTATTGAATGTAGAGAAAGTGAGAGAGAGAGAAGCACTTGAATGCTTGACAAAGCGTATTAGAGTGGCCATTTCTCAATATACACAGCCCTTTCTAAATGCAATGATCCTTTGATGTTTAGAGTGGACCAGCGAAGAAAGAGGGGTAGGGAGAATGAGTGAAAACCCCTTTATACATAGACGACTTAGCTAATTTAGACAAATTAATTTCAATGATATTAAGAAAATTTATATTAATTAAAAAATATTTTTTGATGTTACAGTATAATGAACAATAACCCAGCTGAAAAACCAGATCCTGATAATATTAAAATGTTCGTTGGACAAGTACCTAAAGATTTAGACGAAAATGATTTACGTTTAATATTTGAAGAATTTGGTCGTGTACATCAAATTAACGTACTGCGTGATAAATTCACTGGAAATAGTAAAGGTAAGATTTTTTAATCTGTCAAAATATTAATTAATTTTTGGAAAATCCCTGAAATTCCCTTTAGATTCACAGTAAAATTACTATATTGAAATAGTGGTCAATTAAAGTAAGTGCAAATTCATGTTCGAATTTCTATCATCTTAATTCATAGAATTCAACCTCCATTTACATTTTCGATAAAAGAATTATTCATTTTATAATCGATCGTTAAATAAAATGCAAATTTACTTTTTAGCCTCTATAGAAAATAAAAAAACGACAATTGTCCATGATAAGCAAATTTTTTATTATTCTTCTATGCCTTTAAGGTATTTTTAAGGCGTAAGATTTTTTTTTTGCAATCAAAGCAAACTATCTTTTTTATAAAAATATAAAGTTTTGGCTTTCAGCCAAAGATTATAAGCACGCTTTTATGTACATAAAACTTTTAATTTCTCAGAATCTCGCTTTTTTAATACTCGATTCATCGTTTTTCAGCATTTATAAGTTGAGATATTGAAAAAAATGAATATTTGAAAATTGATTTTTATTAATTCTTTCCTTATCAATTAAAGTGCATTTGTATCCAAAACAAATTTAAAACATATCATCACAGTTTGACTTAAATTGGTAAATATCTTAGTTTGAAATTGTAAAACTCAGCATGTAACATGAAAACAATTTATATATAAAGAAATCGATATCGTATAAGAATTGTATAAATTAAACTCTGCTTGAGGTAAATTGATAGTAATTTATGCATATTAGACTGGTAATTATTTTAGAATTTTTGCTTTTTTCAAGTAAATTGGTACGCTATTAAATAGAATTTATTTTTAATCAATGAAATTACCTTCAAATCTTTTTGGCAGTGTAGAACAAATACTAGACACTATGTATAGAAAAATCGAAGTAATAAAAAATTAATTTAATCATAAATTTTAATGGCATAAAATCGGTAAATATTATAAATACAAATCAATAAGTAATAACCCAGAATTATAGAAATTTATACAGTTTTATATTTTTTATGTAATTTTACAAACATTGTAGTTTTTAATGACTAGAATTATTTAGATAATTGCAATCGTTTGCGAAAATCTAAATTTTATTAACAATAAAAAATATACGAGTGTACATTAGTCTGGTAGTTTGATATTAAAATGCGTAAAATTAGGCAGTTAACTTGTGGAAAAGGGGAATCTGCTTGCAGGAATTTTTTTTAATATAGTTTTTAGCGAAAATTTGGACATTTAATTTTTTATATTATTTTAATTTTTTTGGTAATGATTACTTTTAAAAAAATTACTAATATGGTAAATAAAGCATAAAAAATTAAGTACTAAAATTCATTGAACTTTCATTTGAACTCTATTTTTTTAAATCCAAGTACTACTCCAAGAATTAAAATAAAAGTGCGAAAAGAAAACATTTAATTCAATTAATACCTTTTAGTAAGTACAAATGTAATAGCTACTTATACCTATTTCTACGATTTCATTAAAAAATTTAGAACATCGATTTCTTTTTGTCTCTTAATACAAATAAATAGATTTCTTTTATATTAGAAAATTAAATTTGACGTTAGTTTTTTGATTTATTAAAGCAATTTTTGTTACTATGTTAAAACGTAGCTTCTAATTTTTCTATTGGTTTCATTTATATAAAAATAAATTTGCAAATAATTTATCATTTAAACATATATACACTGTAAAAAGTAACTTTCTTAGATTCGCAAAAAAATAGAATGTTTCGAAAAATTAGTAATTTTCGAAAATAATCGTAAATTTACTAAATTTAGTATGTTATCGAAAAATTCCAGAATTCTTGATTTTTTTTGTGAATTTACGAAAAAATTTGTAAATTAGCAAATATTTTTTGTAAATTTTCGAAAACAAATTGTAAATTATCAATTTTTCTCCTGAATTTACAAAAAAAAATTGGAAATACTCAAATTTTTAGTTAATATAATAAATTTAGTAAATTTACGATTTTTTTCGAAAAATTACTAATTTTTTGAAAATATTCTATTTTTTTTGTGAATCTAAGAAAGTTACTTTTTACAGTGTACATTCATACAATTTATTTCAAATTTTCTGTATTTTCATTTTTAATTAAAAATCGATAAAAAAGAACAATAAATAAATTAGTACCAAACTGGTAAAGAACAAAAATAATACAAATAAAATCAATTATTTAAATAAATAAAATATTTTAAAAGATTGTGGTTTTAAAGTAAAAAGTCAATAACAATAAAATTTTTATTTTTATTTCCATTAACAGCTTTTAACCATTATTTTTGATTTAAAAAAAATATTTTTTTCTTTAAATACCCAAAAAATATGCAAATCTGTATTTAGATTAAGAGAAAAAACATAAGACTTATAAAATTAACTTATTTTAATCCCTCGTAAAAAATTTTTCTTATATTCACCCTAAAAAAAGTACCTAAATTTATCTTAAAAGCACGCAGTGCTTAATCAGTAAAAATTATTAATAAAACTTATATTTATTTTACAAAATTTATCGCTTTAATTTTTTTTACCAGGCAATAACTTATATTTAAACTTTCATAAAAAAAAATAAATAAACTTTTTTATACATAAAAAGTACTTCCTTTAGTACTCTCAGCCCAATTTTTCTTAAATAAAAAAAATATAAAATATGCTAGTTATGATGATAAATTTTTGTTTTGTAAGTAAATAATGAAAAATTCAAGTTTGAAATACATCGCAGTTAGTTTTTTAAAGAACAGAATTATTATTATTATTAGTAAGTAAAACTGTTTTGTATGCGAAATAAGAGAAATTTAATATCATTTCGTATCTTAAATTGCATAGGAGATCGTGCAACGTACCTTTATTTTTTTACTCTGCGACCTAAAATAACTTAATTTACTGACTAAGTTACTTTGTACGTTAAAATGAGGTATTAAATTATCTTTATTGACTTTTTTATTCTAGAAATAGTTAATTCAGTTTTTTATCTTGTTTTAATATTAAGAATAATTCTCCTCAATGCATTCTTGATACTTTAATACTTACTTTTGGACAATAAAAAAACAGTTGGGATAAAAAATTACTAAAAAAATCTATTTTCTACTTACAAAACAATTCAGAACTGAAAAAAAAATCTTAAAATAATTACAAAAATATCTTAAATATTTTTTATACCTACACACCGAATAAAAAAAATAAAGAATTTTGATCGAGAGTCCGGGGAATTTATACTAGACAATATTATAGCCAAATGGGATCATAAATTTCTAACCTAAAATATAATATACTAAAACCTTTTTTGATGATGCGCTACATAATTCGAAAAAATAAAAAAAAAATATGTTTAACCCCCTAGTGTACATTACGTGTCATATATATTTATTATATATATTTCCGACATTTTTTTTTAGTTTATTATTTTCATTACATGAATTATTGAGGCTTTTTCTATTTTTTTATATAAATATTTAACACCGTAATGTATACAATGTTGCTTTCTTTTTTCTTGGGGCGGAAATAAATGCTATTTATTTGGAGGTTATTTGAGGGGAATAGGATGTTTATGATTTTTAGAGCAAGGATTGTATTTTTTGATGAATTAAGTGTTTTCTTTTTATTTGGACTTTTTGTGTACATTGTTTAGTACTAATTTTACGATAAAAACTTCGTTTAATAAAGTCCTCTCTAGACCTATTTTTTTTTTATCCCATGTTAAATTTTCTAAAAACCAATGCACCTTTCGACCACTAAAAATGAAACCAGAAGTGGCCCAAAACAGCAACAAAATTTTGGGTCCGTCGTTCTTACATGGATCTTAATATATTTGTATATTGAGTCGGTGCGATATTTATATATATTTATATATATCTTAATATCTTAATACTATATATATTTGCAAATTTATTTGTTTGTCTGTCTGTCTGTCTGTCCACTCATCACGCAAGAACCGCCGAACCAAATGGCATGAAACCGGTGTCAAAATAAAGAAAAAAAGTCTGCGGGTGACATAGGCCATAGATTTTTTGCTCAGCTATCGTAGTTTTTGAGATATTTAATTTTTATTATTTTTGAACTTGATAACATTTTTTAAAATTTTTAACAAAAATTGAAATATCTCGAGACTAACGAAAAATTTTCCTATCGCTTTTCATAGTATTCGATTCGGCACTAATTTTTACGTATTCTCTGAAATTTTTATTTAAAACGGAGGTATCTTTAAAATTTTATAAAATATTTTTAAAGCTGGTAAAAAATTTTTTTTATTATTTTTTTTTTAATGGTATTTTTAATCATTTATTTGTGGGTCTGTGTATATATTATAATGTAATTTATATTCTATTTTAAAATGTAATTTATGCAATTTGGTTCGGCGGTTCTTGCGTGATGAGTGGACAGACAGACAGACAGACAAACAAATAAATTTTCAAATATATATAGTATTAAGATATATTCAGCTCAAATTTTAGGGTATAGTTTGAGGTGATAAAAAGTCCCTCAGCCAAAGTTTTAGTTCTCTAACACCTCATGGGGCCGAAACATGTCCGTTTAAAGGTCCAAAAATATCCTGATTTGGCCCATTTTGAAAATTACGCCATTCCTTTGAATTTGCTTCAAATTTTAGCTTATTTCAAGGCGTCAATTATTTTTGGCATTGATATATATTTTGGACAATAACAACATGATAATAATAAAAATTATAATAAAAAATCAATAACAGCACCGGGAATTAGATCAGGGGGGGGGCCGAGCCCCCCCTCTCACCTATGCTAGTTATATATATATACACTGTAAAAAGTAACTTTCTTAGATTTACAAAAAAAAAATAGAAGTTTTTCGAAAAAATTTGTAAATTTACTTAATTTGGTATATTAACAAAAAATTCGAGAATTCTCGATTTTTTTTTTGTGATTTTACGAAAAAAGTTGTAAGTTCATAACTATTTTTTGTAAATTTTCGAAGAAAAATTGTAAATTATCAATTTTTCTTGCGAAATCACAAAAAAAAATCGAGAATACTCGAATTTTTTGTTAATATACTAAATTTAGTAAATATACGATTTTTTTCAAATATTTACAAATTTTTTCGAAAAAGTTCTAATTTTTTAGTTACTTTTTACAGTGTATATACGGTATTTATGTATTTATATATTTATAAATTTAAGAGTGTTAGTAAATGCAATAAATAAAAATTGACAAAAATCATTATAATTATTTTAAATTTTATCATCAATAACAATATAAGAGTATAAATTTTTATATTTACAGTGCTAAAGTTTAATCTTACAACAAAAACTGCTCTAATGCAATAAAAAACTGAAAATTGTTACAAGTCCTATTTTATAATTTTTTATTTTTTTGCAACCATTAAATAAACTTGAATTAAATAATTTTATTAGATATTTATAACGGTTACTTTACATGGCTGCACTTTAATTTTTCGAATTTTCATTTTCTTACGACTTTTAACAACTCTTTTTAATACACTCAGCCAATTTATCTTAGATAAGAAGTAAAACCAAATTAATTCTAACAATAATACAAGCAGAGAAATAATTATTCCAGCAAGCATAACAACTGAAAGAATTGTAGGTAATGTACTTTCCTCATCTTCATTAAATTCATTAGATTGTGATAGCTTCTCGATTTTATTAATGTGATCGTAATCAGATCTCCATTTTACATCTAACCCAAATTCTAATATTTTTAAATGATGTTGAGCAAACATTTTACGAATTGGAGAATTATGTTGAAATACTACTGATTTAACTCCTTGACAAAAGGTCAATTCATTATTTATTTTGTATTTTATCCCTTCAAGAATTTCATTATTTTTATTCAATAACTTTACGCTATCCTCATAATCCATTATTAAAACATTATTTAAAGCAAATTTTGTGTTTTCATTCACAGCGTCAGCTATATCAGTTATTTTAGCATGTTTTTCTGCCAGGAAAGGCTTTAAAGCTTTGAAGAAGAATTTATCATTCATAAATGTAATTATAACATTTTTTTCAAATATTTCATCTAGGTTTTCAACAACAGCTACTTCTTTGCTTGCGAATTTCATGCTCGTTAAATCAGAAACGATTTCATTCAGGAAAAAAAATGAAGCTACGAATAAAGTGAAAAATATTATCTTAGATTTTAAAGAGTGCCGAAAATTTATATCAACAGCTAATCCTAATAAAAAACTGTAAACTTTAAAAACTGACCATTCTCTTAAAGGAAAATTCAAACAGTAAAAAGATAAAAGAAATAAAATTATTAACCCAAAAAAGGAAAGACAAAATTTCAAGACATCATTAAAAAATTGAAAACTTTTTTCAGTAAAAACAGGGACAACAAATACGTATTTTGCAGGTTTTAATATATAAACATAGGCCATATTTCCGTTAATAACATTAAAAGCAGCATCCATAAAACTATCTAATCTATTATTTTGCATTAAAATTTCAACGTAATCATTTAAATCAACAGGTACAATTTGAGTTGTTATATTTTTTGAGACTGTCAAATATTCGAAAGATTTAAAAAGAAAAATTAATAAGTACAAATCTCGTCGACGACTAGAATAATTTTTGATGTAATTTTTATAGTAATCTGGCCAATTCCTTTTATCTACTCCTAATCTAATTACATATTTACTAACTTTATCGAATTGGTTTGGAAAAATTTGAACAGCTGTTTTAGGTTTATAAACTCCTTCTACTATTTCGTTGTTAAAATAGTTGTAATTGACAATAACAAAATTTTTACTATCCACGTATTGTAGAATAACAAAATCGATTAAATTTACTTGCTTTAAAAATGAAATAATTGAGATTAAATAAGTCGAAAATTGATAACGATTAATTATTAACACAATTTTAGTTTCTGTCAGGTAGAAAGAAGATTCGAGTATTAATTTCACAGCTGTTACTAATTTCGAGATAAATTCTTCTGCCTTGGTTTTTAATAAAAGAATAAGATGTAAAGGTGCACTTATGTTACGATGATATTTAACCTCAAAAGGAGACTGATTTAGAAATTTTGGAGGATGGTTTAAATTTACAGTCGCAGTTGGAACTTGGCTCAACAGATTTTCATAAAACTGATGGTAGTTGTAATCATTGTTTCCATTTTTGATGTCTAAATGTAAAGTGATTTGCCAAGGTTTAACTTCTTTTAGAATTTTTTCGGACAAGCTTTTAATTATATTGGAATTTATCATATCCAGGAGTTGAAGCATACAAGTTAAACGAATGATTTTCATTTTTCAATGGATCTGTTCTGAAATGCAAAATATTTATTAATAAAATATTAATAATCTAAGTTAATGACACAATGCTTCCCAGAAAAATAACTCTGAAAAATTTTGCCACTTTAAGGAAATCGAAATCCACTGATGACAAGTAAAAATGATTTTTAGCATAAGAACTTTGCTTTAATGGCCTTTTAAGACTTTAGCGAGGACTTTGGTATTAGAAGGAAAGAGGACAATTATTATTTTTTTTTACTATAATTTTAAAATAAAATGAGATGCAAAACTAATTAAAAAAGTGATTTAGAATACAAAAACTTTGAATGTTGTAGGCCGGTCATTATACAATTAAAATGTGAAAAAACCGGCACCGCAAACTTTTCAAAATTATTGAATTATTTTGTATTTAATATGTTATGGAGCAGTGTAGTAAACCTTGTGCCAAAAAAAAGGTTGTGAAATTTTATAAAAAATCGTTCTTTGTTATAAAAATGTATATTTTTGGACTTTTTTGCTTGTAAAATAGTTACTATTTTGGCCAAATTAAATGTGTGTTTTTCAATAAACTTAAAAAAGCCTTCTGAACCGATTTTTCGGATTGTTATGTAAATAGAAGTTTAAATAAAATGGGATTGAGAAAAATTAAAATTTGCAATAATGAGCTTGATAACTTAAATAATTTCTTTAGCTAAGAAATTAAATTTTTTTCATAAAATCACATTTTTTTAATCAATTAAAATATGCGATCTAAAAAAGGCAAAACAAATTTATATTTTCTGGGTTAAAATAGAAGCTGAAATATTACTATCGGAACGTTTATAGGTCTAAAATTTTATCCAAGGATCTTGAAATTTAAACGGAGTTTTTTTTGAAATTAATTATGTAAATGGAAATTCATAAATAAAGAAACTTACAGGCGTATCTATGGAATTGTCAATGAAAGTTTACTTCTTCCTCGAAAAACTTCTCAGCATCAATATAAATCTCTTTGAGTTCGAAAAAAGAAAGCTATTATCAGGATGCCCATTTTATTCGTGATGTAATTTTTTGATGAATAATTGTGCATGTTGACTCCAAATATTAAACTGTAAGATTTGAATACAAATTTCAAAATTTATCTTCAAGATTTTAACTACGCCAAACCATGGACGCTAGGGATAGTAACCATGGCGTCAAACTATAAAAGAAGGGTACACTTGTTGCCATCATTTTTAATTTTTAAAATTCAAAGTTTTATCCGAGGTTTTATCATAAAGCAAATAAAATATTATTGATTTTATTTTTAAATTTCGAATTAACCGTTAAAAAACTATTCAAATAATTTTTTTAGATTCATGTAAAAGATAAGAAAATTAGTTATTTGTACAAAATTTTTGCTGTTGTAAGGTTAAATCGATTAAATAATCATTCCACAAATATCACACTTTATTTACTCAAGTACTTTCAGTTTGCATTTTTATAATATACAATAAAATATTAAAAATAACTACCATAATTCTATTAAAATAAAACATTTTTTGTTTCGAAAATTAGGACGTAAAAAATTGTTAATTAATCTTAATATTTGTAACGTCCAGTTTTAAAAATATTTTTTTAAACTTTTCGTTGTCATGACCTTTTTGAACCAATTATAAAAATCTTTTCAATTTATATCTATTAATTAACTCCAAATTAACTCACTGCTTTGATACGTAATTCGCTATTCCTCAAAATGAATTTTTTATTGAAACTTTGATTTTAAAATTTAGAAAAAATGAAAATCTTAAAATAATCAATAATATGAATATTGCATAAAATAAATTTTTCGATAAATATTCCTAATTAATATGATTTATTTACATAAAGTTTTAAGTACACTGTAAAAATTTCTTACCAGATATTTACTACCACGATAGAAATGTTGTTAAATTCTTAGAAATCGTTACTATCACAAAAACAAATACCTAGGAATTTTTACAGTATAAATTAGGTTTAAAAAAGATTATATTATACGTACTTACCACAAATAGACTGCATGTCATTTTTCTTGAAAATTAACATTCACTTGTTCTTACGAATTTGTCTTTTATGTTAAAAACAAATAAAAAAAATTATGCAGTTACTTGATTTAGAGTCCTCTCTCAAATATTTTTGTGCTAACACTTGTTTCGCAGTTTGTTAAATGACAGTAAACGTCGCAGTATTGTAATAAGCATAAGTTAAATAAAAAAAATTACTGCAAATAACTTTGGTATGGTATTAGTGAGAATACTTGAACTAGGCATTTAAAATATCATTGAAAATTAAATAAAATTGTACTTGTTAAATATATTGCACTTTTTTACATGGATAAGATAATAATATGTGGATAATATGCGAGTCAGTTAAGAAATGAAAAAAATTTGTTTATCCTATATAGACGATGAAGTATTGATAGTTTTAAAACGTCAGAGAATTTTTCGAAACGAAAATTATTTTACTCTTCAAATTATTCTAAATCCATTTAAGTTACCCTAAGACCCCCCTCTATTTTGGGCTTCTTTTCCAGGTACCACGCTATATTAACATGTTCAATGTTGCAATAATAAAAACTGCAAGAGCTCCAAAAAAACGATTTAAAATTCCAGTCTTTAAAGGTTTCAAGGCAAATAATATTTATTTTAAAAAATTTTTTAGGATTTTCAAAATCTCACTTGTAGAATATAAGAAAAATATTTTGATTGCTTTTTAATATTAATAATCATTCTTACTGTTATTTTGTTGATTTATATTGATTATAAACTTATTTTAAGTGAAAATAGTACATTTTTAAACAAAGGAGCAAAAAACTAGACATTGCTATTGAGTCCAGTGTTCCATTACCTCAAATTCTTAATTAGCGACCCAAAAAACCCTCTTCAATCAATTCTAGGCTAAATCTGGAAACTCAGTTTGCTTTAATATTAAAAAACCCTTTTTTGGGGGTAGTTTTTGGAAATTTAAGGGTGTTCTGAAAATATCTCCCGGAAAAGACCCCGATTTTCTTGTTCAGCGACCCAAAAAGCATATAATATGGCAAATCTCATGTTGGCCAGTGAAAATACACCCTAAATCGCGATTTGACTGGAGCACTATTTGTCCCTTTTTTTAAATATTTGAATACCTTTTATACCTATTTTTTGCAGAAAAGGTACTGTGAAACCTGCTTGTGTCTTTACTATACCAAAGAGTATAATCAAAGTACACAAGATTAAATAAAATTAATTAGATCTAGAAAGGACTTAAGAGGTCTAAGATAAGTCGATATCGAGCGATATTAAATCTGGTAATCTTTAAAATTTATATAGTGTAGTTAGGAATTATTTACGATTAATCATCAAAAATTCCCAACTACACTATATAAATTTTAGGCTGATTCCAGACGGAGCGCTGTTAAACGTGCGGTTAGCTCAAATCTGTAGTTATACCTGCGGTTAGATTTTGTTGCCAACCTAAACGTCAGACCTACGCGAGATAGCTTCCTTATCGACGAGAAGTTTATTTAATTTATTTTCTGCTCCTAAAAATACGTAAATAAAACTTTGAAAAAGTTATATTTACTTTTTTTTATTTATATGAAAAAAAAGTTAATTATACCTTTATTATTATAATATTATTCATAATAATATTAAAATTATTTTTATATACTACATAAAAATACAAAGTAATTAAACTTATTATTTTTTTTCCTTATTCTTTATTTCCAGTTTTATTTACGTATTTTTAGGAGCAGAAAATAAATTAAATAAACTTCTCGTCGATAAGGAAGCTATCTCGCGTAGATCTGACGCATAGGTTGGCAACAAAATCTAATCGCAGGTATAACTACAGATTTGAGCTAACCACACGTTTAACAGCGCTCCGTCTGGAATCAGCCTTAAAGATTACTAAAAATTCGACTTTTAATCTGATATATAAAGGGCTTAAAAATCAAATGACTAAGAATCATCATAAAAAGTAAATTTGATTTAATCTTCAACAGAAAAAAATCGAAAGTGAAATTTTTGATAAAACGATAATTTGCTTCAGAAATTTATTTAATTTCATATTTCTAATTAGTTGCTTATATAGATTTAGAAATGCATTTCGTATACGAGAAAAAAAATTCAATTTTAATAAAAATCTAAAAAAGGCTAACATTGTAATCTTTGTTCTTAAAATATTGTCATCAAAAAAAGAAAATTTAACTTAATCTTCAACAGAAAAAAATCCAAAGTGAAATCTTTAATAAAACATCTACTCCAGTCAAATCACGGGATTGCGGTTGATTTTTTCCCCACTAACGAGGTTTGTTCCCCTATATGTTTTTTGGGTCGCTGATCATGAATTTCGGGGTCCCGAAGTCCGTTTAAGGGCGGAACACCCTTAAATTTGCAAATTCACCCTTTTAAGGGGTATTTTAACAATATTTTTAACAGGATTTATTAATAACAATTTAAGCAGATTATAATAGGTTTTTTGGCTCGCTAATCACGAATTTGAGGGTCCCAAGTGTGTAAAATTGATTAAGCACCCTTAAATTTGCAAATCAACCCTTATTTTTGCAAACTTTATATCCAAGCCTTTTCAATCGGCAGGATCATGATTTTATAGGTTATTGGGGTCGCTAATTACGAATTTGGGGGTTTCAACATCATAAAATTGATTAAACACCCTTAAATTTGCAAATCAACCCTTATTTTTGCAAACGTTATATCCAAGCCTTTTCAAATGGCAGGGTCATGATATTACAGGTTTTTGGGATCGTTAATTACGAATTTGGGGGTTTCAACATCATAAAATTGATTAAACACCCTTAAATTTGCAAACTTTATATCCAAGCCTTTTCAAACGGCAGAGTCATGATATTATAGGTTTTTGGGATCGTTAATTACGAATTTGGGGGTTTTAACTTCATAAAGTTGGTTTAACACATGGTTTAACACCCTTAAATTTGCAAATTCACCCTTTTTTTTCAAAATTATGTATACAATCCTTTTCAAACGGAAAAAACTTTCTTTCATAGTCTTTTTGAGTTGATGGCTGTGAATTTGGGGTACCAAACTTAAAAAATATTAATGAAAAGTAAATATAATATAGTAATAGCATGAAAAAAAAATTCCTTTATTAACTTTGAAATTTTTATTTATTAATTGCAGTAACATTTACATTCAGTTTGTATGTTTAATTTAATATTTGATTTAAATAGCTTCCCGAAAAGAATGCAAAGGTGGCAATCTTTCAGTCCTCAGTAGTTATGAAATGTGAAAGGCTTATATTGATATTTTTGCAAAAATAAAGGTAAATTTACAAATTAAGGGTCGTTTAAATTACTCTAAACCCTTGGATGCCACAAAATCATAGCCAACGACCCCAAAAACCTATGAAAACATTATCCGGTCGTTTGAAAAGGCTTGGATATAAAGTTTGCAAAAATAAAAGTTGATTTGAAAATTTAAGGGTGTTTAATCAATTTCATGATGTTGAAACCCCCAAATTCGTAATTAACGACCCCAAAAACCTGTATGAAAACATTATCCGGCCGTTTGAAAAGGCTTGGATATAAAATTTGCAAAAATAAGGGTTGATTTGCTAATTTAAGGGTGCATAATCAATTTTATGATGTTGAAACCCCCAAATTCGTAATTAGCGACCCCAAAAACCTATAAAATCATGATCCTGCCGATTGAAAAGGCTTGGATATAAAGTTTGCAAAAATAAGGGTTGATTTGCAAATTTAAGGGTGCTTAATCAATTTTACACACTTGGGACCCTCAAATTCGTGATTAGCGATCCAAAAAACCTATTATAATCTGTTTAAATTGTTATTAATAACTCCTGTTAAAAATATTGTTAAAATAACCCTTAAAAGGGTGAATTTGCAAATTTAAGGGTGTTCCGCCCTTAGACGGACTTCGGGACCCCGAAATTCGTGATCAGCGACCCAAAAAACATATAGGGGAACAAACCTCGTTAGTGGGGAAAAAATCAACCTCCCCCCCCGTGATTTGACTGGAGTAATCAATTTGCTTCAAAAATTTATTTGATTTCATATTTCTAATTAGTTGCTTATATACATTTAGAAATGTATTTCGTATGCGAGAAAAAAAATTGAATTTTAATAACAAATTTAAAAAAGTTAACATTTTAATCTTTACTGCTAAAATATTATGGCAGAGTACTAATTCAAATTTATAAAGTAAATATTCAGTGTAATAATTAACATTAAGGGTAAAATTTGTTCAAATTTCTTTATTTTTGAACTAATTCTAAAAATTTAAATTACGCATATGTTAATAAATACACCAGTCTTTATTATATAACATCGAAAACTCATTTCTATTGCGAGAAAAATAATTCTAAAAAAAAAACTTTAATCTTAAAACACACAAAAACAAAGATTTATTCCCCTTTTTTGTAAAAATATTATTTTTAAATCAAAATTCCCTTTCTTCAAGATATCCAACATAAAAAAAAATAATAACAACATTATGTAAACACTAATCTAAAAATCTCTCTGACAGAATTTAAGAAAACCTTATAAAAAATTGTATAAACGGATACTATACTCTTTTATATATAACAACAAAATAGCAAAAAAAAGAGGAAGAAGCTTGTAGTAAGCTTTTATAGTAGCTTATAGCGACATACTTCTTAAACCTTTCAAACATAAGAAAGTTAAAAAAAAGGTATACTACTCGATGTCTGCTTAAAGTTTTCTTCTTTTATAAATAAAAAATATAAAAAATTCCCCTTGCGGTGATCTTAGCGGCTAGCCACATACAATTTTTATTATTTTTTTTTATACAAGTGGCCGAGCAATTCTTTAGCTTATTTATGAACGACAGCATAATTTTTTATAAAGTCTATGATATCGATCCCCCCAAAAAAAATAGATACTATATTTAAGTTTCTTGTCATACGTTTTTTTTGAGAAAAAATAAAATATCAAAGTTCTTTTCATGACAATGCAATTGCTTGAATTTAACAGCGTGAAATGAACTGCCAAGCATTATTTTGCTCAATTTAACGAAATGAGTCATATATATTATAAAAATTACATTTAATACACGTTTTTTTATATTTATTTGCTTTGAATTTATAGGATAATCCCTTTTTTTTCAAATAAAAATTCTTATTTTTCAGACAATTTTAATTATCATCTTGACAAGCAGAAACTTCCAATTAAAATCTGTAATTGACAATAATATTTCTTTTAATAATGAATAACTTGAAATATCGACTATAATAAAATATTTCATCTCGATATAACCTAAAAAAACAGGAAATTATTGAATATAGAAATTAAAATGATTCTTTTTTTTTATGACTCATTAAAATTCAATCAGAATAAAAGAAGAGAAAAGAAATTGAAAATGAGTAGGTATTATCGAGTACATTGAAGCATTTTTTTTTAGAAAAATAGATTGAGGTTAATTCTAAGGATTAAATTTTATTATCATTATTATTATTATAAAACGATATGACGGAAATAAGTCAAACGAGAGAGTAAGAGTAAAAAACAAAAAAAAAAGCTTAGAAAGAGATAGACTCTATCTTTTATTATTATTATACAAAGTCAGTAACAGAAAGCAGACGCAGCAAATTGCCCGTTAATAATCCTCTATGCTTCCTTTACTGATCCTGTGTAATTGCAAAACTACTACTAACTTAAAATTTTATACTGAAGAGAGATAGAAAATTTTTTTTTCATAGAAAATATTTTTTTTTCTTATATCACGAATTTAATGAAATCCAAGCACTCGAAAATGAAAATATTATGCAACTTTTTTTTTATTATTGATTATGCAATATAATAATAGAGAAAAGCTCTGTGGATGATAGGGATTAAAATAAATTTTTTTTTGGTTATTAAAATTTTAATTTATTTGGTTATTTTTTTGAAAATTGTAATTTTGTTTTGTGGGAGACAGTAATTGGAAAATTAGAAAAGCTTTTGAAAATTCTTTATATGATAAATTAATGAACTTCAAGCTACCCGCGAGAAATTTCTTCGAGTTACCCGCGGAGAAAAAAAATGCAGCGGTTCTCAATGCTCGTAGAGGATCACATAACTTAAATTTATAATAATAAAAATATTAGTTTTTTGCTAGAAAAAAAGTATTTTTATTAATTAAAAATTATTATTATATAATTAAAAACTAATTTTCTCAAGCAAACATAAATATTTATTAATAAATAAAGAAAAATGTTAATATCGAAAAGTTTCGAATAAGAACTAAATAAGAAAGTTATTGTATTTTATTAGCTTAAAGGTTTTTCCGGTTATTCCAAATGATTTTTTTCGAATAATAAACAAATAAACTTGAAGAGGAAACAGGTTTGGAAAAGATTGATGGATTTTAAGGGGCATTTGCATCGAGTTTTCCGAGCGCATCGGCGGGTAGCGCGGGGGACTCTAGCACAATATTTGTATTTTAATTAGCTTAAAGGTTTTTCCGGTTATTCTAAATAATTTTTTTCAAATAATAAACAAATAAACTTGAAGGGGAAACAGGTTTGGAAAAGATTGATGGATTTTAAGGGGCATTTGCATCGAGTTTTCCGAGCGCATCGGCGGGTAGCGCGGGGGACTCTAGCACAATATTTGTATTTTAATTAGCTTAAAGGTTTTTCCGGTTGTTCTAAATGAATTTTTTCGAATAATAAACAAATTATCTTGAAGGGGAAACTGGTTCGGAAAAGATTGATGGATTTTAAGTGGCATTTGCATCGAGTTATCCGAGCGCAGCGGCGGGTTGCGCGGGGACTCTAGTACAATATTTTTATTTTCATTAGCTGAAAAGTTTTTCCGGTTATTTTAAATGATTTTTTTCAAATAATAAACAATTTAACTTGAAGGGAAAACTGGTTTGGAAAAGATTGATGGATTTTAAGGGGCATTTGCATCGAGTTTACCGAGCGCAGCGGTGGGTTGCGCGGGAGATACTGGTGCAATATTTTTATTTTCATTAACTGAAAGGTTTTTCCGGATTTTCAAAATGGTTTTTTCTGGTATACCAATACATTTTTTTGAAGGAGAAACTGGTTTGAAAAAGATTGATGGATTTGAAGGGGCATTTGCATCGAGTTTTCCGAGAGCAGCGGCGGGTTGCGCGGGGGACTCTAGCACAATATTTGTATTTTAATTAGCTGAAAAGTTTTTCCGGTTATTCTAAATAATTTTTTTCAAATAATAAACAAATAAACTTAAAGGGAAAACTGGTTTGAAAAAGATTGATGGATTTTAAGGGGCATTTGCATCGAGTTTTCCGAGAGCAGCGGCGGGTTGCGCGGGGGACTCTAGCACAATATTTGTATTTTAATTAGCTTAAAGGTTTTTCCGGTTATTCTAAATAATTTTTTTCAAATAATAAACAAATAAACTTGAAGGGGAAACAGGTTTGGAAAAGATTGATGGATTTTAAGGGGCATTTGCATCGAGTTTTCCGAGCGCATCGGCGGGTAGCGCGGGAGACTCTAGCACAATATTTGTATTTTAATTAGCTTAAAGGTTTTTCCGGTTGTTCTAAATGATTTTTTTCGAATAATAAACAAATTATCTTGAAGGGGAAACTGGTTCGGAAAAGATTGATGGATTTTAAGTGGCATTTGCATCGAGTTATCCGAGCGCAGCGGCGGGTTGGGCGTGGACTCTAGTACAATATTTTTATTTTCATTAGCTGAAAAGTTTTTCCGGTTATTTTAAATGATTTTTTTCAAATAATAAACAATTTAACTTGAAGGGAAAACTGGTTTGGAAAAGATTGATGGATTTGAAGGGGCATTTGCATCGAGTTTTCCGATCGCAGCGGCGGGATGCGCGGGGGACTGTAGTACAATATTTATGTTTTAATTAACTTCAACGTTTTTCTAGCTTAAAGGATTTTTCGGTTATTTTAAATGATTTTTTTTCTAATATTAACTTGAAAAGGGAAACTGGTTTGAAAAGGATTGATGGATTTGAAGGGGCATTTACATCCAGTTTTTTAAGCATAGCGACCGTTTCCGACTGGGGACTTAAATGTTGTAAGTAGTTTTAAATATGAAATTATCGGCTATAAGTCAATAACTTTTATAAATTTTTGAAATAAATGATTAAGGTGGCAGGTCGTTCCCAAGGGAAAAAAATCGATTTTTTGTTTTTGGTTCTTTTGGGTTCGAAAATATCTTAAGATTATGGACAAAAAAATTTTTATAATGATATCTTGAATAATAAGGAAGTTATAGAAGATTAAGCGAGACCCCGCGAAAGACGTAAAATACAGTATTCTAAACTGTAAACGCATTTTTTTCGAAACAGCATTTCCGAGATTGTGTACAACAGAACTGAAAAATTAATTAAGATGCATTCCTAACTTTTTGGCTACACGTTTAACCCCTTAGTGCACAATTAAGATAGAAATCCCATATATTTATGACGAGTATACTCGTCATACCGCGCTAAGTGGTTAAAATACAATTATCTTCTGGATTGATGGAATGATTTTTCCAAAAAATGTCCCAATTTTTTTTTTTTTTTTAACATATGAAAGAAATTGCAATTTTTGTAAAAATTAGACAATTTTCACAATTATCCATTTTAAAAATATTTTTCAATCGAGAAGATAATTGTATTTTAAATGTATAGCCAAAAAATTAGGTAGATATCTTAATTATTTTTTGAGTTATCGTGCACACAATGAAAAGTGAGGCCTATTTTTTTGCACCTGTACTTGGCGTCATTTTGGAGAAAAAAATAATGTTTAGCAACTTATAATGTAATTAAGTGCCAATTATGAAAAAATTATCTAAATTATTTCTACCCGAAAACTTATCCAGAAAAAGACATCCTTTTTTCCCTTGGGAACGACCTTAAGCTAGGTAAATAATGCAATAATGCAACTGAAATTTATATGGATATGAATGTTTTTTTATTCACTACATTTTATTTATAAACTATAATAACAAAATAACAAAAATAATATACTCTTAGTCTTTTTATGCTATAAAAATTATGTGATTTTTAATACATATAAACATTTTATAATTGTTTCTGTCATGAGAAAAATTCAAATCTTGATGAATTTACCTTTTTTTTTATTAAAGTATTATGAAAATTTCAAATAATTTATTTTTAAAAACATTTAATTACAAAAACTTTTCTTTTATTTACAATAACTTTAATTATCGATGTTCCTTTTTATTAAAAAAAATAATAAATATTACAGATTTTTTAATTTTTTTGATTTTTTAATTTTGAGAAAAAAATTTTGAAAAAATTAAGTTTCAGGTCCAAAAAATTACTATAAACGATATTTCTAAAACTAGTACTGTCATAGAAATCAATTAGGTACTACATCCAAAAATAAAAAACAATTAAGTTTTTTTTTGTATTTTTTGGTGAAAAAAATTTTGAGAAAAGAATTTAAAAAAAATTAGTTATCAGATTCGAGATATCGAGTAAAAATCGTACTTTCAAATATAAGTACTTTCATGGAAATAAATTAGGTATTACATCCAAATTAAAAAAAAAAAAAAATAGTTTGAAATTTTTTGATGAAAAAATTTTGGAAAAAAAAATTAGGTCTTAATTCCAAAATAAAATTTATTAGAAATTATTTGTGAAATATCACCGGTTACAATATTTTCAGATATTCGTACTTTCATAGAAAAAAATTAAGTATTACGTCCTAAAATAAAAAAAATTTTGGCATTTTTTGTATTTTTTGGCAACAAAAATTTTGAGAAAAAAATTTTAAAAAAATTAAGTATCAGGTCCAAAAAATTGCTATAAACGATATTTCTAAAACTACTACTTCCACAGAAATAAATTAAGTACTGCGTCCGTAAAGAAAAAAAAAATTGGTATTTTTTGTATTTTTTGGTGAAAAAAATTTTGAGAAAAAAATTTTCAAAAATAAATTATAAGATTTGAGATATAGAGTAAAAACGATACTTCTAGATATCAGTACTTTTATGGAAAAAAATGAGGTACTACATCCAAAAAGAAAAAAAAATATAGTGTTTTTTTAATTTTTTTATGTAAAAAGTTTTGAAAAAAAAAAATTTCGAAAAATTACGTATCAGATGGAGAAATCCTTTACAAACGATAATTTTAGATATTCGTACTTTCATAGGAAAAAATTAAGTATTACGTCCTAAAATAAAAAAAATTTTGGCGTTTTTTGTATTTTTTGGCGACAAAAATTTTGAGAAAAAAATTTTGAAAAAATTAAGTATCAGGTCCAAAAAAATGCTATAAACGATATTTCTAAAACTAGTACTTCCACAGAAATAAATTAAGTACTGCGTCCGTAAAGAAAAAAAAAATTGGTATTTTTTGTATTTTTTGGTGAAAAAAATTTTGAGAAAAAAATTTTCAAAAAATTAGTTATCAGATTCGAGATATCGAGTTAAAATCGTACTTTCAAATATAAGTACTTTCGTGGAAATAAATGAGGCATTACATCCAAATTAAAAAAAAAAAAAAGTAGTTTGAGATTTTTTGATGAAAAAATTTTTGAAAAAAAAATTAGGTCTTAATTCCATAATGGTTGTGAAATTTCACCGGTTACATACATACACACACACACACACACACACACACACATACAGACTTTTTTTAAAAACCGGTTTTTTAGCTTCCTGAGGTCCCAAAACGTGCTTATATGCCAAAAAATCAAAAATCAAAATTTCATCTATCACAAAGGTTCCTCTATGAGGAACCAAAACGCTGACAACCAATTTGCACTATGGTTCCTCATTAGCAATAAAATAACGTTCGTAATGGTCTACTTTACCTAGTAAAAACAATAATTCTAGATATCAGTACTTTCATAGAAAAAAAAGTACGTACTACGTTCCAAAACAAAAAAAAAATATTGATATTTTTTTTATTTTCATGTGTAAAAAATTTTGAGAGATAAATTTTCAAAAAATTAAATATCAATTGGAGATATCGAGTAAAAACGATAATTCTAGATTTAAGTACTTTCATAGGAAAAATTAGGTACTAAATCCAAAAATAAAGAAAAAATTAGTGTTTTTTTTATGCAAAAAATAGTAAGCAAAAAGTTTTCGAAATTGAGTACCAGATTCGAGATGTAGAGCAAAATCAATATTTTCAGATATTAATAGATTAATAAAAGTATACTTTGATAGGAATAAATTAGATACCATACGTTCAAAAAAAAAAGATATATTGCTATTAATTTGATTGTTTAAGGCAAAAAGTTTTGAGAAAAAAAAGTTCAAAAAATGAAGTGACACATTGGAGATATCGAATAATAACCATATTTTCTGATACTGGTATTTTCATAGGAAAAAATTAGTTACTAATCCAAAAAGTAAAAAAAATATTGCTGTTTTTTTCTTTGTATGCAAAAAATTTTAAAAAAATTTAGTATCCTATTCGAGATATCGAGTAAAAACCATATTTTCAGACATAAATACTTTCATAGACATAAATGAGGTATTACATCCAAACACAAAAAAAGGAGTAATTTGAGATTTTTTGATTAAAAAATTTTTGAAAAAAAAAATAAGGTCTTAATAATAAGGTCTTAATAATGAATTTATTGAAGCTAAGGAATTTCAGACTTAAATTAGGAGAACCATATCGTTAAACCTAAGTCACAAAGGGTCAATAATTATTTGAAAATAAATTCGTATATTATTAAAATAAAATATAATAATGTTTTCAGTCTAATAAGAGTTTCTTCTAACAGTATATGGTTTGGTTGAAAAACTTTGAAATTTTAATATAATTACATGAAAACTAACTTACCATGAAAAGCAGATCTTCTTATAAGTTCTTCCTCCTTAGAGCAGCCACAAAAAATCACCGTATTGATAAGAATTATAATTAAAAAAATTTTTTCTCCGACACTGTTAAAGTCACCAAAACAAATGGTTATGTTTTCTAATTCTCCTAAAGTATTTTAAGTAATAATAATATAAATTAGAGGGATGAGAGGGGAGGAGCAAGCGATAAATATAGCACTTGTGTGAAAACAAGATGTTATCAATTATTGATATAATTAAATTATAGTATTTTCAAATATGGAAAAAAAATCCCTTGTAATCCTCAAAAAATGAATAATAAATACATTAATTTACATAAAAATTTCCTTGTAAAATTTAAAGAATAGGATTAAAGTCGTCACTTACCAGACAAGTAAATATTACTAATTGCTGTCATAAATCAAATATCGTAAACGACAAAAAATTTCTCACCTCTATTGTTTTTGAAATCATATTAAAATTATAATTATATTTGTTATTAATAATTATATTTATCATTAATAAATATAATTAGGATCAGGGTTGGGAAATACAGGTGATTTCGACGCATATTAACCGTATGCCGTGTGTACGGGAACAGAAAAATATGGTCCATATTTTTCATAGCCGTGTAAACGGAAAAAAAGTGTATAAACCCGTATCCGTATGTACGGGTAAAGTGAATACGGGTCCGTACAAATTTTACTGTATATACGGGTAACAATATACGGAACCCGTATTTTAGGCATCCATACAAACGGCTGAAAAAAGTTGAGACCCTTATATACGGATCAATTCTATACGGGACCGTATATTATTTACCCGTATATACGAATGACTGAAATGCGGAACTGTATATCACCCACCCGTATATACGGGTTCCGTATATGCCCGAATTACGGGATCCATAGATTGTTAACCGTATAAACGGATAGGATCATACTGGAACCTTACACCTCTGATTCATATATACGGGTGAATGATTCATTCTTGTCCGTATTATTAATGTATAAATACTTTTCTATATTAAATCGGGTGTTTAAAGATTTGACCCGTATATACGGGTATCTAAAATACGGCTCCCATAAAGTGAAAACCGTCTATACAGCTAATAATATATGGTTCCGGTAATTAAATTTGCCGAATACGGGTAAATAATATACGGTTCCGTAACCGGCTTATCTGTTTGTACGGTTGATTAAAGTTTAGACCCGTATATACGGTGATCTAAAATACGGGAACCGTATATACGGGATATGTCCATCTAAGTTTTTTGGGTCACCAATCAAGATTTTCGATTCCTTTTTCATAGATATTCAGTATTTCACCCTTGAAGTAGCTAAAACAACCCTTAAAAGGGGTATTTTGGCTACTTTCGCACTTTAAGCACCCAGAATATAACCATATAGGTTTTTTGGGTTGCTAGTAAAGAATTCCGATTCCTTTTTCATAAATATTCAATATTTCACCCTTACAGTAGCATAAACTGCCTCTAAAAGAGGTTGCTATTTTCATACTTTGAGCATCAAGAATATGTACATATGGGTTTTTTGGGCAGGCGATTATACAAAAAAAAAAAAAAAAAAAAAAAACATTTAGAATAACCGGAGAAACCTTTAAGCTAATTAAAATACAAATATTGTACTAGAGTCCAATATTTGTATTTTAATTAGCTTATAGGAAAAGTCGATGCAAATGCCCCTTCGAATCCATCAATCTTTTTCAAACCAGTTTCTCCTTCAAAAAAATGTATTGGTATAACAGAAAAAACCATTTTGAAAATCCGGAAAAACCTTTCAGTTAATGAAAATAAAAATATTGCACCAGTATCTCCCGCGCAACCCGCCGCTGCGCTCGGTAAACTCGATGCAAATGCCCCTTAAAATCCATCAATCTTTTCCAAACCAGTTTTCCCTTCAAGTTAAATTGTTTATTATTTGAAAAAAATCATTTAAAATAACCGGAAAAACTTTTCAGCTAATGAAAATAAAAATATTGTACTAGAGTCCCCGCGCAACCCGCCGCTGCGCTCGGATAACTCGATGCAAATGCCACTTAAAATCCATCAATCTTTTCCGAACCAGTTTCCCCTTCAAGATAATTTGTTTATTATTCGAAAAAATTCATTTAGAACAACCGGAAAAACCTTTAAGCTAATTAAAATACAAATATTGTGCTAGAGTCCCCCGCGCTACCCGCCGATGCGCTCGGAAAACTCGATGCAAATGCCCCTTAAAATCCATCAATCTTTTCCAAACCTGTTTCCTCTTCAAGTTTATTTGTTTATTATTCGAAAAAAATCATTTGGAATAACCGGAAAAACCTTTAAGCTAATAAAATACAATAACTTTCTTATTTAGTTCTTATTCGAAACTTTTCGATATTAACATTTTTCTTTATTTATTAATAAATATTTATGTTTGCTTGAGAAAATTAGTTTTTAATTATATAATAATAATTTTTAATTAATAAAAATACTTTTTTTCTAGCAAAAAACTAATATTTTTATTATTATAAATTTAAGTTATGTGATCCTCTACGAGCATTGAGAACCGCTGCATTTTTTTTCTCCGCGGGTAACTCGAAGAAATTTCTCGCGGGTAGCTTGAAGTTCATATAAATTAGAGTGATAAGTCAAAAGAAAATTTGTTGTTTACGTCAATCAAAGTGAATAATTTATTCTTTTTTTAGTAATTTACATTTTAGAAATTTTCATGACAAAGAAAACACCTGATTAGAGTCAAAATAAGAGAAATTTTAAATAACTCGTTATCACAACCCATAAATATTTGTCTATAATTAAGTAGCTTTGAATTCAAAAATTAAAAAAAGTTTCTTAATTATCAATAGTTTAAAAAACAAGTAAAAATGTTGAAAGTAATTCAAGAGAATTTGAAATCGTTTAAAAAGTAATTTAAATAAAACGAGTAATTCAACAAAATCTTTATTTAAACAAAAACTTTTTGATTTACATTTTGTCAAGTTAAAACTAAAATACCTTTTTCGCTTTGGGACTCGTTAGTTTATTTTATATCTTCTATTTCTCTTTGTGCTACTTGATTTTGTTCTAATGTTATATAAATTTAACTTGATAGGTGAATATAGTATAGAACTTTTAGATCTTTTTTGGCTTTAATTGCATTAGTTTTTTTATTGATTTGTTATTTAGAGTTTTTACATAATAATTTAGAGTTGATTCTTACCCAATTAAGTAAGCAGAGTAAAATTATATTTCAAGAAATTTAGATTCCATAATTAATTGATATACAAGTAGAAATAATCAAGTTTAGTCAGACGTAGCATAAAAGTTTAACATAACCTATATCTTTTCAAAGTCCATTTTTACAAAAACATCAAAATTTTTATTTCAAAAATTCATTTCTTATATATGAATCATCTTCTCTCCTTTTATCATAACTAAAGAAAATTTCTTCTTAAGAATTCATGTGCAGTTAGGATTCATAACATTTTTATATATATATATATGCTGATGTTTTATTATATAAAGTAAGCAAAAAAGATCAGAAGAATTCGCGGTGTAGGTATATATGAAAAAAAAATTATAAAAGAGTAGGTAGAAAGAGGACAATTATATATATATATATAAGAAAATATTTATGCATATATTTAAAAAAGAAAATTGTCTGTTAAAAAATTTTTTTTTACTTTCTTTATATAAGAAATATAAAAATTTATTTTATGGGTATATTAGATTGGACGTTAGATTTTAGTAAGGTGTTTAATTTGTATTAAGGTAACTGGAAGTCTATTCCAAAAAAATTTTTCATTTTTTTTCGAATGAGCTACTTTTGTAAATCCAAATTTCGATATTGCATTCGATTAAGAAAATATGATGCTGAAAATTGCATGAATTTACTTGTGACCAATTATTTTATCTGACTACCCCAAAATTTTATTAATAATTATTCGTTTAAATGAGTCATTCCATATAACAGTTGCCAGAATAAATCTCCAAATTTGGCCCATTTCTTACCAACTTGTTTATATTCGCGACAAAGAAAATCCTCAGTTTTGAGCCCTCTAGGCCTCTAGAGTGCAAATTTGTTTTTTGGCTATTTTTCATTTTTTTATGAATTTTTTAGTAATACATTAACAAACTTAGTTATAAAAGAATATTAAAAATAGTCCATGGGGTCAAATTTTGCACTGAATTCAAGTTGGGATAAATTTGTATTGAGAGGGCTAAAAACTTCAGGGATTATGTATTTAATGCATACAAAAATATGTGCCATTAAATCAAGGTTTGATTCTAATAGTGTCAAGTAAATTTTAAAAATAACGTTCGGACTAATATACACAGTTTATTTAAAATTTAAATACAAATTACTTAATATAAAAAAATATATTCCAAGAAATTATTATTAAAAATGCTATAATTATCTTGGTAAAGATTAAAAAAAATATCTTTTTCCATATCTGCATTATTAAAAATTCGAATGTCATAAAAAATTGACTTTTTAATGAAAACTTTCTTTTAATATATTATTTGCAGGAATATAAAAAAAAATCTAAATTATGAAGATGTCTCAATTTTTTTTTTGATTATAAAATATCAAAAAGAATTTTTTTTTCTTATTCACTACTATTAGACCCTGTGCTTGCACAAAAGATAAAACGGGTTTCTTAGAGATGACGAGCATATTACTTGTCATAAAACTTATTTTGTAAAAAGTTATATTTTTTTGTATTTTGTCTTGAGATTTTCTTTAATATAGAAGATTTCATTTTTTTACATGAAAGATATATAAATTAAAAAATAAAATTGCATCGAGTTATGTTTTAGATTTATTTTTTTTAAATTATATTTTTGTACATATGGACTGTTTCAGATAGAAGATGCATTTTTTTTATTTTTGGGTAGCTCTTAATATGTACCACTTGTATTTTTATGTTATTTTAATGAATTTTGCCTGTCACGTTATTCTCGAAAACTAAAAACAACAAAAAACTAAACTAACAAATAGTATATTAAGTATCAAGGGCGCAAAAGTTTTAGCACTAGCGTGAGCACTAGCACGAGTGCTCGGCGAAGCCGGGAACGAGTGATATGTGTTCACGCTAGTGTGTAAAGTATTTCGCCCATGGTGCTTACAATGTTTTTTGCCTACCTAGGCGTAGAACAATTGCAGAAAATTTTTTACGCACGAGTTTTACGTCCGGGAGGGTAAAAAAGTAATATTAGCCCAGGGAGTTGTAAGCTTATAGCTTTCTAGATATAATTTTCAATTTTTGGCAGTTTTTTATTATTGCTGACAAATACGTAAATTATGTACAGGTAAACTATTGCATAAATATCTCAAAATATGCAGGTTCAATTTTTTAGAAGCCTCAGGCCTTAAATTACTAATTTTTCAAAATTTCAAAACTGTGAAAAATTCTCCCGCGTGCGAAGAAATCAAGCTTTGAGTCCTGGAATTGAATTTTGCAGGAAATTTTGTAAATGTATCAAAAAAAAATATTTTTCAATGTAAAATTTTGCAACAATAATAAGAAAATTGTGCATCAATTTACAAAAAAAAAAAGGCTGAATTCGCGAAAATGGCTGCCAAAAATCGAGGATTGGATTCAGAAAGTTAACAATTGGTGAAAGATTTTGTTTTTAGTTGTACCTTCGAAATAAAATAGTTTAGACAGATTTCCGCGACCATTCATCCCAACTTTGACCAGGACTTTGACCAGGACTTTGACCCAGTTGGCGTGGAATCCTTCATATACAAAATTTCACTCAAAACACTTAAAATTTACTAGTAATAAACGATACCGTCATTATCTCAGCATTAACAAATTCGCCTAATATTTCACAAAGTAAATACACTAGAAATTTATTTAGATCTATTTAAATCCATAAAATTTTATTTCATATATACCTGTATATATAAAAATAAATAATAAATTAAGCTCTAAAATATATTTACTTATAGTGAATAATGATTTTACGTCCCATTACGTTAAATCTCATAATCCTTGATAGTCTTAATGATCTATCTTCAACACCTGTATCCCATTTTCTCTTTATATAATACGCTAAATCCGATTATTATTATTTTTATTATAATTAAAATATCATTCAATTATTATTATTATTATTGTTATCATTGCACAAGATTGAGCTAAAAGATTTCTTTATCATTTTGGAAGTAAGTTTATATATAAATACATTGTATTCTGTGTCTATTCCGGACACAATGATGGTTACCGAATGCACTTTGACAATTTCCTGAATCAGCTGTAAAGTATTAGATATACACTTTTAGTCTAAGCACGTTCGAAATAAGGATTTGTCGCTTTTATTGCTTCCTATATATATAAATTTTGAAGCTTTCTCTTAACTTGATTTATGGATGCTTGATGTTGAACAGCAAATTTCCTAATGCATATTTAGAATTGATATTTTAATTATTATTTGTTCTTTTTTAAATTTTGTGATTTAGTGTTAATAAAAATATGTAAGATGAACAGTTTTGATAGGTTTTAAGAGACTTTGTCCATATACATAAAGGTATTTCCTTTTAATATTATCCCCTTTATATGGTAAAAGGAAGCCATCTTTTACGTGCATTGAATATATATTTTATACATAAAATTTATAACTCTTTCTATATTTTATATATGGGTTAGTATTCCCTAAGTGTACAAAGTTTGCATTAAGTAACCTAATGATTTATCCAAAAATTTTTATTAAATGATTTTATTAGATTAAAAATTTTTCCCGCAAGTGAAATGTCTTTGCAAAAGTATAAATATATGTGACCGCTCGAATTTACTTCAAATATTTGATTTTGAAAACTTGCTTAAAACAATGAAGTTTAAATAACTAAACGAGATTCTTACTGAATTGTGGTTTTTAAGATAAAGAACTTGTTTAAGGTTATGTTAGGTTATTATGTTTTATGAAGCACTTGATTTATCGATGCATGCATGGAAGTTCAAGTGAATAATTATTTCAAAGAATTCTAATTATAGAAATATAAATTTTTCAATAAAAAATCACAAAAATTATTGATTAGCGACCGAAAAAGCCCCTTGGACCTATTCGGAACGCAGAAAGTTTGAATATAGCAAAAACACCCCTTTTGGGGGTAGTTTTAGCTAATATAAGGGTGAAATATTAATTTTTCATTAAAAATCCATTAAATTCGTTTTCAGTGACCCAAAAAACCCTAATACTGAACCTAATACTGACGCAAAAAGAGTTTTCGGTAATTTAGGGGTAATATATTAATTATTCATAAAGAAATCCATGAAAATCGTTGTTAGCGACCCAAAAAACCCTTGTGGACCAAATCTGGACGCAAAAAATGCGAAAACAACGAAAACACCCCTTTTACGGGGTAGTTTTAGCTAATTTAGGAGTTAAATATTAATTTTACCTTAAAAAATCATCAAGATTCTTAATTATCGATCCAAAAAACCCTTGGTAACCAATTCTTGGATAAATATATTGACTCAGAACGCGATGACATCAAAAATACCCCCTTTTAGGGGTAGTTTTTGCAAATTTAAGGGTGAAGCGCAATTTTCTTTACCAAATGACTTCGATTTTCGTGTTCAGCGACCCAAAAAATCTATACTAGAGCGAATCTTATATTCGCAACAGTAAGTGCTACCCCCCCCCCGTATTTTGACTGGATATCATGCTTATATCAATATGAGCAATTATATCTATTTATTTTAATTTGGTGTGTCCAAATGTACTGAACTTCCCTTGTTTATTTATAATTGCTGAAAAAAATTAATACTTCAAGTATCAAAGAAAAATATTTTAGTAAAACTTCTGAAACACTTGACATAAATTAACCCATATACATGCACATAAAAGGCATATTATTTACTTGTTGATATTTTATATTCAAAATATCGAGTAACTATATAACAAATTATTCTACGTATATGTATGCATATACATAGTTATATATTTTTAAATTATAAAAAACGAACAAAATTTTTTTAAATAAAAAGGATTGATTAGTTTGTTTTTTAGAAAAAAGAAAATTTTATTTATTCAAGAAGTATTTTATTTTAGAAAAGATGAAAGGTTTATATATAAATATATATTTATTTATTTATTTACTAATAAAATTTTTTTCATATAAAGTAACTTTATTCAGAGGCAATCTGATCAATTTCTCTAGGGGTTGTTAAATCAAAAAAAATAAAAAAATTACATTAATCTTTTCCCTATAGAATTTATATATATATAGGTAATTTGAGGTTATATATATATTTCTTTATTCAAAAAAAAGGTTTGCATTATTTTTTATACATAAAATCAAATAAATAAAAATAAAAGTTACTACTGCAGCATTTTGTCACAAAAGAGAGCGAGAGTACTTTATTTTTTTGGCTAAAAACTTACAACTATAGTCGTTCAAGTTTTCTCATATTATAGAAAACGAGAGATTTCGTAAAAGGCAACTTTTAACTAAAAACATCCCTTATATATAACCAAAGAAACTTTAGTAGTCCAGTTTAAAATTTATTGATTCAGTTTTCAACAGTAAATTATAATTTAAAGGATAGTGATCTTGCAGTTTCGTATTGTTATAAGGACTTTGTTATAGAAACATTGTCTAATCACGGAAATTACATTTAGCTCGAATGGTCAAAAGCCTAATCTCAAACAAATGTTTATTTATGCTTCGTACCACTTGTTACTATTGTTCATACTTGTTCGACAGTTGTCATAATCTTAGATAAAATCTGAAAAATCGCCTTTAATTAAATTACACTGCAAAAAGTAACTTTCTTAGATTTACAAAAAAAATAGAATTTTTTCGAAAAATTCGTGAATTTTCAAAAAATTTTGTAAATTTTCGAAAAAAATCGTATAATTACTAAATTTAGTATATTAACGCAAAATTCGAGAATTCTCGATTTTTTTTTTGTGATTTTACGAAAAAAGTTGTAAATTCACAACTATTTTTTGTAAATTTTTGAAAAAAATTGTAAATTATAAATTTTTTTTGCAAAATCACAAAAAAAATCGAGATTACTAGAATTTTTTGTCAATATGCTAAATTTAGTAAATATACGATTTTTGTCGAATATTTTCAAATTTTTTTGAAAATTTACTAATTTTTCGAAAACGTTCTAATTTTCTTCTTAATATAAGAAAGTTACTTTTTACAGTGTAGCTTTTGGAAGTGTGTTTGAACAAACATAATAAAAGCCTTAAGGAAAAAGTACATTTTTTTAAATGCGAAGTAGTTATAATAAAAAAATGTAAGGTATAAAATGAGATATTACTAACAGACATTTTAGATTTCCCTCTAGACTTTAATCAGAAAATGTATTGGCCAGGTAAAATATTAACTCAAAAAGATACATACCCAGAGGGAAAGAGAGAGCAGAAATACATGTCTCCTCTTGTAGTTTGATGAACAAATTAAATATCTCATGAGAATTATCTATATATAACTAATAAACCCATGTATTTGACCATTGGTCATTATTTATACTTAGCTAAGCTTTTTTTGGGGAGAAGGTTCTTTTTTCTTTACTATGCAAAAAAAAATGTTTATTATGTTGGGCTGTTGAGAATTGATGTTTTTAGCTTAGTTTATAAAAAAACAAAATGTTTATTGGCGCATTGCTGAGTTGAATTTTAAATTTAAACGTTGTAATGTCTTGGGAATTTTTTCAAATTTTGTATTATTGCTGATTTTTTAACTGAAATTTTACAATGTACAAATAGTAATCCTTAAAATTAAGGCTAAACATGAAAATTAAGCACTTGCTAAATTTAAATTTCATTAAGGGGCTTAAACAAAACCACTTTAGTAATCTATGTGAATGTTTTTAATTAAGACACTATAAATTCATGAAATTTAAGTAAAAATATCAGCTAATACAATGAATAATTTATTCTATTCAATAATTTTGTGGTAAATACTGATCTTGAACTATAATGCACTTCAAATTGTAATAAACTTTTGCACATTAAACTACTCAAGAAATTTGTTCAATTCTAGTAAAATGGGCTATTAACTTTGAGTACTTCTTAAAAGACTTCAAAAATTTTAACTCTTACGTTTTCAAGTACTTATTTTTTCATAATTACTTGCAGGTCTCGTAATAATTTTTACTGTGTCTACTAAAAAATTACTTTAGGAAATAATTTGCTACCCCATGTTTCAAGTACCCTTAGAAAAGACTCCTTTGATTAATTTTCCAGTCTGTTACCCTAAAACAAATAAAGTAAAAAATTTAAATGTAATTAATTTATAAATTAATTTGATAACACAAAGTTATGTGCAGAGTATGTCAAAATAAGGTTACTTGAGGAAAAGTGACTTATATGTATAAATATATCATGTAACACGAATAGAACCTCAAACATCTAAATGTACATACTCTTGCAATATATAGAGAGAAATTGGAGATATTAGTGTAAACCGATGCATAATTTGTGCGGCCATACGCAGAGAGTACATATGTACGTCTATATAGGAAATAGTTTTAGTATATATATATATATATATATAGAATATATGGGTGATTTTCACAGGAACGGTATACATGGTGCCCCCCCCCTTTTTATATCCAAAACACAAGCTTTTTGCACTTTTTTTCTTTTAATAAGTTGATAAATAATATTTTTATACAAACATATATTGGTACAACTACCAACAACCTACTGCGCATATATTGGTACAACAAATTTTTCTGGAGCATATGTGTTCAAAATATCGCCACCATCCAGAGTGTTTTCAGCTTAAAATTTGAACCTAAAATTTTCTGCGAAAACTAATTTTTTTCGCAAAGTCGCAAACATCCGAAAAAATAAAAAATCCCATAAGAATAACACGTAAAATTTATTTTTACATATGTAGCAGTACCATTGAAAATTTTAGGTATTTGGACCTTTATAAACATAAAAATACAAAAAAAAATTTTTAAAGTTAAATTTTGTGCGTAAACAATAAGAAAAGCATACAGTTCCTGTAAAAAGTACCCATATATATATATGAGTTCAATTATTACAATAATCACGAGGTGAATTGGGAATTCCTAATGATTATATATAATGTTTTTGGCTTACGTTAGCGCAAATAATAATATAAACACACACACATTTATATATATATATTTCTTTTTTATATGAATTTTATTATACTCGTAATTTTCCAATAGCAAATTGAATTAATTTTCATTTATTCGCTAAATGACACTTTGGTTTACTGCGAGTTTATTTTCTCTCACTTTTAATGCCATTTTATATTACTGTACTTTGATATTTTCTAAATATTTTAATTATTATACCTGACAATGATTTCATGATATTGTTTTACAAATTAATGAATAGAATTTTTTTGTAGAATTTATTGGTATTGAATTTCAAAATTTAATTTTAGGCGAAAATCTGTATTATTAATTATTTTACATAATAATGAGTTTGTAATTTTATACTTTATCGGTTTATTGCAGTTTCCTATTAAGAGGGAAAAACATTGAAAAAAGCTTATCAACTTTATTATAATCGACGATTTAAAAGCCGTACCACGAAAATTGATCTAAAAAAAAATTAGGATTTTAGGCAATTACTGGATAATTTACAACTTACTTACCTACAAAATTTCCATGTTTAGCAAAACCTTTAAAAATTCCAAACGTAATATTGCAATATTTCGCCCATATATATCACATAATTTTGTTGCAAATAAATTATAATTAATTATTTTCTCTAAATTGGTATAATGTACAACATTTTAGACAATATAATATGCAAACTTAATTAAATTACAACTAATTTAAATTAAAACAAAATACAAGTTTAATATATGTTTAATTACAAACAGTAAATAACTTTTCGTTATATTTACGCTTACATAGTTTTACAGATAAGGTAAAAATCTTAAACCAGAACATACACACCGTGCGTTGCGAGTGCGTTGTATTTATAGTTTTAGCAATTTTGATACTGCTAACTTGCTAAAACTTTTTGATACTTTAAATATTGAAAATTAAAGTAATAGTCAAAAAAAGAGAACAAAAAGATGCTATTATGCGCATAATTTATTTATATATTTTTAATTTAATTTTTCTCGCAAATGAAATGACTTTTCTAGGTTATATAAACTGTTTGGAACTATGAATTTTCCAATGGTGGAGGGGAGGACCTATATTCTGATTAGATTTGGCGTATTGGATACTCTAATAGTTTTGGGTGTTTTTCGTAGCTGGTTTTATAAAATCCAACAAATTTAGTACCTACCTAGAAATACGTAGAAAATGATATGGATGCAAGTAAACGCCCGAAATTTTTATTTGCGTTCAAATTCGGGTTTCAGAATTTTTATTTTGTAAAAGAAAATAGATGTTTTAAAAAATCTATTTTTACCGAAAATGGTCCAATTGCCCACAATTGAATCTTTAGATTATGTTGTGCAGGCTTATTAAGACTTTTAACAGTTTTACTCCAGTCAAAATACGGGGAGGGGGGGTTGTATTTTCACTGGCGAACACGAGATTTGCTCTACTATAGGTTTTTTGGGTCGCTGAACACGAAAATCGGGGTTATTTCCTAAAGAAATGGGGGCCTCACCCTTAAATTTGCAAAAACTACCCCCAAAAAGGGGTTTTTTTAACATATTTGCACTTTGAGCGCTCAGATTGGCACCATACGGGTTTTTTGAGTCGCTGATCAAAAATTTCGACTTCTTTTTCATAATTAATCAATATTTTACTCTTAAAATAGCTAAAACTGTTCCTAAAATGGGTATTTTCGCACTTTAAGCATCCAGGATATGCCCATATAGGTTTTTTTCGTATTCAGCGACCCAAAAAACCTATAGTAGAGCAAATTTCGTGTTCGCCAGTGAAAATGCAACCAAACCCGTATTTTAACTGGAGTATTTCTTATTTAAAATGGAATGTTAGTTATATATTTTTATATATACTTTTCTTACATTTTTACCTAAAATTGTTCATTTCTATCCAATAGGAAATGTCTAAGAAAGCGCAAAAACTAACCTAAAATCAATTATAGTAGGTAAAATCAGAAAATAAATAGAGACCTAAAGCAGATGTTCTGAATTTTCAGAAAACAAGGGTCAAAATTTTCCTATTATTTTTATGCTTTGACCATTTTTAATTATTCAGAAAATCTGTCGTAGCCACTCAGATATAGAAAATACACTGAAAATGGAGAAGAAAATAAGACATCGTTTTTGCACTTAATCTTAAACAATGACTGCCTAAAAATTTAATACTTAACAAATCAAACCATTTATATACAACCAAATATTATTGTTTGGGATTACAAACCTAAATTTAACAACTGTTAAGAACTGTGATCTTTACCTTATATTAATAAAATGAAAGTTTCTAAGCCTTGAGTTATTATTATAAAAAACCATTAATAATTAATTATAACTTTTTTTTTACAGGATGCTGCTTTGTAACATTTTATACAAGAAAAGCTGCCTTAGCTGCACAAAATGCCCTTCATAATATTAAAACATTTCAAGGGGTAAGTTTAATTATAGTTTTATGTATAAATAAAAATAACAATATAAAAGATTAAGAGAGAAAATCATTGGAGTGTAAAAATTTTCTAACTACGTCGATTAATGACTGAAGCAATTACTTAAAAAAAAGAAAAAGTGTCGATTACTACTTTTAAAAGGTGGGATAAAACGCGAGAAAGAGTAGAATATCGTCGAGAAGTGCAAAGCTTTAATTACACTTGAAAAAAAGCCCTTATTATTTATATACTTTTCTTAAACTTTTAGCTTCAATGTAATTAGAGAGAAAGAGAAGAAACGTCATTAACGGGCCTTTTCGACGAATAAGAGCTTTTCAAATTTTCTCTACTCTATAAATTCGATCGTTAGTTATTACAATTTTATTTTTAAGTACTACTACACTAAACAAAATAATTTCTCTTTTAAACTTTTTGAAAATTTATTTTTTCTTTTTTTTTTTACTTGTTTTCATTGTATGCGAAAAAACATTCTTTTGTTTATGCGAATTTTTGCTATGAAAGATGGTATTTCAAGAATTTTTCTATTTTAATATGCAAAAATAAAAAATTTTTGTAATATTTTGCAAAGTAAGAAGAATTTTTTTGACAACCCTTTTTTTTGAATGAAAAAAAAAATTCTTTACTTATTTATTTTTTTTAACCGAGTGACCTGCTGAGTTATAGAATAAAAAAAAGTAAAAGTTACAACAATTACCACAGGAAGTCGCCACTGTAATATATTTAAAACTTTTTTTTTAGAAGGGATAAATTTTTTCTTTTTTAATTAAATTTTCTAAAAAAGAAACTTTCAATGTTCTCAATTTCATACAATTTTTTTTTGTCGAAAAAAAATTACAAAAAAAAAACAAAAGAAATAATGTTTTTCGAACAAAGGAGTTCATTAAGAAATTTTTTTTGAAGAAAAATTTTCTTTCTATAAAAAGAAATAAGAGTAATGCATTTAAGGTAGCTTAGAATTTTCCAACCTCTCGGATTTCTTTGGTTTCGTATATTTAAAGGAAAAAGCTTTTGTATAGCCGATAGCATTGTCATGTAGTTAGTTTTCCTTTTTTTTTAGAATATATTTTATGTGTCACACATTATAGATTTTTTTTCCCTAATTTACATTTTTTATCTTATTTTAAGTTTTCGTTCAATTTTAAATAAAAAAGCTGAGAATGAAGTACCTCGTTAATTTTATTTGAATCGATAAAGCAAGAATATTAAGTGACCTAAATTTACGAGTCTTTTCAATAAAAAAATTAACTAAATATCTCATATTTCAGTAAAAACAGCCCAAAAATTACATAATACAATTTTGACTAAAAGCTAAAAAAATTTTTGATGTCGATTCATAAAAAGCAATAAATATTTTGACAGAAAAAATAAATAATGATATTTTAAAAACTTTTTTTCTATTTTAAAAGATCATAAACTGAAAATAAATCATTTGAAACTTTTTTTTTAGACAGCAAACAAAAACAGTATAGTTTATTTCTCTCTGTTTTTTCCATTTAAATGCAACATAGCTTGGCCCATATTTTCAATGTACGTTTATATATATAGAAATCTTAGTTTAACAAATGCGTTATATGTCGATTTAATACAGATCATTCTTAGCTCAAAAAAGCATCTTCTATTTTCTTTTTTTAAAACTGACGTTTGTATTTATGCTACTTGAAATCTCTTTCGTTTATAATGTCAATCTTTTTTTTTCTATTTTTTTTTTTGAAAGGCTTATGCAATAAAGAATTTAATGGTTATCTAATGCACTAAATGCTTTTTTGTTATTTGGGCTTTTTGAATTATTTTTAGTGTGGAGAGTTTTTGAAAGGTTATTGAATTATTCGAATATGATTTAGAAATATTGGCATAAGTATTGTGTCTTTGCGTTGCATTTTTATGATACGAGGTTATCTAAAGTCTACTTTTTTCGGGGATAATCACTATGTTAAAAGTAACCCATGTAAATTAATGAAAAAATAAGGTTAATTTGCAAAAAAATCAAAAATTCTCAATTTTTTCTAATACAAAATCCTTACTTTAGGCCAGATCAACCCTAACCCTCTGAAAAATCCAGCACATAAACCAATAAATAATTTCAAGTCAACAAAAAAAGCAATAAAACACAAAGTGAATATTTGACATTAGCTTTCAATTTAAGTCTTTAAAATCCAGTCAAGCTATTTTATCTATAAAATAAATTTTTCATTAATCAAAAGCGCAACAAACCATTCATTATTAGGGTCTACTTATAATCCTTTCGGTTCATCAACTTTTAAACCAGGGGTTGTAGAAATTTTTTTTTGCAAGTAATCTAACCCTCATTCTTACGTCTTTAGTCCATCGTGTTATAACAAAATTTAAACTTGACCAGAATTTTAAGTAGTTTTAAATTAAAATTTTATCCCTTCACTCGTTCTCTAAAATAATAATGACATATGTGTAAATTTGAAAGACAATACTGACAGCCCGTTTTATTTTAAATATACAACTTTATTTTTATAAAATATTCAAGTTAAAAAAAATGAAATTTTCTGCTATGATTAATTTTTGAGGCTTTACTTTGCACGCATTCTTTAATGATAAAATTTATCTTAAGAACGAAGAACTAAGATTGTAAATATACTTAGTTTTAGTACTATCAAGGGTGAAAGCCATTCACCACATTGAAAGGTTCAAATCGATATATCATCTCTAGAGGTGCAATTTGTCTTCATAAATGGCTTTTTCGTGGTTACAATTAATAACGTTTTGTACATTTAAGATTGACCTCAAACAATTATTATACACTAAAATTTATTATATTTCTACTTTTAAAAAATGAATTTTAATTTAAATCATTTGTTTGTACATAAAAGCTTGAATGACACCCAAGTGACTAATTACCTATAAACTTTACTGAAGACTTTAGAAATTCCAAGATAATTTAACAAAGTAAAATTATTTACTTCTATATTTTCCTCTTTTCTAGAAAAATTAAAAATTATTTGTCCCAAAAAAATTGGTGTCCCAAAAAAATTGTCCAAAAAATCGAATGTTAATTCAATAATAATTTATTAAATACTCAAAATAATGAAAATTTCAAAAAATAAAGTATTAAACTTTTCAATCGACTTTCATAAATCATGTGACTTTATTTCTCTTATATATAAAATACCTACTAAAATCTCGTTAATATTCTGTATAAACTTTAATTCGGTAAAATCAATGCGACGGAGGTTTATAACGTTGAAATCGAAGTAACTTCGATGCTAAAGTTATATCTTCTTCTAATACAGTAAAGCAATATAGCCTTAAGCAAAATGTTCCCTTTTAAAATTTACGGCCTGTTAACGGAAAACTATGTATGAATGTGTTTGCCATAAGGGAAAAGTCCCTTGTATCTTTCTCTAGAGAACCCAAAAACTGACCGGAAGTGCCGTTTCGCACTTCTAGTACAAAATCGACATTTCTCTTGCTAAATTACATCTAACTCTCTTGCTCTTTGCACAGATTATTTAGTTTTGCATTACTTTATTAACTTCTTGTTTCGGAAATACCTGAGTATTTATGTGTGTGTGTGTGTACGAGTTTCTAAAGTTAATTTTTCAATTTTAGTAAATTTCTAGTTAAATCTTTATTGTTTCCTTTCCTATAAAGATTTATTAACAAATTTTACAAGTTACTTTCTTGCGATTTTATGACAATAAAACTTTTGTTTTGACTGAACAATTATTTGCATTTCAGTGTATATCAACTTTTCAAACAAATAAAATAACTTAAAATTACAAATAAATTGCAAATCTTTTAAAATTTATAAGTTTAAGAAAAAAAAAGTTTTAAACAATAAAGATGCAATTTTAATTAAAAGCGAGAAAAACTTATATTTCAGCAAAGAATAGACACATAAATAAAGACAAAGTTTAAAATCTCTTAATAAAAAGCTTCTTCAGACAATACCCTAGTATAAAAAAAGTAACATAAAAGCAACAGAATTTTTAGAATTTTGGCAAATTTTGGCCAAAATTCCGGAGACTCATAAAATTTCAAAATTTGCGCGTAACATATACAATATTTTAAAATTCATATCATTTTTTTATACCAAATAAAATAAAAAAAAATAAATTTCCATTCACCTAAACATAAATAATACCTAATAATAAAATTATCTTTTTATGCACATAGACCATCATAAAAATGAAAATAAATTTTTCTTACAATTATAAAATATGCTTTTATTTTCCCATAATAATAATTTTCGACATTTAAAATGAAAACCAATGGGGTATATATTATAATACCATAATTTTTCTTTTTTTTTTTTTATAAGTACCTATAAAATAAGGAAAACTTTAATGCTTTATATATATGAATAAAAAAAAAAGTATATATCAATTAATTTTAAGGTTAGGTTCATTTTTTTAAAACATAAAAATTGCCTTTTTGTGTATTAATAAAGAAAAGTCATTTATAACTAAATCGATATTATTTTTCATTATATTTATTTACAATGTTGCAAGTATAGCATTTTTTTTTGTTAAATGAAACAACCCTAAGGCAATCGTATTTGTGTGTGTGTGTATGTGTGAATGAGTAAATATATAGTAACGGAAATGGATCGTGCGTCCTGATAGAAACAGGACTTCCGCTTGAATTCAAATACCTTTTTTTCATTTCGTATCTAAAAAAAATTCTATATATTTTCTAAAAAAAAGCTTATTATTATCTGCAACTTTAGCAACAAGTCATTTTTTTTTTCACAAATACAATGTAAAGTTACACCAATTTTAAATTGATTTTTTTTTTCAATTTTTACGAAAAATCGAATAAACTTTATTTATATTTTCTTTTTTTTTTTTTTTATATACACACAGGAAAAAAAAAGTGTAAAAATGTCGATTTATTATTCTGTCTGACGAAGTTTTAACAAAAAAAAATTTCAATTTTTTTTAATACACATAATTTTTTTTTTCAAAAGATATTTGTTAGCACGTGCTTACAATATTGTGTATTCATTTTAAAAAACTTTTTTCTCGGTGATTAACATTAGTCATAAGTAAATTTTTTTTGTCAAAATTAAAAAAAAAACACGTAAAAGGTAAATACAGTATGCATTATAAGATGAATCGTATATATGCAGATTTTCACGACACTCCTTTTGTCCTTTGCTTTTTTTATTTTTATGCTGTCGTCGTCTTCGTATACTGCAAAAATGTGTGTACGTGAAATGAATCTAACGTTTATATATGCTAAAATGTAGCAATATTATAAGCCATAGGACGACTAGGACGACGACTAATACAGGAGAGTATAAAATAACCAATGAATTGTATTTTCGTATGTGGTATTGATTTTTTTCTTACATAGGAAGTATAAATGCAATATCTAAAGGAATTTTTTTTATTATATCTAAATATAGCCATTTTTCTTTATTTCTTCAATATTTGCTTATTTTATTAAATAAAAAAGTATCAAATATCAATTTAATATTTGATTTTTCAATCAATTTTAGATTTAATTAATACGGTTTATTATTTCATTATATTTGATTAATTTTTTTTTCTCTTTTTTTATTAACTTTAGTTTTATATTTTTTGTTATTTCTTTTTTAAACAATTTTCATGTTCGTCTAAGAATTCCGTAGCTTTAATAAATTGAATCCTACAATATAATTTGCAAAGAAAATAGTAAATTTTTTTATTATTTTTATAAACACGAGTTATATAATTAAATAAAATTTTTTCTCGAAAGTGAAATGACTTTACCACATTATATAAGTGAGATAATAAAAGTTGAACAATTGAAATTGAATAATATTGAAAATTAAAATTAGGAATTATAATTAGGAATTCTAATACTTGAGCCCTTTCTCCATTCGCTTACCAGACGTGTATAATACACGGCTCGAATAATACAAGTGATGGTCGCGTTTAAGCTGTTTAGTCCGAAAATATTCATGATTCGTCACTCAAAATCCCCAACTACACTTCTTAAACTCGGCCATTTGTATTATTCGAGCCGTGTATTATACACGTCTAGTAAGCGAGTGATGTTATTTTATATTAACGTGTAATTATTGTCTATCCTAAAATTATCCATAAAATATAGACTTTTTATTTGTAAAATTTAATTTTTTGATTTTTCCCTGGGGCTGGGTGCTAAATTGGTTGTATGGTCTATAGCAGGTGTTTGCAACTTAATTAAGGTCCTATACATACTTGTTCAACTATCTGTATCGGAAAATATCGATCATATTGGTGATGTACAGTATAATGTACACAGAATGCAACACAGATACCATTTGCATTGGCGTATGGCGTTTACGTGTTTCATATTATTCGTATAGAAATAACAAAGGTTAAGTTTATATAAGAAATTAGTAATATTATAAAAATTAAGTACCAGGCTTCACATTTAAGCAATACCCTATACAATCACTTTAGCTTCTGGCTCCTGGGAGCTCAAGTCTTACCTTATTGTAGCTCCAGAAGTAACTGCTAGTCCAGTCAAATCACGGGGGGAAGGGTTGTATAGTTTTTGGCCTCCACCAAATTTAGTCTGCAGATTTTTTGATCACAAATTTAGGGGTCATTTCTATGAGAAATTGGGGCTTCGCCCTTTAAATTTGCAAAAACTGTCCCTATTAAGGGGTATTTTTGATGTTTTCGAAACTTGAGTCCCCAGATTTGGTTCATATGGGTTTTTTGGGTCGTTGACCACTAATTAGGGGTATTTAAAAAAAAAATTAATATTCACCCTTAAATTAGCAAAAACTACCCCTCAGAGGGGTATTTTCTCTATTTTTGCGCTTTCAGTGTCTGGATTTGGTCCAAATTGGTTTTTTCGGTCGCTAATCATGAATTTTGGGGTCGAGCCAACTAAAAATTGGGGCTTCACCCTTAAATTAGCAAAAAGTGGTAGTTTTTGCTAATTTATGGGTGAAGCCCCAATTTCTCATAGCAAAGACCCCTATATGCAATTAAAAATTAAATTAAACAATAAATCAGCTCCTGAACATTTAATATTTAAAAGAATTGTAAAATGTTATAAATCAATATAAATACTATATATTTTAAAATAAAACATGAATTATCCAAAAGCCATTATATTATTGTTAAATCGAATATATTTTAAGATCGATGTCAATTTTATTCAATATTGATAATATACCTTTATCCATATAGGCCATTTTAGATTATTCGTGTTCTAAGTAAAAAAAAACGTGTATTTTATTTTATACATTTAAACCTATATTTTTTTTAGAAAAAATGTATATAGCTGCTTTTTTTTCAATGGATAAATATATATTACAATTGCATATATAAAGAATAGAATATATATAGATTTAAAAAAAAAGCTCTAGGGAATAAATGCAATTTTTAGGTAACCTAAATTCAAACTTTTTTTAGGCAGATAAACTTCTCTTATTCTTTTTTTTGTCATTGATATATAATTTTTTTTTCTTTTAACTGTTTTAGTTTTTTTTTTAATTCTATTTTCTGTTGTGAAATGAATGTATACTATAGATATATATTTCAAGAAAATTGGTAATAACATTAAGGTTGTATAAATACACTTATTTGATATACTTTGACTTTTATTTTTGGTTATTATTTTAATGCATGAAATATTGGAATTTTTTATTTGATCAAATAGTTTTTTTTGAATAGTTGAATATGTCAAAAGCAGTTTAATCAAATTAGAAATGTTTCATTTTATAAATTGGAAATTCTTGGTAAAATATAGGTTATTGAGATATTAGTGGGTCACGCAAAGTTAAGGTTGAGTTGTTATTTGAATCTACAGAACAATAGACAAGTCTAATTGAGTCTAAAGAACAATGTCAGTTCAATGTTACTATTAATATTGGCAAATAATTTTTTAGGCCTATTCTACTTTTTTGTAATTCAGTTATTGTCTTCAAATTTATTGTTAGGAATCAGGAAATCTGGTTAAACATTCACTATCCAGTTGAACAGCTCTAATTATTATTTAAAGCAATCTGGTAAAAATTTCAAAAATAATTATCAGTAACTTATGGGAACCACATCTTGAAATACCATCTTTTAGAATTAAAATAGTACTATTATGAAAATTTATAGACGTAAATTAATAATATTAATAAGTCTTAAATAATAAAAAATAAATACATAAATGAAAAGTTAATTAACTTTATTTTTTAAATTGCAGAAACTTCATCCCATACAAATGAAACCAGCTGATACTGAAAATCGAAGTCGTAAGTAAAAAATAATAACAAAAATAATAAAACCATGAATAACTTTTTTTCCACATAAAAAAAAATAATAATTTTCCATTCGTAAAATACCAATTTTTTTTTATTCATATATAAGTCAAAAGTTAATGAAAAAATAATAGCAGTGTATATGCAAATATACAGAGTATTGGTAATATAAATTGAAAATCAATAAATTACAATATATATGCTAGAAAAAGTCATATGAAATATTATAAAGTTTATTATTATATACTAAAGTTTTGGAAATTTTCGAGTGAGAAATGGAATGTCACTTCAAAAGCATCTTTATTATGTAATAAGTTTAACTAATTGGCTGAATCAAAAAGGGGTTTATTAGAAAGTCTCTTTTATGATTATATTAAAATCAAATGTTACAGAAAATTTAATTATTTTATATTGGGAATCCTTACATATATTTAATGAGGGTTTTATTTAAAAGGCTTTATTTAAATTGTGTATTTTTTAGCAGTTTCAGAAAGTTTACTAGAAATTAATTAATTTTGTAATTTGAAATTTTGTTATACTGCTATGTAGTAAGTTTTTTTTTGGGTAAAATAAATAAATAGGTTTCTTTTGGTTTTATTCAGAAAATTTTAGGTCCAGTCTAATCTACATATTTCATCTTAAATTTTAATATCACTTGTTATTTCTTAAACGAAAATAAATTAAAAGTCAAGTTGATAAACTTATATTGAGTTATAAATTTTCTATCTAAAAATATATTTTTATTTTCTTTAAAGTATTTTCCAACTATATAATATGAAAATGATTACCTGACATTTTTCAGAGTTATTACAAATTTTATATTTTCTAACGTTAAAAATTCTTTGCTTGAGATCCATTAAAAATCTAATGAAATATTATTAAGTTGAAAATTTCATAGCTTTTTAACTGTTCAATAAATAGATTTCTTGGATTTCAAGTAGTTTATTTATTTTACTGCTTTATTTTTAAAATTGTGGAGATTTGAATTATTTTCTATGAGACTTTTTGGCCTAATTGGCATTCTTTTACCAATCGAATTTACAACTTACTATGGAAATCTTTTCTATAGACTGCAAAGGAATTACTAAAAAGTTTTTTCATGATGAAACCATTTAAGCCTGAGGATCCAATTTTGTAGCAGCATATCTTAAATTAAAGCAATTTAATTTTTTTTTAAACAATGTAACTTTAAATTAAATTACCCTGATAAAGATTTTCAGCTAACGAATAAATGAATTTCGTAGGTCATTAGCCTCATGCAAATTTATATTTACAAAAACACAAAATGAGGGAAAATTAGGGATCAAAGTTTGAAAAAGGTCGACCAGCTTAAAAATAAACTAATTTATAAATATTCCAAAAATTTCAATAATTTTATCACGACATTTAAATTTCACCAAAAATGAAACCCCATTACATTGATAAAGCTTCTAAAATTTCCATAATCATTAAATATTTAAAAAACTAAAATAAAAAATTGCATAAATACAAATCATAAAAAACATCTGCTACTAAATGCTTCTGTTCAGAGAGACATTTAAATTTACGATATTGCATATTTTTATCCATAACCTATCAAGCTGAAAGTCTTCTATACACAAATGCATAAAATATTTTTACCATAACAAATTGATTTGTATAAGCTCTTTAATAAAATTTTATGCTATGATGTCTAGCCAAAAAAAAAAATTTTTTTATTAAACGTTTATTAGTAATTAGATAAATAAAAATGATTTATTTTTTTAAGACATAAATTATTATTCTGAAAATAATAATAAACCACAAAAACCAAAAATAAATAAAATATTTTAAAATTATATCATCAATTTATAGAAAAACAGATGTTAATTTTATATATTTGGTAAATAAGACGATACAAGATTGAATGACTGACTGGTAACTGTAAAAGAAGAAAATTTTTATTTTGGCAAAATTCCAGCTAAAATTTATATTCTCTCTTTGCTGTTTAATGACGAATAAGCGAGGCATTAGGAAATTGTATATATTGAGTTTGTTTGTGTTTAAAGAGACTTGTTTTCTGATTATTTTTTATGTAATCGTTTTTTTTAAAGACGGTTTATCTTGCATGATTTAATTGTGTATTTAAAAAATTTGGTTCAATACACAAAGCCCTGCAGAAAAATTTAATTTATAAATTGACACTTTTTTCAAGTATTATAAAAAATTTTCAGTGATAAGTATTGCACTAAAAAAAATTTTTTATAAAAAATTAGCAGAAAAAAATGAATTCATTTAAATACTTGCTTGGTAATTAAATTGACATTTTCTGCAATTCATTTTTATTTTATCTTTTTTTCCTGTACAGTACTGAAGGTTATGTAGCGAAAAAAAAATTTATAAAAAATTTTATTATACATGAAAATGATAAAATAATTTTTTACAACATTTTTTGAAGCTTTACTTAAAACATTTATTTTTACAGAAAGCGTGTAAATAATTTTTTTTAGAAAAAGATTACTTTTTTCAAAAAGATTATTTTCAAATCAGCATGTTTTTAGTATTTTAGTTTTAGTGAAAAAAATACTTTTGAAAAATATTCTTGAAAATTTTAAATTTAGTAATGAATTTTTTACTGAGCACAGTTCTTTATATACTTTATAGTATTTTGAATAGCAGAAAAGCCTCCAAAATTTTTAGCCCTCTAAAAAAAATTTTCTAGATACAAAAAATACCTGGAGCTAAGATAAGACAGGCACGTATCCAAAATTTTTTTTCAGAGGTGCCATAAATTCCGGGAGGGGGGAGGGTAAAACTTAGGGAGCATTCAGACGAGAAAAAAATTTCAACCACCACCTCCAAAATTTACTCCCACTTTTTATTATTTAACTTGCAAAAATGGGACGAGAGGGGGTAAATATCGAAGGTGGGGGTTACAAATTTTTTCTCGTCTGAATGCTCCCTTAAGAATACTAGTAATTAATGCTTAAATTTTTAGTAAGAATCAAAATTTAATCATTTCTTATTTTAAATTGTTTAAAAGTTATATTTGTTAAGCAATTTAAAATTTTTGAAAAAAGGGCTAAAAATATTACTATTCTTACTAAAAATTTTCATTTCAGGGCACGGCCCCCTGCCCCCACCCAAACTCTCCCTCTGGATACGTGTTTGGATAAAATATACCAATAATTTGTAAAAGAAAATGAGTGCAGTTCGAATACTGTACATTACATAGTACATAACCTAAAAAATAAAATAGAAATTTCCTATATAATAAATTACACTGTCAATTTTTAAAATTGAATATACGTTAAAACGTATTAGATCCGCTACAAATAAAATTGACAAAAATATTTCAAAAAATTATTAACAGTGCATAACCGGAAATAACAAATTTTTATTTTTCTTACATAACCTCAATTATACATTATGAAAACAATGTATGCAGCACGTTTAAATATTCTGATATTTAATTTCGCATCAAAAAATTTTTATGTAACCACATCATTTATAATATCTTTTATAACCTATACAATAAAATAACTTTTTAAACTTCGACAAGTAATCAAATCTATTTCAAAATGTTTTATATATGTATGAAATATGAAATTTTCTAGATATATATTATAATAAAGTTGAAGAAAGTTTAATAAGTCTCGCGACGTTCGTGCATAATTTCCTTCAATCAAATAATATATGTATTTTCGAGTAAGGCATTTTCATGTAAATTTTATACGTTTTGCATTTTATTATTATTACTGTTATGGTTCTTTTTTTACTTTACTTTATTTAACATAAAAATATCATTTTTTTGAAGTAAATTTTCATATTCTAAGAAACGATTTATATTTTGAAATGATTTGAAAATTTTTAAATAAAGTTTTTTAGGTTATAATTTTAAAGTTTTGAGGTTATGACAGGTAAATTGTATGCTGTTGAAATTTTCTTTTTCAATTCTTCCGGGATTTTGTGGGAAATAATACTGAAGTAAGGAATCAAGAAGTTACAAGAATTTTTACATTTTGGAAAAAGTAACAATCAAAATCTCATATATATTTATATATATTTTGTTTTATTTTAATTTGCTTTACGGGCATTCTTGATTAGTTATTACATTCATATTCACATCTAATTCCATTAATTTAGGGCTTTGCTTTTTAGCCCTTCCAAGCCTTCTAGCTTTTTATGATTAACCTAGTCTTGGCCTAATTCCAGGAGGATAAAATTCTGAGTAGCGAAAATCCCAGGAAGGATTAAAAACTGTTGTAATTTTTGGCGGCAAAGATAGAATTTTGCAGTTTTTTGGCAAATTCTTTGAAAAAGCAGGGATTCTCGTAGGTTTTTTAAGTCTTCAAAGTTGGATTTTGTTATAAATGACTTTAAAATCTTAAAATTTGGGCAATTAGAGATAATTAGATATTTATGCTGAATAGCGTATCTGAACTTACAAGTAATAACAAAAAGTTGGCGGGAACTGTATTTTTGTAAAAATCTGAGCGTTAGCACTCCCTTTGCAACTTTAAATTCCAAATCACTATGTACATAAATATTTAAAAATTGTAAATTTTATGTACATAAACAAAAAAGTTAAAGGGAATTCATTTACGCACTTCCTTTATAGCCAGAATATCCATAAAATAAAACTCTTTTTTTCAAAACGAAAGAAAAGAAAGCAAAAAAAAAAATTAAATATATGCAGTTGACATGATGGAGACGATATAATACATAAGTATATTTGAAAATTTAGCATATTCTATTATAAAGAAATTAAATAACAAAAAAAAAATCAAGATTATACGATGAGACACACAACGCCAATGAATATGTATTTATGATAAACTAAACAAAAAAACAATAAAAAAAAAGCGAAATAAAATTACGTAACGATTTTTTTTAGCATAGATGAATTCTAAACTAATTGCATATATATTACGTGTGACGGAAATATCCTCAAGTACAAAACCTCGAAGCTTTTCAAATGAGATTCTTATATATATTTTTTTAATTATACACTTTAATTTTCATGATGATTGTTAAATATGTATTGTTTCTATCCTTATTATCATTTATATGACAAATCTTGTAATTATTTTTTAGTAATTTACATGTTTATAAAGTTTTTTGTAATTACAATTTTATTGCAAAAAATTTATACAATGAATTTTTTATTAATACAAAATTAGTTTTTTTTTTCCCGCCATAAAAAAATTTAATAAGTTTTGTATTATTTTTTTTCTTTTACGTAATCAACTGTATAATTATAAAACAATTATTTATTTTTTAATTATGTATTAATTCTTGTAATTATTTATTTTAATAATTTTAAAAGTGTTATTTAATTTAATAACTTTATTTTATTGCTATAATTTTCCGCGCTCAATATTACAATTTTTTAGAATTAAATTCGCCGCTCGATTCGCCGAATTGTAGATGCGCGTGCGGAGACGAATAACGAATTTAATTAAAAAAACGCATTTTAATTAACAAATAAATAATTACACATAATTAATTGACAACTTGCATAAAAATTCGCAATATAATAAAAATAAAGAATTAGCCGGTAAATTAAGATGGCGCTGATGTGTCTATTAGAAAAACCAGAAGAAAAATTGTTTAACATTTGCGCTAGTTAGCGAGAAAAAGAGGTGGCGAAGAATGAAAGAGGTAGGAGGATGTAGGTTTGGTAGGAGTTTTTATAATGCAATATATATTTGCACGAGGAATATACAATTTATATGTATGTATGTATGCCGGCATTTACTACTCACTTGTTGAGTCTTGAAAGTAAAGGAACGGACGAACTCACATGAAATAAATTTTTGTTATATTTTGTTGCCGATGTTCTATTGCGCGCGAGATTTTTCTTATATTTTTAAAGAATTAAAAAATTTTCTTAGAAAAATGTGCTGTGTTTAATAGTGGTTTTATATATTATGTGTTTGTGTAGGTTTTAAGTCTGTTAAAAGTTCCTTCAGGCATTTTTAGCATTTAAAATAAACAATGAGTGAATTATTATAAAAAAATGTGATATATAATTGTGATTAAATATAAAAATGATAGTGTCGAATTACAAAAATTACATTTTAATTTATAGTTAATTTTAAAATAAAAGTAAATAAAGTTAAAAAATGGCAATGAAAAGTCGTAAACACATTGGTACATATCATTTAACATCGCCGAAATATTATCCAGCAATAACGCAAGCTTATTGGGCACCACAAACACAAAATGCACCTTATTCAGTTCCAGGTAAAGTGTCTGGAGAATATTACTTTTTAAAATCTTTTGATGATTTACCTACAACCTATGGAGAGAAAGTAATAATTTTATGAGTACATATTTGATGTCCTCTCTAGCATATTAGATATAAACCGTTTTTCTCACATTATGTAAAAAAATTTTCTTACTTATATTGGACTACTTTTAAAAGTGTACATGAGTGTGTGTGTGTCTTAGCTAATTATCATAAATATTAATGTCAATAATTATTATAATTTATTTAACAAATACATTTTTTTTTATTTACATACTAAAAAAACGGTTTTTTTTTTAAATATTTAAACTGTGTAGTGCACTTTTATGCATATTGTACCTGTATGGACGAGACATTATCGCAAATAATGACTTTAAAAACAAAGCGTATGTGGTTTTTTATTTCTTTTTCCAAGAAAAATATATTTATCGCTTTTATTTTGTCGCAGGTCATTAGATTTCGTTTCGTATTACTTTTTGATTAAATTTTTTGAACTGCTAAACGATAATTTAATAAAATGTTAATTACACTGTCAGGTTGCTGTGTTTGAATTTTACTTGAATTCTTAATTTTCAAGCATTTTGCTTAAATTTCCAAGCAATTTGTCTGAATATTTAATCTAATTTTTGGAATTTCACAAATTCTAACAAAATTCAAGGACAGCGGATCCAGTTGACCCAGCGCAGCGGGGGTTGAATTTCGTCTTAAAACCTTAAAATTTTCAAAAAATTCTTTCAAAAAAATACAAAATTTACGCTCCGGAGGGCACGATCACTCCTTCGCTCCCCTCATTGGACCCGCCACTGCAGTGACCTGATAGTGCAGCTTAAAATAAATTAAGGAACTAATATTAATTAACACTAAATATTTTTTAATCGCAAATTTTAATTTAAACTAATTAACATCACGATTTTCTTAGAATAATGCGAATTTCATTAACCAATTATTTAAATTTTTTAAAATGATTCTAATAATCGATAATATTGTTTCTCTGTAAATTAATTACATAAACTTTTAATGAACAACTAAAACATATAAATAAACACGAGGTTGAGAATTAAGTTTAAAGCGTCTATAATATATCTCTAGTGCGGGTTTATATTTTCTATTAATAAATATATTTTTAAAAGCCACATACATAAAGTTAGAATTCAGTCAGTCAGTCAAATAAAATTACGTCTGACTGATATGCGCCAGTCAATATACTAAAAACTTATTTATTTAAGATAAATCAAAAAGGGTCAATACATATGAAATCGAAATATTTTTTTTATTTTTTTTTTTTGTTTCAACATAATAACTAAAAATGAATTTCCGGCCGTCCTTGTTGTATTTATTACTGTATGATCGGTGAATCGGTGCGGAAATTTTGTCGCATGACTTTCCGGATAAAAAAATAAAAATTGTATGTGTACATACCTACATATTATGTATGACACGTAAATATAATAATAATAAAACTTTTTCTTTTTCCGTTACATACATGAAATAATAAACAATTATTTTTTATTTTATTGTTTCCTTTATTATTATTTAATATATTGACAAGTTTTCAGTATTTTAGCCTGGAAGTTAGAAAAAAAATTGGGCTGTAATTCTGTAATTATAACGTATTTAGGCATATCATGTTTTAATTAATGTAATAAGAAGAGACAGCAATATCAGTAGAAGCTTGGTATAATCTGGATATAGTTACATAACTAAAGCCCATGGATTATTTGATCAGTATTGTGTAACTGACAATAAACAAAATTAAAAGGGGTCATGTGATGAATATTAATATGTATTGAATAAAGTATATTAATCAGACGATTCCAGGTAAAATTAGCGATAATTTGACAAAAAATTAAGATTCCTAAAATTACAACACATATAATCACTCCTAAGTATTGCTACCAAGCACATGGTAAAATCATTTTTTCTTATGACACCAAAAATTCACTCCATAACAGCCCCTGGGCCTAAATTCTGCATTTATACCATCTATAACATATCACGTGAAAAACAAAAAAAGTACTAGCTTTTAATAAAATATTGGCTTTTATAACCAAACTGCATTGCAAAAAGTACTACCATTTCTAAATGTGCATGTGCTGTACCACATATTGTGGATGGTACGGCTGCTTATCACTGTGATATGAATGCTGAATCAGATCCCTGCAATCATCAGTGGCAATAATTTATATTGACTGAATGACCTGAAACTTTGTGAAACTTTAATTTTTATGGCAAATAGAATCTAATTTCACCCAGTAATAAAAGATCCAAACAGCTTTTTATTTTATTACCAGGATAATATACACTGAAAAAAATGTTAAATTAAAACTAACCAGAAAATTATTTACAGTGTATTTCCACAAGTGAATCTGATTAATCATTTTATGCAATACCCATAAAATCACGCTGATCATTAAAATTCAAAAAAACACAATTTAAACTTAAAATAAACAGTAACCTTTAACCTTTCACTTAAAAATAAAAACAGAAAGATTGTGTTTAATATTAAATAAAAATAATTCTTTAAAAAAAAAAATCACGATTTTTCTTTCTATAATATCTGTCGTTATTTTAATAGTAGAGAAAGTAAAAACCTATTGAATTTGAAAACTACTTTATTTATACACCAATAAATGAATCTTCGATTTTCCTCTTTCTCTTTATAATAATATTAGAAATATAAAAAAATTTATGTAGGTAAACGACTTCCTACACATATCGCGTGTACTAATAATTTTTTTTTAAAATTAAAATAATAATAATAATAAAAGATTTGATGTGCATATTATGATGACCTCGAAATAATATAAAAAAATTATATTCTCTAACATTTACTTAAGCGTAATTCCTTTATAATTTTTATATTCTTCTTGAGCCTCATTCTGTTACTTATTTGGTTAAATTAAAGATCATTGAATAATTGAATGCATTCGAATATTAAAATCGTCTTCTTTTGTTTTATAAGAATTAATTTATTTATTTTTAGTTAGAATATTGTCAATTCTTATATTTTTTTTATAATTTTTAATTACATGCTGTCATCCAAGTCTAAAAAATAGAGAATATACCGTCTAATATACTACTCGTCAGTCAGTTTTCTAATGACTGTGATGCATAAACTAAAAAAAAATTGCGTAACAAATATATTTTGTTTGAAAAAATATTATTAAATATGCCTTTTTTTGTATTAGTTTTTAAATATTATAAATCTATAAATAAATAAATTTTTATTTTATTATTAGTAAAAAAATTTTTTTAATAGAGGTTATTAAATTTTTATGTTTGGTTTGTGTTTGATAGGCTGGTAGTTGGTATTGGTTAATGTGTTTACTGGGTATTTTAGACCATAAAATTACTTTAAATTTTGGTTCTACATTCAAATGACATCCCCATTCAAAATATAATTTTACAAGCTAAAATTACCAGAAAAAAATATTATTTTACCCAGTAAACACATTAAAAAAACACAAACCACCAATAAACCTAAAATAAATATTATCTTTTTAAATAAAAAGGTACACATAAATGACAAATTAAAATAAAATTAATACATTAAATTGTTTTTCTATTACTATAAATATAAAACAGTTAAACACACACATACAATGCAATTTATAAATATACACATACGCTATTTAAAAAAAGAAACCTTGAATAATAATCAGTAAGAAAAAAAATTGTATGATTGAAAAATAAAAAATATATATAGGTATATATAAAATTATTTATAAAATATTTGTTATAAAAAGACCGTTATTTATTTTTTATGAATTAATATTGCAAAATTTCTCTTTGAAAAAATACTAAATTATTCAAAGATTTCTTAAAAGAATAAGCAAAATGTCAAAATTTTCATATTTTAAAAAGATTAAAATAATTTCCATATGTGTGTGTTATATATAGGTTAAAGAAAAACATAGTTTTATATGATGATGTAATGACATGAAGTATATATATTTGAATCAATGGTATCTTCTGTATTATAGTAAATGTTAATTTATGAAAAAAGATTGAAAATTAAGATAATAGAGAAAAGTTTTTACAACTCAGAGCCAAATAATACAAATATATATATATATATATATATATATAGGTTTTCATCATCACTAAAAGATCTAAAATTCGTCTTTCATTTTTTAAGATTTATTATTTATTATTTTTAAATATATCATTTTACTAAAAATTTTTTTCATTTTTTTTACAGATTTATTGATTTTAACACAAAGAAAGAATATTTTTTTAAAAATTGAGTTAACATTTGTTTTTGTAATACTTATTTACCAACGTATAGATCTTCATAATATAATGGATTTAGATATTTTTAACAATTTTTATATCTTATTGTTAGATTACTTGGCAACATTGGAAGAAACTAGTTTCTTTCAAGAGAATCATATAAGTGGATAATATAAGTGAAAACCTTTCTAGAAACTATTATAAACTTTACATTAAAGATCGACAGCTATATATAACACGTATAAACTCCCTGAGGGTACTTTGTTTAGAAAAAAACGTACTTTGAAAATCGATAAATTCTGATCAAAGCTTTACTGCATAATCAAATCAAATTAGGTCAGGTTCATATTTCTTATACATATCCACAAGGTTTGATAAGGATAGCATCAAAATTTATTAAAGTTATGATGTGTACTTCTCTGTAAATTATTCAGCTTACAAGATTGCTTCACACTTACTCAAAGTACAGCTAATTATCTCTTGACTGTTATAATCTTGTTACCTGGGAAAAACTTTTAAAGTTTCTGGTAGTTTCTGAAATTAGAATAGAGGAGCTGAGTATTTTTTGAAACATTTGAAGAGGACTCGTCAAAAACATTAATGGAAGATTATTATATAGTTTTGCAGTAGTTTTGGTTGTTGCAAAGATCAAATCGTCTATAAAGATATTACCTCAGATATTACCATAATTTTCACAGAGCAACATTTGCAGCTTCAGTTATACATTAAGAGAAAATTGAATGTTTGATTGTCACTAATTAAAAGAAGATATATAGTTTTCAAACAAAAAATCAAATTTGGCATAATAAGCAATTTTATGAGAAAAGTGAAGAATCAAAAATTTTGTGAAGAAAGAAGGCGCCTGTCAGAAAAAAAATGAAGGAACAAGAGTTTTGTAAAGAAATGAAGAAAAATGAAGATACCTTGGAAGATATAAAGAAGAAAGGAGTTGATTAACTGCATCTAATTGACTAACACTCTAAAAGATATTAGTGAAATGGAAAGTAAATGAATTAGGTTATAATCAATGTTATGGCAAGTTCATTTCGGCTAGAGTCTGTAAAAACTTATAAAGTCATGATATTTAATGTTTCTTACACAGATTATCGGGAACTTGTTGAAAAAAAGTAGAAGGCTTCTGTAAAATAAAGTCTATGTGAATTCAAAAGAATAAAAAGAAAGAAAATATTTCTGTAAAACCGTGTAAAACTTACTCTTGATTTGGAGGATTTGAGTGCTTTACATGATGTTGCGCTTCCATTTTATCATGAACTTAAAAGAAGCATGATTGGATCTGGTAAACATGATTAATTAGTCAAAAATCTCACGTGGGAAAAAATCTGAATGAAATTTAATGAAATGAAATTTAAATTAATTTTACCTCACTTGAAATTTAAAAAATACAAAACATGGGAGTGAAATTTGAGAAAGAGTTTTTCCTTACTCTATCAAAAGCTGAATTTTGGTTCTGAGATGATAAGACGCCAATATTTAATAGTTCAGAATTTTAATTGACCTTTGCTGCTTAGTCTGAAACATAGAAGAGATAATTTTGTATTTATTTAAATGATGATAATTATAATAATGACCATTATTATCAATAGTTTTGTATTTGGAATTCTCATATTACTCATAACAGTTTTTGGCACTGTTTTGGCAAGTTCAATTATCTTCATCGATTTCACTCAATCTCATAATGTCATTGAAGCTTTAGTTATTTGTTTAAGTACTTTATTTTTAAATAACATGAAGTTTGTTAAGACTATGGCCAAATAAATAACCTAATGAGGATTTTGTAAATGAGTGCAGGGCCTAGATTCTACATTTATATCATCTATAACATATTACGTGAAAAGCAAAAAAAGTACTAACTTTTAATAAAATATTGACTTTTATAAGTTATAAAATAATTGAATAATTCTACCAAAACCACTTAAAAATTTACAAAAAATAATATATTTTTTCAAACAAAAAATGACTCACATTAAAAATAGATAAATTGTGTGGGCTGTGTTTTCTAATATATGAAAAATTATTCTCCAACAAACTGCATCGCGAAAAGTACTACCATTTCTAAAAACATTTGTTTGTGCATGCGCAGTACCACATATTGTGAATGGTACGGCTGTTTATCACTGTGATATGAATGCTGAATCAGGTCCCAGGTTACTTTCAATGCCTGATGCAAATTGAGAATTTAAAAGCTGTTTGAGTTTACCAATAAAACCATAAATTTGGTTCCTTTATGCAGTGGTATGTTGAGAAAAATTTAATTGACAACTAAGAGTTACTACAATTACTAGAGTTTATACTCTTTAAGGTTTTAAAACTGTATTTCAATGAACAATAGTGACTAAAAAAATTTTTTTTAAGTGGGATGTTTTTAGATTTCCGTCTCCCATAATATAGTATATCTTGTCGAAGTAGTTTTTTAAATTATTATTCATGGTTATCTACGAAAAGGCTAAATAGTTAACATACTGACGAGCCTCACACTATTTAGTCAGAGGCGAAATAATCAAAAATTGTTAGCTGAAGGTATCGAATAGATTTATTCATAATTGAATTTGGAATTTGTCAGCATTTATTCTTATACATCAATTAGTGCACAATTTATTAAATCTAATCGTCTTAATTAGCCCAGACTACGACTCTCTGCATACTCTGGCCCTAACCTACTCTAAAACTTTGTATAATAATTTTCGGAAGTACATAGCAACTTTCCAGGACTGCGCTATCTAGCCTCTAAAAAAATTAAAACAAAAAATTCTGCTTACTATTTCTTCTGTACTTGAATATTATTTATTGAACAATTTTATTCTGAATAAATATTCACCATCAAATCAATCTAGCTTATCACTACTCTATTGTTTCTTCTGGATTCTCATCTCAACATTAATATAAAATAAATCTTTAGTTAGGGGTCTTGCATAAATGACGTCCACGATTTTTTAAAGGTTTTTGATACCCCCCTACCCCTTGTCTGATTTGTCACATAAAAATTGGACCCCCCCCCCTTTTGGACGTCACAAATTTATTTTATCACCCCCCTAGAAAAAAAATAAACGAATTTTTTTAAAAAAATTGTAAATTTTCTTTGATTTTTTTTTTAATATCAAATAAAATAAAAGAACGTTTTTAATATACTAGACCACGAAAATTACTATTTTATAAGCTAGAAAGATTATGAAGAGGCTATTGTGATGATATGTATTTAATTTTTGTTCAAAATAAAATTTTTACACTGTTAATTTAAATTTTACCTTATTTTTGGTTAATTTAATATACATTCTTTGGAAACTATATGAATACATTAAATTTGTTAAAATAAACCATGTATCAAATTTTTTCCTATGATATTTTTTCACTTTTTTGATGATAAAAAAGTAGTTTCTCGTCGAGTATGTTTTTCCTATGATATTTTTTCACTTTTTTGATGATAAAAAAGTAGTTTCTCGTCGAGTATGGTAAAAAAAGTTAAAATTTCGGGAAAATAAAAATAAATGAAAATATGTTCAAAACCTTAAAAAACCATTTTTATAATAAAGAATTTTCTATGCGAAATTTTAAATTGGTGTAAAAATATAGTTCAGGGTACTTTATATAAGGTAATTTTATAAGAAAATACCAATAGGTAACCATTTTGACAGTTTAAAAAAGAAATTTTCCGTTTAAAACGAAAAATTTGAATTTTTTTCAAAATAACTTTCGATTACCCAGCCAAAAATTCGATATGTTAATTTTTTTGAACGCCCCTAATATAGTAGTAGGGCTAAAAAATTTAGATATGTGGAGTAACTTATACCTGCAAAAAGTAATTGAAAAATGTAGCTTTTCTCTTTGTATGCTCTTGCTTAAGTTTATTTATTTCTGCATGAGTAAGATCATGCAGTTCTTTATCACTAGTAGACTTACTTTTTAATTCTTTCCAGATTTCATTTGTTCTTTTTTGCCAATCTTTAATGTTTTTATTTTTATGACCCGTTGTATCCCTTATCACTTCACTCAAATTTTTATAAAGTGTATCTTTTAAAGTAGACATTTTTATATTTATATTTAGCAAAACGTAATTAAAAATTAATACATTAATACATTTCACGACAAAGATTGGATATTAACTAACTTTATTTGGAGATTCAAAAATATGTTTTCCTTCCAATATTACAGTATTATTTTATAAGTTTTGTAAGTTAAAAAAAAATTTTATGATTTAAATAGAAATCTGAATTATATATATACCCATATGTATATAAAGTATAATAAAATTTTAAAACTATATTTGTTAATTCTATGTATAGTAATAAAAATATAATTATAAATTAAAAATATTTGACCCCAAGAAAAAATAGTGTACATAATCAAAATTCAAAGAAAAAAGAAGTTTTATAAAGAGCAAGAATTTTTATTTCGTAATTGTTTATTTTGAATTTAAAAATACTTGATATAAAAAAAAAAAGGTTTTTTTATGATGTATTATATTTCCATAAGCATATTAAAATGTTTAATTTCGGAATATTGTAATTTTTTCAATTGATCTTTTTTATTATCCATAATAAAAAAAATTAAGATATAAAAGAAAAAAAAAATTTTTATTGCAATAAATTTTGAGAAATTTTTTTTCTTTATTTCTTTCTTTCTGTTTACGTAAGGTTTTAATATAACCGTAGCTTCTTTATTATTGATTTAACTGTAAATTAAAAAAAAAAAATTTTTTCATAAAAAAAAAATTCAGGGACGTCTGATTCATCATTTATCGTACCTTCCCCTTTGTCCGAATTGTCACGTTTTAAGATGAACCTACCTACCCCCAAACTCTGGACGTCATTTATGCAAGACCCCTTATCAATAAATATATTTTATCTCCTACAAAAATATTTCCAATAATAAGCAGCTAATTTAATAATTAAAATTTATAAAATATCATACATAACCAAACTATTTTCTAATTAAATATATTATTTTCAAACTCAATAAAAAAAACTTCATAACTCGAATACTTTCTAAAATTACAAGAATTCTTGTCATTTCAAATTATCTAAATATTTCTAATAATTATTTTCTTCTTTAAAAAAAAAAAGAAAAATATTTAAAGCACAAACTATTATTATATTTTCCAGTATTTTTCATTTGTAAAACTAAAAACTGTTAACATTAAGAAATAAAAATAACATCATCAGACAAACACACATATTTTTAAAAGACATAATTTTTTTCTCTGTTTTTCTAACAAAAATAATATTTTTAGTTAATAATTACACAAATAATAAATGATGTTGTATGAGTGTAAACCAGGAAGTAAAATAGAAAATTAACTTTTTTTTTGTTTATTTAAATATTTTACTCTCATTTTTCATATATATTTCTTCTTAGTTTATCATAAATCATATTTAATTCTGACATAACTAAAAAAAAATACTTAAAAGAAAATCATTCAATTGAAAAAGAAAAAAAACTTATATTTTTCTTTGATAAAAAAAGTTGTTATAGACAATAAACCATAAAACAGAAGAAAAACATCCAGACTCGTCTTAAACAGTGTGAATGTAAAGGTTTGAGTATGTCAGTAGACCATTCGTTCCGCAGTAAGTCTATTAAAAAAAAAGAAAAACTCATTTTATGTATGTAGTAAGTAATGACTGAAAACTAACACAGTTTTATTTATATATAGAAAATATTCTCGAGTATGAGTTATTGGACTTTCTTATAAATGTTATTTAGATATAATACGACGACAAAAACTTTTTTCAATATTTTTCTTGGTTAACCGCATTTTTTTTTTTTTGAATAGTTTGTTACACAAGAGTGTATTATTTAATTAAGTCGTTGAAATTTAGTATACTAAAAAATGTAGGTTAGTTAAAGTTCAATGTAACGATAAATAATAAAAAGAGAAATTTAAAAAATCTAATTTATCAACAAAACGTTTGTTTTAGAGGATGTTAATAAATTAAAATGCAAACGATGTGTTTAAATATAAATAAAGAAAAATAAAACACCTACGTGTAATGCGAAGGTGGTGTAATTTTATATAAAAAAAATTCACGCCCTATTGTTTGTTTGTATTATTTCCCATAATGAAAGAATAATTTTTCATATATTAGAAAACACAGCCCACACAATTTATCTATTTTTAATGTGAGTCATTTTTTGTTTGAAAAAATCTATTATTATTTTTTGTAAATTTTTAAGTGGTTTTGGTGGAATTATTCAATTATTTTAAAAGTTTTATTTATAAAAATTACTGGTTTGCTTTAAATTTTAAATTATTGTGCTTTAGGGAATGTTTTATCTATGAATAAAATATTTATGTTTTGAGTTAATGAGGTACTGTGCAATGAAATTGTTTTAAAATTTAAATCATTTTCTGTTAAATGATGTAAGTGCATTAATAATTTGTTAGTCGTGAGCTGGAATTTAGTTTAATAAACAATGTGACCAATGCTGAGTAATTTTAAAAAAGATTCATATTTAGGAGGAAAAATTGTGTAATCCAAAAAATGGATGCTCGAAGAAGTCCTGGAAAAGAGCTGGAAAAACAAAATTTTCGACTGCATTTTATGGGTCATCGTTTTCCAACCAAATTAATCAATTTTCTTAAACAATCATGTGAGAAAATACAGACTATAAACTGTATTTAGTTAAACTCAAATTAATTAAACTAGATTACATCAAAATCAATAACCATAGAGCAAGCCTATTGATATCTCAACAAAAAGGAATCAAATAGTATTCAAGCACGTTTCTTAAAATTACTTTAGAAATCTCAATGAGTTACAATAATAATTACAGCAAAGAAAACAACTTACCCAAGTAAAACTAGAAACAACAGTCAAATACATCAAAGACTCAATTAATTTATAGACAAGTCCATATTGAACTGACCTAATGTTTACATCCAGAGAAGCAGTTGACACGTATTTAACTGACACTATTGTAAAAGCTCTTGAAAGGTTCGTAAGGGTTGAATCGTTTAACATCAGAAGCAAGAAAATATACAATCGATGAATGAGAGAATTAATGTAAATACTCTTACTGTAAAGGACAAACATTTTAGTTTATCTGAAATTTTTGTTTTCTTATAACAATTTTTTTATGCAAACAACAAAGTGTTTTGTAAATACAAATTTTATTGATTTTTTTAATGGGATTTCTGTAAGCAAACAATTTGCTGTACTCAAGTCTAATTACATCCAGGAAATAATGAAAATTTTGAAATTGAAGAAAAAGATTCAAATATTCATCTTTTTGAAGCCAACAAAATTCACCAAAGTAATTTAACAAAGTTATTCAACTACTTTTTTTAACTTTTTTATATTCTACAAAAGCTTTTTTCTCATGTGAAAAATATTTCTAAAAAAAATTTCTGTAAGTGAATTAACTAAAATTACATACTTTTTGACGTAATTCAAGTGAAAATAAATTAAAATCACGTCTAATTACCCACACAAAGTTGAATAAAAAAAGATTTTTAATTAATTTTCTTTAAATTATTATTCATTCATGCATCAAATTTTTAAAATTAAAAAATTACTTTTGTTAATTATAATTAACTCGTTTAAAACAAAAAAATCTATAATTTACATTAAAATGTATGTTCTAGAACAAACGAACAAAACAAAAGGGCTTTTAATAAATTGAAGCAAAACGTAAAAATACAAAAAGGTATTTTCTACGTATTCAGTTTTAATTAAAATTTTTGTTACTAAAAAAAGTATCAATTTATTTACTTTTACCAACACTAAGTGTATTTTACTGGTATTATAAGATAATATAGAAAAATATTAATTTTGTTTCCTGTATAATTAACTTTAAAATCTCATCTTTTTTAATTCTCGAAATTAGTTGTGTAAGATTTATTTATTGAAAGTTCTGTAAATTTAATTAGCACTTTATTTATGAATGTATTGAATTTCAATACATATAATTTAACCATGTGTGTGTGTATGTGTGTTATTGTTAAAAAATATTCAACGTCAAATTAGAAAATTTATGATTCTTCGATTTTAAAATTACGTAAGAATACAATAAAACAATGAAGAAAAAAAATTCTCATTTTATGAAAAAAAAATTAGCAGAAGTCACGAATCATCTATGCAAGAGTGCATTTTTCCTATCTTTTTTTAATAACACAGGCCTCTCTCTGCATTTTTGCAATTCAAAATGATGATGATGACGATTGTGTAAGAGAGAGGAGATGCCCGCAGCCTTTAAATAATGATAATAATTTTCTTGTAACATGTGGAAAATTCTATTACGACTTGTAAACCGTGACTGTTTTTATACTTGTAAATATTTTAACCCATATTTTCTATGATATCAATTTTATGTAATTTTATGAGTTTTTTTTTTAATCAAGTTTATTAACAGTCGTTAATTATGCTTTAAAAAAAACTAGTTTGTCGTGTTTAATTTACTTACGTTTTTTATTTATAGTAATTAAATGCGTAGATGTTGGTGATTTAAGGGGGGTTTCACATTGAGAAAATTAGAATTAATTTTATGAGTGTCAACTTTTTCTGTAATTTATAGAGGAAATTTTTTATTATATTTTAATGTGTTTTTCAATCGTATTTACGATTCCTGGGAAAATTATCTTGACTTGAAATGTTCAAAAAAAATATTTTAATTTTCTTAGCGATTAAATTTTTCAAGATCTATTTTTACGGCATATTTATAATCAAAATTTGGGAGCATTTAGATGAGAAATAAATTGAATGACTGAACAACTGAACATGGGTCTGAATACTTCCTTAGAGTAAAAGTTCAGATTAGAATTTAAAAAAAATTTAATCCAAAATTTAATCCCTGACCCTGTAAAAAACTGTCTTACTTAATAATTACAATTCCTGTCAATCAACAACCTCAAAAATTCCTCTAAAAAATACCATAAAACCATTCATTTATCAAAAAACCAAAAAAATTTAAATCAGCCTTTAACATGCTTAAATGAGCTTAACTAATAAAAAACAGAACAATTTATTGCGGTCACATAATTCTTACAACGCAACGTTATTTTAACTTCTTCATAATTTTATTTTTATTTGTATGCATTTAAAGTTTTATGCGATAAAAAAAATTATTACACGACCAAGTTTTATGTAATATTATATTGGCACGATTAAAAGAATTAGAATTGTGTATTAAAATATTTTTTTATACGCCATAAGCAATTTATTATTTATGATTGATGATATCCTTCATAAATAAATATTGGTTTTATAGAATTTTAAAAATACACTGTAGAATTGTGTTGCTTGAAAATTCAAGCTAATGAATCTTACAGTGTAAATTAGTTTTAATTAAATAAACTAACCTTAATTCAGTACTTAATGAAGCAATATAAAAAATGACCACAAAAAAGAAAATTTTTTTTATGGGATTTTAACGTTTTCAGTAAATTAACTAAATTGCTAACAATTAAAAAAAAATTATTTAGTTAGTTGATCGTATAATGATTTAAAAATTAGAGTGCAGAAAGTTATAAAAAATAATTTTTATGGATTTTTTATGTGGTTTTAGAATACTAAATTATTTTAATCGCAATTATGTCTTATAGAGAAAAAAATAAGTTTTTTTATATGCTGATGGTCTAATAAATTAAATGAGTTAATTGGAATTTTATTTAATGCTGGTTTTATGTAATCTGGAAATGTGTGTTTTATTAATTTTTAATCTGATTAATTAGAAACTGCATATACAAAGTTTTAAATGAAATGATAAAAAATTTATCGAAATACTACACTGTAAAAAGTAACTTTCTTAGATTCACAAAAAAAAATTAGCGAATTTTCAAAAAATTTTGTAAATATTCGATAAAAATCGTAAATTCTCGACTTTTTCTTGTGAATATACGTAAAAATTTGTAAATTAGCAAATATTTTTTGTAAATTTTTGAAAAAAAATTGTAAATTATCAATTTTTCTCGTAAATTTACAAAAAAAAATCGGAAATACTCAAATTTTTAGTTAATATACTAAATTTAGTAAAATTACAATTTTTTTCGAAAAATTACTAATTTTTTGAAAATGTTCTATTTTTTTTGTGAATCTAAGAAAGTTACTTTTTACAGTGTGTGTTTTAGTTAGAAAAATTATTTTATTAAAAAATTATTTACAATTTTCTACATAATTCCTTAAGATATTTTTATATAAAAATTTTCTCCACTTACACACTCTTGTAATTTTATCATATCTCTCTAAAGTATTCCTTGAAATTGAAGTTTCAGATTATAGTAATATCTTTAATCTACGAGAATCTTAGTACTAAGGAATGAAATCTGAAATATTATAACTTAAAGTAGCTTACTAAGGTTACTCAAAGACTAAATTTTCAACAACAAAAAAATTACTTTTAAAAAAATATTTACTGCTATTACACAAAATGTAGCATTAATTCATTTTAAATTACATTTCAAACATAAATCATAAAATCAGGTCTGTCAGTATTTTTTGTTCTAAAATCATTTATATCGATCATATCAACATGAGTAAATCTAAATATGGTTTTCATTAGTACTGATACTCGCGTCGGTTTAGTGAATGCATAATTAATTAATAATACAACATTCATATCCTTTAATGATTGTCCTTTGCACCATAGTCAGTTTACATATTTATTTAATGCGTTGTGGTGTTAATTATTCTATAATTTATTTAATATCTTTATTTTTACTTTTTTACATTTTTTGTGTAATAATTTTATTTTATTTAAGTATCATTTCGCGTGACTGTTGTACTTACTTGTAATAGTTTTTTGCTTCAAATCATACACTAATTTACTGCACCTTTTTTAAAGTGCTGACGATTTAAATTATTTGAAAAAAAAAACAGTGATTATGGTATTATTTTAATGAAAATTAAGGTTCTTCGTAGAAAACTATCATTCGTTTCCTGTACTTTACAAATGTACATTCAACAAATATTTTTTTTTATGTATTTGCTGAAAATTTTTAACAATTACAGAGAAAAAATAGAAAATTGTTAGCAGTTTAAAGAAAAAATATGAAATAGGTAATCAGAAGACTGATATTTTTAGCTAGAATGATTTGTAAGGGTGTGAGATTACCCGAAATTTCGGGTGCGCGACCAATTGTCTACGGGGCACTGGGCCGTATACCTGAGAAAGTAATTTAGGCCATTTTATGGATGTTTTGGGTCATTATAAATTTTTTTATTATACAAAAAATAGTAAAAAGGCATTTTTTCCAAAATCTTTTCTTTTTACCAATTCTGTAGATGAATCTAATTCTCCATGCAGGCCAGAAAGTACACTGAAAAAAAAATCCGCTTGCGGCAAGCGGAATTCCGCTTGCCGCAAGCGGAATAATTCCGTTTGCCGCAAGCGGATTTCCGCTTACCGCAAGCGGAATTCCGCTTGTAGCAAGCGGAATTTTTTTTCTCGTCAAACGATTGCAAATGACTTGAAACGTAAAGAAAATTAAAAAAAAAATTTTTTCCCGCTTACTTGGGATATGCGTATTTCGGTATGACGAGATTTGAGAAAATTTTGGAAAAAGAAAAGAAAAAATGTTTTTTTTTAATTTTCTTTACGTTTCAAGTCATTTGCAATTGTTTGCAAAGAAAAAAAAATTCCGCTAGCCACAAGCGGAATTCCGCTAGCCGCAAGCGGAATTCCGCTTGCCGTAAGCGGATTGTCCGCTTGCCGCAAGCGGAATAATTCCGCTTGCGGCAAGCGGATTTTTTTTTCAGTGTAGAGAAGAAATTCATGAAAGTAAATAGAAAATTTAGAAATGGCAAAATTTATGGAAAATCAATAAATATCAATTGCGAAACATTTACAAGCTCATAAAATATAAGTATTTAAAGAATTCTAAATTTAGTAAAGACAATAAACTTTTAACTCCTAGGCTATAATGTCCAAGGTGATAGTAAAATTTTTTACCTTGTACTTTATGAGATATTTTTGGCATTTACCAAACATTAAATCATTTTTAATAGATAAAAAAAGTAATTTATGTCTAAAATTTTTATTTTCTATACCAAAATTGGTGAAAAAAGAAAAATTATGTTGATTAGTTTGTTAATCAGAAGGAAATAATTCTAAAATAAATCTAAAATAGTTAGAAATAGCCCTAAAAAGAAAATGCACCATATTAAAATTATCAAATTAACCTATATTAATGCCCAACCGACAGTTTTTGGACTTTTTGAATTTTTTAGTAATAAAAACTGTATATTTTAGACTGCAAAACTCACCTGGTTGGTAACTTGGGTAGCTCTTTTCATTTCTGGAGTTTGTTTTTACCTATAACCCATACTAAATGAGATATCAACCCCCAAAGTGAGGTAAATTTTCAAACTTGAAATTTTCGACTAAAAATCTCAATTTTAGGTATTTTCAGGGGTATTTTGGTTCATTGTTTTAATATTTTACAATGCTCACCCTTATTTAGGGGTTTATATCCCTATTTTTAGGGATTTTAGATAAAAATGGACTATGAAAATGAAAAAAGTGATCTAAACGAGGATCTAAAATACTGGATGAAATTTTTAGCCCAAAATATTCAGTTTATCATTTAGCTGTAAAACTCAATCCCTTCCTTACTGAAGACGCCCCGAGGGAGAATTATAAGGGCAAATGCATGCATATTTGATTTTTTCTGTATATTGAGAGTCCTATTAATTATTCTCAATGCCAAAAAAAATCTTTAGTATTTGGAAACTTCTTAACTTTCTTTAAGGAAATTAAAAATTTACCCCACTTTAGTGATTACTAATTACCTACTGAATAAGTTTTTCAACCTAAAATATACAGTTTTTATTATCGAAAAATTCAAGTATCCAAAAACTGTCGGTTGGGCATTAATAGGTTAAACGATATTCGTCTCCTTCCATGTTTTCAATATGTAACTAAAATGTAAATTTAACCATTATTCGTAATATTTTAGTTTTACATAGCAATTGAGTTTAATATTCACGTTTTCATCATAAAACACCAAAATATACATTTTTTTTCATACTTTTTCCTTCCTATTACACTTTTATGCAAACCATTACTCTCTTTCTATATATATTCAAATTAATTTATTTGATATTGATAAAAATTCAAATATACTCAAAAAAATAAAAGTCATCTATTCCATTAAATTTTGAACAATAAATAAAAATGTAAAAAAAAAATCACATGAAATTCATATTACACGAGGAAATAAATAAAAACTGTATGTATATCCGAGAAATCAGAGAATTTTTTTATAGAAAATATACCCTTTTTATATTCCCTAAAATATGACACGTGAATGTATAAATAATAAATATAATTTCAAAAATTTTACGTCGAGAATGCGAAATTGAAAACTCTTTCGGAGTAACGTTTCATTGTCAATACAATGGATTTTAAAGTAGAAAGAGGAGAAACGAGTGCAAAGTGCGTGCTTCGCATTTATCATAACCACATAATTTTGTATGTACATATTATTTATATATGGATAGATCCAAATTGAAGCATCGAAGTGAATTTTTGGTTTGGATTTTTTTTAGTTTAAGTTAATTATGAGGTGGTTTCTCGAAGGTTGTCCAATTTTAAATATTTTATTGGTTTATTTGAACTTGACCTGAAATTATGTTGGGAATTGGTTTAACTAAATAGAAAATATTTTCTATTAGAAAAAATTTGTTTTTGAGATTCTAGCCAAACCATTTTACCAAAAATAAACAGCAGAAATTCCAAAAAAATCAAAATTTACTACAAATCCATTTGCAATTTTATTTGGATCTACCCATATATCCATACATAATATTCAAAACGATGTGGTGATAATATAAACTACTAACAAAAAAAAAAAAATTTCAAAGATTATTTAGGCGTGTTCTTCTTCTCTCATTGTATATATTTACCCACACACACAACCATAAATTCAAAATACAATTTAACTCTTTTTTACATATCTTATTTGAGTTTCAAATTAGTGTATGTGTCATCAAAAAAAAAAGTATATTATACATAAAAATGCGTCACACAAAATAACAATCGGGCAAAATGAAAAAAAAAAAATTTCTTTTTTAGCTTTTGTAATAATATGCGTTTTGTTTTATAAAACAATTCATAATTCTTCTATTATGCACCTCGCCTTTAGGAGAGAGAAATCAGAAATGAAATAGTAATTTTTGAATTTAAATATTTTTATTTCATTTTTTAATATGAAAATTTTATTGATTTCTGATTGAAAAATAATCGGTTGCACACATGCATAAACTAACACATACCCACAGAAATAACAATAAACAGCACCTGCGGTTTTCTTTAAAGACCTAACGGGGCTTCCATACGAAGTTTGAAATATTATTATCAAGAATCGTCTATGAAATAATAATAATGTGTATTTTAGAAAATTAATTAAACGTTTTATAGAGTCGAGTATCTAACAGAAGAAGAAGAAGCCTTATAGCTTTTCTCTTGATTTGATGAGCTTCCTCTACATTAAAATTTTAGATCCATAAAAGAGCTTAAAATATGTCTTTTTTTTTCAGTTTTTTTTATTTCAGAGATCGTGTTATAATAGACAGGCAGAATAGAAGAGAAACTTCGATAATAACAATTGATTTTTTTTTTTATTATTATTAAAAAATTAAGCCAAAATAAATATGATTTTATTATTTCTGCTTACTTTAATAATGGAGTTATTATTTTTCATATATTTTTTACACTTAAGATGATTAAATTTTTTTTTGTGGTGTAATTAAATTTTAATGAAAAATAAATATTAGTAAAGTCTGGTTTAAGTCTGGGAAACTCGTGTTGGTTATTGGGTACCTGAAAAAATTGAATTGTTTGACAAAAGATTTTGTATCTTACAAAAGGTTTTTTCCAGTTTTTTATAAAAAGATGACTGAAGAAGCATTTATTTTGCAATTAAACTTGTTGCCCCGAGGAACTTAAATTGTCTACTAGTTACCAATCATTCAAAATTTAATTCCACTATTCGGGGGTGATTTTATGGAGCGTATTCCTATTAGATTTTGGGGCACTAGAGAAGAAATAATTAATTATGACTCAAAATCTATTAAAATTCTTCTTGAGCAGAATCCTTAAAACTGCCTCAGTCATAAGGTTCGATTTGGGTTCGATTATTTCAACTTAGTGACCCTAGAATCTAGACAGAATACACTCCATGTAATCGCCTCTTTCAAATGGCTAGCATGTTTATCAATTTTCCTCAAAATACCCTTAATCCGAATTCTTAGCAGGAAATATTTAATCTAATAACCAAATTGGCCTGACTAATTTGATCAAAAATTTATTCTAGAAATAAATCTTTCCAGAAAATATTTCCAAGTAAATAACTTGTTTTACAAATTTTTGAAAAATCTGTGAAAAATTTAAATAAACATTATTTAATAGTACCTAAATTTATTTAGAAAAAAAACAAATTTTTTTTCCTAAACTATTTATAAAACTCTTTTTATTTAAAAAAATGTTATAAAATTATAATAAACTTATATTTTATAAAACATTTTTATAATTTTCTCATTAACTTCACTTTTCCTTACATAGTACTTTTTATTATTATTATTATTATTATTATTATATTATAAAACAAGTAAACTTACGTGAAAAAAAATTCTATTCAAGAAAAAATTTTCTAGATATAAAAGATGCAATTTTTTAATTTACAAGTTAAATACAAAGGAAAAATAATCACATTAACGTGAAAATACCATAAAATTTTATTCTCTTCGTTTTTAAAGCTAAAAAATATATATAAGTGCAATGGGATAACAAAATTTACATAAGCTGCTTTTTTCTAGGGATTTTTTTATATCTAAAAAACCAAGGGCCTAAATAAATATTGACCAACGTTTTTTTTATATTTTAAGTCGAAAATGAGAATTTTATCAAGTTTAGAGAATCCTCTGCATATTTGCATATAATTATATAAAAGTTAAAAAATGCATTTTGCACTAATCTGTTAATTATTTTTTTGTTTCAGAACGTAAATTATTTGTTGGTATGCTGTCAAAAAAATATTCTGAAAATGATGTTAGAAATATGTTTGAACCATATGGCGAAATAGAAGAATGTTCTGTATTACGTGAAAATGGACAAAGTAAAGGTTGTGCCTTTGTAACGTTTGCTAGTAAACAATCAGCAATATTAGCTATTAAAAATCTTCATCATTCACAAACAATGGAGGTAAATATTTCTACTACTACTACTTTGATTCAATTTATTTTATTTTTTAAGTCAATATTTATTGAAAAATTTTCTGCTCTAGATAACTTCTTGTTTATCCTTTAAAATATTGAATTTTATGCTGAAAGCAGAAAGTTAAGCTTTACTGTGTACTTACTTTAGAAATATATGGAATTTTATTTATTGATATAATTTATTTATTTTTCATGAAGTTTGTTACGAAGGGCATAAATATTTACTTGTCAAAAAAATGAATTATTTTTTTTAAATTTACAAAATTTTTAGTTTTTACAATTTTGCTTTTTGATCGGCGAAATAGATTTTAGAACAGTTAAAACTTATGATTTTTTAAGTTTTTACATAACCTAAAACCTGCCTAAAATTTTTCAATTTTTCGATTTAAAAAATTTTTTCATTTTTTGTCCTGTGGAAGCTTTCAAACAATTAAAACTATTGTCAATTAAGTTCCTCAAAAGTTAAGAAATCCAAACAATTTTACTTTTTTCACCTAAAAATTATATTATATTTTAGAACCAAAAACTCAAATAAAACCGAAAAAATCAAGGAAAAAATGGAAATATTTTTATAATTTTTTGGATTTCGCCTAAAAATTATGCCACATTTTTAGAGCCAAAAATTCAAATAATGACAGAAAAATGGAGAAAAATGAAAATATGTTTATAATTTTCTGAATTTTCAGCTCTAAAAATATGGCATAATTTTTAGAGTTGAAAAATCAAATAATGCCGGAAAATGAAAATATTTTTATAATTTTTTGAATTTCGCCTAAAAATTATGCCACATTTTTGGAGCCGAAAACTCAAATTCTGCTAGAAATATTTTAAATATTTTTATAATTTTCTGGGCGCGCATAAATATTTCATTTTTGTACCGAAATGTCTTCAAAACAATTAAAAGTCGTTATAAATCATATTTCTAAACTAAAAAAAATACAAAAAACCGCCGAAATTCCCCTCTAAACAGAGTAAATAATCAAATTACATAATTATCGTGAAGATAGATTAAAATGAAAATATAAAATATATATCTGGATGTCACCCAAAAAAATCATTAAAATAAACATAATATGCAAAAATTAGACACAAAAGATATATCATAAATAGTGTTAACTTTGTTGTTAATCAATTAAAATTTCATGTAAAATCCTGTAATTAAACATACACATATATAAAATTTAGTCGATTAGCCATGAATGATATGTTATATGTGATGATTCCGTATTGGCATTTAGCCAGACGAATATAGTTATTGAACCGCGGAAAAAGAGTGACTCGTGCAACTATAAAAAATTTTATATTATTATTTTCGTCGTCTCTTTTTTATTTCTTTTGTTTGCTTTAAAGTTACGCACGAATACAAAGGGTCAAATTTTTTATTGTTATTATTATTATTTTAAGACTGCGAGTGAGGGACGAATAACTGAGATTATTGTTATTATGAATTTTTCAAATTGAAATGAGACTCTTTATAAGCTATTAATCCGTTGACCAATATCACGTTACTTATAATTGAATTTTATGCGATTAAATTTATGACTTTGTAAAAAAACAGTCAGTCTATGCGTAATTCGTTAAATATTTTTTCATGCTTTTTTTGTTTTTAAATCATAAATTATAACGACTTTTTTGATTTTAAATGCATTTTAAAATTTCTAAAATTTTTAACTGTTACTTAATCATTTAAATTTTGTTGTTAATTAAAAAAGAAAATAAATCATAAATTTTAGTCAAAATTCACATGAAATTTAAAAATCTAGACTGATCTAATAATAATTAGTAAAATGTAGAACTCGGTTAGTAGTCCCTTTTTTTAAACAAAAGCACTCCACTCCCTGAAAAAATTTAATCTAAAAATTTGATTATAAGATTAGCTTCAAGGTCTATTTGTCCTAGAAACCAAGGATTCCATTGTATTACTCATCTTGCCGAGGTAATTTCCTTTAGATATAGAAAGTTGTACAGTAAATTACTCAAGAATAACGACATTCATTCATATATTTTGTTCTTTGTACATGCGGAATTGACTTTATCTAATTTAAAAAATCTGTTCTTTGGACAAGTTTATCATTTAATGGGATTTTGGTCTTTTGTCATTTCTAACTAAAATTTTCTTTGTGAGGACACATTTTTATATGAGTGTGCATCATTATTTCAGTCAGGATTACTCATTAAATAAACCACTTTCCGTGGTTCCCACAAATCCATGTTATTGTAGTTTTATGTAAGAGAAAGTATAATAAACGTAACTTAGACTTCAAACATCTCTATAGGTTTCCTTGATCTAGTAACTGTTCGTCGACCGTTCATAATTATTGTTCTTTTCACTCTTTGTTATATTATTTTCTCTCGTTTTTGGCTTTTAATTCATAGTTGTTAGTTTCTGCTCCAAAAATAGTAAATTGTTAAAGAAAACACATGCATTCGCCTAAAGTAAAAAATAAATTAGCACATAGATCAAGGGGAGAAAAATTAAAAAATTTGGTATGTTTTACTGAATTCAAAAATACTTTTTAATAGTTTACAGAAAATCAATTTGAAAAAAGTATTATTTTTTAACTTTTTTTGAACAGCCTCAGTTGAAATTTTCACGAAGCGTGCGCTAATATGCAAAAATTGTTTACTTTGTTCCTCTTCATTTAAAATGATGTATGCTCTGTTTTTGATGTGATCATCAAGACGTTTACTTTAATACACGAGTGATTTTGATAGGAAAAGTCTCGTTAAAAGGAAGCAAAAAAAAACAGAATTTTAAATAATTTCATCGATATAAACCACTAGAAAACCAAACAAATTTAAAAATACAATTTTACAAAAATAACACAAGCAACGAGATAAATCCTTATTTAAACAAAATTTAGCTAAGAAAATCTAATAAAATGTGGTTTTAAGAGTTTACTGAAATAATCCCAGCATATAAGATGATTTGATATATATCTTTGGGCTCATCTTTGGGTGTATTTCCCTTACTTAAGTTATGATCCCTTGTTTAAAGTAGAAATTTAGCGATCTTGTAAACTTTAGCAAATAAGTTTACTCATATATATATAAATAGGATAAAATCCAGAAATACACACATGTGCTACCTAAAGCTTTTATTTTTAAAAGGCTCTTCTGAGATAACACAGCACATGTGATATTTCTTATATTTGTTTACACTTAAATTTATAGAAGTAAGGGTCTTTTTTTGGTGATATTTTTTAACCCTATCATTTATTTTATCTTAAATAAATTTAAAATCAATAAAAAAATTTCAATTCAGTATCTAAAACTTAGTAATTATTACAAGTTTAGAGTATTACTACCTATGTCAACAAAAACTGATGTTTAAGCTACTTAAATACCTAAAACGAAAATTTCAATAATAAATTTTGTTAGATGTACTTACTACTTACTACCCAACAAAATTTTCTATAGAATAAATTATATATAATAAACTTTTTGTTTGTAATATATATAAGTTTATGTGTATAGTTTTAATATCAAATTATGCATCTAGGAAATAAAAAGTTTTTTTTATCAAAAAATAAGTTTGGTAGATGGGTTTTGTAAAATTTAATATTTAGTATATTAAATTTTTATATATATATATGTTGTAGTCAAATATTTAAATTATAAGTATTTAAATTCATTTTTAAAAATTCATTAAGTGAAAATTTTTATTTTCTACTTGTCTGATTTCTTTTCTGGTACTGTCAAAAAATAAACGACTTAAATTTACAAAGAATAAGATAAATGTCCTTAAAAATAATCCATTATCAGGCAAATAAAAGAAAAAAGGTTTTAATAAAAAGGTCATCAATCTAAAAAAAGCTTGAATATTTTAAAATATATAAATGAAAAAAAGAATCAAGTTCATGGTTAAATTTATTAAAAGCATTGCCAAGGAACTTCCACATCATCAGATGTATTTAATATTTCTATCTGATTTTAATAAATATTTCATTAATTTTATGATAATGAACATTTTAAATGCTAGGGTTTCTATTTAAATGAGAAAAAATCATTAATAAAATGTGTTTTTTTTTGTTTTTAGGGTTGCTCCTCACCATTGGTAGTTAAATTCGCTGATACACAAAAGGAAAAGGATCAAAAGAGGTTACAGCAAATTCAAACGAATCTTTGGAATTTTGCAGGAGTTAATATGACACCTCATTATTTAACAGCAGTAAGTTTGAATCCTATATTTTGGTAGGTTTTTTTGAAAAATCCTAAACATTTTTTCTATTTTTCAACAGAATGAAACCCCAGCAATATCTCCAACATCGTTACAATTATTACAGCAATTACAAGCAACAACAAATCAAAGTGCAGCAACACCAGTAACAAATAATACATCACCAACAACAGCAGCTGCTGTTGCAGCAAATGCATTATCAAATGTACAACATCAATTATTATTACAACAACATCTTGGACTTGGTGCAACAATAACACCAACACCACAAACAGCACAAACATTACCAACTGCTGTAGCACCAGAAATAAATTCTGCTAATCTACAAGGATTAGCAACATTAGCATCGTTAGGAAACACAACTACAGATTTTACTAACACTGCTGTATCACCAATTAGTATGCAAAATCTTGTTACTTTAGCTGCTATGACTGGTGGAAACAATAATTTACAAGTATCGCCAAATAGTAAGTTTTTTTTTTATTTTAGGCCAAATTTTTTGCTTTTAACAAATTGTTACTAACTTACAATTATTTATCCAGTAGTCTGTGATTAATAAATTTCTTTAAAAAGTAAAATAAATTATAATTTTTTTGATTAACAATTTTTTAAAAAAATGTATGAAATGAACTTTTTTAACGTAAAAAACTGCGATTAATCAAATTTAATTAAAAAGTAACATATGAAAGAAACTCGAGAATTAAAAGTAGTAGCAATAATAATAATTTCTGCTAAATTAACAAAAATTTACATCTGTGTTTTAGCATTAAGCGGACTGACGAACTCTACAAGTGGTATGTCATTGTGTAAGTGTCTCCTCTATACCTATTTTTTTCTTTAATTTTGGTTTAATATTAACATTTTTTTTTTTAATACTAAAAAAAAAAGAAAAAAAATTCATTTGTAACTAAAATTGAATAGCAAAAATTAATTAAAATGAATATGCGAATTTTTAAAAAAATTAAATTATATACCACAATAAGTAATAATATTGTATATTTTACATACACAGCTGCGCTACTTGGAAAAACAGGAAATACAGGTGAGATAAAATGATAGAAAAAAAATGTCGATGCTCAAGATTATAGAAATTTTGCTAGATTTGATTGTGGTTTTTAAAGTAGAAAATTTTTTTTTTTAATTAAAACAAAAATTCACTCTGATATTAATGCTATTTGGTATTTTTCCTGGCAAAAATGAATAATATTTTAAATACACAATTTTTTTTGGTTTACTTAATATTTTTTTAGATTTAATATGGAATGGCCTATATATATGCAGTAATAATTATATATAATTTAATTAACAAAAATATGTTTTTTTTTTTTTAGCATTAACATGATTTTTTTTTAGTTTTTAGCATTAGTTAATACTAATTATTTAAGCTGCTGTGTATATAATTTTAATAATTAGTTTATATATTACTTATTATATTTTGTATTTTATGAATTTTTGAAAAATAGTTGTTTTGGTAACAAGTGGATAAAGGATTTAATGAATTTTGGTGCAAGTTTTACTTTAATTTTGCATTTTTTGAGTTTTTCAAATTTATTTTTAAAAAGAAATCCTTTGGAAGTTCGTAGTTCATTAAGATTTATTAATAAATTTTACTTTCAATTATTTTATATGCTAAAATTCTTAGAAACGTGAGATTTAATTACACACTTGTTACATAATTGACTATTTTACATAATTTTCATTTAAAATAAAAATGTTAACAGTCATTGTTAATAATAATTTATTTGAGCTTGAATCCTAAGAAAATGAATAAAATTAAAATGTAATTTTCTAAGAACCAATAAAATTTTCAAGTAGAATATTTTTTAATGCACAATTATTAATATGTAAATATTCAAGTAGGTTGTGATAATGGCAGATTTTTAATATTTAAATTAATAGCTAGATTTAAAAATTGTTAGCCTGTTAGATAATATTTTCTGAAATTGCAAGCTTTTATTTGAAAATTCTAAATAATTTTGACTTTTTAAAACAGTTCGGAAAATGAAAAATTAAATTTTTATAATTTTTTTGAATTTTGTAAATTTTAAAAGATTTTCAAAAACAGTTTGGATTTTCAGAAAAAATTATCTGGAGTATGTATTACAAGTCGATAGCTAAAGAGCCTTTTTGAACCTATTTTTAATAAATTACACATGCGCGCGAATTTTATAACAAAATCACTTTTTCGGGTTTAAAAAAGCTCTTTAGCCGGCACGACGGTGTGTAAATGTACATATTAAGTTTCTGAATATTTTTACCTATAAAAAAGCTCGGTACCTGAAAAAGCATGTTAATAAAACTGCATTTCACATTGTAATATTTCTAATAAACTAATGAATATAAATAACACAAAAATTTATCAAAATTATAATTTTAGGGTCAAACGGTGGTAGTTTAAGTCCAGTAGCAGCATCCCTAGCACTTAACAGTCTCACAGGAGCAGTACCTCTTAGTGGTCTACAAGAATCACTTAGCAATGCCTATTCGAGTTTACAACAATATGCAGGTACATTATCTCTTATCAATATCGTATAAACCAATTTATAATAAACTCATACTCTCAATATAATATAATTCTATTATATAATATCACATTAAATTTATAAACTAACACTATGTATATCCTATAAATTACAAGCTCTAATTGGAAAAACAACAGTATCGGTGAATGAAAAGAAAGAAATACATAGTAAGTAACTTTTCTCGACAAAAAAGGAATGATGCGTAGAACAAATTAATTTTTTTTTCGTAGCTCTAGCAAAGCCTGCTCGCTGACTATTATTTACATTTATCATACCCATTTTCCTGCATTTTTTATTTAGAGTGTATATTCAACAACAAAAAACACGAAAAACACTTAAATAACTCATAAAATTTGACTCTTGGATAAACTTTTTCATGTTTTTTGGTGAACAGACACTTAATTTTTTGTAGAAATATTTATTTACACTTCGCTTAAATAATTTAATTTTGGCCTTTTTCTTAATTCAATAAAAATAAATTACAGAAAAAAAATAAAAATTAATTACTAATTAAATAAAAATTTTTGTTATCTAGGGTTTCCAACTTTAACACCAGCAACAACTGTATCAGCTACAGTGCCAACGTCACCAACATTCAATGATTTTAGATTATTATCCAAACAGATTGAAGGTCCAGAAGGATGTAATCTTTTTATATATCACTTACCACATGTTTATGGTGATGCTGATCTCATTTCAATGTTTATGCCATTTGGTAATGTTATTTCGGCTAAAGTATTTATTGACAAGGAAACAAATAAAAGTAAATGCTTTGGTAAGTTTTTTTAATTATTTTAATAAATTAAGCAAAATTGATTACCAAATTTTTCTTTTTTTTTTAGGATTTGTATCATATGACAAACCAGCTAGTGCTCAAAAAGCTATACAAGTGATGAATGGTTTTCAAATTGGAACAAAACGACTTAAAGTTCAACTTAAAAGGTCCAAGGAGGCAACAAAGCCTTACTAGCCTCTATATGACCAAGATATTAAACTCGTAGGTAGTTAACTAGCAAAAAAAAACCAAAAAAAAAAAAAAAATAGACTGTGATATAAATTTTTTTTTTGTCGACACTTTTTTTAAACAAATTTTTTACCATAAAAAAAAGCTGCTTTATTTTTTGGGTTCTTTTTTTAATATACTTTAAATATTTGAGATCAGAGGTTGGCAAATTTAATTATTCTAGTCAATGCAATAAAATACTAGTCAAAAAATAATAATTTTTTGATAATAAAAAAAAAAATATAAATATTTTATTTAATCATAAACAAGTCTGTGATAATATAATATAAAATATTTTCTTCCTCTTTGTCGTCTAATATTTCAGAAAATTAAAATTCTTTTATAAAAGAATGTTTTATAACAAAACTCTTTTTCTTTTTTTTTTTTCATATTATTAAAAAAATTTTTTGTATAAAAAAATTATACATAGAAGATAGTTTTTAAATTAAAAAACAAGTTTTTTAATTAAAAAAAAAAATGGAATTAATTTGTTTATTATTAAAATATAATTAATATACTGTTATATCTCTCTGTCTCTTTGTTTCTCTCTTTCTTGCTATTTTAATAAGTAACTAAAAATAAAAAGTACTTTTTTTTTTATTGATAAAGAATTTTTTTTGTGCTTTTATTTTTTACTGTAAACTTAAGCTACTCTTTTTTTATAAAAAATTACATCATTTTTCTTTATCAGTTTATTTATTATATATTTTTTTACTGTGAAAATTTAAATTTAACACATGCATAAAAAAAGGAAAATCTGTCTCTGAAAAAATAGTGTCATTGACAGCTGTTGTATAATAAATTTGTAATACAGTTTACTCGAGTACTACCTGACGATCAATTTTTTTAGTATTAAACCAAAAAATTCATCTAAATGACAGTCAAATAATTTTTTCTGTTGCATAAATTCAATTGGCTTTTTTTTGTATTGTAAAAATAGAAGATGCACATATCAGTCATTTATTGATCAATCAATCAATTTATATTTCATAATTAGAATCTAATAATAAAAACAAACAAAAATCTTTCTCATCTGTTGCCAATTAGTTCAGGATGTGGATTTAAAACTGTCCGGTCAAATTAATTCAAAAAAAATTTTTTTTAAATTAGTTTTCTTAAAAGTTTGTTTTTTGAATCAAAATTTGTTCCACCCCAAACTTTTGCCGCTGGAGTGCAAAAACGTGCTATTTCGGGCAACTTTTTACGTTTTTTTAAAGTATCTCAATAATAATTCGATGAAACAAAAATTATGAAAAATACTTTAATGTTCAAAATAAAATTTGCTGTAAAAAAGGTTCTTATCATTTTTTATGTAAAACTAACCATTTTCTGTAAAAAGCAGTTTATAATATGACCTTAAAATTCCTTAAGCGCGCGCGCTTATTGAAATAGTTCCGCTACAAAACAGCTTGTTGCGCTTCGAAAAAAATTAATTTTAGAAATTTGGTAGATTGCAGGTGAAAATACATTGTAGTAATAAAATTGTAAAGACTTTGTTTTTAAAAAAATGTAAAAAAAAAAAAAAAATATGCATAAATTTTAACCATTATGGTCTACGGAAGTTAAAACACGTTTTCTACCACTTTAAGTAGCCATAAATGGAAGAAAAAATTTAGCGGATTGAAAATTTTTTTGAAGAGTATTTTCAGCATAAGTTTCTATATATGTTTTTAAAACTTTACTGAAATAAAAATTGTGCGTCAAAATTGGCTCCAAGTTAAAGAACCGCTCAAAAATTGACCTTCAAAAAAAAAAAAAAAAACTATGCGTTTTTTCCCTTTTATATTCGTTTATTTTCTTTTGTAATTAAAACCAAATTTGAAACTTGTAATTTTTTGGCAGAAAATACTCTAAATTTTAATTTCATTAAAAAAAAATTTTCATTTTCCGTTTTTCTTTTCAGTTATTAGCGAATTTAAAAAAAAATAATTTTCAGTAAAATTTTTTGAGAGTTTTTGGCGTTATATGATTAACGGAATTGAATAATAAATTTTTTTTTTTTTTAATTTTTAGGAAATTTAATTTACTGAAGGATCATATGAGTCAAAATGAATCTTTGGATCCTCGTCAGAAATAAAAAGTCCTTTAATAAAGCCAGTTTTTTCTTTAAATTATTTTCTTACAATACGCTTCTGTTATTCTTTTGAATAACAAAGTGCGCTTGCGCATCACTCAAAAGTTAAAAAGAAAGCGAATAACCGATTAAATTTTTGTATTATACATATTGACTCATAAGACAAGTAAGTCACTGATGTTAATGACAAGTGTCATAATAAGAATAATATTAGCGTGACCGTCAGATATTTTTTTAATTTTTGGATCACCGTGTATTACTAAACACTCTGATTTCATAGCAGCAGTAAAATAATATAAAATATAAAATCTCAAACGTTTTATTTTATTTTTATAATAAATATTCTTTAATTATACTGAACATTTTAATCAAAATTAACAAAAATGTTACTACTTGTTATTTAATGTATTAAAAATATTTTATACTAACAATTTTCATCTGAAAGTTAAAGTAAATAATGTAAAATCAACAATAATCTGGGCGCACACTTTTACGCTACTTTTTGAAAGACCATTTTCACAAAAAAATATTAATTCAATGAAAAATTTTGTAATTACCTTTTTTATCAAGAATTTAATTGTTAACATTTATGTATTCTTCATAATTTTTGCTATTATTAACGGTTACCAAAATATTTTGAAAAAATTAAAAAATTGGTCCGATATAACACGTTTTTATGCTTAAGCGGAAAAAGTGGGGGGTGGAACAAATTTTAATTTATTACTTTTCTTTAAAAAAAAAAAATAATAAACAAAAATTTTTTTTGAATTAAACCAACCCACAGGTTTACTAGGGCCGAGTGTCTCTACATCCTGAGCTAAATGTACTGTTTTCTATTTTTAATTCAAGTCTACCTATATTAGACTGGTAGTTATCTGAAAATTTTTTTATTGCTTCTTTTGGTGTTTAAAAGTGTATTTTGTCAACAAAAGAAATGATTCTGAAAATTTCAGATTATTTTTGGGACCAAAAAATGGTCAAATGAAATTTTAAGGGTCTTATTTTTTTAGGAAAACACTGTTTAAACCCTGTAGATGTGAATGAAAAAGAGAGCTTACGTTTATGAAAGTATTATATTAAAATATTTATGTTTAAGTATTTATTTGCCAATTTGTGTCTCACATATAAAAAAAAGACTGATTAAATTTAAAAAATGTCTTTAATATTAAATATTCAGTATTTCTAGTGTTTTTTTTAAATATTAAATTGTCAAATTTTATGTTTTTATTTTGTGGGTGACAAGAGCTAGCTTTTTATATAAAAAAACAAAATTATTGTTTATTTTTTACTTATATATATGGGTAAATCCAGATAAGTGCATTATGAAAAATCCAGTTTTCTAATTTTCTTACAAGTCAACAGTAAATTAGAGGACAAGATTTTTTAAACTGCAATTTTTCTGAACTTTACAACCATATATATTTATAAAAATTATATATAACTAATCATTATCTGTCTCGTGCTTTTAATTTTTTGCCTTATTTTTGATAAAAAAATTTTTTTTTTGTTTATATACAATTAAAAATGTATATAATAATTTGTTTAATATGAATTTTTTAGCAAAAAATTTATTTATTTTTTTTTAAACAAAACGCTTATTATTTGTTTATTAATTTATATGTTTGAAATTTCTTTTGTTAATTTTTTTAAAAAGAAATTTCATGTATAAATTTGTTTATTTAAAAACAAAATGATATATTTTGAAATAATATTAACTTATTTTTTTGTCGTATATACCTTCACTATGTTTTACGTATTATAAATAGCTCATTTTTTTATACTACTCTGAATTTTTTTTGGTGGATTTTTGATCAATCTGGCCAATTATAGGCAGTGATTGAGAAAATTTCAACTTGAAAAAATTTAGAGTTTATAATATGATTGATTTTGGTGTTTACAATCTGGTAAAAAATAATTCAGAAATTTAGACTGTAAATTTTGGATTAGGATCTAAATTTTTGGATTAATTTTTATCAGTTTTTGATAAGCACCTTAATCAAAATTTTTATAATTTTTTTTTTATTACCAGTGTGATGGTGACTAACCCATATGTGTGTTTTTTGTTTGTGTTGCCAGCAGGTGGCCTGTGACGTTGTGACCGTTTACACTTGAAACCAGAGAGTCGACGTTTTGCCATGTTTCTCTGTCACGACTCAAAAAAATCTTTTCTCTTCACTTATTTTCGAGATTTCTCCAGAAAAAAAAAAATTGAAAAATTATACAAAAATATTATGAAAAAACAAAAATTTAACCCTTACACCCTTTTTTTTTCTTCTTTTTTTATTTAAGTATACACAAATAATTAATAAAAATTAATTATGTGTCTAAAATATGTACTTAAAAAATTTTTATTTTAACAAAAGCACACAATTCTTTTTTTTTTATTTATACAATCAATAAAAAAATTCAAGCATTAAATGTTAAATTTTTTATTTTTTAATATGTTATAATAATTAATTGTGTGTGCTTAACTTAAAGTTAAACTTATTAATTTTTGCTTTCTTTTTTTTTTAATTTTTTATTTCTTATATAAAAAAAAAAATAATTGCTTTAATTTTTTATTCATACAAATTTTTTAAAAAAATCCTTTTTTCCTTTACAAACAAAGACAATTTTGTGTCGTCGACAAAAAAAAAGAAGGACTTTTTTTATATAAGAAGTTATTGTATATTGTGAAAAAAAAAAGTATTTTAAAAAAGACAAATTTTAATAAAGTGAATAATAGTTTAAATAGATAAAAAAAAAGAAGAATTAAAAAAAAAGTGAAGAACGCCAAGTATAAAATATGTATTATCTACTTTGTACATAAATAAATAAAATTTATATAAATATATTATATATAAAAAAAAAAAATATATATATATACAATAATGTGTGAAAGTACATTAAATAATTTTGTTTATTAAGTAAATTTTGTGTATAGAAAAAAGAAAAACAATTTTTTTTGTTAAAATAGTGAAAGCGAGTTATTATTTTATAATGAAAAAAAAATTTTTCTTTTTTTTTGAGAGTGCCACTTATAATTTTTGATCATCTATTTGTACTTACTTTATAAAAAGGCCAGAAAATAGAGGCAATGTAAAAGTCAAAAATAAAAATTATAATTTAATTATAATTAAAAAAAGTAGTGTTTATAATTAATTAAATAAAAATATCAGAGAATGTTGTAAAATTTAAGGAATGTTTATATTAAATATATATATATATTTAAATTTAAAAAAATGAGTGATAGATATATAGATATATTAATTATTAATGATGATCAAAAAATAAATTTATATTTTTTAGGAAGAAACGCCAGGTGTTTTTATGTTATTTGTTTATAGTGAACTTATATTTTTTTATAAATTTTTTTTTGAAAAATATAAGAGTTAAAGATAATTGAACCATGAAATTTATATGAATTTTGTACCAATTTTGTTATAATAATGTCTATACATTTATTTTTTCCAAGTTTATATTTGAATGTACTGAAATAATATTTAAAATTTTTGTTTGTACGTTTAATGTACTTTGCTCGATGTTATATATATTGTAAAAATTTCATGGTTTCAGAAAAAACTTTTTTTTTTATGTATTAAAAGCACTTTATATTTATTGAATGCACAGTCAGATAAAACAGGGCAAAAAATATTATGTATCTTTTAAAAAAAAAATTTTGGTGTCTCTTATATTGACTATTTTTTAGCGGTCTGATTGTTCAATTTTTTTTTTCTATATATTTTTGTCTTTATGTACTTAATTTATTTTTCAAGTTTATCTTCTCAGTTTATTATTGACTCATTTTTTATATAGTAATTCAATTTATATTTGCTTTTATAGTTAAGATCACATTTTAAAATAAAAACATGCATAATATGTATAACAAAAAATATGTCGACAAAATATAATATTCATGCATGTTTCTTATTTTAATAAATAAAAAAAATCAATAACATAAAAATAAATTGATTTTTAATTTAAAAAAACATATCAAACAATATGTTTTTTAAAATTTTTTTTGTACAAAAATTTAAATTTCATTTTTAATGTTTTGATTATTTTTAAAACAATAAGGCTTAAGCATATAAATTGAAAGTTTTAATGTATCGTACAAATCAAAGCACATTAGTAACAGTTAAATATTTATATTCATGCTTGTTAATTATTGTAAATGTTATAACATAAACGTCATAAAAACATGCCCAATACTAATTATTCCTATTATTTGTTGACTGTGCAAAAACATTATATAAATGCTTTTAAAATATTATCAATCACTTAAGATATCTAAAAGCTAAGCTCAGGGATAAGACAAAACAAAAATATTGAATATACAAAATATTGGCCAGTTATTATTTTATAAATAGACTTAGCGAATAATAATATTTAAGTGATTCGATAAAAATCAAATTTTTATTTTTTTTTTCCATGTATACACCTAATAAATGGCGTGAAAAATCATTCTTTCAAATTAATTGTACTTAAAGTAATAAAACTTTGTGAATGATTAAACGTATTATTAAAAATTATGTTCTTTTTTCTTCTTCGCATGTGCGTATTACCAAAGTAATGTACGTATTATTATTATTAATCAAGTTTATTTAAGATATATATATGGGCATATATTATTATTATTTTATTAAAATATGTATGATTATAAGCAGAATTTATTAAAAATAAAATCATATTTTAAGGTTTATTTCTTTTTATGTAAAAATTTTGATGTGATAATGCTTTAAATAAAAGAAATTTAAGTTTAATTTAAAAATCATACATATTAAACAAAATTTTGTTAATGATTATATATATATTTATATATATATATACTGCAAATTCTAATATTAATGTGTACGATCTCTGTAATATGCAAATTATATTTTTTTTTCTTTTTTGTTAATTATATGATTAAAACAACAAACTAGTGCAAATATTAAAAATATTTTTTGCACCTTTAATTTGTAATAATTAATGTTATACATAAAATAGCTTCATTTTTTAAGCAATAATAATTATTATTAATTATGTAAATTTTTTGTTTTTATTTTTTAAAATATCCTTTGTTTTTTTCTGGCTTATACAATAATAAGAATGACAAAATCAATAAGTTTATATTTGTAAATATAAAAATCAAAAAATTATATTAAAAATCAAAAGATATCTTATTGATTATTGGCATTCAATAAATTATCGGTCTCTCTTATTCATTGTCTTAAAAGCATCTTAGTCTTAGAATGCTTTGGTGCTATACTGCACTTTTTTTTAATTAAGTGTCTTCTTTAAATAAATGACCGATTTACTACACATTAATCTTTTTTTTTTTAAATACTAAAATAAAAATGTAAATATACACTTAGAGTGTGTGTAATATGTCTTTATTATATAATTCTAGATTTAAATGTGTATAATATGATCGATAAAAATGCAAAGCAAAAGAATAAGAATTTAATAATTGAAATTAGTTTATTATATGATTATTATTATAGAGCATAAATAATAATAAAAAATAAAAGAAAAAAAAAAGAAAAATTAATATATATAGCTATTTTTGTAAAAATAGTAGTAAAATATATAGCAAAATAATTTTATGTAAAAATAAAAAGAGATAAAAATGGCATATCTTTTTTGCTTTATATATTAGTAATATATTAGATTAATTATATTCATGGTTTGTAAATTTTTATATAGAAATATTTAATTTTTCTTTTTTTTTTTTTTTTTGATAAAAATAATATTATATACATACATTTTTTTTTCTCATTATAATTGCGTGTTATAAACCAGATAAACATAAGGTGCAAAAAAACATTTTTTGAATGAAAAAATCTTTTTGACAGCATTTTTTGTTATTAATTAACGAACCTTGCCTTTCGTATATTTTTATCCCTATAGCTGTTAGGGTACGTTCATAGTAGGTATAATGTAACTGATCGATCGATCAACTGATATTATCAAAAAATGTTTAGATAGTATCTGCTGATGAATTATTTACTCGTACCTTGAGATCGTGATTTGATTCCCTGGATGCCCCAGGAAGCTGCAGGTCTTCCCTGGTCAAAAAAACGATACGATTTTAGGACCCTTGTTAACATATATCAGTCGATCGATCGACCGGTCACTTATTGTACTCACCATGAACGTACCCTTTACAACCTTCCAATCCCAGCCCTTGCCTTGTATTCTTGTATACTTATACCCTTTAGTAAATTAGTAATATTCTAAGAATTTAGTGGAATGAGTCTAATTTACATGCAGAGTTTATATTTTATTTTTTCTTCAAAAAAATAATAATTTCCTAAATATTTATTTATTATTATAATTATAATTATATTTTCACGTAAAAAAAAGGTTCTAATGCAGAATTTTACAATTTACTTGTTGAGTTTTTATTATTTTGCAAAGTGTTTTAAAGTCCAATAAGTGATTTACCTAACCAAAAGCAACATGCAAAGATATTTGTATGAAGAATAAGCCGAGTTAATTTTTTTATTTTGATACTCTATCAAATTCCTGCTAAATATCTCATTTACAACTATTGCATTTTACTCAAGGTCTTAATTAGTTTATTTTAGTCAAAAATATTCATTGGGAAAAAACTTTATTTTATGCGGTGTCTATAAAGCTGTTTTCAAATTATTTTCAAAGTACATTTGAAGGAATTTTGAAGGAACAAAAAGGTAAAAATATATTTATTTCTAATCTTTTACAAGTGAATAGATAATATAGTTATAACGATAATTATCAGAATCAAAATAACAATTTGGAATCACAAATTGCAGTCTAGAGTTATCTTGCCAAAGCTATTATTTTCAACTAAAATAAATTGTATAAGACATAAATATTTTGTATAGATAGAATTTTAAAGAAAGCCTTGGAACCCCTATCCATGTTATAAGTTTCTAGACCCCAAAGGCCTATTCTAATGAATTGAGGCTTATATCCAGATATTTTTTCTGATTCCTACATATTTGGTTTTGTATAGTTTTTCAAATGTCTTGGATTCAACATGTTTTAAGTGCAGGAGGGCCATTGGAATAAATGTAGAATATTGGAAATATTTTTTAAATACAATAATATCATCCATAACTAGACTGTAATTTGGCATTCTAACAATACTGGTCTCTACTTAAAATTAATTTTTCTTAAAAACAAAATGACCATTATGCATTAAAGTATAAAAAAGTTTTATTGTCATTAAGGTCAAAAGTTTTATTGTTACTTTAAGGAATTGGTTACTAAAAATAAAGGATTTTTAAAGAGATACAAGATTGATTTTTCTAAATAAGGACATTTTAAGGATATAAAGATCTGTAGACACCCAATACATTTTATTAAAAATTAAAAATAAATAAATTTTTTGAGTCTTGCGAAATTACAAAAAATATTATTTAAGTTTTACTAAATTTTTAAGTTTTTATTTTACGTTTACTAATTTTCAATAATATTTTTAATCAATAAATGTTTCAACAATTCACTAACTTCTATATGTGTTTGATTGAGAAGGCAAAGATTAAAAAATTTCCTGAGTCTTGAAAAATTACATCAAATATTATTTGCATTAAGTTTTTATTTTATGATTTATACTTATTTTAAAAATACCTAATTTTCAATTATATTTTTAATCAATAAAAATTTTAATAATTTACGAACTTCTATGTTTGATTGAGAAGGATATAAATCAAACTTACTTATGTGTAACAGTTAAAGAAATAAATTCATATTTATCAAATGCTTTATTATTCACAATTATTAATTACAAAAAAATTCCTGAGGTTTCGTGGTATAATAATAAGCTTACTCAAAAATTAACCAATGACAAAAAAGGACATAAGCTTGCGAGTATTTATAAAATCCTATTAAAAATATGACACTTTTTTTAAAAAATATAAACAATTACAATGGTAGATAAATAATGTTATAAGAATCTATCATGACTTTAATAAAAAATAAAAATTGAATGGAAATTATGATTTGTTCTTGATCTACAAGAATAGTTACAGGTACTGATTAAACTATAGTTTGAACCGATTATAGAAAAAAAAAATGAAATGACAAAATTTAATCTTTCAGTATTCAGTTCTATTTGCTACCTTCGTCTTTCTCCTTTTTGAGTCTTACGTTTTTCTTTCTTTTCTTCTTTCATCTGTTTTTGCTTCTCTCTAAAATTTTATAAAAACAAATTTAGTTACGCAGATAAATAAAGTTTTTTTAATTTATAGATACACTAACCGATCCTCTTTATCTTTTTCTTTTTTCTTCTGGCTTTCTAACTTCGCTCTTTCTCTATTTTCTCTAACCATTTGTGCAATATTAGCTGCATTTGTATTTTTCTCTAAACCACAATCACCCGAAGAACCTTCAGGGTCACCTTCGGCATCACTTTCATCATCTTCAACCATCTCGCTGTACTGTGAAAGTATTGCTTGACGAATTCTTCTATCTTCTTCAGTATATTTTTTTTGAGACGTAGTAGGAAGACTTTGAGATTCTAGCATCCGAGCTAACCTTACATCCACATCTTCTGTAGGACCTGCAGGAGCTGTTTCTTCCTGTGCAGGCTTCCATTTAGACCAGCTTTCTAAAATTTCTGTTACGTGACTAGTTATATCATCTTCCTAAAATATAAATTATATTGATTCATAAATATATTATATTTGGTAAAGCATTGGAAGCTATGGTAGTTGACGGTGCTCTAATGAAGTGAAAACAATTCTTTTAAATATTATATAAAATCAAAAAAGAACATGCAAAATTAAAAAAATAATAATATAAATAAAAATGAATTTTTAGTTTAAATATTTAAGCGCGGTTGTACATTCTAACCTCACAATCCACAAACGGTTCCTCACCGTTATGCCAGAAATAATTCCTTCAAGAGCTTCAGCTTTTTCATCTTCAGTTTCATCGCCTTCCAAAATTCCTTTTATGTATGAACCAAATACTCCTTCATCAGTTTTTAATTCTTGAAGTTTATTACTAAGCCAGGAATCAAAATTAGTCTCAACGACTGCCATCGCCATTTCCATGCAGAATAAAGATTTTACCAAAAATTCCTATTTATGATGAGATAAGGTAGGGATTTTGTTTCCAAAAGAGCCGAGCACAATTCGCGCTTTTTTGTCTTTAAAAAGTTATAATTTAAATAATCAGTAAATTTAAATTTGAGTATTTTATTATATGCATTAAAAATAACTATAAATTTACATATATATATATACAAATCCCTACACCCATTATAGTTTCTAGAAGTTATGAATTCTAGAGAACAATGTCATATATTTTTAAGTAATTTTTATTAAAAAATCGAAATTTGGAATTAAATTTTTAAAATATTTAATAATTTAAGAAAAAAGAGGAACGGTAAAGGCTTTTTTGAAGTAAAATCAGCTTAATTCATAGACAAATAAATAAAAAAACTTTTTCGTTTGGAAAGTAAATTAGTTTTATCATTGAAACTTGCTAAGTTTTTAATATTTTAATTACAACTCTTCTTCTCATCGGTGATATAGGGGGGTACGGCAAAGGCTTTTTTTTGTCCCTTCGTGATTTCTGAACTTAAAATGATTTTGTTTTCCTATATTTAACGAACACTTAAAGCTCTCTTGGCGTGAAAATTTTTTTTGTATGTATTTGTAATTTATGCGATTGAAAGGTTTTAAAAATATTTTTATGAAGAGATATCAAATTTACTATAATTAAATTACGTTTTACGTACACATTTTGTAAAATCGTCTCACCCTTGTAATAATTAGTAAAATTAACTTTAATTTTTTCTAAATGAAAAAAGTTTAACCTTATGATATAGTAATTAAGCCCGAAATAAAAATTTTTGAAAATTAATTGTCAGGTGTGATTGACAAGCACTCTAAGCATAGGAATCTCCTTTGTTACAGGGAACGGTATATTTTTATGTTTTATAGTAGTTAAAACATTAAATTATGTTTAATTTTATGGTGGACCATAAAAAACTTGTTGAAATAGAAAATTTAAAGAAAAAAAATTTATTTAGTTGATGCATCTAGTAATAGGAAACGTGTTGTACCTACGCCATTATTGCAACAAAAAAAAAAACGATAATGAGCCATATATTAGAATGTTTCTTATATTAGTTTTTTTTTGAGATTTTTTTGCTCCCCCATTTTTTTGTTGTTGATATTTTGTAGTTACAAATATTTATAGTTACAAATTTTTTTACAAATTATTGGAAACTTTTTTTTTTAAATTAGTTAATTATTATTTTTTTCAATTACTATTTTTAAAATGATGCAATTTCATTCAACTTTTTTGATCTTGGATTTATAAAAATCGATTTAGATCTATTGTTTGGTGATAACAACAATCATTTGCTTGACGATTCATGGGCATCTTTTTTTAGGTAAAAAAATAACATTTTTTTATACTAAAAATTTGGTAAAATAACCCAAAAAAATATTTTTTTAATTTGCATGTTAAAATATTTCATTCCTAGAAAATTCCAGGAAAAAAATAAGGTTAGGCTTTACCGGTACCAGAAATGTTAAAAGCAAAAATTTTTAAAATTAACTTGATTGATTCTCTCTTTTCTTTATAATCAGAGAATTTTGCGCTCGCGGAGTAGTTTGCCATATTGTTAGAGTGAGAAAGGAGAGGGATTTCGACACACAGTCACAGGTTAAAATAAATAGCTGAGAGTATTTATTTAAATTGAAAATTAAAGTAATTAATTGTTTATTAATTAAAAATATAAATTATAATTAAAGTTACAGATTTGAATTAAAAACTAAACTCGCACTCCCTCTCTCGACACTCTCATACGTCTTTACTTCGCGACCGCTTGCAGTAATCTGTTCGTTTCTTCTCGCGCTCTTCCTTTCCATACCACACGCATACACGCATACTAACATATCATAAGTGGTTACAGTAGTCATAACATTACATTACTAAGAATAGTATATATATTTATAACATTCGGCCATTCTACGCTAAGATTGTCCTCAATCGCATGTAAAATACCTAAAAAAAAAACCTATTTTTTTTTTTTATATAAACATATATACCTAATTAAACCTAATCTTCCAAAGATTCAGGCTTTTTTCTTACTCGCTTAGGATTAATAATTTCACAATTATAGAATGTCTCATTTTCTACTACTATTTCCTTTTTCCGATCACCTATTTCTTTGTAATCACTATTTTTCATTAAAAACTTAACTACTTTAACTCTATTTTTATAAGATTTCTTTTTACTTTTTATTTCGTTAGTCAAAAAAATTGAACAATTTTTCCTAACTCTTCTAGATTTCATCAAAATTTTAAATTTTTTCTCTGCATACTTTTTCAAACTAACTTTATAAAATTTGCGACTTTTCGGTTTCTTACCAGGTTTTAATTTTAAATCATTAATAATATCACTTATAACATCTTTTTCACTAAATTTATTACTACAATTTTGTTTTCCTAACAAAATAACATCATTCATTTCAAAATTTTTACTAACATCTTGTTTTCCTAACAAAATAACATCATTTTCAAAACACTCTTTACCGACGATTTCACCGAGTTTACATTCAAAAGGTTTTTCGCCGCTGTTACTAAAAGGCAAAACACAATTTTTATCGTTAACTTCAACATCAATAAAATTCATATTACTTTCTTGCAACATGCAATTTTCATTCACAACAATTTTATCATCATTCCCTATAAAATTCGGTACATATTTGTCTGAAATAGTTTCAGAAAACATTAAAGAATTCCCTACTTTTGTATAAACAATATGCGATAAGTCTGTAAAATTACGGCCTATAATAACATCATATTTTTGTGCAGTATCTGGCACTATTCTAAATAACACGTCGTCTGCTTTCGCGCCATCAACAATAACACTCTCTTTTATTGCCCCATATGAATTTACTATGCTACCACCAAAACCCTTTAACTTACTTTTAACTTGAATAATAACATAATTTTCACGTATTGCTGTCGACGCAGTTATCGTACAATCTGAACTACCCATATCAATAAATGCAAAAATTTTAATATTACCGATCAAAACATCTTTTAAGTATTTATCTTTAACACTCATACTCGAATCAATCATACATACTTCATTACATTTTTCACTACTATTATTTTTACAGTCTTTTGATAAGTGACCTATTTCTTTGCACGTGTAGCAACGAATTTCTTTTGGAAGAGGACAATCTCTTACAAAATGATTTTGATCTCCGCAACGATGACAATTTTGCTCCGATTTTTGTTGTCTGCTACTATTGTTAACTTCTTCATTTTCTGTTTTTGAATTCGTGTTTGTAGAATTGTTCGTCTTTACCGACAGGTTTGACTTAAAATTACTTTTACTATCCATAGGTGACGCAACACTTTCTTTACGCTTTAAAAAACGTTCGCGCCTTTCACGATGAAAATCATCTTGTTCTCTGATGTCCCATAATAAATTGTCTAAATTCTCATAGTCTTTTGACATCACTATAGAGCTTATGTCTCTTGATGATAAGCCTATAGCCACTTGAACTTTTGTTTCTTTAGCACTTAATTTTAATGCTTGGCACAACCGCACTTTATCAAAATAATAGTCAGTTATCGTTTCATTGTCATTTTGAACTCTTTGGTTCATTTCCTTCCACCGTTCCGTCTGACTTTTTTCTTTGATAAAAGAAGAACGAAACTCCGCACAAAATAAGTCCCAATTATTTTTAATTTTATCAGCACGCGACAGATACCAATTTTTCGCACCACGTTGCAGATGGCTACGTGCTGTTTCTAGCATAATCGCTGGAGTCCATCGATGTAAAACTCCCATCGAATTTATACTGTCCAACCAGATTTTCGCGGAAGCGGAACTTCCGGCTGCATCGAAAATTTCAATGTTCTTTGAAAGATCCGGTAGCACGTTATAATGCACCGTCTCAACTTTTCGTTCACTATTAACACCTATACCTGCGTCTTTCAACATGTCTTGTACACCTTGCAGCAACCGCGCAACTAAATCGTCAGTATTTTGAGTAGACACTTGTTGTTTCTGAGAAACCTGTCTACTTTTTTCTTCCTCAATTTTTGATTCTAGAAATTTAATATTATTTTTCTCAGTTTCTATAGCTGATCTAGACTGTTTTTCCGCAGCATCAATTTCGTTGATTTGCTTTTGTAAATTTTCTCTTTCTTGATCTGTAGAGCGATCATCCATTAAACTACTTTCTTTCTCGACGAGCAATTTTCGTGTTGCAGAAAATTCTTCCCGCCACTTATCATACTTATTTTGTAAATTTTCTAAATTCTTCCGAGCCTCCATCAAATTTTCCAACAAATTTTTTTCTGACTTTTCGTAACTTGCCATTTTTTTAATTTTTGACTTTTGATTTCGTGTCAATACACCAGCTTCCCAAAAGTTCTTTTCAAACTCTTCAAAGTTCAAATTTAACGTCATTAATTAATTTGAAAACACAAAAATGCCGTTACGCTTCAACAAGCACGCACATTTTTTTAAACCGCAACTTATGCAATTTCAAAAAAAAATTCAAAAAGAAAATTCACTTTTCACTTATTATTTTCGCTACGAAAGCCAATTAAACCACTTTAAGGATTCGCGGAAAAAAAAATTTCGCAATCCCACTTCTGAATTGTTAGAGTGTGAAAGGAGAGGGATTTCGACACACAGTCACAGGTTAAAATAAATAGCTGAGAGTATTTATTTAAATTGAAAATTAAAGTAATTAATTGTTTATTAATTAAAAATATAAATTATAATTAAAGTTACAGATTTGAATTAAAAACTAAACTCGCACTCCCTCTCTCGACACTCTCATACGTCTTTACTTCGCGACCGCTTGCAGTAATCTGTTCGTTTCTTCTCGCGCTCTTCCTTTCCATACCACACGCATACACGCATACTAACATATCATAAGTGGTTACAGTAGTCATAACATTACATTACTAAGAATAGTATATATATTTATAACAATATTTCCATGCACATTTTCAACTAAGTACATTTTTATAGTATTTATTTAAGTCAATAAATCAGATATCTCTAATTCTGTAATCTCTGTATTATCTATACAAAGCAACAAACTTTGAAATAAAAAAAAAAAAGAAGAAAAAATTTTTTTAGTTATATATATATATATATATATATTATATAATATATAATTAAAAGTTAAAAAAAAAATAAAATTGATTAACCTTTTTTCATTCAGATTTTATCCAGAATACACAATCATAATTACTGATAAAATAAAAATATTTCTGGAGTAATGTATACGTTTTGATGTAGTTTGTATTAAATGGTAAAAAAAAATTTTAAATAATAAAACTCATTTTATTAAATTTTTCAAAATCAGAAATTTTATTTGATAAATTTATAAAAATATTAAATTATAAAATAAGATATAAAAAAAGAAGTAATAACAAAATTACATTATAAAAACATGAATGTTTAAATAATATTTTTATTTTATATTAGAAGTGTATCAACCTATTTGTGTGCCATATTTGAAAAAAAAAAAACAAAAAAGTAAAGCAAAATACATTGGCATAATAATTTTTTTTATTTTTTATAATTTTAATTTTTTTAAAATAAAATTAATATCCAAAAATCAATAATTAATTTTAAAAATTTTAAGTATTTATTTAAAATTAATTTATATTATGGATTTTCTCCCTCTTCATCAAGTTGATCCTGTAAAATACAATAATTTTATGAAATAATTTTTTTTATTATTCAACTAAAATAAAAATTTAAACTAACATTTCCCGGATCGTAAATTAACCGGTCAGAAGCATTGTATTTCTTAAAAAAATGGTTGTTTAATAATCTTCGAACATCTTCATTCATCACATCCATTATTTCTTCAATATTAAAAAAGAAACCAGTTTCGAAACTGGGTATTTTTGCTTCTCTAAAAATTTTAACCAGGTATTAAGGTATTGTTTAAAATAATAATAATAATAATAAAATTCTTACATCAAAAGAGTTTTTGCCTTCTCTACATCTTTATTTATTTTGTAAATTGTTTCATACATAAAAATATTGTTATTTTTATCTTTCTTTATAAAAATTAAATTTTTATTATTTGTATGAAATTCAATATAACTTAGTAGTATCTCATCGATATTTAGAATGAACCATGGCTAAAATATTCTGCTGTTTAGTATTTGAAAGTAAAAAAATAACATAAAAAATTTTAGAATTTGACATACCTGCTCACTACAGTCCATTAAATAATTTCCACAGAGCTGGAATTTTGAAATTGTTAAAGCGTTATTATTCGACTTTTGTCCTTGAAAATTTTTCTCATTAGATTGATGTACATTTATGTTTATTGCCTCTACTAGGCTTTTTAAATTTTGATTTATTTTGTCTTTTTTAGATATGGTTTTGTGACCAGTTGTAACTTGCAGGTTGATTGTTTTGTTATTAAAAATTTTAATTTTTGTCTGCCAGAAAAAATAATAATTGAATATTAATAAATGAGTTATTAAATCATCCATTAATTGCATAAATATTTCTGTTTTTTTAAATTGAATGGTATTGAAAAAGACAAAAATACTACTAATAAAATAAACAAAAGAGTTATAAATATAATAGTTTTTTTGATAACTAACTTTTAAAACAAAATGAATGTATGGTTGGAAAATATCCTTTTTTCCATCATTATAATAAGCAATTTCTACATTATGTAGAAAAAAATGTTCTTCTTTTTCCTCGGATTTTAATAATAATCCATTTTGGAAAACTTGTATCATTTTTAGTTTAATTTCTTCTTGATCTAATATTATTAATGCATCTCCAATTTTTAATTCTTTTTCCAAAACTAGAAAATTTTCTTTAGTTCTAATTTTATATTCTTGATGTAGGTTGTTAATTTCTTCATAAATATCAGCCATTTTAGATCCTTCAGAAATTTTTTCTGTAAGAGTTCTGAAATATAAAAGATTATTGCAATTATAACTCTTATATTAAAATATAAGGATAAGTATATTTAAAACTTTACAAGTGATTAATTTCAATTTTATCATCGACATCATTTTCATCTTCAGATTCGCTTGAATCTTCATATTCAAATTTTATTTTTAAATACCTATTAATTATTCTTGTTTTATAATCTATATTTTTTACAATACTTATATGAAAATTTATTGTCATATTTTTATACGGTAAACTAATGAAATCCGTATTTTGGTCTACAATAAAATATAAAATATAGAATTATGAAATCATTTTAAAAAGAATTAGAAATAATTAGCTTAAAAAAGCGTCACAGAATAAAATAAAAAAATTTTGAATAAAAAAAAAAATCATTTTTTGTATAACTTACCATATATCATTTCAAGTTCGTCAAAAGACTGTGGAAGTATTTCCATTTTATTTTTTAATTTGTCATTAATTTTTTTTGGTTCTTGTGATTTTTTTAATATTTTTTTAACCACATTTTCAAAAAATTTTTTCCAAATTTTTTCTGAGTCATTTTTTCTCATCGTTATATTGGAGTTAGATTGAGAGTTATATTCTCGAAGCTCATTTGTATTTTCCTATAATTTAAAACATTTTAAAAATTTGTTGAAACCTACAACATAATTTACTCCTGAATTTACTATTATTAAAATTCTTACTTGATCATTAATAGCAGACGTATCCTCCGTAAGATCTATAAAAAAATGTTTCAAATTTAAATATTTTAGGAAAAAGATAATCGGAATATTAATATTTTAAATTATAACCACTTAGACAGCGCATTTTAAAATTAAAAAAAAAGCCATTCCTAAAAATAACTATAAATAAATCAAATTATTTTTATGATTATTTTAATTTATTTATAATTATTTTTTTGCAAATTAAAAATTCATTAACTAAATATTATCAACTGTTTAAAATATTTATTAAATTAATAAAAAAAGTTATTATTACAGTAAAATATGGCTTGGAAAATTGCTCTTTAATTAAATAATGGTTATTCTTAGCTAAAAATAGTTCTTATTTATTTAATTGAATAATTGTTTTTTTTTTTAAATATATTTTTAACTAGGAAAATTAAAATTTTACAGTTATCAAACTTTGATGAAAATAAAAATGACGTTAAAAAATGAATTATTTAATAAAAATTAATTAATTTTTCGGTTTTCTTTTGTTATGTAGGTTCCTTCTATTGCTGAACAAAATAAGTAAGTGAATGTTTTAAAAAATTTATTCAAAAAAAAAAAACTGAATATAAATTTTATTTAATTACTGAATACATACCCTTAGAACCAGCGCTATCATCGATAGCTTTTTTCGACGATTTAGTAATAGTGGCATTTTTTTTCTTTCTGCCTCTGCCTGCTTCGATCGTTTTTTTTGGCAATGGTTCAGGAGTGGCGGACCTTCTTTTGGGCCTCCCTCTCAGTCTTTTTGATATATTTTCAGATACTGAAAATAAAAAAGAAGTTAAAAAAATTAATTACTTTTTACAGTCTTTTGCTTTAGTTTGTGGTGCGTTTCTAATTTTGAACAAAATTATTAAGTAAATAATTAAATAAATTTTCTTTTTAAATTTGTGCTAAAAAATCAATATTCAAATTTTATGTAATTACTGAATACACACCTTGTAAATTATCATCAGCATCTGTATTTTTTTTTTTCGGCCTTCCCCTTGGCCTTTTCTGTGCTATTTTTGTTGATGATAAAATCTCTGAAAGATATAATGATAAAAAAAAAAAAAACGGGTGAGTAATATGTAAAATTTAAATTTCTTTTGGTTAGATTCAGAAATATTTTGCGGCATTTATATTTTTAATTTAAGATTTTAAAAGCTCGAAACAAATAAACAAATAAAAAAAAAATTTCGTGCAAAACAAGTACTATTTGGACTACATTAATAGATTCATGAAAATAATAAACTTGAATAAGAGTTTTTTGTACCTTTACAAAAGAAAGATAATAAGGCAAACAGAAAATAAATTTGGGTTCTAAATTGAGATTATTTTCCTTTTGGCACATATAGATCGTTTTTTTATAATAATAATGTGTATCGGTAATTGCAGTCTATAAAAAAATATTACAATAGCGATTATTTTATCAAATGTTTTTAAGTCGTAATGTAGAGATATTTTATTAGGTATCTATTTTTATAAATTTGATTCAATTCTTTTTCAGGTAATCTAATTTTTTTAATGTCAGCATTTTTTAAGCTTTGAGAATAGGCACTTTATTAATATATATCTTATGTTTAAATACAATGAACTAGCACGCGTATAGTGCAAAAAAAAATTCTATATTATAGACTATACGATATGTCACTAGAAAACTAGAAAATTTTGCCTTCTAAAATTTGAGTTTCCTAATTTTTTTTTTGTTCTTATCAACGGTCATTAAACGTGTACTTTCGGGAAAAAATGTTTTTTTTTTGATGCAAAGACGTGTTTTCTCTCTACAGGAGCGGAAAAATTTTGTAAGGCCATAAATAAAGAATGCCCCAAATCGCAGTTTACGTGTAATTTGGGTCATACTTTACTTTTCTGGACGCAAGCCGTAAATTTACTATTTTGTCACGTATAAAGAAAAATAATAAACGAATGCCCCATATCGCAGTTAACCGCATTCTCGGCTTCGCATTAGATGATAATTTAATTCAGGTGGGGGAAGTTATTTATAGTAGATTATGAGTAGAGAAGGTATGTCATGCATCGTTCATGCATTTTATAATTTTTAAGCATGCCAATTAAAGTAAGGTTTTATGGAATTTGAACAGTAAAAGGTTAATTACTTTTTATAATATTGATTAATTTTTTTAAAATAAAAATTACCATCATTATGAGCATCTATGGTTTCATCTTCATCATCATTGGATGCGTTATCATCATCTGTAATAGTAAAAAAATTGAATACTTTAATTCGATTTTAATTTTCTGATTTTAAAAATTGCTTTTTTTTAAAGCAAAATTTACCATTATTAACGTTACTAAAATTATCAGCAACAGAGTTATTTTCTCCATCTTTAATAGTAAAATATTGTTCATTATTATTTGATTTTAATAATTTTTTGATTTTTAAAATTGTTTTTTAAAAAAAATTACCATCAAACAAGCGTATAAAAGCTACTCCATCTGGACTATCATTATCTGTAATGAGAATGGCTGCTGCGAAACTCAGCCACTTCGTGGCGCTAAAGTGGTCGGACTTATTCACCAACACATTCAAACATATAAACGTTTTACGAACGCATGTATGCGTGCATTACACCGATTCACACATGTATACTGAAATATAAATTTTGTGCTATTGAAAATTATGATGCTTTTTAAAAAATTTTTTTGCTTTTACGTGTTCATATTGAATTGTTATATTTAACCCGAGCATAAAATTTGAAAATTAAAAATTCTTTATAAAAAAGAGAATTAAAAGTTTATAAATTCCCGCCACCCGGTTAAGCAAACCCACTACGATTCGCCCTCTGACTGAGTTTCTCGTGTAGCCATTCTCATAGTAAAAAGTTAATTACTTTTATTTGATTTTTATTATTTTTTGAAAAAGTTTCATTCTTTTTTTTTTTAAGGAAAAATTACCAATAGTTGAATTTTCTCTAAAAGATGATTTATGTCTATGGTCATGGCCACTACACACTGAAATTATAATAGTTAAAGATTTGAAAAATTATTTTTTTTATTATATTTTCGTATATTTTTAACTAAAGAAAATTAAAATATCGCATTTTTGTTTCTTTTCTTTTTCTTTTTCCTGGTATAGATTTAATAGTTGAAAAATATTGCAGTTTGAGCATAATAAAAATTTCTATTACTAACCTGGTCTGTCAGCTCTAGGGGTTACCGGTAACTCTTGAACTGCAAAAATTGATAAATAATTATACAAGTTAGCTAAATCCTCGTTCGGAAAAATTATTTTTGAATTATTTAAATTATTTTTTAAATTGATAAAATATTGAAAATTTTGCAGGAAAAATAGTACTTTTACCTACAATGGATTTAAAAAATGCCCAATCTATATTAAATAAATCAAGCAGTAAAAAAATGAATTTATATGTGTGAAAAAAATTGTTTACAAAGAAATATTATAAATTTCTACATAATGATAATATCTTAAAGTGAAACATTTAAATAGAAACTAAGTCTTGAATTTAATTAAAAAATTTTTAAAATGTATCATCAAAACCATCAAAATTTGACATTAAAGTAGGAAATACCTCATTAAAAGAAAGGTATCATATTAAAAAGACATCAGTGTAAAAAAAATAAGATGTACTACATAAAAATTTTCATTAAAAAAGTTTTTGATACATTGGAAATCGCAAGCACGTTAAAATATAATCTTCAAAAATTAATATATTTTAGATATAAAGATACAGTTTACACTATAATATTTAATCCCTACTACAGCACTGTTGCATATACAGTCAAAGCACGCAGGATTAAAAAAAAATTAATCTAGTCTAAAAAGGGTCTTTGGCTAAAAGAAATTAAGCATCATTACCAAGGAAAAAATTTAGTTCGCAGAACGAGAAAAAAATAAGGTTCCGGGCTTTATGACGGTCCTAAACCTGGTCCAAAATTATTTCCATAATATCATCTTAAGACTGGTTCTACGCATTGTGTTATGGCTGCAGTTTTGCGTTCATGGAGGTTTGTAGAATCAGTCTAAATGGTTGCAAATGACTTGAAACGTAAGGAAAATTAAAAAAAAAAACTTGTTTCTTTCATTTAGGATATGTGCACAACGGTATTATAAGCAAAGAATACATATGTTACCGTTAATGCACTGATATAAGCCACATACAGGGTTGCCTTAGACCTGACGTATTGGCTCTTAGCATGGGAGAATTCTACCTCGAGCACAGCGACGTAGCCGATTAAAGGTAGTCGCGAGTCCCGCTAAATCATGACTGCAGGTTGTATTTTCTGGTTTAGTAATGTGTGAAGGTGATGGGTTATTGGGTTATTGGGAAGTGGCATTGTCATCAGACAAGGAGGAGCAATCCTCCATTCTGTAGGGGATCTATCTATGGAATCAATGCCGCCTGGTTCCAGAGTAAAATCTGACATCAGCCCTCATGACTCCACTGGTAGATGCCTGACCTGTTCCATGACAGGTATAAAACATTGTGGAATGGTAGCAAACATAGAGGTGGAAACACTTCGCCTGTTAGATTGAGGATTGGTGTTCCCTCGCGTCACCGCCTCTCAATCGAAGTCTGTTACATGCCGGATTAATAATCGTATGTGATGTCATCAGACATGGTGGTGAAAACCCCCTGATCTGTAGGACTATTATTACTGGATGGACGCTGGAAGCTGATAGATACTCTCTGTCAGCGACTAACATAAATCCTTTAATAATACTCTGAAGGGTACTCTTACCCAACTAAGGGCCCTTTTGTCCAGGGACACAGGCTTATTTTATGTACAATGCTAAATAAATACAGTGAATTACCCCAGGTTGATACCCATCTTACAGAGGATAATTCAACCTCTGATTCCGATCAAGTGAAAGCCTTGATGGTCAGAGCCGGAGACACGGATTCTGGGGGTCTCCAATTTAGCATTTCTCAGCAGCAAGGGCAGAACACCACGCCCACAGAGCAACAACATCTAGCTCTAATTAATGCTGAAAAAAAGACGGCAAAGGTAGTCTTAACTAGGCTAGAGGTCGAGGATTCCTCCCGCAAATCCTCAATGGAAGGTGATATATGCGCAAAATGTGGCGCCCAAAAAGGTTCAAGCAACAGCTTGATACGGCCTTCTATTCTGAAGGACCAGAGGTCATATTCGTTGCCTAATGTTAGCGAAGTTGGGCCTGATGACGAAGGCAAGAGGGAAGAAAATATAGAAAGATATCTCCGAATATCAAAGGACTATAACAAGGCGTGCATTGAAATCCACTCAAACATGGAGAGAGATATTACTCAGATGAGAGACTCAGTCAAAGTACAGAAGAACTGTAATATGACAGTCAAAAAAGGCATAGCTGAGTTTGAAAAATATTTAGCCAGGCTTAAGACAATTTTTAAACTGCAGCAGGAGCTTTTAAATGGAAAACAAAAACCCGATATTCCTATAGAGGAAACATCAGGGGTTATGACTGGAAAAGGAAAGAAGAGGGCTCGGACTGCGTCCCGAAGCCCACCCGGAAAGGAGAATACAAAAAAGAGACCGGCGCAGAAAACGTCCCCGGAACTCCCTCTAAGACCTTCGCTAATGCAGTGATGTCTCCTCCGAAAGATATGGTTCAGGAGGTAAATCAGTTAGCTTCTGGCCAGCAAACGCAGCCAAAAGATGTAGCTACAGATACCTCCCCTCCAGACGAGGATGATTTCGTCGCTGTTAAAAGCAAAGGTCAAAGAAAAAAGGAAAAGAAGAAAAAGAAAAAAGAGTTTGAAAGAAAGGAGGCAGAGGCTCGTAAAAACCAAGAGCAGGAACAGAAGAAGCAGCAGGAGAAGGAACAGCCAAAAATAACTGCAGCGGCAGCAAACCTGCGGCAGGGGGCAGAAAATAAAAGAAGCAAAAAGAAAAAGCCGCAGAAGAAGGAAGGAGATGGCGTATCTCCTCCTTCCGAGGCGACAGAAAAAGGCAGGAGAAAGAAGCGCCAGAACCGGCGCATAAGGATCTCTAAGCGTAAGGAGGCTCTAATAATAAAGCCTCCTGAAGGGAAGTCTTATGCAACAGCCCTGCTGGAGATAAAAGAGGTGTCCAACTAAAAGATTCAGGGACTGAGGTTCACCGAATCCAGAAAACCCAGGATGGGAGCGTCCTAATAGAGCTGAGCTCGTCGAAAGACCGGCAAAAACTATTAGACGCTGTCGAGACGGTCGCAGGCCCAGAAAGTACAGTCAAGGAACTGATTCCCCACCTAACCGTGGAGATCAGAAGCCTAGATGGTACTACTGGTAGCGACGAAGTGAGGCAGGTGATAAAGGAGGCAACCAAGCTGCAGAACGATGACGACATAAGAGTCGCCATCTTCAAGGCTAAGGGCACTAAGGCGGATATGGCGGTCGTAGACCTACCAGAAGCCGCCGCACTAAAATTGACCAAAAAAGGCCGGCTAAATAATGGCTGGTCTAATTGGCAAGTGCGCTTAAGAGCCGAGGTTACACGGTGCTTTAAGTGTCTTGGTTTCGGCCACAACCAGTGGTCATGTAAGGGCATGGACCGAAAATTTGCGTGTTTTAAATGTGGCGTTCAAGGCCACAAGTCAGAAAATTGTCCTGTGGAAAAAGCAGAATGCTTCCTCTGCAGGGAAAGAGCTGACAAGGCCAAGACCGACCACCTTCCAGTATGCGGAGCATGTAAGTGTTATCGGGAGGCACTTACTGCAAGGAAGATAAAGTGTCATCGGTAATGTTCGGAGTCCTGCAAGGGAATATGAACAAAACCATTCTTGCTGACCTTTTGCTCGATCAGCTCGCAGGCGAGACAGACTCTAGCGTCGTCTTGCTATCCGAGCCGCTTCGCAATAGGAACCAGCAATTCTGGTTAACCGATGACACAGGCCGGTGCGCTATATGGCTACGAGGTCGTGCTCAGACGTCTATGTCACGACATGGAAAAGGCAATTGCCACGTCTGGGCAAAGTGCGGTGATACAACTTTCATTAGTTGTTATTTGTCACCGAATGACACTATTGGGGTGTTTACCGCAAAGCTGGCCTCATTGGAGGAAACGATAAGGGAAGTCTCTGGCAATATCATATTTGCTGGGGACTTAAATGCCAGGGCCGTGGAATGGGGAATGCAAACCACGAACCGTAGGGGAACGTTGATCCTAGAGATGGCTGCTAGAACTGATCTGGTGGTCATGAACTCTGGGAACAATCCAACCTACGTAAGGCCAGGCTTTGGCGAATCGATCCCTGATGTCACTTTTGCCTCGGCCGGGCTGGCAGGAAGAGTGGGTGGCTGGAGGGTGATGGATGGAGCCAATGGCAGCGATCATAATTACATCACCTTCAAAGTGCGTGATAGGGCTGCTAATCGGCCCCCGTACAAAAAGCGCCCACTAGGCTGGAATGTGTCAAAGATGGACGAGGACAGATTTGTGGATTACCTTCGCGAAGAATTCTCGTCTATCCCAGCCTGGCATGGAGGACCGACCACCCCGCGAGAGGCAGAGACCCTTGTCAAGAGGGTAACTGCTCTTCTGAGGGGAGCCTGCGATGCCTCTATGCCGCGTAAACGGCCCTGGAAGGGTAAAAGAAGCGTGTACTGGTGGAATGAAGAAATTGCGGAGCTAAGACGGGTCTGTTACGGCGCACGCAGAAGTGGCAAAGAGCGCATGGCCGCCCAGAGCTGGCTACGCGCTCTGAAGAGTACAAGGGAGCCAAGCATAGGCTGGCGAAAGCTATCCGCCTCAGCAAGGCGCGCTGTCTTCGGTCCCTAAGAGATGATGTCAACAGCGACCCGTGGGGCCTGGGATATAAGGTTGTCATGGGCAAACTTAAGTCCGGATGTGACAACACGATGGATGAAGCAACGACCAAAAGAATAGTGGACGCTCTCTTCCCGGATCATCCAAACCAACAACACCCTGCTTTGGATGTCCCGAGGGAGCAAGTTCCGCTATTTATCGAGGCGGAGATGCTTCAGGCAATTAGGTCAATGAAAAATGGGAAAGCGCCAGGACCAGACGGAATACCCGCGGAAGCCCTTAAGGCGGCTGCAAAGGTAATCCCTGGTCTCCTGCTTGGCATGTTTAACGCGTGCCTCGTGGCAGGCGCCTTTCCAAGGGACTGGAAAGTGGCCCGTCTGGCTCTGATAAGCAAGGGAAAGGGTGAACCAGGATCTCCATCATCTTACAGACCATTGTGTATGTTAAATACCATTGGCAAGGTGATGGAGAGCATGGTCAGAGGAAGATTGCGGCAAGCAATTAGGGAAGCGGGTGACCTTAGCGACGACCAACACGGCTTTCGTGAGGGGCGTTCCACGATCGGTGCCATCGAGCAGGTCGTGAAGGTGGTTATGAGGGCCAGACAAGTGCGGCCGGATATTAAACCGGACGTCCTGCTTGTCACGTTGGATGTGAAAAACGCATTCAATTCGGCTAAGTGGGACGATATGTTGCACTCCCTCGAGCAGGTATTCAGAGTTCCGGATTATCTGAGAAATATACTCAGAGATTACCTCCGGGACCGATACCTGCGCTGGGACACGCTCGATGGCACAAGAGGTAAAGTATTAAGCGCAGGCATAGCGCAGGGTTCAGTTCTGGGTCCTGATCTGTGAAATGCCTTTTACGACGGCTTGCTAAAGATTGAGCTCCCGGATGGATGCTCCATGATCGGATACGCGGATGACGTTGCTCTAACCATAACAGCTCGAGAGCCAGAGGACCAGCAGAATACCTTGGATGAGGCCATGCGCCTTATCAATAGCTGGATGTCGGATCACGGACTAAGACTGGCAGTCCCGAAAACGGAGATTGTCCTTCTGACCCGGAGAAGGGTTGATACCATATTCGGCATCAGCTTTGATGACGGAGGTAATCCCCTTATGATCCAGACCAAACCATCGGTCAAATATTTGGGGGTCTTCTTGGATAACAAGTTGACCTACAATAGACAATTCCAGCAGGCCTGTGAAAAGGCTGGCCGGGTGACAAAGTCCCTCTCGTGGCTAATGACGAACATCGGCGGTCCCAGATCTGAGAAGAGGAGGCTGTTGATGACGACAGTTAACTCCATCTTGCTCTACGGTGCAGAGGTGTGGGCGGACAATGTCCGCATAAAAAAGTACTGCAAGAAACTAAAGGCAGTACAGAGGCAGGGGGCACTTCGAATCGCTTGCTCGTACAAGACAGTATCAGAGCCAGCGATCCAGGTGGTGGCTCGGGTGATTCCCATCGACCTGCTTGCCTTGGAAAGGCAGGCGATCTATAACCGTGGGGAAGAAGAGCGCGACGTAGCTTCCGTTCGCGCTCGCTCCCGCACAATGGAATGTTGGCAGTATAGGTGGAATGGTGACCCGAGGGGACGTTGGACGCACCGCCTTATCATCGATTTGGAAAGCTGGATGAACCGTGATCATGGAGAGGTAGACTTCTACCTCACACAGTTCCTAACTGGTCACGGTTATTTCTGCGATATGCTTTTCAAGTGGAGCAAGGTGACATCTCCGGAATGCTTGCATTGCCCGGGCGAGCTGGATACCGCTGAGCACACCTTTTTTGGGTGTCCTCGCTTCGCTGAAGGGCGACCGCCCTTCGATGAATGGAGGCCGGAAGTAGTCGTCCCGGAAATGCTGCGCAGTGCCGCTAACTGGTACAGTGTGGCAGAGTACGTACGGGCGACACTGATTGGAAAAAAGGAGGAAGGTTTCCTCTCGTAGGAAAATCTCCTCCTTTATTGACAGGGTATGGCGAAGAAATGCCTGGGCTGCATTGTTTCCGGACCGAAGTAATACCTAAACAGGGAGTCTCGGTCCGGATTCTATGATATTGTCATAAATGCAGGAGGGTGGGGAGTTTAGTGGGTATTGTAATTCCTCAATTGTGTATATCTGGGCAACCCCAGATACAAATTTGAGGTTGAGTCCCACATAACCATACAGTACGCGTGTATGGTATGCGTAAATGCATTCTCCTCGTCCTACGAAAAAGGCCCCTTCTTGAAGGGGCCCAAAAAAAAAAAAAAAAAAAAAACCGTTAATGCACTACCAACCGATAAAGCTAACATTAATTAGTTAAAGTTAACTTAAACGAAGTCTTTTCGTTAAAGTCCACTAACCCGATTAATATGAATAAAAATATATCTTTAACGGGTTTATGTTTAAACTTATCTTAATCATGGCATTTCTTGGAACCAGAAACTAACCCTACACTGAGAAAAAATGTTGAGTATTATGTACATTTGCAACGGGAAGATTTTACTATCAATTTTAGCAGAGTTATCAGAAGAATTGAAAATATTACATTTACTCTTTGTGCATGATTTAATACTATAATTAACGGTAATTTTTCTTGAATAAAATTTTCTACGAAATTTTACTATACTCTCACTCTCTCGCATGTGTATGATGATTTTTTTTTTTTTTATTTTTTTTTCATAATTTAAATTTTATAATTTATACAATTTTCGTTTCTTATAATATATAGCATCTGTAATCAAATTATGTAAATTGCGAGAAAAAATATGTATAAATAAATTAAACTAAAATTAATAGTAATTTTTTTTTCCTATGTTGGTAGTTTATAAAATATGTTTTGGAAAAAAATAACATAAAACGCCATTTTGAGAACTTATTTAAAAAAAAAGAAGGCATTGTCACAGTAAGGCATTCTCTACAATTAGGACAAGGGGGTCTGAATGACTCATGCGCAAGATGTAAGTAAATGTTGCACCATACTGAGAAAATGTTTTTTTTTTTTAAATAACGCCTTAATATAAATATTTTTTTTAAGTAATGCCTTATAATTAGGGTTGGTTACTGTTTCCAAGAAATGCAAGAGTAGCCTAACCTAAGTTCTTGGGTTGCCTTATAGCGAGAGTCGTATAATTCGAATACCTATACAAAACCGCTTTCATGGTCTTTAACTGACAAGGATTGGTTAAGTCAAGTTCACTTTATCTTACACAAAACCGTTAATGTTATATTTTTATTCATTTTAATCGTCTTTGCGGACATTAACGAAAACGCTTCGCTTTTAACCAGTTAAAGCTAAGTTTATCGGGTGAGCGGGCTTTAACGGTAACGTATATACCAGTATATACATTAGAGTGGACCTAAAATTAGAGTTTTGAGAAAAACTTTGCTCCCCGGGTTTTTTGTGAAGTTTTGGTCATAAAAAGTCCCCAGCTCCAAGCATTTTGATTTTGCTTTGCAAAAACACGTGCTTGTAAGCACCTCAATTTTCCCATTTAAATAACATGGGAATTTTGACTTTTCAGCTTTCTAATTTTTTAACGTGCTGAAAAAATTTTTTTAAACACTACCAAACAGATAGAAAATGATGTTTACATATATAAAAACTGATCCCTAAAGTTGTAGAAGTCCCGGAACACTTTGTTTTATCAAAATAAAATTTTTAAAAATCACAATTTTCTCATTTAAAATACATTATAAATAAAAAACAATGTATTTTAAATGGGAAAAAACAAAGTGTTCTGGGACTGCTATAATTTTGGGGATCAGTTTTTATATGTCTAAACATCATTTTCTATCTGTTTGGTAGTGTTTAAAAAAATTTTTTCAGCACGTTAAAAAATTAGAAAGCTTAAAAGTCAAAATTCCCATGTTATTTAAATGGAAAAATTGAGGTGCTTACAGGCACGTGTTTTTGCAAAGCAAAATCAAAATCCTTGGAGCTGGGGACTTTTTATGACCAAAACTTCGCAAAAAAAACCCGGGGAGCAAAGTTTTTCTCAAAACTCTAATTTTAGGTCCACTCTAATATACATTCTTTAGTAAGAGACTTGAAAAAATTATTTAAAAACCAAGAAAAAAAATTATTGTTAATCTTTTGGCTTTTGTCATTTTTTTTTAATATTCTGGATTCTTTTAAGAATCTTATGTCTTAAAAATCCTGGTAAAAATGGCTTCAGCAGAAATTAAACTAAGCACGTAAGATTATTTACCTTTAAGAAAGCTTTTAAAGCTTAAAAACTCGCTTACAAAAATCAATTTTTCCGAAAATTGATTTTAAAGATTAAGAGACCCCAATAAAAGAAATTTAAAAAAAACATCTAAATAATATTTAGCTTTCATTTTCTAGAGACTAATATATGAAATTAATACATGAGATTAACAATTTATAATATCTATCTATTTGTAAAATCAAGTTCTTAATAAGTTATATATTTGCGGTTAAAATGTGTCCGCAATTAGTGTCTCACTTATATAGCTATGCTACAGCCAAAATTCATTCCCTAATTATGATCTAAATTTTTAAAAGGGATATTAAATTAAAATAAATATTATAGTTTCAGCAATTGATTTAAAATTTTTAAAAGTTTATGCAAAAAAATACGAGCATGAAACATGTTCAATTATTTTACTACCTAAAACTCGTGATCCCCTCTCTCATGACTTTTCTCATCGAATTATTGGTGTTTTGATTGGTCCCGTTGATTTTGTCATGGGCGTAATTTATATCAGAAGTTCTGCGGTCACATACGCTCACGCGTTATTTAATTTTTATTAGTTTTTAAATTATTATAATTTACTACTAAAATATTGTTCATTAATAATTATAACATAAAAAAAATCAAAATTTCGTCAACGATTTTATCTAATTAATCGATTAATTTAAGCTTTGCAGTATTTGCGCTGTATAAAAATATCTTAGACAATTTTAAATATTACTTTTTTAATTTATTATCATAAATTGTAAAAATAATTATAAAATGTAATAAAATATGTTTAAACTAATAGTAGCCACTATTTGCATTCAGATGCGGTAATAAAAACTTTTTTCTTGAGATAAATTTTGAAAATAAGAATTATAATGGTTTTTATTTATGATAATATTTGAAAACTCATTCGAGTATTACGTCATCCTACTGTAAAATTTTGATAGTCCAGGACCAAAAAAATTTATTTTGAGGGACACTAATTAATATTTGCATTCAGATGCGATATTAAATATTTTTTTTTTGAGGTAAATTTTTAAAATAAAAATAATAATGGTTTTTAATAATGAATAAGCCACAGTTTTACTGTAATTAAACTTGCAATATGATCTGAGGGGGTTGGCGCGCTAGTATCAGTTTAAACATGCTGGTTGTACCACGAGTTGTAACATATACTTTATAAATACTACTATTATAATATCTTCCCTACTATTATAGTACTCCGACTACTAGTACTACTACGACTACTGCTAATACCACGGCTACTAATACTGTTACAACTAGAAATTAATAAATCAAAAATATTTTAAGTCTACCCCCCCCCCCCCCCTCTAAAACGTCTCTTTTTCTCGACTTATTATAATAATAATTAATTAAGTCTAATTTATCCAAATTATATGTGCGAAAAAGAATAAGAACTACAATTACATCCTTAATAAAAATATTCAGATTCAATACAGACCCTGGAATCTGGGGATTGGACGTATTCTAACATATTTCCCTGGTTCATCAATTCTTTCCTCAGAGTGACTCGACGTTTGAGCATTTTGATTGGATGCTAAAAATTTTAATAAAATGTAGTAAATAATTTGACTGATTAATTAATTGACTGAATCTAGCAGTAATTTAATAATAGGAATACATTTTGATATGAAAAAATGAATATTTTAGGCTCATATTGACGCCTTATTCTTTTTTCTGGTGTTCATAACTGAATATCGACTTCGAAAATGTCATGACATAAAAAAATACAAAAAAAAATTTTGAGCCCAAATTATTTATTTTTTATATTTCAGTAAACCCCTCCCCCCTCCTTATTTATCCCAGAAGCAGGTTTAATTAGTCAGTATATATATGTAAATACGAAAATCTGATTAAAAAAATAATTCTTCATTTTTAAAGCTATTTGACCCATCATTTGGAAAATTTTGTATGAAGTCACACGCATATTTTTAAACATTTCTAAAGTAAAAATCGAGTAAAAAAGAAATTAAAAAAAATTATCCATTCTTTATTTCAGCTTTTTGGTTACCAAACAATTGTTGTAATTTAAGTACGCGGAACAAAAGCTTCAAAAACAGTTTCAATAAAGCTTAAATATTGCTACAGTACGCAGTAAAAAATAAACCCAACATTATACCGAAGTATATAATATTTTACTCGTAGTATATGTAATGTATTATTTGATATTACTACAGGATAGTAAATTTACTGCGCTCCTGGTAACATAACGTAGAATTTAGTAAAACCATTAACCATTACTACTACGTAATAATAAATTCACTACCCTGTAGTGATCTTGGGTGCGTCGCAATCTCCCCATTTAAAATACATTGTTTTTTATTTATAATGTATTTTAAATGAGAAAATTGCGATTTTTAAAAATTTTATTTTGATAAAACAAAGTGTTCCGGGACTTCTACAACTTTAGGGATCAGTTTTTATATATCTAAACATCATTTTCTATCTGTTTGGTAGTGTTTAAAAAAATTTTTTCAGCACGTTAAAAAATTAGAAAGCTGAAAAGTCAAAATTCCCATGTTATTTAAATGGGAAAATTGAGGTGCTTACAAGCACGTGTTTTTGCAAAGCAAAATCAAAATCCTTGGAGCTGGAGACTTTTTATGACCAAAACTTCACAAAAAAACCCGGGGAGCAAAGTTTTTCTCAAAACTCTAATTTTAGGTCCACTCTAATGTATATACTGGTATATACGTTACCGTTAAAGCCCGCTCACCCGATAAACTTAGCTTTAACTGGTTAAAAGCGAAGCGTTTTCGTTAATGTCCGCAAAGACGATTAAAATGAATAAAAATATAACATTAACGGTTTTGTGTAAGATAAAGTGAACTTGACTTAACCAATCCTTGTCAGTTAAAGACCATGAAAGCGGTTTTGTATAGGTATTCGAATTATACGACTCTCGCTATAAGGCAACCCAAGAACTTAGGTTAGGCTACTCTTGCATTTCTTGGAAACAGTAACCAACCCTAATTATAAGGCATTACTTAAAAAAAATATTTATATTAAGGCGTTATTTAAAAAAAAAAACATTTTCTCAGTATGGTGCAACATTTACTTACATCTTGCGCATGAGTCATTCAGACCCCCTTGTCCTAATTGTAGAGAATGCCTTACTGTGACAATGCCTTTTTTTTTTAAATAAGTTCTCAAAATGGCGTTTTATGTTATTTTTTTCCAACACATATTTTATAAACTACCAACATAGGAAAAAAAAATTACTATTAATTTTAGTTCAATTTATTTATACATATTTTTTTTCGCAATTTACATAATTTGATTACAGATGCTATATATTATAAGAAACGAAAATTGTATAAATTATAAAATTTAAATTATGAAAAAAAAATTTAAAAAAAAAAAAAATCATCATACACATGCGAGAGAGTGAGAGTATAATAAAATTTCGTAGCAAATTTTATTCAAGAAAAATTACCGTTAATTATAGTATTAAATCATGCACAAAGAGTAAATGTAATATTTTCAATTCTTCTGATAACTCTGCTAAAATTGATAGTAAAATCTTCCCGTTGCAAATGTACATAATACTCAACATTTTTTCTCAGTGTAGGGTTAGTTTCTGGTTCCAAGAAATGCCATGATTTAGATAAGTTTAAACATAAACCCGTTAAAGATATATTTTTATTCATATTAATCGTGTTAGTGGACTTTAACGAAAAGACTTCGTTTAAGTTAACTTTAACTAATTAATGTTAGCTTTATCGGTTGGTAGTGCATTAACGGTAACATATGTATTCTTTGCTTATAATACTGTTGTGCACATATCCTAAATGAAAGAAACAAGCTTTTTTTTTAATTTTCCTTACGTTTCAAGTCATTTGCAACCATTTAGACTGATTCTACAAACCTCCATGAACGCAAAACTGCAGCCATAACACAATGCGTAGAGCCAGTCTTAAGATGATATTATGGAAATAATTTTGGACCAGGTTTAGGACCGTCATAAAGCCCGGAACCTTATTTTTTTCTCGTACTGCGAACTAAATTTTTTCCTTGGTAATGATGCTTAATTTCTTTTAGCCAAAGACCCTTTTTAGACTAAATTAATTTTTTTTTAATCCTGCGTGCTTTGACTGTATATGCAACAGTGCTGTAGTAGGGATTAAATATTATAGTGTAAACTGTATCTTTATATCTAAAATATATTAATTTTTGAAGATTATATTTTAGCGTGCTTGCGATTTCCAATGTATCAAAAACTTTTTTAATGAAAATTTTTATGTAGTACATCTTATTTTTTTTTTACACTGATGTCTTTTTAATATGATACCTTTCTTTTAATGAGGTATTTCCTACTTTAATGTCAAATTTTGATGGTTTTGATGATAAATTTTGAAAATTTTATAATTAAATTCAAGACTTAGTTTCTATTTAAATGTTTCACTTTAAGATATTATCATTATGTAGAAATTTATAATATTTCTTTGTAAACAATTTTTTTCACACATATAAATTCATTTTTTTACTGCTTGATTTATTTAATATAGATTGGGCATTTTTTAAATTCATTGTAGGTAAAAGTACTATTTTTCCTGCAAAATTTTCAATATTTTATCAATTTAAAAAATAATTTAAATAATTCAAAAATAATTTTTCCGAACGAGGATTTAGCTAACTTGTATAATTATTTATCAATTTTTGCAGTTCAAGAGTTACCGGTAACCCCTAGAGCTGACGGACCAGGTTAGTAATAGACATTTTTATTATGCTCAAACTGCAATATTTTTCAACTATTAAATCTATACCAGGAAAAAGAAAAAGAAAAGAAACAAAAATGCGATATTTTAATTTTCTTTAGTTAAAAATATACGAAAATATAATAAAAAAAATAATTTTTCAAATCTTTAACTATTATAATTTCAGGGTGTAGTGATGGTCATGGCGACCATAGAGAAAATTCAGTTATTGGTAATTTTTCCTTAAAAAAAAAAGAATGAAACTTTTTCAATAAATGATAAAAATCAAATAAAAGTAATCAACTTTTTACTATTACAGATAATGATAGTCCAGATGGAGTAGCTTTTATATGGTTGTTTAATGGTAATTTTTTTAAAAAAACAATTTTAAAAATCAAAAAATTATTAAAATCAAATAATAATGAACAATATTTTACTATTAAAGATGGAGAAAATAACTCTGTTGCTGATAATTGTAGTAACGCTAATAATGGTAAATTTTGCTTTAAAAAAAAGCAATTTTTAAAATCAGAAAATTAAAATCGAATTAAAGTATTCAATTTTTTTACTATTACAGATGATGATAACGCATCCAATGATGATGAAGATGAAACCATAGATGCTCATAATGATGGTAATTTTTATTTTAAAAAAATTAATCAATATTATAAAAAGTAATTAACCTTTTACTGTTCAAATTCCATAAAACCTTACTTTAATTGGCATGCTTAAAAATTATAAAATGCATGAACGATGCATGACATACCTTCTCTACTCATAATCTACTATAAATAACTTCCCCCACCTGAATTAAATTATCATCTAATGCGAAGCCGAGAATGCGGTTAACTGCGATATGGGGCATTCTTTTATTATTTTTCTTTATACGTGACAAAATAGTAAATTTACGGCTTGCGTTCAGAAAAGTAAAGTATGACCCAAATTACACGTAAACTGCGATTTGGGGCATTCTTTATTTATGGGCAAGGGCCTTACAAAATTTTTCCGCTCCTGTAGAGAGAAAACACGTCTTTGTATCAGAAAAAAAACATTTTTTCCCGAAAGTACACGTTTAATGACCGTTGATAAGAACAAAAAAAAAATTAGGAAACTCAAATTTTAGAAGACAAAATTTTCTAGTTTTCTAGTGACATATCGTATAGTCTATAATATAGAATTTTTTTTTTGCACTATACGCGTGCTAGTTCATTGTATTTAAACATTAGATATATATTAATAAAGTACCTATTCTCAAAGCTTAAAAAATGCTAACATTAAAAAAATTAGATTACCTGAAAAAGAATTGAATCAAATTTATAAAAATAGATACCTAATAAAATAACTCTACATTACGACTTAAAAACATTTGATAAAATAATCGCTATTGTAATATTTTTTTATAGACTGCAATTACCGATACACATTATTATTATAAAAAAACGATCTATATGCGCCAAAAGGAAAATAATCTCAATTTAGAACCCAAATTTATTTTCTGTTTGCCTTATTATCTTTCTTTTGTAAAGGTACAAAAAACTCTTATTCAAGTTTATTATTTTCATGAATCTATTAAAGTATTCCAAATAGTACTTCTTTTGCACGAATTTTTTTTTATTTGTTTATTTGTTTCGAGCTTTTAAAATCTTAAATTAAAAATATAAATGCCGCAAAATATTTCTGAATCTAACCAAAAGAAATTTAAATTTTACATATTAATTACTCACCCGTTTTTTTTTTTTTTATCATTATATCTTTCAGAGATTTTATCATCAACAAAAATAGCACAGAAAAGGCCAAGGGGAAGGCCGAAAAAAAAAAATACAGATGCTGATGATAATTTACAAGGTGTGTATTCAGTAATTACATAAAATTTGAATATTGATTTTTTAGCACAAATTTAAAAAGAAAATTTATTTAATTATTTACTTAATAATTTTGTTCAAAATTAGAAACGCACCACAAACTAAAGCAAAAGACTGTAAAAAGTAATTAATTTTTTTAACTTCTTTTTTATTTTCAGTATCTGAAAATATATCAAAAAGACTGAGAGGGAGGCCCAAAAGAAGGTCCGCCACTCCTGAACCATTGCCAAAAAAAACGATCGAAGCAGGCAGAGGCAGAAAGAAAAAAAATGCCACTATTACTTACGAAAGGGTCTACGGGCCACCATCTCGCGGCATAGTTGCGAATGATTTTTTCATCAAAAACTCGCATCAGCATTGATGCTGAGGCAAAAAAAACTAACCTAACCCGAAAAAAATCAAAACAAACTAAAAAAATTTACTCTAAAAATGTTTTAAAATTATAAATAAAGAAGATAATATATAATTAAATATAATAATAAATTAATAAAAAATAATCTTATGAAAAAGTGATTATTATAATGTGCATATTAAGTAAAAAAAAGTTATAACTGCATAATTGTATTTAAAAAAATAAAATGTGTTGCATGAAGTGTGCTTTGTGATTTGTGAAAACCCTAAAAAAACCTGAGATTGATAAATACATAGGATAAAAGCTAACGTTGCACATCTATTCTCTTATTAATTATATAATTTTCAACAAAAAGTTTATTTAGTACAAAAAGTTGTTTGATTTTCATCTGATAGCCTGTCTACGCACATTTAATAATGATGTTTGGCATATTTAGTGTGCCATAAACTAAATGCACACATAAAAATATGAAATTTTTTTTAATTAAATGCTATTTTACCATCATAATCACTCTTCTTTGAATATTACTTAAGCCAGCTCCACTTCATGTTCATAGATCAGCAGGCTTGAACCATTTGACGTTACTTATTTAACTTCTGAAATTCAATAATTTTGTAGTTTTTAACGAGCTAATGTTTTCATAATGGAGTATAGATTCTGGATAATATTTTTAGTTTCTTAGTCCGTTTAATTTTAGAAGTTAAATAAGTAGCACCAAATCGTTCAAGCCTGTTTATGCATAAACATGAAACCGAGCTAGCTTAAGCAATATTCAAAGAAGAGTGATTATGATGGTAAAATAGCATTTAATTAAAAAAATTTCATATTTTTATGTGTGTATTTAGTTTATGGCACACTAAATATGCCAAACATCATTATTAAATGTGCGTAGACAGGCTATCAGATGAAAATCAAACAACTTTTTGTACTAAATAAACTTTTTGTTGAAAATTATATAATTAATAAGAGAATAGATGTGCAACGTTAGCTTTTATCCTATGTATTTATCAATCTCAGGTTTTTTTAGGGTTTTCACAAATCACAAAGCACACTTCATGCAACACATTTTATTTTTTTAAATACAATTATGCAGTTATAACTTTTTTTTACTTAATATGCACATTATAATAATCACTTTTTCATAAGATTATTTTTTATTAATTTATTATTATATTTAATTATATATTATCTTCTTTATTTATAATTTTAAAACATTTTTAGAGTAAATTTTTTTAGTTTGTTTTGATTTTTTTCGGGTTAGGTTAGTTTTTTTTGCCTCAGCATCAATGCTGATGCGAGTTTTTGATGAAAAAATCATTCGCAACTATGCCGCGAGATGGTGGCCCGTAGACCCTTTCGTAATTACTAAATCGTCGAAAAAAGCTATCGATGATAGCGCTGGTTCTAAGGGTATGTATTCAGTAATTAAATAAAATTTATATTCAGTTTTTTTTTTTTGAATAAATTTTTTAAAACATTCACTTACTTATTTTGTTCAGCAATAGAAGGAACCTACATAACAAAAGAAAACCGAAAAATTAATTAATTTTTATTAAATAATTCATTTTTTAACGTCATTTTTATTTTCATCAAAGTTTGATAACTGTAAAATTTTAATTTTCCTAGTTAAAAATATATTTTAAAAAAAAAACAATTATTCAATTAAATAAATAAGAACTATTTTTAGCTAAGAATAACCATTATTTAATTAAAGAGCAATTTTCCAAGCCATATTTTACTGTAATAATAACTTTTTTTATTAATTTAATAAATATTTTAAACAGTTGATAATATTTAGTTAATGAATTTTTAATTTGCAAAAAAATAATTATAAATAAATTAAAATAATCATAAAAATAATTTGATTTATTTATAGTTATTTTTAGGAATGGCTTTTTTTTTAATTTTAAAATGCGCTGTCTAAGTGGTTATAATTTAAAATATTAATATTCCGATTATCTTTTTCCTAAAATATTTAAATTTGAAACATTTTTTTATAGATCTTACGGAGGATACGTATCCTAATGATAATTTTTTAAATCAAGTAAGAATTTTAATAATAGTAAATTCAGGAGTAAATAATATTGTAGGTTTCAACAAATTTTTAAAATGTTTTAAATTATAGGAAAATACAAATGAGCTTCAAGAATCAAACATTACGATTAGGAAAACTGACACAGAAAAAATTTATCCAATTTTTGGTTAAAAAAATATTAAAAAATCTGAAGAGCCAAAAAAAATTGATGAAAAATTAAAAAAGAAAATGGAAATACTTCCACAGTCTTTTGATGAACTTCAAATGACATATGGTAAGTTATACAAAAAATGATTTTTTTTTGTATTCAAAATTTTTTTATTTTATTCTGTGACGTTTTTAAGCTAATTATTTATAATTCTTTTTAAAATGATTTCATAATTCTATATTTTATATTTTATTGTAGACCAAGATACGGATTTTATAAGTTTACCATATAACAATTTGACAATAAAATTTCATTTAAGTGTGGTAAAAAATATAGTATTTAAAACAAGAATAATTAACAGGTACATAACAATAGAATTTCAATATGAAGATTCAAGTGAATCTGAAGATGAAAATGATTGCGATGATAAAATTGGAATTAATCACTTGTAAAGTTTTAAATATACTTATCCTTATATTTTAATATAAGAGTTATAATTGCAATAATCTTTTATATTTCAGAATTCTCACAGAAAAAATTTCTAAAGCATCTAAAATTCCTGAGATTTTCGAAGAAATGAATAACCTATATCATGAATTTAAAATTAGAAATAAAGAAAATTTTTTAGATTTGGACACGGAAATGAAAATTGAAGAAGCATTACTAATTTTAGATCAAGAAGAAGTTAAACTTAAAAAGTTTCAAGTATTCCAAAATGGATTTAAATTAAATTCAGAGGAAGAAGAAGAAAATTTTTTTCTACATAATGTAGAGCTAGCTTATTATAATTGCTCGAATAAAAAAGATATATACGACAAACCATACATTCATTTTGTTTTAAAAGTTAGTTATCAAAAAAACTATTATATTTTATAACTCTTTTGTTTATTTTATTAGTAGTATTTTTGTCTTTTTCAATACCATTCAATTTAAAAAGACAGAAATATTTATGCAATTAATGGATGATTTAATAACTCATTTATTAATATTCAATTATTATTTTTTCTGGCAGACAAAAATTAAAATTTTTAATTATAAAACAAGAAATCTTTAAATCACGACTGGTCATAAAACGATGTCTAAAAAAGATAAATTAAATCAGGATTTAAAAAGCCTTGCAGATGCAATAAACATACATGTTTAATTAAATCTAATGAGAAAAATTTTGAAGGAAAAAAATCTAATTGTACTTTTGTAGTTTCAAAATTTCAGCTCTGTGGAAACTATTTAATGAACTGTAGCGAGCAGGTATGTCAAATTCTAAAATTTTTTATGTTATTTTTTTACTTTCAAATACTAAACAGCAGAATATTTTAGCCGTGGTTCATTCTACATATTGAAAATATACTACTAGGTTTTATTGAATTTCATACAAATAACGAAAATTTAATTTTTATAAAGAAAGATAATATTAATAATATTTTCACGTATGAAACAATTTATAAAATAACAAATGACGTAGAAAAGGCAAAAACTCTTTTGAAGTAAGAATTTTATTATTATTATTATTATTTTAAACAATACCTGGTTAAAATTTTTAGAGAAGCAAGAATACCCAGTTTTGAAACTGGTTTCTTTTTTAATGTAGAAGAAATCATTAATATGATGAATCAAGATGTTCGAAGATTATTAAACACCAATTTTTTTAGGAAATACAATGCTTCTGACCGGTTAATTTGCGATCCGGGAAATGTTAGTTTAAATTTTTATTTTAGTTGAATAATAAAAAAAATTATTTCATAAAATTATTGTATTTTACAGGATCAACTTGATGAAGAGAAAGAAAATCAATAATATAAATTAATTTTAAATAAATATGTAAATTTTTTAAAATTAATTATTGATTTTTGGATATTAATTTTATTTTTTTGCCAAATGGTGTTATTATTTTATATTATATATATATATATATCATTGTAAATAAATTAATTAAATTATTAGGTTAATCTATAATTGCTATTATTATAATTTTATTTTAAAAAAATTAAAATTATAAAAAATAAAAAAAATTATTATGCCAATGTATTTTGCTTTACTTTTTTGTATATTTTTTTTTCAAGTATGGCACACAAATTATATAGGTTGATAAACTTCTTATATAAAATAAAAATATTATTTAAACATGCATGTTTTTATAATGTAATTTTGTTATTACTTCTTTTTTTATATCTTATTTTATAATTTAATATTTTTATAAATTTATAAAATAAAATTTCTGATTTTGAAAAATTTAATAAAATGTGTTTTATTATTTAAAATTTTTTTTACCATTTAATACAAACTACATCAAAACGTTCATATTACTAAATGTATAAAAAAAGCAGTCATTAAATTTTTTCTAGATTAAATTTGCAATCATATAAACTTAAAAGTGATAAAAGTGGTTGCTAAAAAAAAAAAGAAAACAAAAAACTGGGTTATACATCCAGAAAAAATGAAAATGTGAATCAGAATCAAAATGGTAATAATTATTAACGAACTCCGCTATACCGGTCCCAAGCCCGGAGCTTCATAGGGCTGAGGAAGGACTCCTCCTCAGGGAGGGTGGTTCAGGCCGTCTTTTTTTAAGGTTGAACTAGAATCAAGGATATAGGATATAGCTCTCCGAAACAACTGAGGCTGCCCTATAAATTGGCTCTCATGCCTTGCATTTCTCCGGGGACATGCTCTATGCTTTACTCTATGTGTCCATGTTAGGAATGCCGCAGACTGCTCATAGTTAGTCTATAAGCGGTTCTAGAATAACTGCGGCTGCCCTATAAATCGGGTATTATGCCTTGTCTTTCCCTCGAGCATTCTTGACAAGCATGCAGCCGCAGACTGCTATCCTAAAACTATCCTTGAGGAAGAGGCACATTAAAGGGGCTCTAAGGTTTTTTCCAACCTAAGTGCGATTTAAGCCACATACAGGGTTGTCTTAGACCTGACGTATTGGCTCTTAGCATGGGAGAATTCTACCTCGAGCACAGCGACGTAACCGATTAAAGGTACTCGCGAGTCCCGCTAAATCATGACTGCAGGTTGTTTTTTCTGGTTTAGTAATGTGTGAAGGTGATGGGTTATTGGGAAGTGGTATTGTCATCAGACAAGGACGAGCAATTCTCCAATCTGTAGGGATCCCCTAGGAAGAGGATCCCCTAGATCTACCTATGGAATCAATGTCGTCTGGTTCCAGAGTAAATTCTGACATCAACCCTCATGATTCCACTGGTAGATACCTGACTTGTTCCATGACAGGTATAAAACATTGTGGAATGGTAGCAAACATGGAGGTGGAAACACTTCACCTGTTAGATTGAGGATTGGTGTTCCCTCGCGTCACCGACTCTCAATCGAAGTCTGTTACATGCCGAATTAATAATCGTATGTGATGTCATCAGACATGGTGGTGAAAACCCCCCGATCTGTAGGACTATTATTACTGGATGAACGCTGGAAGCTGATAGATACTCTCTGTCAGCGACTAACGTAAATCCTTCAATAATACTCTGAAGGGTACTCTTACCCAACTAAGGGCCCTTTGTCCAGGGACACAGGCTTATTTTATGAACAATGCTAGATAAATACAATGAATTACCCCAGGTTGATACCCCTCTTACAGAGGGTAATTCAACCTCTGATTCCGATTAAGTGAAAGCCTTGATGGTCTGAGCCGGAGACACGGATTCTGGGGGTCTCTAATTTAGCATTTCCCAGCAGGAAGGGCAGAATACCACGCCCACAGAGCAACAACATCTAGCTCTAACTACTGCTGAAAAAAAGACGGCAAGGGTAGTCTTAACTAGGCTAGAGGTCGAGAATTTCTCCCGCAAATCCTCAATGGAAGGTGATATAAGCGCAAAATGTGGCGCCCAAAAAGGTTCAAGCAATAGCTTGATACGGCCTGCTATTCTGAAGGAACAGAGGTCATATTCGTTGCCTAATGTTAGCGAAGTTGGGCTTGATGACGAAGGCAAGAAGGTAGAAAATATGGAAAGCATCAGGGACTATGACTAGAAAAGGAAAGCAGGAGTCTTCAACTCCATCTTGCTCTACGGTGCAGAGGGGTGGGCGGACAATGTCCGCATAAAAAAGTACTGCAAGAAACTAAAGGCAGTACAGAGACAGGGGGCACTTCGAATCGCTTTCTCGTACAAGACTGTATCAGAGCCAGCGATCCAGGTGGTGGCTCGGGTGATTCCCATCGATCTGCTTGTCTTGGAAAGGCAGGCGATCTATAACCGTGAGGAAGAAGAGCGCGACGTAGCTTTCGTTCGCACTCGCTCCCGCACAATGGAATGTTGGTAGTATAAGTGGAATGGTGAACCGAGGGGACGTTGGACGCACCGCCTTATCATCGACTTGGAAAGCTGGATGAATCGTGATCATGGGGAGGTAGACTTCTACCTCACACAGTTCCTAACGGCTCACGGTTATTTCCGCAATATGCTTTTCAAGTGGCGCAAGGTGACATCTCCGGAATGCTTGCATTGCCCGGGCGAGCCGGATACCGCTGAGCACACCTTTTTTGGGTGTCCTCGCTTCGTTGAGGGGCGACCGCCCTTCGATGAATGGAGGCCAGAAGGAGTCGTTCAAAAATGCTGCGCAGTACCGCAAACTGATAGAGTATGGCAGAGTATGTACGGGCGACACTGATTAAAAAAAAGATTTGATTTTTTTACCTGGTAGCTGGATATGACATTTTGTGACTTTTATGTTTCGTCAACTGTTTATGCTGCACATTTATATTTTTCCTGTTTTTGTGATTTGATTGCTTTTGTTGGTGAATTGTTTCCATTGTTGGCTGTTGCTGATAATATTGTTTTCTAAATTGATTAATTCTTGAATCACATTCAATATTTATCCTTGGTTGACGTTTGAGTTTTTTGTCCAAGTTAATTGATTCTGATTCCAAATTATTAAAATTTTTTGGTAATGGCCGGTGAACTAAAAATTTTTGTTTAATAAAGTATACATTTATAATATTAAAATTTAGTTTGAACAAAAAAAAAATGAAAGTATAATTTGTATTACTTGTATTGTGTCTTTCAATGTATCAATTAAAATTTGAAAATACGTGGGTAACATTTTCAACTGATTTACTTTTTAACACAGATGGAAATGTTAAAAATGTTGACACAGGTGATGATGATGTCGATGGTACTGTTGAAGACGACGACGACGATATAAATGACAAAGAGGAATATGAACAAGTTGACAAAGAAGTCCATGACTTAGTTTTTAATAATCATGTGTGACAGTTTATTGAAAAATTGCAGTATGATGTGTGGCACTCAAATAAATAACTGATTCCTAAATTGATACTGGAAGTTACTAAATTGAAAATAAACGATAACAGAAATTATAAAAATAAAAGTTATTTGTTTTATATACATTTGTGCTTTTTGGTGTTGTGTCAAGTTTTAAAAGAACTGGACTTTCATTGACTTCCTGTATTTGCTAATGTACCCTGATATCTCTTTCATTAAGTGAGGCTCCAGTTGTGTACCAACTAAGAATAGCCATTTCACTAAATACCTGTTTAAACTGTTCTACTTTTGTATTATGCTAATCACTATCAATTATTACATCTTCACCTATTACTTTAGATTAAAATTACCTAACTGATCCGAACCTTCTTGAGCTCCAAGTCGAGTCCAGTGTTCACTAACGTTCATGATAACTAAAGGATGAAGACCTATTAAAACTGAACCAACAGTACCAGATGGTGCCATTACCCTAAATGAATTATTTTCTGTAACTGAAGAATCAACATTTAATCCAGATCCAGATGATGCAGTACCAACTTCCGATTATAATTCACTCACAAATCACATAATTTAATTCTTATCAATAATAAAATATATTTTTTTTTTAATTTTATGTAATTAGCTATAAGTCATTTAATTATTTACTTTATTTTGTTGAATAATTCTTTAATTATTTAAATTAATTTAAATATTAATAATAATCCACGGTAAAAATTCTGTTTTATCATCTGCAAGTACAAAACTCTGTTTTTTTCGTATGGTTTTTAGGGTGAATTTAGATGGAGAGATTTTCGATGCTTACAAGACGCGGTTTTTTTAAATTTGAATTTCAGTAATGAGTCTTTTTCGTGTAAGAATATAATAAAATGTTAAAATTGCACATCGGGAAGTTTAACACATTTTATTAACTTATTATTTAATTATCTTGTTAATATTATTTATTAAAATTTAATTTTGATCAATATTTTAATTTTGAATTCAAATTTTCGCACGGTAACTTGCAAGATTTTTTGCTCCATCTAAATTCACCCTTAACCATTTTTATCCACGGTGAATACGTTAAAAATAGTTAAATTAATGGATACGTGCCTCTCTAAAAGGTGAAATGAGAAAAAATTTATTAAATTTTTACATTAAAAATGGCAAAAATAAAATGCCTAATACGGTTTAGATCGATCAATTCAAGAGAGAAAAAAGAAAAATCTAAAAGCAAGTGGGTGTTAAGAGGAAATTTAATAAAATCAGTTGAAACACCTACTATTGAATTTAGTTTTGGTAATTATTTTTATTTTTTTCAATATTTAAATTATTAAGAATTTTAAAATTAATTTACTAATTAAAACCAATAATTAGATGCAGTTTTTAATCAAGATACAAAAAATAAAGATGTTTTTAACTCAGTTGAATGTTTAATTAACAAATTAATAGATGGATATAACACAACTATATTGGCCTATGGGCCTACAGCTACAGGTAAGACCTTTACAATAAAAGGAAACATGGAAGAACCAGGAATTATTATCGAAGCAGTTAAACAGCTATTTAAATTAATACTAGATCATATAGATAGAGAATTTCTTGTTAGGATTGCATACTTTCAAGTATATAACAATAAATTGTTTGATATTCTTGATCCTGACAGCAATAAAGTATTAAAACTGGTGGAGACAAATGGCGAAGTACATGTTATCAACTCTAAACAAGAAATTGTTAAAAATTTGAATAATATACTTGAAATATTACAAAATTGTGAAAAAAATCGGAAGATAGGAGCCCCAAATAAAAATGAAAATAGCTCCAGGAGTCATACAATTTTCAGGCATAATTATTTTCATTGCTCATAGAAGTGAGATCCCATTTATATAATTTTTATTAATAAACCAAACCTGACAAAAAATAATTAAATTTTTTTTTTCTTTCAGATTGACCATTGAAAGTAAAAGATTAAAAAGTGAAAATGATGATTCAATTCGCTTTTCATAATTAAATATAATTGATTTATGTGGTTCGGAAAGATCTAAGCAAACGAATTGCAAAGGTAACAGACAACAAGAAGCCAATTACATTAATCAAAGCCTTTCATATCTTGAATTGCTTTTAAATCAAGTTGAAAGTGTTCAAACATACTTGAGTGTGCGGAACTGCATGCTCACCCGGTTATTGAAATCCTCCTTCGGGGGGAATTCAGAAACTCTAATCTGCACATGCAGTCATTATGAGTATGAGGAAACAAAAAATACGTTAAGTTTCGCCTCCAGGGCAATAAAAATTAAAAATAGACCAATCATCAATGAAATAATTAATGAAGATTTATTGTTAAAAAGAATAAAGAAAAAAGTATCAGAATTAGAACAAGAACTAAAATAAAAGGAAGAAATCAATCTTTTATTAAAAACTAGGTTAAAATTACTAAGTAACAGTTTAATAAATTTTAAAGAAAATAATGATAAAATAAAAAATGAATCATTAAGTGAAAAGAAAAATTGGAATAAATTTGAAAATCCAATTTTTGATACTTCCATAAAAAATTTCAAAAGTCAAAAAATTTCTTAAGTCAAAATTGTAAATTCAAGTATCCATGGATCTTTGCAAAGAGTAGAAAATATTCATTTTGATTTAAATAATTCATCTACAGATGGTAAGTTCTAGTTAAAAAATGTAATGCAAAAATAAATTATAATAATTAATTTTAAATTAATTTCAGAAATTGATTCCAGCATTTTCGAAAAAAAAAACTGCAAAATAATTCACACGTTTTTGATAATGCACAGCATCTAAAATATATTTTAGATGCACAAAAAATTGAAAAAAGTGAAAATAATTTTAAAACCGAAAGTATTAGGTGCATTAATTTAATGCTTGAATTGTTATCAAGATTTGATTCTACAATCACAAAAAATTATTTAAATGATTCTTCTTCAAAAAATGAAATAACAAATCTAATACAAAGTATAGAAAATTCGCAACTAACAATTAAAAAAACACAAAATGAAAGTCAAGATAGATCTCAAAATTTGGTATCAAAAAACAATAAGTCTCCAAAGCAACAAGGAAAATGTAATTTTGAGTTTCCGTTCAATGGTCAATCCATAAATTTCAAATATTGCCAATAATGTTCAAATTCTTAATGACATGAGCAAAAAAATATTAAAAGTAGAACAAAAAAATGTTAATTTGCATCCGGACAATTCAGAGTAAGTTTTTATTTATTTATTTTGTTTTAAATTTTTCAAATTAATAATTTGTATAATATTTTTTATTATCCAGCAGGTTTTGTAACATAAAAGACTAACAAACTAATGATTAAAGAATATTATATTTCAGAAAATTTTATACATTTATTATTTTTACTCTGATTTTAGTTTACTCTATATATACACTATAGAATTCAATTCTCTTGCGAGAAAAAAAAATTATACATAAAATTTATTATTTCAAATAAACCAAGAATTAAACTTACTGTCTCCATAAATTGTAAACAATAAAACAACTCACAATTTAATTATAAAACAATCTCGATCAAAAAAGAACCTTTAAGTTTATTATTTTTCTTTAAGCATAAATATATTCTTCCTTTTTCGATAAATAAATAAAAACGAGATAAAAGAGTAACATACCTACTCGCATATCTATAACCAATTCTTACATTAACTGTGTATATTAAAACTAAAAGGATGAAAATAACTGCAAAACATGTTTTGTATTATGTAACAATAATAAAAGCTAGAGATCTAATTCAAATGAATTAATTATTAAGTAATTAATATTAATTTTCTTACGTACGTCTCATTAATCAAAACATTTTGTTATTATTTTCGTTATTTTTGGATAAAATCAACCTTTGCTTAAATACGTGAACTAAATTTATCAAATTTAAATAAATTTTGAAGGCTGCATATAAAACAGAAAAATAAAGAACCTAAAATAAATAGTTTTAGCAGCGAAAGAATTTATGTATGTACCTCAAAGTAACTATAGTCGCGATGATTTAAGTAAAAATTTTTAATATAAAAATAATTATGTTTTTTTTTTGTTTATATGATTTTTGTATTATTTTTAATAACTATATAATCTTTGTAATATTTTTTATATTTATTCATATTATTAAAATTACATTTTAATAAATGGAATTTTTCATTATTATTAAATATCCATAATAAGTCTTATTGATCCAAAATAATTTTAAAGATACTTCACTGTTTTTATAGTGGGCTTAAAATTAGCTTTTCATTTTTCAGTTTTGCTAGAAACAAGTTTTAACAAGTTTTTATAAATTTTAACAAATTTCTAACCACTTATATTAGTAAATTAAATAAAGAAGTATTTAAAATGCAAAGATAATCTAAAACAGGCTAAAATCGACCTTATTGGCCAAAACGAAAATTTCTTTTTGGACAGTTCGATAGAATTTCGGTGGACAAAATTTTTGAAAAAAAAATAGCTACAATGAGATATTGCGATTTTTCGATTACCCAGGGATTTCCCTATATATCCACAGTTTCAAAATTTTTTTGAAGCTTATTTTTATCATATTTAAGCATTTTCCAAAAATTTCTGGAGTTTTCTATTTTTATGTTCTAAAAACATGGAAAAAATTTGGGGTCAATTCGATAACTCCAACTGCACACTATGTTTGTTCTGACTCGGAAAGACTCATATATAAATATATAATTTTTTTTTTGTCAAGACCCTTTTTTTTTTAGTTGGTAAATGGTAATAAGTCATCAATCACAAATTTAAGTAGAAAGAAAAAAATGTAATTATGTAACTTTCAAATTGTTGCTACATCTGTATAAAACAAAAAAATAATGTTCAAATCCATAAATAATAAACAGTTTATTTTTTTTATAATATTAGCTAAAAATTGTATAGTATAAGATTAAATAATTATGTGCTTTTTTTGAAGTTTATTACAGACATTAAATATTTTTTGTACATGCTTTTACATTGTTTTTTTTTTTAATTCAAAAATTTCTCTTTGATTAATTTATATCTTAATTAAACTAGTTATAGATTTACTGGTATATTTTATTATAATAACGAAAAAGCAAAAAAAATTTACAATTTTTTTTTTTATAAAACTTACATTTTACAACACGTATATATAACATACAGTAGTAGTACATGGGTAATAATCCTTATTATTTTTTGTTTCAATTTTTTTTATTTATTTAGTAAAATCTTAATTACATTTAGGTTTAATTTTTAATGCTTTTGTATAGAAATATGACTTTTATTTGTATTATATATGTTACGGGTAGAGTCCGATCTCTGGATAGTCCTAGGTCTATCCGGATAAACCTAGGACTATCCAAGCGGAGTTGGATAAAGTCCGATTCTTGATTTTTTTCATCTTTTTTGTTCAACTTTATCCAGCATCGCTTGGATAGTCCTAGGATTATCCAAGAGGCTTGGATAAAGTCCGATTCGTAAAAAATGTGAACAAAAAAAAATTATTTCACCGTATTATTTTTTTATTTTATTTGTCATAATTTTATACTCAAATAATTTTTTGATTTAGTCAAATTAAATAATTCTATAAAGCAACTTTATTTTGAAGAAACTCAATTTCAGAAAAATGAACTTCAAACTCTCCAGCCTAGGAACGTGACAACTGAAAATATTTGTAAAAACTGTCTTAATAAGTGAAATATTAATAATAAATTTAATAACTATCCACTGAAAAGAAAACTTTACGCCAACTTGCAATAATGGCATCTAAAGGTGTAACTGCAAACAAGGTTGCAAAACTAATAAATGCAAGTGCAAATCAAATGGACTCAAATGCAACTCAAAATGTCACAGCAGTTTGTCTTGTATAAATAAATAAAAATAAATTTATATATTGTAGCTAAAATTTTGTATTTTGTATTTTTTTTATATTTAATTTGACTAAATCAAAAAATTATTTGAGTATAAAATTGTGACAAATAAAATAAAAAAATAATACGGTGAAATAATTTTTTTTTGTTCACATTTTTTACGAATCGGACTTTATCCAAGCCTCTTGGATAATCCTAGGACTATCCAAGCGGTGCCGGATAAAGTTGAACAAAAAAGATGAAAAAATTCAAGAATCGGACTTTATCCAACTCCGCTTGGATAGTCCTAGGTTTATCCGGATAGACCTAAGACTATCCAGAGATCGGACTCTACCCGTAACATATACATTTTTTTTAAATTGCAGCGGCAGTGAAATAATAAATATACTTTTTTTAAATTGTGTATTTTAAACTATTTTTTTTTTTTTGAAAATTAAATAAAATATTTTTTTAGAGAACTATCGCATTATGATGAAAAAAAGAGCGAACAAAAATAATGATAATCGCTATACATAAAATGTTTCAGTCTTTGTTTAAAGTGGTCTGCGTTGAAAGTATTAATACTTATTTACAAAATTTTTTGATTAAATAAACATTAAAATAAATTGTCATTCGTTGTGTGATTTCGGCGTACAATAAATAATTTAAAATAATTTTTATATCACATAAATTATTTTAATTCGCTCACGCTATTCTTTTGGGTAAAATTTACTATTTTTATGATATAAATGGAGTATTTTAATCAGATTTTTTGTCATGAGCTTATGTCATGGCTATTTTAAATTTTTTTAATTTTAAAATTTATTATTTGCAACAAATTATAATTTTTAAAAAGGCAGTTTTATTGTCATTGCAAATTATATGAGAAGTGTTTTTAAATATAGTAAATTTATTCTACTTTTTTTTTGTAATAATTAATATTTATTTATCAAATCTAACGATTAAGTCATAATATTTGAAATAAACTATTTGTTGCAAATAAAAATTTTGAATGAATATTTAAAACAAATAGTAGTCAATATTTGATGCAAAAAAATAAAATAAAATTACTAAATGGCTATTTTTTAATTAACCATTTTATAAAAATTCTTCATTAATGTTCATATTGGTTTAGAGTTTATTGTCATTTGAATCAAATTACAAAAAATTTTCTAAAAAAGGTCCTTAATATTTTTTTGGGGGGGTCAAAATGGTACTTCGCGTTAATTATGTAACGTAAAATTAGCTTAAAAAAGATAAAATTGATCGCTGAGGGGGGGTTAATTGACCCCTTTGACCCCCCCCCCCCTGTATCCGCCACTGTTAAATAAATATTATGAAAATTAAAATGATAATAATTGTGTATAATATATTGATAAAGAGAATAAAGAAGAAAAATTTATCAGTTTTAGACTATATTTATCGACAATGACAATTTTAAATTGGAATTATACTATCATTTTGAAGGTTGTCAAAAGGATAAGAATTATGATGGATATAATATAATGGTTAATCATATTTGAAAGGCACATCATATAATAATGAAAGTTGTCAGGCTGAAATTGCCAGAAAAAAATGTAGCTGCGGAAAATATGCGAAAAAATTTTGTAATAATGTGCCTTTCAAATAAGAATAAATAACTATTTGCATGTATTGCGTAACTTTTTAATATTTAAAAAAAATTCTGAAATAAAAACAAATTACATTATTACATGATATATTTTTTCTATCCTCTATAAAATTATACAAACTATTAAACAAATGAAAATAAATTATTGTATCTAAAATGTAGTATTTTAATCATTTAATTTTTATATTTAAATAATAAAATCTTATAAAAATTCTTGTATCCTAATTTAAATTTAACTAAATTTTTAATTTGAATTCATAAAAACACATTTAACAATTGTTAATATTTTGTTTTATAATTAAAATTGCTATTGCCAAACCAATTCTCCAATTTATTTAAGGATGAGTTGGTTAAAAATTGAAATCCTAATATTATTTGAAATTTTCAGATTTCTACAAGTCTAAACTGATGAATTTATAATTGAATAAAACTTTCAGTATATTTTAATTTTCAAAGTCAGAAGGCTTCTTCTGTTACTAAATGTATTGATATTTACTTTTTTGATAATAAATCCCCAGAGAACCCAGGAAAATTAATCAAATATATTAAAAATAGCACTTCTTTCAAGTTTTTTTTAATAGAAAATACTACGATCCACATTTTTTGTACTGTTAAATTTTTCAGGCCTTTTGCTTAGTTCAGTTTTTTTCTTTTCTATTGGCCAAAATACTACAGTAGTTATATGAAATTATCAAAATGATTCAAAAAACTTGATTGTCTCCTGAATGGATCAATTTAAAACCTATAAAAAACTGAAAATTTCAGTATAAACTTATTTTTCAATTGTGGAAAACTTGTTAAAATATGGACTTCTTAAAATATGGTTAATTGGAGTGTCAATTTTTAAAGACATCCAATGTAATAAATAAAAGTACCAAAATGATAGGTTCTTTACTTTTTTTTATCATTTTGTAGTTATTTAGATTTTTTATTTTTTATTTTACGTGAAACATTTGGATTTTGTTGATTATTATACTTTTCTTCTAAAAATTTAACATCTTCGATATTTTGTGCAATTAATTTAATTTCTTGTAAAGCACGCTTAGCGAGTTGTCCTTCTGGTGTACTAATTGGTTCTAAAAGTAATTTTAATGATCTTTTTAAAATTTCGTGCGAATCTTCCAATCGTTTTAATAATTCTTCTGATGTTATTTCGTGTGCTGGATAAGCACGATTTGCTAAAATTGCCATAGGAATGTGCATTTCATATAAAATTATGCCTAAAAGAATGAAAAATATTTATGTCATGAAAATAGCTATAGGTATTAATTTCCTGAAATAAAATTTTGTACCTTTTAATCTTGATATTCCAGGTTCAACAATTTCTAATAACGCTAACTCTTCCTTGCATAATTCTAACATTCTTAAACTTTTTCTAGGTGGATTTGAAACAGAAATCTACTTACGATAAAATGATAAAATTTTATATTTCAATGTTATCATAACAACATGATTCTTATGAAAAGTTCTTAATAATTTAGGGTCTACCCAGAACCTACACATTTTGATCTTGCACATCTATTTTCTTACACATTTTATTACCCGAAAAAAATATTATTAAGTGTAGGAAAATTAATAATTATAAATATTTTATATATTTTTATAATTTTCATATTTTTTTACAAATAAAATATATAAAATTATTAATTTCCCTACACTTGTGTAAGATTTATTTTGGTAATTTAATTAAAGTGTAATATTTTTTTCGTGTAATAAAATGTGTAAGAAAATAGATGTGCAAGATCGAAATGTGTAGGTTCCGAGTAGACCCATAAAACTCATTTTATTAAATTTTTTGAAAATCATGGAAATTTTATTTTACATGTTTATGTATAAAAATATTTAATTATAAAATAAAATATTAAATCAATATATGAAAATCAACATATTTTATAATCGACACTGAAGATTATAAATTAGTATAATTAATTTTTTCACAGTGTTAAAATGTGCTTATCACCTCTATTATTTTTTATTTTATGAACTTTTTTAATGAATTCATCAGACAAATTATCACAGTATGCAATTTTTAGCACTTTAAAGGGGATAATTTTTCTACTAAATTAATTACTGATTCTTTATATTTAATTTTACAAGAAATATTTAATTCTATCAAAGATTGTACTGAATTTAAGCCTGCAAATCCATCTTTTGTCAAAGTAATTGTAATACTACTTGTGAGGTTATCGGTTAATTAAATCTAGATGTAAAATTGTTAGTTTATTATTTTAAATTTTTGCAATTTACCCTAAATTCTACCTCTAAATAATCATAAATTTTTTGATTTCATAAATTGCAAACATTTCATAACTTAAATTATCAATCTGTGTGCGAAGCGCAGTTGAATCTAGTTATGTTAAAAAACATAATTTATAAAAACTTAATTTAAGCGTTAATTATAGGGATTTAAAGCAAATTGCTTTATTGTTATTTAGCACTAAAAAGATTCTTTATGTTTGTATTATCAAAACTTTCTATTAATTTTAATATAATACATTTGAAATGGTTTTCTTATAAAAAAAGAGATGTATCTCAGTAATTATTAATTTTAACAGCTATTTTTTATAATGTCTTATTATCTAAATAATTTAATCCTCTTCGCTTACAAAAAGTAAATGCATTTCTTTCGTAAAAAACTAAAAAACCAAGCAGTAGTTAAAAATTAACCAATATAAATGAGTAGCCTATATACTGTAAAAAGTAACTTTCTTAGATTCACAAAAAAAATAGAATATTTTCAAAAAATTAGTAATTTTTCGAAAACAATCGTAAATTTACTAAATTTAGTATATTAACTAAAAATCGAAAACTCTCGAATTTGTTGTTTTTTAATTACTAATTATTCGAAAATTTTCTATTTTTTTTTGTGAATATAAAAAAGTTACTTTTTACAGTGTATATATACAACTATAAATTAATTATAAACTAATAATAATTAACCATTCCACGTTAGAATAAACACAATAGAATGGCGTAACAGACGTAACATATTCTGCGTCCCACTACTGTATGCAAAAACTCGTGACGGCTATACGCATGAAAACGCATGAAAAATTAGGTTTTCCCAGGATTTAACGGGTTAATTTAATGCATATATAGTTGATTTCCATTCAAAAGTAATTGGCACTCTTATGTAATTTACACCTCTTTAAAACTTAGTTACTGCTAAATACCAAAAATTATTAGTATATTTACGGCTCATGTCCAGAAAAGTAAAGAATGGCCCAAATCGCACGTAAATTATCTTTCGAGGCGAAGCTGGTAAACTGTGATTTGGGGCATTTTTTATTTGTGGACAGGGGTCGTATAAAATTATTTCTGCGTATGTGGCGAGAATGTGCAATACGCGCTTTCCGACCGCAGACCAGAAATAAACTTAACTGTCAACTATAAGGCAACAGGGTTTCAAATTACTTACGTTATTTTAATTTTGAACATACAATATAATAAAAATGACTTAGAAATTTTGAAATTACATACACTTATTTAAATATTAAATTTAGATTATTTTATTTATAAATATTAACATTAAACATGTTATAATTAAATCTTACTTACTGGCAATTTCGATTCTCGAATGTGAAATTATTTTTCAAGGGTATATATTTAATTATCATCTAGGTAATGAACTTAATATAATAATACAAATATTTCTATACTCTTTTTGATGATTAACTTTGAGAGTTCATTTAATTTTGTTATATTTTGATAGTCTTATTTATTGCCCATGAGGCTCTGTTCTCAATTTATATGTATGGATTTTACGTACGTATTTACTATATGAAACCAAAAAAATTATTTATAACCACTTAAAATTATATAATTATATCTGGGTTTCAAGTAAAAATATTTTGTTTAGTGATAAATATATTAAATGCAAATTATTTACAAGCCTATATTTATATATTTTGCTTTTATTTTAACAATCTGAATTTTTATACAACAAAAGATTATTTAACGATGCTATGAAATACGATGTAATTTCAAAGTCGTAAGTACACAACGTTTTTAACTCAGTTTTTTAAAAAGAGTTACATTTTAAAGAAGTAAAAACATTTTCAGCTCTTTTAGCTTTGCCAAAAGGAAAATTTTAAATGATGCATCTAGTGAACTTGTGGGTGGACGCAAAGTAAAAAAGTATTAAATATTAATAAATTTATTATAAAAATTTTTGTAAAAATTGTTTATTTTGCATATGATTGATGAATAAATGTGTATTTTTTACTATTCACCCCTTTGAGATGATCCCTTTTAGTAAGCAAAATAGAAAATATTTTTAGATCTTATAGAAAAACCAGTATTTCAAAAATTATTGCATTAAACCAAGTAAAATTATTTTTATTTTCGCAGATGCTTATTCTAAAATTTAATTTGAGAGTCTTAAATACAACATTTTTAATTACGAATTTTTTAAAATAATAATGCACATACATTAATTTTTTGAATACTAAAAGCCCCTCTATCAATGATTAAATTCACTTTGAACAAAAAACTTTTTATTTACCACACCACAAGAAAGATCGAGATGTGAGATAGAAAAAGCCAAATTTGAATTTGTAAAATATATATAAATTTTGTAGTTCAACTTTCTAAAAAAATTTCTGACCCTTTCTTTTATTCAAAAAAAGAAAAATGTAAATTCACTTGAAGAAAAGTAATATTTAGATTTATAAAATTTTATGTTTATTTATGCAAGGTTGAAGGGTAAAATAAATCAATTATGACTTTAGGATAAAAATAGATTTTTTTAAACAAGAGACATAATATTGGTTTTGCATTAACATGCAAAGGCGAAATCCTATAGTTTTCTCGCGCACTGTAAAAAGTAACTTTCTTAGATTCACGAAAAAAATAGAATATTTTCGAAAAATTAGTAAATTTTCGAAAATAATCGTAAATTTACTAAATTTAGTATATTAACAACAAATTTGAGAATTCTCGATTTTTTCTTGTGAAATTATCAAAAAATTTGTAAATTAGCAAATATTTTTTGTAAATTTTCGAAAAAAAATTGTTAATTATCAATTTTTCTTGCGAATTCACAAAAAAAATCGAGAATATTCGAATTTTTTGTTAATATTCTAAATTTAATAAATATACGATTTTTTTCGAAAAATTACTAATTTTTTGAAAATATTCTATTTTTTTGTGAATCTAAGAAAGTTACTTTTTACAGTGCGATTTAAAACAATTTGAAACATAGTTAATTCCTTATTTTTTGCAAACAATATGAAAAATCGTCTTAAGATTAGACATTCATTTTTTATTACTTATAAATTTGTCATGCTTTTGTATTTTTACAATTTTTTTAAATTCATATAATTATGTACATATCATTACTAGAAACATTATTCAAACCTATTCTTCAAAATAAAAATTAATAATATATCAATATAAAATAAAATATTTTTGTAAGAAATAAAAAATTTGACAATCAAATGATTTTTCTTCTAGATTTTTTTTTTTTTTAATTTTAAAATTTTTATAACATTATAATATTAATTAAGTTTTTTGTAAATTCAAAGAAGCAATTCCAATCTCAATAAATCCAGATATTAGCTTTATTTTTATATTTTTTTGAAGTTCCAAGAAACTCGGTAAAAACCAGGAAAATACTGAAACCCCTTGTGTAAATTGAATAACACAAAAGGAGCTTAAAACGTTCTTTTTAATTTGAGAATAATTGAATGATTTTTTAAATATTAAGATTTGTAGATTGATACCACACACAAGTTAGCCTGTGATTGAAAAACCTTTAATTAATTTTCAAATAAATTTCATTATTGCATAAAAAAATGAAAGAAATTTCATAATTTTTCATCGATTTTACAAAAAATATGTAATTCAGTGAAACCTATAGTTTCTTCTCTTACGTATTTTATCTTGCACAAAACATTTTTGTTCCAGAAGATCATTTATAATGTTAGACTTGATTTGTAATTTTATTATTAGAAAATAAACTTATAATAATGATTTTTAGACGATTTTCTTATTTTTATTTTGAATTTATTTTATGATTTCAGAAATTTCGAAGATGCCATTAAGAAATTTAAATGTACCAAGAAGATCACTCATTTTAAATTGCAGAATAAGAATTTTGAGTGAAAAAAATACCTCCTAAAGAACAAGATCTTAGAAAAGTATTTGAATTATATGAAATAAAATTAAAGGAATTGAGTAAGACCTACAGCCCTTTAATTAATTTAAAAAATATCGAACAATATAGAAGTTTAAACCGCTAGAGGATATTATTAAAATAACACATTATAAGCAAAGGAGATACTCCAGAAGAATCAGATTTTTATGTTTATTTAGAAACTGCAACGCAGTGGGTTACCGACTGTAATATACATTACAACGGATTCTTTAATGTTTTATATATACTGTAAAGCACATTTCGTTTGCGAGAATAAAAATTATCGGTCTCCATCTAACAAGGATAAAGGTAAGCTGTATATAACCAATTCTTACATTCACTGTGTATATAACTGCAAAACATTTTTTGAACAATAATAAAAGCTAGAGATATAATTCAAATGAATTAATTATTAAGTAATTAATATTAATTTTCTTACGTACGTCTCATTAATCAAAACATTTTTTTATTATTTTCGATACTTTTGGATAAAATGAACCTTTGCTAAAATACATGAACTTAATTTATCAAATTTAAATAAATTTTGAAGGCTGCATATAAAACAGAAAAATGAAGAACAAAAAATAAATAGTTTTAGCAGCAAAAGAATTTATGTATGTACCTCAAAGTAACTATAGTCGCGATGATTTAAGTAAAATTTTTTAATATAAATAATTATATGTTTTTTTTGTTTATATGATTATTGTATTATTTTTAATAATTACATGATCTTTGGAATATTTTTTATATTTATTCATATTATTAAAATTACATTTTACTTTCAAGAAGACACCAGTATGTTTTTGATGTATGGCTAAAATAATTAATAAGTCCTAATTTAGGTATAGATGGAATTTTTCATTATTATTAAAAATCCATAATAAGTCTTATTGATCCAAAATAATTTTAAAGATACTTCACTGTTTTTATAGTGGGCTTAAAATTAGCTTTTCATTTTTCAGTTTTGCTAAAAACAAATTTTTAACAAATTTTTTAACAAATTTTAACAAGTTTTAAAAATTTTAACAAATTTCTAACCACTTATATTAGTAAATTAAATAAAGAAGTATTTAAAATGCAAAGATAATCTAAAACAGGCTAAAATCGACCTTATTGGCCAAAACGAAAATTTCTTTTTGGACAGTTCGATAGAATTTCGGTGGACAAAATTTTTGAAAAAAAAATAGCTACAATGAGATATTGCGATTTTTCGATTACCTAGGGATTTCCCTATATATCCACAGTTTCAAATTTTTTTTGAAGCTTATTTTTATGATTTTTAAGCATTTTCCAAAAATTTCTGGAGTTTTCTATTTGTATGTTCTAAAAACATGGAAAAAATTTGGGTTCAATTCGATAACTCCAACTGCACACCATGTCTGTTCCTTTTTTTTTTTTTTAGTTGGTCAATGGTAATAGGTCATCAATCACAAATTTAAGTAGCAAGAAAAAAATGTAATTATATAACTTTCAAATTGTTGCTATATCTGTATGAAACAAAAAAATAATGTTCAAATCCATAAATAATAAACAGTTTATTTTTTTTATAATATTTTATTGTTTCTATAATAATAATTATAAGCTAAAAATTTTTTTTTTACATTAAGTTTTCGTCGTACCAATTTTTTTTTTGTTATAATTTTTAAATTCTAAAATGTATAGTATAAGATTAAATTATTATGTGCTTTTTTTGAAGTTTATTACAGACATTAAATATTTTTTGTACATGCTTTTACATTGTTTTTTTTTTTTAATTCAAAAATTTCTCTTTGATTAATTTATATCTTAATTAAACTAGTTATAGATTTACTGGTATATTTTATTATAATAACGAAAAAGAAAAAAAAATTTACAATTTTTTTTTTTATAAAACTTACATTTTACAACACGTATATATAACATACAGTAGTAGTACATGGGTAATAATGCTTATTATTTAACAATATTTTTAATTTATTCGGTATACTTAAAATTTTTTTTTTCAATTTTTTTTATTTATTTAGTAAAATCTTAATTACATTTAGGTATAATTTTTAATGCTTTTGTATAGAAATATGACTTTTATTTGTATTATATACATTTTTTTTAAATTGCAGCGGCAGTGAAATAATAAATATACTTTTTTTAAATTGTGTATTTTAAACTATGTTTTTTTTTTTTTTGAAAAATAAATAAAATATTTTTTTAGAGCACTATCGCATTATGATGAAAAAAAGAGCGAACAAAAATAATGATAATCGCTACATAAAATGTTTCAGTCTTTGTTTAAAGTGGTCTGCGTTGAAAGTATTAATATTTACAAAATTTTTTGATTAAATAAACATTAAAAAAAATTGTCATTCGTTGTGTGATAATAAAAAATATTGTACACTATTCAAGCTCTAAATAAATTAACATATAATAAAGCATGCTTAGACATTGATATTTTTTTTTATTATTATGCGATACATTTTTAATACAAAATAAAAATGTACGATACAGAAAATTTTTAAATATAAGAAAATTTCACAAAATAATTTAAAATATTTAAATAATTAAATACATTACTGTAAAAAGGTAAGCTTGAAAGTGTACTACAATAAAAATATTATTTCTTTGAAACTCAAGCATTAATTAAAAAATGTTTATTTTATTGCCGTGCATGAAGGTATATAATTTTTTCATGTATTAAAATGTGTAGAAAGTGCCATTTCAGAATGAAAGATAACATTAACTTTCATTACACACATATATATATATATTTATAAAACAATGATTTTTCAAAGAAAAACAAAAGCCCAAAAACAGTAAAAAATGAAAAATTTTAATTAAAATTCATATATACATATTAACTGGTATCGTATTATACATAAATGTTATACAAATTTTCCTATATCGAGTGTATTAATTTTTATCTTAAAAATATATATAGTATATGCAAAAAAAAAAGTAATAGAATAATTACATATTAAAATTAACGAAGCAAAAAAAAAAAAATTAATAATAAAAATAATAGTAAAATCATATATATAATGAATAATATTCGATATTACAATGAAAAAAAAAAAAAAAAAAAAAAAACAAAGACATTCGCTTAATTATCGGAGATCTAAGTAAAGACAGTGCTAGTTTAATATCACAATTAGACTACTTTTTTAGGCCTCGTAAAAAAACAAAATATATATGAAATGTGGAGGCATGCCATGTATATTTAATTACCATACACATACATATATAGAAAAATTGGCATATTTAGTTTAAAAAAAATTATTTTTTTACTTGAAGCCATCAATATTTATATATAAAATAAGAGAGTTTTTTTTTACAATTGTATTTTTAAGATATTACATGTATATCGCATCTTTTATAATGTCAAATATTATATTCGACATTGAAAAAAAAAGTATATATAATTATTTAATCTCTCATTGTCGCATTGTATTGTTAGTTATTCTTTACATACAATATGTATCTATATATATATATAATATAAGATGTTTTAATAAAACACATGAAAATTAATACCTATATATATATATAAAATTACATAACGACAATTTTCGTCTATAATTATAGTAATATATGGGAAATCAAACATTAATCTAGAGAATTTTTTTATTTTTCCTCTTATTTTTTTTACTTATTTATCATTAATTGTTATTTACCAGTCAATATCAATCAGTCTAGCTAACGATTTAACATTTTTTTTCGGTCATCATATTTTTTTAGACTTTTTATGTACAGGCCATAATTTATATTATTTTTTTTAAGCCAGCCATTTGTTCATTTTGCTACGTGTAATAAAATCTAATTAATTTTTTTATTTAGGAACCCATTACATTTTTTATTTTTTTTTGTAATATGAATTCGGCGTACAATAAATAATTTTAAATAATTTTTATTTTTTATATATATCACATAAATTATTTTAATTCGCTCACGCTTTTCTTTTGGGTAAAATTTACTATTTTTATGATATAAATGGAGTATTTTAATCAGATTTTTTGTCATGAGCTTATGTCATGGCTATTTTATGTATTCCAAATTATTATAGTTTATTGTCTATATATATTTTTGTTCTTTTATTTAGCATCTTTTAAAATATCTAAAAAAAAATTTTCTTTTTTTTTTAGATACAATCAGTTCTTATTTAAATTTAAATGTTTATTATTTACAATATTAGCGTGTATATGAGCGAATATGATTATTTTTGAAAAAACTTAATGAAAAAAAGAAATTTTTTTTTAACGTAAACAAAAATGCTTTTTTAAAACGTTTTTTGCTTATATAAACAGTCTTGTTTACATACTTTAAACATTAAATTTGTTTACATAAAAATAATTAATTTAAATTTAAAATAATGATAATTTTTTATAATTACTTAAATCATCATTAAATATTATTTTATAATTATAGACTCTCTAAAACCACATATTAAACATTTTTTATATTACCTACTTTAATTTACAATATACCTATTAACCGGAATTTAAATTTGAATAAAAAAATAAATTTTTTTGATTTTTGATTTTAAAATTTATTATTTGCAACGAATTAGAATTTTTAAAAAGGCAGTTTTATTGTTATTGCAAATTATATAAGAAGTGTTTTTAAATATAGTAAATTTATTCTACTTTTTTTTGTAATAATTAATGTTTATTTATCAAATCTAACGATTAAGTCATAATATTTGAAATAAACTATTTGTTGCAAATAAAAATTTTGAATGAATATTTAAAACAAATAGTAGTCAATATTTGATGCAAAAAAATAAAATAAAATTACTAAATGGCTAATTTTTAATTAACCATTTTATAAAAATTCTTCATTAATGTTCATATTGGTTTAGAGAACCTGGTCCCTATAAATAACCTAATTAAAATATTTTAAATTAAAGGGCAGAGATTTTGTTGGACCTAGAAATGGCTAGCTTTTAGTTGACTTCAAGATAAAATTTGTGGTAAAAAAGTACCAGAATCATCTAAACTAGGATCTAAGCCAGTACTACTGACAATATCACTAGTTGATGCATGGCCTGATGTTGGTTGTGACTGACTTGTTGTTAAAGCATGACTACTACTAGCACTACCATTTAATTTACTTTTTAGCAATAATCCACCATTTCCAGATTCTGGTGCATCGATAGCTGTTATTTTTGAAACACATTTTCTACCACGATTTAAATAAGCATATCTATATGATCCATATTGTTGACCAGTTGTATCTTCCATTGTTGTAGATCTGTGTAATCTTGTAGTTTGAACTAATGAACCACTTTGAACACTTAATGCACCTTGACTATGACTGGTTTGTTGTTGTGTATTTTCAAGACAACCACTTGATGATGTTGCCATTGCTGATGTCGAAGAGCTTAAAAGAGATGATGATGAAGATGTTGAACTTGTAAACCATTCATGACGAATGGCTTCATCTGGAGTCATTCTTTTTTTTGAATCCCATCTAAACAATTAATTTTTTTTTTTAATTACATGCATTAATTTAAATGTTTATATTTTTTTGAATGGCAATTTAAAGAATAGAATCAATAAAACAATTTCTTATCAATGAAAACAATCGTCATTATATGCATATATTATTTTAAAGTTAAGGCTATACAACATTAATTTGTAAATATTTGTATTTTTCACTTAATTATAAAAAATTTTAAAATAATCACGTTTATTTAGTGGAACATAAACAAGGATTATTTTTTTTTTTTTTTTTTAATAGAAAAAAAGTAAATAAATAAAAATTTTAAATTAACATAAATATTACTTACTCAAGGCATCGACTGACAAAATCAACAAATAAAGGATCCCTACATCTAAGTGCAATCATAACATTTTTACTTCCAGGTCGTCTCTTTTTACCTTTACTGTTGTTCAAATTTCTTGGATTTCCTTTGGAGTCTGCAAGTAATAAATTATTTATCAGTCAAAATTTTCTTTAAACAAAAAATTTAAATATTAACTTACCAAAGAAAAGTCTTCTTCTTGTGGCTGTATTAATAACATTATCTGGTGGTTTTCCCAAGACCTCCATAATGCATGCTAATTGTTCAACTTCATTTTCACCAGGAAACAGTGGATAACCAGTATAAAGTTCAGCGAGTATACATCCTAAACTCCACATATCTATTGGTGGACCATATGGTAATCCTAATATAACTTCAGGACTTCTATAAAATCTGGATTGAATATAAGTATAAATCCTTTGATGACAATAACAAGAAGATCCAAAATCTATGACTTTAATTAAACTGCTACCTCGTTGTTTTAATAAAACATTTTCAGGTTTAAGGTCACAGTGTATTATATTTTCTCTATGTAGTAACCTAAGACAATCGACTAAAGATGTAGCAAATCTTCTTATTAAACTTAAACTAAATCCTTGATAATTATTTTTTTTAATTAATTCATAAAGATTGAGGCTCATCAATTCAAAACTAATACACAAATGACTTCTAAAATAAAAATATTCCAACATATGAATAACATTATGCGATGAATTAGCATCTTTTTTCCTTAAATGCTCTAATATTTTAACTTCAATTAATGCTTGATGATGAAATCTTTTTTTATTTCTTATTATTTTAATAGCAACATGTTTACCAGTCTTATGATCTAAAGCTCTTATAACTTGTCCAAAACTACCTTTACCAATAACTTCTAATATTTCATATCTATATGATATATGATCATGTAAAACTTTATTATAACTTCCATTATCATCATCGTAACCACCATTTTGTGTGCCACCATCTTCACCATGTATTTTACATGCTGATAAACCTAAATACCATATTTCTGGATACCTTTCAATTTCGATACGTTCATATTCTGTTAATTTAGAACCAAAATATTTTAATGCTTCGTATGGTGTCATTGGTAATCTTAATCCATAAGCATCCGGATTAGTATTATTAGCATTGTACGGTTGCTCTTCTAATAATCTTCTAACATTTGAACATGTTGTTGTATTATTGGTTGTTGATGTATTATTATTATCAAGTCTTGATGTTTTTGTATTTCCAATTGACGTTGGTACCTATAAAAAAAAAATAAATAATTATGGTTTGTTTCAAAAGCAACAGGATATATCATCGACAAAATATTGCATGAATGATCATCATCATCATCATCGACATGCTATAAAAGTCTGTATATTATACTTATTATTATTATTATATACAAGAATATGATAGTTGTTCATTTAAAAAAAAAAGTGCATGTAGTTCACCTTGTGACATCTCCTACTGTATAATATTATTATGAGAGAGAACCTTTCTAATGGATAATAATAATAATAATAATTTATGTTTTTTTTTTACTTATTATATTTTTATTGATGTTAAAGTTTTTATTTTTTGTTGTTGAATGAAATTATAAGTATATTCAACTTCATGCATTTAATTTTTTTTTTTTTTGGGGCGTTGTGTATTATACCTTTATACATTTATTATTATTATTTATTTTATTATTATATATAACATAGAGTAAAAGTTTTTAATAGCCAGTAGTTTTTCTTAAACTCATTAAAAAAAAAAAAATTTATTGTTTTTGTAATAATAATAATACAAAATGAAGAATGGTTTTATTTTGTTTCATAAAAAATTGAGATATTATAAAATAGATTTATTTTATTTTATGAGAAAATTTATAATATTTTGTAATTTTAGTTGTCACTTATTTTTTTTTCTTTATTATTTTTAATTTATTTATTGATTATGTAATTTATGTGTTAGTTTTTCATTTTAGTTGTTTATGGTTTTTTAAAAAGATTTTTTTATTTAATAGTTTTTTATTATTGTTCGAAGAGATAAGGAAAATACTGAAAACGGATTTTTGTTTTGAAATTAGTGATTTTTTTGTTCAGGTACATTCGAATAGAGTAAAATTTATGAAAATTCTTCTATGGATCTATTTTTACTCTATATGAACTTTCACTTGATTCGAGTAATTTTCATTAGTATAACTCACCCCAAACCTCAATAAACCATATTTTCTTAAACACAAAAAAGGTAACTGAACTACAATAAGCATACACCTAAAAAAAGTAAAGTAACATTATACAATTAAAACAAGAAATAAAAATAAAAAAATGAAAAGTATAAATAAAACAGACTATAATATATAACACAAATTATAATATTAAATTACATAATATGATATGTGTAGGTTTATACACCTTTCAAAATAAAGTAAATTTCATTTTAATTCATGAAAAAAGACTCAAAAAAAAAAAATGCAGGTATAATAAAAGAATAGAGTACAGAACGTCTATGGTACTTCCTCCTTCATTTAATACACATTTATAAAAGAAGGTATATTATAATCATCTTGACCTGATGCCCGAGCAAATAACTCAGTCAGCAAAAAAAAATTTATCATGAGATTTTTTCTTTATTATAAATTTTTAACCTGATCTAAATTGATTGTAACGAATACTTGACATTTTTATTTTTAGAAAGAAAAAATCTCTGTATTAATTTAATTTTTTCAATTTATATTATCAATATAACAAATTTTTTTATTGATTGATTATGTAATTTTTTTTTTTTGATTATGTTATATATACCTTAATTTATGTTAAATATTATGACATTTGATATGATAATTTAATGTATGATAATTTTTATCAATAATAAAATATATATCTACGTAATAATATTTGAATTGTGATAAAGAATTTAATAGATTTTTAAATATATATTTTAATATAATAATACTTTGAGATTACTGTGCTTCAAATATCAAGTTAAAAAAAGATTTTTTTTCTTTTTGATAATTTTTGAATTTAATAAAATGATAATAAATTTTTTTAAAGGAAATAAGTAATAAATAATTTAAATAAATTTTCAAAATAAATTTTTTATTTTTATTAGTACAAAAATTGTTTTAATTTAATGAAATAAAAATTATTAAAAAGAAAATTAATATCTAATGTTATGAAATGGATCTTCTTTATCAGTATATTTTAGGAGTGGTGATTTTTTAATCTGTTTTAATTTATTTTTATCCATTCTACCATAACTTAAAGTCTTAATATGAATATACAAGGTAATATTATTTCTACGTTTTTTTGTTATTTCGTTAGCAAATATTATTAAATTTTCTGTTATGGAATCACTAGCAACATAAAGATAATCAAGTTTTTCTGATTCAGTTAATATTTTTTTTAAACATTCATCTGTTATTTTCTCGTAAAAGTTAAGTTTTAATTTTTTTAGATTTACCATTTTACTAAAGCCGTTTGTAGTAATTTTATCTAAACTCCAAAGATATAAATTTTCTAATTTTGACAAGCTAGTTATAGCAGAAAGTCCAACATCAGTTACCTCATAACAATTACGAATACTTAATTTTTTAATATTTGTAAGATTTTCTTTAATTATAAGTAAAGATTCATCTGTGAAAAATCTACCCATTATTATTAGTTCTTCAAGATTATATAATGATGAAAATGATTTAAACGTAGAGACATCAAATTGAAGACTTATCGAAGAAATATCTAACCATAAATGTTTTAAATTTAGCAATGAAGATACAAATATAATTAACATTGTAATATCAGTATTTATATATCTATCATTATTAATATATCTAAACTTTTTTAAATTTACAAATTTAAATGAATTATCTCTTAAAAAATTTGTATCAAAACCACAACAGTTAAACAGTGTAAATTCTTCAATAATACAATCACAATTTAAAGAATTCAAAAAACTACCTTTTAAATTATAAAAATTGCACAATGATAAAATTTTAAGTTTTTTATTATATTTGAATAGTGCTCCAAATTCATCATCGTTGTATTGTGATTTTTGGCCATCTATATGTACTTCTTCAAGATTTGAAAAATTCTTAAATTCCACAAACAAATATTCTACTTTATATCCTGCATATGGAAACATAAAATCAAATACTTTTAAATTTTTAAGTACTGTTAATGCTTGTAAAATATCAGTAATTTCTGACCATACATAAAAAGATAAATTGCGCGTTTCTAACAATGGTGCATTTAGCAAACATAATCCAGTAATTGGTACCTCATTTTTGAAAATTCTTAAATTATCATTCTTTTTAAATAAAAAAGATAATAATGGATTATCATACTCATAACGATTTTTATAGTTTTGAATGAATTTTAAATTTAATTCAACAATCTTTTTACAGTTTTTGGTCAATGCCACAATGTCGTCATTGCTAATGATCCTAGTTTTAAGTAATTTTATATTTGGAAAATAAGATGCTATATCAGCAATATTTATATTTCTTACATTCACATCAATATCTTCCAAATATTTTCCACATCTCTTGAGTACTTCTACAACTTCAAATAATTTAATTTCTTTCAAATCACCAAACAAGAATTTACAAGGCTTAAAACCCCAAGATGTTGGATACAAATCTAATTTTTTGACATTGCTCCAAGAAGACTTAGAAACTTCACTCCAACGCTTGCTGACCCGCTCTATCTTAATCCTATCAACAATGGATAAATGGCAGAATATACTTGATAAACAATCATTATCGAGAATGTCAATCGACATTATAATTTCATTTGCTGTCACTATATAAATAAATATTTATTGTACTCGTTATTGTAATAATAATTATTCTTTTTAATTTAATTTTTTTTTAATACCAGTACTAACTTTTTATAAATTGTGTATTATGAAAAAAATACCAATGCTTGTACTTAGAAATTTGCAGGTTAGAAAATTTGGAGTTTTTGAACTTTAAGAATTACCTCTTCACCGATAATACCTTTACACTTTTTCAACAAATTTTACTTTGTACTACTACCTAATTTACTTATTTTTATAAATTAATTAATCAAATATTCTTTATTTTATAAACAAAATTTTAATTATAATTCTATTCTAAACTGCAACGAACAGAACTGCAACGAACAGAACTGCAAACGACCAGTTGCCAGTTTTTGATAATTTAACTGCGCAAGCGCAACCGAAAAATTTAAAATTTCAGTAATATACCTATACTTGTTATTTTTAAATATTTATTATAAAATTTTATTATAAAATAATTAATGTTTAATATTTAACTCCAATTATTATATTAACAATAAAGCAATAATGAATTTATTCAAAATTTTGAGTACTTTTTATTAAAAATCATGAGTATAGATTAAAATACCTATTAATTAAAAATATTTTTTATTGAATCTTCAGGTTCGAAAAAATTAAGTAGGTAAGTCACTGGATATTCTTTTAAAAGTTTATCTGAATTCAAAAAAATACAAATTTTAATAATTTTCTAAAAATTCAAGCACAATAATCTCAACTAGCAGACGATTCATCTTGCAATCCATGTAAATAATAATAATTATTATTTTCTATAGAATAAAATAAATAAATTACAAACAAATAATAATAAAAAAACACGTGTAATTATTATTTAAAATTTACATAAAAATTTTTTTTATTTAAATTACATAATTACATTGAAAAAAAAAAATAGGTATAAATAATTTATTTTTTTTTAAAGAAAATGGTTAAAATATTGCGTAAAAATATAATATTTATCAATATATACGGGTGTCTCTCACGGTTTTTTCTTTTTTTTTGATATTTATACAGGAAGTTAATAAATACAATATCTCCCTTGAACTGTAACAAGGAAAAAGGGAGAGTAAAAAAATGAAAATTGACTCATATTTTTTTTTACCTGTTGTTTATACCTATAAAAAAAATATGTAGTTTATGTTAACGGTTTTCTAATATAAAAAAATAATGTATGTATGTGTAGGTATACCTATACCTCTACCTATACCTATATGTTATATATTTAGAAATTGATAATTTAATTTTATAAAAGTTAAATTACTTAAGGCAATTTACTGTATCTTTATATAACACAAAGACAAATGTATTAAATTTTTTTTTATAAATAATCAATTAATCATTTTATCATGATTAAAGATTATATGATTATTTATTATTATTATTATTATTATTATTATTATTACAAAATAAAATCTTATGTATAAAATGCAATATAATTTTAATCAGAAATAAAAAATCAATTTTATACGGTTTTAAATAAAAGTTATAAAATTATTGGAGTAGGTATACTTATTATTTAAAAAAATTGTCACAGTAAAATTCATTTATAGGTATAAAAAATAAAATTTAATTATTTGATTGGAAATAGGTATGTAATTACAAATTGAATTTTTATTTAGGTATTTATAATTATTAATTTTATTAACTTTTAATAAATAATTAAGTATTTTTTAAATTATAAGTAAACTTGCGCTTTTAAGTATAATGGCGCGAAATAATTGATTAAGACATCGAGTGACGAGTCTATAATGAGCGGTTTTTTAGCAAGCCCGAGTTTTTCGGAGTTTAATTTGCCTTTGTATCCATTTGTATCGTCTAACGTCTTTGTATTTATTTTAACAATTTAAATTTATAAAAAATCATTTATTTGTATTGTAAAAAGAAAAAGCAATAATTGGTAAGAATATGATAATTTAATAAACTAATTTTTGTTTTTAAATTCATTTTTAGTTATGTTAATAGTTTCCCTCAGTTTCCTAACCTCAAAATAAGTGTTGACTGTGTATTATTAATTGTTTTAGTTATACCTATATTTAATTTGTTATTAAAAATATTAAAATAGATCAAAATAATTAAAACCGGATCATAATTTATTTAAAAAATAAAATATATTCTTTTATTACAAAAAATTAGACAATTTTTCATTGATAAACTAAATTAATTTATTTTTGTTTTTCAGGTTTTATAAGGAATCTTTCTCTGATACCTATAGGTACTTACATTTCCATAGAATTATTGTAAATAAACTATATAAAATAAATATGAGCTCTTCTGGTAAGTTTCAAAATTAATTATTATATCTTAACTTTAATTTGATATAAACAAATAAATAAATTAAAATTTTTCAGATGAAAAGAAAATACCTCAACTTGAAATTGTAACTAACAACCCAGTTGTCACAAATATAAACTATTATTTGGACAATGATAGTTTGATTAGTATTTTTAATTGTTTATCATTTAAAGATAAGCTAAATATTGAGCTTGTATGTAAGCGATGGAACTTTTTGGGCAAACTTTCCTGGAACAATGTTAAACGGTTTCGATTAAATGAAATTGAATTTGAAGATAATTTACATCTTAAAGCAAAGTTTAAATTTATTATCAACTGTTTGAAGAGATGTGAAAATTATGTTAACGAAGTGTACATAGGATATTATTTGGGATTATATACCAAGCTTGATACTGCTGGTTTTAAGCGAGGTTTTAAGGAAATAATAAATGCATTGGTCAATAGTAATTGTATAAATATTACTGACTTATATATAGATTTTTGTGATTTTCGAGATTATTTAAATAAAGGATTAGAAAATATTCTATCAAAATTTCTTCACAAGCAGAGAAACCTTCGTTCATTGGAATTACCTGGATTAATGGTTAATCAAAAATTTCTGGAAAAAATACCAACAAATTTTCTAGAAATATTGGATATATGGTTTGTTGATGAACTGTGTAATAAAATTAATCGCTTTAAAAATTTAAAATCTGTGACTTTAACTACTATTGATCTTACTGATAAATTCATACAATCATTATCTGAGTGCTTGAATATAGAAAGTATTAATATTCATATAATTAATGTTTACTTCATATATTCATTGACATCTTCTGGTGAAATTTGTTTTAGCAAATTTAATAAACTTACTAAGTTTGAAATTTTATTTCCTATTAACCATCAAAATCATATTTGCTTAGATAATATATTAAATGCTCTAACTCAATGTAAAAATTTAAAACATATACGTCTTTGGAGTGGTAGAGTGACAAAAGTAAGTTTATTAAATTTAAGTTTACTACCAAATATAGAAATTTTTGATCCTTTTGATGTTACGGGTTTTTCCTTTGAAAATTTATTTGATTTTGCACAAAGAGCATCAAAGCTCAAAGTACTTCATATTGATCAATTTGATGCTAAATTACTCTTGAAATTAGTTATTGATTTGAATCAAGTAAAAACTAATCGAGGGGATATTGAAATTTTAGAGTTACATAGCTTTGATTTTAATGATGAATCATTCAATATTGATTTACCATTAATAAAATTTGTAGATAAGTGGAGGATAAAATAATTTAAAAATTATTAAAATGTTGCAAGGTTGACAATAACTTAATAAAATAATATTCAATATTGTTACACCTATAAATGATTCATAAAGTAATAACAACAACCTGATGTTGTTCTGATAATTCAAATTAGCTAGTATAAATATAAACTGAATCTGTACAATAATTAAGATCATTTAAAATAAAAAATTTGTTATCAACATGTAACATCATCTTTATTATTATATTATTTTGCTTAATAAAATTGTCTTTTTCATTTATATTTCCTAATCAAATAATATCCTAAAATTTTTACTAATCTTTATAAACACAATTTCCTTACTTTATACCTAAATATCATAATCAATTTACACTTGATTGCTACAAATAAGAAGTATGAAATTCGATATTTAAAAAAAAAAACCGTAACAAAAAAATTGTGGTTTATATCATATTTATTATACAATATCGATTTTATTTTTTTTCATAATACACAAGGAAGTAAGTAAGCAACTATATTACAATTTTTCTTTTTTGTCTTATGTCTTTTCTAAAAAAAAAAAAATTGTTCTATATAATTTTTTTTATGCATACAAATCTTTCACTCTCTCTTTGTTTAAAACGGATGAAACCCTAGAAATTTTTTTTAGAGACGAGGTCAGTGAAATAAAAATTGAAGGGTTGCTTCTTCTTTTTTTTTTTTTACAAAATTCTCACGCATAAAATGTATGTTAAAAAAAAAAAGGTAAGTTGATACATGTAATTTATATTTTGTTTATTACTTAAATGGTTTATTTGAGTGATTTTTTGTTGTTGGTTTTTTATGCTAAATTATTCGGTTTATTAAATTTGTCATAATGTATCAATCAGAGGTATGTAATCAACATAAAAAATGATTAATTTTGTTTTTTTCTTTTATCACCTCGTTTATTATCGTCTCACACTGATATTATATATAAATTAAGCATGGTTAAAAACCCCTGTAAATAATTGTTATTTTATTAAATCATGTCGGTTATTTAATTGATTTATGATTATTTTATAGTCATTTAATTTATACTGTAAAAGTTGTGATTTGGGTTAAGTGGAGCAATAATCACGGTATTTGATTTTAATTATTGACAATTGGTTGCTGTTTAATCTAAATTTTATAGTAAAATAGTAGTGTCTGGTAAAAAAGTATCATGTTGGGAAGGTAGACTGAAGTTCAGTTTTTCAGATAAATTTTAGCAAATTTACTAAAAAAGTAGCACAAATTTATAAAATTTGGCTAATTTTTCATAGTTTTAGAAATCTAAAATTTGATTGAAAAAGGGACTTAAAAATTATCAGAAGACTCTGAAAATTTAGTCATTCAGGAGCAGAAAAACCTGGTCACGGAAATTCCAAAAATATTCTCAAAAACATCCACCCCCCCGGAAATTCTGCTGACTTACTGTTATTTTTATTTACTCGAGAAACTACACATTTTTAATAACGTTAATAATATTAAAATATTCCTCAAAAAACTCATAAATCTGTTATCTCAGCGATAAATACATAGGAAACGATAAAATAATTTAAAATTCAATTAATTACAATTTTTGACAATATCCCCACTGATAGCCTAAAAATTCTCGGAAACCAGATAAAAATCTACTTGAGTAAAAATAAAATCAGTGCACAATAAATTGTCCCATTTTTTTACATAGTAAAACTTTCAATCATTAAAATTATTACAAGAATTTTTAAAGAAACTTTTCTTTACAAGAAAATAAAAAAAACTTGAATTTTCAATGACCTTTGATAGCTTAATGACACTGTTCTACTTGTAAGATGATTTCTCTTTGACTTACTATTTTCTATTGATTTTTTATAGTTTTGTAATTGTCAACATTAAACAAGCATTTCAAGTTTTCTTAAACAGTCATTTAAACAACTTGTTTTAGAAACATGATAATTAAATAATTTTTATTTAATTGTAATAAAATTTTCTTTATGCTTTTTTAAAAGAATTAAATTAATTTTTATTAGAAGATTATTTCTGAAAAAAAAACTTTCAAATTATTTATCAATTACTTTTGTTAATTAATTTCGTACTGCTCTTTCGTGTACCCTAAATATCCTCTGTACTTTACTGACTTAGACTAAAATCTCTTCTATAATAAATTAACCTTCGTATTATACACTAAATTTCCTCTCATTTTCCTTATCTGAATTATCAAGTATAATTGTATATTAGTAAATTGTCTGTTGAAATCCTTGATTATGCACGCTCACTTTTTGATAGATTAAGTGATTAGAGATTTTTATTTATTAAATGTTGTGTTACGTTTCATCATGTTTTCATTAATCATATTAAACTTTTTAATTAAGAGTGATGTGGAAAATTTGAAATTTTTAAAAGTCAATTAATTTTATTTTTTTGCAGAATTACAAGTTTGTTTATTTATTTTCAGTTGGTTGTATCGGATCTTTATCAAATTTAATTGGTTAGGTTTTAGACTTTATTTAACATTATGTCATTTGCTAATTAAATTTTGTGTTTTTATTGCAGTTTTTAATGCAAATTGATTTGATTCTTAGTTTTTTCTGACCATAGAAGCTCAATACCCATTTTTTTTAAAGCTATACTTAGGCACGTAGTCAAGATTTTTCGTTCGGGGGGCGGAAGGGGGGCTAGAATGTAAAAATTTCGCTAAAAATTTACTCCACCAAATTGATTAAATTTTGTTTTAAAGTTAAAGAAAAACAACTCAAAACAACTTGACAGTGCAAGTATGACGAAAAAGCTTTCCTAAATTTTTAAAGTTTATGCTAGCATTTTTGGGCTGGATAAAAAAATGGCGAAATTTTTTCAATTTAGATACAATTTTAAAATTTTAAATTATGGAGTTTTCAAGTTATTTTGTAAATCGTAAAGTCTTTTTATTGGATTATTATATTAAACGTATGCTATACAAGTGAGTGTTTAGACTATTTTACTGAAGAAAACAAGCACTGAAAATTTGGCCTTCGAGGCGAATTTTATGGAATACAATTATTTAAATGTTAAAGAGATTTTAAAAAATACCCCTTTTTGTGAAAAATTAACTAAAACCAAACTTATTTTTATGAAAACTCACACCTAGATCCCATAACAAACCCATCTCAATCCCCAATTTTCTTAAAACTCCACCAAAGCTCCAGCCTCCAACCCCCACTTCCAACCCATCAAAACCAAGCTCATAAAAAAGCATCAAAATATTTATTATTAAAAATGACATTAATTAAACGTTTAATCAAAAAAATAAAATTTATTACCCTCCTCACAAAACAACCTCTGCCCATAAGGAAACATTTAATTTGGCATATCAAAAAAACAGATCACTTATAATATAAAACGTCTCTATATTAAACCACAAAAGAAATGAAAGTTATTATTACAAGTAAACTACTCAATTCATTTTTTTATATGCTACTTTACTAAAACTTCTTTGATTCTAAAGTGAAGCCAATTTAAAAAAAAAAAGTACTTCCATAAAGATTAAAGACAAGACACGGAATGAATTTAACTCTATGCATACCAGACAAAAAAAAAATAATTTTCTTTTATTGCATTTGTCACCTGTAAAAACTAATAAAAAAAAAAGTACAATACCCATAAAACACACCTTAATTTTTAATAAGTTTGAAGAAAAAGAAAATAAAGATTATTATCACACACACACACATAAATATGACGTATATAAAAAAATATTTTAACATCGGTCAATGACTGTCAGGGGACATGACCCTGCATGTAGATATGGTTATGCGCTTCGTAATATTATTACTATTGATGCGTGTGATATGTGTTATGAATCGTATTTATGTAAGAAGAAATCAAGTCCTCACATACACACACACACATACATTTGTATTATGAGGTCAAAGACACTTTTTTTTAATTATTGTATTAAAAAAATATGTTTTATTACATAATAATTAAAATAAGTTGGTAGGTTTGCAAAGACGGGTTAATAACCTAAAAATTGTATTGTGAATAAGTTTTATATAAAAAGCTCGTTTAAATTCAAAGCTGGATCTTTCCTATTTAAAATTATTTATATATAAATTTTTTATATACAAATCTAAATTTAAAATTCTCTAAAAGTACGTTACACTTAATACTCTAAATACATAATTTATTAAATTTTACAAAAAAAAAAAAAAAAAATTACTGTAAAAAAAAAGCCTTGACATTGAAAAAATAAAAAAATTGCAGAAAAATAAAACATAAATTAATTACAAACGCAGGCGAATCGATTATACAAAAAATTAACCGTTAAACGGTACCTTACATTTAAAAAAAACGTTTTATCTTTGTGTTTGATATATTATAGTACCTTTTTATAAATGTTTATTTACGATATATTAAGTATTAAGTAAAAAAAAAAACATTATTTCCCCTAAAGTTAACGATAAATCGTGTATAATGTGTGTGTATCATACGCTGTAGAAAGTTTTTCTATTAAAAATCTAAAATAAACAGTATTATGGCTTTTTTTTTTAATTATGTATTAAATAAGGAAAGAAAACGTTTGTACGTAGGTAACAGATATTTTTAAACTTTTTTTTTTAGATACTTTGTTTTCTTTCAAGTGCTTTTTTAATTTTACTCATTTTTTTTGTTGCTATGGGTATAGTTTTTTTTTGGTGGAGTTTTTTTTTTAAATTACCTAAAATTGCGGAAATATTCCGCTTGGAATTAGCGGAGTTTTGTTTGTGTTTAGCGAGTAATGGAAAATTTTCACTTTTGGTCAACGAAATTCAGGTTGCCACAAGCGGAAATTTTGTCTTTAATCACTGCTACTTATTTTCATTGATAGCTGTAAAATAATTAATGACAAACTACCTAAAGTACACTGTAAAAAGCAACTTGCTTAGATTTGCAAAAAAAATAGAATTTTTTCGAAAAATTAGTGAATTTTCAAAAAATTTTGTAAATATTTGATAAAAATCGTAAATTTACTAAATTTAGTATATTATCGAAAAATTCGAGAATTCTCGATTTTTTTTTTGTGAATTTACGAAAAAAGTTGTAAATTCACAACTATTTTTCGGAAATTTACAACTATTTTTTGTAATTTTTCGAAAAAAAATGGTAAATTATCAATTTTTTTTGCAAATTCACAAAAAAAAATCAAGAATTCTCGAATTTATTCGAGAATATACTAAATTTAGTAAATATACGATTTTTTTCGAATATTTACAAATTTTTTCGAAAATTTAATAATTTTTCGAAAATGTTCTAATTTTTTTGTTAATATAAGAAAGTAACTTTTTACAGTGCACAGTAAAAAAATTTTCGCCTAAAAAATGAAAATTTACTTTTTACAGTGTATTTTACACTATTTTATCTGTAGTTATTTCAGTACCATGAATCTAGCCCAAAAATAAAATTTAGCCCATCAACTAAACAACCCTAAAAACCTAAGCTAAAAAACACAATTTTCACTCAATCGTCTCTTCAAGCCAACATACTCACTTTATCCAGTATATAATTAACAATAAAAAAATATAATTTTCATATATAATAATAATACAAGTTAATTACATATAATTACACGAAGACGAATATAAGAAGCCTACATATTTTTTTATTCTTTTGTTAATAAAAAAAAAAAAAGAAAAAAAAAATTCTTATTGAAGTTTCTTTTTAACCCATTATAAAGATTACATAAATAATTTTTATTTTTTTTCAAGTATAAATAAATAAATAAATAAATAATAACTGTGTCTGTATATCATGCAAAATCATCTTTTTTAAAAAAATTCTAATTATTATTTGTTGTCTATTAATAACGGTTTTTTTTTTATTGTCAAAAGAGTATCATCTTTCTTTTATGTGTGTGTGAGGACAATAAGAAAGTTTTTATACGTGTGTGTGAAGGAAAACAATTGATAATATGCAGTGAATTTAATGTGTTAAAAGAGAAAACTAAGTTTTTATTTTGAAAATTTATGTGTAATTAAAAGAAATTTTTTTCGAGGCTTATCTTTCTGATTATGTAAATGTGTTTTTCTTTAAATTTAGGTCTAACCAATTTTTCCATAATTTATTCAAAAATTTTTTATACTTCACTCAGACTTTAAGTTTAATAATAACGTATAATCACATGGATAATCCTTTAAACGTGTTATTTTAATTTTACAATGTAATTTGCAAAAGATACTTTTCCTTATGATGCTTGAAATATACTTTTATAACTTTAAGTATCATACAATTTTGTTTTTTAAGAGTTCTTGTTTATAATAATACTACTACTTGGTTTTTATTTTTTTTGTATGTGTGTATTCTTTAAAGTTTTTACACTTTGTGTTTACAAAATTTAATTTTATACAAATGTCATGTTACGGATTTTTAAATTTTCTTTAGTTTCTTTGTTAATTCTGATTTTTTTAAATTGGTTTGTGTGGAAGAGAAAATTAGGCTGTGGGAGTTCTCAAGCCTAAAAAATCTTCAGGCCCTAAACGAACCATTTTCGACTAATAAATTTCACCAAACAATAAACTAACCCATTTACTGCAGGTAAAAAAACTTTTTAATTTTTAAAGAATTCATCCTTTCTTTAAAAACCGAACAACTATCATAAATATTCTTGTATAACAATAATCTAAAAATATTTGAATAGAAACAAAAAAAAATATTTACCTCTCTTCCGTGAGAAACAGAAACTGAACTATTTTTGTGACTTCCGATATTTTGAAGCGATGCAAGGACTGCGGCACCAAACCCATCCTTATGAAGTGTTCCAGGACTCTGAAAAAAATCATAAAAAATAATATTTATTAAAGTTCATGACCCTCGTTATTAATTTATTTTTTCCTTGTATTAAATAATGGCTTTTCTCGACTGATAATTATTACATATTCTAGCTAGAATAAATTGATCTCATTTCCTTTATGTATTTTTTGTCTGATAAATAAATAATAATTCATTATTTTATCATTTGTTTATTTATTGTGTTATAACGAGAAATTATTAATATTGTTATGTAAAATATGTCATTTTTGCATTTTTTTTTATTATGAGGGGTTCAACGCTTTTTTGAGGGGGAGTTATCGAAGTTGACTTAGTTAGAAATTATCAAATGTCTCGCAGCTTTAAGTTATGGAAGGCAGTTGATGTGTATAGGGGCTGATTCAGGTAGATTTTGTGAGAACAAATTTTTTGATTTTTTTCACAGGAAATTTGGACTTAGTATAGGGGCTCAATATTGAAGTGATTGAAGTTTTTAATTTTCGAATCTAGCATTTTGAATGTATGCATTTTTTGATTATCATTAATTTTTCAAAAATTAGGCTTATAAGAGCCTGTGAGCACCCAATGTTAAAATAATTTGGTGGGGCCCTTATTTCTAATGGCTTAAATAATTGTAGGGGCCTAAAGTTCGATAAACCAAAACGTCGGGTATCCAGGCCAAAACTTTTCTTCAAGTTTCTGGTGAAGCTCAAAATTTTTCAAAATAAGTTGGCAAGTACAAAGTGAATCAAAAATTTCCCTAACTAAAATTTCAAAAAACCCAGAAAAAAATCTAAATTTTCAGGTCAATCAACAAGTAAAAATAATTTTTTAGAATTTTAAACATAACAGCAAAAATTTTTTGCAGTATACATATCAAATCTTCCAAAAAGTAAAAGTAAAAAATCTAGTAGGTATATAATTTAAAAAAGCCATAAATTCAAATTAAAACATCACACACACTCAAACACAAACCACTTTAAATAATATACATGATTAATTACAAAACAAACAAAAATCTATATGCAAATTTATTAAAAACTTCAATTATAATTCTCTCTCACACACACAAACTTAAAAAAAAAAATAGAAAAAAAAACAGATGTTTGTGTACATTATAATAGTCCATTGTGTTAGTATAAAAAGGTATGTATAAAAAAATTCCGTTATATAAAAAAGAGTGACAACAATTTGCTCATTGTTAATAAGAGAGAGAAAATCAGATACATGTTTATGTTTATTTAAAAAGCTATTAATTTTCATTATAAGAAAAACTTTCTCTAATTTTAATAAATATATCAACAACAACAAAAAAAATTATTAAAAAATTGTACTATTTATTTTAATAGGCTCTGTTTTTTAAAATACTAAAAATTATATAATTTTTTGTGTTTTTTTACACCTGGGAAAATTTTATACGTTACACAAGATTTAAATTTCTTTTTAGTGTGGGTGTAAAAAAACGAAACCAGGTGTTCATATCGTATTAAGCCTAACCTTAAAAAAAAATTTGTGTATGTAATTTTTTTTTTAAACAGACAGGTTGCTATGCCAGATGTAACAAAAAAGGAGATTTAAAAAAAAACCCTATTATATTTAAAAATAAAATCACCACCTGCTTGGATCAGTCTGATGGAACTTCTCAGACTCCGAAATTTATATGAAATTTTATATTTATTAGAGCAGATGTTTATTGGTGGATTTAGTCAAGTGAGGATATTTTTTGTTAAATTTTGATACATACACTATGGGTAAAAATTAGCTAATAGATAGAGGAGTGCGGTTAAACGAATGTGTGTTCGGATAACCGAAATTTCGCGTAAAAAGTTTCTGATTTAAAACTGTATCAATAGCCTATTTTTAAGAAATTTTAAGCCTTGCACGAAATATGACCTGATGAAAGGGCAGAAATTTCAAGTTGGCTACCCGAAACCTGGATAATTTCGACTAACCACAAACCCCAAGTAACAGTAAATCAGTGATTTCATTCAAAATTTGCCATAAAATATTAGTCACTATCCAATCAAACTTGCAATTTAACAAATAAAATTTTAATCTTTGTTGTTCACGACAATTCAACTGCGCGTACATTCGTTTAAAAGGTCACTACTATAATATACGCTATCTCCAATCCCGTTTTTTTTCTATTACATTTTCATTCATGAAAAACAGTTTTTTTTATAATTACAATAAAAAACACGTGCAACAGATGAATCAAACCTTATTATTTATTACGTACTCAATAATAACATTAAATCCACAATATTGAATCAGCTTATGACTAGAAGACTGTGGCTTTTTTAAGCAAAAAAAGTCATCAAAATGATAATACACGGAAGAAAATAATCATTTTAATTTGTTCAATGAATCATGTAGAGAAAAAAAAAGGAAAATTTTTTTATTTATTTTTTTCCTACTTTTAAGGAGTTTGTGGGTCAAGAAAGACGTATTTACAACAAAAAATAAAGTAGAATTGCGTGGATTTGCGTTTTTATTGTAGTACTTTTTTTTAGAAAAATATTTGAAAGCGTGTGATTATTTTTTTTTTTTTAAATTATTGATATTTTTTTTATGACTTTTCTACTACTTTACTTAAAAAATTGTAATCGAGGTCAATAAACCCTTCTTTAAACCCTGGCTTTGAAAAGAAAAATAATTTTACACTCTATTTTTTCTGTATTTACTAGTAATTTTTTAACAATACAAATAAAAAAATGAAAGGAAAAATAAAAAAAATTTTCACGATATTTTGCATAATTTTAGCATACACATTATTTTTTTTAGAAGTCGTAAAAAAAAAGGAAAAATTTTAATGATATTTCGTGACTCTATTTTTTTTTTAAAATAATTCTTTTGTTTTTTTATTGTTAATTTATAAATGATCAGTTATAGATTAGTGTGTGTGTGTGTGGACATAAAAAAATTTTCACATATTAAAGAAAAAAAACTTTCTATTTTTTAGGGTTTTTTTTTGTGCGGTTAAAGAAAAAAATTTTATGACTTAATTTTTTGTGCCTGATAATTAAATTCAAGATTTATTTACAAGACGACTTTCACGGCCACAGGCCACCCTGTTACATGCACACGTATTAAAGTCGTGATTTCTAACCCCCTGAGGCAAAAAATAACAAAAATTGTAACAATTTTAATGCCAAAAAAATTTTAATCAAAACGATAAGAAAATTAAAAGAAAATGTCACATGAAAGTATCAAAATAAAAATCTCAACTTTCTTTCAAAAACTAAAAACCTTTCTTTTTTTGATGTCCAGTAATATAAAAAACGGATGTAGTTATTATTGTAATTACATGCGTTTTTATAATAAAAAAAAATTTTCACTTATTAATTCATACTTTTTGTTATAAAAAATTTTCTAATTTTTTCTAAAAAAAACATCCTGAATTTTAGGTCCTCTCACCACGAATAAATGAATTTAACTCAATAAAGAAAAAAATTTATGTCAATAAGCTTGTAGAATAAATTAATAACGCCTTTTCTCTAAAAAAATTGTGCAATTTTCATGTTGTTACAAATATGTATTTATTTTAGATTGATTATTATTATTATTATAGGATGCAAAAAGTAAGGAGTGGAGGAGTTTAAGTTTATAAAAATTCAAGAAGGAGCTGTGTAAAAAAAGGAACCCTAAAAATTCTAAGAAATAAACAACACAAACACACACATCTGGTTCCTTTTTATTTTAAACAGGTAAGAAAATAATAATAATAATAATCAACGAGTTTTTTTTATATATTTTAATTCTCCTCATGTATAAAAATTCGTCTATACAATTTCCTTTTTGCAAAAACTTACAGCATAAATTGACTCGAGTTTAACGTGATTAATAGCCGGTACATCGACCATCGAACATTTTAACAAAATTGTTGTTGTTTGGCTAGGCATGATTTTTATTTTGTTAATGTAAAAAAAACATAACAACCACTTTTTTTATTTACAAAAAAAATTGCACCAAAAATATACACTAAAAAAGTAACACTTAAAAAAAATAATTCACTATATAAAAGCGAGTCTGTGTGTTCACTGACTAAGACCAACTGACAGACTGAGAGTAGTAAAGTATTCGGTCTGTTATGTACACACACATATTTCCATCTCTTTTACTCAGCTCTTTTTTTATTCTTTTTTAACGACATACGACACTCATGCACTGAAAAATAAAAAAGAGAGGGAATATTTAAAAAAGTGTTTTTTTTTATTTAGTCCCCACCATTTAAACACGTGTGTGTAACCAACCGAATACTGCTACTTTTTTTTTGTAATAAAAAATTTTTTTAAATAAATTTTTTTTTTTAGGATAATATTCCAATATTTTTCTTCCTCTTTTATATTTTCAGTTCTTCTCTCAGTTTGAAGTTCAATGGACTTATGGTAGTTATAATGTGTTAATTCGATAATGTGTATGTTTAGTCTATACTGATAAGAAATATTTTTTTATTATTGACTAAATACAGTTATGTAAATCTTTAAAATTCTTTTTTTACTCTCTGGGAGTTCTAAATTTTTTAGGCTTACTTGCTTTTTTATAGGTTTTTTGATTAGATTACAAAAATTATTATTTTTTTTTTTTAGAGATAATTTTATTTTGGGAGGGGGGGAGATTACAATTTTATTTTAGATAATCGTTTTTTGATTAAATTTTAATTTTATATTTGAGATATGAGAATATTAAAAAAAAATATTTTTTGTGTATTTTGTGATAAATTAGTTTCTTATGCATTTTTAATGAAATAAATTTTTATTTGCCAAAAATTCAAGTTTAAGTTTTCTAAAATGATTTTTTTTATTTGAAATTTTACTTGAATTGTTTGATAATTCAAGCAGAATATTTAGGATAATATTTCTCGATTTTCTTCCTGAAGTTCCAAAGTAAGCAAACCGTATAAAATATTATTAAAATATTAATAAAAAACTTTTTTTTGCCTATTCGTTACCTAACAAGCAATAAAATTTATTCCTAATAAAAAAAACAATTAAAACTCAATTTTTCACAAAAAAAAACCAATAGAAAGAAATTTAACCAAGGAAATAAAAAATAAAATTGTCTATTTAAAAAAAAATCATTTTATTATTTTTATCTTAGATAATCATCTCTTTAGTATCAATCTTATTCAACGTCTATTGTAAAAAACTAACTGTCACGTCTTTTCATGCCAACACGTTAAAATAAAAGTCTATTCAAAAAAAAAAAAATTTTAAGGTCAAAAAAAAATTTTTTTTTGCAATTTTTGTATTCTAATCAATCATTAAATTTGGCTAAAAAGTAAAATTGACATTCGCACGTTAATTATTCAAGGATCGAAATGAGCCAAGTTTAATTAAATTCAGACGTAAGTATATTGAACGTTATTTTAAAAAAATGAGCAATAATAATTTCCTTATTTAAACGAAATATTCCATATTAAGAAAAAAAAAATACGTACGTAATTTTTTAGTCATTACAGTAGGAGTGCCAATTTTGTAAGTCAACAAAGCTTATTGTTTCATTTTTAAAAATCCATAAAATTAATAACAAATTTTTTTATTATTATTACATAAAAACAAATAAAAATATCAATAAATAAAACTTTCTATTTTTATAGCCATCGAACACTTGTCAATTTGTGCATATTTACTGCTAAATATAAAATTTGTACATTATTAAAAAAAAGTACTGTTTTTTTTTGCATACATTTTAATAAAGATACAGGTCAACGTTTAATATAAGACATTGTCCTCGAGATTTTTATTATTATAAACCTTCACTTTTACCAATATGTATTTATTTATTATTGTATGTGCTTAGATAAATAAATAAATAAATGACCTAATAACGTGTTTTATGAAAAATCGTGATCTTATAAATAGGATCTGAAAGATCTTTTTTAAAGGTCTTGTTTATAAAGATGATAATTTTTTAAAGTTTAAATGGGTTTATGGTAATTTTTAGGAAGACTGTCTAAAATTTTGATGCTGGGAAAATTTGAGGTTTAAGAGTCAATGTTAACCAATTTTGATTAGATGAAATTAAAGTTAAGGCTTGTGATTTTATAGATTTTTCTTTGGATTTTTCATTTTATATTTACCCCACCAGGAAATTACTTAATCACTGATTTGCAAATATCGAGTTTGACCAATATTTGACCACAACTTGTATATATATAACAATTTTTTTTAAAATAAAATTAGGTTACTGAAATTAAACGAGTCATTGTATTTTTTTTTTTGTAAATTAAATCAAAATTTAAAAAAATGGGCAACATTTTAAGAATTTTAGAATCTTAATTTACAATCTGGCAATAAAAAATCTTTGCAAAAAAAATTTCAACAATTTAAATAAACACTAAATTATAATAAATTGCAATTTTTAAAACAAAAATTTTGGTGTTCAAAATTTATGAAAATATAAATTTTTGAGGTCACCTTATCTGAACTTCAATTACAATAAGTTTCTTTCAAAAAAAATTCAAAATATTAATATAAAAAAAGTCCAAATATTTCTTTAAAATTTACAACATCCATTAAAAAATCCCTCTAAAACATTTATTACCCAGGACGTAAAAAAGTAAATAAATAAAAATTTTCTTCGGGACACACAGATTTTTATTAATCCCGTTATAAATATGCACATTAAATTACGTCATTGAGAAAGTATTTTGTGCATAATCTGCATATGTGTGTATGTGTATTTAATTTATATAAAAAAAGGCAATACAATATTTTATAGAAAGACACAACACGTGTGCATAGCAAAAGATGTAAATAAAAAATATTATCAATAAAAATTAAGATCGCATTTAAAATATTGAAACTTGATTCTTATAAGGTTCGTATTTAAAATTTGCAGATATAGCTAAATTAGTTCAATATTGTAAAAAAGATTTTTCTATACTCTAAAACTGACGTATATTTAAAAAGTATTATTATTATTCCTGAACGTAAATATTTTACCGTTATTATACAATATTTTCGCTGAAAGAAATTTTTTTTAAAGAAGATAACAATGAATGCTAACTAAAAAAAACTGAATTTTTATATATAAGTACAGAAAAGATTAAAATTAACATAAATTACAGTATTTTCTTATTCTCTGTTTTTCTTTATTTATTGATGATTTTTTGATTAATATTATTATTATATTGTTAATAATAATAACGGGTAATGAAAAAAAACGATTTTTCTGTTATATATGTAATGATTCATCTATAAAAACCAAGAGAAAATTTATCTCTTCTTTGTCATTCTCGTGTATGTATGTTAGTTTTTTATTTATTTATCAAAAAGGAAGAATATATTTATGTTCGAGGAAGGTTAATAAACTTAAAGGTTCTTTTTTAATAGTTAATGACGACTGTGTGTATTTTTCATTGTTTGGTAATTAAATTATGTGTTGTTTTATTGTTTACCAATTATGGAGACTGTTTTATTTGAAATAATAAATCTTATATGGAAAATTTTTTTTCTCGCAAGAGAATTGACTTCCTTGATGTATATATATATGTAGGTTAATGTAACATATACTTTAAAAATTGAAGTAATTAATTATTTATATAAATGATTTAATACTAGGATTTAATGCTCGCTGTTTTTAAGGCGCAATCTACGTAAGCGTTTGTATACGAATTCGCATGCAAATATTTGCATCGTGCCAACCTATGCAGAGAAAAAAAATAATTATAGTCCGCGATGAATGGCGCGAAAATTCAAATTTTAAATAAAACGAAAGGTAATAAACTTGTTAAATAGTTTAATTTTTAAAAAATTATTGTTTATAAAACCATTTTAATTTATTTAAAGTTTATTTTTAAATAAATTTTTTAAAAATTTAATAATTTTAACCATTTAGGTTTTTAGATTTATTTAAATTTTCAATTTTCGCGCTTTAATTATCGCACTAGAGGGAGCAGCAAAAGTATTATTAAAATAAGCATAGGTTGGCACGATGCAAATATTTGCATGCGAATTCGTATACAAACGCTTACGTAGACTCAGCCTAAAATCCTATAGATTTCCTTGAGTAAATATGATTACAAAGCATTTTAAAACCTATTGAAGTTAATCAACTTAATATTATAGACCTGGCGGGATTCAATATAGTCAATTATGAATATTTTTTATTTAAGTATTTAATATAATAATTTAAGTATATATAAATTAATTTAATTTCTACTCTTAAAGCAACTTTCTTATATAGATATTGAAACGCTTTTTACTTGCGAGAAAAATTTTATTTTAACATTATTCTATAATTTAACTGTTAATTTTTTTTTAAATAAGCAATTTTAATGCATAAATTTTGCTACTTTTACCTTCGAAATTACGTTTTGCCTTAATATATTTCGGTTACATGCTTTAAAAACCCAAAAATTCACTACAATGAACCTGCAGCATATTAAAACACCTAACAAGAACACGAACATAATTATTACACTAAACAAAAACAGGTTATATACTTTACAAGTTTTACGTATACAAGACGTTAATTCAATTTTTTCCTTTTTTTAAAAATAAATATACAATGCAAAAACCACAAATTGCAGTTACTCCTCCATTATCGGTTACCAAGAGAATATAATATATAAGTTTTAACAGTGTTAATAACTGCAACTTGTGGCTACACTTTACAGGTACATTTCAGTATCTGGCTAAACTGTCTATACTCTTGTTAACAAAATAATTCCATTAAATAGTTTAATAAATTACTATTTTTGAGTCATTTAATAATTAAAACAGCATTGAAATTTTCTAAGTAAAAAATTATGTTTTAAAGAACAAAAAAATTTTTTTTAGTCATATCTAAATTCTGAGTAAAAAATTACAATTACATAAGCATGTAGCCTTTTTAATTGTTTCTTTTCCTGGATATGGTTCTTAAAAAAACATTCATCATATCATTTATGTATTTAATATCACATGCAACACAATCACAATTTTTATTATCTTTTTAAAAAAAATATTTTCTCTTTCGTTTCTTCTTCATTAATCTTTTTTTATTTATTTACAAGCAATCTCTAACTCACTACTACTATTATAAATAAATAAAAAGTATCATAATTATATGCATAAATAAATATGAGTCATCTTTACATATGATCAAATTGCGTAGGTTTTTCATACATAAAATATCCTAGATCGCTTGTATGTAATTATGAGTTTATGTTTGGTAATAATTTAAGGAAAATTTTTTATTTTTTTACTTTATTGAGAGTTTCTATTTTTTTTTTTAAAGAGATTTGTGTTATTAAATTAATCATTTGACGTATAAATATTTTTTTTAAACTTTCTATTATTTTTTTAGAAGTAAATGATCCTTTTTATCTTTTTTGTGTAATTGTGTGTGTGTGTAGAAGAAAAATAATTTAATTAATTGATCTTTTTAGAAAAGGTTTATTTATTCAAGTTTTTGAAATTTAAATTATTCTATGAATGAATTTTTGTTTATTTTTTGAAAAAACATGTGTATTCTATAACGGATATTAACATTTTTTTAATTATTTTTTAGGAACTTCCGGTTTTATAATCCTAAACAAAAAAAATGATTTATTTTTTCAGTTTTTTTAATTTTAGCTAGTTTTTGAATCAACTCTTTTTAAAATTTTACCAACGCGATTTACAGTGTAAAATTCGCTAAACTTTAATTTAGAACCTACGCCTATAATTTCCCTAAAGAACCAAATAATTAAGGATGTCTCATAGCGATTACTTTCTTTATTTGTATAACTAGGTTAATAATTCATTTATAACTTTTTAATCCTCATACATAAAAACCAAATTTTATTAGATTTAAAAATATTATTTTTTAAAATTTCTCGCTGATTAATATTAAATTCAGGTTAATAAAATATATTTTTTTAAAATTAATTAATTTACACAAATGACATTTAAATTTTTCGAGTTCAATGACCTTAAAAAAAATTATTTTTCAATAATTTAATCTAAATATTTTCAGCTACTGTTAAATTATATCCGACATTTAAATTTCCTTTAATCTAAAAGTTTGCGTGCTCGAAATTAAAAATTATTTGGAACATGCAGTGTTTATTTAAAAATTTTTATCTATTAATTATCACACCTGTTTAGTTTCGGTAAATTAAATTTAAAAACTACTGTTTTTTTTATATATTCTAAAAATATATTTCAATTAATTAAATTATTAAAAATTATTATTAAAGTAGCACGCAGAGTTCGATATACCTTTATAGTATAAATATAAATAATTAATCTTTCTTATATTTTTATTAATATTTCTTGATCAATATGAATCTTATCGATTTTTTTTTAGATTAAAAAAATAAATAAATATCATTTTTTAAACAAAAGATTAAATACTTTTATTGCGTTTATAAAAATATAAAATGTCCTACTTTTTTGTTTCGTAATTATTTAAAAATTAATCATATGTTAGATATGTTTTTTCAGTTGTTTTTATTAAAATGTGTAAAAGTTTTTTTTTTAATTTTACTTGTAGATTATGATTTTTAAGAAAAATTATTAGAGCTTGCTGTAATTTTTAGAGTAAATATTTAAAAAGTTGGTAATTTTTTGCTGTGGGGTATGTGAGGGATTCCACGCTAATAGTTTAGGAGCCTGTTATGGTAAACAGCGCTTGTAAATATGAATTTTCATTCAGAGATAGTCAAGGCCAAAGCATGCTCACCTTCTGTGGAAAGTTTTTTGGTCCGTGGGGTCAGGGAAAAGTTATAAGTCCACAAAATTGGCAAGTTTTTCGCAAAAAAACTGAAAGTATGACACCGCAAAATAGTCTAGATTTTTAGATTAGGCCCAAACATGCTCAGTTTACATTTGACATTTTTCGGTATCTCGGGTCTGGAAAGCATGTCGGACTATTGAAGTCTTGCCGTTTACCCGCGCTTTTCAAAATTGGTTTTAAATAAAAAAATATACAGGGATCAAATTTTATAATCAGAATTCCTTAATTTCTAGGTAGATATTATGGAAGGCAAATATCATTTTCAAAAAAACTAGGATACGAAGGTGAATATGTTTTTATCTCGGCTATCTCTGAAAGAAAATTCAGCTTTCATACTTACACACGCTGTTTATCATATAGCAGGCTCTCGGCAGGCTCCTAAACTATAACTGAGTACATTGGCACAGTGCCTTTTGGGGTCATAAGATCGAGCCAAAATATTTAACGCCTGTTTCCAGTCTCGAAGGTCTAGTCCTTAATTTCGAGCTGCCTTTTATAATTATTGTAAACTTGTAATTTACCACGAAAAAGGGGCGTGGGGCTATCCGAAATGTCAGATACCCGACTTAAACATTCAGGATTTTTTCTTAGTTTTTCGGATTTTTAGCCTAGAGAGAACTCGAAACACTCTGTACCAGTATACCTTTTTTGAAAAATTTTTGGTGTTACTCAAAATTTAATCCGGCCGACCCCACCTGAAAAAACCCGAATTTTCGATCCAGGTACCCGATATTTGGGCTCAGATCTAAAATTTCCCATAAAACTTGATTCTCGAGTCCGAAATTTAATTTACGAGGCCACGCCTACTCAAAATTGACGAAAAACTTAGATTTAGTATAACAGATTTAAGTAATATTATTTCCTTCTGAATCCGGCTCGGAATCCGGCGAACTCCTCAGTCCCGATCGAGACGAAATCTCTCATATAAAAATTTAAAAATAAAAAAATGCAACAAAAAAAAAAGTATATTTTAAAACTATTAATTATTTTTGGCATCGGTAAAAAACATATTTTTGTTCTTTTCACATCTTATATTTCAAAGAAATCTAAAATCTTTAAATATATAAATTTATTGTCTGCGTGATTCTTTTGTTTGCAAAAAGTAATATTAATAAATAAATTAATCCAAGAGGCAGAAAAAAAAATAAATTTGCAATATACACAGAAAAATTATTACACAGACACTTTTTTTTTATAGCAAAAAAAAACCGGTATAAATAAATAAAATGAATAAATTTTTTTACACACCATAATTTTAAATACTTTATAGTTTGAAAGAGCAAAGAAAAAAAATAATAAAAAGTGAATTGCATAAAAAAGGAAAAGTATTGTCGATAATTTTTGAATTTAACCTTCGAAAGATCCGGTAAAAATGATAAATTTAAATTTTCTTAGAAAATTCATAAACTTGTATATGACTTTTAATAATTATGAGTGTTTGAATAATAAAATATAGAAAAAAAAGAACCCTTTTCTTTTTTATTCTTCAAACTATTATATTTGAAACAGTAGCATGTGTTAAGTACATAAAAACGAAGGCAGTTAGTCGTTTTTATATGCAACTTTTATAAATATAACTTGATGACTTTGTTATTTTATTTATGTTTATTTAAAAAAAAAAAATTTTCTTTTATTATTTATTTTCAGTCGATAAGGTAGAAATTATTTTCCTGTACTGAAAATTCACGTTGCTTGAATTTTCAGAAAATTTAGTAACTCCTTAAATTAATGAAGAAATATTTTTTCTTACCGAAATTGAGACTATTTTACAGAATACAAATGGGCTTACCATTGTTCGACTTACCTAAAACAGAAAATAAAAAACAGAAAATTAGTATTAAAAAATCACATAAAAAAAGGTTTTAATAAACATTAAACTACAATATCAGATAAAAAGAGTGTATTATCCTATTATAATAAATTGTTTTTATTATATGCGGGTTATAAAATAGAAAATTTAATACGTTAGATAATGTGTGGTATATTAAATTATTTTATTATTGTATATAGAAAAGGTCAGTTTATTACAATGAACTACACCTCTTCAATTTGTTTATCAAAGAAATAATTTTAACATTTTTTTTAATGCTAATAAGTCTTTGTATAAGATTTTTTCTTGTGTTTACTGGGTAATTATCAGTTTTAGGCATTAGTTTTTGTTATCAGAGTGAAATTGATCATGGGTAAAAATTGTATTCATTGTTTTTTAGGGTAATTAGTAATTATTTATTTATTTTATTCATTTAGAAAGTTTTTAATAATTTTGTTTTATCGATTAAGTATTATATACTCTGAGTCATTTTTAATATACCTTGGGGCTACCTAAAAAATATACTTTTTACTTTTAAAAGTTTAGCAAATTATCGTAAATAATTTCACTTATTCATTATGCTTGAATTTATCAAAGATTTATTTTTGTGTTTTTGTCGCTTTTTAATTATTTTTTAGGCGCTGAAATATTAATTTTTAGCGAAATTTCGCCTGCCAAAAATAGTTGGCTACGCAGCAAGCTACGTTGCATGTTAAAATTATGACCAAATTTGAGCGAAATGGCTCGAAAAAATCAAATTTTTCGGCTACCTTAAAAAATCTAAAAAATATCTGCTGCTCAGAACTAAGCTGAGTAAGTTTGTTGGAACACGCCTAGATCCTGAATTTTCAACTTTATTAATTCTGGAAATACAAAATCCGCCGATTTGGAATGACCATGTTTCCACATAATAGCCTGCTTAAATATATAAATAACGTGTAAACGTATAAATAGCACCTATCAACAAAAAACATAATCCCAAAAAACCAAAAAATTAAAAATCCCTGAAAATCTAAAACCCCCCAAAAAAATCGAACATTCGTTAGACGATGCAAGCTAAGCCTTGCCATAAAAAACTAACAATAGTATATTGATAAATTTCATTACAAAGCATCAATTATTCAACTTAATACCATTGAAAAAACTGCAATGTCAATAATTTTCTATAAAAAGAATAAAATGTCCATGGACTTGATAATAATTAACTTACGTTATTGTTATACTTATGTTGTATAAAAACATCCCAACTTGCTAAATTCATTTATATTTTATAATACAAAAAAAATAATTCTTTTTCAAAAAAAAAAATAAAATTTCATGCTATAAAATACACAATCAAAAACACACATAGAAGATAAGATAAATAAAAATTTAAATAAATAAAATACCCATTATTCTAGTTCTTTTTTGAACTACTAAATAAATTCACTCTTTTATAATCACAAGAAGAGGAGAATAAAGAAATTTATATAATACAAGAAAAATTTTTCACAATAAACAACACTTTTATATTTAAATAATTAACACTAATAATATTTTTCACACACAGAAAAAAAATGCACAAAATTTTAAAATAAAAATTGTCTTTTAAACCGAACAAAATGTTAAGACACATAAAGCTCTTAATTTTTCTTTCTCTTGTAATAAAGATTAAATAAAATTTAAAAAAAACAGCTGATTGGCTAAAAAGAAACTTAAATACACACACACATACATATATTTTGGTGTAGTATTAAACCACAATATATACACACACTCTGCATACCATCGATGAGATATATTTTAATGCTTTCGTTATGCAATTAATGCAGTTAAGTTTAATTTTTTATTTTGTGGCTTTTGTGTGTGAGTGTGTGTTTTTTCTTGTATTATTTACTTTATAGAAACTTTATACTTTTTAGATGGCTTTTTGTGTGTGTTATTTATTTTAAACAGAGGAAATTGTAATTTTATTTTTTTTTTATAAATAATTTTGCTGAGGAATATGAATTTGATATTTAATGACGTTAACAGTACTTTGGTTTTAAAATTTTTAGCAAACTTTCAAAATGTTCTGATAAAAATAAAGGAAAATATTTTTAAATTAATTTCTGAGAATTAAGGCTAACATGAGATTGTAAATGGATGCAAAGTTACTTAGAGTTAAACAAATTGTAGATAAAATTTTTGGCGAAATTGGAGCTTAATTTTAAAGCTTTGAGATGCTTGCAGAAATTTTATGTTTTGCTTCTCTAACATACTGTTTAAGATACATAACATTATTAGGAAATTACTAAAAAGCTACAGTTTTAGGATAAAATGTGTTGGCAGAAAATTTTACTTTGTTTATAGATAGAAGATAGTTAAAGGTTGGTTTCTGTCCAGAATTCGTTAAACCATATGACCCATTAATATATACAGATTTTATCCAGAAAGCATACAAAATGTTTATTTTTTATACAAGGATAAATGAAAAACTATAAATTTCCATGGTCATAAAATTGACCAAACAACAAAGAACCTGTGCCAAACCAACCAAAGAAAACCCTGAAATTTTTAAGACCTCCACTACTTAAATCCACAAAACATAAAAAAAATCAAGTATTTTCTAAAATAACAATCAAACAAAAACATATAAAAATCAATAAAAATTAACCTTGATTTATTTTTTATGGCACAGAAACATCAGAAAACAAGTACACCAGCCTAACCTAATTCACAAAACAATGAAGATTGAAGTGTATTTAAATGTTTAAAACAAAATCCGGAAAATAAAAAAAAATAAATAATTTCAATAATTCAGATAAAATAAACATAAATTTAGCACATAATTGAGCAATAAAAAACAAAAAAAGTACAGAGATAAATTCCATGGATGTAATTGTCATTGAGGATAATAATAATAGCATTAAATTTCAAATCTATTGAATACAAAGAACAATGAATGTGTATGACACTTCTTATCATTTAAATTCACACAGAAATTTATACAAGTTATAATAGGCAAATTGTATACCGAAATTCCAGTTTAAACAACATTATTTAGCAGAGAATTTTATGTATGATAAAATTATTAACGAAATTTTTCAATGGTTTTTTGTCTAAAAAAATTGCTTGTATGTAGGTCCATGATTATATTGGGTTTTTTAGTTTCTTCATGACTTAAAATAACATTTTTGAATCCCAAAATAAACCAAAAATTTATGCGTATATAAAAAAATTTTTAATATAAATAACTTTTGTTCTGCAAATAATTGAAAATATTACAATGGTATAAAAAACATAGTATAATTATTTATATTAAAAATATTTTTGTATTTAACGTCTTTTTTTTGTATTAAAATTAAATTTCAGTTGTAATAAAATTTTTCTCGCAAGCGAAATGACTTTTCTAGTATATATATATAAGTAGTAACAAAATTTTCAAATGTGAATTTATGAATTATTATGTTTAAATATTAAATATTTTTAGTGGCATTTAGAAAAAATTATCCTCTTTGTTTAGTGTTGTGGTTAATTTTTTTTTTTGTAAGCAAAATGATTTTTCGAGTATATGTATATTTAAGAGCAATAGTAACAAAATTTTCAAATATGTATTTATAAATTATTATGTTTTAATATTAAACATTATTAGTGGCATTGTAGCTTAGGAAAAATTATCCTCTTAGTTTTATTATTTGTGGTACATTTTTCTCGCAAGCAAAATGACTTTTCTAGTATATATATAGAAGAAAGTAGTAAAAAAAAATTTTAAATATGAATTTATGAATTATTATGTTTTAATATTAAATAATTTTAGTAACATTGTATAGTTAAGAAAAAAATATTCTCTTTGATTGATTTACTGCTTTTACTTGTTTTCAAGCTTTTCTTTTTGGAATAAATTTTTGCCATTTTTTTCGTAAATTTCTAATGATATTTCGCTCATTATTTTGCATGAAGTCAAAAACATGTTCAATAGACAATGGGATGATATCGGGTTCACCCTTACATCCATTATAAAATGTATTTTTCCTGAACCTAAAACTCAGTAAGCCATGAGACATCTTTTAACAACATCTACTTCAGCTTCGATGATTTGTTTAACCGATTCATTACAAATAAACATATGAAATGTAAATAAATTACTAAAAGTATATGAAGTTTGATCGTGTGATTTTCCTTTTGGTTTTAACCAAAAAAGAATGTATTTTCTTTTACTTCCCATACTTTGAGATAAATTTCTTCTTTATGTTCAGGACAAACCCTAAAAGATACTTCTAATTTTTCATGCATGCTTTGTTTTTAAGACTATCTTTTAATAAATTCTTAAATTACCAAAAAATAGAATAAGACCTAATAAAACAACCAATAAAATAAACTAATTTTGCAACAAAGAAACTGCATACATAAAAAAGCCCACATTGATGTTGTAAGATTTTTTAGCCAACACAATAAAAACTTCCAGTCACAATAAAAAAAAAAAAAATTTGTAAGAAAAGACATTACCATTAAAAATGATAAATGTACCAATTATCATTCAAATTTAAAACTGTTTAATATGACATAAAATTTGTAATAAAAATTACATTGCAGTAAACAAGTCATTTTTGATATTTAAAAACATTTATATGCATGCTGATGAAATTTAATTCATACCCATAATTTATTATGTCAAAAAAAATTTTTACGTATGCATGTCACTGAATAAAATTAAGAATAAGAAAATATTGTTAATTTAATAATTACGTGTAATTTAAAAAAAAAAAACTGCACAATTTTTTTGCAAAATATTTTTCAACTTTATGCATGTAAGGGTTGAAATATAATATTTCTAAGAAAAATATAATCTCAGCTAATCACGCAAATTTCTTTTTTTAAAGTTATAAAACATGAAATTACTTGGAATGAAATTAGTATAAAATCAAATTTATGTGCATTTGACATTGTTTTGTCCTTTTTGTAATATTATGCCCTTATTTTTTAAATAAATAAAATTACCCTTCGTTTATGTACAAAAAAAACTTTTTGCAAAAAAAAAGTATACAATGTCTTTTTTTTTTGTATTTTTGAAATGTGAAACATAAATTACACTGATTACATAGTAAATTTGAGTAATCACGAGTAATCAATTTGAATATAATTATGTTTTTACTTGTATATGAGTTAATCCAGCTGATTTTTGTATTAAAGTTTTTTGAAAATTTTTGTTGACAGCTTTTTAGGTTATTGCATGTGCAAGTAACTGATGGGATTTTAGGTTTTTGCCATATTGAGTTGGTTGGTGAAAAACAAAGAAAAGTTCGTATTTCTTTAACTAACTAGTGAATTTTAAAATACCTGACGTCATTTTGAAGCTTTGAGTTAGGGAAATTCAAATCTTTGAGGGAGATTACGAGCAGCGATTTTATTATAAAAGATTTTTTGTGGTGAAATCTTCTGGTACTAAAGATTTGAAATTCCAAGTTTTATATTTTATAGGAGAATGAAGATTCACTTTTGTCTTTGATTCGTATTTTGGTTTTCATACTTTAGGAATCCGGCTCGAAGGACCAATAATAAAATTAAGCAAAAATAACTTTTTTCTTGGGTTATTCTTTCGATAAATTTGTTTCTAATTATGCTATTAACATAAAATTGTTTAACATATTTAAGATCCAACTAAAATTAAGTTTATGAGCTTAAAATAACATTTCAGCAAATTAACAATTTCTCTAAAAAAAATGACCCAAACAACTCCATATATAAATAAAAACTAAATTAATTAGCTATAATTATTTATACGTCTAAAGAATATTAAATAAAGAATTAATATTAAATTTTTTTACAAGTTCTATTTATATATAAATTATATTTATAGACATTAATACATCAAAAAAAACAACTCCAACTGTACCTAAGAAAAAAAAATTAATTTTTTATACATAAATACCCTCATATATTAAATGAAATATGTTCATAATTATATCATTAAATAAAAAAATTCTTTTAAATCGATACTAATACATAATTTATTTGCTAATATGTACAACATACTTTAAAACCTCACACAAACACACACAAATTCATTGAATTAGTAAGTCAATGTCACGATTTTTTTTCCCTTGTATTTATTTAAATTTACCTACTGTAATATTTCTGATATGATGTGAAGGGGTATCAATATTTTATGCAATAAAAATTATTATTCATAATTTAAGTTTTAAAAAAAAATTAATAATTGTAACGGATACAATTATTATTGAGACCTTCATTTTTTTAAAAACGTGACATAAAAATTAACCTAATTTTTTTTTTTTAGAAATTTTTAGTATAAAAATTGCAAAAAAAAATGATAAGTATCGAAATACAAAAAATGGCATTTCCTGTGTGTAACCTAATAAAATAACCAATAAATAATAAAAAAAAGTAAGAGATTAATTTTTTTATATAATAATATTGTGGTCAGTTTATGATACCGAATATTAAAACAGCATCGACCCCTCGTTTATTGCATAATAAAGTACGTGTAGTATGACGTGACGAGTATATAATCACAATTTTTCTCACTCATTCACTCTCTCTCTATCTTAAAAATGGTGTGTATTATGTAGGGCAAACCACTTTTAATCGTAAATTTAAGTGTGCCAAAATACTAAAATAATCACGTTCTATTGGACAGTTTTGAATATTTTTAGAATATTTTTTGTTTGTTTTTGTTTGCTTTTTTTTTAGCAGAAAAAAATGGTTTATTATTTTATTAGTACTTCAAATTCTTTAATTTAACTAAAATTTTATGTTTCCTTTTTAAGACAGAAAAATTATATTTCGAGAGATAAAAATCATAATTAAATCATCAATTTTTGAATTTACAGCCAGGAAGCAAGCAATAAATACTAAAATTAAGAACTGAATTAATTATGTACCTGAAAAAATTGACCTAAATTACTAAAAAAAAAGTTTTTTAAGGAAACTCTTAAATTTGTAATTTGGCTAAATTTAGAAAATTAGAAAAAAAATTATTCTATTATTAACTAAAAAACTTTGTTTAATTCAGGAAGTAGTAAAAAAATTTTTTTTGAAACTTTTTTGTAGAATAATTTTATTTTTTATTAACTCATATTTATGAATAAATAATCAAAAAAGTTTTTATTTATTTTTTGAACTTTTATATTGAGATGTAAACTTTTAAAAAGTTTATGAAATAAAAATTAATTTTTTAAAAACAACGCATAAACACCCACAATAAAAAAGTTCATTTATTAAATCTAAAAAATCATTATTCATGTTAACTTTAAAACAAAAACACATGATTATCAAATCTAAAAAAACAAAAGCATGTTTTCAATAGATAACTTAAACATGTGAACATTTGTTTATTAAAACATAAACAACAAAAGAATATTTTAATCAGCATACACACATCTGTGTTTTTTAAAACCCTACACTGAGAGTACCGAAGCCTTACACATGCATTTAAAAAAATACTGACATACAATTTTGTAATACAGTGACTTTATTTTTTTACTTGAACTTTTAAGAGCACGTGTAGAATCATTTACCTCGCTTGCTAAATCTCATTTTTTTTTTTTAATCTTTAATGAAATAGATAGACTCGTAATTAGTGATATACTTTTTTTTTAATGAGAAACTTTTGAGATCTTTTTTTCAGTACACTTTTTGATTCAATTTTTTAATTCACGTTAAAGAAAATTACGTAATTGTATACTTCATTATATCTAAATAAATTTTATAATACATTTTGTTAATTAAAATGTAAGACATAAATAATAATTAGTACGAGAATAAATTAACAATAGTGTATGCGTGTCTAATTTTTTACAGAAATAAGTTCATTGATCGTAGAACAAAACAGACAATTTTTTAAAAAATCTAATTTTGGATTGTAATCAAAATAAATTTTTTTTATTAAGAAAAATTGACCTTAACCTCTTCTTGTTAATATAATGAAAAATCTTTTTATTTGTATACAAATATTTTGGCTATTTTCCAATATTTGTATGATAAAAAGAAAAATTTTTTTTTTAATGATTATTGATTTAATTTGTTTCTTTAGTCATTGAATTTCCGAGTAAATATTGTATTTTTTTTGCAGATTTTACGTCAATTGATTAAAAAAATAGGATTTTGTGAAGGCTATAGAGAGAAAATATATTTTTAAAATATCTCTTTTATTTTCTATTTTAGAAATTGGTGCCGAAACCCGGTAGCCGAACTAATGAAAACGAATGCAATACAGAAAAGCTATGAAGATGAATCTATAGTTAAAAGAAAAACAAAACTTTTAGCATCATTCCTTGTTTTAGAAATTGACGCTGAAGCCTGGGAACACCAAATGAAAATGAATCTATACAGTGAAGTTTTATCTCATTTTATAAATTGGTGCCGAAACCCGGATAAAAAACTAAATCTATTAAGTGGGAAAACTGAAAATAAGAAGAGCAACAGTGAAATTATTGTTTTTTACAAGACAGTGCCTAATAAAAAAGTTAAATAGCCTATGTTAAAAATTTCTTTAAATTAATTTCCGGGCTTCGGCACCAATTTTAAAATTGAAAATTTTATTTAATTAATCTTACTCTAATTTCTTTTGGATTTTCTTCTAGGTTTAGGAACATAATTATTCCCAAGATTAATTTATTTCTCTAAATATATCTAAACATAAATTAAAACTCATTATTAACTCAAAAAAATCCATATAACAAATTAATTAACAATTATAACAAAAAGTACTTATAATTCAAAACAATATCCTTACATAATTAATTTATATAATAAAAACACAATAAAAAATGATTAACATAAAAACAGCTTGTTATAAAATATGTCCATTTTTAAGATAAAATATTTTAATTTCATTGTGTTTTTTTACATAATACAAAAATGCGTGTTTAAAATAATTATTATAAATAATACAATTTATATATATAAGTAATAAAAAAATTTAATTAATCATTCATTGTTTTATACGTAATTTTGAAAAAAATTAAATATCATGTGAATAAATATTTTTTAATTATTTTTTGATATGTTTGAAAATAAAAATTGATCAGTTTTAGATATCATAAACTATTGTTTCGAAATGAGAAATAAATAAATTAAAGTTTGTATATCTGAGAAAATAAAAAATTTCATTTTTTTTTAAATATATATAACTAACTAACCATATCATTGTTAAAAAATAAATGTTTAATTTAAAAACTAGGCACTACTACTATAATATTATTATTATGCACATGTTATTTTATATTTATTATAAAAATTACGAAATATAAATATATGGTTTTAATATATTCAACACGTTATATATATTTTAATAAATATATATTTATTTAAAAAATTTTTTTGTTGCTATTGTTGTTAACAATTATAAATATTTCTTAATTCTTTTTTGTTATAAATAAATAAATTTAGTTTTTGTTTGATTTAAAATGTCAGATAAAATAAAAAAAAAACAGTTTTTTTTTGTTGTAATTTTTATTTTAGATGCATGTTGAATTGTTAAAATAAGAATTAACAAAAAAATTAGGTTAGATTTTATGATTAAATTTTTGGGTGGTTACCATTTTATATTAATATGCATGTAATTTATGTATAATTTGATTTTATCAAAATTGTATGTGGATATGTTTTTTATTTTTTTGAGATTTTAATAGATAGCTGTTCTTTAAGTCTTGAATTGCATTGATCAGTTTTTGGAATCAAGGGTTGAGAAACAAAATAAGCCTAGAACTCAGTGGTACCCCTTAGGAAGTTATGTAGATCCTACACAGCCAGGACTACTAAAAACTTCAAAACCTACAATTCCAAATGGAAACTCTTCCATTAAATAAATCTAAGGCATGAATGGTTATTTATTTACATAAAATAGTTTTGTATACCAAAAATCAGGCAAAAAAGTGCTATATTGTCTCCAATACTCAAAGAATTAAAGTTAATTTTGGAAAGAAAGCCCCTAATTTCTATTGCATTTGAAGTCAAAACAGAAAAATAAAATTAGTCAAATACTCTATTCCCTTGTATAATTAAATGTCAAAAATCTTATACAAGGAACTAGATTAAGGATTCCACAAGTCAAATATTACTTAGCATCAAAATGCAAACTAAAAATCTAAAAAACAAACCCATATACACATAAAAAAATAAACTCAAGACAGACTTAAATAAATTATAACGAATAAAAAATTTTGATGCTTGATATCTCATGATAAACATAGATTAATTAATAAAAAAATCCTACTCAATTTTTAATAATTTCAAACAACCAATCCCCCAAAAATAAAATTTATATTTCAATATTAATTTTATCATAAAAATAAATTAATGACACGCAATTAAAATAATCTATAATTTATGTAAATATTTACAAGAGAAAGAGAATGAAACCTGTTGATGATATAAATTTTAAATACCAACCTAACTTAATTAATCAAAAACAATAATTTCATGAAAAACTCCATATATTAATCATTTTAAATTGCAAAAAAAAATAAAGGTTAAAAATACAATAATAACAATAATAATAGACTTTATTTAAAAGAGAGGCCTTTTACACGCAGACGTACTAAAATCGATTTCGTGACCCTTCGTCAAAAATATATATAACTTACAGACCTACATTATTATTATTATTATATGCTCACATGGTCATGTTCATAATAATAATAATAATAATAATGTTCATTAACAAAAAAATATCTTCATTATATATGGGCAATTATTTTTATTTTATTAATCAATTTTTACTTTCCATTTTTTTTTGGTATTTTGAAATTTTTTTTCAAGAAGATACCAATAAATTTTGAATTTTTATTAAGAAATTAAGATAATAAATTTTGTTTTTATGTACCACATAATTAACATAAATAGTAAGTATTCTTTGTTTTTAATAACTTCAAATGATATAAAAAATTCCTTTGCCTCATAAACTTCAGTAATATAATTTAAAATAAAAACAAAAGAAATACTTTGTAATTAAAAATAATAAAAAAACATTCCAAACTATATAAAATCCATAGAAATCTGATTGAAATACAAGAGTAATAAAATTATTTATTCTAATAAAAAAATACAAAGGCACAACATTTTAGCTTGCATTTTAGAGTATATACTTAGAAACAGAATCAATAAATACTTGAAACTTTTTTTGAAAAATTGCATAGTTAATAAAAAACTTTTAATTATATAAAAAAGTTTTTATTTATTTTTTTTTAGGGGTAATTGAAAAATAAAATAATTATGTCAAAATTAGTTATGTAACATGTCGGAAGTACTTAGGCCCTTCAGATAAATATATGATGAATTAGCTACTTTTTTTAAGTGTGCAAGTTGTCTAAGAAAGTATTAATCGATAATTTTAAGTGAATGATCTACAGTTCAAAGTGTTTTAATGAAAATTTAAACGTAATAAGTTTAAATACGTATTAGTATTATGAAAGACCTAGAAACTTTATCAATTTATCATGTTTATGCTGTAATTTAAAAAAATATTATTTATTTATTTATTTATTTGAGACCAAATTATATGCATAACATATTAAATAAAATTATGTATCTCAGAGATACTATAAATGTCTTTGGGGGATTGGTATATTAAAAAAATTAGATATTAACTTTAATAACTTAATTTTTTGATTAACTATGTTGACGTAGCAGCATGAGAAATGTTTAAAATTGGTAAACAATTAAATATCGAAATTACTATTGAAGAACAATATTGTTTTTATTATTATTATTGAATTTTTAAACTTGGTGCCGAAACCCGGGAACAAAACTCAAATCAACAGGAATGTAGGTACTTTACAATTTTTTCTGGTACTTAGAACCAATTTTAAAGATTTGTTAATATTAACAGAGCGTGTCTCATATTCCGGGTTTCGGCACCAATTTTGGAAATCTAAAAGTTTGGGGCGGAGGCGTTTTAATGCGATCTTAATTTCTGAATTACGGTTACAATAACTTTAATTCCTAAATTTTGGCAACAATTTCTAAAGAAACGACTATTTTTTATTTATACCGAATCGATTTTCTTTCCGGGTTTCGACACCAATTTCTAAAAGTCATATTTTTAGCAAATAATTATTTATAAAAACATGGATAGATAAATCTGGATAAATCACTAACAATATTTAAACTAATACAAAACAAGCAGTAAATGCTTGCCCATAAGATTAATAAAAATCGCTTCAATAATCAAGAAAATAAAAATAATTTTCCCCCAGTGCGAATTCTTAAAATTACAATATCAAAACAAAAATAATTCTTCATTTATTTAAAAACTTCAATATTATTATACAAAATAATGTACAATTATTCAAAACCCAGCAAATTTTTATCATAAACTGATGAAAATTCTAATAGCTTAAAAAAATATAATCTCAATTTTCTATTTAAATAAAATATCTCTCAATAATTTATTTTTTACAGGTTACTTTATTGAAGCAATTTAAAAAAAAAGAAAAGGGTAGGTATATAATATCGTTTTTCTTTTTATTGCTAAAAGTGTATAAATAACCGGTTTTTATACATTTTAAAACCGGACTCGTCCAAAGATGATCACAAAACAATCCTTTTGCATTTAAAAAAACAACAACAAAAATCTTATAAAATACTCTAATAAATTAAAAAAAAAAAAAAAATTTCTTACATTTTTTTAACCAATGATGATTTAATACAATCAATGATAATAAAATATAATTATTTTATATATAGTCGAGGTCAATGAACTAATAATATTTTTAAAATAGTTCAATGTTTTGAGTAGTGTAAAAAATAGAATATTTAGGATATTAGAACAGTTAAGTAATTAAGAAAATTTGTGTATATTTAAAGAAAGTGGACAAAATTTAGTATTTTTTTGAAAAATCTATTTTAGATGAATTTTATTTTTGGAATATATAAAACCTCATTTTCATATTTTCTAGTTCACTACTATAATATCAACTCGTAAACTACTAAAATAAATATTTATGTATTTTTCTGTGTCAATAATAATAAATTTATTTAATAAATTAACAATTAATTACCAAAATATCTTGAAGTGAAACTGGCATGATAAAAAATGTTAATAGTACACTAATTAAGTCACTCACATCACTAAATTCACTAAAAATTAAAAAAAAATTTTTTTTACAACAAAAACGTTATAACGTTAGGGCAGTCAAACGGATACTATACTACATAAAAGCCTTTATGTCCCGATTCTGCGGAAGCTCCCCTGGTTGTATACGAAAGAAAGAGTACAGTGAATAATAAGAGAGAGAAATATTATAAGAATTAGTCTGATTCAGTCTATTTAACTGCTTATTTTCTTTGTATACAAAAAAAAAATTTTCACTTTCTATAAATATAATAATTATTTAACATTTTTATGACCTCATTCAATTTTTTTTAATAAAAAAAAAGTACCTACTTTAATTTTTGTTAAATATTTATAAAAACCTTGAAAAAATTTGTTAGCTCTTTTATTAGTTAGTGACCTAGAGGAAAATTTTTCTTTTAAGAAATATAAATTTTTATTGACTCTCTTTTAATATAAAAAAGTTGTATGCCCGTTTTGAAGGTTGACGTTTAACATGATATTATACCTTAAAGCCATATTTTTCTTTACGTACCACCCAATGATGATGATAATTATGATGAAGAAGACGTGTATTCTTTGTTTTATTATTACTACACTATTTTTTTGTATTAAAAAATAAACTAAATTTTTTTATAAAATAATAAAGAAAAAATTGTTTTTTAATATAAAACACTTTTTTTTTCATGTGAATAAACACATCGATTAACCTTTTTTTATATTCAATGATGTTGTTGTTATTACTGTATAAAAAGCTTTTATTTTTTCTCAAGGAGCTTTTTTTAGGTATAAGAAAATTTTTATTTATAAATTATTTAATTAAGACGTAATTTTGTTTGTTTGAGGGTGTGATTAATGGGGTTGCCAAGGTTATTTGTATGAAATATTTCTGGGTTATTTGAATATTTAGAAGCTTTTATCAAAATTCGACCTCGTAATTTCCAAAAGACCTATTTTTCAAAAATTAATTTTCTATCATTCAAAATTCTACCCTAAAAATTTATCATCATTAGACAGATATTATTTACTTCAATCAATAAAAATGATAAGATTTATGTATTTATTTACGAAGACACAAGAAAAAGAAAAATGTCACATTATTTCATGTCTGATACAATTTCTTGACCTCTTTCAGTAAAAATGATAAATCTTTTTTTCCCTCAAATTTTTTGCTTTAATCTATTAAGGTTTATTATTATAAAATTATTTTTATCAAATGTAATTAAATTACAGTGTATTTGTTGAAAGAAGTTTAATTAAATATTTGTTTAATGTTATGTAATCAGAAGATAATTTCAGTAATTAACAATGTGTGAATAATTTATTTACTTTCTTGATAATAGTAAATTTTAATTATAAATTAAATTTAGTGAAATTTTTTTTGTAAAAATCCATCCTTTATTTGAGCTGAAGCCAAAAGCTTTTAAATTTATTAGAAGAAAACAAATAAGTTATTAATTGTAATAATGAATTTTCACAGCTAATAAATCATAAACGTTTTGTAAAAAAATGATGCCAAGTTTTTTGAAGGGTCATAGAAAAAGATATCTTTTTAAAGATTTTCAAGTACTCTTGATATTATTCCTAGCTTTTCTTAAAACGAGGTATTGACTGCAACAGGTTCGTTTTTCAAGTTAAATTAGACCTACTTGTAAGAAAATCAAATTTTAGGCAGATTAAGGAGCAGGTGAATTTGCTATTTCTGATTTTTTCATTGGAGGAACTAATCATCAATTTAAAAACTTTGGTTGCGAATTTAAAAATTAGCCTGGTGAATAAATTTTTAAGTGGTTTTCTGTCCAAAATTAATTAAAGTTTTAAAAAATGTCTTGAAAACGTATAAAATACATTCAGCTCAAATCTAATAAATTATGTTACAACAAGGTTGATAACCTGCTGGCAAATAACTATAGATAACACAATTTATTTTAGTAAACTACAAAATTGCTAAGGTGTGGAGTTGTTAATTTATTTTTTTTATCTAAGTAACAAACTGCCTATTGATTATTGGAAATTCAATAAAACATCAAAAACAGATGGTTTTCCAATATCGTAAAAGGGTCAAATTGTAAAACAGATACCATAGGTAAAATGTCTAACCACATCAGAAAAAACTATAGTATCAACCTAAAAAACTGTCTCAAAAATGAGTATTTTACATTCTAATTTTCACCAAATACAAGTTAATCTACAAAAAGTCAATTACTAACAATAACAATATCACTACAACTGTCATCAAACCAAAAGCCTAAATAAACACAAAATTTGCATGTTCCATGCAAAATATAAATTTCTTTACATTAAAAAACAGTGTTAACGTGTTAAACTCTTTATTAAAAGTGGCACACTGACAAGCATAAATATGTATTACTTTAAATCCAGTAATCTTTATAAACTAATCTGAATTATAAGTGTTTTAAACACGAAACTGCTAAACAGAAAATCTAAAGACCCTTTTGTTTTAATCAAATGATATCATTTTTTAAATAGAAATAATTAATTTTACTTAATTGATATTATTTTAAGAAAGTTATTTTTCTTTATATTTTATTCTTAGAACAATATTTCAAAGTTTATTAATCAATTATTAAGTCTTTTGACATTTTTTTCTTAGGTAAATATAATAATTTATTCGGAAAATTAATTTTTCTGTATTTACATTTCGAATAAATCATTTGATTAAATATATTATATATAACTCGATATATAAATTTAAGTATTATGTAATAACACGAAAAAAAGAAAAAAATTCTACTCGATCATCAAATGTCAGAAAAAAATAAATATTAAATTGAATATGACAATTTTTTATTTATTCAGAAGATGTATATATGATAAATTAATTATATATATGAAATTCAATTATTTATATAATATAGAGATGAAAAAAATAGTCTTTTAAATATTGACAAACACCTGTCGATATATTTTTTGTATAAATTGAATTTTTTAGAATTCTGTGTATGTGTGTGTGTGAGTAATATGTGTAGTGTGAGAATTTAGGTGAATTTAGATTTTTGTAAAACTATTTTTTTAATGAATTTTTGTAATATATTGTAAAATATGGGAATCTTTTGGTTTTTGGGATTTTGATAAATGTGGAGAAATTGTTTTGATACCAATAATTTGAATAAAGTTAAAAATTAGAATTTACATTATTTTAGCTTGCCAGTTTCCAACATTATTTGTATATAAAACTGATATTGGCTATGTTAATTAGAATTCTAGCAAAATTTAATTGTATTTTAAAGAAAATTTAAAAATTTTCAAGAATACTTTTATCAATTATTATTATAAAAACTGCATTTTATTACAGAAATTCGATAAAGAAATTTTTTTTATATCTAATACAATGAAAACAATATTTATTTATTTTATCTCTTACTCTAGCTTCTTACACTTGTACGACTTACTTTTTGTGTTAATATTTAATTTCAAAGATATTACATATTTTCTCGCAAACGAAATGACTTTGATAGGGTATATATAGTAAGAGTAGTAATATAAAATTTTTAAATTAGAATTTATAAATTATTGTGTTTGTTATTATATATTTTTAGTTATTAGAAAAAATATTCTTTATTGTATAATTTTATTTTCATGTATTCTTTAATTTACAATCTGTTAACTATATGTAAAATAAAGCATATTGAACATTTATGTGTATCAATAATGTATATATAACTTAGATATTTTTGGTATACAATCAATGTATCTTCATTATTAACTAAAGTTTAAGTAAGAAATGTAAACCAAAGATGCCTTGAAAAAATAATTTATTTTTCATGGCATGATCTAAATCATAACCGTTACATAATATCTGAAGTTCAGAAATATAACTATGTATTCTTCATTTATCATTTTTAACAGTTCATATAATACAATCACAGCAAATTTCTTAATTGAATGAACATCCTAAAATAGCTTCTGTTATACTTGTACGTGTTATTTTTTGTATTAATATTCGATTTCAATGGTAGTACATATTTTCTCGCAAATGAAATGACTTTCATAGAAGCAGTAATATAGTATTTTGAAATTAGAATTTATGAATTAATATTTTAAAATAATAGATATATTTAGTTATTAGATGAAATTATTCTTTTTTGTATGAACTTACGAAGTAATTTTTCCTGCCAATATGCATAAGGTGAAATTTTCTTTTACGATTTGTACATAAACTTTCATCTTGTTCTATACTTAGCTTTTTTGAATTTTGTGTTTTCTTGTCAATAATAATCATGACATAATCATTTTCAACGATTCAGATAATACAACCATAACAAATTTCTTAATTCAATTTTGTGCAACCAATACAATCACAGTATTAAATAATTAAAGCATTAGAACTTACCACATGATTTTTCCTATGCAAAGGATGAAAATTTGGAAAATGATGTCTATCTTTTGAATGATGTCTACCATGATGATGTTTTCTACCACGTTGTGGTGGATAAGTGTAGTAAACAACATTAGTACCATTTAAATTTTTATGTCACCTATTATTATCAGTTAATTTTCCTTGTTTTATATAATTATTTTGTAAATGATTATTATGATGGTTATTTAAACCAGTTTTTTGTAATGAATTTGTACTTAAAGTTTTTATTGATTTTTTATTATTTGATTTTTTTAATATATTGTTATTGTTAAATGAATTATTTTTTAATGTTACGTTGTTACCATCGACGTTTACAACGTGAAAACTTATACGATTTTGAGCTTGACTCGAAATGTTTATTTTTGAGTTCGAGGATGTCAAAGATCCTGATGTTACGCTTTTGTTATCTGAGTCCAATTTTACCAAAGCGGCTTGAAGCTCCAAAGCATCCATTTTTCTGTGTTTTTATATCTTCAACTTTTTTTTTTAATTCTACTTTTTATATTGGCACTAAAATTACATTTTATATTTATTTAATATTCTTGTACTTTTCTATTGTCACTCAAAAAATATAAACTTTCTTCCATATATCATCCACTGTTGTCAAGCAGAATTTTAACTTACAAAATTAAGATAATTTTATAAAAACGTAAATTTTTTTAATCTTAAATTTAATTAATTTATTAATAATTAATTAAAAATCATAAAATAATAGAAGCAAAAAGATCATAAATGAACCCTTTTTTATTATTTTGATACGAGATAGATAAAAAAAATAGATACGCATGCGCACTGACGTTAAATGTGGGTGTGCGTGGTACGTATATAACAAAAAAAATATGCTAAAGAAAAATGTACAATTTATATATTTTTTATTATAATACACAAAAATATAATAATAACGAAATTTATATTTTTCGGTGTTATCAACGAAAATTATTGATTTTTTACCGGCGAAATTTTTATTTACGAATTTATTTTTGGTTCATTAAATTTGTAGTTTTAGATTATTTTATTGATAATATGATATTTTGATTATTTTTAATTCAGATGTTTAATTTTAGAAACACTAGTCGACGAAGAATTAAAAATAGGGATTTAGTTAATGAAAATTTCTAGACATTAAAAAATATCGATAATTAGTAATTAATTAATTAATAAATTGTAAAAAAAGTACTCGTTACTATAAATTTTGCAATATTAAAAATTAAATTCAAGTGCATTAAAAAAAAAATTACCATAAAAATAAACAAATAGAAAATGAAACAGGTGGATTTTGCTAATACGCGACTAAAAAATTTGGCACGCGATTTTAAATAAAAGAAAAGATTCACATATTTTTTATTATTAATAAGTCACGTATACAGTTTTTCCCCTGAAAATTAATGTTTGACACAAATTCTTTAAATAAAAAATTCACTGTTTATTAGTAAGAATGACAATAATTTTCATTTAGCCACTGTTCACATAAAATTTTCACTAGAAAACCATGTAATACTATAAATAAAAAAAAAAGAAAACTGGGTGTAGTCTAGTTTTCTACTTTTTTTTATGTTGTTAAATATTATTATAGAAAGAAGACACTCATTTGTTGTTGTTAAAACATGGTAAAAAAAAACTTACTTACACAAACACAATAACAATGACGACACCCGGAATAATATTAAAACGACGAATTTTTCTATTAGACTAACAAAAATAAAGGAAAAACAAGTAGTCGACGTGAATTTTCCTATCGTTCGAATGATGTAAAATATTCTGTGAACCCTCGTATATTTTGTTATTCAATACATATATATATTTTGTTTATAAATGTGCGGGGGTGGATTTTATATATATAGATATATATGTACTGTTTCTATATGTTTCTCTCATTGGGGTGGGATCAATATGAGGTTACTCGACTTGCCTTCTATGAAACGCGGGAAAATTTTACGCGCAGGTCCTAGAAATTTTGTTATTATTATATATTTTCTTCTAGTCCTTTCTGTTTTCCTTTACTTTTTATGTTTTATCTCGGTTATGTACACTTTGTTGTATATCAGCATCCGATGACCCTTTTTTTTTGAGACTGTATTATCTTTTTTTGTCAACTTATACTTTCTATGAAATATTTGACTTGGCTTTTACTTTATTTAATGACAAAAAAAGTTGAAGATGTATTGATAAAATATAGGAAAATTATTTATGATTTTTAGATAAAACATATTTTTTAATATAAAAAGTTATGTTTACTTAATCAGCTGTTTATTAATATAAAAAAAAGGCCTACCTTGAAACCTACTTGTATGCTTTAGTTAGAACTTGACTTTAAGAGTCGAATCAAAAGAAAATTTTTAGGTCAGTCGTATTGTATGTACGTAGTTAATGTTTAAAATTTTTATGAATTACTTTAAAAAAAAAATTTTTTTTTTTAGATATTTGTTGCTTTAATTAAAAAGTTTGAATTAGATTGTTTTATATATTTTAGAATTTATATCCTGAAAAAATGTCGTAAAAGATTTTGCAGATTTTACAAAGGACTTGAAAATTCGCAAAAGTGAATTTGCAGTACATCGATATATTGAATTTCAAAGTACAAGTAACATAGAACTATGGTAGACCTATTTATAAAATTGAGGTTTAGAGTTGAAATAAATGAAATTTATTTTGAAAAAAAACAAAAAATTTATTTGATTATTTTGATAAGTATAGATTTTTTTCAATTATTAAACATTATTTAAATTAAATTAATCCAATGTGTTTCAAAGCTGCTAGATCTTACAGTTTTAACAAATTGAATAATTAGCCGAAATTTTGGTACATTACATTACATTCTCCCAAAATCAGTTTTATCACTTTGTGTAGGTAAAAAATGTAGGCAATATATGCATAGAATCCTTTTTGAGATTTTTTAATATCAACTCTATTCGAAAATATGTTTAATATCATATTTCTTGGAGCCATACGTTTCTCTAGATGCTTAGGCATAAATAGTTGCATTACCATTAATCCCAGGAATTTCAATATATTCTAAGGTTTTACAATTTTTCAATATTAGCAATAAGTGAATTATATTTTTATCATCCCCGGTTACACTCCTTAAATTAATAGATTTAATATTTTGGAATTCAACAAAACAGTTTTCTCCTGCCGACGATAACTTATAGTCCAAATATTCAACTGATAACTCTTCTAAATTTTTACATTTTGTTATTTCTTTAATGCTCACATCAGTAAGATCGTCTATACTACAATTTAAAGTTTTCAAGTTTTGAAAACGAGATAAATAAGATAAGAGATTTTCATCTAACCATATCTCGTCCATAACTTCTAAATTACGAGACAGAGAATTCATTACATTTTTATTAATTAATGTACGAAAAAATATTTTACATAATTCATTTTGCTTAGAAAGTAATTCGGCTAATTTATCACATACGGAAACATGAGACATAAGAGTAAAATCCTCAATATTTTTGCAGTCAGATACTATCAAAGCATTGAGTACTAGATTAGCATCATACGAGTTAATAAAAAATCGTTTCAAATTTTTTAAATTATCCAAGCTAATAGTTTCGAACTTACAATGAACAAAAGACAAATCAGTAACATTTTGAAAATTTATTAGCCTGCAATTGGTCAAATTTAAACGGTTCAAGCAAATACTTGTTATCTTAGACATTTTAAATAGCAACGAACTCATTATTTCATTGGCGCATTTTGATTTAATTTCATTAAATTGAAACAAATCTAAAGCTTTTATATTACCACAATATTTTAATATTAAGTTTTCTAGTTGCGGGAAATCAATTTTTGGATTAAAATTTTCTGCAGCAATCACTTTTAAATAAATTCCGCATCTTTCTAATAGAAATGAGGTTATCTGCATATTGTTTTCTTTGAAATTCTTTCTTTCCCTTGATGTCAATAAAACTAAACCGCTTGAAATACTAAGAGTTACAACGTTATTCATGTAGGATTTACTGGTATTTCTCCATTTTCGACATACAAATGGAACATTGAATTTATCCGCTAGTGGTAAATGCTTAAATATATGTATTAGAGAATCTTCGTCTAATTCGTCGATTCCCATTTTTTCGGGACTAAAACCAATTTTTTCGAGATTTAATTGGTCAACTGCTTTTGATTCTAAAAAAATTATATTGATAAAATTGCTGCTTTAACTACATGGCTAGTTTGCTGCGCTAGCTGAATTCAAATTTTTTAAGGTATGCTTAAAATTTTAAAATTTTCCGAATCTTTATAACATTTATCAACGGCGAAATCTTGGCGAAATTGAAAACTTTACCAGAGGCGAGGAAAGAGGTATGGGGTAGGTTTAAAATTAAAAAAACAATAAATTTCGCGCTCAGAAGAGACGGGCGTGGAGAACGCTTCTATATTTTTTTTTTAAGTGATATTTTTAAGTAAAAAATAGAAACAAATCTAAAAAATTTTGTACTTTCAAATTTTGATTACAGCAAACTAACCATTTATATTGAAAAATTATTCTGTCTTTGGCCAAAGAATGACTTGCCACAAGAACGGCCTACAACGATACTCCAGTCAAAATACGGGGGGGGGGGGGGGTCGTATTATTTCTGGCCACCACTAAATTATGTCTAGTATAAGTTTTTTGGGTCACTGATCACGAAAATCAGGGTCTTTTTTATGAGAAATGGGGGCTTCACTTTTTAGGGGTAGTTTTTGCTAATTTAAGGGTGGAGGGCTAATTATTCATAAAAAATACCTCAATATTCGGGACCAGCGATCCAAAAAACCCTCCTATACAAAATTTCAAAGGTTTAGAGTGAATACAGCTAAATTTCCCTTTTTAGGGGTAGCTTTGGATAGTTTCAAGGTGAAGGTCTAATTTTTCATATAAGATACTTCAATATTCGTGATCAGCGACCCAAAAAACCCCCTATATCAAATTTTAGAGGGCTAGAGTGAATGTAGCGAAAATACCTCTTTTAGGGGTAATTTTCGCTAATTTAAGTGTTAAGTCCCAATTTCTCATAGAAATTTCCCTGATTTTCGTGATCAGCGACAGAAAAAACTTATATTAGACTAAATCTGTTGGTGTTCAGAAACTATATAACCAAACCGAGAACCAATCCCGTATTTTGACTAGGGTGCAAGGCCTATATAGTAGTAGTTTTATTAAATCTTACCTTTCGAACCCATTTTAAACTATTGTGAACTTGTTTTACTAATCTACGAGTCTGGAATTCTATATTAATTAAAAATTTTAGATTTTGAGAGAACGCCGCTAAACAAAGACTACCTTACTTCAACACTAAAAAATAAACGTTAGCGCCACGTTAGCGCTAAGACTCTGTGAAGAACTGAGGCTGGATACTATTAAATCTATTCAAAAAACTAATATTTACAACACTGTACGTGATCATTATCATTATCATTATCATTACGTTGTAAAATTAACCATTTTTGGTTAATTTAAAAAAAAAAAATCATATATAATCAGGTATATAATATTTTTAGGTATTTAAAAAAAGGGCTCCAATTTATCCAAAAATGTATAATCAAAAATGATTATAATATCTTTCTGTCTGGATAAAAGTTGTTCATTTTACCTTTTGCGTTGAGACTAAATGATTCCGTATAATGGAAATTCCTAAGGCCTAGGCCGTTTCTACATCAGCACATAATCACCTTTTATGATAATCATTTCTGCTAGAAATTTTTTGTTACAGCTGGCGTAATTATGTCTTTAAGTTATTATTATGCCAGCTACACCAAAAAATGTCTAGACATGATTATCATAAAACATAATTATGTGCTGGTGTAGAAAGGGCCCTAGTCTACATAACCGCACCGCACGGTGCAGCTCAATGCTTTTGATATAGGCTTGCGCTTGCGGAGTCACGTGACTCCTATATCAATAGCATTGGGTTGCGCCGTGCGGTGCGTTTATGTAGACTAGGCCTAAAAGGATTGGTATTTCCTCAAAAACTCTGAGTAGAAGCATTTTTAAGGAGATTATGCGGAGTTAAGTATCAGCCGAGACAGCCGAGTGAACTTAATTTTACTTTGATAGACCTAATAAACTAGTGCATTTTTATTTCAATTTTCCATGCCAGTAAATTTCTATATTTTTAATTTTTAATATTTTAAACTTTAAAGATTTTGTTTATATTTTATCATTTTATCATTTTTTATTTTAGAAAAATACTATTTTATCTTATAATTTAGATATACAAATTTATCTCAAGTTTTTCAAAATTTTAATAAGCCCTTTGTTTACTTTTTTATTTTTTTGATTTTATAACCAATTTCTATGATATATTATTCTTTATCTAACGATTTACTAAAGTATATTTTTGGGGGAAGAAAAATTAGGAGAAATCACACGTCAACTAAAATTTAGGCGGTAAACTTTTAATCTCTGCAGTGCTTGTGTTAAGGATTCAAGGAGCTACATTTTTTATAGAAAAAATAGTAAGTACTTACCATACATTTTATATTATTTTGCTTTTACAATAGAAACAAATTTTTGTTGTCCTAATAATTCAGTATTAGAATATAATCAATTTTTTGGGAAATAGAATTTTATTCAACTGATTTTTGTGAATTAAAATTTTTAAATTTTGCGTCACTATAGAGAGGAAAATTTTTTTTGGCTTTTTTTGTGTTTTTTTTATTTTTGATTCATTAAGGGGATTTATCTTCTGTAAAAAATTTTAAGAGTTACCAACTCTAAATTAACAAAGTTTACTGCACATGATCATCGACGTTGCCGTCGTCTCTCATTTATTTCGTGCGTACTTATAAAAAACCGTGTTTAATATTATTTATTTACAAATAATTTTCTTAAATGGACTCAAAGCTATACTTTTTTTTTATTTTAATTGTTAATTTAATACTTAAAGTTAATGAATATATAAATTTTTTAAAAATCTAATTTTTTTTTTCATTCAGATATTTAGGAAAAACCACGTTTTTGAAGACATTTACATAAGAACCGTGTTAAATTTTTCAAATTTTTTTTTTTAATTTTAAAAAATTAAAATCCTGTTTTAAATTATTAAATGTACATATTCCTCAAATTTTAGGCAAAAATATTTAATTTTGGGAAAGTTGTATCATTTTTTCCTAATTACGGTTCCTCCTTAAAAAAAAAAATAATCAGTTATTAAATACGAAGAACTCTAAATACACTTATTAGAGATATTATCTTAAGATATCAATTGAGAGCATAGAAAAAATTTTTGATGTCTGCACCGTTCTAGACATAGATTAGAGAAAGAAAAGATTTTAAAATTTAAAGATAATTATTCAAAAAATTGTTTGTAAAAATTCATAATCTATAAGAAATAATAAATAAATTATGATAACATTTAAAGATAATTAAACAATTTTATATGGCAAATGTTATGGAAAATATTACTGAATTTTTATTTTGTTGGGGTTTTAATAAAAAGATGATGCATTTTTATCAAAATTTTTATTTTAATTTTCAATTATTTATTTAATTTTGCATAAATTTTGAAGGACAAACTATTCATTTGGGAACAAACTTTTACCCGTACTTTAAACGAAAACGTGTCTTGGAGTAAACGAGCAGTGTTGTATAAACAGTCTATATAATTCTTTTGCCGTTAGAGTCAACGAGCGAAATGCCCATTCTTGGCATAAAATGACCAATTTTTATATTGCTACCAACATTTTTAATGAAAAAAAGGTTCATAGGTTTCCAAAAATTTTTTATTAGTCTCTCCTCCAGTCATTTTGCGGATTTGGGGTCGAAACCTGTTAACAGGCTAAGATTTGCTCTACTATATGTTTTTTGGGTCACTGAATCTGAATCCGGTGTGCAAAAGGGCTGGAAAATTGGGGAACACCCTTAAATCAGCAAAAACTACCCCTTTTTATGTTATTATTTTATGTATTTATAAATTTAGGGGTTGCTTTAACCTCCCCGGGAGGTGAATACATTTTCTGATGATTAAAATAGCAAAAAATATTTTTAAATACTTGACTCAAAAACATAAACTTTTATCATGTTTTTTCTATTTTTTAAATTTTGGGCGAAGGGGAATACTGCGTTGCAGTTCCGCGCCAGTTACACTGGATTTAAACTCAGCGCGCGGCAGATTCCTATCCGATTAATCATTTATTGTAATTATTATTATTTATTTAATTATTAATTAAATAATTTTTTATTACATCATTAATGTATAAGAATAACAAAGGTAGGTTTTTTTAATGAATTATTTACTGTACGATTTTTCAGCAGAAACAGTTAATTGATTTTAAAATTTAAAAAATTAGCTTAATAAAATTTGTTATAATTTTATAAATATTTTATTGATAATTAGTATAAATTAATAATTAAATACTTAATGAGCTTTATTTCGATTGCTTGTATAAATTTTTATAAATTTATTTTAAATTAAAAATAAGAATGATCTTATGCATTCATGAAAGATTAATTCAAATTATTTGCCCAGTGCAAAAAATTATTAATAAATTATAATAATTAATAATTACACTGTTAAGTTTCTATTCTTTAATTTTGCTTTATTTGCTTGCAGTTTCAAGCAATCAAAGCAAATTTACTTGAAAATTCAAGCCGTTACTCAAAACAATAATAATTAAAATAAAAATAATTGTGTAAAACCTCATGAAATATCTTAATATGATTAAAATTAATTAAATATAAAAAAAATTATGATTTTATAAAGATATACACGTTTTCCTTGAAATTTCTATCAACTCAAGCCAAATTCAGGTGCAGCAACCTGATATTAATTAAATTATTAATACAATAAAGTAGTGATTACTAATTTATATTATTCTTGAAAAAAATAAATTTTTTGAAAGTTTGCAAATCTACAAAAAAGTCAATAGCAGTGATTTCGAAAAAAATATTTGATTAACCTATTAATGACCAAACGACCTTTTTTGGACACTTGAATTTTACTAGAATAACTGTATGTTTTCGGCTGGTTTTCGGTACTAAAAACTGTATATTTTCGGCTGAAAAACTCACCCAGTGGGTAATTTGGGTCGCTTTTTTCATTTCTGGAGCCCATTTTCACCAAGGTTTCCCTACCAAATGAGATATCCACCCCTAAAGTGGGGTATATTTTCATATAATTTTCAAAGAAACTTACGTAAAAATCATATACTCGAGTATTTGACTTTACAACCCTTCCTCGGGGTGTCATTAGTAAGCAAGGGGGTGATATAGCATGGAACATGTTTATAGGGAGGGGGTACTTCAGAACTTAAAAATTAAGGGGGGGGGGGGTCAAATTTGTCCTATTTAAGGGGGGGGGGGTCAAATTTGTCCTATTTAAGGGGGGGGGGGGGTCAAATGAGACTTAGAATAATTAGGAGACTTTCAAAAATCTGGGCTTAAAGACTCAAGGATAATACAGGTTTATGGAATAATATCGATTAAGGGACATAATAATTCATGTTTAGGGAATCAAAATAGTTTGGCTTTAGAATCTTAACAGCTAGTAAGGTGATAATTACAAATTATAAAATTAGAAAATTGTATTTTAATGTTGCGTAACATTTGTATTATACCTAGTCCGCAGCTGGAAAAAAATGAATTTTGAAAATAACCAGGGCCGGTATTTCAATTAATAATTATCTTTCTCAAAAACATTTAAAAACTTTTTTGCCATGCATTTTAATAATAATTTAAAATATATATACTATTAATTTCGGATTTTCTTAAGGGTGGCAAAAAACACTGAAAAACATGAAAAATTTAACGTATCACGTGCTAGAAGGGGTTTCTAGCCTAATGTAGCTCGTGATTCGTTAAATTTTTCATGTTTTTTTTAGGCTAGATCTAATGATACGAAAAAAGCTTCCTTTTTTTCGTGCCCTGAAGCATTTTCCCTCGAAAGTTCGTACTTCTATCATTGTTTCAAATTTATACAAAATATAACCAACAAATTGAATGTACTAAAATAAGATTTTTACCAAGGCAAACATAAAAAGAATTCTAATATTAAATTAAATTATAATTATTATTAAGTTATATTAAAATTTTACGATACATCCTTGCTGCACCAAACCTTATCCCAAGCGTGGCCACTGAATTTTTCATGAAATTGCAACTCTGAATTAATTACAACCTTTAGGAATAAATTTAAATTGTTTTTATAAATGTTTTATAAAAGCGAGTAAAAGAGCATAATAAATAATTTGTTTACCAATTACAAAGCTTATGGTATAGTGATTATTAAAGATTATTGACCATGAAGGGTAATAAATTTATAACAACATATTTTTATTTTGTTGTAAGCTTTCGTTGGTATACCACCAACCTCTTCAGACTAAAAAATTTTAAAGCAATTTTTTATCACTGATTTTCTCATTAATGTAGCCAATTAACCAACTGGCTATTTTGGCTAAAAATGACCAATTTTTAAATTGCTGCCAAATTTTTAATTTTTGACAAAAAAGGGTTTATATGTCTCGAAAAATTTCTACAAGCTTCAAGTTTCTAAAAATTTTTTAGTCGTCTCATTTCCTTGAGTCGTTTTCAAGAAATGGCTCTTCAAAGTTAACATTAAAAATAAGCTTTTTTAAAAAATCATAAAATTGGGACTCCAACTACAAATTATCATTTCTGATTAAGAAATAATTGAAAAAGGTAAAGTAAAAAATTTTTTGAAATTTGAAGCTTGTGGAAATATTTTAGACTTATAAAACCCATTTTCGTCAAAAATTACAAATTCGGCAGCAATTTAAAAATTGGTAATTTTTAACCAAAAATGAAATATATTTCTCATTATTGTTAAAAATTCAGATTTTTTTAGTGAATCGATGCTAAATAATGTCCTAAATATTATATTCAAAAATTTTTTAAATTAGATTATTTATAAAAAAGTCTTGATTAATTAAGTACCTCAAAAATTAATGAAATTTCAAGCGCTAATAACTCCGTCTGTAGTCAATAAATTTTCAAAAATTTTTTTTTAATTTTAAGGGACACATAAAATGATCAATGGCTAAAAATATTGAATATTCCAGAAGTTTCGATATCCATAAATTTTTACTCAAAAAATGCTATTTCTATCCACCTGATTCAACCTTAATCCATCATCAAAAAATAAAATATATTTGACCATGTTAGCTTCACTTTCGAAATCTAAAAACGAGGTAGTATTTGCTGATTTAAGGGTGTTTTCTTATTTTCCAGCCCTATTGGACACCGGGTTCGGATTCAGAGGCCCAAAAAACATATAGTAGAGCAAATCTTAGCCTGTAGGGTACTGGGGGTGTTTTTTCAACATATTAAAGTCATCCATAACTATAGATTGTAATTTGATTTCCTAAAGTTAGTGTTCTCCCCATTCTAGTATACTATTATTAAACTTTTTTATTAACTTTTAATTTAAATATTAATTAATATTATTTAATAACAATTTTATTTTAAAATATTTTGCAGAAGAAAACGGCAAGAATTATAAAATGAGTGGATCAAATAATAATGGTACGTTATTCTAAATTGAATTTATTTATTTTAAAATCTATTAGATATTATTAAATAATTATGTTTTGAAAACATTTAGCAGGAAAAACTTGCGATTTTATCAGTTTTCTTTTCTCCATAATATCTAAGTGCTGCATATGGGTCAGCAAGAGTAGTTCTAAAAACTCTGATGAAAAAGGTGCGATATACTTTAATGAATTTAATTTTTTTTTAAACTATCAAACTAATTTAAAGTTTTTTTTTAGATGATGAATCTACAAATGATGAAACCACTTACGACAGACTAGACTTTCAGCAAATAAACGATGAAACCTTATTTATTAAACGTCTAGAAAGATCAAATTTGTATTTAAAAGAATTGATCCTAAACGGTATGCGTCAGATCAACATCAACTGGTCCCATGTTATTGAAACAATAAATTCAATTCAATTTCCTAGCATTGTTTCGATTGAAATACAAAATATCCCGTATTACAAAAAGCCTCTGCTGGAAATAGAAAATTTTGGCGACGCAAATTCACTGAAAACTTTAATTTTAATAAGAACAAACGCAGTTTGTACACAAAGTTTGTATAAATTTTTATTAAAATTAAAAAATTTAAGTATTTTAAATTTAAGTTATATTAATGTAGATTTCAATTTAGTATTAGATGCGTTGATAAAAGCAAATGTTGATAAAATTGTAAGCCTAACAATTTTAATAAACCTTAATCAACATTTAGATTTTGACAAATTAAAAATTTTCATTAGCCATCAAACAAATATTAAAAGATTAGAACTGAATAGAATATCTAACAAGCTACATGGTACGCTTATGGAGCTTGAAAATCTCGAAGCAATAAGGGCTGAGAAAATAGATATTGATTTTTTTAATATATTAGATAAAATAAAAAATTTAAATTCAATATGCGGTTATGTAGAAAATTTTAACACACAAATTTTAAACCTTTTTAACTGCAACTATTTAGTAAATTTAGATTTAAAACTAGACAATTACGACTTGACGCTACAACAGATAAATGGTTTCGAACAATTAATAAATTTAGAATCTTTAAGTTTAGAAAGAGATCACCGGAAAAAGTCGTTAAAATATATTATTGATTTATTACCAATAACTAAATGTCAAAAATTAAAGTTTATTAGATTGATAGGCCTGAATTTTCAGGAAGATAAAAAGGATACATTAATTTTTCCAAATTTAGAATATTTGGAAATATCCTTTTCAAAAATTTCAAACTATTATTTGGGTATTATTATTTCAAGTTCAGTTAATTTAAATTTTCTTAAAATTAAAAGTTGTTGTGTATTAGATAACAAATTAATAGATATTATAAATAATATTACAAAAGAAAATTTAAGGACTTTAAATGTAGAATTTTCAGAAGTAAATATTGACAAAAATAAATTAGCCGATGTGACATCTTCAAAATTATTTGTAAAAATGGATTAGAAAAAATATATATTTTTTAAAAATTTTAAGTATATTATATGTTTTTAATTAAATTTTATCAATTTTCTGTGACCAGCGTAAACCTGCAAATATTTTGTAATTTTATGTTTAATAAATAAATATACTCATTCAAAAATTTATATTTTAACCATAGTTTTATTAAATTTACCTGATTACAAATTCATTCTTTAATATATATCATAGCATACTATCAATCTATTTATCGTCTATTTAATAATAAAAAATCGTTATCAATTGAACAATAATTTTTCCAAATAAATTTAAGTATGTACTTTAAAAATTATTACGAAAAGAAAAGGCTATGATACACCCATTGCTCTTGAGATAACCGCCTGAAACAATTTTGGGACAGGTAACATGATAAAACTGAATCATGAACAGCAGCAGCAAGTGCTGCCCTAAAATTGCCATTTTCGCCGAAATTTGGTCAAAGATTTTTTAATATCAGCTCTATTCGAAAATTTGTTTAATATCATACTTCTTGGAGCCATACGTTTCTCTAGATGCTGAGGCATAAATAGTTGCATTACCATCAATCCCAGGAATTTCAATATATTCTAAGGTTTTACAATTCTTCAATGTTAGCAATAAGTGAATTATATTTTTCTCTCGATTTTTCTCATCCCCAGTTACACTCCTTAAATGTATAGATTTAATATTTTTGAAATTAACAAAACAATATTCTCCTGCCGACGATAACTTATAGTCCAAGTATTCAAGTGCTAACTCTTCCAAATTTTTACATTTTGTTATTTCCTTAATACAGACATCAGTAAAATCATCTATACTACAATTTAATGTTTTCAAGTTATGAAAACGAGATAAATAAGGTAAGAGATTTTCATCTAATAATATCTCGTCCATAACTTCTACATTACGAGACAGAGAATTCATTACATTTTTATCAATTAATGTACGGAAAAATATTTTACGTAACTCGTTTTGCTTAGAAAGTAATTCAGCTAATTTGTCAGATACGGAAGCATGAGACATAAGAGTAAAATCCTCAATATTTTTGCAGTCAGATAGTATCAAAGCATTGAGTACTAGATTAGCATCATACGAGTTAATAAAAAGTCGTTTCAAATTTTTAAGATTATCAAAGCTAATATTTTCGAACGTACAATGAACAAAAGACAAATCAGTAACATTTTGAAAATTTATTAGCCTGCAATTGATCAAATTTAAACGGTTCAAGCAAATACTTGTTATGTTAGACATTTTAAACAGCAACGAACTAATTATTTCATTGGCGCATTTTGATTTAATTTTATTAAATTGAAACAAATCTAAAGCTTTTATATTACCACAATATTTTAGGATTAAGTTTTCTAGTTTCAAAAAATCAATTTTTTCATTAAAATTTTCTATAGCAATCGCTTTCAAATAAATTCCGCATCTTTCTAATAGAAATGAGGTTATCTGCATATTGTTTCCCTTGAAGTTTTTTCGTTCCCTCGATGTCATTAAAATTAAGTCGCTTAAAATACCAAGCGTAACAACGTTATTCATATAGTTTTTACTGGTATTTCTCCATTTTCGACATACAAAAGGAACATTGAATTTATCCGCTAGTGGTAAATGCTTAAATATATGTATTAGAGAATCTTCGTCTAACTCGTTGATTCCCATTTTTTCGGTACTCAAACCAATTTTTTCGAGATTTAATTGGTCAACTGCTTTTGATTCTACAAAAATTATATTGATAAAATTGCTGCTTTAACTACATGGCTAGTTTGCTGCGCTAGCTGGATTCAAATTTTTTAAGGTATGCTTAAAATTTTAAAATTTACCGAATCTTTCGAGGAATCTTTATAATATTTATCAACGGCGAAATTCTGGCGAAATTAAAAACTTTATCAGAGGCGAGGAAAGAGGTGGGGAGCAGTATTAAAATTAAAAAAACAACTTGAAAAACGATAAATTTTTAAAGAATATTATTTAAAAAAATATGCATTTTTTGCGTTCTCCACGCGGGGCGGGCGTGAAGAACGCTTCTATATATTTTTTTAAGTGATATTTTTGGGTTTTAGCTTCTGGTAAAAAATAGAAGCAAATTTAAAAAATTTTGTACTTTCAAATTTTGATTACAGCAAACTAACCATTCATAATGAAAAATTATTCTGTCTTCGGCCAGAGAATCACTTGCCACAAGATCGGCCTACACCGAAACTCCAGTCAAAATACAGGTGGGGGGGGGGGGGTTGTATTGTTTCTGGCCACCACTAGGTTAGGTCTAGAATTAATTTTTTGGGTCGCTGATCACGAAAATCAGGGTCTTTTTTATGCGAGATTGAGGCTTCACTTTTTAGAGGTAGTTTTGGCTAATTTAAGGGTGGAGGTCTAATTATTCATAAACAATACCTCAATAATCGGGATCAGCGACCCGAAAAACCCCCCTATATCAAATTTTAGAGGGCTAGAGTGAATGTAGCGAAAATGCCTCTTTTAGGGGTAGTTTTCGCTAATTTAAGTTTTAAGTCCCAATTTCTCATAGAAAAGTCCCGTATTTTCGTGATCAGCGACGGAAAAAACTTATATTAGACTGAATCTGGTGGTGGTCAGAAACTATACAACCAAACCGAGAACCAAACCCTTATTTTGACTGGAGTACAAGGCCTATATAGTAGTAGTTTTATTAAATCTTACCTTTCGAACCCATTTTAAACTATTATCAACTTGTTTTACTAATCTACGAGTCTGGAATTCTATATTAATTAAAAATTTTAGATTTTGAGAGAACACCGCTAAACAAAGATTACTTTACTTCAACACTAAAAAATAAACGCTAGCGCCAAGACTCTGTGAAGAACTGAGGCTGGATACTATTAAATCTATTCAAAAAACAATATTTAAGTATTTAAAAAAAAAGGCTCCAATTTATCCAAAAACGTATAATCAAAAATGATTATAATATCTTTCTGTCTGGATAAAAATTGTTTATTTTACTCTTTGCGTTGAGACTAAATAATACCCTGTAATGGAAATTCTGAAGAGGATTGGTACTTCCTTAAATAATCTGAATAGACAAAAATATTATTTATTTTTAGTAATTGTAATATTTTTCCTATTATTTTTCAAAACATAAGTTTTTCGACTCACATTATCTTATCTTGTCTAATTAATTATTTTTTGAAAAAAGGTATTTTCGATTTTTAATTTATTTTTCCAAAATATTTTTTATAAAAATTTTATCACCTCAAAAGATTCAATTTTTTTTCTTCAAAAAACTGCCAAAAATTTTAATAGAAAGTAAAAATATACCTCTCCCATACCACCTCATTCAGGTAAAAAATTGTATCCTTACCAAAAAAAGATGAATCATGGATAACCAATATGTACTCTATTAATTAAATATTATCTAAATAATGATGGCTACATTTAAAAATTGAATAATATTCTGAAATTCCGGAAATATTTTATCTTTTTTTGTCTGATATTCAAAAAATAAATAATTATCTAAAATTAAATAAAGCCATACTAACACATACCTTTCAAAACCACATTAATAATTATTCTAAATGACAAAAATGAATAAATTTAATTTTTGATTCCTTTTAATAAAAAATTCATAAAATCCAAGAAGTAACAAATGATTTATTTCCGCATAAAAAAATTTATATGTGTAGAAAAAAAAGATACTCTAAAATATCTTTGAATTATTAGCTATATTTTTAACGAGAATCAAAAAAAAATATTGAATATTGCTTCATATAAAAGAATTATTAATACGAAATTCTTCAATCGAGCATGAAATCGGCAAATCTTCTTTTGTTATTAATATTTTTATAGAAATAGTACAAAATAACTTTTTTTTTTAATGAACTCATAAAATAATCCTGAAGTATACTAAAAAAAAAAATATGTCGAATTTATCGAATAGAATCGTAAAAGAAAAAAAATAAAATTAAAAAAAGTATCGAGTGAACTTAATTTTACTCGGATAGACCTAATGACCTAGTGCAATTTTTTTTTCCAATATTCCATGCAAATGCACAATATTTTCTTTTGTTTTAATGCTTCTATCTTTTTCAGATCGTTAAATTAAAAGATTCGTTTAATATTTTAGGGAAATTATTATTAATTTGAAATTTAACCAACTGTGTTAATCTGTAGAATTTTATATTATTCGTTAGGTTGAATTGTTAAAATTAATCTGTTTCTGTTAATGGGTTGCATAATTATGATTTAATTTAGGTATTATTTTTTTTACTATTATTTTAATTATCAAAAAGTTGGGTATTGATTTTGGACCATATCTGGATTTAATTTTTATTTTAACATAAGTGAACCCCATTCAGTACGAGTCTGTGAGTTTGTTATCTCATTCCAGGATAAATAGCCTAAATTTAAAGTCAAAACACATTTTTTCACACAGAATTGGGTCAATTTTAACCCTAGCCCAATTCTTCAATTAATATTTTAAAGGTTTGTTTACGTTTCAGAAACACTAATTTCAAAATAATTTTTTAAGTTCATAAAATTATCAGTGGATGTTTTAACTAATAATTAAAAATTTGCTATCTGAGAAGCGTAGCAAAATATTGGCACATCGAGTAAATTTTCTAATAGGCAATAAAGCATGAATAAAAAATCGAAAAAAATCTAAATAAATACACAATAAAGCATTTGAATGTGTATATAAAACAGTGTAAAATATAAAATTTAAATATAAAATGTGAAATTTTTAGAACTCACCTCATCTTTAACGTTTCTTTGTTGTAATCCCAAGCGGCACATTCGGCATCCACATAATTTCTTTTCTCTGATAAATTCCTGTAAATATTCTCTTTCATTTTTATCTTTTTCTCTAGTACTAGGAATTTGTGGTGCAGCTGGGGGAGGTGGTGGTGGTACTGGCGGTGGTAACGGACTTGTCGCAACCTCCAAACTATCAGAACTAGAATTATGTCGTCTAGGGGGTGTAATGTTCGAAAAATTATTTTGGCTTGGATTTTCTGAATTATTAATCATTGACATGTAAAGAGTTTGTAAAAAATTTGAATTTACAGAATTGTTTTGATTTGGATTTGTTAATGGTGAACTTGGTCTATGTGGTGGTGTTGCTATATTTGTTGCAGCGTTTGCTGTGGTCAGGTAAAGATCGTGTACTGATTTTGAATTCATTGGACTTTGACTTTGAGGTTCTGGTTTCAAGAAATCATCGAGTAAGTAAAAACTTTGAGCTCTAGCTGCTCTTGTGGATGAGGAGGTAGTATAACTATTACGATTTGCTGCAGAATCGCCACCTGCATGTTGCGAGTCTATTTTTTTATTTTTTATTTCACAGTCAATATCTTTGTTATGATTATTTGAAAAATCGTTCCATCCTTGGGACCATGTAAATGTACTTTTTGAAGTTTTCTTAGGTAAAAATTCATATTTTTCATCACTTTTAAATGAAGATGAATGACTACTTCTGGGGTAACCACTAGTTAATTTTGTTCCATTAATAGTTATTGATGTCTTCTTAGGTGATTCGTCATTGCATACATTGAATGAACTACTTTTAAGATCTGAAGAATTTTCAGTTTCCGTAACTGGTGACTTTAGCAAAGCACCTAAAGATCTCCACCTACGATCTTGACTATTTGAAGAAGCTGATTGACTGGATTTAACAGTAGCATTGGTACTGTTCTGACGACTTGGAGATCCAATGTAAGAATTGGCTGTTGACCATTTACTGCCGTATTTAGCATCTTTTGATGGAGATGTCTTTTTGACAGGTGACCCATAATTTGTCCACCTTTTTTCTTGCAATGGTGAACCTAAATAGTTACCTTTTGAGTAAACTGATGAGGAATTCAAGCTAGAGGGTGCTTTATTTTCCATTGAAGTGGTTCCATTTGAAACTGGTAGAAAATATCCTCTTTCTGGGTTATTTTCAGAACGTACAAACATAACTTCAACTGGTGAAACTGGTCTTAATGGATCATGCGCTGGTGAAATAGTAGTCGTCGAATGAAAATTTCCGCTATTACTTTTTAACCAATTGTTAGAAGCATTAACACTTCCAGTTTTGTTGAAACTAGTATCACAATTATTTGAGGAAGAAGCTGTAGCAGAGCTTCTAGTGTAATATCCACTTTCAGGATTACGTGAACGCAAAAACACTGAATTAGTGCTTCTTAATCTTGGTCTGACTTTAACAAAACCATAATCACTGGAAACTAAATGAGGTAAATCTGAATCATCTACAGAATCAGGATTATTACGACCACATCTAATGCAACTCGTTACTGAGCAACCACCAAAACTATGTTGGTTCTTTTGATGTTGGTAGGAATATTTACCATTTTGTTGGTGAAGTGGGTTAGGTTGTTGGGGTAAAGTAGATAATCTTGATCTATGACCTTCACCTGAACCACGTTGCAAGCAAGAAAAACTTGCTGAATGCCTTAAACTCGATGGGGGATTGCCTAATTGACTAACCCCTAACATTTTTTAACATAAAAAAGCAAATTTTTGTTTTGAAATAAAAACAGTCAAATAATTGATTTATGAAATTAGAAATTTAAAAAAATGTAAAATTAATCATCAACTATGATACAATTGTTTGGAGGTGTGACATCCGTTACTTATTAAAAAAAATTGTGGCATTTGTTGTTGTTGTTGTTGATTGTAATTATTGGCAGTGTGATGCATAATGTATGGCCTTAAATACTTATTAAATAACATGTTTAATAAATAAAGGCAGAAAATGAATATAACTAGCTAATGTTGTGATGATGATTTAACAAAAACCTAGAACAAAAAATTAAAAAATGGCTAAGGGTAAAAAAATGAAAAAATTGCAAATAAAAATATAAATTTTTTTTAATGATTTAAAATAAATAAATGCTTATAATTAATGAAGAAGAAGCTTTTGATTTTTGGGTGAAAGGTAATTTTAAAAAATATAATTGGCGCATTTTTTTAAACAAAATTAAGATTTTATTACTAGCATGATTAAATAATTATGAGTGAATCGTACATTTTTTTAAAATAATTCCTGTAAATTTGAAGAAAAAAGTAATTTATTTGCGAAAAATTAGCGATTTTTCTGAGGATTTTTCTTTAAAAATTGTAAATATTTCGCAAATTAACTATTTTCTTAAATTTATAGAAGTTACTTTTAACAGTGCACTTTTTAGCCAACTAAGAACTCTTCGAAAACTCTAGGAAATTCGAGGCAAAATATTTGCAAGAATTCTAAGTTGGTCAAGGGGCTCTGAAGCTCAAAAGAACCTGAAATCAGTTTTTTTTTTATTTTTAACAATTGATTTAAATTTTGATAAAAAAACAAATTAAACTAACCTAAAAGAAATTATTTAAATTCTTGAAGGAATGATAATATTAAACATTTTTTTTGGACTAGTTTAATTTTTTTTTTATTGAGGAGGGCATGAGCCCCATTTTTTTCAATTAAATCAATCGTTAAAAGTAAAAAAACTGATTTGGGTCTTTTTGGCTCCAGGGTCCGTTAAAAGTCGAAATGAATGAATGAAAATGAATGAATCAGCTGTAAAAATAAAAAATATCTGAAGAAAAAAAATAGCCTAACACATAAAACTAAAGCAGTAATAATTTTTAATTATGAATTAAATTAAAAAGAATAAAATTTCTATTCCAACATAAAATGATTCAACTATCAAAGAATTCATTAAAATTAATAAAACTTAATTAACTTAAAACAAAAACAATAAAACTACTGTGCTTTAAAATATAAAAATATTGAAAATTCTGCAAAAAAATGAAAACTAAAGCAATTTAAGTTTCTCATTATCTATTACAATAAACGTCATTAATTCGTGTTTTAATTAATTAATAATAATTGATATAAATAAACTACGACATTTAATGATAATTTAATTAATAATAATTATTTTTTTACGTCATTTAAATATTAAAATTTATTACTAATAAAAAAAAAGTGAATGGAAGATTATCATTTTTTTTCAATGAAAATCTAATTTCGTAATTTTTTTTTACTCGTATTAATTTGCTTATCCTTTTACTCGTTTTTTTCAACCTTGTGTTTTATAGATAAAATATTTCTCTCAGTGTACATGTTACATAAAGATTTTTAAATATACAACTTTTACTTTTTTTTTTATTATTTAATATAAAAATTAATTTTATTTTCATAATTAAAAATTATAATAAGATCCAAGAAATCTGTATTGTGAAAGTTTTGCAATAAAATTCGCAAGATAAAGAAAAAATAACAAGAAACGACGTATGGTAAAAGTAGAATTTTTAGCAAGAAACTTTTTTCATACAGAAATCTTACTTATCGACTTACACTCTGTGACTAAGAAAGTTATTTTTTTTATTTTTCTTGAAATTTTTTTAAATTCATCAAAAACTAATTAAAATTATTGATTAAGTAAAAAAAAATTAAATTAATTATTATTTACTCACATAATCTGATAAAATTAATAAAAATTCATAAATTTCACAACCCACGTAAATACAATAAAGAAAGTTAACTACAGCACACGTTAAAAAAACTGTATAAATTATTGTCTCAATTATAACTTCTAAAAAAATTGAGATATTCAGATAAGAAACACGAATTTTAAAAAAATGGCTGAGGGTTAAACTTTTTCTTAAACAATTATAATAAAATTTCTATAATTTAAAAAATAATTAGACTAAAAAAAAGTTAGTAAAAAAAATTATTATCAAAACTTTTACTGCATAATAAAATTGTGTGTTATGTCTCCTGGGTACTCAAAAAGAAAAAAAAATTTTTTTACGTTATTGACGTTATTTCAGTCACGCAATATAGCAAAAAAAATATGCACGTTTTCGTCGCGTTTTAATATCCCATATAAATAATTTTTGTACAGAGAAGCCATCAGGCGGTACAAGACATAAATTTGGCATTTTTATTAAAATTTTCCATTATTTATTAAAAAAATCAATAACTTGTGTCTGGTAGTTGAAAATTTCTTTGATTTTTATTCATACACGTAGAAAAAAAATGTATACATAATTTAGAATTCTTTTTAGAAACTTTTAAGTATAAAAATAGTAGTAAGCAGAGCATACCAATCATTAGCGCGAAAATAACTTTAAAAAATTCTTTAAAATTTTAAATCTTAACACATCTTCATGCCAATGACCACTTTGTGTTTACTTTCACAAAAATAAAATAAATTTTTTTTGTACTGATAAAATTAACATTTTTTTATTATATGCTGGCTCGATTACTCATGTTTTAATTATTCATTTTTTAATAATTTACAGTAAGTTTTAACGAATTTTTTTGACCCTGTGAAATATAACAGAATATTAATTTTGATTAATTTTGACATCGCTAAATTTAAAAAAATATGAGTTCGAAATAAATTTATATCAAGCGAGTCTTTATATTGATTTATAAAAATTATTCTCAGTGTAAAGACACTGCTTGCATACGAAAATAGTAATGCGACATTTTTTGTGGGTCGAGTCAAACGAGAAGTTCAAAGTTACTCTGTTGCACTCGTTATTTCCCTAAAAAAGTTTTTAAAAAATTACGTTTCAGATAAAAATAAACTTTTCCCTTGTTGGGCGCCACCTTTGGTGCCACTAATCGCATGAAATATTGGCTTAAAATGAAATAAATTTATTTTTAGTACTCTTGGGGCAAAAAATTGCCAAAATAAGAATAAATGATAAATCAGGGCTAATTTTTAAGTGTCATGAACTTTTAAATATTTTTGTATTTTAAAATAGTTAAAAGAAACTGAAAACTTCATTTTGGGTGGAGTCAGAAAACCAATGTAAATTGACGAACAACAAGTAACAAAGGCAATAAAAAATAATTATTACTGTAATTAATCTTTTACAGTTCAAAAACGTTTTTGTTGAACATTATTCAATCAATGCTAACGACTAACTCAAGCGGTGAATACAAAGGGCGAGAAAGGGCTTGCTGAAGACAAAGTTGTAATTAACAGAAACTTATGACTTGAACTTATATTTTCGATAATTTTAGAGAGTAATTACAATCAGAAGTAGTTCAATAGTTATTACAAGCTTTTCCGTTTATTAAAGACTGACTTTTCTTTGCTGTTAATTACAGCCCAACCTTTAAAACTATGTAAGTCACTGGAAATAGTATAAACTACCGACAAAAGGAGGTCATTTGTCAATTTCACACAAATGAGATTAAAAATTTTTGAATTATATATAAACAAATCCAAAAATAAATTAAAAGTAGTACAAAAGTGTACAAAAGAGTCATTTGATAAAATCTTCCTCAAAACGCCTTCATCAATCTCTTACCACTCCTTGCAATAACATTATGACTATGCACCTGCTTCACTGGTATTCTTCTAATTCTCTCTTCCTTGACCAAATCTTGATGTAATCTTTTTTATTTAACCAATTTAATATGCTTTATCTTTCAGATATTATTTTTATGAACAAGCAGGTGAACAAGGTAAAAAGTGCATACTTCCTAATTTAATCTTCTGGACATTTTCAATGTAAGCACTTATTTTTTGCTAGTCAACTCACTTGCTGGTCCAGTTTTTTTTTTAATTTTTGCTCGACTTTTGCATATGCAGCGAATTTTTTTTTCTTTATTTCAATAAGCAAAACAATAATTTAGAACTGGTATTAAATAAATATAACTATATCCATATCCATTGCTTCTGAGATTTGTTCTTATGCGAGTGCTGTGACTTTCAGGAAACCGTTCAGATGGTCTAAGATACACAACTAGCCGCCGAAATCTTAAATTTTTAGACCTTTGGCCAAGTCCATTATACCAATGGAAAACCTGCTGGTTTTGGAAAGACACCAAGGTGAGTCTCTTGAAATCAGGCTAAATTTTTACATTACTCTACAAAGATTTCTGATAATACACCCAAAGTTTAGCCTATGTCCCATTGTCCCGTGGGAAGGGGGAGCCTCCTCCCTTAATTTTTAATTACCAAGGTGAGCAAAATAAAACCTGGACAAATTTTACACACGTTTTGGCTGCCTGCCTACATTAAATGCTCGAGTAATTGAAAATACATTACGTCACATTCATGTAACTGCTCAACAGTTACACGTGTCATTTTCAATAGCTCGTTCAATAGTTACTCATTCCTGGTTCAGACTGCATAAATTATTTAAAATTAAAAATGCAAAAATTTCTATACGATTCAAAGCAATTTTTCTGCTACTTTGTTTTATACTTTTCTCCAGCAGAAAAAAAATTTTCCCCTTGCAGATTTTAATTTTCTCTATTTTCCGAGACTATACCATTAGGGGGTATCTAGTTTTTTTATTCGGATCCGGGGCTTGGCCTCCAGAGCCTCGAAGGTTTTGTGCCCATTCGACCCTCATCGATCCAGCTTCTCGTAGGGCAGAGTATCTGGTTTTTACAACGGGGCTAGGGGGCTAACAAATATATTATATTCAAGTTCCAATTTGTCTGAAAGATTTTGAAGTCCAAAATAAAAAAATTAATATTTTTAGAATTAGGGTTTAAAATTCATTGTTACAAATAACAGAAAGTACAATGTAAGTAGAGTTGCAAATGTAGGTCATAAAATTTACTATCCTGGAATAAAACAATTATTTTAATTTTATGCGCTGATGAATTTTGTTTTTTTTTTTAGCCTAAATTTGAAAAAAAAATTAAGCTAAATCAGGCAAGCCAGAAAATTGTTGTGCAATTACAAATGGTTGATCTTTATCTGTTATGCTTTGCTGCGCCTACTCTACACTTTAAAGTGTTTATCTTAACATCTAAGACATTTTTTTTTAAGTTCACTTGCGTTTTTTAATAAACAGTTATTTTTATATCAATTTTTTTTGATGTTCTGTGTTAAAACGGTATCCTTAAACTCACTCAATTAGCGAGAAAGTGAGCAAAATTAAATAAAACCCCCCATAAAACCTTACTGAATTTTAGACTTCAAAAAAAAATTTCTCTCATCTTCATTCCCCAAAATTGAAATATGACTAAAATCTTAAAAAAACTTAACATAATCTCCTTCGTGTAAATTTTCAAAATAATATAAAATAACATAATCTTGAAACATTGTATTTAACAAACTTTATTAAATATCATTTTACTTATAAATGCAACTGAAAAAAAGCGAGGAGAAAAAAAATATAATATTTAAATATAATATTTATAAAAAAGCATTTCTTGCATAAATATTTAGTTTATTAATGATTGTTAGACATGGTGTAAACTTACAAATAATGACATAAAAGATATAAAATGCATTTAAAATTACATGTTTGGATTTTTATATATTAGTGTGGTCATTATTTTTGTAATTTTTTGGTGCTTTTATGGGTTTTTACAGATAATTAAGATTCTTTTGGTGATATATAGGGATTTGAAAGTCGAAAAATTATTCTCTTAAAATCTGACGAGTAAAATTAGTACCAATTAAAAATTGGCTTCTGCACTAAATTTTTTAGAAATTAATATTTTTGGTCATTTTTGGCACCAAAACTAAACAGTAACATCCAACCTAATATAAAAAATTAAAAATTCACATCATACACATTAAAATCATCAGAAATTATTTATTATAAAATACACAAGGACACATCTTTACACATAAAATTACATACTTTTACTTACAAACACACAATTTTTTTTTTTCAATAAAAATTAATCAAGTGGAAACGCGTCCGTTACATTATATGAATTCCATCATAATAAAATAATTTCCTTTACAAAACTTTTTTTATTTATATAAAAATAATATTTCGTAATTAACCTCCATAATAGAGAGAGAGAGGGAGAGAGTTTTTTATGTATTTATATTGTAAATAATAAGAGTTAGTAAGCATGCAAATATTGTAATAATGAAAGAATTAGAGCATTAGATACAAATTTTTTTTTTTATTATATTTTATTATGTGTCCTATATTATATTAATGTTCGATAATAATAATTTATTCATAGATATTATTAAGTAAGTGCATGTAAGAGAAGAAAGTGAATTTCATTAAAATTTATTATTATTGTTATTATTATTTATGTATGTATATAAAGAAGTGTAAAGTGTATTAGGTGTGTGTGAATTCTAATTTTACGTAATTTTGTATTAATTAATATAAGTATTCTTGAATAATGTTGGGAACATTTTTTGGTTGGTTCAAGTTTTACTGATTTGGGGTTATGGGTTTGGTTGGGAAAGGTGTGGGAAATTTTGTATTTTTGGGTTTTTAACAGGGTTTTTAAGGATTTTAATGATTTAATAGGGTTTTTAATAAGGTAACTAAAATATAGACTTTTTTTATTAAAATAGAAATAAAAATAATAAGAAATTGAAACATAAGAAGTTTTTTGGGTCCAAGAGCTAGATATAGTCGAAAAAATGAATTTTTTTTGAAAATATTTGGTTCATTGTCGGATTTATCATCTGAGCATTTTGCTTGAAATTCTTATAAGTTCAAGCAAACGTTAAGCAAAAACGTTAAGTAAAATGTTAAGGAAATCACTTTAAATTTTAAGCAGAGTAACTACTAAAAATAAGAGTTTAGCTACAATAATACCCCCAAAAAATAAAAATAAAAGAATTTTTACAAAATTTTAAATTTTTTAAATTTCACGTTTTTTCTCCAAAAAGCAATCAAATTAGTTAAAAACTGGAATAAAATAAGTTTCCTTGACCAAAAGGCCCGGAAATGTTCGGTGAAATGAATTTTTTTGAAATTTTTATTTTTTGAAAAAATTTGAAGGTGTAAAAAGGTGTACCCCTTTAAAAATTTTCAATTTTTCGAATTTAAAAATTTTTCATTTTTTGGGCCAGAAAGGTTTTGAAATCATAAATAATCGATAAAAAATAAGTTTTCCAAGTCAAAGAGCTAAAAAAAAGTTCAAAAAAATTAATTTTCATAAAATTTATAATTTTTCGGATTTTTAAATTTTTCATATTTCCGGCCCGGAGGGCTTCAAATTTGCCATAACTTGATATAAAATAATATGCCAAGGTTAAAAACTCCCAAAAAACAGAAAACAAATGAATTTTTGCATAAATTATAAATTTTCAATTTTTAAGATTTTTTGTTTTTTCTTGTCAGCGGCCGTCAGAAAGCACGTATTTCCCGACCGCAGTGCCATTCAAAAATACGTGTTTTCTTGCCACTGACGAAGAAAAATTATTTTTCTCCCTCGCTTGTAAACAAGATTGCCCTAGATCACAGTTTTGCCATCCTCAGTTTGACCTCGGATTGCAATTTACGTTTATTTGTGCGGCCTAGAATAAAAATATGTACTTCTTTTTGAGTTCTATGCTTGTCCAGTTTTGCATGGCACTTTGCTTACATTTAGATCCGGTATCAAAGAAACGAATCACAAATTGACGCGGTTAACGGAAATTTATGTAACTTTAAGTTCAAAACTTATACCCGCCAATGAGAGAACGAAAAAATTTCCTTAGAGCGCAGCTTAGAGTGACAAGGGGGCAGACATAATTTGTCAAAATATATATAACGATCCAAAAAAAAGCCCGTTAAAAAAAATTAAAATTGAGCCAAAAATCCAGCTATCTGATCTCACACATCTCTCCCCTAAAAACGACTTCTACTATAAAAAGCATATTATATGCATAAAAATATAAAAACACATTAAATTGGCCTTAATTATTAGGTGTATATACATATTTTTATTTAATCCAATAATAATAATAATAATGTCAGCATGCCGATCTAAAAAAGCCGAGTAGTATCTTGACACAAGCTGCAACTAATAATAATAACGCATCAAATGATGATACAGTATAAAATATATATAAAAATTGACGAAGGGAAAATGATAGCTTATCATTTTTTCTTCTTCGCCATATTTTTTTTTTTTTGTAAACTGTAAATCCGGTATTTTAATAAATGATATATTTAGATTTATTAATTATAAATAAAAAATTATTTTTTAAATATAAAATTCGTTTCGCTTTCTTCTTTATAAATTATTAACAACACGTAATTTTTTCTTGCTCTTAAAAATTAAGAAAAACACATATTGCGTGTGTGTTTAAAAAAGAAAATATTTTTTTTTTTTAACATTTCAACGTGTATTTTCTTTAATTTTTTAATGATTTATGTATGTATACGTAATTTTATTAATATGAGTGTGTGCGATTGTGTCAATGACATTGAACATGTAATTATACATGTCGAAAAAATGAAGATAACATGAATTTTCATTACGAAAATTTAAATATTGTAATTAGTAACTACTTTAATAATAATTATTGTAATTATACATGTTTGGAATATTTTTAACCAATAGAATTTTTGTATAAAGGTCTGACCTTAACTGTCTGTAACTACTTAAATTTATATGTAGACTTAAAAATTAAATCATTTATTGTTTTTGGGTAATATTTTTGTTAGTTTAAGATATTTTTAACATTTTAATGCTCTCTTCTACTCTAAATACACTTTGAGAAAATTACAAATCGTAAAATTACTATTTTTTTTTTCTGTATAACAGTATTTCATTATTTGTGTATGTGAAAAGTAAATAATCATTTTTGATAATTAAACACGAACAATCATAAAAAAAAACAAATATTTCGTAATTTATTTAGGTATGTAACAGAATCAAATGTATTATTATTATTATTATTTTTCAATTTTTTAATGAGTCATTATAATTAACTAATTTAGGCTCGTTATAATTTTGACATACCATAATTAACGATTTATTATGTACTGATTTAAAATATTGGGATTTTAGTCTTATTAGTCAATTTTTGTAAAGGAATTTTTGGGAAATTTGTGGAAATTAGGGACGTTCACAAATTGATGTATCCAAGTTTTAAAAAAGATTAGCTTGTATTAAATTTTACAGTTTTAGCTAGAGTTTTAGTGCCAAAAACTTACCCCAATGAAAATGGATTTTTTGAAAATTTTGGACCCAACTCGTACCAAAATCTGACCGAAAATATTACCGCCAGGCCCGGAACAACCCCATTTCTCACCGGACAAAATTTCTGATAAATAAATTTATTAGAAATTTATTAATCAATAAAATTGTTTAAAATACATAAAAAAATAATAATAAAAAATTTGTAATTTTAACTCCAATTACATTAGGCGTGTACTTACACTAAAAACTTTCATTTTTTTTCTTTTTTATTAAATAACATCGTAAATTATTATTTAAGTAAAATATACATGCTATATCACTTATTTTTTTATTTCACAAGAAAAAAAAACAACAAATTTTTATTAAAAAATAAATATCATAAATGAAATAAAAAAAAAAATTTAATCTTCAAAAAAAAAATAAAATAAACACATATTTTAGTTAAAAAAATATTTACATGTGTACACAACATATATTTAAAATTATTAATCCAAAAAAATAGGTCAATTATAATATTGGGATATGAAAAATAATTATATGTACAGTTTTTTAGTGTTGTTTTAACGTATAATTTTTTCAAAAATTTCATAAATTTGATTTCTTGATTTTCTATATTTCTTTTATTTGATCTCGCTTTTAATTTAATAATTTTAATTAAATTAATAATTTTTTTATTTTATGTAAACCCGAGTCTAAACCCTAATTCCTTAACCATTATCCTATATATTTTTTATGCAGTTTAACGCATTTGCTGCAGCATAGACGAATATGTGTTTCAAATGAGGTCCTGAAACTTACTGCAGCTGATTCAGTTCAGTATTTTTTTAATGATTTTATCAACTGCTGAAAAAAAACTTAGTAGTACTTCTTTAGAGACGCCTAAAGACCTAATCTCTGCTAATTGTCGCCTAAATTCTAATTTTTATATTTTTTTCAACGGAGCAAAATGGGAGCAAACATGGATGCTAGTTTTTTTTTTTATAATTTAAAGCCTATAATTATTTTAACTAAAATTAATTTTGAAAAGATACTATTTCAGTGATAAAGAAAAATTTAATAATTCATACGTATTTTTATTTAATAACTCGATTAATAATTTTCAAAAGCAGACTTGACAATAGCAATAAATGGTAAAATTTTTTTTTATATTAATTTATGCTATTTCAATTGGTTTGGCTTATTCCAACTATGCGATTAATGCTAGAGAAAGTATATTTTTCAATTTGGTAAATTTATTTGAAATTTATAAGGTTAAAAAAAAATAAAATTTTTCTCGCAAATGAAATGACTTTGTAAACCTATATAACAAGCAGCTGCTGTTTGAAAAATTTATCATTGGAAATTCAATATTTCTCATTGCTATCTTGTTGCTATATAGGGCGATTTCGTAATGTGTTATCTTACTACTAAATTCTAGGGACACTAAAGTTGAAACAATTAAAATTCTGCTTGGAGGCAATTTCATGGATCCTGATCAAACAGAATTTGAATAGATTTTGTGTGATAATCAAGTGTAGCAAAATTTGAATTAATTTTAGAAGTCGTAATTAATTATTTATACTTTAGTGCTCCTAAAATCTATATGCGCTCCATGAAATCGCCCCTTTAGATTTTTGGTAATTTTATTAAAAATTATATTGGTGATGGTTCCTAGTACAGCATTTTAGTGCAAATATTAAAATTTTAAGCAACATTTAATTTTTATGAATTATTTAAGTTACGATTTCATAAAGCATATTCTTACTAGCTTCTAGGGGCACTAGAGTAGAAATAATTAATTATAACTTAAAATTTATTAAAGTTCTGCTCATGTGAAATCCACAAAATCGCCTTGGAGCAAAATTTTAATAAATTTTTATAATTGCTAAGATTCAATTATATTTCAACTCTAGTGTCCCCAGAATCTAGTAAGAATATGCTCCATAAAATCGCCCCTTAAAAAATGAAAGTATTATAAAATCTATTATTAATAACAAATTCAAAATTATAAAAATTATTATTTATTTTCTCAAACTAATAAATTTTATCCATCTAAGAGTCTCCCATATAATTTAATTGATTGCACTTTTAAAAACAGTGTTTCATTGTAAATTAGAAAAATAAAACTTACTTATATACACTGATTAAAATCTTTCTCTTAAATCACGAAAAAAAAAACAAATAGTGTAGATTAAGTATAAATAATTAAGAACAAAGTAAATTTCACTAATTATTTTTTTGGTATATTAACTAAAAGAACAATCTTATAAATTACGTGAAAAGATGCTTTCTAGTGTATTTTATGCGTGTGTGTGTTTTTTATGTACAAGATTAAATTTCTTAAAACCAGTGATAATTCAAGATTAGACCAAGCGTAAACAACAAAAAAAAATTTATTAACTGTTAAAAAATTTTGTTTAAAAAATCATTAAAAATTTCATGGGCGTATATGCATAGTATTAAAAATATTATTTCTAATTATAAAAATGAAAAGAATTTAAACAAAAATCTATTTTTAGTAAAAAGCCATTATTTTAACTCAAAATAAATATAACTTTCGCTGTGTGTGTGTGTGCAGCTTCTCAAAAAAGTAGCAAAAAGTAGTTATTTATAACAATAATAATAAAAATTACACAAAGTATAGCGTGGAAAAAGAGCGCCATCAGTGTTCGACGGACTGAAACTGTTACGAAGGCGTTTTACATTGTCACGGTTATAAATATTACAATGTCTTATTTTTTTTTAAAACAACATAAAAACGCATGACAATCTTTTTTTTTAAACAATAATTTATTTTTTATATCCTTTATTTGAAAAACTATGTTACCATAACTACTATTACTAATAACCTTTTTTTTTTGTGTTTTCTTAGAATTTTAAAAAATTTAATTTCCTTTTAGCGATCATATACTTTGCGTTATAAATTTTATTACACAACAATGTATTTAGATGCATAAGCAGATAGTCTTTTTATTTTATTTACACATAAGTTTTAAAAAATATTGTATTTTTCATGCACAAAAAAAAAAAGTTTCGTAAAACGTCATTATATTTATTATTATTATGTGTTATATTGTTTGTTGTTGGTTGCATGTGTACCTACACCTAACTTTTATAATAATAAAGAAAAAGTTAATAAAATTTCGAAAGTTTATTTAATAAAAACTAGACATTTATTTATTAGTGTTAACATTTTCTCTTTTTTTTTTAATTAATTAATTAATTAATTAATTAAAATACAAAAATTAGCAAAAAAAATAGGTATAACTAAAATATTCATAACCTCTAAAAAATTCAGAAATTAAGTAATTTATTACATTTTAAAAAAATGTTTTAAATGTCATCTCATTAATTTTTTTTAGATTCTATTCAAGGAAATAAATATAAGCAGGTAGGTAATATTATAATATTATAGACGATATAATATTTATAATACAACACCAAAAGGAAAAGAGAGTCATGAGAACCAGTTATTCTGATGTTTCGTGAAAGAAAGAGTTAAACCGGCTTCTTCTTCTTTTTTATTTTTGCTCTTTTCTGATTATTATTATTTAAAAAAAAAAATTCATTTCAACGTGTTTAAACATGAATATATTTTAACATTTTATTTAATAAAATCATAATATTAATTTATTATTAATAAAAAAATGGGATTTATAGGTACTTACGAAGATTACAAAAGAGTATTTATTTCTTCACACAGGACGTTGATCTCTTCTTCACTTTATATGTATTGAGTTAAATTGATAAACAATTATAATACACACTTTAAATATATACTTTTTTGTTCAATAATTTAGATAACAACACAAAAACTGTAAATAAAAGAAACATTGTTTTATTTCACTGTAATACTTATTTTTTCTTTTTTTTTTGTAAAAAAAAATAATAATAATAAATTAAAAAGATGTTTTATGTCTGTTTTCTTTAAAATAAAAAAAATAGGTATGTAACCACGAGGTATGTTGTATAAATACAGACAAAAGTGTATAAATATTTAGCAGACTTTGATAATTTAAAAAAAAAAAAGGAACTTTAGAAATAAGGGATTAAAGTGAGCGGAAACTCTACACACTCTGCTCTTTTGCCAAATGCCATTAAAAAAGATAGAGATACCTATACTACTTTATTCGCGAATCACTTATACATGTATATATATATTTTAAATACACACATATATACACAGAAGCACAAAATTACTACAAAAAAACACAAATTTTTAATTTATAGGTACACTTTAATAAATGAATTTTTTTAATAAAACACCAGCACCATCTTTAATAAATGCATAATTTAAAAAACAAACAATTTATAAACACACAGTAATAATAAAATCTAAACACTTTTTTATTAATTAAATATTTTAATTAACTTTTTTAAATAAAACACAGTTTTTAATATAAACTCTGGATTATGGTGTTGATGACCGAATGTCAGGATGATGCTCTGTTCTTTCTATTGTTGAATCGTGTGTATCCAGAAATACAAGAAATATAAAGCGTCCAAAAGTATTTGTATTTTTAAAACATGGCAAATTTTTTAATAGTATTTGTGCTTTTTTTTTAATTCTTTGCCCTTTTTGTATACATGTAGTACTTCAATATATATATGCATGTAGGTATTAAAATAAAATATATATAAAATGCTCTTTCTTCTCTTTGGTCGCGGAAGAAGATATACAGCAGAAAATAAAAAAATAAGTATATGAGAAAGGATAAGAAAATTGAAATGAAAGAAGAAGAAGAAAAAGAAAAAAAAAAAGAAAATATATAGTATTTATTGTATATAAAAATACATACACAAAATTGTATATATAATAAAAATTTATTTACTACTGCCGACCGAACAGCGCACGGGTTCAGCGGCCGACTGGAAGGATGCAGTCATTGCTGGTTCGCCATGGCTATACACCGCAAAAAACTATACTTGTCTTTTACTTTCTAATACACAAAGTTATTTATTCTCTCTTTCTTATATTATAAACTTTTTTAGCTGCCTCCATCGTTTTAGAAAGACCGTATTCTCGCGGATAAAACTTGCGCCGGGTGGCGGTGGCGTTGGCGGCCTGCTGCTGCTGCAAAGAGAGAAAGACAGAGATAGAGGAGGAAGGTGGATCGTTTATGTATTACCCCACTCACTTTGCTTTTTTTATGTACACTTTTTTTTATGTGTATTTTATGTATATGAAGTATTCCAAGGCAAGTTGACTAAGCCCACCAAATATTTTGTTATTTTGTTATTTAGTTCATTGATAGAACAATTTGCAAAATTTGGCACCCTGTAACTTGATAAATTAGGGCTTCTTTGATTTGAAAACTCCAAGAGGCGTTATAACATTACATTTGACCTATATTTTCAATGCAAGAGCTTAAAGCCCTTTCTATGCATCAGATTAAAAGTCGATACTAATCTTGATAAGTTTCAGTGTATACACGATTAATCGTCAAAAATCCCCAACTACAGGCTTAATTTTTAAAAATATATCATATTATCAAACATTGTAAATTAATCCGGCTTAATAGCCTGAATTTTGATAAATTTTTTGAAATTTTTGCACATTTTCAAAAATTGTTTATTAATTATCCTCGAAAGTGCTACCGTCATGAAAGTTAACTATGCTTAAAAAAAAAAGTTTATTAATAATGGATTCTGTAATAATCCTGCAGCTTTGTTGAGCAAATTGCATTTCTATTAAAAAAGTTTTTAATTTACTTTAATTTTTTCTCTGCAATTTAATCAATCAAGTCGCGTAAAAGCCTGAATCTTAATGTGTATGTACTCGTAGTTTTATACAATTCTGAGCAAAACATGTTAGGAATATTGGGTAAAGATTATTGGAGGGCAAAATAATTTCCAAAAAAATGCAAAATACGTGTTTAATTCAAAAGACTAGCTAAGTTTCTGATGGACACATTAACATGAAAATATAGGCCTACCTTTTTGAATTAGCCATAAGTCTGCAATTTTATGCAATTAGTTGTAAAAGGAAATACATTCGTAAATAATTGTCTGGAAAAATTATTTAAAAAAAATTTTTTGGGGTCAATCATAAAATAAAAACAGCCCATTTTTTCAAATCCTAAATTGCTTTAACTCTGAGCCCCTGGATTACCAATGACCTATATTTAAAAAAAAACACAATAAGAAATTTGCCTAAAAGTACCAATTTGACATGAAATAATCCATATAGTGACTGCGGTACATCGAGAAAAAGAGAGAGGTTAAAAAATTGTGAGCAGACAAAAGAAGAAGCAACTATACGTCAGGTCTATGTTATTCTCACGATAAAATATCTATATATAATACCTAATAATACATAAATTTTATATAGAAAAAATTATAATTTTTTTTTTTTTTTTTTTTTAACAATTATGTGTGGGTGAATTAGCAATTTTTTTATTCAATAAATAGAAAATTTTTATAGGTAAAGTTCTAAGGTAGAATTTTTATTTTGAGATATTTTTTACATTTTTTACATAAAAAAAGGAATCATTTCGAAGAATCAATGTTTAAAGAAGACTTTTTTTTTTTTTTAATAGTTTCCATGGCAGAAGAGCCAAAAAAGAAACATATGCATAATATTTATGAGTATTCGATATTATATATTCCAATATTATGTATATACTTATTTTTCAGGTATTATGTGTGGTTGGTCAAATATTTAAATATTTTTTATTTGATGAAATTTTTGAATAATTAAAAATTAATATTGATAATACAAAATTAAATAGAAAAAAATTATTATTTTTTTTTTTTTAATCAATGAGATTACGTTTGAATATACAAAAGTGTAACAATGGTATCACTGTTTCAAGTTTAACAAACAAACTTTTTTTTTATCTTAATATTAAAAGGTATATTTTTAAAATTATTAAAATTCTCTTGTTACACTTATTTTATTTAAATTGATAAATTTCTAGGAAATTATGATAAAATTAAAGAACAATAAAAGATACTTACAATATTTTTGGAGAAAATAACTCAAATATTGTAAATTAGTTTTATTTTAAAAAAAATAATAATTTTTATATTAAAAATAATATTTATAAATTTTAATTTACTAATTTTAATTACTTCCTATTTAGATATGTGATTGACAAATTCAAGGATTTTACAGATTAAAATTCAATTAAATAATATATTAAATTTAAAAATTTTTAGTTAATTGATTATTTATTTATTTTATATTATCTAATGAGAATTTTCTAATGCTTTTATCATAAAAATCCTTAACAATCCAGAAAAAATTTTATTGATAATTTTATTGATATGATGTACTTATTTTGTAAAAAAAAATTTTCAGGTGAAAATATTTCAAACAAATTATTTAATTTCTTAAATGAATTAATCTAATTTAATAAAATCAAATAAGTAAGGAAAATAAATTTAAAAATTTCAATTAATTTTTTAATTCTCATTTAATATAAAAGATTTTAAATTATTTACAAAATTTGCAATATTTAAAAATAGAGCGCCATAAATTCTTAGTAAGTACCCATAACTTCTAGAGGCAGCACAATACAATGTATAAAATCCCTTTACGTAAATTACCTGTAAATTAAGTCAAAAATTATCTAAGCCTTTAGGCTGCTAAGCCTTTAATACCTTATTACTTACACTTGCATATTTATTCAATAAAAAATAATCTGGAAATAATACACAATACATCAAAAATAACACATGCTCACAAACTCATAATAAATATAAAAAAAAAAGAGAAAGAGAGACAGTGTATAATAATGCCATTTACTGGAATTATTAGCATCAAAAGGTAGGATCTTGGGTAGGATGGGTTAATGGTGAACAACTTGTTGTAATAGTGAAGAGAGGTATAAAAATAAAAAATTTAAGGAAGTGTGTATAAATAATTGTTCAAGAGAGAAATATACCTATGCAAGAGTAGTGTAATAAAAATAAAAATATTTTCTTCAAGATGACGACGTCGATTATATTATAATAGGCGTGATGGCGTACCGGTTTAGAATTAATATGTTTCTTAATAAGTGCCTTTAAAAATCTTTGCTAGTTTTATTTTATACCTATACAAACAAAAAAATTATAAGAATACATAATAATAGAAAGTATAGAAAGAGAAATGTAGCACATAATAATAATTATAAAATCTCGGAGTCACAAACCGCAAGTTAATAAAATAATATCTGCCTATGTCTGAATATTCATTAAATAATATGTGATGTTGATTACAAATTCCTATCCTACCTATAAGTAAATTTTAAATGTGCCTTTTTTTATAATGAAGACGTTTGTGAAGATTTCTTACAAGTAAAATTTACAACATGCAGATTTGAAAAATTTTGGAGCTTTTGGTTAGTATCTTATTTATTGTGTATTTACAAAGACTCCAAAAAATTACATCTGAATGATTTATTTTAATATAACCTAATTTACTAAAATTTGGAGTCTAAAATTGTGTATGCTTTTTCTAAACATCTGCATAATTTTTTAATTCTATACATTTCTCCTTGACATATTTTTATTTCTGTTTTAAATTATATTATTGAAAATGCAGGTTAATACTGATAAGACACAGAGAGAATTGTACTCTTCATTCATACATACATACATGTTTTGTATACATGCATAAGAGCTTTCAATTAGTTTTACACTTCTTTGACTATTTAGATACATCTTTGTCAGTTTACCTATAAATTATTACTTTTTTTTCCACAGGAAAAAAGAGAGCGATTTCTACTTTTTATCCATACATGAATTGTCATTATGAAGGATGTATAAATATTTTATTAATACAACACCACACAAAGGGTTCGTTCTAGTGTAAATTACTGTATAGCATAAACAAAGTCTAGAATTTTCAACCTGTTTTTTATAAACAAAACAAGTATTAATGCTTATCCTACTGGAATAAAACTCTATAATACTCAGAGAGTTTGATATTCTATCTTTAATTATGGAGAGTATGGCATCTGGAGCATCCTCGCTTGATAGTGCTGGAAGTAGCGGTAAGTTTAAATTTTTTTAATCAGCATGTTATTTTCAAAAATATTGTTAAGTATAAAATTAATTTTAATTTTTTATAACTTTTCATTCGTTTTTTCTTTACTTATAAATAATTCTAATTAAAAAATAAATAATTACAACAAATCATGAAAACTCACACGCGTGACCAATATATTTTCTTTCCTGGGTGAAAGTTGGATATTTTATATTGTTTTTTATACCTTAATAAATTTTAAATAAAGTTATGATTTACTTAATTTTAAATTTTCACTTTTATTTCATTACTTGTACCTTTTGAATGTTTGTATATATAATTAGTTATTTGATAATAGTTTTTAGCTTATCATTATTTAAAAAATTTTTTTTGATGTTTAGAATTCATGTAGGACTGATTGTATTTTAAAATTTGTTTATTATCCTAAAATTAATTGAAATTATACAAGAGCAAGTGTTATTTTAAAAGTTATTTATAATTTTTTGCCATCCTTTTGGAATGACTTATAATTTTGTGGCATGCAGAAAGAGATAGTGGAGGCTATGGCAGTGTTGGTAGTCCAGTTGGTGGTCCTGAATGTCGAAGTGACTATGATGATTTGCAAGCACAATACCAAGTACTTAGGCATAAGCACGCTGATGCAATTAGACGGTTTGTTTGTTTGTTTATTTTTTTTTTTAATTTGTAGAATATTTGATTTTTAATAATTCTTTTTTGTCCCTATATCCATAAATTCCATATTTTACATAAACAAGTCATTTAATGTAAAAATAGAATCTAGTATACTCCAGTAAAAAAAAATCAATAATTTGTAAATTATTCATGCAATTTATTTATTATAAAAAATGTGCTTTGTTTATAATCAGATACGAGCTTACTATGAAGGATTTGGAATATTACAGAAATCAACACATTGCAGTTATGAACCAATTAGAAGCAACGTCTCAAGATAATACCGCTCTCAGAAGCCAGTTCAGTGATTTATTAAATGATAAGCAACGACTTGATCGTGAAGTTCAAGCTTTACAAAAAGAAGTATCTGAATTACATTGTCAAAATCAAGAAGTTCTTGTCAGTGATCCTGGAAATACAGATGCAATGAATCAACATTATTTATCTGCGCTACAGAAATATGAAGATCTCAAAGATGAATATGATTCTTTAAGAAAAAGATATGATGACCTAATTTCTTCACACTCATCTACAGTTAATAAGGTATGAAAAACTAAACTTTTATTTTTAAATTATTTCTTTAATTAATCCTAACATTTTTTAAATGCAGTTGGAGTTAGCTACAGAAGACGTTAATCGATGGCGTAAAGACTGCGAAACTGTGGTCCAAGAAAGAAATAATGCTTTAAGAGAACGTAATGGATTAAAGCAGCAATGTACTGCTGCAATTCATCAATGGGATATTGCATTAAGAGAGAGAAATGAATATCGGGAAGCTTTATCAAAAGTAAGTCAACAGCATGAAGATGCAGTGAAAGAAATAAATCAAGCTATGGTTATTAGAATGAAAGCCAATAAAGACATTAAACGTCTAACAGAAGAAAGAAATGCTGCAATACAAGAATACAGTCTAATTATGGGAGAAAGAGATACTGTACATAAAGAAATGGAAAAACTTGGAGACGATTTGACTCAAGCTTATGCTAAGATAACTCATTTAGAAAATGAAAATAAACAATTATTGGAAGAGAAAAAAGCAGCTTCTTATCAAATTAAAACTTTGCAAAGAGAAATATCATCAGCCTTACATGATAGAGACGAAGCTTTAAAAGAATGTAATGAGTTACGTCAGAAGTTTGGTGATTATTCAGAGAATGGAAATAGAGATTCTAAAAATAGACTTGAATTAAATTCTTATAACAATGAAAGAGGTTTAGCCTGTAAAGAAGCTGAAAAGGAAACTAATACAAGAGATTTTGCTAAAAAAGAAAAAGAACGCATGGACAACCTTGATCAAGCTAATATAGAATTAGATAAATTACGTAAATTTGTTGATACTTTGCAGTCAGAACTTGAAGAAGCAGTCCAAGAAGCGGAAGTATCTAAAAGAAGAAGAGATTGGGCTTTTAGTGAAAGAGACAAGATTGTCCTAGAAAGAGAAAGCATTAGAACATTATGTGATAAGCTTCACAAAGAAAGAGATAGAGTCATTACAGACTTGGCAAATGCTCTGCGTGACTCTGATCTATTGAAAAAACAATTAAAAGAATCCTATAAAGAGGTGAAAGAACTTAAGGAAAAATATGAATCCGATGATACTTTACGGGCAAGTCATTATAGACCTAGTGTACATGATTCTACCATAGATTCTGATAATGAATGGGAGGTTGTCACGATTCATTTAGACTTGGGCAGACTAGGTATAGGTGATGCAGATCGTGATTTAGGTCTCATATTAGTAGGAGGACGTGATAGCCCATATTATCCTAATGATGCAGGAGTTTATGTTGCTCAAGTAGCTTCTGCTAGTATATTTGAAAATAAATTACGCGTCAATGATTGTATTTTAAGAGTTAATAATGTAGATTGTTCATCTGTGTCAACTCGTATGATTCTGGAAACATTAAGATCTTGTAATTCTAGTACTGCAACACTTGTTATTAAAAGACGGAGACTTGGTAGAAGATCTTTACGAACCACTCAGCTACCTGTTAGCTCTGTACCACATGGAATTACTTTAGAAATTGGTATTTACATAGCTAAAATTTCACCTGGCAGTATTGCAGCTAAAGATGGACATTTAGCTGTTGGTGATAGAGTTTTAAATGTAAGTTATTTAAAGATTATTAAAATTTTCATTTTTTTACTCATAAAATTTTTTTTAAATTTCAGATTAATAGTAAACCAATGGAAGGTGTTACATCTGCTCATGAAGCCATGACAATACTAAATGATACTTCAACAGACGTTGTAACCATTACTACTCTTAAAGTTTTACCATCAACATCAGCAAGTTCAGAAACGATTCCTATTGAGAGTAATTTCGCGAGTCCAGGAAAACCTAAAGTCTTAAAGAATTGTTGTTCACAAACTGAAGAACGCATGATGTTAAATGAATATGATCGTCGTTACATTCCTGCAAATTTTGCCGGAGATCGAAACGCTTATAAAGTTTCAAAATCTCTAAGTGGTACTAATAACAGTAATGAAAAGCAACAAAGTGGTATAAGTCATGCATGGGATCATTTACGAGAAAAAATTGATTTTGTTCGAGGCCGACGTCACAGTAAAGAACGAGGAATTGAAAACGAAAAGAAAAAGCGTCACCGTAATTCAAGTAGTCCAAATACATTTGAACAAGAGCAAGATGCAATAGCTAAGCTTGATTCTGTGATTGATAGTTATCATCAAAAGAAAAGTAGTAGCGGAGTTTTAAAACGCAGTAAACGTCGTGGAGGTACAACTGTGACAGCTGCTACTGCTGGTATAGCAGGCTCAGAAAATTTAGAAAAACCAGAGAAAAATGGAGGTACGTGGCCAAAAGCACGAGTTGGTCCACCAATTATTCAGAATGGTACTGGTACAATACTTCATTCTCGTAAAACCAAGGAACGCCTACCATTAAGTGTCCTTTTGAATTCTCCTCCAAAATATGAAAATAGCTATTCCAATCGAATCCTTCCTAGCCCACCCTCAAATGTAGGTTTTTCAAGTAGTGGAAGTAATAATCGACATACTGTTTATAAAGCCTTAGAAAGTAGTAGCCCTGTACCAAGTTTTGGTAAGTCAATGCAAAAATTTGTTAAAAAACAGGAATATGAATCTGAAACAAGTATAGAATTTCCTCTAAAATCAGTAAGCAGAGTGGGAAATTCAGAAGGTCATGAATCATATGGAAAATACAAAATAAGAGACAAATACATGGGGCCTTTTGTAGATAATAGTCAAATGGAACCTTTACTTCATAGTAGACTTCATTCTCAATTATATGGAACTCCACCTCCAAGTACAAATTCAAGCTCAGGTTTAAGACAACCATTAGTTGGAACTTTCTCATTTCCTCCGTATCATTCTCATCCACACCCACATCAACCAAGTTCTCTTTCAGCAAGGTATCCTTCTCCGCCATCATTACCTTCAGCTCAATCTGGAGAGTCTATTGGTTTACCTGATGCTAGATCTTTTTGTTTTGAACCTCCTTATAGTCCAATTCAATCTCAACCTGGATTTGGACATTTACATACACCATCAGTAGATTTACACTATCACAAATCCAGAGCCCCTCCATCTGTTATGCTGCCTTATGAAACACCTTCATATACGCACGGATATGAAGGTGGTACTTTCCCTAGAAAAAAAGAAAATCAAAGATTTAGAATTCCATCCAATCCTAGTGTTACTTCAAAAAGTAGTATAGGAAAATTCTCATCTGGTAGTATAGAAAAAACATCTGAACGAGGAAGTCCAATGCCAACTTTTCATGTTGAGGTACTAAGTTCAGGAACTGGAACAACTTCTAATGGTGGAGGCACTATAAGAGGAAATAGTAACAATAAAAGAGCTAGCATGCCAGATTACTATTATTTACAGCCAAGACCAGCACCTGGTGAGCTGAGAAGAGTACATATTGATAAATCACAAAAACCATTAGGTATTCAAATCTCTTGTCATAAAAACGGTGGGGTCTTTGTATCAACAGTGAATGAACACAGTTTAGCATCACAAGTTGGACTTCAAATTGGTGATCAATTATTAGAAGTATGTGGTATTAATATGAGAACTGTTGGCAATTATCAGTTGGCTGCAAATATTTTAAGACAGTGGGGCAGCTCTAGGACATTACTAGTTCAATATACACCTGATAGTAAGTATGAAAATAAGTGTAAAAAAATTTCTATGCATGATTTGATGTATTTATATACTTGATGTCATTTTTTCAAAACTTTTACATTCATATGTTTATTCATGTTATTATAAATGTTTCCAATTATAAATATCAAATAAGTACCAGGACTAATTTACAACTATACTAACTCTAAAAATATATTTTTCCGTAATAATTATTTTATCATTTTGTTATTTTTTTTCTAAGAATATGGAGAATTAGAAGCTTCAGGTTCGTCTAGTTCTTCTGAGGGTAATGGTGAAAAGGGAGAAAGTCATAGCGGATCCTTAACGCCTTGTAATAGTCCCGAAGCTGCAAGGAAATCTGCAATTGAAACTTTAGATTCCTCAGAACCAGAAAGAGATTCTTCAGCAATAACTCAATTACGTGTAAATGATCGTGAAAGGGACAGAGAGCGTGAAAGAGAAATTCGCGCCTCGGCATCGCTTGATATTCGAACCACTCAAGATAGGGATCGAGATGTAAGGAATTCAGCATCTCTAGATATTAATATCCGAAAATCAGATTTGCGAAATAATTCATCTACTCTTAGTGCTATGAGAAATTCAGTTACCCTAGATTCAATGAAAGGAACATCGACACTTACAAGAAGTCAAATGAATCAGGCAGTTTCAACTTTGCAACGTCAGAATGCTACAGTAAGAAGTCCAACTCAAGAAGATCAAAACAGAAATAAAAATCCTCCAACAAGTGAGCCTCGATATTTATTTATTGAAACAAGAAAATGCTCAAATCTGGGTATATCATTAGTAGGAGGCAATGGAGTAGGAATATACGTTCATTCCGTTCAACCTGGTTGTCTAGCTGAAGAAGCTGGATTACGTACTGGTGATAGAATTTTGGAATATAATGGAGTTGATTTGAGACAAGCAACTGCAGAGCAAGCTGCTTTGGAATTAGCAAGACCAGCTGATAAAGTTACACTGATGGCACAATATATCCCGGAAAGATACAATGAAGTTAAAGATAAACCTGGAGATAGCTTTTATGTTAAAGCTTTATTTGATCGATTGGGAGAGTTGGGAGATAACTTACAATTAAGATTTAGTAAAGATGATATTTTATACATTGATAACACCATGTTTAATGGAACACCAGGATTTTGGAGAGCATGGCTTATTGATCAACAGGGAATGAGACAGGCGTATGGTATTATACCAAGTAAATTTAAGTAAGTTCAAAAGAATATTTTTCTATTTTTATAATGTAAACATTTTTAATGTGATAAACTTTGAAAATAACTTGCATTACAGAATTGAAGAAGAGTTTCTTATAAGAAGATCTATTGGGGATATAGACACTGATGCAGGTAGAAGAGGATCTACAAGTGCTCGAAGAAGTTTCTTTAGAAGGAAAAAGCATCAAAGGTCTTCAAGTAGAGATAGTAAGGAATTGTCACAATTAACTGGAACTAGCTTAGGATGGTATAGTGACAGTGGTCCATTAAATGAAGATAATATGATTTCTAGTTATCAACGCGTTGAAAGAATTGATTGTAAGTGTACACAATTGAACTGGAAAAAAATTAATATTGGCAAAGTTACAGGCTATATTTTATGCCAGTATTCATTTTGTTTTTTTTTTTAAATTAAGTATTTTTTTTTTTTTAATTAAAAATATAGATCCATCAATGCGACCTGTTTTGATAATTGGCCCACTTAATGAATGCGTTACCACGAAACTTTTACAAGATTACTCTGGGGAATTCATAAAATGTTTACCAGAAATCATGCACTGTTCTCAAGCTACACTTGAACAAGGAGTTAGAGATTCACTATATGTGGATTACAGAAAAAAGGGCAGTTACTACGAATGTACCACAGTACAAGCAGTAAAAGACGTCTGTGACAAAGTAAATATAATTTTTACATTATTTTTTCAAATTAAATTTAGATTTTTAATTTTTGTAATTATTTTGCAAAGAATTCTCATTGCATTTTGGACATATCGGTTATGTCTATGGAAAGGCTTCACAGGCATCAGATTTACCCAATTGTTTTATTGATAAAATTTAAAAATACAAAACAAATAAAAGAAGTTAAAGATTCTCGTTATGCAAGCGATAAAGTTAGTGCAAAGGCAGCTAAAGAAATGTATGAACAAACTTTAAAAATAGAAGCAGAGTATAGACAGTTTATAAATGGTAATAACATAAAATTTTTTTTTCGTTACTAAAATAATAAATTTTATTAATAAAAATTTTTTTTAATTTCAGTTGTTATTCCTGCTGGTATTAGCATGTCATTTATATGTACTCAAGTTAAGGCAGCAATAGATGATGAACAAAAAAAGCCTCTTTGGATTCCTAGGGGTCATCTCTGACATCAAAGGGGGGGTTCCCATAAAACACAATGGAAATCAATCTAAATTCCATTGAAGGGGGCTCTTAATAAAGTATGTAAAATCAATATTATTTCTTCAATTTTTGATCTCAAATCACTCTGGAATTCTTTTTTCTTTTTTGAGAAAATATTTTTTTTTGGACTAGATACTTATTTTGCTTAATATTTAGGTACTTTTTATTGTTTGTCTAAACTTGTTCAACTTTTTGATTGACATCACATGATTTTAAATACTGTTTATGTTAATAACTTACTTTTTGAGTAAAGTTACATTTTGATTTACTATCATAGAATAAATAATTTAAAAAATTATAGCTCTACAGCAAGCAATTGAAAATTGAATAAATTTAATTAAATGTGAATTAAAGTGATAAACAAAAATAGACAGCAATGAGAAAACCGTCATAAGCAAATGTGTATTTATACACTAAAAAAAAAAAAATTGTACTATGTCCCACTTCAATTCACCCCTTTAAAAACTATTTTTTGAAGCCTTTGAAGCTTATTATTTGTAATACTCAAGTTTGAAACGATGTTATATTAAAATTGTTCATAAAATATTGTAAATAATGTTTAATATTAAAAAGCATATTATAATTTATTTACAAATTGCTTTGTATATAAAAAAAATATTTTTAAATTATATATTATTGTTTTTTGGAAAAATTTCCAATATTTTTTTTGTTACAACCGGTGCATAAATTATTACCATGCTATAATTTATAAAAATATTCTTAAGATTTTAATCGAGCTTAAATAAATCGAAAGAAACATAATACTATTTCTTAAAAATCCAGTGAAAAAGCTGGTTACTCATATAATTATTAATTGCTTAGTGCCAAAATGTGCTAATGCAAGTTAAAATCTTGCTAAATAAGTAAATTATATCGAGACAATACTTAGTGTTTAAGATAGACCAAAAATTAATAAAGATTAATGTATACTATCAATAACATCTTAAATATATACATATCGACATTAAAATTAAAAAAGAATTAATGTGCATTACATTGCCTTTATAGAAATTTATTAAAAATTTAGTAAAAATGAGTTTGTCACAATATTATTTATTTTATATCGGTGATTGGTTTAATTAGCTAATATATATATATTACAATATACAATATATCTGCTCGTTGTAAGGTTGTGATTTTTTCAATAAGCAAGATATTTTTTTTTTTTCTTATAAAAATTCTTTGTAAATTTGTAAAAATTATTATTATTATCATTGAAGCGTTATTGGTGATAATATTATTTAGTCATTACTGAAGGCAAAGATTTATCGTTTTGACGATTTTAATTTGTTAAATTGTCTAAACGTTAATGATAACTAGTCTTCAAAAATAGTTCTTTCTATATTTTTTTCCTTATTTATTTGCTTTTTCTTTTTTTTAACATTTCATAATCGCATTTAAAATTTTCTTTTCTTATATATTTAATTAATAAATATTTATAAAAAAAATTCAATCAACTGTTTGACAAATAAATTTTTAATAGTAATAAGAAACCATTATTTTTATGAATCATTAATTAGAAAATGAAATTTTTAATACAAGCATTTTATAATAAATTTTAATTTATCGATAAATAAATAATAGTTCCTAAAAATTAGATAAATTTGAGAAACTATTATTTTGAATATAAAAGAATATTATATTTGATATAAATTTATACCTAATAGGTTGTGAGAACATAAATGATTTTTTTAAAAGAATTTTAGTAAATCCTGTGCCTTCCAAAATAAAATGTTCAATTATACACCCTTACATATAATATATACATATTAAAAATTTATCAATTAATTGTTGTAAGATTATATTATATAGAAAATAAAATATTTTATTGTTAATAAAAATTCAGGTGAAATACGTGAAATTACTGCTGGTATTCAGTTCTGTTCTTTAGATTTAGCCTAGATTTTAGAGAAGGTTTTAGCTACAAAGTTTGGGAAATTTTCAGCTTTTCGTTGGTCTAAAATAGTTACTATGCATCGGCTGTATAAAAATTTCCTGAAGCTAAATCAAAAATTTTAATTTTTGGAGGGATTATGCCTTTACAGTAATTTGAATCTAACAGAAAATTCTAAATCAGAAACTTTAGGAAAATTTTACAAGCCTATAGTTTAATTTTCATTAAACCCAAAAAGCTGAAAATTCCTGAAGCCTCGTATTTTTAGTGCATCATTTCATAAAATATAGGCCAGATCCAGAAAAATTTCACGTACTTTGCCTTAATTATAATAAATAATAAAAATGCAATATTATAAAAGTACAAGTTTTTTGTCAATAAAAAAAAAAAATATTGTTAATTATAAGCATTTAAAATGCAAAAAAGTTGTTTTTAAAAAGCATTTAATTGTATTTTACTTATACATATAATAAAGATAATTGTTATGTCTTCCTTCTCACATACAAACATATAAGGAAATGAATACCTATATATCTATTTCTTTTTGGAAACAAAATGTATAAAATGTAGGTGAGTTTAGAAAGTTCTATAAAAACAAGTGTTGTTTTTTTTTAATTAAAAAAAACCATTTAATGTAATTGTGTATAACACACACATATGTTAAAGTGAAGGTTCATATTATTATTATACATCCGTTGTTTATATGTATATGTAATTTTTTCTTTTGCATTTTTTACCAAATATATTTAATTGTAAATAATTTTTTTTTTTTTAATTTATTCACCAATTATTAGATTAATTAAGATTTTTTATGTAAATATATATAAAAATTTTTTTTATATATTATTAATTAGATTTATAATTAATTATACACATAAATAAATTTATGAAGCACCATTTTTTTAATTAATTAATATATTGTATTTATATAGGGGAAAAATTAATAAATATGTTACTAAATGATTATAAATTAATAAAATTAATAATAAAGCTATAAATTTTTGTCAATTTATTATTTAAAAAATTTTTTTTTACAAATTAAGTCAAATTTTTTATTATATTAGGCCTATAAATTAGAGTACAAAATTATGTAATATAAAAAAGAATTTTTTATTTGGTAACAGTAATCTAATTAAATTATCGAAATTATAAATTTATAAACGTATTTATGCATACAGTTATGGAATTTTCTCTTCAAAATCGAACAAATTACATTTAATCGAATCCAAGCTTAATTTCAAAGCTTTAAAATCAAAAAAATCTTAACTAAATAAATTAATTTAAAAAAAAATAGAAATCATTTTTTTGATTCATAAGTTTTTATAAAAGTAAAAAATTAAGTGCTTACTTTAAATAAGTGAGTTATTAATAAACTTAAAAAGCTTAATATTAAATAAAATGGCTTAAGTAATCATAAATATTCACGAGCCTTAATTAAAATTATTCATTTAAAATATATATATAAAATTTATTCTTGGGTTTTATTACCATCAGCAACAGATTTAAAGTCAAATTTAAAGTCGTTGTTGACTTTTTGGCGAACGAATTTTAACTTTTTGTTTTGTCGCTTTGATTCTTGGTGAACGTGATGATGTTACTCTAAAATCATCAGCTAATTCGTAACATTTGCAAATACACGAACTTGGAAATTTAAACCAATCGCTAAATATACCGCGACATTCGTTATTTGGATCGTATGCTAGTAATCTGTGAAGTCTGTATTGTTGTTCGCATCTGCAGCCATCGCGGCAGTACATTTGCTTGTTTTCGTGTCTGAAAATTTTTAGAATTTTTTATTAAAGTTCTATAAGTATCACATTTAAGTTTTGATTAACTTACGTGCATTTTTCCAGATGGACGTATTGTTCAAAAGGATATAAATTTAGAAGAACGAGAACTTCTCCTCGGGTATTGTTGGCCCAATATGGAGCTATAACTTCTTCTTTAACTGGACAAGCGTTTCTGGACATAAGAAAATAGCTTAGCAAGCTAAAAAAATTTAAGGATAATTATTAAAAGTTGATACTCACATTCCCTTAACTTTAGCCTCGACTTTTATAGACTCTTTTTCAACGTCTTGATACAATTGTCCTTCTATAATAATTTCTGCTTTTTGCTCATTTGGTTTATATTCTGGTCTTGGTCTAAACTGTTGTTGGTATTGTTCGCTTGCAGATGGCATTGGCTCACCTTTTGTATCTTTCCAAGGAGTTGATGCTTTGTAATCTTCTGGACTAACAGTAGTTCCTATTGTTTCTGAATCGATACCATCTACTTCTGAAATTTCGGTTAGCTCCTCAATATCAACGTCGAATCTATCAATCTGTCCATGCACTTCATTGATACTTAAATTTTGAATTTTAGCTATTTGAGACAAAGTTATAACTGGAGTTGACGCTTCTGATTTGGATTCTGTTGTAGGCGAAGAAGTTGATGACGGCGTTGTCGCTGAAGACGTTGGTAAGGCTGATGAAGCAGTTTCTGACGTTGTTGTTGTTGTAATTGATTCAGTTGTATTTGGATTAGTCACGGTGGTTGAAGAGTTTGCTGTTGATGCAGTCGACGGTGTAGTTTCTGTTACATTCTTTGCCACAGTTGATTGAGTCTCTGTAGTTTTTTTTGGTAATCCAGTTGTTGATGTTGTGATTGGGGTGGTGCTAGAAGCTGTTGGAACAGTTGGATTTTCATTTGGATGTGAAAAAATTCTTGATGAACCATCTGGTTTATGACCTTCAAATTTAGCTGAACTACCAATATCTAATAAACGTGAATATCTTCTATTGTCTCTTCGATGCTGTCGCTTTCCAAAACTATCTCTGTAGTATTTTGGGTTACTAAGAAATACAATAAAAAAGTGAAAGTAAAAAAAAAACCCGAGCATAAATAATTTGAAAGATTGTTATCAATTTTATTTTTTTAAGAAGGTACTTTATAAAGAAAAAAAAAATAATTACCGATCTTCAACATCATAATAATAATAATGACCACTTTCTTCTTCAATTTCAACTCCATTTTTAACAAGTTCATCTTTTAAAATTTTTAAATATTTTTCATCTCCGTACATTCGTTTCATTAAACCTTGATTTTCTTGGATAAAGTTTCGTACTGCATGCCTGTAAATTTTTGGAAGCTTTATTATGCGAAACATTATGACAAAAAAAAAATATTACCATGGATAAGAATTTCCAGCAATAGAGCACCAATTATCTTTTTGAAAATCACAAGGTAATTCAGCACGAATTCTCGCTGTACGCGATATTGGCTTAGTGCAAGCTGATCCACCATCGAATCCAAATGTACTTGGTCCACCTTGACCATAACTTTCAGCCAATGTTAATATCGTGCTTAAAAATACCTGAATAAATAAATACTTTTTAGCAAAATTTTTAGCCCCTAAATATAGGCAAAAATTATGTATTTGTTTTGAGCTTTCAAAAGCTCTCTGCATATCAATAAGCCTTAGCATATAGAAAGAATTTATTCTATTTCCTTTTGAAATTTTTGGACAAATAAACTAAACACGTTACTTAACAAGGTATACCTTTTTACGTAATTTTGAATGACGTAATTACTACCTCCTTAAAAAACCTTTTAGTTAAAAAAACAAAATTATTTCGAATTTATTAAAATTAGAGAAAGTATTTTCAAGAACTTTCATAATCATGAATAATAAATTATATTAGCTTTATAATAGAAATCAAAAGTGTCAAATAAATTTATACTTATTAAGAATTAGAAATGTACTGGAAATACCCAGTTTTTTCGTCCGGGAAGGTATGGAATAAATAGAATAAATAATTATTTACGTTCTTAAAAGCTTTTTCTAAATAAAAAATAAAAATAATAATAAAAAAATTACGTGTTCTAAATATTTTATTAGTCTAGTCTTTTATATTTCACTTTTTTTTACGGCTTAAAAAAATAAAGGAATCGCTCATTTCTATGGCGGCCGCAGACTCGCAGGCGAAAGTTATTGCCACAGAGCCTGCATACATAAGTAATCAACTTGTTTCTTTTATAAAAGCTGATTTGATCCATTAAAATAAATAATAAATTTAAATATTTTTTTTTTAATAACAATTTTTTTTCTAGTCTTTTAAAAAACGTTTGAAAAACGTTTTTTAAATGAAAATTTTTAAATTATTAGAACGTTGTTGTGTAAATTAAGAGAAATTAAATAAGCTATTATTAAAAAGTTTTTAATGCATGGCAAAAAAATATATTTAAATAATTAAAAAAAAAAAAATTTGCAAGTTGAAAGTTATCAGGCTTATTATTACCGTTACACCGGTTTCTCCGATCTTGTTGCTTTCAACAACATATTTAAATCTCGTCTTCAAGATTACGGATTTTTATAAATTAATCAGCGTGATTTATTAAGTACTTTATTTTTTTAATCACTTTATTTTAAGTTAATTTGGAAATATTTTTTGAATTTTTTGGGCGTAACTGCAAACTTTGGCGGTCCGGGCTTAATAGCTGATGACTAAGTCGAAAAATAGATTTTTTTTTAAAATAGAATGAAAGTAGTTAAAAAACTTTTGGCAATTTTTAGTTCGTCACGAAATTTTTTTAATAATTTTAAAAAATAAATTCAAGTGTGGAAACTGTTGATTCACTAATACTTGGGTAAAGCTTTTAATTAGGAGATTAGCTTTTCTTCACTTGATAAAGCTAATTAGGTACACCTTGTTTGTTTTTTCACTCTATTTAAGCACAAAGTGTAACAAAAATAATAAATTAACAATTAATTACCATAAGCACAAGAAGCGCAATTAAGCGCCCCATAATGTCATCTGAATAACTGACACTAATTTTTAAAAAAGCTTTCTAAAAATAACTGACAAAATTCTCAAATTAAACTTTATTAGCACTGATTAACAACCAAAAAAATTGATAAAACACTCAAAAAAATCAATTTAACTGAATTTCTATTTTGATGGGATTTCCGCCTCCCTCAAGGCGCGAAATTTAAAAAGAAAAGTACAATTAAGAAAAAGCTTTTTGTTTCGCAAAGCTTAAATAGCTACAAGTAAAATTATCGATGTGTTTCTTAATACGCGCTGAAACTAAATGATCGCTCTTGCCGAACCTCTAACTCCATACACAACAGTTGAAAAAGAACTACTACTATATAGAAAGAGACGAAAAAAAAATCACCTGGAGAAAGAAGAGTAAAAGATTTTTTTTTTTTTTTTTTTAATCCATTAAATGAGAATATTTATTATGCTTATAAAACCGATTTCACTGTCATTATAAAAATATTTAAATTCTGATTTTTTTTTTATTTGTTTCAATTTTTTATTTTTCATGTTTATTAACACATATTAACAGAAATTTTTATTAAGTTTCAAGATTTCTCTTTTAAATGAGGATAAAACGTGTACTATCACTAAATTTTATCCTCATAAAAGTAAAAAAAAATTTAAGAGTAATTATCAGATTTAATAAAAAAAAAGCTAAATTTAAAAAAAAAATTTTTTGCAAATTTTCAATTTTCCGTGTATTTAGAAATTTGCTATAAAATATGGAACAATAAAAAAAAATACGCTTTCATTATAATTTTTGATGAAAGAGCGCATATTATAATCCCCGCCATTCAATTTTATCTTAATAATCTCGCGGTAAAAAGGATTAAAAAAAAAACCGGCATGTCATGAAGAACCAATCTTTTTTTTCATATGTTTCTTATAATAAAATAATTAAGGGGCGTTTTATAATGTATAATAATTTCTTTCTTATAATAATTCTCGCTAGTAGGTCACTCGGTTGTTTACCGTTACCGCGAGCGCCTTGCCCATCGGCCGCAATGTATGTCACGGGGGGCCCCCATTCGTTTCACCTGTATAGGTAAAACCACTAATATTGTTATTATATTTACTTTTTTTTCCCACTCTCTTTTTATCTCTTTATCATTATCATCGCTCAACATCTTTTTTTTTTTCAATTAAAATCTTTTTTTATTTTACACTTTATTTCTCTTTTCACTTATTTTCATTTTATTATATTATACCTGTATACTGCTTTTTTAAAAGGATGCAAATTTATTTACTTTATAAATATTTAATATTTAATAAAAAAGAAAATTTTGCCTTGTATAATATTTTTTTTGGTGAAAGTATTTTTTATGTCAACTTTAATTTCAATAATAATGTCTAACTTGTAAAGTAGACGTCTTAATGGATTTATTTTTATGTGCATTTTATATATTTAATGGAAATTTATTTATTTTTTAATTTACCTTTTTTTAATAATAAATAAAAGTAGGTACCTATACCTATACCTAGACCTAAGTATATACATCAAATACCTAAAAAATTGCAAGCTCATTTTAGAAAGCTTTAAAATTTTAGGCTGCTTTATCAAAAATAAGCATTTTAAATTATAGCAAAAACTATATATAAAATTACTATTTCTGCTTAAAATTCTATTTTTGGCATTTAAATCTAAGATTTTTCCTTCATTTAGCATATACCTACTTTTTGATTCAGTCATTTGTTTGTTTTTCTTCAACATATTTCGTCTGCTATAGATAAGCAATGAAAGATACAAAAAGTATAACCTCAAATAACATAAACACTAGTTTTACAGATGTAATTAATATTTTTTTCAAAATTTTTGTTTGTTATTGCTTTATTCATTTAATGAGTAAATTTTATAATTATTTATTGAATAAATTTACTAGTTATTATTACAAAATGTAAGTTACTTTATTTCTATTTTATTTAAAATATTTGATTAGCTTTTTATTGTTTGTTTATCTATTTAGTAAATCATGCCAGACACAAGAAGAGAAGAAACAGTCTTAAGTTATTGCAATTCACTTTTAAGAAAAAGTGATTTAGATTTATTAAAAGGACCAAATTGGCTAAATGATGTAATTATAGGATTTTATTTTGAATATGTGGAAGAACAAATAAATCAATTAGATAATTTAAACATTCTTTTTATCAGTCCGGAAATGACTCAATTATTAAAAATGTCTGATGGTAATGGATTCTCAATGTTGTTAGATCCATTAGAAGCTAAATCGAAAGACTTTATATTTTTCCCTCTAAATGATTGCAACGACAGAAAATCAGCTGGTGGTTCACATTGGTCTTTATTAGTATTTTCAAAAAATGAAAAAGCTTGCTTTCATTTTGATTCAGCTGGTGATTATAATAAATCTACTGCATTAAGCTTTTCAAAAATTATTATGGATTCTTTGCTAAATACTAGTGATAATGGTTCTTATGTGCAATTCCATAGCTACCCTCAACAAACTAATGGATACGATTGTGGTTTATTTATTTTATGTGCTACTGATATTTTAATTGATTATATTAAAAAAAATTCTGCAATTATTGGATGTAATTTTGATGATTTGAAAAAATTGGTTTCACAAAAAAGAAAGCTCTTGTTAGCATTAATTAATGAACTTAAAGAAAAATCTACTTGATAACATAATAAATAACAAAATGTTGATTAATTTCATAAAAATATCAATAAAAATACTCATATTTTTTAAAATTTTTAATTCATGTTTATTTTTTGGGTCTACTATATTAATTTGTAACTCCAAAATTTTCTGCTCCAAAATTATGCGGCTTACAATCATTTAAATTGATCAGTCGATAATACAGAAAAATTTTATCGTTATTAATGTAATTGTATTTGGGTGTTTGCACACACATGTACACACATCATATATATACGTGAGGTACGTGAGCAAAAAGATTGTACATGTATGTTGACGCTATTAAAATAATAAAAAAAAAAAAAAACAGAAATGCGTGAATGCGACAAACTTTTATCTATAAATAAGAAGCCGCAAATTTTAGATCATACGTTTTAAAAGTGTACTTTAAATATTAAAATAACAAAATAATCAAATTTATATTTATTAGAAGTTCAAGTAAAATATGGGCCGTACTGTTTATGCTGAAGAGCATCTTCTTGATTATCTAAAATCATTAATAAATGAAACAGATGTTTACTCTATTGGATTAATTTTAGGACAGGTTGCATTTTTGTTTTTATTAGCTTTTCTTATTCATTTTTTTGCTTTTTTTTCTTCACACAAGATGAATAAAAAGTGATTTAAAAAAAATTAGCTTTAATAATATTGTATATTTAATTAATTAGCTATTCATGAATTCTAATTTTTTGTTTTGTTTATTAGAGCACGGTTTTAAGTGACTATGTTGTGCACTTAGTAAGAACAACTCCAGTATTGGATATTGGTACCAATGATAAAATAAAAACAATACCAGAAGAAGAATTCAATGATACTAATGTAACTTCTATTCATGATATCGATAGTAATTTAGTAGCTGATCATGCAAAACACGTATAAAATAATACTTTTAAGCTTTTTATAAAAAGCGAATGCTCCTACCATTTTTAATAAAATTTAATTGATATTAGGTTACAAGAATGCTGCCTGGTGGCATGTGTGTATTGGGTATATTTATTGTTGGTCCAAGTGACTGTTTAGCAGATACTGCCAATGTTCAAAAGTTGGAAACAATTTTGACAAAAATACAGAAAGAGTTAATGTCAAATTTTTACCTTTTTGGAAATTGTAATGAACAAAGCTTAGTATTGAGTTATAACAGCAAAACAAATCGGTAAAACTAAAAATATATGCTAAAATTCTGTAATAGCTTTATACATTTTGATTCATGAAATGCTTTTAGTTATACATGTAAATCTATAGAACGTTCAGGTGTAGCAGCAAAGTCTATAGATTGGAAATTTAAAAAAAAGATTACTAAATGGCATCAATTGGAAGCTCATGTTGAATTGGACTACTTGCTACCTATTACAGATGATAGAAGACCACAAACGCTAAAGAGACAATTACAGGTTTAGCTAAAGTTTTCTTCTAAGTTTTAAGTTTTTTGGTTTTGCTACAATTAGCTTATTTTTTAGAACATTTTGATTAACGTCTCAGAGATAATTCATTCATCTCTTATTGTGATCGAAGAAAATGCCAGGCCTTTAGATGATACTTTAGAGGATATATATACACAAAATGAACACAAAAAAGTTCGAAAAAGTGAGGAAGAAGAAGAAAATAAAATTTTAAATGTCGGAGTATATTCACCTTATGTAAGTTTTTAAATGCTAATCAGTAAGCTTTTATTTTACTAAAAGCTTAAATTCTGAATTAGGTACAAAAACCAGATCCTTGTGTAAAATCAATAGTTTGTAATGCATCGATGAAGCTAGTTGGTCAACTTGTATGTCGAACATTGGTTTATCAAAAAGCAACAATTAGGGAAGCATCTGCAGCTATTAAGCAGGATATCCTTCGTTCATTAGCAAGTAGATTAGAATTACATTGGGACAGTTTAATTCAAGAAGAAAATGGATCTCCTGAAGGTAGTCTATAAAAACTCAATTTTTTTTGTATTTTATTAATAAGTTAAAAATGATTTTTACCAGAAAACGTGATTTTACATGAGCCACCTCGAAGAGTACTTTTTGAATTACCAGGAAGTAAAGTTACATTATCAGAATACTTATTTCCAGGTGAAGGTCTGCAGAATTCTTTAGTATTATTAAAGGAACTTTTAGACATAGATATTCATGAAAGCCAAATTAATAAGGACGTGGAATTTGAAGCTGGTATGTATATTCTTTTTATGTAATAAGCTAAAGAGTCCTGTAATTATTTATAAATTTTAGATCCAACTGAATTTTGCTGTCAAAATTACGCAAAAACAATACCAATTGATTCAAGTAAAGAAACAGGAGCAAACAGTCAATTAGCATTGTATATTGCTGGTATAATTGTATCATTTATTATAGCAGCTATCTCAATTTTGGTTTATCAGCTTAGTTCCAAGGAAAGCTTTTAAACTTTTATTTTACAAAGTTTTTAACTAAGCATGCATTATTTTTATTAAGATTTTATATTAAAAAAAAAAAAAAAAACAAAACAAAAAAGAATAGGTAAAAGTTATAATTTTTTAAGTATAAAAAAAACTATAAGAATTGTAAAAAATTTTTTATTAATAATAACTTATAAGTAAATAATGATATTTTTATATTTCTAAACAATAAAAAATTGTACAAAAATTAAAAGCTTTCTGTAATAAATTTTTGTTTTATATGTAAATATGTAATTATGTCTAAAAATAATGTAATTTATATTTATAAAAAAAAAAGGAATAAAATTATACACCATAAATATCGTAAAACAGATTTTATTAAATAAATTCACATATATTTTCTCTTTCTCTTTCAATAAATTTATAAAATAATTATATATATATATACAAATTTTTATTTACAAAAACATTATTTACAGAACCGCATTTTTTTTACAGTTCTTTATAATTATTTTAAACATGCTTAGCTAATATACAAGGAGCATTTGAATTTATAATTTAAATGTTTCTTATTTTAAGCCACAAAAGCTTTATATTTTTTATTTACTTGGCAGTGTATTCAATTTTTATCTGGTTTTATCACTGTATACATATCTTTTAAATTTTAAGACACAAAAATGTTTTTAGTTTTATACTGCATATTTCCACAAAATTTTGTATAATCGTAAAATTTTAAAATAATTTTAGATTGCTATTCACCTTTTAAATATGCTTAATACAAAAAATTGTGCGAATAAAAAGTGCAAGTTATTAAAAATTTTAAAAATTCTTTTTAATCGCATTTCAATATATAATAAAAAATATTTACTACAAGAAATTCAATTATCTATTTTTATAAATAGAAAAACTAGCTTAAATCTACTAAGTAGCTTTTAAACCTTTAATAAATAATCAAATAATATGCATATGACTATCGTATTAAGCTAAGCAAATACTTGAAAAAAATGCAAAAGTTTGTAAAAAAATGATATGGATTGCTCAAGATCTCAATAAAGCATAAATATAAAATTTAAAGTTAATAGATCTTATGAAATATATTTAAAAAAAATGGGCATATTTTTCTATAGTTAACTTATAATACTTTGTCCTTAAACATTTGATTAGCTAACATAGCTTAAATATTTATGTAGAAATAAAAAATAATGTTTTTCATGTCTTTATTATATTAGAAACTAAATGTTATTCGTTCTATCCTATTAAATATAAAAAGCTTACAAATCGCAGTGCAACTATTGAGTGCTGTGGAACTGAGCCATAATTCTTAAATATAATATTCCTAAACTTTTGATAAAGTAAGTGCACAAAAAAAGTGCACTAAAATAAAAAAAAAAAAATAGCTTACTTAGGGCACAATTATTAGTAAATTGCAAAAATGTTATATCGAATAACTTACTTGGCTTATTCATTCTAACTTTTTAGCAATTTACTCCTAAATAAGCTTTATTTTTATTTTTAATTTTTTGCACTTTCTTATAAACTTACTTTACCAATAGTTTAAGAATATTCTATTTAAGAATTACAGTTCAAACTCACAGTACTCATAAGTTGCACTGCATTTTATTGTTGCACTGCAATTTGTAAGCTAACTTTAATAATCACAAAAGCTTTCTAGTCAGCTTTATAATGCTAATATATCGTCAGGTAGATCCAGCCTGATCGATTAAACCTGACTGACTTCCTTTATCAATACTATTTGTATCTTCCAGTGAATCAAGATCTAATGCAGATTCAATCATTGTTGTATCTTGAAGTAATCTTAAACGTGAGGCTGAAAGTGGTGTATTAACAATTTTATTTGAAGTATCTTTTTGGGGTGTCGGTGGTAATACAAGACTTGAACGAGATGGTAGTGGTGCTATTTCATCAATATCTATTGGTGCTATGCTTAAAGATGCTAATGGTAGCTCGCTTAATACAAGATGACTAACACTATTTGTTGTGCTACCTGAAAATTAATTTAAAAAAAGTATGTTATTATTTAATATGCTTTTTATAATAGTATATAAAACATTTAAATGCACAAAAACAATATTGTTTTAAATTTTAAAAAAATGCAAGGATAAAAAAAAATGTATTTATGGTTTATGCGTATATTTTTCAGGGAATAAGCTTTGGAGTCTTTTCAAATGCTATAAACAGTCCACTTTTTTTCTTTAATTAAAAATATCGATGCAATTAAACCAAAATTAGAATAACCATGCAAGGTAATAGACTGAAAATTTGACTTGCACATTAAGAATTTTTCAGAAAAAAAACTTGATAAAAAATTGAGCTATTTTTTGAAAAAATCCTTATAAAAATATATCGTAAAAAGTCTTTATCCGTTTAAATAATAAAATAAAACAATATAAGCAAATATAATTCATACTCTTTCCAAAAAACCACAAATTTACATAAATCATAAGTAAGTAGCAAGCTAATCAAAAATAAAGAATAAGAAGTCAAAAAAATAATTCAAGAAAAATTCAACTCATCCCTGAGGAATTTACCACTTTTTAGATTGTGGTTTTAAATAACTAAACAGAAATAAGCTAAATGCAATCTAAAAATAACAAATAAAGAATATTTCTGGGATAGGTCGTACGTTTTACATTCATAATTAAAAACTTACCAGGTTTTTTTATGGTCTGAATCATCTCGTTATTTTTTTTTTTGACGTGAGATGAACAACAACAAAGAAATAGTTAAAAGTTATCAATTTTATTTTGCTTAAAGGCTAACGTTTTTTATGTATTTTATTTATTTGGTAATTAAAAGTATTGTATTGAAAAATTTAAACTATATAATTTTAGCTTCTAAAAAGTCTATAGCAAAATATTTGAACTTTAGTAATTTAGCCACTAGCTTGTGATTATATATTACTATCTAATAATATGATAAATATATACTGAATTTCAAAAAGATTGTAAATTTTTAAATAGCAGATGCTAATTGTACTGTATATTATATGAGTAAATATTTATATTTTTTCTATTCATGTAATAACAATTAAATTAAACCTTACATATCACCATCACTTACTGTATTAATAAAAAATTGTTTATCGATATAAGGATTATTTGTATGCAAGTATGAATAAAGTGGTTGCTCTCTATAGGGAAGAGCTTTTAACGAGTAAGATTCAAAGCTATTAATGTGACCAATCATTGATAAACTTCTCGGACTTAAAATTCTATTAGGTAAAGGATTTTTTGTCATCAAATATTTTGAATTTTGATCAAAGCTTCTCATTGTATTGTACGTTGTATTATGTGAATAAGACACTCTATAAGGATCTTCGGAATAATATTGAGGAAATTTTTGAAGATCAACACTAGTTCTTTGTTTGTTATCAAGCTTAAACCTAATAGGATCTTCAGGATATTTTTCTAAATACTTTTGTCTTTCTGCCCAATATTTATCATTATTAACACAATTATCATTCATTAAGCTAGTTTCTGAGCATCTGTGATATTCTTCTCTACATTTTTGTGGATATTTTTGTAAGCTTATTTCATCACATTTACTGTAAAGCGTTTTATGTAATTCAGGTAATATACGATTGTTAGGTTCCCATAATTGAAAATCACGAGTTCTTGAAGGATATTTTGATTGATAAATATCGTTTGAAGTATATTGACATGAATATTTTGGATATTCTTCATGATAATTTGAACTGTGATTTAAAACAGTAGACTCACCGTTAATTGATTCTATATGTGGTGAATGATGTCCTGGAACTAAATTATTTGATGACCCTGATACTTCACTATTAGTACCAGCAGGATTAACTTCAATACCATTGGGCTAAAATTCAGATGCAATAGAATTTGATTACTCACGATGAAAAACAATACATTTTAAATATAAACACAAATGCCAATTTTTTATAATTTACCTGTGGTTGAACAATTTTTATATTTTCAAAGGTCTTGGACATAGATAACGTAGGTCCCTCACTTATAAGATCTTGCTCAGCCTTATATTCTGGTGTAACGATTCCTCTTCTATCTAAAAAATTATTTTTTATTAATACACGTATAATGCATTTTAACAAGCTTTTCAATTTAATTCAATCTTTATGGTTCATATTTACCAATCAGACTAGGAGGTGTTGGTCCACAAAGAACATAAAAACAATTTCCACAAGCATTTCCTTGACTGTAAGGATTAAAAGTTTCTTGGCCTCTCTTACTAATAAAAGAACCTTTAATCTAATAAACAAGAATTTTTATTTTTAGCTTTCTTCAAGCATTAAGTATGTTAAAAAAAAAAAGCTACTTACATCTTCATTTGTTGTTTGATTACTTGACGTTAAATAAGTATGAAAACCAGCTAAGCCTAAAATACTCCATATTGAAAAAAAACATATAACAGCTACGACTACACTAGCTGGAGATAGCCTAATAGCTTCTATTAAAGGTCTATTATCTCCTGTTACTAGAATTAAAAGTATAATGATGTTAAAAAAATATTTTAAAACTGTTAATAAAAAAATGATATTTAACTTACATAGCAAAATATGCGTTATTGCACAGGCAAATATAAAAACACATAAGAAAGCTAAAGATACTATAAATGCATAAAAATATCGATAATTTCTACGTCCAACACAATTGCCGACCCATGGGCAGTGATGGTCAAATCTTTCTGCAATTATAAACAAGAGTAATTTATAATTTGTACCCAATATTTAAAAATTTAAAAAACAAAATGCTTACCAACACAATTATCACATAAACTGCAATGAGAGGCTCTAGGTGGTCTAAATATTTTACATGTAAAACAATACTTTAGCTTTACTGGTTGCCCTTTTATTAAAACTTCTTTAGTTCGAGGTGGTGGTCTTTGTTGCGAATAGCTTGAGGGGTTACCATTATTTGGCACTTCTGTAATGAAAATATTAAGAATAATTATATAAATAAAAGTTTTTAAAATTAATAAAAAAGTGAAGTACCAATTTGTTTTTCTATGTAAGCAGCCTCTTCACATGAAGCACGAGGTATTACACCAGGATCACTAAAACTTGTTCTGAATAAAGCTGACATAACAAATATAAATAGTAAGCCACCAATAACTGGTATTGCTGGAGTTATATTTTCCGCTAAATATAGGCAGCTATAAAATGTTATTTTTATTTAATAATAATTTAATTTTTAGTAATGATTATTTTTATAAGACTTTATAACACATTTTTTGTACTCACTCAAAGGCAAAAAATAATCCACTTGTACCAGCAATCAGGCAAACCGTTATGTAAAATACTCCAGTTTGAGGTGCCATCATAACTCTACCATTGCAACAAAAACGATTTCTACCTGGGAAAAGTTCCCATTTCCTTGTAACACGAGGCATATTTGCATTAAATATATTAAACACTTTAAGCAAGAACCTAAACAAATATTAAATTTTTTATTTTAATCTATTGAATACAAATTATATCTTTAAGGTAATACCTCAAGGTTTAAGCAAAATTCAAGCAAAAAATTAAAAAATTAAAACATTTTGTTTTTTAAATAAAGATAAAAATTTATAAATATATTTTATTAACTATCAGTCAGCTGATTAATATCACATGCACAATATGCATAATTTTAAATAAAATTTAAAAATAAAATTTATAATTTCAGGTAAAATAATAATGTGTGCCACAAATATAAAAATATAATTTTCAATAAACAATTCTTTTGATTTTACTTATTCACTACAAATTTTCAAGACAATTGATTTTATAATTATTTTTAATAGCAAAACTTTAATAAACAACTTTGTTTAATAAATAACAATTAAACTTGGTGGGCGTGTCAATTAACTAAGGTATATAAAATAAAATAAAAATTTTAAAGGATTATTAAAAAAAAATAAAAATTTTTTTAATATATATACACACTACAAGAGTATTATTTACATTCATTGTAATTGGTTAGAAATTGCACACTCACTGATATAGCTCTCCAAGTTAATATCTCTTTCTTTTCTGCTCTTCTTCTTTTTTCAACTTGCAAAATATATAATATCTTTATGTGATCTTTACATTTTTTTATTTTTTACTTTTTTTTTGCTTTTTATACTTGTTGTAATTTTATGTCTTCTTTTTTATTTAATATTGTGTGTCGCTTTCTAAATAATTTCACATGGTCCCTAATATTTATTCATTATTTTAAGTAGATGGTTTCTTCAAAGTTTTTGCATTGAGTTTAGCATATAGTTACAATGATTCAACATTTTTAAAAGCTTATCAACTCCAAAATTTATAATTTCATAATACTCTAAATCTAAAAAGTTAAATTTCCAATTTAAGATATAATCAAATGATCCATATGCAAAGAATTGTCATACTAATACTATTAATTACAAAAAAAATTGCATTGGTAATCAATAAAAAATAATAATAATAAACATATCCTTAATTATTATGCATGCTTATATTATAATTACACTTGAGTATAATAATATTTCTATTGAACATTTAAATGCAATTACATAAAGCTAATAAAATTTCAATAAAAAATTTTTAAATAAAAATATTGATAAATAAGTGCAAATTTTTATTAATCAAGTTTTTATATTTTTGTATATTTTTTACTACAGGTACATATTTTACACACACTACTAGCCAGAACTTTCACAAGTTATTTTACTTATGGATATGCACATTATTGAACACGTTCATGCACACGTATATGTTTGTCTTTTCTTTTGATTAAAGCTTTTTATGATTCAAAGATATTTTTTAATGCACATAAACTTAATAGATTATTACTCTTGATTCTATTAAACTTTAATTTATGCATCAGGTAGGTATGGATGTATTGTTTTTGTCTTTCTTGTTAATCAACTTTCTCACATGGTTATTACACTTTTATTTTTTTCAAATGGTAATCATTGCTTATAATCATTGTTTTTAAAAACAATACAGTCAATTGTAGCTTAAAGCAATGTTAATAAGTATTAAATTATTTATTGTCTTTTTTTTCTACTGCACTTTAATTATGACATTCTTTTGGAGCACGCGACGTCGGCGCATAGTTTTAAGAAAATATACTACTACAGCATAAAAAAAAGGTGATATACCTTTTTGCTTGCATATATACAACATTTCACGTGATAATATCCTTTCAACATATATGATTAAGTCCACGACATATTCACGCCATAACGGTTTTATTTATGCGTATCTAAGACTTCAAAAAACTTCAGACAAGATATTTTCTGCTAAAGTAAGGAGTCATCAGTAGTCCAGTAATCTCAGCAATCATTTTAGATGGTTGAAGTTGACTTTCACAAACCTTACCTTCCTTTTCTTTTATTTCGCCATGGTGAATTTTTGCTTGCTCGCAATATTTATTTTAAATTCAAATTTCAAAATACCTGAAATTTTTTTGCTTATTTTGGAATAATTAAAAACTTAAAAAAGCCACAAAGCTCAGAAAAACTTAAAATTTTCAATTGTTAAAAACATAATGTTAAAAACATTTTCAGAAAAATAATAAAAGCTTTATACGTATAAAAGTCGGTAAGGAAATTAGATGCTTATTTAATGTTAATTTACTTGTTTTGGGCTAAAAAAGCTACTTATAACGTTTTCTTTATTTTTTTGTCATTGACCCGCAAGCGCGGAATATTTTCTGATCGCTGCGAGTTGGGCAGTTTTCATGTTTACTCGCCACTGACGCAGAAAAATTGTACACAACCTTGTACACCATAAAAAAAGAATTCTCTAAATTTGCCCTCGGCTTCGCCTTGGATGGTAATTTACATGTGATTTGAGCCATTCTTTATTTTTCTGGCCATGAGTCGCATAATATATACTTTACTATTTTTTAATGTCATTTATTTCAGATGATTTTTATATTCAATATTGTAATTCAAATTGATAAAATAGTAGAAAATTGAAACCAGATGCGATTTACCGTTTAGCTGCAAACCCAGCTGAATAAACAATGATCTATTTTCTAGCCACACACGATCACCTTTTTTGCTTTCAAAGAAAACCATGCATACCTATAACTGCATTGAAAGTTAAATCCAATTTTTTTCCCTTGTTTAATAAATAGCTATTTGATTTCACAGCGTTACGCTCGATCAAATCCTGTATTTTGTCCTTTGAATAATATTTATCTTTATTTAAACATTTATTGTTAAGGATAAGGGTTTGATTTCAGCCAAGGCTAATACGTAGCCAATAATTTCAAAGAATCCCTGCGTTTTCATGCATAATCAATAAAAATCTTAAAATTTTGTATTTGCCTGCTGAAAATAAATTAGTGCTTGCAGGGATTCCGTGTAGAGGGTGCCTATATGATATTTGCCATAACCATATATAGGTATATATTATATTGGATAAAAATGTATGCGAAATTCAATTTTTTTCAGGAATATCAATTTGTTTTTGAATCAGCAAATTTTGACTATAATATGAAAAAAACATTTTCCATTAAAAAAATCCGCAAAATAATTAATAAAAAAAGAAAGAACAAGATTCGGAAGTCTATAATAATGTTACAACATTGATACATAATAAATAAATTAGCATTTGTTAAGTATAGTATAATATATGTATATTTATTATAATAAGCATGTACATTAAAAAAGTCGTCGTCGCGTCGTCGGGGTTGATGAAATGAAAAAAAAGTATACATATTGTAGTTTAACGCAACGATCGATTGGATAAATGGATGCGTGCGATTGGTAGAGTAGCAAAAAATCGATTGAATGAAGAAACATCAGGGGGGAAGCACCCTGACTAACACACCTTTAATATAATAATATGTACGAAAAAAAATCTATCCTTTATTATTCACCCTAATGGCGCAAGCGCTTCAGCCCTTTTTTTATATAATTTAGCCCTACACGTGCTAACTAATGTATGAAATACATGTTTTTCGCCCTTAGATTTCCAAAAAACCCTTTTAAATGTAATAGGGATTCTTTGAAAAAAAGATCAATCGTTCGAATTTCATTAGAATGCCCCATATACATTTTTATTAAAATTTGTAAAAAAGGATCAGATGTATAAATGTATTGTTTGATATACAAAAAAAAAGAGAGAATAATATCGATTTTTTAGGCCCCTATAATAGCGCTCTCTGAGCAACGAGTATATTTGGTTGTTGGTGCGAGAGTGTATGTACCTTGTGTACAATAATAATGCGCGCCGGGATAAAACCGGGACGACAAGATTTTTAGCGTCATTAAAAGATTTATTCCAATTTTTTAATAAATAATAACAATAAATATAAATAAATAAAAGTTTATATTAGTAAATAATTTATCGAAAATAAGGTTCTAAATTGGTGGAATGTTATCATTTAAAATAGGTTGAATCTATTCAATTATTCTCTCTCTTTCTCACTAGAGAATAATAAAAGTGTGATTTCGTTATGGACTTCCTCGTTGTATTTTTTTTATTATAAGCTTATAATATTTTCTAAATTATTTACAAGCTTTTTGATACAGGAATATTTTTTGTTGTTTAAATAAATAAATTGTATTTTTTTATTCTCAATAATTATAAGTGATCAAAAGTGATTTAGTTATAAATTTTTAATTTTTTTTTTGTGTGTGAACATTTTGGAGTGAAAAATATATAAAAAGATGTCATCGACGTCAGGTAAATTTGATATAAAAAATAAAATAACCGGCATATAAAAAACAAATAGAAAATTTTATAGGTACCCCATATTTATCATATTTTTTATTATCTATCAAAACCTATAGACACACACACACAAATAAATATATAAATTTAAAAAAAATGTGTATGTGTGAAGCTGATAATAAAAATTTTATTATTGATTTACAAAAATTCTAAGTATTAAAATATTAAATCGATAAAATGTAATACAGTAAACCTAAAAAAAAATATTATTTCGTTTTAAAAAATCAATATAACAAGAAAATTAAAAATTTTAAATATAACAAAATAAAATTTAAATTAGGTATACAACGTGTTTTTAAAATAATTCAAAGTTGAATACTTTAAGAAAAAAATGGGGATTATGTTTATTGATCGAGAAGAACATTTATGTATACGCAATGGCACATGCGGAAACCCCTATATATCTATAATAAAATTTTATTATCTTGATTTCTTAATAATTTAATAATATTGATTTTTTTTTTCTTTTTTTATTATTCATTTTGATTTATTGTTTAACAAAAGAACGAAAATTGGTAAGATTAATGATTCATTTTTGAGGTATTTTTATCAATTTAAAATAAATCAATATCAGGATTTATACATTTTATTGTGTTCGTAGACTAAACGTTTTAGTATAATATACTTATTTTTGAAGTAAATTGATCATTTAATTTAATTTTTATATAGGTACCTATTTTTTAAAATATATTGATCATTTCATACTGCAGAATTTTGATTTTTTAGAATTTTTTATACTTCCTGTTTACATTTATAATTAAGTATTTATTTTTAATTAAAAAAGATATAAAATTATATTTATTTTAGTCAAACTTTATTAATATTATTGCTAATATAAAATCGATTAAGGGTGAAACCTCTCGCTTCATTATCGTCTTACATCTCGCGAGTTATCGATCAAAAATTTTCAACGTGTTTAAATGTGTGTGCTAGGGTAATATAAACGAAGGCGCAGGAGACATCAGGGCTGCATATTAGGTTTAGGTGCAAAAGTTAAAAAAACGGCGCGCAAGCTTCGATTTTTTTATTTCCGTTTATGAAAATATTGAAAATAAATCATTTATAAAACTGTGCAAGCTTTTAAAAAGCTTTGTATTTTATTAATGTTAATTTTCAGTACAGTAAAATCATTAAATTTTAAATTTTCTGTTTCATTTTTATTACAAGCACGTGATTTTCATAAAATATACAAGTCGGTGTATTTTTCCAAATATCGATTGATATTCGAAAATTGGATCGGGAAGGAGAAAATACTCTGCAGAGTTTTGTTGGGGACGATATAGATTATTATGCACGGATTGAAAAGAAAATTTTTTTAAGTACTTACCTTTATTTTTTAAGTATCTAACAAAGAATTATTGTATTGTAACAATTAATCCAAGTTTTATTGATCTTTGTTAATTATTGTGCCATATTTTAAAACTTTTTTAACTTGAAAAAAATATACTTTTTTTACATTATTGATTTTATATTTGCAGAAAAAATGGCTATATCAGCATCTGAAAACTTCCAATTAAAATGGCATAGTTACGGTGCCCATTTACATAGTTCCGTAGCAACATTATTATATTCTGAATCTTTTGCTGATGTTTTATTAGCAACATCATGTGGAAGACATATACCAGCTCATAGATTTGTTTTAGCAGCATGTTCTTCCTATTTAAGTCATATATTTCAAACTTGTCATTTTGGAGCTAATTCAAATGCCCCAGTTATTGTTGTTAGTATTTAATTTAATCATAAATATTTTTTAAATTTCTTTTTTATATAATTTTTTAATTTATTTAGGTCCTACCATCAGAAATTGGTTACAGGACACTAAAAATTTTGATTCAATATATGTACAGTGGAGAGACTACTGTAACAAATGAACAACTTGAAGGTGTACTCAAAGCTGGTGATATTTTAAGAGTTCGTGGATTATGGAGATCTAGTTCTGGTAATAAAAAAGAAAGTAATCAATCTGGTAATCAAAAAAGTGTTGAAAAAGATAAAAAAGATTCAACTCCTGTAAGCGGTCAAATTCAAAAAATTAAATTAGTACAACCAGTACCTGAAACAACATCTGGAGAAAGAACTCAAGAAACCATGTCACCAATAGGGACACCAATTCAGATACCATTAAAGACTTATGAAAGAAAAATAATTGAAAAGTCTGCAACAGAAAAAGTTGATAAGATGAACGAACTTGTAGAAGCTACAAAAATAGTTGAAGAAAGTAACAATATTGAAGAAAATAAAAACAAAGAAAATGTTGAAACTAATAATAAAAAGAGAAAGAGTACATGTAGTGAAGTTGAATCTTCTAAATCCAAAAATGATGGAAGCGTTAGTTTATTATATATTTCAATAGCATGTATTTTATGAAATAAAAATATTGTTTTTTTTTTTTAACAGGCTGAACTTAATTTAGAAATGTTAGTTAAAGAAGAACCAATGAATTGGGAAGACACTGATGAGCCTTCTGATGCTTTAACGATTGATCAAGAAATAGATATTAAGCCAGTAAGTAGTAGATAGCAGTTTTGCTAATAATGTCTTTTTCATAAATTTTTTTTTTTTTTTTTTTTTTATTAGGAAATAGTTCATAGTGCTGATGAAGACGGTGATATAGAAGAAGAAGAATACACACCATTGACATGTGATATGTGTAGCCAAACTTTTAATAGGCCTTCAGATTGGGTACGTCATATAGAGTTTACACATTCTGATATGACAGAGAATAGAAGAAGAAGAAGAAAAGTAAAAAAATCTAATACAAAATATATATATAAATTACAATATAACCCAAAAAACTATTCATTTTTTTAATTTATTTTTAGGGGGAAGAAGATGATGAAAATAAAGAATTTCCTCCATTGAAATGTGATTTATGTGGAAATATGTATCCAACTCCACAAGAATGGGTACGTCATATTCAAACTGAACATACTGAAGAACAATTAGCCCTAATGAATAATTCAGCCCCTCCTAAGCCAAAAAGAGTTCACAGCCATCAAAAATTATGTAATATTTGTCAAAAAGTATTTCCAAGTCATGCATCAATGGTTATTCATCAAAGAACTCATACGGGTGAAAAACCATTTTTATGTTCCTATTGTAAAAAAGGATTTAATGTTAAAAGTAATCTTTTGAGGCATTTAAGAACTCTTCATGATAAATATGTTCATCCAAGCTTATATGGAAGTAATGGAAGTAATAATATTTAAATTTTCAATAATTTATTCTCTTATTAAAAGTAAAAACACTAAAGATGCAACTCTTAAACGATAAATTTTTCTGATTGCCTTTAAATTTTAAATAGATATGGTTTTATAATTTTGTAAAATATGATTTTCCCAATAATTTTAGCTTTGTCAGAATATGAAAATTGGATCTACTAAAGTTTTTTAAAATTGTCAGGATCATAGCCATTTTTTATTTAATTTTATTTATAAAAAACTCTTTTATTATATTTTTTTAATTTCTTCAAAAGTATCTGCAGTCCAAATTTTACAAAATTCAACTGTAGACACTTGAAATCATGAGCTTTATACAAAAAGAACTGAAATTTTGAGAAAAATTATAAAAGTTTGCAAAATCTGTAAAAGTTGAATCATTTAATTGTTTTTACTAAAATTTAAAACTAAGAAGAATAAAATTGATATTCAGAAAGTGATCAAAAAATTTATATTAATGAAAACATTCATTAAATTGTAAAAATGTAAAAGAATTTCTCTCTCTAGTAAATAAAACTATAAATATCATATTATTCTGAATTCAAAGTTTTGATTAAATTTATATTCAATCATAGGCACCCAAGCATGTAAATTATAAAAAATATTAAAAAATTTAGATGCTTTTTTTTTTGTAATCATTCTTATTATAGTAAATAGTAAGAAGCAATACAAGTATCTTTAAAATTCTTGTCTAAAGTTATATTTTTTTATTTTATTAAAATAATTTCAAAATTTGTTTAAAAATTAATCAAAACTTTGAATAATTCTTAGGAGTCTGAAAAATATTGCCAAAGTATATGATTGTTTTTTTGTGACACATAGAAAATAATTTGTATACTCTTATAATTAATTGAAATTCATTCTAATTCTCGATACAATGATAACATAAAATATAAAAGTGAGATTGCATGCATGTATAATAGAAAGAAAAATAAAAAATTTTTGAATTAATATTTACTTTTTTGTAAGATAATTCAAGTTTAAAATTTTCTATCTCAATTAGAGTATCAACCTTGTGGGTCATAAATTTTTTAATTTAAGAGTTGGTTTTTCCTTTCTTATGTAGAAATTACATAAATAAATAATAGGAATAATTGTAGATATCTTTAAATATAAATTTTAATGATTAAGTTAGTTAATGCGTTTGCTAAGAAATAGACCACATTTTATGGATGGATCTTTATTAGGCAGCAAACGTTTTAATAATGTGACCCACAGTTGACAATCCTATTGACAGTATTTAAACATTTAAATGACTGTGAAAACATTCAATAGCCATTGATATCATTCCGATTTTATTAATAAGCTATAATTAATGTATTTTTTTATAATTAAAATTAGCCTATAAAAAATAATGTAAATTTTAAATAAACTTAAGAAATTTTAACTCTAAATTGTAAAATAAATATGTTAAATATTGCATGGGTATAAAAATAAAACAAAATTAAAAAAAAAAATTTTCAAATTTATGAGTAATAAATGAAAAGATTTAAAAAAAATGGTCACAGTAATAAAAATTTATTGAAATATTTTAATGCGCTTGATTTAATATTGATCTTAACGGCACATATTCTGTGACTTTTTGCCAAATGACTTTATAAATGTAAAATTTCAATAAATATATATTTGAATATCTAAACTTATTATTTTCAATATGTACCTATACTGTACTTCAATATCTTCTTTCCCATACATTTAACAAACTTAAGAATAAGACTTTTATTTTATATAAAAAACTTTATTTAATTTAATCAAAAATAGAAACAGTGAGTAAAAAAAATAAAAAACATAGCTACTTAATTCTTGCTGAAATCCTATTTTAAAAAATACAGTTTACTTATAAAAGTTGTTTATAATCCAATTAATTTTCTTCTTCATCATCGATCTTAGGTGCTAAATAATATCTAATGTGTCCAATTTCTCCAATTCTATATTCACATACTAAAGGAACATCACTAGACATTGATAATTTTACTTGTGCACATAGAGGTGTTGCTTTAACAAATGAATTTAGGTAACGACATGCAAATGTTAATTTGACGGGTTCTTGCATTTCAATTACTACAGCTTCTTCTTCTTTGTCAGCTTCTGCTGTTTGTGCTAACTTGATGTTGGCTGAAAAAAAAAAAAAAAAAAAAAAAAATAGTTAAAATTTTTTTTTTTAATAAGCTTAAAATAATGCTATCTGCATAATTATTTATTAAATTTGCAGCTTTTCAATAAACTTTTACATGTTACAATGAATTTAACAAAACAAAAAATATTGTTGTTGAGGTCAAATAATGTAAAATATCAAATTGCAAGAGTGAGATTTAAATTTTATATTAATTTATTATTACCATTTCCATAATCCCCAACAGCTGAAAATTTGACACCTTCTTTAGAACAATGTATTGTGATAGCTTCACCAAATTGACTAAGATCCCGACAAATTCTGGCAAATTCCTGAGATGGTAACTTTACAACACAAGAGTAATTTGTTTCCTAAAATGATTTAATTTAGTTAAGAAGATTTTGTATGTAAAAGTGAAATAAATAAATTCAATAGACTAACTGGAATTCCAAGATGTTCCTGGTCCATATTAATTAATTTCATTTCATATTCGGAGACTTTTTCTTTGTTTTGTGATTCAAACATGAAAATGATGTTATCGGGATCATCCCAAGCTCTAAGGGTAACTGTGTCTTCACCTCCTGCACATCTTAAAATTTTGGCCATACTGAAAAAAATATTAATAGTTATGTTAATTTTACGTAAAAATTAATTTTTTTAGTAAGAATTTTAATAAGTAATGTCGTACGTTCCAATGTTCATCCCCATTGAAACATTTCTGTCACATCTAAATTTGTCGAACCCATCGCTTCTCAGGATTAATGATACCAGGGAAACGTGAGCATTGTCCATTGCCTGGACCTGGATACCTGAATCCGAGCATTCAAAAGTAGCTTCTGTCAAAAGATCTTTTACAGCTTCAAGAACTTTTTTTAATAAGGCACTTTGAGATAATCTTGCTTCAAACATTTTTGTTTTTTTAAATAAAGAGTAAGAATTAGCAAATTAAATATTAATACAAATTAATATTAATACAAATCAATATTAATATAAATCTTTATAAAATACTACAAAAAATTAAAATATCTCCGACGAAGTTAATAACTTTTGGCAGAATGGCAACAAGTAATATTTTTGGAGGGAGAAATACCGCGCGTTTTCTCAATTTAACCCCCCACTCATTACATGTGGGTGACGCGAGGGTGCACTGCGCTGGTTGCGCGAGCACATTTAGAGACCCTAGATTACCCAGTATTTACCAGAGACGGTCAGAGGCCCGCGTGGTCCCATTTTTCCAACCAATCACAAAAATGTTGCTGAGTAAAATGATGACCAAGAAAAAATTGCCCTATTTAAAATACATTATTGCTATTTAAGATGGCGGAACCAATCAAACAGAGTCCTCTATCTGGCTGTCTCTGGTAATCTAGGGTCTCTAGAGCACATTAAAGTAACGACGTTTTTCAGGCAATTATTTAAATATTTTTATTATTATTAAATAAATCAATTTTTTTAAAAATAATTCAGTCTTTAATAAGCTTTAATTATACAATGAGGGTGACTAACAAATTTTCAGGAAAAATTTAAAATAAATATTATATTTTATAATTTTAAATATATATAAAATCTTTATCAAGAGAATTTATATTTTACATGATTAATTTAAAAAAAAAATAAAAATATACTTTTTACACAATCAAATTAAACTTAATTAATATTAAAAAACAGCCATTTTTACAATACAATTTTTTCATATATACAAAAATATAATAAAAATAGGTACTATTATATATTTACAAAATTATATTATAAGTACAGAAAATATACATCAATATTTACAGAAAAACAACAAATTTAGATAGTTTATTATTCTTATCCCGTACAATATGCTGGTCTAAATTTTTTATGTTTTACTCCAATTTCATCAGCCATATTTTCAAGATCACTGAATATTTTATCTAAGTGCTGCAAAAAAAATTGTATTTAATATTTTCTTAAAAATGTAAGTTTAAAATGAAAATAATATTTACATCAGATGGAATATCATCTTCTAGCCTTATATTATGTGAATTATGTCTGTAGCCAAGTTTTAAATCGTTAAAGATATTTTCATCCTCGTCGTTACTAATATCTTCGTCTTCTTGAAGAAAGTGATCTTCGTCATCGTCATCATCATCATCATCATCATCTTCCATTAACATTTCATCAATTTCTTCATAATCTTCAGGCTCATCTTTTACTTCTAATGGAAAATGAGATTCTACTGCCGTTTTTTCCGTGATCTTTTCTGAAACATCGCTTTTTTTATTTTCAGATATTATTATAATTTTTTCTCCTGTCAAATCGACTGGCTTCTTTTTATTTTTTTCTGAATTTAAAATATCAATTTCTGCATCTTTAGTTGATTTTGATTCTATTTCATTTGATTCTGTACTGCTGTTTAAAGTTACTGTTACTTTTGAGCTTTCGCTCTTATTTTTTTTTATATTTGATTTTGGTTCACCTGGTAAACATGTATTACCTCTTTGTCTTCTGAATCTAACAATAATGCTTCTGGTATCCCACATTAAGTCATGAGCATTTTTAAATGCTTCTATTGATTCATCTACACTATTATATCTTATAAAAGCATACCTAAAAATTAGAAAAATAAGAATTAAATATGAAAAGTTAATTATTATTAAATTAATTTAAAAGTTTTTACCTAGTATTTCTCATTTTTTGTGCAAATCCTACATCGACTCGAGCAGCTGTTGGGAATTTACTTTTAACTTCATTTACATTTACAGATTCAGGCAAATTTCCAATGTAAAGGGTATAAGGATCTATTTCTTCTGGAACAGGATTATCTTCATCTCTTAAAGATTTCCTTTCTACTTTTAGATAACCTGTTCCAAAAGGAATTTTTTCTAATTCTTGTATAGCTTCATCTACATTAACATTTTCAGCCATTTGTATAAAACAATATCTAGGCCCGCTTGGACTTTGAAAATGTATGTTTTGTATGTCAGGATGAAATTTTCTTACAATGTCTTTATTTAAATCCGGATCTGGAAATTTTATTATTAAACTTTGGGCTTTTACTGTTTTATTGAATTCACTTTCAATTTTTAACGCTCTTTCAGCACTTTCTCGATTCCAAGGTCGACTTGGATAACTTTGAGACATTGGTTTTCGTTGCTTATTTTTTTTTACCACTACTTCTTCCTAGAAAATTTTAAGAAAAACAATTTGTATTTACAGTGTATGCAAAACAAATAATAAAATACTAAAAAAAAAAAAAAAAAATAAATTTAATTTTACCTTATTGTCTTGATCTGCATTATCCCTGTGACGTCTTGCTCCAGTAACAACTGTTGTCATGTGTGGTAAAAAATTTGGAATTGGCATTTGCATTTGATTTATAATAGCTTCATTACCTGCTCCAGTATAGCCAGTTTGCTGCCAATCAATCCCAATACTATTTGAAATTGCTGCTCCAAAATATGATGCTTGACTGTATTGATTCTCATGATTGTCAAATCTTCTTCTATTTTTACGATGAAAATTATTATCTCTCTGAGAATACACATTATTTCGATTGTAATTAAATCTATCCCTTTTAATAAAATTATTTCTTATTGGCATTTCTCTTTGATAATTTGTTGTTTGAGTTGGCATTGGACTTGGTTGAGGTGTGATCCATTGCCATGTAGGAGTATGCGTCCATGTATGCATTGGAGTTACTTCTGATGGGACTGGAGCAAAAACACTAGGAGGTGGTGGCACAGCTGCTGTAGGTGGAGGCATGGGTGGTAATGGTGGCTGACCAGGCAAGGGTTGGTTAATGTTGGTTGTTTGTGTTGTTGTTGATGTGGCATAACTAATATAAGATGGGTCATAGCCATAGTTTTCTGATTTTTGTTTTAAATAAGAAGAATCTTTATTTTCTTCATTTTTGTTACTAATCTAAAAAAGTAAACAATTCATACATAATATTACATTTATTAACGTTTATTTATTAATTATAAAAAAATTGTTCACTTATTAACAAATAAATAAATAATAAAAATACACTACAAACTAACCTTATTTTTTAATTTATCAAAAAAATAATAATAAACAAACTAAATGTTTGAAGTTTTTTTTATATTTATATTAATATTTTGCTTACCTGATTCATCCTTAATTACAATTTATTTCATTTCCTTAATAAATAATTCACTGTATCCTTAACACGTTTTTATTTATTTATTTATCGTATTTTATTAGATATATGAAAACAACGCAAGTTTTTTGAAATCAAATAAAATGGATGACATTTGAAGGGTAGTTGTGAAGTAAATTTCCCCAGCTCCACTTCTTCCTTTCTTCAAGGGGATGTTGATACATTGTTGTTATTTATTTGCACGCAGCAGTTACTGTACTGTAGTCACGTGCATGGTCACGTGTACAGTATAGGTCGGTGCGCGCGTTAAAATTGATTTATAAAAAAAAATTATCTTTGAATTAATATTTTTGGTGAAAATTAGAAACAAACAAAACAGGTCTGGTAATACCTATTATATAACATGTTAGATTCCCTAATATTATTTAATAAATAATTTAATAAATAAATTATATTATTTTTCAAAATATTATCTGGCAATATTTACCAAAATAAACTAAAAAATTTAATATAAAAAATATATTCATGCGAATGCATTTATGATGATAAAATAATAAAGTTTTAAAATATTATAATAAATAATTTTATATTTATAAATAAACAACTCCTAATCAATATAAATATACATATAATTATTATTGATGGATTATTTTTCAAATCCTGTATTAATAATTTACAATAAACTATGCAAAAATATTTCAATAAAAATGAAAAATTAGGTCACAAATTTACTATTTTTACACCTTTTTTACGCATATTAGAATTTAGAAGACCAAAAAAAAGGAATAAATAATAGATATATGAATAATAATAATATATTTTCATTCACACATATTTTAAAGTTTTTTAATGAGAGAGAGAGATAAAAAAGTAAAAAACATAAAAAATAATTTAGGTGGGGAAAAAACTCGTAGAATTTTGTCGACAGATGTCCCCGATTGTTCAGTCGCGAAAAAGACTCGTAAGAGTTTTTTTTACTTAAAAAATATTTATCATTTTATAATATGGCAACAAATAATACTGAGGAGATAGAGGTTTGTAATTTAGTTTCTATTTATTATTAAAAATAGATTATTCAAAATATTATTATTTATTTTTAAAATATGAAAATCTTATCTTTTTCAAAACATATTTACTGTACTGTAATAAAGTTGATTAGCGGCTGTTCTAGATTTTTCATTGTTACGATAACTACAGTATAGATTTTGAATTAAAATTCTTGTAGAAATATTTGAGTAAATTTCTTATTTTTCGTACTTTATTTTATTTCACCATGATCGTTGATTTGCTATTTTCTTTTAATATTCTTCATTCCCCTCTTCTTATGGCACATAGCTCTCGCATTTCTGACCCAAGATAGTATCGTTCTGGTATCGTTACAAACCACGCACACGGCACATTCGAAAGGCATTCGCCCTCCAAATTACTGATTATTATAACCTTAAATTTCCACGTATTTTTTTGATTAAATTCTTAGACTTTTTTATAAAATTAAAATCACTTTTTTTTATTTTAAGTAATTGTTTTAATTTTTATCTTTAATTTATTAACTTACAAAATTAAAAAAAAAATAGTTTTAAAACTAAAAGTATAAAACAGATTGTTCTCGTGCTTCAATTTTTTTTTCAATAAGTGAAGTTGTCAACGTTTCTTCGGAAAAATTTGAATAGAGAAAAAAAAATTGTTAACAAAATGATTAAAACAAGAACATTTGCTCCTGGATTGGTATGAAGAAAACATCGTTAAAGAATTTTTTTTTTTCCGGATACAAATAATTTTACATTGATATATTTTCTTCAACAACTAACCATGATGTACTATATATTTCAGGAAGTAGATAAGAAAGATCAGGAAAAAACTGAAGACTTCTCATCTGAGCTCTTAATAAAGCATCCTTTACAAAATAGATGGACTTTATGGTATTTTGAATTAGTTAAAAATAAATCTTGGGAAGACAGTCAACGAGAAGTAATAAGCTTTGATACAGCTGAAGATTTTTGGAGGTAACTTAAATTTAATTAATTTATTTGCTGAATCAAAATTAAAATAAATTATTTTTTATCTAGTCTTTATCACCACATTAAAGCTGCATCAGAATTAAGACAAGGATGTGATTATAGTTTGTTCAAAGAAGGTATTCGGCCAATGTGGGAGGACGTAACTAATAAAGATGGCGGAAGATGGTTAATTAGTTTAGATAGAAAACAAAGAAATTCTGATTTAGATCATCTTTGGTTAGAAGTAATTCTTTGCATGATTGGTGAAGGTTTCAACCAATATTCAAATGATATTTGTGGAGCTGTAGTTAATATTCGACCAAAAGGAGATAAACTTGCTTTATGGACTAGAGATGCTAGTTCTGTACAAAGTGTTATGGATATTGGGTAAATATTACATCTTAATTTTAAAAAAAATAAAATTTAATGCATAAATTTAAATAAAATATTTTATGTAGACGAAAATTAAAAGAAAGATTACGAATTGCATCAAAAATTACAATAGGATATCAAGTTCACAGAGATACACAGAGTAAACAAGGCAGTCAAGCCAAAAATACCTATACATTGTAAAGAAATTTTCTGCATTAAGATGTTATCCTAGATTTTAAAAAAAATCAAGGATCTTATCCTAGTTTGATATAAAATAATAATGACTGACTGGATTCAGACACTGACCGAGTAAAACAAAAATATTCAGAATAAAAAAGTGAAAACATTTCTTGTCATCATTTGTTTAAACTTTTTTTTACACTAAGTGTTCTAAAATTAATTATCGATTAATAATTTCAAGGATAATAATAAATAAATAATTGAATGATTGATTACCATTTATATAAAACACGTGTGAAAATATGTAACAGATTTATAAATATAAAAAAAAGTTTGCAGTGAATTTTAAGTACAGGTTACATTAAACTGATTTCATTTATAAAATTTACGGATGTTTCTTACTTAAAAAAAAATACAACTGTTTAGTAAACTTTATTAAAAATTGTACGTATTTAGTAACCCGTATGAAAAACCATCACATTCATGCATGCATGATATATTTATAATTTTTTTTTTTAGATTTAATAAAAACTGCAAGTTTTTTTTAAATATAGAATATAATATTTAGCCCATTTTTTTTTCTATGTAAGGTATATTTAAAAATTAAGTATTTAAAATAAATAATAAAAATATACCTGTTTGTGTACATAGAGCATTAATTAATAATTTTTTTTTTTTTATATAAGTAAAATTATCATTTATTAAAACAATTTACTATTAACATATAGAAAGTGTGATTAAATAATAAAATACAATTTTTTTTTTTTCTTTTATATTAAAAAATTTCATTCATATAAAATTTTTTTTTTTTTAATTTAAAAGAACTATAAAATTTGAACTCTTCTTAATTTTGGAAGTACATAATTGAAAAAATATAATTTATTATGAGAAAAAATACCTCGATTGTAATAATGAAAAATATTTTTGTTAAAAACATAAATAAATATATAATAAATTATGCTTTGAATAATAAATATTTTGTTTATATAATTTTATTTATTAAAAATATCTTGGACTTTTTTTTTAATATCATCATGACATGAATCTTCAAGAGCTTTTATTATCTTATTCTTCCAATCTGATTCATTTTTCAAAAAATAAATATCTAATACCTGAAAATAAAAAAAAAAATTTTTAGTTTTTTAACAAATTATTAGTACCTAATTTAACATTTTAACATGTTTATAGACAAGGGGAGTATTTCAAGCATTTAATTTTTTTAGGGGGGTCAAATGAACTAAGAATAAATTCGATTTAGGGAGTTAAAATAATTTTAATTTAGAGATTTAGAGTAATTTCAATAAAGGGGGGGGGCATAGACTAATAGGAGCTTAAATTATTTTTTTTTGGCTTTGGGACTTTAAATTATAAAGGCTTCAAATTTCAAAATATAAATTTTAACATGTTCCATGTTCATTGGTTGAGATTTTACAAACCAGTTGTAAGTTTCTTATTACCTTTTCACATTTGACTGAATAACTGTCTTCTGAAAATTTTTCTATTGAATCAATTTCGCTTTCTCGGATTTTTAAGTGCCTTGCAAAACTTTTCCAATATCTTCCGATGTCTGAAATTATTTCTTTTTTTGCTGAAAATCAAATAATTTTTTATTAAAATTATACTTTATGTGCATAAAAAAAATATGAGCAAAAATGTTATTTATATATCTAATATGTATCTATTATTCATACATTCAGCTTGAACAAACATTTTAATAGTTCATATTAATATGTGTCTGCAATTTTTGCATAGCAGTAAAAAAAAAATGAACACATTATTATTAGTTTAGTAATATTAGTTTTAAAATAGTAAATTTACTATAATTTGAAGTAAATTCAAAATTTATTAATTTTTCACCGTCTCAAAAACATACATTTGCTCTTGAAGCTAAGTTGAGTCGTATCTGGGTGGAAAATCATTAAATTTTTAATTTGCGACAAAATAGTAAAGTTACTACAATTTATATTAAAATTTACTATTTTTCTAGTATTTAACATGGAACATGTTCATTGTGAGGAGTATTTGAAAAGTTCTAGCTGGGTAGGGAGGGGGGGGGTGAAAAATTGACGTTTTTAGGGAGGGGGGTAAAATGGACTTAGAATATTTTCGATTTATATTTAGAATAATTTGATGTGGGAACCAGGGCCTGATCAGACCCTGATAAGAACAAGAACTTAGAATACTTTAAGTTTCTGGAGTTAATAGTACATTTTTAACCAAGGGAGCAAAAAAAAAGAATGGCCCAGATCGCACGTTAATTAACATCCGAGGCGAGGCCGAGGATGGTAAACTGCGATCTGGGGTATTTATTTTTTGTTCCCATGGACAAAACGAAATTTTTCTTTCTCAGTGGGGTGAAAACGCGTTTTTTTCGATTTCGTTGCGGGGCGAAAAAAGTGTTTTCGGCCCGCTAGGAAGAAAAATTTTATACGACCCTTGTCCATAAATAAAGGATGCCCCAAATCGCCGTTTACCATCCTCGGCTTCGCCTCGGAAGGTAATTTACGTGCGATTTGGGCCATTCTTTACTTTTCTGGACACGAGCCGTAAATATACTATTCTTCCTAGCAGGCCGAAAACACTTTTTTCGCCCCGCAACGAAATCGAAAAAAACGCGTTTTCACCCCACTGAGAAAGAAAAATTTCATTTTATTCATGGGAAGAAAAAAAATACCCCAGATCGCAGTTTACCATCCTCGGCTTCGCCTCGGATGCTAATTACCGTGCCATCTGGGCCATTCTTTTTTTTGCTCCCTTGGTTAAAAATGTACTATATATTTCAGGATTTATTGTAATTTCGGTTTTTGAATTTATTACTGTTATGAGTGACATGAACATGTTCCATGCTCGTTGGTTGTGTAGTTACACAAACCGGTTATAAATTTTTATTACTAAATTGCAGTAAAAATATTAAATTTGTTTACTGTATAGGTACAGGCTTGTACAGAAAGAGCTTTATAGGGTAAAATGTATTAAACATTTTTTTCTGACTTATTTAATAACAAATTTGGCAAAGATTTAAATACTTTGGAAGCATATTTTTATAAAATAAGTAAATTTGAAAATTACCATCAATTTTTAATTTTTTTTCTCTTTCCAATAAATACAATGCTAGACCATTTTGAAAGGAAGTGTTTGAATTATTTTCAGAATTAGCAATTTCTGAACTATTGTAATTCATTTGATTTGAATCTAAAAAAATAATAATTAATTCAACAAAAAACTCAAATAAATAATAAAAATATATGAAAAAAAAAACTTACCAATATTTGTGTCAAATGAATATTTTTCCAATTCTTCTTTATATTTTTGAATTTCTTTTGAAGTATTTTTATTATTAATTAAATATTTTTCTTGAATATCTTCTAATACACTAATATCATCATATTGCAACACAGCACGTTTTTCTAATATATCAATTAAATCATTAAAATTTTTAATTTTATCATATTTACGTTTATTATTTATTATATTTTCATAATTTTTTTTTAATTTATCAAAATTTTCAATATTTATATTTATTATTATTAATTCGGTTTTAAATGTTAATATTAAATTATTGTAATAATTTAATAACGACGATGCTTCTGGCATTGTTATACACTGAATTTATATGATACAAAGTATATAAAAAAGTGGAGTGATGTGTTTTAACTTTCAAATTGAATAGATAATTCTGGGATTCCCAATTGGTAAAATGAAGCGTTTTCATTAGTGGTACCTGTAAAACAAATTTTTTTATTTTTTATTATTTTCATTAAATTTTTTTTGTAAGCAGGAAGGTCATAAAGGACTCGATAATTAATTTTTATTTATATTTTTTGTTATTTTCAATATAAATATAGGTATAAATGATATAATTACAGGTGTTATGAGTTGCCTGTATACAATTTTGTGATTGACTCATTATTAGATAAGATAAAAAATAATCTCAGATTACGGTTTTACTTTTTTTGGATCTAAGTCATTATAAACAAATAAAATCTATTTTTGTTTGTAAAAGTTCATTGATTTATTGAATAAAGCATTAAAATATAATGGGTGCATTTAATTATTTTTTTAATTTGTACAAAAATTTTTTTTAATTACTGCATGAAAATCTGAAAAAAATAAATATTTATTAATGTTTGAAGTTTTAAAATATATGTACCTATTTTATTCAAATATAAACGTATATTTGTAATTTAAAACTTTCGCGGGCTTAATAAATATATTACTGCGTTTGCGCAATGACTATTTTCCTAATTTTCCATAGGGGTGCGATTGCGATTGGGTAGGCCCTGTGGGGGTCCCATTAAAGTGAAAAAACCGAATTGGTTCTATTTTTTAATTTACAGCTTAATTATATACTTAAATTAGCAAAATTTTAATAACTCTAAATCAAAGTTAATTTATTTTAAAATTTCATTCAAAAATAATCATGTATAAAATATATATTTTGTTATTACAACAATGGGCACTTTAGTTTGGAAAATCATCAAAATTTACAAACAAAAGTTTGAATGCTCCCTTACAGTCTTTCAGCTGTTCTTATAAACTTGCAAATTTGTATTACATTGCTGCAACATAATAAATTTTAATATATAATTCTAATATAATAATAAAATTTCTGTTATTTTGAAAAAATTTTTGAAATCGTCTTTTATTTTTGATATCTAATTTAAAAATAAATTACTCATATAAAATGCAAAATATTAAAATAAAAAATATACTATTTTAGAAAATTTAAACATAAATACACACACACATGCGCACATACATTCATGAAAGATCATTCAAAAGAGAAAAGAAAAAGAGCGAGATAAAACTATACCAGTGTAACCCAGAGCACAAGGAGAACGTGGACGTGGAAAGAAAATCAGCGACAAGAACGAAGAAAAATTTGTATATTCGGACGTGTGTTGATTTGTACGGGGTGTTTCTTAATTACAAAAACACAGTATGATGTTGAACATTAAAAAAAATATTTACTAAGTAGTTATTTTATAAAAATAATTAAAATTTATTTAATTAACAAAAAATTTTAGTATACTCTAAGCATGTAGTACAGCAGCACGAGCTCTGTATAATAATAACCAAAGTGTAGTTAATGGTGGCTTAATAGTGTATAAATAAGTGTATAATAAGCCACATCTTGAAGAAGGTACGAAAATTCTAAACATTGAATGTATATTTTTGATTTTTAATTACTGCAAGTATGTAAATTTATGTTTTGTAATTAAAATTTAGAGTTCGTCTTAATATTTTTTTAATTAAAGAGCTGTTGTTTTTTTTATGTATGCGTAAAAATGTATGTGGAAGTGAACATGCACATGCATAATATACGCATATATACACACGTTTATGTGATTTTTTTTCGCGGAGGGCGCGTACAGCTTTCCTCCTCGCGACAGTGATTCTTTGTCGTCGATGTCTTCGGCGATTTTTTAGTTTTGCAGATTTTATTTTTTAAGTTTTCTTTTAATTTACAGTGTTTATTTATTAATTATTGCTATTTTTGAAAAATTTTTATGGAGGTTAAAAGTTAATAAGATAAATTGCATTTAAAAAAATGATTTTCTCAACATTACGCACTTACACACATTTATACAAATGTCTAATTATAATACATCCTAATTAATAAATAATTAAAATTGAAGTTTTGCTGAATATTTATTTTTTTAAATTTTAATTATAAAATCTGCGTTTTATTAAAGTTAATTAGGCTTATCCTATATTTGACTTAATGTGTATTTGTGCTAATATGTGTAAATTATATTGAAAGACTGTATAACGTGATTAATTAAAATCGAAATATCTAAGATTCTGTTATCAGAATTCAGTAAGAATTTTTTTATTCTTAAAAAAAAAATTCTGAAAATATGTTTTTTTCTTTATTAATTTTGTTTTGGAGTTTATGAAAAGTTGTTTAGAATAGTCATATTAATTATTTTTATTGTGACTAATAAATGTACATAAAGCTAGCTATTATATTCTCTTCTGAATTTTTTAATTAAAAAAAATTATAATTTGTTTGCTAAATTTGAGTTTCTTTTTATTTTTTTTTTTTATTTGTCTAAATGTGTGTAAAAAATATTAATAAGCTTTAAAATTTTGAGAGATAAAAATAATCTTGGAAGTTGATCAAAAAATTTGTCATTTTAAAAATTTATGCATGTTTACAAGACATTTAATAAAGAAGATGAATTATGTCTATTTTTTTAATGAATGTTTGTTTTTATATATTTCAGTTGCAGCTCGCTTGTACCTTGGATGTTATAATAACACATGAAATAATATAACAAGGCTTTTTCTAAAATAAAATTATTCCATCATTCATAAATTTTGGAGTCTTTATTTTCTGACTGCCAATATAAATAGCATTTTTATTTTCAAAACAATGCAAAGTAAAGGACTGGTTTTGCTTTGATTTAATTTTTTCAAGTAATTTTATACTTCCATTATTTTTATACAAAAAATTGCTGCAGTGTTTTCAAATGCCTACTTAATAATTAATAAATTTTATTGTATCAAGAATTAATAATATGGATTAATACCCGCAGTGTATATTATTTATAAATTAACTTAAAATTATATATTAATGACGTAATTTGAAATACAATTAACCTAAGTACTCCAATATGGATCCAGAGTATTTTTGTATATTGGAAGCTTTCAAACTTCCAAAAGAGCAAGGGTCACATACTTGTTGTACAATCAAATACAGAAAAAAGTTTTGATATCCCTAAAAAGAAATAAGGTAACATTTTTATTTTTATTAATTTTTTATTTAACTTTGATTTTTAAAATAATATCATAATTTTAGGGTTGAAATCATGGACAACAACATCAGTGGTGTTGTCCAAGTGTTTGTGGGTGAATGGAGCGCTGAATATGAAGCTCTATCCATTAGAGCCACAAAACAAACATCATCATCTGAAATAGTAGAATGTATAATGGAAAAACTTAAGCTTAACGAAGGAAATGGATATGAACTGGCTGAAGTTATTGGAAACTCAGTAGGTCAAGACTGTAAAGAAAGAAGACTGGGCCCTACAGAATGTCCTGTAGCTCTTATGTTGTTATGGCCGAAAAAAAATTCTTCACAGCAAGAATATTACAAATTTTATCTTAGAAAAAAACAAGCAGATTTATGGTCAGATAGTAGATTTCCGATGGATCCACAACTTTTAAAAGATTATTTTAATCGTTTTCTTTATCAGCCAAAAGATAAAGAATACCCAGATCTCTGTCAACTTCCTGATCTAAATGAACAAACATTATTAGACAATCTTAGAGCTCGTTTTTTAGCTGGAAATATTTATACTTACGTTGGAAGTATTTTAATAGCTTTAAATCCTTTTAAATTTTATCCTATATATAATCCAAAGTATGTGAAATTATATCAGAATCGAAGATTAGGTCCTGATATACCACCACATATATTTGCAATAGCTGATGCAGCTTATCATTGCATGTTGAAAGAGAAAAAAAATCAATGTATAGTAATAAGTGGTGAAAGTGGTTCTGGTAAAACGGAATCAACAAATTTTTTATTACATCATTTAACTGCATTAAGTCAAAAAGGTTCTCATGGAAGTGGTGTTGAACAAACAATTTTAAGTGCTGGACCTGTATTGGAAGCTTTTGGAAATGCCAAGACTGCTCATAATAATAATAGTAGTCGATTTGGAAAATTTATTCAAGTTAATTATAAAGAAAATGGAATGGTTCATGGGTTAGTATAGTTAAATATTTTCAAAACTTTTGTTTTAGTAATACCAATTGTTAAATCATTTTTACAGAGCGGTAGTACAAAAATATCTCCTTGAAAAATCTCGAATTGTATCTCAAGGTAGAAATGAGAGAAATTACCATGTATTTTATTATTTACTAGCTGGTGCGAATGAGCAAGAAAAACAAGTCTTGCATTTAAGAAATTGTGAATGGTACAATTATTTAAACAAAAGTGGCTGTTATGGCTTAGAAAACATCGACGAAAGGCATGAATTTTCAAGATTAAAGCAATCTATGGAAATGGTTGGCTTTACTCCCGAAAAACAAAGAAGACTGTTTGCTGTTTTATCAGCAGTATTATTATTAGGTAATGTAGAATTTCAACCAAAAAAATCATACCATCATCACGACGAAGCTGTAGGTGTTAAAAATCCTGAAGTAGTTGCTCTTATATCTGAACTTTTAAGAGTAAAGCAGGATACTTTACTTGCTGCATTAACAGCAAAGCGTGTAAGAGCCTCTGGAGAGACATTGGTAATTTATTATAGACTAGCAGAAGCCATGGCAGCTAGAGATGCTATGGCTAAATGTTTGTATGGTGCTCTTTTTGATTGGATTGTGCTTCAAGTAAGTTTTACTTGTTTTATGAGCTTAAATTTTAGTAAGTTCTTTAAGTTTTAATTTTCAACTTTTATTTTTATCTAAAAAGGTCAATCATGCACTTCTATCAAAAAAAGATACTTTAAGAGAACATCAAGGAAATAGTATTGGTGTTTTAGATATTTTTGGCTTTGAAGATTTCAAAACGTGTAATAGTTTTGAACAACTATGCATCAATTATGCTAATGAACAATTACAACATTATTTCAATCAACATGTTTTTCAATATGAACAAGGAGAGTATAAGAAACAAGGAATAAGATGGACAGATATTGGTTATAGTGATAACTCAGGATGTTTAAATTTAATAGAGAGTAAACCAAATGGATTACTTTGTTTATTAGATGATCAATGCAAGTAAGTAAAATTTTATACTTTAATGTAAAACATTTGTGTAATCATTTTTTAATTTTTTAAGTTTTCCTGGTGCCACAAATGATACACTATTACAGAAATTTAATTCTGTACACAAAGATAACCCTTTTTATGAAGCTCCGCAAAGAAGAGAAGGAACATTTGTAGTGCGTCATTATGCAGGTGCAGTGAAATATCATGTAATGAATATGCGAGAGAAAAATTTAGATCTTATGAGGCCTGATGGTGTTGTTGGTGTCTTAAAAAATTCATCGTTAGCCTTTGTAAGAGAGTTAGTTGGTGCTGATCCAGTTGCTGTTTTTAGATGGGCTATTCTTCGAGCATTTTTCCGAGCTCATTTTGCGTTTCAAGAAGCTGGTAGAATACACAGACAAGTTAGATGTAAGTAATTTTATTTAAAAAAAAAACGAGTAAAAATGGTCACGTATATGGCCTCTAAATTACGCAAGACCTAAATAGCATGGTTACAGCTACTCATTTAATTAAAGTTTATATTTATCAAAATTAATGATTTTTTTTTTTACAGCGGATGGTAATAAAATAGCTTTGCAAAACAGATACAGAGCACCTAACGAAAACTTAATAAGGTGAGTTACTTTTTAATTAATACATATTTTAAATAACATACTATCTCGTGATTAAGTTATTTTTATTATTAAATGTAAAAGTAAATATATTAAAAACTTATAAATAATTTTGAGGTGGTCTTGAGTATTTTAATTTAAATTTTTAAAATTTAAGAGTGAGTTTAAGAGTTATTTTACACTTTCTTTAATATGTAAGCTATCCAACTCTTAAATTTAATAATATTAACATGAAAATTGAACGTAAAATAAATAAAAGTGCAAATATTGAAATTATCTTTTATCCATTTAGCCATCTAGTGACTCTATCTGCTGTGAATTTAACTGTTAACAGAATAGCGTAAGTGGTCATCATTGATCCACTATATATGTCTAAAAAAGGAAATGTTATATATTTTATTTTATTTTTATCCGTTTATTATCCTTAATTAATTTTCAAAAAAAAAAAAAAAAAAACATAGTTGTATATCTGTTGATTCTGTTTTCTTCTCCCTTTAATAAGCATATATTTACACTATGAATTTACACATACATTTAATTATTAATATATTAGCCTGGCATTTATTTTAGGAAGTTGCCTTACTTCATGCTTAATCTGTGTTATAAAATAAAGTTTTTCAAATCAAAGCTGAAATTTTTGAAATCTTAAATATCTTTCCAAAGTAACAACAGTCTAATATATGCAAATAGTTTTCATTTGTATTTATTAATACAGGATATTTGATAATATACCTTCATACACATTTTACGAGATTACATGCATCATAATTATAATCTTTTCATTAACATTAATTCATTTTCATTTTATAAGCATGGATTGCTAATTAGTCAATCGACTGAATAATAAATATTTACTATCCTGCATCTTTTTTATACAATTTTACATATTTTAATGTACGAAAAGATGGTTCAATTTAGTGGCATAATTTAAAGAATTTGTTTAAATAAGAAAGTGCCTTTAAAATTGAACTATAAAAAAAGCATGAGAGCATAAAAATTCTTTCAGTTTTCAAAAAAATTCACGACTATCAAGTTATCAGAAGCATCAACGAAACCTCTGCATGCCATCATCAACAACAACAGCTATTTCATTATCTACAACCACTACTACTAGACAAATAGAAAACAACGATAGTGCTAATAATAATAATAACAACAATAATAATCGTCTATCGTGGCCACAAATTAGAAATTTCAATCAGATACATCAGCAACAAAATGTTGTTACTAATTCTCACAAAGGAGTTTTATTACTAAGGCAAAAAGAAGAACAAGCTAATCATTTCTTAAAAAATAAATTTAAACGAGATAATCATACAACACTTGAAAGAGTACTTCCAAAAGATGAAGCTAACGTCATGGCACGTGCTAATCAAATTGTCATGTATGTAATTTCTCAAAGCAGATTAAAAAGCGATGATAATATTTTTTTTTAACACAGATTTTTATATGAATCTCTGATTTAATGCAAGAGCTTTACACTCTCGAATCAAAATTATATATAAAAAAAGCACAGTTTGAATTGTTTTCTAATTGTTTTCATTTCTAAAATCATCTACATTCAGCTTTCATAATATACACATTTCTTTTTCATGTATTTTTTTTTTTCTTTAAACTATCTGCATGTTATATAAAATAATAATATACACTCACATACACGCAAATTAATTATTATATTAACTGTTAATTGTTATATATATATATGTATATATACTTATTTGTATATATTTAGCATGCTAAGTATTTTTTTTCTTATTAGTAAGCTTCATTAGGATTGTTCAGCATTGAAAACTTATTATACAGTTTTGAATAATTTTTTTTTTAATAACGATTTTGTAAATATATTTATTTTACTACAGGAAAAAAAAATTTGGTGTTTTCATACATTATTTTTTTAAATCGTTTTTTTTTTAATATATTTAGTTAATTATTTATTTTACCTATAGGAAAAACAAATCATTTCGCCCTCGAGATCGTGGTAAAAAAGGTTTAAAAAATCTTCAAACCGTTAAAACTTTAGCTGGTAGAACTCAAAGTTATGGAAGTGGTCCTGGTAAAGCTCGTAAGCAGCCGATGACAGTTTCTGCACAATTTCAACAAAGTTTGCATAGCTTAATGGATACGCTTAATCAAGCTAATCCATTTTTTATTCGCTGTATTAAAAGTAATGCTAATAAAGTACCAAATGAATTTGATGATGAAACTGTTCAACGTCAATTAAGGTTAGATTATTGTTTTATTAAGATTTTTAAGAAGAAATTTTAATATTTTTATTTAATTAGATATACTGGAATGTTGGAAACTGTGCGGATAAGGCAAGCAGGGTTTAATGTGAGATTAACTTATGAAGAATTTGTTCAATTATATAGAATGTTGTTACCTAAAGGATTATTAAGCACACAAACTGACGTTAGAGATTTTCTATTAACTTTAAATTTAAATAGAGATAATTATCAATTAGGAATAACAAAAGTATTCTTAAGAGAATCAGAAAAAATCAAATTAGATATAGAATTGCATCAGCAAATAATAACTAGTATAACAACTATACAAAAATGGTTTAGAGCATGTTTAGAAAGGAGAAGATTTTTAAGATTAAAAAATGCAGTTGTTACTATTCAATCATTTTGGAGAATGGTTACAGCACAAAAATTACTTAGAACAAGAGTTGATGCTGTAATACATATACAATCATTTTGGAGAGGACATAAACAAAGAAAATGGTATTTGAAGTTCATGTCATGTTTAAAATCATTTCAAGCTTGTGTCAGAGGAAATTGTTTAAGACAAGCTTTACCAGAGTTAAGAAGAAAAAAGAAAGATACAATTTATAGAATTAATAACTTGGCTGAAAAAACCCGAGAGTAAGTTTATTTTAATTGTAAATTTTCAATCATTTAAAAATAATAAAATTATATTTTTATTTTTAGACTTTACATTCATGAACCAAGTTTGGGTTCTACATCAGAAACAAATTTATTAAAATTGGAATCTAGTAGTCGTGTTATTCCTATAAGGTAAAAATATTACCCATTTTTTAAACAAAATATGATTTAAAAAAAAATTTTTTTTTATTTTTTCAGGAATGATAATGTTAATTATAATACTTCTTTGGAATCAAATATATCTTCTGCCAAGAAAAAATTAATACCGAATAAAAGAAATTTATATGACTGCAATACATCACCAACAAAACCACCAAAACCTTATTTCCCTGATATAACTAATGAGAGAAAAGGAAGTTTAGAAAGTTTAGCAAGTCTTCAAAGTTATGAATCTCAAGTAAGCATTGAAAGTTCAGAGTCTCATCATTCACCCGAAAATTCAAAACCGTTACCTAATGCAAGGCTTCGACGTTCTGATCAAACTAATATTAATGATGCTATTCAACAATCATTTACTAATAAAAGAACTGATAGTTCTTCAACTGGATACAGCGATGGTGAAACAGATGTTGAAATACCAAGAGTCATTCATAGTGCACCACCAACATTCAATACTTCTTCACAACCTACTTCATTTTTAACAACAATAAATCGTGATCCCAAGTATCAATATCCACCTGCTCATGTTACAAATGTTAGTCTTAATTCAAATCAAAATATCTCGACGAACTCGGAAATCTGGCGAAAGCGAACAGATTTTTCACCTGGCGAATATTCTTTAGATATTACACAGAAAAGACCTATAGTACGTTCTCATAATGTTTCTGAACATCATCAAAAATTAGAAAAGCCAAATAGAATACCCATAAACGTTAATGAAAAATTAGAAAGTTCCCTAAAACGTGAACAGAGGAGAATGGGTGGTAATTTTAGTAGTGAAAATTTGTTGCATACTCCTTTAAAACGTGATCAATGTTATACTAAAGAATTTGTAGGATATAAAAGACAAAATTCTGAAGGAGATTCATCATTTAGTGAAAGTATTGGAACTGTACCGTTAAATAAACATGCTATACCTGTGCCAAAATCAATAAATGAAAAATCTGAGCCTGATGTACCAGTACGCACTAGTAGAAAAAATAGAGTACCAAGAGAGTATCAGTGTCGTTCAGAAAATCTTAATGAAAGTTTAAGTAACATTGACGTAGGGAGAGATAATACTTACTTATCAACAATTAAAGAATCAAAGATTTATTCATCCTTGAAAGATGAAAAAGATGAATGCCAAATAATTCATCCTAGTTTTACAAAACCTCAGTCTGCTGGTAGTAAACGAAGTAGGCAAAATGCAACATTGCTAGCAGATCTTAAAAGAAGAAACTCGGACCCTGCTACAAAAATTTCAGGTTTGAATGAAGAGAAATTACATACTGATGCAAGTCCAAATGAATTTAAACCATTATCTAGTATGTTAGAATGGAAAAATAGGAACTTATTTTTACTAGCTGGTCATCAATTTAGAAAAATAGAAAGGTTTTCAAAAGATGATATTTGCGTTTGTTGTCATGAAAAAATGGATGCATTTGTTACACAGGGTTATAAATGTACAGAATGTAAACAACCATTTCATACTAAATGTATACAAAATGGTGGTGTTATGAAAATGCCTTGTATGTTAACAAGTACTCCTAATAGGAGAAATAAAAGAAAAACACACAGAACTCCACATGAAAGTGCTAAAAAACAAGTGACATCTAAATTTAGTTTAACAGGAACATTTGAATTTACAGACAGTAACGATAATATTATATCGGATGCTAAGGAATTGGCTTTGATGCAAGATTTTATAACTAAAAAAATTTATATTATGGAAGGTCAAGATGATGGGAAAAAACCTCCAAGCGTTGTAGATAGAGTATTTAAACAAGCTTTAAGAAAATTTAAAGATGATTTGGTGATTACTTATAGTGTAGCATTACAACAACCTCATAAAATTAAATATACAGATTTAATAGCAAATTTTTTGCACATTATGCAAACAGTTTGTAAGCAAGAAAATTTCAGTGAAGATTTTCCAGTTACAATGGGAGTTAATGCATTTAGAGGTTTTATGAATGAATTTATGGCAATAATAAAATCAGAAACTTTAGAAAAACAAAGTAAAAGTAAAAGAAAAAAAGAAAAGAAACGTAAGCAAGAAGAACCCATTAAAAGAGGAAATCACATATTCCAACTTACCATAATAAATATACCTACAGCATGTGAAGTTTGTACGTCTTTCTTCATGTGGCCAATCGAGAGAGGTTTAGTTTGTCAAAGTAAGTGTTTTTTTTTCTCAAAGTTTTTCTTTTTGAAATATTTTTACTTGAAACGTTATCTAAAAAAATTATCAACTTTCCAATTACCGATTCACGATTTTTGGCAAAAACTAGTTTTTGTACTATTTTTTGTTACCCACAGCTTAAATTGTTTTGTTTATTTGCATTTATTAATTTTTACCAAATATCAATTCAGATTTTCATTGTGACTTAGCGATATATCGTACAATTCTAAAAATTATTTTTTTAAAAATCTGCATTTTTCAATTCTCGCTTTTAGATTAGCTTATCCTATAAATTTTTTCGGGAAAAATCGGTTTAGAAACAAAAAATTTTTAATACTAATTGAAGAAAAAATTAAAGCTGCTTTATAGATAGGTAATTAATTTTAAAAAAATATCGTAAATTTTGATGATTAAAATCCAGAATAAAATCCTGCATTTCCTTTTGACAACTGCAAGGAAAATTTTCTTTGCAATATAAGTAAATGATTGTAATAGGGTGGCCACTGGACCTTCCAGTTTGGAAAACTTGCAAAATGCCTTTTTTTTAAACGAACCTTCTAAAAACCTGCAAAATGCCTTCTTTTTCGCCAAAAACGTAATTATAATACAGGGTAAAAACATGATCTGTGCGTCCATTAATTTAATTAATTTTTTTTAATTTAAATTAACTTTGGGGTGTATGATCAATAATTTTTTGAAAAATTAATTTTAAAAAGACTAGTTTAAAATTTATGCTATCCTTTGTTTTAAAAAATTGAATTGTTAAAATAAATACTTTAAATAGTTATTTTAATTATGAAATGCTTTTTAATAGTTAATTATTATATTTTATGTAAAATTTTTATTTACTTTCATTTCAAGCCGGACCGAACGTTTCACAGCTCCAATTTTCTTTTGGAGTAAGGAAGGTCCGGACTCAATAGCTGAATTAATTAAGTCCTAACATTGAAATTATTGTATGTCCTTTAATCAAAATTATTTTAGCTCCAACCCCCCCCCCCCCCCCTAGGTTGACTACTTTTAGGTTGACCCTAAAAACGTCAATTTTTAAACCCTTTTCTCCCTGTATTTAGAGCCTATTATTCAAAATATTGGTACAAAAATTATGCATACGATTTTTTTTTTTTTTTGGAAAAAAATAATAAAATATCTGTGCGCTAATTTATTGATTGTTAATGATTTATTCAAAAAAATTTAATTAAACAAATTTTATATGTTCAATTTGAGTTTGTTAAATTATAACATAATAAATATTTTTTTAGACTGCAAGTTAACATGCCATAAAAAATGTTACACAAAAGCATCAGAAGAATGTGGAAAAGATGGAATGTTAAATGATAATTTCAAGAAAGTATTTGGAGTTCCTCTATATAAGCTGGACTGTGGTGATGGTAAAGTTCCATTAGTTGTTGATCGATTAATAACGACAATAGAAATGCATGGTCTTTATACCGAGGGTATTTATCGTAAAAGTGGAGTAAGTTCAAAGGTAAAGGAGTTAAAAGCTAAAATGGATGAAGGCGATTTAGATCAAGTTCATTTTGAAAATTATCAAGTTCATGTATTAGCTGCAGTTCTTAAAAGTTTCTTCAGAGACATGCCAGAACCACTGCTTACATTTGAATATTATGATGATTTTTTATATGCTGCTAGTTTAAGTGAACCGCAAGATCGAATAAGCACACTTTTTGCTATACTTAAAAAATTACCAAAGCCAAATTTTGACTTGATGGAGCGATTAGTTGTACATTTAGCCCGAGTAGCATTACACGAAGTTGACAATCGAATGTCATCATCCGCTTTAGCTATAGTCTTTGCACCTTGTATTTTAAGAACAAATAGAACTCTTCCTGCTCAAGATTCTTTACAAGATGTTGGTAGACAAACAAAATGCGTTGAAACAATAGTACAAGAAAAGTTAAGATTTTTAAAAACGACATTAGCTGATATAAACACATTAGAGTCAGCTTGTCACACGGCAACTTACAGGTTGTCTAGTTTGAGATCCTCAAAAATTTTTAGTCCTGATGAAATAAGTATTACGTCATCCAGTGTTTCAAGAGGTAGCATAGCTACTGAGGCTGACAGAGATCGTGATGAAGACGATGAGGATGCACTTGTCGGTCATATACATGCGCTTCAAAAAGAAAAAGCTATGTTAACTTCCACATTGCCTAGTTTAACAAGGGCGTCTTCTGATGATGATTTATTGGGATGTGCGACAGATCTTGATGAAGGTTCTCTTGATGATCTTTTGCCATCTACGGGTAAAAATTTATTCATATTTATATTTCCTTAAAATGTATTATTTAAACTAATGATTTATTTTTATAGATGGAATAGTCAGAAAGCGAAATATTCAGAGACAGACATCAACAGATAATACGTTTCCTACAATTATTAATGTAGATGAAGATATGGTGATGGTTTGACCAACGGTAAATGATCATAAAAAATGAATTTGTGTTTTTTTGAGCTTTGCTCTAAAATTCACTATTTTATAAAGTTCTTGTTACAGCTATTTGTACAATGGTTTATAATCTTCCATAAAATAGTGTTTGCATTTATGAATTCACGCTATTGAGAAAAAACAGTGATAAGTTGTTTTTTTTTTTTGTGCGTGATATGCATTCCTTTTAAAGACTGTTAATACTTAAAAAATTTTTGTTAATATAAATATTAAAATTTTTTTTTATTTTTTTTCTCGAATTATAGTTTAAATGTTAAAAGACTTGTCCATATTAAATTATAAAAAGTTAATGTAATATAAAAAAAAAGTCCTTAAATTTAAAAATGTATCGGAGTGCTTTTTATGCGGCTAACACATTTATATAAGTGACGAATGAAAGGTGAAAATGGCTGATATATAGGTGTCTATTTTTTTAAAAATTAAAATTTTTGTCTCTTATAAACTCAAAAATAAGCGCTTTTTTTTATTATTCATTGTAAAAATAAATGAATATTTATTGCCTAATAATCGGATATACATTAATGAATCGAACCAAAACTTTAAACGTTGTAAATAAAATATTAAAAAAGAAACTGTTACTAAATATTATTACGATTGTCTCTTGAGAAATAAATAAAGATGTTACCAAGATTATATTTCTACTATGGTAGAAATTTATTAATTTCATCGATTGAAAAAAGACTAAATCTTTCTTTTAACCCTATCATGGGATACCTATTTATAAAAAAATGTTAAAGCAATCGTAACTTTTGTGAATACAAAAAAATATATATGCTTCCCAAAAAAAATTGTCCTTCCTTATATATTCACTAAAACCGTGTGTACAAATTATATATAACCCAAGGCGCCTTTTTAATGTATAAAAAAAAATGTAAAAAAATTAAAAAAAGAACTGATTTTTCTTTTTTTTCTTTTTCTTAAAAATACAAATATTTAATTTTTAAGTATAATACAATCTTTTTTAAAATTTAATCTTTTTTTTGGAATACTATTTTTATACTTATTAATTTCTTTTGATATTTGTAAAATATAATTAATTTTGTAAGTCTATTATTGTTATAAACTTATCGAAACAAAAAAACGAATATTTTCTCAATTGAAAAAAAAAATGACTTAGAAAAAATAATAATGCTATTCTATATATATAAATATATACATATATATATATATATTTTCTTGAAACTAAAAATTAAAAAAAAAAAAACACAAATAGCAATTGTATAAGTTCGATTAATCGATAAGTCAAAAAGAATGAATATATGTTCGTACATACGTTATAGTTTTTTATTAATAATTATTCTGAATGAGTGCGAAAAAAAGGTATAACTTTTTTTATAATATTTTGTTATATTATTTAATTAAAAATAATTTTTTTAAAAAGTTTTTTCAAAAAAAAACATTTTGCGTATAAAGAAAGAATACGAAAGAATACACACAAACACGTTCCTCTGTTTTTTATAAATAACGCGATTATTTTAAGATGTTTTAGGTATATATTTATTAATATTTATATCAAAAAATGGTAAATTTTTTTTAATTTTAAGAATCGTATACCTAAAAAATATAATTTTTTTAATATAAGTCTTTACATATATAATAATTTTTTGATAAGTTATAAATGAAAGTGAGTGCTCAAAAATATTTTTTTTTTTAAATACATACGAACAAAGAAAGTTTTATCTGTTTTTATTATAATTATTAAAAAAAATGTTTATAAATATTTAAAAGTAAGAAAGAGAGATAGATTGAGAGGACTCGTTATGTTTTTTTTAAAATTAATTTAAATGATTAAGCCATGACATCAGATAATAAGGTTCATAATATATTGTAAAAAAAAAAAATAACAATCATTAACTTTGTCTAACTATTATTTGTAAAAAACAAAAAAAAATGTAAAAAAAAAGTACATTTATAAATGTAAAATATTTTTTTTAAATATATGTGATTTACAAAGACTCTTTAAGCATTTTAAAAATTGTGTTTTTTATTATTGATTTTTGTATTTTTACATTACCTCATAGAAGAGAAATCGCCCTTCCCCTTTCAGTTTGTGATTTGAGTTTCAAATAATGGAATTTATCAACTAAATGATTTAGAAATATATACGATTTTTAACAGTTTGTGTTATGAAAAAAATGGTTTGAAATCTTAAAAATGAAAAACGTTAAAAAATCACCAATTTAATTTTCTAGAATTGTTTTTAAGCTGCTTGACATGGAATATTCGACCTGTATTGGAATGAAGTATCTTGAGTAATATTAATTAAAATAAATGTTTTCTACGTGAGCTTGATGTGAACGTGAAAATAGTAAAAAGAATTAATTTTATAGAATTAACTTCATTCAGAGGGCTTTTATGCTCATTAAAAATGGATTTTATTTTAATTTTTAACTGCTTTAAATTTTTTCCAACAGAAAATTTTTTTGAAACCAAAAAATGAAAATAAGCTTAGCTAATTATCTAAAAAAAAAAAAATAATAAAGTACAAAAGTACCTATAAATTAATTACTATCATGATAGTAAATTCGGGGGCAGTATTTTTTACAGTGTATATATTATATTAAATTGATTCTTTGTTACAATTTTAATCTGCCTGCATAAACCATAAAAAATGCTATTGAATTTTTAATAATAATACTTGAATTTTAATCTTTTAAAACCTTTTTTTCTTCGGATATTAACGTAAATTAAAGTGCTTTTGAATAATTAAAATATAAATTCAATATAATACGCTACAAAAAAAAAATTATAAATGCTTGATTACTTTTTGTCTTACTTGGGAAATTTGTTAATAATAAATATAAAGTTCTCATTAATTTTTAAAAATAATTAATAAAACAAATATATAATTTATTTAATAAAATCTGTATATGCAAATTTTTTTTATCAAATTAAAAAACTTTTAATTTTTACCTTGTTTTATAATTAATTATAAGATAAAATAATAATTATTAAAAATTAATTGTGTATAAGTCAATATCAAATACCTCCAAACTTTTTTAATATTATTTTACATTTCATTGATTCCCGAATAGTTATACGTAATTTTCTTGTCACTTTTTTGAAAAAATACATCCGCAGAAAATAATACTCTAATCTATGATTTTTAAGATAATTTAATAGCTAAAAATTTTCTTAATAGGTGCAGAGTGACTTTTACAGGCTAAATGAGGACGCAATATCGACCTTGAAATAAGGGAATAATTTAAAATATTAAGGTGGCAGGTCGTACCCGAGGGAAAAAAGGTGTTTTTTTTCTGGATAGGTTTTCGGGTAGAAATAATTGACATAATTTTTTTAAAATTGGCTCTTTATTAGATTATAAGTTGCTAAACATTTTTTTTTTAAATTTTATTTTCTAATTTTTTGGCTAAACTTTTAAAATACAATTATCTCCTGGATTGATGGATTCAAATTTCGGAAAATGGAAAATTGTGAAAATTATTTAATTTTTTTCAAAAATTGCAATTTTTTTCACATGTTTTTTTGAAGAAAAAAAATTGGGACATTTTTTAAGAAAATCGTTCCATCAATCCAGAAGATAATTGTATGTTAAAAGCGTAGCCAAAAAAATTAGGAAGATATCTTAATTATTTTTTGAGTTATCGTGTACCCAAACCGAAAAACGTTGTTTCGAGAAAAACGCGTTTAAAGTTTAGAATACTGTATCTTACGCCTTTCGCGGGGTCTCGCTTAATCTTAAGTTGTTTTCGAACCCAAAAAATCCAAAAACAAAAAATCGATTTTTTTCCCCTCGGGTACGACCTGCCACCTTAACGCTTAATCAACCAATCTTGGACGGATGAAAATTTCGTAATGAACACTATATTAGGTGTTAATATCGCTTTTTATAGGGGTGGCAGGTAAAAAATGACTTTAGAAATGGAAAGAGTAACCCAAATTACATTTTTAGTCCAAAATATTCATTTTTTTATACTAAAATTCGTCTGTCCAAGAATGGTTTATTAGGCGCTGATGAGTTAGCAGGCCTCGAATTCTTCGGGGAAATACTCAAAATTTTCTTTCGCGGGTGAATATTCCAGTTGTTGATGCCCATAATGTAGTTGTTGGAATTTATTAAAATTAAAGATTATGACACATGCTTCAGAAGGTATAAAGCTTTTTCTGCATAAAAGCTCATATACCGACTTTAGGTGTCTTGTTATCGCATTATCATAACTGCTTTATCTGCATAGCGTCAGAACAAGAAGGTAACATAACTTTGAAAATATCCTAAAATTCGATAATTTGAAAACTTGAAATTTCTTGCATTTTGCCTAAAAAGCTCTTTATAGATGGAACCAAAGATTCAGTACAATATACAACTTTTACGCTCCGGATTTTCTGTCAGAGAAAAACAGTTATAATTTAAAACTATTTAACCTAATTATGTTCTTCTCTTTATTCAAAATTTTTAAATTATCAACTTTTACAAAATGTGATTCATCAGATAAAGCCATACTAATGTTCTTTGAAATTTTAAGATAATTAACTGTAATTTTGATTTTTAAAACAATGGTAATTAAAATATTTTAAAAAGTTCCCTGAAGTTCATTGTAATTAATGAAACGTCAGTCCAATTTTTATTATAACGTCAAAATGATAAGGGACATATTCTGATAATAATGTAAAAAATAAATATAATGAAATTGTAAATTTTTGGACTTGTGTTGTTTAAAGTTTTTGATATTATGAAAGAAATTAGAATTATATGAATAATTTTTAATTGTAGATTTCTTGAATTATTGAGATTGGTAGGACGATGGTAGTATGTCGAAGGTTTAATCACAAAATAAAATATTTACGGCTCTTGTCCAGAAAAGAAAATTTGTCTTTTTCATGCTTTTTGGCTGTTGACCAGAAAATTATATTTTTTCTGAATAGATGACCGGGGCAAAAAGTTAAGATTATTTGGATAAACCGAGGGATAAAAAAATTTTGATTAATTTTCTCATTTATTGTTACAGATTTCTATAGTTTTTGTAACAAGTCACAGATAAATAAATAAATAAAGTAAAAAAAAATATTTAGTTTGAATATAAATCAGAGAAATAATTTTGTTTAAAAAATTTAAAGAATAAATAAATTTAATATATTATACTGCAGTTTCATATATATTAAATGTTATTTTAAAATCGATTTATGTTTGTTGAAGATTCTTGAATTCTCGGCACGCTTATAACGTTACGAGTTTAGTGTGTGCTTGTGATCGAGGGGTTTGAATTGAATTTTCAGTAGTTCAAGTCCACGTTAGGTAAGACATCCCATTTCCGTATTTTGGCATCTAAGTGTACTAAAAGCTTTAACTTTTCTCTATCTATGTCTGTGTTAGTATACGTACATAATAGTTAGAAAAGAGAGATAGTAGAGAAGTAGAAGATGAAGTTATATTATTTGAGGATGTAAGGAAATTACGGAGAATGTCATTAAGATGAAAAGATTATCGAGTTTATATTATAGAGAGAATAGAGAAGAGTTGAGAAGAGCAGAGAATAGTTGTTGTATTATTCAGGAAAAGGGAACGTTAATTTTAACAAAAGTCAATGGGATTATAAAACATTTTTATGTTTAATTAATTTTAATTTTATTATATCATAATTTCCTATGAAAATTTTAAATTAAAAAATAATACAAGTTCTATTTTTTTTTTTTTTTTTTTTAATTTAATAGAGCTTTTCGTTCAAAATCTCTAATTAATCGATTGTTTTATTGTATATATGATGTTTTATCTCTCGAAAAATTTTCTACTGAGTTTGCGCAATTTAAAAAGTTTTATTTTTTTGGGATATATATTGGATATTCCGCGACCAGAGACTTTAAACCTCAAAAAATTTCTTCCTTGCTACCATTTTCAATAAAGACACTAATCATCTGGGCATTTTTAAGACCAAAATATATGTATAAAAGTATTCAGAGGAGAAAAAATAATTAAATTTGGGCTAAGCTAATAAACACTGATATATTCAAAGAATTTATATTAATGTTAAAAATGTATTTGCACCTACTTCTAAATTAAACTAGACAGGAAAATCGAGGAGGGCGTAGCCCCTTAAAAATTGAAATTTCACTTTACCCCAATGGTTTACCCCAACGATATTAATAGGATGCTTATTAATATTGTGGAATTTATTGGGGAGAATTTTATGAGGGGAGAATGTCCTGTAACTTATGGATTAATTTTGGTTCCTAATAGAGGAACCACTGTTTTAGGTGAAATTTTTATATCTGATTTTTTGGTATATAAGCACGTTTTGAGACCTCAGGAAGCTAAAAAATCAGTTTTCAAATATTTCAAAAGCATCGAAATTTTTTTCACCAAAAAATCTCAGAGTATTTTTTTTTTTTTTAATTTGGACGTAATACCTCATTTTTTTCCATGAAAGTACTAATATCTAAAAGTATCGTTTTTACACGAAATCTTGAATCTTATAATTAATTTTTTGAAAATTTTCTTTCTCATAATTTTTGTCACCAAAAAATACAAAAAATACGGAATTTTTTTTTTCTTTTTGGACGTAGCACCTATTTTTTTTAAATAGAAGTACAGATAATTATTCGTGTTTTTTGTATTTAAATTTTTTCCGCCGAAAAATAATCAATTTTTGTTTGTTTAATGTAATTAATATTTAATTAAAATTTAGTCTTATCTTTTTTAAAATTTATTAATGAATTATGCAAATATAACAATAAATGAATATTTTAATCAAAGTATAAATATTAGTGGAAAATCAAAAAAACTTCAGTATAATTTTATTATTTAAAACAGTAACTTAAAAAATATACAAAATAGAAAAAATGTATTTTTATAAAAATACTTTATTAATATTGTTATTTATTGCTGTTAGTGTAACTGCAATACTATATGATAGTCAATTCGATAATTTACCGGTCAAAAATCTTGTACAAGATCCAGTAGTTAGAGAACAAGCGTACAATTGTTTTATGAGAGTTGCACCATGTTATACTCCTGAGCAACAATATATTGCTGGTAAGAATATTTTTAAGTTGCTTTTTAATAAATTTTTAAGATAGATTTTCATGGATATTTTATTGGTAGCCATCTTACTCGACATGAAAAAAATTGGACACATTATTTTTGAAATTAAAACACACAATACTCACACTGTAAAAAGTAACTTTCTTATATTAACAAAAAAATTAGAACATTTTCGAAAAATTAGTAAATTTTCGAAAAAATTTGCAAATATTCGAAAAAATTATATAATTACTAAATTTAGTATATTAACAAAAAATTCGAGTATCGTCGATTTTTTTTTTGTGAATTAGCAAGAAAAATTGATGATTTACAATTTATTTTCGAAAATTTACAAAAAACAGTTGTAAATTTCCGAAAAATAGTTGTGAATTTACAACTTTTTTCGTAAAATCACAAAAAAAAATCGAAAATTCTTGAATTTTTCGATAATGTACTAAATTTAGTAAATTTACGATTTTTATCGAATATTTACAAAATTTTTTGAAAATTTACTAATTTTTCGAAAAAATTCTATTTTTTTTGTAAATCTAAAAAAGTTACTTTTTACAGTGCAACACAGTATATTTTTAAAACTAATTTTTGTACACGATTTAAATTAAACAGAAAATTTACAGCACATTTTAGTTGACACAAATTCGGTACAAAAAACTGAAATTTAATTTTGTGTTGAATAAAATAGTGTTAAGAAATAATGCATATTGAGTTTTGTATATTTTAATTTCGGTACTGAAAAATGATGTGTTCAATTTTTATTGTGTTGAATAAGATCGCTACCGTAAACATAAATTTTCTAAAATTAAAAAAATTTAATTAATTCGTTTTTTTATAGAAATTTTACCAGAAGCATTGGCAACAACATGCAAATACTGTCCAGCAAAAATGATAAGAAATTATCTTGATTTAATGGGATGGTACTTACTTCACGAACCAAAAAAACTTGCCGCCTTACAAAAACGTTTATTACAAATTTACAAAGCAAATCAAAATGAATAATAATTTACAATTAAATTAAATAAATATTAATTCTTTTTTACTTTTTTAAAAAATTCAAAAATTGTAAAAATAAAATTATATTTGAAATAAATTTTGTTAATATTAATGAAACTGTTTTTCAATTGAATCATTTAAATAATTTATATGACGCAGGTATATTCCTTCAACAACTGTTTCAAATGTACTGCATTCTTCATGAGTTTTAAATTTAGGTGTGATTTTAACTCACACATTAAATTGGTCATTACACAATATAATGAAATTTTCAAAAAATGTAATCAATACATTAGGTCTAAACATAGGTTAGGTCTAAAATCGAGACTACTATCCGATAATCTCCGTACATTATTAGTCTCATCCTTGATTGGCATCGGTCACGCCAATTTTTCTAGCAGACATAATTATCATAAAAGAAGATTATTTACTGGTGTAGGAAAATCGTTTTTTTTTCATGTAAAAATCTAATTTTTTCCATGAGATGTTAAACTGAAAATTTCAAGGAAAATATCATTTTTAGTTTTTCTTATAGTATACTTTGCTGGGTAAATCAGAGTAAATGAGACCATTAGAAACATTTTTTTATTTCTAATGAGGACTCAGGCTAAAATATGAACTACTTGAAATCCTAAAATTACATTTACCCAGCTACTCAGAAAAAAACATTTATAATCGGTTTGTGTAACTACACAACCAACGAGCATGGAACATGTTCACTCATAACGGTAATAAATCCAAAAACCGAAATTACAATAAATCCCGAAAAAAAAATTATCCTAAGTCAATAAACTTAAAGTATTCTAAGTTCTTGTACTTATCAGAGCCTAATCAGATCCTGACTTCCACTTCAAATTATTCTAAGTCCCTAAATTAAAAATCTAAGTTCATTTCACCCCCCCCCTCCCCCAAACGTCACTTTTTCACCCTCCCTCTCCCTGTCGAGCCAAACTTTTTTAAATACCCCATACAATGAACATGTTCCATGTTAAAAATTTTACTTGTGACAATCGGAAATTAGTTAATAAGTTAGACCAAAAGGGGTCGAATTTTCTTAACTATTTGCTAAGCTTTTCAGGGTAGCAATTGTCTATGGAGGGGGGGGGGGTGTTTAGAAAGGCAAATGTCGGACAAATGTCTAGGAGACCATCTGTACAAGGACCATTTGTCCAAGAGGGCAATTTTTTGAGGGGATAGGGGCATCGCTCAATTTAAATCCGAATGTAAAAATAAAAAAAAAATTTAGTATGGAACGTAACATATACACACACTTATTACATTTATTTTTAATTTTTCAGTAATTCTTAATATTTTTATATTATATGTTATAAATTATGTAGAGCAAAGTTTTATTTTAAATAAAAAAAAAATCTAGGTCTTGTGGACGATTAAGTAGGGGGGGGGGGCAGGACGAACAAGATCCGAAGAAAATTGAGAAACCATTCTCTTTTAATATTTTCTTGTAAGATTTTAGCTTCGCTCTATCTGTTATTGATGGTTTCTAGTATATATAGAACAACAATATTTTATTTTCATATAAATTTTCATTTTTTTTACTGTTATTATCATTATTATTCATTATGTCCTATAGCTATAACTGTAGAATCATCGCTTTTGTAAATTTTTTTCAATTATTTATAAATATTAATGATTTTTTTGTTGTTTTATTTACTTTTTATTTTGCGTGTTTTGATTAAAAAATATAAATAATGATAATAAATAATAATGTTTTTTTTAATTAATACAGACATATTTTAATATTTGATTTTAATAATTAACACTTATAAATTTATGATAATTAATGCTTCTTTACAAAATAAATTTTTCTTCGATAATGTAAATCAATAAAGTCGCGAAACAATAAATTCCTACAAAATATTTATTAGAATTTTTTTGTATTATTTACAGGAATAAAAAAAATCTTTTGGAAATAATCCAAAATTTTGTAAAAAAAAAGCTTTTAACAAAAAAAACTTAAATTATATCGTGTGTTAGTTGTGTATAATAAATTTTATTTTTATTTATGTTGGTTGATTTCATTTGGTGAGTATTTCTATTATTTTTTGGGCTCAAAATTAAAACGTTTTTGATACTTTGATATTTTGAAAATTATAATTTAGAAAGTAATTTTTTTTAATTAAAGGTATTTTAATTACTGGTTGATTTAGATAATAAAATAAGATTTTTCCATGTTCGTTGGTTGTGAGTTCTCAAAGTGTTTGTAAGTTTTTTTTAAATTAAACGATAGCAAATAACTTGAAATTTAAAGGGTATTTAAAAAAAATGAGTTTCACTCAATTAAAATGCCAAAATTGGGGGATGATAAGACTTGAAAAAAAAATTCGGACAAAAAAAGCCTAGGTTAACTGCAATTTGATGCCTTCTTAGTTTATGGTCAAGGCAGTTAATAAACGATCTTTCTTTATCAGTACAGCGAGTATTTTTTGGCCACTAACAAGAAAATATCTTTTTTTTTAGGCTAATATATTTGCATTCTAATTGTAAATTCATAAAATAATTGTTGTAAAATTTTATATGTGCAATTTTTATTCGTTTTTAATAACAAATATTTAAAATACTTTTATGTAAGAAAACATTTAAATCATTTCGTTCTTTTTGATGTGGTTTAAATAACAAATACTGGATTATCATATTTTTATAAAAATATTTTTGCTCAAACAATTATTATTAAAAAATAAATTATTCTATGAATTTTATTTATTTTACAGTTTTTTAATTTTTACATATGAATTTTATTTTCCAAATTATCAAAAAACAAATAATTAACTATTTTTTAATACAGTACAGGAGTTGGCTATATGGTAAACAGCGTGAGTAAGTATGACAGCTGAATTTTCGTTCAGAGATAGCCAAGGCCAAAACATTCTCATCTTCAGTGGAAAGTTTTTTTTGGCCGTGGGATCTGGAAAAAGTTAGGGGTCTTCAAAATTGACCAGTTTTAAAGAAATTATGACATCGCGGAACAGTTTAGATTCTTAAATTAGGTCAAAACATGCTCACAGACTCCACGACTGTAAAATCTAGGATACGAAGGTGAGTGTGTTTTTGGCCTTGGTTATCTTTGAACGAAAATTCAACTGTCATATTTATATACACTGTTTACCATAGCCATTTCTTGAACTATAATTAACATGATATTTTATACTTTAAATTTTACTACTTTAAATGTTTTAAAATTTATTTTTAACATTTTAGGTACTTAAAAGAAAAACACTATAATAAGACACTTACCTTGAAAAAGTACAAAGGAAAATAAAAAATTTAAGGCTTATCAAAAGAAAAAAAAGTGGCGATTTTTGAGAAATTCGTATTTGATTCTTTCATTCGTCTTTTCAATTTTTAGGCAAGTCTTCATATTTTTCCGAAAAATTGATGTAAAATTTGATTTCAGCTTTCACTTTACTAATACTCTTTTCGACTAAAATGGTTTTAAAGTCAAAATAAGGGGGGGAGGGTCGGTATAATCACCTATCATTACCAGATTTGGTCTACTATAAGTTTTTTGGGTCGCTGATCACCAATTTCAGGGTCATTTCTATGAGAAATGGGTGGAACACCCTTAAATTCGCAAAAACTACCCCTAAAAAGGGTGTGTTTTTGCTAATTTGGCACTTTAAGCGTTCAGAAACGGTTTTAATGGGTTTTTTGGATCGTTGAACAAGAGTTTTATGGAATTTTTTATTAAAAATGATTTTCTCACCCTTAAATTAACAGAAACTACCCCTACAAGGGGTGTTTTTGCTATTTTCGCTTTGTCAGTGTTAAGATTCGGTTTATATAGGTTTTTTGGGTCACTGATCTGATAATGAATTTTGGGGAATTATTTATTAAAAATTAATTTCTCACCCTTAAATTTGCAAAACTACCCCTAAAAAGTTGTTTTTGCTACTTTCGCTCTTTCAGCCTTCAGAAACGGGTTTAAAGGATTTTTTGGGTCGCTGAACAAGAATTTTGGGGAATTTTTTGTTAAAAGTGATACCCCTTTTAGGGGTAGTTTCTGTTAATTTAAGGGTGAGAAATTAATTTTTAATAAAAAATTCCACAAAATTGTTGTTCAACGACCCAAAAAACCCATTAAAACCGTTTCTGAACGCTTAAAGTGCCAAAATAGCAAAAACACCCCCTTTTTAGGGGTATTTTTTGCTAATTTAGGGGTGTTCCACCTATTTCTTGTAGAAATGACTCCAAAATTCGTGATCAGCGACCCAAAAAACCTACAGTAGACCAAATCTGATATTGGTAGGTGATTATACCGACCCTTCCCCCACCCCTGCCCCCGTATTTTGACTGGAGTATTATTTAAAATTTTTAATACATTGAAATTAAAAAACTACTTCCATTTCGAAACCATTGAAGTTAATTCTTTAAAAATGGCCATAATGACATATTTTTGCATACTGAACCCTGCAGTGTGGAAATGCAGCATATCATACACGATGAGTGCTAAAGTCAAAAGAAAAAATTTTTATTTTTAAAATTAGCTTTCTGATGATAACTAGGAAAAATCAGCTTTTAAAAAATTGGATCCTCAAGGGATGCTTGTCCTGAAAAATCCATCAAAAATATGTCCACCAAATTCCCTTGCAACGGTTATAAGTAACTTTCTCTCTCGGTTAAACAGCAAAACTTTTGGGTAATCTCGTATTTTTTTTTAGTTAAATCTCAGTTTAATATGCATAAAAATTTGCATTTTTTGTTTAAATCAACAAAATATTCGTCGAAAAACAGTTATTTTTATTTTTTTACAATAATATTTATCTATCAAATCTGATATAATTTATTCGTGAGATAAAAAGTAAAAAAAGTTTAAACCACATAGTCATACCTACAAGAGCGAAGAAAACAGAATTACAAGCATAAATTTTTAAAAATTTAAATACTGATATGAAAAAAAAAAATTAAACATATATAATGTTACAATAATTATTGATTTAAAAATAATTTATAATGATAAAACTAACATATATATAGGTAGTTACATAAATAACAATACCACGAAATAAGTAATAAATAACAAAATTTCGATGTCAAAAAAATCTATACAACACACACACAAACATATCCTCTATGATATCGATCACCAAAAAAAAAATTTTCTCTTATCTATATTTTTATATTTTTCTTTCATTTGAATTTTCTTTCTAATAAATCTATCATTCACTATTTATATTTTTTTTCGTTATATATAATAATAATAATAATAATAATTCTAAACCTATAGCATCCGAAAACTTTTATGCAAATATATATAATTTTTTTTTACCTTACATGTGTATATAGACATTGACAAATAACGTGTCATTTTTTCATATAACTTTTTTTTTAAGACTTTATCAAAATTGTCAGACATGGAGAAAGAAAAATATTGATGGTTATGATAAATAAGTATTTTCTTATTATTATTAGAAAATATAAAAATCAAAGTGTTTGAAATAAAATATAATAAAGTTAATAAATACTTATATATATTTATAAAAAAGTTCAAAGTAAAAGTTGTAAATCGATTTATACCTGCTGTATGTACCTTTTTTTATTTCTTTATTTTAAGTTCAGAAAGTTACTTTAGAAAAATAAATATAATTTCAAATAAATAAGATCTAGTGAAATGCTTTAGATTTATATATATTTTGTTTTGTTTTTTATTTAAAAAAATTGATGAGGATTTTGTGTATATAGGAAATAATTTTGTTTTGAGGAAAGCTGATGAAAGAGAGTATTTGAAAAATTTTAGTGATTGCAGAGTTATAAGTTAAGTAATATGTAAAATTCTTTGTTCATGTTACAGGAGTTTATTAGAAATCTATTTTTTTTAGCAAATTATCGCAAAAATTACACTGTAAAAAGTAACTTTCTTGTATTAACAAAAAAATTAGAACATTTTCCAAAAATTAGTAAATTTTCGAAAAAAATCGTATAATTACTAAATTTAGTATATTAACAAAAATTCGAGTATTCTCGATTTTTTTTTGTGAATTCGTAAGAAAAATTGATAATTTACCACTTTTTTCGTAAATTCACAAAAAAAAATCGAGTATTCTAGAAATTTTTCGATAATATACGAAATTCAGGACTAAATTTAGTAAATTTACGATTTTTATCGAATATTTAAAAAATTTTTTGAAAATTCACTAATTTTTCGAAAAAATTCTATTTTTTTGTTAATCTAAGAAAGTTACTTTTTACAGTGTTCCCTTAAACTGGAGGTTCTCTTTTATCTTCAGTAAAAGCACATTGACTGCCCCTAAATCTTACATTGTAATAAAAAATGCCCCCAATTTTACTATAATGTTAGTAACAATTCCTTAGAATATTACAAAAAAGAAACAAGGATAAGTTTAAATTTAATAAAAATACTCAATTTTTAAGCTATCTAACAATTATCTTTATTTATGCAATAAATTGCCCACTTTTCGAAGACTTTCAGTCTTCATTATCAAGGCTTAAAATTTTACAATATTTTACAATAATTTTTTTTAAAATTATTTTAACATTGCTTTTAAAGATCTGCAGTACATTTGAATTCCTAAATATTATAAAAGCTTCAAAAATTGATTTTAATTTAAGTCAGACTTGAAAACTCTAAATTAAGAAAGTTTTAGAAAATTAAAAGCATACACCTAAAAATCATTAAATTTTCCTTCCATTGATATAAATTACCCAAGACTCTCCTACCCATAAAAACTTAAATTTTGATTAATAAAAAGGAAAAATAATTATTTTTAATATTTCATATTAAATTATACGCTTCAATTAATTTTGCATTATCATTATTACATCTGCAAAAATAAAAAAAAAAAAAAAAAATAACTTTATAATATCATAAAGATACGATTTCGTGCACCTGACACGTTTTGAACAGAAAGATAATTTTAACAAACAAAAGATGGGATGATTCCAATTTTTTTTTTCCTGGTCTTTTGCTAATAGTCCGATTAAATACACCTGACTGCTTTATTCTTCTTCTTCTTCTTTTAACTTTTTACTTAGAAAAAAAAAATACCCCCTAAGGCCATGTGAGATTTTCTTTTACTTTCTTCTCTTTAAAAAAAAATGGTTATATCTTTCTTTTTGTTCTATAAAGTAAACCCGATCGCAAGTTTTCAAATAGAGAAGATATAAGTTTTCATGTGTACTATAACGATTTTATTATTATTATTATTATTATTATTTTTTTGTTAAACTTTTTTTTTTTTTATAATAACGATTCTTATTTACTTTTTGATATTATTTTTATATTTCATGTTTTTTTGCTATTTTTATTATTATTATTATTTTTTTTTATTATTTAAATTTTTATTTAATATTTATTTCACTTTTTTTTTATTATCATTTTTTTTGACATTAAAATATTTATAAATTTTCTTTTGTTTTTATTTTTTGCCTTGATTTATTTTTTTTTTTTTTTATTAGTTTATAATGCCATTTTTATATATAAAATATATAGAATTTTATTATAAATTTAAAAAAGATTTATTCATAAATAATATAATAGTTTTAAATATAAAACCATTGGAATTAAAAGTGTATGTTGGACTGGTAGTTGTTTTTTTTTTTTTAAATAAAACTTGGGTTTTTCATTATAGGATGAGAATTAGGTGGTACAGGTCTAAAAAAAATTATTTTTACTAACTGGACTGAAAAATTTTGTTATGTGTTACAAAGTAATTTTTCCTAATGGTACAGCTAAAAAATAATTATTTTTTCTCGACACTGTCGAAGGAAAATTATAAGCAACTGTTGAGTATAAAAAAATAATGTTTCAAATCTTAGATTATTATTTCTGGCTTTGCTCGAGGCAAAAATTTTAGTTGTTCTGTATGTTACAAGCCATGGAAGGTATGAGACATATATTTTCGTAGGAAACCTTATTAACTCTTAAATTTGTCGAAAAATCTGAGCTACAAGGTGCGCCAATTATAAGATTTTTGGGTAATGCTTCAGTTAATACTTTGCAAATAATTATATTTTTATTATAATTTTTTTTATGTTTTTATTGCACATCCCTAAAACCGATACAGAATCACCCATATATGACAATAAAAATTTTAGCAAACAATAAATAGATTTGTTTTTATTTGATTTTTATTTTGGTAAATTAAAAAATTTGACAAAATAATATTTATTATTATTTTAGTGCATAGCATTTTTTTTTAATATATAAAAAACTAATATAATATATATGTGTGTGTATGGCTATATATATGTATAACAAGTTGTTTGTTTAATTTTTATTTTGTAAAACATGTATGAATCGTAAAAATAACGTGTTATTATTTTAATAATTGGTTCAAGTACCATTAAAATATAAAAATTTTGAATTAAAATTGTCATTCATATTGATAGTATGATACTTAAAAGAATATTTTTTTTAATATATAAAACGAGATAAAAATGAATATATTATGTATATACCCGGCTGCTACTGTTTGTGTAGCTAAAAGTGGGTGGTATTTGCATCAAAATTAATCTAAGTTCCATTTGAACCCTCCCCCCCTCTAAATTTGACACAAGGAAATCCTTAAATCAGACCTGAATCTGACACTTTTGACTCCTCTCCCCTTGATTCTCCATACGCCAGCCTATAAACATGTTCTAAATTATCTAAAAGTTAAAAAATTTTTTAAATTGCATGCTTCAGCCCTTAAATTATCTCTGATTTTGCAATAATTAGTTAATAAAAATTTATTTGCCAGTTTTAAGTAAAAATAAGCCCTATATTCGATTTCAGGAGACCAAAAAACGTGTTTCCCAACTACTTTTATTCGCTGGATTTAGGTTCACGAACGTTGTGCTGTAAAGGACCTAGCTACACTGAAAATCAGTTTCGTTTGATGATCAATTATTTTAAGTCCTAACGTTACTAATTGTTTATTAGTTTAAAAGCCAAATTCCAAAATAATTGCCAATTAGCCTTAAATAATTTAAAAAAATTTTTTATAACCTTAAATTAAAAAATTTTTTGAAAATGTATATAAACATCTAGTCGCGAGCCTAATTTCGTGTTACCAAATTCTAAAATTTGGGGCTATATACCTATAAAATATAGTTCCGAAATTGCGTAGTGAAGCTGAAGATTCAGATCAGAATGAATGAATTCAATTTATCAGAAAACCAAAAGATTTTCAGTGTAGTAGATGCAGGTTTCATTCGTTACTATATAAATATAAATCGTTACTAAGGGTTACTTTATTGTGTTGAAAAAAATAAATAATGGAAGATTTTATACCAAAATATACATTTATTCACTTAAATAATAAAAAACATAATTGTTTTAATAATAAAGACATTAAAGAATATTTAATTAAATGGTAAATATTTTTATTAAAATCAATATTTAATTTGATTTATTTGTTTTATTTTTTAAGGGGCTTAGATGGTAATATTAGCATACAAAATTTTTGCTTTAATGAATCATTTCAATTATATAATAAATATGATTTTGTTGAGGTAAATAATATATTATTATCAAATATTATACAATTAATTATGATTAATTAAAATTTTTTAGCAATTTTTTCAAAACGAACAAGTTATTAATAATTTATTGATACATGATGGAGTTAATTGGCAAATTCAAAGTAATTATTATAATAATTAATTAATTATATTATCTAATTAATTTAATTAAATTTTTTTTTATTACAGACAGTAAAAAAGCTAAAAATATTGATATTAAGGAAATATCATGTAAAATAAAATCAATGAATTTTTTCGACAAATTATATGAAAATAATATTGTTTATAAATCTGGTAATATTGTTAAAACGTACGATTACCAAATTAATGATTTTATTGTTTCTGATAATTTGAGACGTGTAAGTATTTATTTTATATATTTTAATTAAATGGAATATAATTGGGGTTTTTGGATTCAAACAAAAGAATATTTGTTAATTAATATAAATTAAGTTAAAGATTTTTTTTGCTTCTTTGTGTACTTAGACAAGTTGCCAGAGATTTTATATACTTTCAAAACTTTTTGATGTAGTAAAATAGATCTATTTCTAAAATGAATCATACAGTTTTTGGTCACTAAAAATGGTTTTTTAAATTTCTTCCATTTTCTAAAGGCCACTTTCTAGTAATTAGCACTACATCGTGTTAATTAAAGCAAAAAATTTGCACAAAAGAAATTTTTTAAATATTGCTGATTCAGCAAAATTTTGGTACACCTTTGGTACATCTTTAAGTTTTTTGAAATTACCAATCACGATTGGTAAATTAGGTTATTAAAATTCAAAATGGTGGACTCAAAAAGTTGGATACATAACCTCAGAATCAGTCATTTAAGCCATTTTAAGTATTTAAAGTTGATTTACAGTATTAAGGGTGGTTAATCAAGATTCTGAATTCAGTTTTTTGAGCTGATCAAAGAATACTGTAAATATACGTTAAAATTCTTGAAATAACTTAAATTATCAATTTCGAGGTTAGAACTTAGAATTTCGCCATTTTGTATTATCTAAGGGAGGGGGGGGGTGAAAAATAGTCGGATTAAGGAAAGGTGGCTTAAATGGAATTAAAATAATGTTGAGTTCAGGACTTTGAATAAGCTGGTTTTAAGGGTTTTAAATAATTTAGCCTATTTTAATATCAGGTATTTGATTTAGGAATTCGGAATAATTTGATTTTAGAGATTTCTTAGGAAATTATAATAATTTGGGAGTAGATTACTAAAATAATTATATGAGTTATAAATCAAGTGGGTCTGATTACTAACACTGTGGACAGAGAAATCGCAACGTTATTCGCAATATTTAAGTAATACACATAGCATTTAATAAGGTAAAGTTAATTTTTAATATGAAATTGTAAAAAATTTTTTATAATACTCGCGCAAAAAAAACCATGCTGGTTTACCAGATGGTTAACCACCAGGTATTAAAAAAAAAAAAAATAAGACCCTAGGATGAAAATGAACCTTACAGGTAGAAGCGGATAGCCTGGGGGTATAATTTTCAATTTTTCGACCCAACATATTTTCCGATTTTCCAAGATGGCGGACTATAAAATTTAAATTAATGACTTTTAACTTTACAAGGGGGTTTTTTAGGGCAAGAAATATGAATTTTGGATGGAAAATATTCAATTTTTCGACCCAACATATTTTCCGTTTTTCCAAGATGGGGGACCACAAAACTGGAAAAAATGACCCTTTTACTTTACAAGGATGTCTTTTAGGTCAATGGTCCGTCATCTTGGAAAATCGAAAATTGTTAGGTCGAAAAATTGAATATTTTCCACTCTAAATTCATATTTCTTGCCCTAAAAACCCTCTTGTAAAGTTAAAAGTCATTAATTTTAAATTTTATGGTCCGCCATCTTGGAAAATTGAAAAATATGTTGGGTCAAAAAATTGAAAATTATACCCCCAGGCTATCCGCTTCTACCTGCAAGGTTCATTTTTATCCTGGGGTCTTATTATTTTTTTTAAAAAAACCTGGTGGTTAATACTGATAAGTTTTTAGTTCAAAAATAACTATCTTATAAAAAATTCTATATCAAATCCAACCCTGGTTAGAGACCTCTAGCTTACCTAAAAGTTTATTGATATAAGGCATCGAAAATAAAAAAAAAAAAAAATTCATTTTGCAGATGCTACTAGACGAAGAATTCGAACATTACAATTTATACGCTGCATCAGAAAAAAATGAATTCATATACCAATTATTCCAATTATTAGTACTAGGTGGTAATTTATGCCAATACGAAGACACAATAACACCATATTTAAACACAACAAAATTAATCTACAAAGATTTCTTAAGGTATATATAAAAATTTAATGAAATTTTTTTTAAAACTTTTTTTTTTTATGTAAGAAAAATCATAAAACTTGTGTTTTGTTTTTTATGTTTATTTTATAGTTATAACATAATAAAATGACACTATAACGTGTTGAGTATATGCAAATTTATAGTTCTTGTTTATATGAACATAAATTTAAATATTTTTTTATTTTATAAGAGATCATAAAAATATATAACTTTTTATTATTATCAAACTGTTGTAAGATAAATATAAAAAGTACTTATTAAATAATAAATTTAATTTTTTTTTATTACAGGGTTGAAATGACAGAAGATAATAAAGAAATGATTATAAAGACCATAATATTAAAGGTTATTATTAAGGATTCTAATAACGAATCATATTTTCCTAATAATTCAGATAACATACAAAATATTGGTTATTTGATAATTGATAGTAACAAAAGATTAGTAACAACTTTTTTGCATCAACTTGGTGACAATAAATTTTGGTAATAAAAGAGCTTTAAGTCTACCACCCCCTTTTTTTATATATTCATATTTTTATTTTTAATCTTTCATATCAATCTTAAAACGTATATATATATATATATAATAAGCTTATAAAGTTCTTGCACTAAAGCCAAAAGCAGCCTAGCTTTTAATGTAAAAGCTTTTTTTTTTTTTGAAAAAAAAGAAACATATTTTCGTGTTATATATATTATAATATAGTTGAATAGATGTCAGACATGCATTTTCTGCTTTCTAATATAATTCGCCTTATATATAACTGTAGTATAACCTAATAAAGATACTGTACGAGCTTTAGATGTAATATAATTTATGTGCCTTTTTCGAGTAATTTTTTTCTTTACTTAATTATAGTTTAAAAATTTTTTATCTAACTGGCATAAAATTTAAGTAGTTTATTATTCTTGGACTGTTAAAGTATTTTAAATCCTCTAAACAAGGATTTTTGTTGATAAAAATGATGTTATTAGGATAATTGAACCAAATTTTATGCTAAAAAATAATGATGTCAAAATAATCCTTCCATTAAGAACTACTAACTCTGCTGCTTTGTAAATCAACTGTTATTCGCTTTCAGAGTACCTACTTATTCCTTTTATAGTATTATTAGGGCATATAAAGTTTAAATAGCTTACTTTAACAAATCAATAAAAACTAAAACTACTTTAAAGTAAGAATAAACAGATGCTACTGTACTTGAATAACTAATAATTTATTTTTAAAAAAATCTATTAAAATTTCGTTTTTTAAGTTTCTTTAAAGCTTGCTAACTGAATTATTTTTTTTTGAATTATGGCTGTTATTTGGTAAGTAAAATTACTTTTTTTTTTTTTAAATCTCGAGTAATTTTAAAACTATTTTTTTTAAATTTTAATTAAAATATTTTATAATTTTATTAAACAAATAACTTGAAATTAAATGGATTTACATTCCTAAATTGTACTTAGCTTTTGTTTGAATTTTAACCTAACGATAGAAATAGAAATACCAGTGGAAAATTTTATTTCTCGATAACCAAAACTACATTGCAACAGAGCCATAAAAATTTAATTATATTGAGATTCTGAGAAAAATTTCCAATTGTTAAATATTTTATTGGTTGTATTATATTAAAATGATTAAAATATTTTCTAACTTAAAAATGTAATGTAATTTACATTTTTGTAGTTTTTTAAATAGTATCGAATTGAGGGTATTTGAGATATTTTTACAGTAGTAATCAGTGTTTTCAATTTAAAGATTATATTTTCTGTTACTTTCAGGTTGCTTGTATATATAGCCTGAAAATTAAAAAAAAAATACATTAAAATTAATGTAAATATTTCTGTCTTAAAGCAAGTTGATTGAAAATTCAAGCAAAGCAACCTGAAAGTGTATAAAATAAAATAAATTTCAAGAATTTTGATAAAGTTATATTGAAAATTTAATTGTTTTATTTTCTAATTATAATTTAGTTTTCTTACCAAAATATACGTATATAGAAATTAATTAATTTTAATTCGACTAAAATAAAATTCATTTAACTTGTATAACTGGAATTAATTTTGATTTATTAAATTTAGTAATTTTAAACCGATTATCATAATCATTATTATTATTATTATTATTATTATTATGTTTTTTTTATTCGATTTATTCATTGCACGTTAATGTAATGAATTGTTATATATATATTAGGTCGTGTTATGGTCTTTTAGAAAGATTACGGTTAAAACTATACTTGAATTTTACTGAGCTTGTTGGCAGGGTTCAAGTTCCGGAACGTAAACATACGACGTTTTTTTTTCTTTTATTTCTTTATATGTAACATAGATTTTTTTTTTTTTACTTTTTTTACCAATAAAATATATATATATATATATATATATAACTTTGTAAACTATATTTATGTGAGCATAAAAATTTGTTAAACTATTTTTTATTATTATTAATTAAAAGTTTTTTTTTTATTATTTTAGTACTTTTTTTAGTTATGGGAGAAATTTTATTAATGCTTTATTTTTCTAATAAAAATTTTTTATGATTTTAATTTTTTTTTTAAATTAATATATAGATAAAGAGTATTTTCTAATTTTAAATTTAGTGTTATTAGCTTTTATTATAGATTAGTATAAGCCTGGATCATGGTTTTATTTGCGATTTTTTTTGAAAGCATATCCTTGTAATTTTTCGACGGTAATTTTAGTTTTTGGGGTCGCTGATTCCAAATCCGAAGTTCGTTTTGACCTAACGTGGTCCAATTTTGCTTAATTGCCCATTTTAGGTCATTTTTAAAGTTTTTTGCCATTTTTTGTTAAAATTTTTAATATATTACCATTTTTCCAACACTACACTAATGTTTTTTGGCCTCTATACCTAATTATCATATCTACTCATACAAAAAAAATGGTAGCCCATGATAGGGATTATTAGGATATTTTTCACGCTTTTTGGGCTAATTTTAGCTATTTTTATGAAATAATACCAATTGCCAAAAAATAGCCTATAAGTGCCTATTATGGGCTACTGCACCTTTATAGATAAATCAAAAATAATATTCGTATTTAACTACCTTAAAATACTCAAAAACCAGAAGCTGTAAAATGGGCAATGACGCAAAATTGGACCACGTTAGGTCAAAACGGACTTTGGATTTGGAATCAGCGACCCCAAAAACTAAAATTACCGTCGAAAAATTCCATGGACATGCTTTCAAAAAAAATCGTAAATAAAACCATGCTCCAGGCCTGTACTAGATTTAAAAATTAATAGATAAAAAAAATTATGTACATTTAAGGGATGTGCTGTTATCCGAATTTCGGGTACCTTATAACTTGGGTTTTTTTTAGATAGAATTGGGTCGGATGAAGTTTTGGGTAGAGTCTAAAATTTTTCTGAAAGACTGACGGTACTAAATAATACAAAAGTTTCTCTGGCTAAAATTCCGAAAAAAACTCGGGTTTTCGGGTCAGGCACCCAATATTTCAGATATCTGCATAAGCCTAATTTATTTTTGCATAAAATATTAAATTTAACAATTCGCAAATCTTAACACACTGCGAAAAGTAAAGGAAAAAACCACTTTGTCTCCAGTACTCCAGTCAAAATACGGGTTTGGTTGTATTTTCACTGGCGAACACGAGATTTGCTCTACTATAGGTTTTTTGGGTCGCTGAACACGAAAATCGGGGTCATTTGAGTGAGAAATTGGGGCTTCACCCTTAAATTTGCAAAAACTACCCCCAAAAAGGGGTTTTTTTTACATATTTGCAATTTGAGCGCTCAGATTGGCATCATACGGGTTTTTTGGGTCGCTGATCAAGAATTTCGACTTCTTTTTCATAAATAATCAATATTTCACCCCTAAATTGGCTACAACTCTCCCCCCCCCCCCAAGGGGGTGTTTTGCTATTTTAGCACTTTGAGCATCCAGGATATATCCATATGGGGTTTTTGGGTCGCTAATCAAGAATTTCGACTCCTTTTTCACAAATAATCAATATTTCACCCCTAAATTGGCTAAAACTCCCCCCCCCCCCAATAAATTCTTGATTAGTGACCCAAAAAACCTATATGGATATATCCTGGATGCTCAAAGTGGTAAAATTATTTGTGAAAAAGGAGTCGAAATTCTTGATTAGAGACCCAAAAAACCTAAATGAACATATCCTGGATGCTCAAAGTGCTAAAATAGCAAAACACCTCCTTGGGGGGGGGGGAGTTGTAGCCAATTTAGGGGTGAAATATTGATTATTTATGAAAAAGGAGTCGAAATTCTTGATTAGCGACCCAAAAAACCCCTATGGATATATCCTGGATGCTCAAAGTGGTAAATAGCAAAACACCCACTTGGGGGGGGATTTTTAGCCAATTTAGGGGTGAAATATTGATTATTTGTGAAAAAGGAGTCTAAATTCTTGATTAGCGACCCAAAAAACCTATATGAACATATCCTGGATGCTCAAAGTGCTAAAATAGCAAAACACCCCCTTGGGGGGGGGGAGTTGTAGCCAATTTAGGGGTGAAATATTGATTATTTATGAAAAAGAAGTCGAAATTCTTGATCAGCGACCCAAAAAACCCGTATGGTGCCAATCTGAGCGCTCAAATTGCAAATATGTAAAAAAACCACTTTTTGGGGGTAGTTTATGCAAATTTAAGGGTGAAGCCCCAATTTCTCACTGAAATGACCCCGATTTTCGTGTTCAGCGACCCAAAAAACCTATAGTAGAGCAAATCTCGTGTTCGCCAGTGAAAATACAACCCCCCCCCCCCGTATTTTGACTGGAGTACAGATGAAAAAGTTAGCTTTGACGATAGAATTAAAATAAGTTACATTCAGTTATACAGAGGAGTACTCATTCATTCGTACCATGCATCGTGCCTCTCGTTATTTTTGTTTTATTACTTTTTTTTTTATTACCCTTTTTATCAAACTTCGTCGCTGTGAAAGAAATGTATATTAGCCTTGATGTTACTTTTTAATAAATTACTTGGGAGAATTATTTAGCTGTTTTAAAAAATTTAGCGTATTTAGCCTTTTACAATTTTACCAGCTGAAGTTTCCAAAATTTTTGTTTTTTTACGGGAAATTTTAGTTTTATAGAATTAAGAAAATTTCAATTTATAAGGAAAATTTCCAGCTAATATAGAAAATAAATATATATTTAAACAGAGTAATTCGTATCGACAGAGGTGTCTCATTTTTTTTCTTTTAAAGCTCACGTACGATTTATCGAACTTAAAAAGTTTTATTTTTTTAAACTTTTTTTCTTCTGTCTTTATTTATTTAGTTTTGTACACAATTTCCAGGTAACCATTGTACACGACCAAAATATATATATATATATATTGGATTTTGGGTGTACACGATTGTTATATAGGTATATATAGAAGTTTGAAGTCAACGAAGTGTCTCAGGTCTCAATAAGTAAACTTGATCACTTGTTTCGGATCTCAAAAGAGAAGGTACAAAGTATATAAAATATGGTATTGGGTTAATGATGATAAACTAAGAGAATTAATACTTTAGGGTTTATAAATAGATAAAATAAATTTTTTAATATTATTATTATTATTTATTTTTTTATTTCTAAAAAATCTAGCTTATTATTATTATTAGATGTTTGATAAATTTGAATTAGACGTCGTTGAAGTGCAGCAAATTTTCTGGGTTCACGTAATAAATTTCATCTCATCATCAGAAACAAATTTTTTTTCATTTTTGCTGGAAATAATTTATTTAGAGTTACTAAAGTTGCCTTTTGGAAGGATATCTAAAAATAAATATGAAATATTTGGAACAATTCGACAATAAACGAATTAACAATTTAGATTAAAAATAATTTTTTGCTCTTCTGGGCATAAGACTCGTGCTTTAAATTTATTTACTGCTAACATTTTGATATTCTTGACAGTAGCAAGAAGCCGTTACCATAAAACAAATATATGCTGCTACTCGAACTATTGTGTTGGAGAATGGATTGTCCCCTAATAGGATTAAGGTCGCCACCTAGTTAATTTAGGATACTTCCAAACATTAATATCTGGTAAACTAGAAAATCAGGCTGGATGTAGAAAGGAGGAGGGCTAACTGCACACAATGCCTGCACACAAGGCTCTCTATCTACCCTTACAATTGAATTTTTAAGCTGTTCTGAAACAGGCATATTATCATATTGAGCATAATAAATTTGACCATTAATTGCAATAATAAATATTGTTATCAATGAAATTTTAATAAACATTTTAATTACACTTGTTAGTGATAAAAAACTAATTAATAAAAAAATTATAGACTGATTAATTAATTATTTTAAATACATATTTATATCCGTAGGAAAATAAAAAAAAAACAATTTTTATATTTTAAAACATAATACAAGAAAGTTCCTTTATGAATATGGAAATTATTTTCATTCAAAATAACATAATATTTGTTATTTATTCTGAGTTTACTTAGACTACGGCTGTAAATTTTTTTATTATTTTTCGATTTTTTTTAAAATGATTTTTTGATAAATATTTCCATATACGCATAAAAAAATATTATTCATCATACAACAAAAACAAATACAGATGTAATAATATATGTAAATGCTTATTTCATAATATTATCAATAATAAAGTTTTAAATAAGAGATAGACCTAACATAAATATAAAATGTCTGGGCGATATTGTAGAACGTGTATAAATTAAAATATGTGATTTAAATAATTATTTTGTTTTTATTTTAGAAAATAAATTTAAAAATTGCTATAATTTGTTTTAAAAAGTTTTTTTCACTTCTGGTACGATCACATATTCCAAATTTTTTTGGTTGTTTTCGGTTATTACACATGCTTTGGATTACTTTTAATAAAGAAAATAGTTTAATTTTTAGTATTTAACATATTTGTTTCAGGGAATTTTGAGGTTCTGAGATGTAGAGGATAAACCTTTTCGGACATACGTACCTTTATACAGTAATTCAATAAAACCAGCCTTTTCAAGGTCCTAAAAATAAAAAATCTCAAAAATAACAATTTTCGAGCATCTGAAATTTTTCGTCAAATTGATACTTTTTAAAAATAAGCCATTTAGAAAAAAATTTTGAAAAAAAATTTGGTCTGGCGTTCTTACATGGACTTGAGTCTATTTACAGAGATAGTACTATTTTGGGCAAAAAAAGCGGATTTTTATACTTTTTTGTTTTTTTAGGACCAATTTAGGTACCCTACTACCGAAATTCATTGGTATCTCAGAGGTACCTTCAAATTGTTTCTAGCCAACCGTGTCCATATATTGGACATAAAGGGCAATCCTTTATTAAAATTATCTATGTAATTTCAATTAAAATATTTAATTATAACGATCTTTCAGTGTATTATCCAAACACAATTTTAGGATTAAAAGTTTCTTTCTTTTTTTATTAAAAAAAAAAATACTTTTCTCGATATCTATTTTTTAATTTAGAAGTTTTATCGACTTATAGTTTTAATTTTTCTTTTTTATTTTCGTTACTTTTCTTTTTATTAATATTTATGTATGTATATGTCACCACTTAAACTTGAAATTATAGAAAGTTTTAATTAACGTGTATTTTTTATATTTAAATTCAAATTGGTTTTTCATGAATTTTCCATAACATTAGGAAATTCCAGGTATCTAACCCGACATTCGAGTAACCACGCACCCCTAGTTTTTATTTTTGTACAGAAGTGTCTACCAATCCGAGTATTTAAAAATTTATTGCACTTCCTCTAGTTTGATTTCTTCAGAAATCCAGAATAGAAAAAAGAAGATTTGAATTCTAAATTTTGTCGATAACATATACACTTATAAAATATCGGAAAAAATATTTTATATGAAAGAAAAAGGAGAAATTTATTTTTATTATTTAATGTATTAAAAAAATGGAAAATTAATTTTTTTATTTGAAAAATATGTAAATTTCTAAGATATTTCAAAAGAAAAATATTTGATATTACGTATTTAAACAGTTTTTTTTAAATAAATATGAATTCACTGATAAAATGTAATAATCAGGAAAAGAGATTAAAAAAAAGCTGATTTATAGTTTAGTCATTAAACAAACTTCTTTGATCGGAAATATTTTGTTCAAATAATTACAATTTTTTTTCTTTTTTACAGTTTTTGAAAAACGAAGGGGTAGGGGATCAAAATAATTTGGGTAAATCCTTAATACTTTAGGAAGCTAGGATAATTTTATTAGTCAAGAAGCAAGTAAAAATATTCCATAGAATTTATTTGTTTATTTATGCAAATAAGAAAATTTACAAGGAATCAGAATATGATTTATACTTTGTACTCATAATTTTTTTATCAACGCTGTCCAAACGAACGTATATGTAAAAAAAAAAACGCTGCCAAGTAATTGGCACTATGGTTTCTCATTAGCAATAACAAAATGTTCTTAATGGTCTATTTTACCTAACAAAGTTGATATTGTCAGTTTAACATTTCATGAAAAAAATTTGGTTTTTTACATAAAAAAAAGAAGATTTTTCTACACTAGTACACAATCTTCTTTTATGATGATTATGTCTGCGAGACAGTTTGAAAAAACAAAATGAAAAAATTTTTACTATTTTTAAATTGAGGAATAAATTATGGAAAATATATTGGTGTTAAAACGATATTTCTAAAACTAATATTTCCATATAAAAAAATTAGGCATTACGTCGAACAAAAAAAACTGGACTTTTTTTATTTTTTGGTGGAAATAATTTGAATACAAAAAAAGCGAATTATTTGAAAAATATTTAATTTCTAAAATTAGTACTTCTATATTAAAAAATTAAGCACTCTTCTGAGGAATAATCGTAAAAAAAAATAGTTCTAAATTAAAAAAAAAAAAAAATTTCATAGCTATTTTTATTTGTACAAATTCAGGTGTTTCTTTTATCAGTGCATTTCATGAGAATTATTGAACTTTTCCTTAAACGTGTGGAAACGGAAAAAATAAATAAAATTTAATTAATATTCATACAATTTATTTTAAATATAATTTCAATTTTTACAATTTTTGAATTAATATTTATTTGATTTAATTATAAATTATTATTAATTTTGATTTGCTTTGTAAATTTGTAATAAACGTTTTTGTAAAGCGACAAGTTTTTTTGGTTCGTGAAGTAAGTACCATCCCAATAAATCAAGATAATTTCTTATCATTTTTGCTGGACAATATTTGCATGTTGTTGCCAATGCTTCTGGTAAAATTTCTATAAAAAAAAACGAATTAATTCAATTTTTTTAATTTAAAAAATTTTATGTTTATTAATTTTACAAAAATTTTGAATTTAGAAATCTTTATTAATTTTATTCAATAAAACATCCATGAAAATTTAGCTTAAAAATTTATTAAATATTTTTACCAGCAATATATTTTTGTTCAGCAGTATAACATGGTGCAGTTCTCATAAAACAATTGTACGCTTGTTCTCTAATTTTTGGATCTTGTACAAGATTTTTGACCGGTAAATTATCGAATCTACTGTCATATTGTCTTGCTGTTACACTAACAGCAATAAATAAAAATATTAATAAAGTATTTTTATAAAAATACATTTTTTCTATTTTGTATATTTTTTAAGTTACTGTTTTAGATAATAAAATTCTACTGAAGTTTTTTACAATTTTTCACTAATATTTATACTTTGATTTAAGTATTCATTAATAGTTATATTTGCATATTGCATTAATATATATAAAAAAAGATAAGACTAAATTTTAATTAAATATTAATTATTTATTTTAAATAATGTTTGTAACATATAGATAATTCTAGAATAAAATTAAAAAGATTAAAAATTTCCAATATATTTTTATAGAATCCTATAAAGTTGTTTTACATACTGCCTAAATAGCACCAAAAGTTTTGAAACGGTAGTACCAAGGTGCAAGCCGTTTTATAACACTTTTTGATACTTTATTAATAAAGACTACTGCAAAATAAGGTATAGTTTCTGGCCCCAGCATATTTTTTGCATTTTTTTTGCATTTTTTTTTGCCTTAATTTGATGGTCTATGATAAAAAATAAGATTCCAAGGGTTGACAACCCCCTCTGAATTCATCGGGGGAGGTACAAACGTGTTTTTCAGTTAAAAATTAATATCTCCAGACTAAATCATCCGATTGGGGCGCGGTTGGTGTCAAAGTTTTTGTTTACGTGTAGTTTTCTCCAAGTGTATGCCATATTTTACTTAAGAAATCTGCATTGACGCCATTACTATGTGGGTAAGCGAATCAGAGCACTGGAATCTTTCTCACCACCTCATTAACAAAATTAAAATTCGTAATGCACTTTTTTTTTCTTTCATTTTCTTGCTTAAAAACATTTGAAGAATGTATAAAAAAATTTTCAAGCAAAACAAATTATATGTTTTTGAGATATTTTGATTTTTATGGGACGTAATCATATGAAAACATAAGCATTTAAAAACTTTAAACGCGTTTATCTCAAAACTACTTTTTTAAATCGGTTCCAGTTCTAACTCAAAAACTTTTTCAGCTATTGACCTAAATCTTTGTGCGTTTTATTTGTAATTGTAGTGTCAAGTGCTGGAACTAGAAGATCGGAAAAAGGTGGATTAGAAAATTTTTTATTGACCATATTAGGTGTTTTTTTGTACTTAAAAATCTACATTTTTCGTTTTTTGCCCACCAAATGGTCAATTTTTGGAATTTTTGGAAACTTTTAGTTCCAGCACTTGAGAAGTCTACAGGGAATAAAATGCTCTTTTATTTATTTTTTTTCATGGACCACAATAGGCGCTAGGTGTGGAACCGATTTTTACTTTTTTTTTTCAGCCACTACTTTGACGCCCTCTATAAAATGTTAAAAATATGGATAATTAAAATAGTATTTTTTTTTGTATTCCTTAATACTTTTGTACCAATTTAAAAAAAAATTTGATGTTCTGGTATAATAAAATAACTAAAAAAAAACACGTTTAAAATTCATTAAAATTACACAAAAAAATGAAAAGGGGGCCTTAAAATGAAAAAAGAAAGGCAGAAATATAATCTCCGAAAAATTCTGAAAATGGAACAGCATTGCCCGGTCACGTAAAATTTTCCTCCTGGTCACGGCTTCAGACGGAGATGGTCCACGATCAGGGCAGTAAAGGAGGCCAAGGATGCAATCAACAGAGCCCAAACGGATAATCATTGTTCTCATAAAATTACTCTTCTGGTTACCCTGGATGTTAAAAATGTTTTTAACTTGACAAAGTGGACAAAGTTCCTGCAAGGAGTAAATGACTTCACAATACCAAAATATTTGATGCCGTTAATGAAGAGCTACCTAAGTGACCGGGTACTCTTGTACGGCACCCTCAGCTCAAGATTCGATACTAGAACCTGGAACATCTCCTCTATGATGGTATCCTAAGACTGGAGCTAGCGAATGGCTGTAATAGATTACGCTAACGATATTGCCCTCCTGATCGTTGCCAGAAACGTGCAACAGACGCAGAACAACTTAAGCGTGTGCATGTTAAAAACAAGCTTATAGATGGAAGAGTATGCATTAAGTCTCACAGCTGCTAAGACAGAAATCTGATGTTCACAAAAAAGCGTATAAGCACTAATATTCCAATACGAATGGATGAGGATAATATCATCCAAACGAAGAGATTCGTAAAATATCTGGGTATTATTTTGGATTCGAAGCTCAACTACTGGGAGAATATCTCTCAAAGAGTCAAGAAGACAGACACAGCGACACTAGCCCTGAGCAGGTTGATGGCAAACCTGAACGGGCCTAAGGCTATCAAGCGGAAATTACTAATGTCCGTATCCCATTCCATACTGTTGTATGGAGCAGAAATCTGCGTATCACACGTTTTTGACTGCAATCGCTGTATATCCAAAAAGATAGTGTTAGAAGCTTTAAAATGAAGAATAATGGAGTGTTGTGGCCCGGTACGTAAAAGACATTCTGCGTAATAAAAAGTTACTGACGGCACCCTAATTCAGCGCCGTGTGCAAGAGTGGTTGGTGTAGATGGTTTTAATACACGGCCAGGCTGCTTTGCTTGAAAATTCAAGCAATTTGCTTGAATTTTCAAGCAGTTTGCTTGAATATTCAAGCATTTGCTTGAAAATTCAAGCAAATGCTTGAAAATTCAAGCAGAAAATAAAATTCAAGCAAAGCAGCCTCGCCGTGTAGTTTTAATGATAGTTCTAATTAATGAGTAGAAGCAGAAAAACTGTAAATGGTTTTCTTATTCTCATTAGTTTGATTTTTCACAATCTAAGATAGTCACTTCAAAAACATTTGTTTGCTCGTGTTAACTTCATTGATATAGAATCATATATATATTTTCCCTAAAAGAGATAGAACATTGAATCTTTCAGATATAAATCTAATCAATGAGTTGAAGCAGAAAAAATATGGTTTTCTTATTCTTATTATATAAGTTTAGTTTTGCATAATATCTATAAGATAATAACTTTAAAAAATGTTCATCGGTATAGTGTTATATACAATATAAAATATTTTTTCCAATAGTAATTTATAATAATTATGCAATTTTTTGTTTGTTTAAATGATAGTAAATATTAATAATCTTTTAGATTTTGAATTTTTTGTTTGAAATTGGCAGCATTGCGTTACGTTCATACTTCGTGCTGGAAACGTCCAATTCTGGATGCTGCCTGTAAAAAAATGTGATAAATGGTTCCGGGCTGACTTCCATAAGGTATGAAGGGAGTGGGGATTTAGTGGGTATGGCAAGGTATTGTCGAGTCTCACATAACTGTCAGTTTGGATGCTGAATAGTATGCGTAATTCATTTCTCCACTTCCTACGCAAAACAAAATAAAAAAAATACTACGCGGTGTGGTATGGTATGGTACGGTCCCTGTGGTCCATAAATCAAAAATATTTTAAGTCAATTTGACACCCCCCCCCCCCGCTAAAAGTGTCACTTTTTCACCCCCCTTAAAATGTCTCTATTTGACCCTTCTGTCCGAAAATACTTCTCGGATACCCCTCCCAATGAATACGTACCATGTTAAAAATAATACAAAACTACAAAGATTTTCAATTACTGCTGAGAGCATTGAACCAATAAATTATGTATATTTTCAAAACTATAATTACTTTAATCATTTCTACAAGTACTGTCCCTACATACAGAGGATCTTATGTGTCTGAAAATTTACTTCATAACAGTCCATGTTACTAAAAGAGGTATAAACTTTGCCCAAATTTCTGTCGAATTTTTATTTTTGATAGAAAAAAAGAAAAATTTTTATTAAAAAATTCCCAAAGTAAATTAAAATATAAACAAAAAACGATATTAATACGTTTTAAAAATTAATTATTATAAAATAATAAAATAAATTGATAATGCATAATAAATTTATAATTTTTAAATAAATAAAAAATTTTAAGTAAATATAAACAATTTTGTCGCAATGTGATAAATGAATGAAGTCATAAAATCTTACCACAAAAGAATATTTCACGTCACAGATTAATTATTAAAAGAATAAAAAATATTTTTTTAGTTTTGATGATATTTTTTATTTATTTTTATTTCTTAATTAATTGTAAATTTTAGTTTCTCATAAAAGAAACATTGTGATAGGTAAAATTTTGATTTTTTGGCATATAAGCATGTTTTGAGACTAACACCTAATTTTTTCCTATGGAATTACTAATATCTAGAAGTATTGTTTTTACTCGATAACTCGAATCTGGTAATTAATTTTTTGAAATTTTTTGTCTCCAAATTTTTTTCTTCAAAAAGTACAAAAAGACACAAATTTTTTTTTTCTTTTTGGACGTGTAGTAACATTTTTTTTCTATGAATGTATTAATTTTAAAAATACCGTTTTTATTCGATATCTCGATTCATGTGGAGAGGTACCCGAAAAAGTTTCTCTCAGCAGGGGGAAGGTCAAATGGGCTCAAAATATTTTCGATTTACTGATTTCTAGGAACCCTAGAATATTATATTTAAGGGCTTCTAGAGATCCTAGAATATTTTCAGTAATAGTAGAAGTAGGAGAAGGATGTTAAAACATCATTGCTTTTTTTTCTATTCTGACGTAGTACTTATACCTAATTATTTTTTATGGAAGTAATAGTTTTAGAACTAACGTTTTTACTAAATTTTTTGGATCTAATACTTAATTTAAAAAAATTTTTCTTCACAAAATTTTTTTACTGTAAAATAAATAAATTACTAAATTTTTTTTTTTTGGACGTAACACCTCACCTAATTTTTTTCCACGGGAGTCCTAGTTTCAGGAAATTTGTTATTACTGGATTATTTTGATTTGATACCTAATTGTTTCCTGCGGGAGTTCTAGTTTTATGAAATTCATTATTCTTCAATATCTCGTACTTTTTATATTTAACCTGTTTCCACCAAAAAATAAAAAAAACTCATTCTTTTTTTTTTGACGTAATGCCTAATTTTTTTTGCAAGGCCCAGGAGTTCTTATTTTACATTTACTGTCAGATACTACTTTATTTCTCAGATATGATACATAAAATGGTAAAAAATTTAACTCATATGGCCCTCTCTACACCAACACATAATCTCAAGTTTTATGATAATTATGTTTGTTGGATATTTTTTTCCCAGCTACACTGTACTAAAAACATTTATTTAAATGATTATAACCCACTAAAAACTTATTAGTCACATAAATTGCTTATAATTTTTTTAATAAATAACTTAATCTATAAATAAAATACCATTTAATTACATTTTATTGTTTAATTTTTATAAAAAATATTTACTAATACTACTAGAGGTAATAACTTTAATTTTGAATATCCCAGCTACACTGCAAAATATCTAACAAACATGATTATCATAAAACATGATTATGTGTTGGTGTAGAGAGGGCCTACGAATATTAGTCATTGCTTGAGGAACCGTAGTTAGTATAGAAGAAATAATTACATATTTTTTAGGTATTTAGGATTTTTCCACCACCACAGTTGAGTCACTTAAATCATATTTTGCATATCAATTTGAATTTAATATTTTAGTTCATAAAAAATAATTAATTATGTAAAATAATTAATTATAAATAATTAATTGTATAAAAATTCCTAAGGTAACTGAAACATAAATAAAAACCTAAAAATTTATATTTTAATTAAATAAATTGAATGAGCAATAAATTTATAATTTTTAAATAAATAAAAAATAAAAATTTAAAAAACATATAAATAATTTTTTACGTAATGTGATAAATAAATTAAATCATACAACTTTAGAACAGTTATATATGAAATTTTATTAGCAATGCATAAAATTTTTTTGTACATAGTGATAAAAGATAGTTTAATTAAAAGTATCAAAAATACTAAATCTGTAATTTTTACATTTTGTTGAGATATTGTGATAGGTCCAATTTCGATTTTTGATTTTTTGGCATATAAGCACGTTTTAAGCGATTTTAAGACCCCAGGAAGCTAAAAAACTGGTTTTTAAAAAAGTCTGTATGTGTGTGTGTGTATGTATGTAATTGGTGATATTTCACAAACATTATCGAATTAAGACCTAATTATTTTTTCCAAAAATTTTTTTATCAAAAAATCTCAAAATACTTTTTTTTTTTTTTTAATTTGGATGTAATACCTCATTTATTTCCATGAAAGTACTTATATTTGAAAGTATGGTTTTTACTCGATATCTCGAATCTGATACTTAATTTTTTAAAAATTATTATTCCAAAAATTTCGTCATAAAAAAATACAAAAAACACCAAATTTTTTTTTCTTTTTGGACCTAGTACCTTATTTATTTCTATGAGAGTACTAGTTTTAGACAGTTCGTTTATAGTAATTTTTTGGATCTGATACCGAATTTTTCCAAAATTTTTCTCAAAATTAAAAAAAAAAAAACTGCAATATTTTTTTTTTATTGGTGTAATACTTTATTTAATTCCATGAAAGTAATATCTTGAATAATTATTATCCAATGAATTACGTTAGATTTTATTTGAAAAAAATAGATTTAGTTAAATTCAATACATAAATTTTCTTTTAACTTTTAAAAGTTAATAGAAATGAATGTATGATTGCAGGGTTGTGATCGGTGATATCTGTGGCATATTGAAGTATTTAGCTCATTGTTTGAGGAACCTTAGTGCCAGCTAGTTGGCAGGGTATTTTAAAAATTCGTTAACATGTATATTTTCAATATTATATAATTTTTAAGGATAAAATGAAAGAAAATATTAAATAAGAAATAAATTTTTTTCAAATGTTTTTTAGAGTTTTTTTTTTCTCTACGGTAAATCTTAAGTAGTTGATTATTATCTTAAATTATTGAATAATCATTTTTTTTTAATTATTGCGTGTCGCAACTAATTGCATGACTTTTTTTTTAATACAAAATTGTTAATCTACTGAATTTGCTATTTTCAGAATTTACTTTTTAAAATTTATTATTTTCGTGAAGATTAATTGTAAGATAAATTTTAAAACGTAAAAATAAAGTAAAGCGTAAACTAAATTTTTGTATTAATTTACTCTTCGCAAATACTTTAATCATTTGGTATAAATTAAATTTTTGTTTATTTATTTTGATACAAAATTATTATACAGAAAAGTAATATATCATAAAATTAAAATATTGACAAAAGAAATTACATTTAAATTTAAAAATTTAATTAGCAGGCACAAGCTTTGGAGCTATGGTACTTACAATATTTTTGCCTGCCTGGGCGTTAAGTGAGTACAGAAAATCTCGTGACCAGTTTTATACTCGGAAGGGCTAAAAAATATTTTGAGAGTATTTAATAAATAAATAATAGAAAAACAGTGCATTTTTGCTGGACCCCATTTTTATAAGATTTGCAGGAAAACGAATATTGATAAAATACCATGTTCAAGCAATTTGCTAACCTAAGGACATTTCACGGAGTTTGGAATTATAATTAAGAATTCAAAAATTTAACTGGTTAACATTTAATCCATTTTGAATTTATTGAATTTTCAGTTGTGAGCACAAAATATATTTTTTTGAGTTACCAAGCGTAAAACTTTGTACGGAATTTTCTGCACTCATCCTGCTATTGTAAGTACTATGGGCGAAAAGTTTTAGACACGATTTTTAGATTTCAATGAAAAATTAAGGTATTATTCAAAATTTTTTGAACAGATCTTTGCAATTTATTTTGAAAACGAGCTTTGTTTTATTTTATAACACAAAATTATATATCTTTCCGTTGGCCCTTATTAAGAAAAAATATGCTGATCAAAAAAGTATTTTTTTACATATTCATAGGTCCGAATAAAAAGCAAACTAACTGTATTAATAAACAGCTTTTTAAAAAGATTTATGTATTACTTTTTTTATTGAAATCTTTTCGAATTTCATTTAAATCCCTTTCACTAAAAAGTGTTCAGTAAAGCTTTCTTTGAGTTTTTGTTTACTATAAAATTTTATTTATTTTACATAAACTAACAAACCCCTTTTTTGCAAATCTTTGAAAAACGTATAATATTACAAAGAAATATCTGGTTCAAAATATCAGCCCTTAAAAAGAAAAAATAAAAGTAAAAGAGTATTCATATAAATAAAGGACTTGCTGATTTAAAACCTTTTGAAATTATAAATATTTTTTTAAAAACTATTTTAATGAAAAATTGTAGGGTGTGTATTAGCCTGACAGTTATTTCAAAGATTTGCTTGGATTTTCTATTCCCGGGTGAAATTAGGTTCCATTTACCAAAAAATAAGATTTCCAAAATTTTAAATCATTTATAAAGCGAATTCTCTTTGTTGGTACTAATTAAAATTGGCCTTATTTTCTCATTTTTAATGAATTTTAGTCTTTTACATAATGGAAACTTTGTTCACGGAGAGATAAAAACGACATAATATTTAACAGCTAAAAAAAATAAATTTATTAAAAAATTCCATTAATAAAGTAATGAAATACTAATATTTGAAAAATAAATTATAAATGTTTACTTTTGCGTTATTTTAATTACTTACATAAACAAAATCAAATAAAAAGAAAGTTATGCAAGAGAAAAGTTAATAAACATAAATTATTAATGTTTATTCTATAAGACTCTGTAATAAAAAGTAAATAAATACCAGATCATTGGATTTATTCATTACTAAATTGCTAAAAAAAAGTAAATTTGATTATTTATAAATTTTTAAGAATTATCTAAAATATCAATAATTTAAAAATAAAGTTGGAGGATTCCTACATTGTTAAAAATTATCTATTCTGTAATTTATGGTATTTGATAATTTTAATAGGATTTTTTGGTTGATTAATAATATAATATTACGAATCACGAATTGCATTATGATAAACTGTAATTTTTCACTTATCAATTATACACTGTAAAAAGTAACTTTCTTAAATATTAACAAAAAAATTGGAACATTTTCGAAAAATTAGTAAATTTTCGAAAAAATTTGTAAATATTCTAAAAAAATCGTAAATTTACTAAATTTAGTATATTAACAAAAAATTCGAGTATTCTCGATTTTTTTTTTGTTAATTCGCAAGAAAAATTGATAATAAACAATTTACATTTTTTTTTCGAAAATTTACAAAAAATAGTCGTAAATTTATGAAAAACAGTTGTGAATTTACAACTTTTTTCGTAAATTCACAAAAAAAATCGAGAATTCTCGAATTTTTTGAGAATATACTAAATTTAGTAAATTTACGATTTTTATGAAAAATTTTTTGAAAATTCACTAATTTACTTTTACAGAAAGTTACTTTTTACAGTGTACATAATTAAACTATTTTTATGAAAATTTCAAAGATAAAATTTTGTACCATCGACAAATAAAGTTTATTCATATTTCTATAAAATGAAGATTAGTCTATAAAATCCCTCTGTTCTTCGTTTTTCACGTTGCTTTTATTGTAATTCATTCAAAACACGTCAAATATTTGTGTATGACATGGTTTGCATCGTTTTATCAATTTTTAATGTCAGCTAGTAAAAATTTTATTTATATTGATGTATAAAGCTTTTAGCTTTGGCAATAATTCTAAAATAATAGGAGAAATTATAAAATGGTGAAAAATTTATTGTCAGTATTAATGTGAAAAAAAATTGCCGGCAGGTGTTTTTTATGTCTTACTTATGCACATGTTATATAAACTGAAAATTCGAAAAATCCATAATTTAAAACTCTGTATATATATGTTAATAATTTAAATTTTTGATAATATGCTCCTATCAATTGATAACTAAACGTACAAAGTATCATTAAGTATTGCATAAATTAGTATAAATCTTTTAATAAATACATTTATCTACTTTTAATATTAAATAAGAATATTTGATTTTTGAGCTAACAATTTTTCCCTTTATTTTATTTTATCAATGCAATGAATAAGCAAATACTTAATTTTTAATATTCTTCAAAGGTAATAAAAATTTTACTAGCCCTAATTAATAATTGCGCATCGATAATTTTGATTACCTATAGCCAGGACCATGGAGATAGAGAAATTACTGGTACAAAATTTTTTTAAAAATATGGCTCAGAAGGTTTAAAATACTCTGAAACGTGAAAATAACAGCTAATGTATTACTTATGGATCTGTATTTCAAGCAAGATGGGGGGCTTTAAACGTCGCCAGTAGATTCATTAAATTTAGGGAAAAAATAACACTTCGAGAAATTGCTTTTCGAGCCCGAGTGCTGCATGGTAATATTCTTCAATTGCAAGCATCTCAATATTATAATTATAATTATCAAATATAAAATAGTATTGTTTCTATTAATAAAATAAGAGGAACAAAATAATATCTATAAAATTATATGCACAATATTTTTATAACAAATATGTATGTCCGACTCTTTTATATACCTTATTAAAATCATTTCATTTGCGAGAAAAATTAGTTCAATTTTTATTCCACCTTAAGATTGTAAAATAAACTAAGATATATCTAAATATAGCTAGCTATATTATGTGTATAAATATTTTTAATTTCTTATTTGCAATAATATGGGAATGCGCAATATTTGATGTTCTCTCTACAAAATATTACACTTATTTTGACAAAGGCATAAAAAATAAATCAGGTATTACATCCAAATTAAAAAAAAAAAGTAGTTTGAGATTTTTTGATGAAATAATTTCTGGAAAAATATTAGGTTTTAATAACACTATGGCTGTGAAACATCGCGGGTTATCCATATGCATACATACTAGGGTGGACCTAAAATTGGAGTTTTAAGAAAAACTTTGTTCCCCGGGTTTTTCGTGAACTTTTGGTAATAAAAAGTCCCCAGTTCCAATGATTTTGCTTTTGCTTTTCAAAAACACGTGCCAGTAAGTACCTCAATAATATGGGAATTTTGAATTTCAGCATGTGTTTGTGAGATATAAAAATTTAAAGTCAGAGCCTCACTTTAAGAGCTTGTATAAAATTTAGATCTATAAGACCCATTTTAGTCCAAAATTACAATTTTGGCAGCAATTTAAAAATTGTTTATCTTTGGACCAATATTGCTATTTGGTTTACTGACTAAACAGTAAGAAAATTACTGATAAAAAAATGTGGCTGATGGGGATTGACACTTACACAAAAAAAGGTATCAAACAAAAGGTATTTGGTTGACTTACGAAGTAGCAGCGTAGGGGATCTAAATTTTAAGCCCAGAAGGACCATTCAGGTTAGAAGACAAAAGCGAATCAACTACCCAAACAGTTGACTCTCCCCAATTCAGACCCAATTACATCTAGTCTTTTTATTTTAAAATTGGGCAGATTCGTATATGAATTCTTATTCTGCTTCTTTATCTATCTGCTGTTTTTAACTTATAATTTTATGACTCCATGATACAGAAAATTAACATCCAAATTCAGTGAGTGTTTACACCTTCCTCGTATAGTAAATTCAGTAACAAAATTCAGCTTTCATGTAAACATTATCTATATTATAAGACTGTACCCCTTCAATATCTTCATACTTTTTGAGAGGGGTTCGTTTCTAAACTTTCATATTTTAATATATATAAAATTATATGCTTTAAATATTTCTAAAATTTAATATTTTAAAACTCCCTTAAATATTTCCGTTTTTATTGTTCTGTATACTAGTATGTAAACAAACTGCAAAACGAAATATATACACCTATAAACATGGGACATGTTGATTGAGAGGGATACTTGATAAGCCCTAAATTCAAGGTGGAGGGTTAAAAATGGATGTTTTAACATGGAACATGTTTATATGGAGGGGGTACTTCAGAACTTAAAAATTAAGGGGGGGGGGGTCAAATAAGACTTAGAATAATTTCAATTTAGGGACTTTGAAAAATCTGGGCTTAGGGATTTTGAATAATATAGGTTAAGGATTTAGAATAATATCGATTTAGGGACTTAAAATAATTAAGGTTTAGCGACTTATAATTTTTATTTAGAGACCCAGTATAATTTGCATTTAGGGGATTAAAATAATTTGGGTTTAGAATCTTAACATCTGGTAAGGTGATAATTACAAATTATAAAATTAGAAAATCGTCTTGTAATGTTGAGTAACATTTGTATTATACCTAATCCTCAGCTGAAAGTAAACATGTTCCATGCATTTAGGTTGTGTTTACACGACGTGTTATAAGTTTTTTAGGTAGAGAGGGGGTAAAATAGGCTTGCTTAGAATGCTTTAGGTTTTTGGATTTAGGATAATTTCTATTTAGATACTTATTATAATTTTTGTTCTAGGACTTATAATAATTAAGGAGTGTAAGTTAACACTGTTATAATATTCCATGCTCGTTGGTTGAGTTAACATAAACCAATTATAAATTTCATGTCCTTTGGCTAACAAATATTTATTGTATTGTTTTATTTTAATTTTTTTAAAGAATTACTGATTAAAAAGTAACTTAATTTAAATTACATATTAATATTATTTTTCTGATAAAATAAGTACATTAAACTATTATTAAATATTTACATAAAAAAGTTATTTTTAGAATGAAAAATTTTGATTTTTTAATCATCATTTACATAAATTAACATTTTTTAATTAATTATTGTTAATTTTTATTTTCTCAGAAGAATTTTTTATTTTTAAATATGAAATACTTTATTTTATTTACATAGCCTTGAATGATTCTAAGAAAAATGCATAATCAATCTCCAGATTTTTTAGATTTTTTTTTCCAAATTTTTGCTAAATTGGTTATTATGGACTTATTTCCAAAACTATATTTCTATTTTTCTTGATTAAAAAAAAATTTCATTTAATAATAAAATAGATCCATCCCAAAGTACACTCGAATGGAAGTATTTAAAGATTATTTTAACATGGAACATGTTCATTGGATGGGGTATTTGAAAAAGCTTGGCTCGGAAGGGGGGGGGGGTTAAATAAACTTAGAATATTTTCGATTTAGGGACTTAGAATAATTTGAAGTGGGAATCAGGGCCTGATCAGGGCCTGATAAAAACAAGAACTTAGAATACTTTAAGTTTATCCGTTTATGGACTTAGGATAATTTTTATTTCGGGACTTATTATAATTTCGGTTTTTGGATTTGTTACTGTTATGAGTGAACATGTTCCATTTAAATCAGTTGTCTACGCCTTTTTTCTATTTTGTTTATAAATTAATTTCATACGTTTTTGAAATAATAAAAGTTTTTGAGGATCGTTAATTAAATACCATTCGATCATTTTTTGATAATTAAGTAATTTTTTGGACAATGTTTACATGACGTAGCTATAACTTCTGGTAGTATTTCTAAGAAAGATTTAACATTAAAAAGAAGAAAAAATTATAAAATTTAATATTTCTTACCACTAATATATTTAACATAGTGTTGCTCTCATAAAACAATTATATGCTTGTTATCTAATTACTGGATTTTATAAGTTTCTTTTATATGGAAAATTGTCAAATCTCCCATCGTACATTTTAATTGCTAAACTTATAGAAATAGTTAATAAAAATATGAATAAATTTTTATAAATTAATATATATATATATATATATCATTCAAAAGAGTATTTTTATGACTGATAATTTTTATATTTAATTTTTTTAAATATATAATTTTTTTATTTAATTATTGATATTATTCATTTTTGCATTAAAAAGAATGTGCACTTTTAGATATATGCAAATATTTAATTTACTCTCATTCTTCGAATGGTTGTAATAAATTCCCATTTTTTTTTTTTTGGTTGATTAAATATATTTATTTTTGAAAATAAATCAAATATTAATTTACAGAATTTATTGTACGCATGAATAAATATATTTCGGATATAATCTTGATCGAATTGTTATTCTAAGAAAAAGGCTGCTAAATATTTGGCAATATGGTCCCTCATTAGCAATAATAAAATGTTCATAATGTTCTATTTTACTTAACAAAGTATAACGTCATAAGAAAAACTCAAACTATTTCTTGATACTCTTAGCTTAACATCTCATGGAAAAAATTAAGTTTTTAATCAAGAAGATCATTTTTAGTTTTTCTTATGATATTATACTTTGTTAGGTGAATTAGACGTTAGTGAATTAGAACCAGTAGCTTATAACAAAAACTGGGCTATTTCCAGAATCGCATCATCTGTAAAACTAATGCTATAATCATTGGATGTTGAATTAAAGAACTCAGTAGTTTAATCAATATTTTCTATGGGCGAAGTTGAGACTCTAGCAAAACATATGTTAAGATCATCTGGAGAAAAGCCGTGAAGATCACTGTGGGGGGTAGGTAACAGTTCTAAATGTTTCATTTCACGCCATATGTCACTTTTTATCAATTGCAATAATTTTGATGAAATATTATATTGATTATTTTCTTTGGTAGATATTTTGTTTGTCGATATTTTATAATGTAAAAAATATATGATGTACTCGCTTCATTTAGCTGACATTTTTAGGCTATTTTATGTTAGGACGGCTCTCATTTTAAAGTAAATAACAAAAGTTTTTTTTAAATTTTTATTTTCAATTTAAATTTTTATTACAAGTTTTACTCCAAATTTTGATATTTTCTATTATTTAATATTATTGATTATTAGATGTTTGATTTTCCTTGTAAATTGCCATAACAGGTCTTTGAATCACTTGAAGTCTTTGGGGTTTGTATACCACATACCAACCCAAAATTTGAAGATAATTTCTAACCATAATATGCTTGACTTTGCCTGTAAATTTCCAAGACACGTTTTTGAAGCGCACGAAGTCTTTGAGGTTCATGTGTTGCATACCAACCCAAAATTTGAAGATAATTTCTAAACATTTTTGGTGGACAATATTTACATGCTGTTGCCAAAGCTTCTGGTAAAATTTCTGTAAAAAAAGGAAAATAAATATTTATGACTAACAGTCTAAATTCTTAAATTATAAAAATAAAGAAAAGAGTTAAATTGTCTTACGACTAATATATGCTTGTTCTGGTCGATAACAAGGACCTGTTCTCATAAAGCATTGGTATCCTTCTTCTCGAATTGCAGGATTATTGAGCATTGCTGAAACAGGCAAATCGTCAAATCTTCCATCGTATTGTTTTGCTACTGCACTAGCAGCAATAATCAATAAGACAACCAAAGTATTTTTAAAGAAATACATTTTTGTTTTAGCACTTTCAAATTACTAACGATTTGACAATCTTTTACTGATATTTATACTCTTATTTTAGTAATTTGTGAAATAAATCATTATAAATTTGCAAAATATTTAAACAAAAGAAATATATTTAGAATTTTACTGAATTAATTTATCATTAAATTTTTAACTGAATTTCAATTAAAAATTATAAAATTAAAAATTAACTAAATAAACAAAAATGAATTATTACAAAAATGACAAAAAAAATATTACTAATTTATCATTCATATTTATTTCTTTTTAGTATTAAATTAATTCTTAAATTTTACAATAAAATACCAAAAATTTTTATTTTACAAATTTAACAATATTTATGGTAAAAAACGAAATAGTTTTATAATAGGTTTTTATTCAACAAGTAGGTGCATTAAATAAGATTTTTAATATTAAGTCTGATCACGACATACTCATAAATCTAAATTTATTTTTATAAAAAGGTAATTTTAGATATATATTGTTAATTCATACGACATTTTAGATGTTTTTAAAGATTTTAAAAAGTCAATTTTTTAATTTGAACTTTTTGGGCTATTTTATTTTTTTTAACATAAAAACAGTAGGATACTGTATTCTTTAATTTGAAAAACCATAAAATAAAATAAAAAAAACTATCTTTTATCGTTTTTGGATAAAAAGTTTAATTATAAACTTAAATTGTTAATTGAAAGTACGAACTGAATGTAAAATACTTTTTATTTTCCTATTTTTCTTATCGCTTTTTTGATAAGTTCTTAATAATTTTAATTTAAAATAAACAGTAAGAAAAAGGGATTTAAAATTTTGTTTGATTGTTGATACCAATTATATTGAGAAAATTTTTATTAGTATTTTGAGAAAACTGTCAATTTCATAATTAAAGATTTTTTAACGTGAAAATGTGCCCTATAAATCTTGGTCAAATCTTGCAAATTAGATTTTATCAAACCCCTTCTAGATTTTTACTTCAATTGCTACACGAAAAATTTAGTTGTATTTAAAAGAAATTAATTAACTTATTTTATGCAAATTCTATTGAAAAAAAGTTCTCTGAACAAGAATTTCCTTGATTGTAAAAAAATAATATCGACGCGGGTGGGGTGTATTTCAATGATGACAATAGGGATTTATTTCCAAGAACTGTGTAATCGTAAAAGTGTTTGGATTGCAAGATTAATTTGTTCAGCACACTTTTTTTTTAGTAGGTTCAATATTCCAAAGAGCACACATCTTTTTGGAGTGCAAACCACAGAGCATAGTCTAAATTACTTAGTACCTAAATCTGGTAAATTTTTAATTAAAGAATCTTTAGCTTCTAAAATTTTGTGGTAACTTAAAAAACTATAAAGTTAATTATTTTTTAATTAAAAATTTTATTAAAAAATAATTAATTGAAAGTAAATACCGATATTAAATAAATCATTTAAAATAAAATATTATTATCATTGATAATTCTTAAAATCACATTTATTTTTTTTAAAATGCAAATATTTTTTCAAAATTCAATTTTTTTTCCATTCATTTTTTTTGTTAGAGCATGAAATACATTACTTGTAATTTAAATAAATAAACTAATTACTAATACGAAGAAATTTTAATTATTAATTAATTATAAATATTATTATTAAAATTTTTTCTTCTTTGTAATTTTAATTTATTCAAAAAACAATTTTAAAAATTTCCAATCAATAAAATTTTAATTTTAATTTTATTGTTATTAATGTAGTTATGTAATAAGGAAAAGAAATGTTTACTTTTTTAATATTTTATCTGTATTTGAAGTTTTAACATCAGACATGAGGAAAGGCTACTTGAAAAAACTCTAAATATAGAGGGGGGGGGGGGGGAGTTAAATGAACTTGGAATATTTTGGGTTTATTACTTAGAATAATTTTAATTTTGGGACTTATAATTTTGGTTCTAGGACTTATAATAATTAGGGAATTTAAGTTAAAACTGTTATAAATCAACACGTTCCATGCTCGTTGGTTGTCTTAAGAAACAGACCAGTTTTAAGTTTTTTTAATTTTAGCTTGTAAGGCAAATATTTTCATATGTACGCATTTTTAAGTACTGCTGCCAAGTATAAGGGCTCTAGGGGAGCGAATTTTCGGTTTCTTAAAAAACAATATTATTTGTGATTTAGAAGCTGATTTTAATATTTACTAACCAGTGAAACATATAATGATGATTAAGTATTCTGCCTAATGGTAATATTTAACAGAATAAATTATTTTTTAAATAAATTATTTAATCAGTTTTTTTAGCAAAAAAATTTTCTTTGCTTTCAGTAGACGTAGAATCTTTGAAGTTTTATCAGGTGACTTTTTCTCTTTTTTTTACCATAAACCAAAAATGTTCTCTCTAAATCATGATATTTAAAAAAAATTTTTTTAATATTATTTATTTTCTTTCTTAAAAAATTACAAAAATATAAACGAGTAGGTATCTCAGGTAATTTAAGCTCAAACAAGTTCTTATCTTTCAAGGGCTTGCAAAATTTGACATAAAATGAGCTGAATGTGACGTCATAGTTTACTGAAGCACTTTTCTGTGTTTAAAAAAAAAAAAAAAAAAAAAAAAGACAAAGTTTCTCTCGTCTTATATATAACTTGGTTGGGTGCTACCAAAAGTTTACAGACCAAATGTATAAGGATAAACCACCGTCGCATTAGACAGCACTAGAGTTTTATATATATATTTTTTTATAAAAGAAAGAAAACTTGAAATATATGACTTACAGTTATAAAAAATGCAATAACTCCTGACATATAAATTTTACTTTATATTTTTCTTATGGTTTATATATATACAACTAGTAAATTATTATGATTATATTTACTAAGTACATACTTAAATAAATGATTATAAATATGAATTAAAAAATATTTTAAGTATTTAAGAATTCAGTAACAAGGGGAGTGTACGAGATGGAGTTGAAAAATTTAGATTTATTATTATATCTTATATAAATAAAAGTTAATGTATAAATAAACATAATTTTTTAATACTTTTTAATGATTTTAAATTATATTTAATGATAATTATTTGACATTTAAATAAATGGTTAGAGTAAATGTTTACATTTATAGGATTATTATATTATGCATATTATAGCATACTTTAAAGCAAATTAATTGTGTCGTTATTCAGAATGAAAAAAATTTTTTTGAATTATTTTTATATTAGGGTTTTTGGATTTTATTGATAGAAATATTATTTTTAATAACTGAAAAACTATAATGACAAAAAAATTAAGAATTAGGGTTTCTACGCCAACAGAGACTGAGTTGGACTGAAGAGCTAAGGAAATCGGTACAAATTTTTTTTTTCTCCAGAAGTGTAACTTTAAAAAAGCCCTTTAATTCATTTAATTCATTTATTGCCCAAAACTTGACACGGAATTTTATAAACTCGTTCTATGACTTGGTAGGCAAAAAATATTGTAAGCTCCACGGGCGTCTAAGCTCTACAGATCCAAAAATTGAAGTTTGGCAAACATTTTTTCGAACAAGCTTGATAATTTCTAATTTTTTCCTCCAAAGACTAATTTGGAGTTATAAATACTTTGAGGTTTTTATATATTTCAAAGGATTTGTAATATTTATTGAAAAATATTAAATTATACGAGTTTTAATTTGGTTTCTTTTGACCACAAGGTTTAGCAAAAAATTAAAAAATTCCAAAACGTTGTATTTAAAATTAGTATAAGAACTTATAATCCAAGCACCAAGTTTAACTGCAATTTCAGAAAAAAATATTTCGAATTGATATCTGTGGTCCTTCAGTGTAATTGGGTCCAGTGAAACTCTTCAAATTTCTTTCAAAAACTTTTTAAATCTGAGCTGAGTTCAGACTAAAATTTTAATATTATATTAATAGTTATAATTTTAGAAAGTAATTTAGCATAAAAACCCATGAACCATAAATGTTTTTATAGTATTATTCGATATATTCCATTTTTATTATTATTATTTCAATAAAATAACATTAATTAACAATAAAATTTATTTTTATTTTATAGCCTCCCGTTTTTATGTATGTTTTTAATACTTATAGGTATTTGATGTAATAATTTTTACGATTTTGTACAAATATTATTTGATTTAATTTATATTATAATTAATAAAGTGTATATTTTAAAATTTATTTGTGTATGCAAGTGTTTGTAACCCATTTTTAACTAAAAACCTGCAAAAAAAAAATTAATATAAATCAGTATCAAAATATATGAGAAGCTTGAATTAAACATTTTGTAATGGTATAATGAAATCTTGCATACTTATCAAAAAAATTAATTCACTATTATCCAAGATTTATTAAATAAGGAAACTTGAGAATAAAATATTTTATTATTATTGTTTTAGCGAAATTTTTCAAGGGAAGAGAAGACAAAGATCAATTTTTGATCCAAAACCCCGGAACATACTAATCTTTCAATTACAGCTAGTTAATGATAGATTATTCTGACAACATAGAAGAAGCAAAGGGCAGCCTTCATTTAGAAAACAAGAGAATGGCTCAGAACATATGGTCTAAGTCTGACTAAGTTCCACATAAACGTTTGGCTCAGGCTGACAGTATGCGTAACAGTAATTCTCGGATTCCTATCCAAAAAAAAAATAATATTAAAAAAAAACGAAAATTCCCTAGTAATACACTTATTTATCACTAGGGGCCAGTTATTTAGGAGTAGTAATTTCCCAGGCAGTCAATTATTAAAGGTTCATTTAAACCTCACCTTTATTTTATGTATGCAACATTGTAAGTCAAAAACAAATTAAAAAAAAAAATTAATAAACAAGTTCGTATACATTCTCAAACATAAACTGTGTTAAACCACTAATGATCATTTAAAGTAAAAAGAAAAAAGAAAGAATAAGATATATAGTTTATAAAGAAAAAAAAAATAGGTCTTAATATATATAGTCTTTTTTTAAAGTAAAAAACTTTTTAATTGCTTGTCTTTATACATAAAGCTAAGAAATTTTCTTTTTCCTTAAACTCGTCTGTATTTTTTTCTATACATGTAAATATATATATATATATTTAAAAATAACTGATTCGTAACTTAAAAAAAACTTATAACGTCTATTAAAACTAACCTTATTTATTATATCAAGTTTTTAAATTGAAGAGCTTTTTTTTTTAAACCACATCATAATTTGTATAAATAAAAGTAAATTAAGTTAGAAAAAAAAAAGTTTTTCTTTTCTTAAATATACAAGTTTAAATAAATAAAAATAAAATTTTATGTTTTATATAAATATCTGATGGTTATTAAGTGTTAAAATTCAATGTAAACATAATTTTAAATCATAATACTTTTTTATTTTATACGTGTTTTTTTAAATACTTTTTCATATAAAGTGTTGTAAATCTCAAGTAATAGCTACTTAAGGTTTTGAAATCTGAGGTAGATGAATGAGGTAAATTTATATTTGTGTTATATATATATATAAAAAAAAGCTTGATTTACGAGGATGAATAACAAAATTTTAAAGAGAAAAGATCAAAAGTTTAAAGCATACTTTTATGTATAAAACTTGCTTTTTAATAACACTAGTAACATTAAAATTTATAATATTTATTATTAATTAAAAGTTTTTAAAGCTTTATACATAGTAGTATAAATAATTTTAAGTCTTTTCATTTTATGTTGGATATTAGACTTTGTTTATATTAATTTATTTTTTTACTATCTAGGAAACTAAAGTAGGCTATTTTTGTATATGATGTATTTCATATCAACTCGGTAATATGTGTCTAATTTTGTATTCTAATGCCTAATTTTACTTGGCAGTGTGCAATAGTTGAATTATTTGTAAAAGATTCATGAAAAATGTGGGTATCATTATTCATTGTTAATATTACCAAAAAATTTCGGATAATTTTATTTAGAAAAATCATTAAAACAGTAATTTCTAAATTGTTTCTTTTAGCCAATAAAAAAAAAAGTAAAATTATATGAGTTGTTCCTGCACTCTGGCGAGCTCGGCTGGCCGTAGTTTTTCATATAGCCTTGCCACGCCTACCTAGCTTTGCGGTGCTTAGCGATGGTCTTTGCTCCTTTTGCTCTTACGGCAATAACATTTCTTTGTGGCGGTCTTTGCTCCCTTTGCTCTTAGCGGCAGTAACATTTCTTTGCAATCGTCTTAGCTCCTTTTGCTCTAGCAGCTATCACAAAATTTATAACGGTTTTATCGAGCCAATTAGCGAGCGCGACCGAGTCGGGGGTGGTCTATAAATATAACCGCGATATTGGCCGGAGGAGCATTCGCTGTTCTGTCTTCAGCCTCGACGCTGCGAATTTTGATGCCTTTGCTTGCTGTTTGACTGTGCTTGGTATACTTGGTATGGATCTTGGACATCCTCTTTATTGAAGCCGTTCGTAGGCTGCGATTGTGTAAACGCTTGGTGCATTTTCCGAGTTCGTAGACTCGAAGAGGTGAAAATCGAATGCCTGACCAGGAGACATCACCTGAGAACGAGGTGCTCGTATTGTATTTTAAGTTTCTTTAAATTTTGTGTGATTGCGAATGAGAGTTTGTTTTCCATTTTGCGTCTCTGGTCATTGTGTATTTGTGCATTTATTATTTTTAGCGCGTGACTGGGGTCAAGCGCATCGATTATTTTACAAAAAAAACCAAACGGACCATTTTAGGGCCACTTCATGCGTAAGACAAAAGAACAACAATAATTCAAAAGGCTTCTGTAAATTTAACACAAATGTTTTTTGCAAAATAGAAAATACTAAAAATTTTCCATTTGGATCCCCACTTTTACCTTCAAATCATGTATGAGATGCGACTATTTTTGAAATATCAAGTATCGAGTTTGTAGTTTCAGTATATTATAAAGGATGGGTAACAGAATAGCGATATAGATCTGCCTACAGAGTTGGTTTCAGAAAAAATTTATTGATTGTAACATGACAAGGTTAAGGATTGTAGCAAGGGTATTAGAATACAACGATTTATACAGCATATATATGTATTAATTGTTTATTTTACTAATATAGATGAGACACTAAATAGAAACAGGAAGTAAGAAATATTCAGAGATATTTTTTATTTTTGACTGTATTCAACTAATAAGAAAGAAAAGGCATCGTTATTTGTCTATAAAACTCTATAAAGTAAAGATACACAGGTTTGTAATTATGCATATATAATTATATTAAATATAGTGCATCGCACAGTTTAAACTAAAACTATTGTATTATTTATTTAAAACTATATCCTCTCCATTTCCAATAGGTTATAGGCCCAGGATCGCATAGAGATGTGATAAATAAAATAAAGTTTGCTTGATAAATAAAATAAAAATAAAGAAAGGTTCTTGATAAGCTAATATGACAAATTATTTGTAGAATAAACTGCCCAAAGGCTTCTCTTTTAGCAGTTGCAGGTCACAAAAAACTCATTATCAAACAGTATGATGCAAAAACAGCTTTCTTAAATGTAAATTTAAAGGAAAGAATTTACATGAAACAGCCGGATGGTTATGTTGTTAAAGGTAAAGAAAAGTTAGCCTGCCAATTAAATAAAAGTTTATCCGGATTAAAGCAAGTTGCTAAAGTATGGAATGATCAGCTACATAATATATTTAAAAAAAATGATTTTTGTCAAAGCAAAAACGACATGTGCATGCATGTAAGCAAAAATAGTAAAGAGTTGATATATGCTCTTGTTTATGTAAATGATATACTGATAGTTGGTAAAGAACAAAAGGAAATTCAAAAAATTTCAGATTTATTAAATAACATTTCAAGCTAGATGATTTAGGAAAACTACAGTACTACCTTGGAATTCTAGTAGAAATAAATAGTAACGGAATTAACGAAATTAATCAATCTAAATATATAGAAAAAATATTAAAACGGCTTGAATTCGAAGATGCAAAAGTTTCAGGTAAAGTTTAAATACGGTAAAAAAAGGTTCAGAAATGAAGAATTCCGGAAAATACTTCCAGCTTATAAGGGCTCTTCTATATATTGAACAATAGACAAAAATAATAGCGAGCTTAAATATACTAAGTCAACACAATAAGAAACCAATGACGACTCGAATGAAGTAAGGCGAGTTTTTTGCTATTTTAAAGGAAACTATAAATCACAAAAAATTATTGGAAAAAAATTATAATATTTATAACTAAAAAAATACAAGTGTATCATAAAATTAATCCTGAAAAACATAAGTAGAATAGTAAGATTCAAAAAAAGTATAAAAATAACTAGAAATATAACATATACAAATAAAAGTTTCTTCATTTTATATTATGTAATAAGGGGCGAACCTCGAGAGTTCACTTTTGTGGAATACACAAGGGAAATTTTACTTTAATGCTTTCAAAGCTTATAATAATATCCTTAAGTACAGAAATTCAACCAAATAATATATATATTTTGAATTTAAAAATATTCTTATGCATTTGTAATTTTATTTTTTATTATTAAACTACATTAACGAAAAATTTTAAATAAATTATTTAATGACAATAAATTATATTAATTTACAAATATTTATAAATTAAATTTTTTTTTTTAAATATTTTATAATAAATCAAATTACATATTAAAACTTTATGATTTATCAAATAAGATAAAAATTTTTTTTAAAATACTTATGGTGAAAATTTTGAAAAGTACAATTCATAACCCCCGACCCCCTCCCACTGGGCGTAAAACTTGTTAAGGAATTTTCTGCTCAGCTTTGCCAAGCACTCTTTCTAGTGCTGATACTAGCGCTATAATTTAACGCCTTTGGTACTTAATATACTATTCAATGTTTTCAATTACTGGAATCTTATGGGTCAATAATTCAATATAATTATAACTCATAAATTGATTCATCATTTCTACACTGTGCCTGCAAATATTTCTCTTTCAAATTAACCCCATAAGAACCTTTGTACTCTTTGGCAACATATAAAAGTAATTTTTAAGTTTTCATATTTTAGGAATCTTATTAACTTCATTCAGTAATCAAAAATCAAAGCAATTTTTTTTAAACTGCTAGGCTAATGTATAGATATATATATTTGCATGCATAAATAAGTTATTTGTTTCGTTTCAAAATTTTACGATTGATTTCATACCATGAATTATGCAGAATAATTTAAATATTAATGTATATATGTGTCACTCCACGCAAACTGAGCCCATTAAGTTTAATTAGTTGTGAAAATTGGACAAAAATATTTATTTTCTGAAAGTCCAATTAAAAGTAAAATCTTTCATCTAATTTTAGCTGTTTATATCTAATTTTCGATATTTGACAGCCATTTTCGTGTTTTTTTGTCTTTTTTTGTAAATTAGAGCTTTTTTATTATGCTGCGGGATTTACTATGCAGGCACGATTGGTACATCAGTGCTGAGCCTACAAGTTCCCAAAATTTTATAATTATTACACTGTTAACAACTCATTTCAGATGTGTGAGAAAATCTGCACATTTTGAGATATTTATTAGCGCATGTGCCATCCAAATAAAAATTTGGGCTTCAGAACCAAATTCTATAGAATACAAAATATTTTCCAATGTAAAATTAGCAATTTGCAGCAATATTATCAGATTTACTCTTTTAGAGGCCTGTAGGTCCGCAATGTTTAAAATTTTGTGGGGGCTATTTCAAATTACTTAATTTGTTAGATTCAATTTATAAAAAAAGGTCAAAAAAAACACAAACGGTATAAAAAAATCGAGAGTTTAATTTAAAAAGCTAAAAATAGAACTTGTAATTTGAGAAAAAAAGCCCTTTAGTTCAGTTGGTGTAGAATCTTTGATATATTTGTAAACGTTATAAATAATAATTTTTATAATACAAAAATAATAAAAAAAATTAATAAATTCTATCGTTAAAGAAAAATTTGTATAATAACGCCTGACAAAGCAGAAATGAAAAGAAAAGGAAAGAGAAAACAAAGAAATAGTTACATTCAAAACCTGATTAACACATACGTAATTTTTATGTGAAACATAATTATAAAAAACCTTTGATAATGGACGTTTTTTATTTTCTACTTCAATTCTAAAAATTACATTTTCTCAGTATTTTAAAAAATATTTTCTTTATATAATTTTTCAAATAACTCTATGACTAATTTTAATTTTACAATTTTCCAAAAAGAAATATTTTATAAATTACTTTGAAAAGTTTTCAAGTATTTTTCTATAATTTCAAAGAAAAAGTAATATTAAATTTTTTATTGAAAAAAAAATATTTTATATTTAATGTAATTATTTTTAAATATCATGGTTCTTAAAGAATATATATATATATATATATATTTGTTTTTGAAGGGTAAATACATGACATAAAATATGTAAGGTTAGATCAAGTTAGTTAAATAGGTAATTTAACTTGTAATTAAGTTTCATATATAATCTTGATTTAATTACTTAATTTTTTTTTCATTTTTATACAGTTCCAGTTAATTTTACAATAAATTAAAAAATATGAATATATATTTGAAAAAAAATTATATATATTAAAAAAAAACAATGAAAAAATTAGATTATAAAGTTAACAATAAAAAAAAAAAAAACTTTTTGAATAAAAGAAAAAAAAAAAACATTAAAAAAAAATTGTCATCACATACATATAAAAAAGAAAAAGAATGTGAAAATATGCATATTTATAATACCCAAGAGTATAAAAAAAAAATCAAGTTGTGAGAGTTGCATGCATTTATGTTATTTTATATATATGTGAATATCAGAAAGTATGTAGATTAGAGAGAGAGAGAAGTAGATAGAAATATATAGACAATAAAGCAAAATGCAATCCAATAGATAGTTATAGATGCAAGTGATGCATATATATATATATATAATATATATAGTTAAAAAAGACAAAGCATCATGTAGTAGTTATATATATATATATAGGTGAACACTTTTATCTCATATTATATGTGACGTCGAGTTACGTCATTGAGCTTTGTCCCAATTTCTTAAAATGGATCGATCAAATGGGTTATATATACTGTAGTAGTGAACGAACACTACTTACTTGCTAAAATCACTGTTTTAAATGACAATATTTAAGAAAATTTAATATTTAATTGACTAATTTTATGTGCACTTAAATTTTTTGGTCTTTTGTGCTTTTTTATATTTTATCAATTTTCAATAAACTTCATACTTCTCTTTTTATATCAATCAAATATATTTATGGCTTTTGTACAAAGAAAAAAAAATTTTTTTTATTACGATTCTTTTTTATTATTTATATTTAAAATGACAATACTATATTTTTATATACAATAAATAGCGTTGAATTTTCTTTACTGTTATATTTAATCTTTTGAATTTAAATAAGTTTTATATAGTTTATATATAGTTTTTTGATTGATCATCAATATTATGCAACTCTGTTTAATATTTATTTTTTTTATTATTATAAAGATTGCTTTCAGATTATTTATGATTTATAATAGACATTTTAATAATAATAGAGTATATATATTATAAGAGTTTAATATTTAGGTTAACTGTTTATATTTGATCATTAAAATATATAATTATTTTATATAAGGAATTTTAAGGGAAACTGACCTGAAATCAAAGTGCAAGTATGGATGTTTAAAAAAAATTGATTGGATCTCCACTGTAAAAAGTAACTTTCTTAGATTAACAAAAAAAATTGAATTTTTTCGAAAAATTAGTAGATTTTCAAAAAATTTTGTTAATATTCGATAAAAATTGTAAATTTACTAAATTTAGTATATTATCGAAAAATTCGAGAATTCTCAATTTTTTTTTGTGAATTTACGAAAAAAGTTGTATATTCACAACTATTTTTCGTAAATTTACAACTATTTTTTCAAAATTTTCGAAAAAAAATGGTAAATTATCAATTTTTCTTGCGAATTCATAAAAAAAAATCGAAAATACTCGAATTTTTTATTAATATATACTAAATTTAGTAAATATACGATTTTTTTCGAATATTTACAAATTTTTTCGAAAATTTACTAATTTTTTTGTAAATCTAAGAAAGTTACTTTTTACAGTGTGAGTTTAGTATATAAAAAAATGTCAACATGAAGTTTTTAAGGTCTTAAATTTAATAATTTTAAAATGTCAGTAAAATATCAAGGGCTATGACCGAGCACTCATACTAATGATCACTCTGGTACCAGAACTTTTGTGCCCTTGATTTTCAATATACTATATCAAAAAACTTAGAAAAATAAACATTTAAGTAATAAATTATTACATGTAATTAAATAAATACAAAGTCAATATTATACAAAACAACATAATAATAGTTTTGTTTATTTTTTAGCTTTTATAAACACTACTTGATCAAATACTATCACTTTAATTAAATGATTTATACTTAAAGAATTTAATTAGAATGAGTTTTTCTTATACATAGTTCTTTATCTATAAAATTCAATGACATTGTTTTCAAAGTAATATACCATTATGTTTGTCTTCTCAATTACCATTGACTTCAAAAGCTTCCTTATACAATTAAATTCAGATATTTTAACTTAATTAATCAATAAAGTGTATCTTTTGTAATTATGTATATATATGAGCATATATACTTTAATTTATATTAGATAAGTATAATTTTACTACTATATATATTTGAAAATTTATTTTAGAGTGTGTGTTTCATCATCAGGGTCGAACCCATGAACGAAATTACATAAAATTGGTGTCAAAATAAAGAAAAAAAGTCTGCGGATGACATAGGCTACAGTTTTGGGATTCAACTATCGTACTTTTGGAGATAACCAATTTTTACTTTTTTTGGGGGAAGTAAAATTTTTTGAAAATTTGGTTAAAAAGTTAAATATGCCCTTCTCTAGGACCCACAAGTAGCTGTTGCTTCCCTCGAATACCCATCATAAGATTCTCCCTGTTCAAGCTTCTTTTAGTTACTATATTGAGTTACTAAATTAGTGCTTTCAGTTAATTGACGATATTATTCTCCTGGACTTGAATCATTTCGATCTTAGGACTGAATTATTTCGATCCTGGAATCAAGTCCTGGAACTATAAACTGTTCTTTGAGAGCTTCAAATCTGCAGACCCTTAGCAAAGCTTAAGTAAAGCATAGTTTATTAATTAGCTTGAAAATCGATAACAATAATAATAATAATAATAATAACAGTAATAACAATAATAATAAAAATATTGTTATATAGTTGTCTATAAGAGCTTTCTCTTCGTATATATTTACAGCTATGTAATAGTATCTTCTCCTACTGGTCTTACTACTATATATTATTTTTGAAAATTAATTTGTGTGTGTTTTTTCTTCGTGCGGAAAACACACGTTTTGAAAAATAAATTATCTTCGGAATTGGACATAGTCTCTCCAATACCTTTTTAAATATGTTTCTGTGATTAAAAATCATAAATTTACTGGAGATCTCGCTGGGGACAGAACCAATGTGTTCGTATGACTATAAATTTGCAGTGAAACATGATTTTTTTAAGCAACAGAAATAAAAGTAAATGCGAACAGGTGGGGGCGGAGCCCTCCAACTTTTGCTATATATTTAATTTTTTGGTTTATTGATTTATTTAGTTTAAATTTATAAATATTTGACTTTATAAACTTTTTATTTTATAGGCATGCATTTGTTTAATTTTTCAAAGTGATTTTGATAAAACCACTAAAACAATGAACTATGTAATAACAAATATAGACATAAGCTTTCATTAATCTCAATAAAGCTATAGTAAAATTTTATATATACTATAGTTCAGCATCGTTTTAAGTTCAATTATCAAATAGTATACTGATTGTTATTATTATCTTGATGTTTTTGTTGACTCTCTCCTCATTGTTAGACTTTATATAGCCTGAAGGTTTAGTAACTTATTATATTAATAAATATAATGTCACGTACAATAGTATGTATATATGGGCAGGTCCAGGTTATCTGGAGCAGAAATTTTTTTTTTTTCTCATTGATCTATTACAAGTCTTAAAATAAGGTTTTCATCGAAATTTTTGGAAAATATTAATTTTGTTTGTAATTTTATTTGAATGGCTCAAATAAGCATAAATCTGGGACATTCTCTTTTTCGACCTAGCAAGTTTAAAATTTTTCTGCGTTATTTTCCTCAGAAACACGTCTTTGCTAGCCAATCTCAAAAAACCAATTTTGAAGTCTCATATGCTTTTGAAAAAAATTAATATTTCCCTAAAGTCCCTGTATGAAAACGTCTATCGAAGACCAAAAATAGGCTAAAGAGAAAAAATAATCAAAAAAACAAAATTTTGGCTCTGATGAGATAACCTGGATAATATATTTATATTTAAAAACCTACACAATATTCTTGTTTAGCTTTGTAAATATAAATATTCGTTATCAATCAGTATTATACAAGCAATCAGAAATTACAAATCCATTAAATTTAAGCTATATTTTTTTTTTATTGATTGTATTTGCCGACGTATATTTGCTTTATGTATTTATTTTAAACCAATATTTTTAATTCTGTTTGAATTATTGCGTTAGTAAATAAATATTCTTACTAATAATTTTTTAATAGTTTATTTTATTTAACTGATAAATTAAATATTTATAATTTTGGATATTGCGGAGTTTAATTCTGCTTCTTATCGAAAATAGAACTATTTTATTAATACTCATACGAAGTCTTTATTTACACATAGATTTTCAACGAATAGAAAAACTACCTTCATACAAATAGAATTTGTTAGTTTCTTTCAAGAACATTGGTCCTTGAAGTGCAAAATAAACTAAGAGGCACAATACTTTACTCGAAGGAATAAACTGCCTTTTAGGGACATGGTGAACAACTTAAAATAAAATGAATTATTCATGTAAAAGTTGATTCCCCCGGGGATATTAAATTGACTTTGGGTTCATAAAATTGGACATACAAGATTAATACTGCCCAACCTGGTACATACTGTCCCTAAACGTCTAAAATGGGCCTATTTTAGCTAAAATAAAATCTTGATGTTAAGACCTTTGTACCACATTACAAACTGCCCTCTAAAGGAAAATTGGGCCTTGGAGAGAAAATGAAATTTTGATGCTAAGGTTGTGCCAAAGAGGTAAAATTGGACTAGAGGGTTTTAAAATAAGTTCTGCGTAAAATATTCACTTTTATCAGTTACAAAAAATAAAATCGAGGTACAAATTTTTTTCTTTGGGAGCATCAAAGGACTCTGTGGTCTTATTATGGACCCTGCAAGGTAAATAGAGCTCAGCCTTGTGCAAAATCCCATAAAACATATGTTCAAAATTTTAATACGCATAGCATAAGTCGTAGGATATAATATGGTTTCCGAAGTTAAGTTTTATGATTTGAAAATCATAAAATTTCATATTTTTGCATCTCATTATTTTTAGTTTATCCATTTATACGAATATATGCATAATGCACAAAGTAATATTTTTCACTCTTTTTTTCACTTATAAATAAACTTATGAAATTTATTTTATTAATAAAAAAAAGAGAAAAGCAAAATACATATTAAATAAAAATTTATTTCAATCGTTAAAAAATATAAATTTTATAATTCAAAACATAATTTCGTAAAAATTGGTTTATATATATTTTGTACCACAAGTCTTTGAGCTTTTATATATATATATATAAAATACAAGTACGTATTTCAAACGTGATTATATATAATAATAGTTATATATAAAACGAAGTCAAGAAAATTTTATTGAGCCTAAGCTTTTTTTTTTTTTTATAAAGAATAAGAATAACCTATAAAAAAAGAAAAAATTCTTTAAAAAAGTAAGCTCGATTTGACTTCTTTTTATACCTGCTGCATAAGACGTTTTTATCTGTGATATTGGATATACTTTCAATATTAGTTTAAGCTATATGTATAACTGAAGCTTTTTTTTGTCTGTACAAATTTTTACTCTGTATTTCATATATATGAGTCGTTTGAACTATTTTTGGAATTAAATTATTTGGTTATATATGTTTTTTTTTTTTTTTTTTGCTGACGATGGATTTTAGGTATGTATGAATGTATTGATATTTATGTGCATGAATATTATTTGGGTTTTATATAGATTTTATGTTTTATTGTTCATTATTTTATGTATTGAACAGTTTTTTTATTTTGGGCTAAAAATGTGACCTAGTAGATAATTGGGGCTGTTATTAAAATTTACGCTTTATTTAGGGCATGAAATCATATTTTCTGGAGGAAGTATGTAAAAACAAACTTCGAAAATGAAAATAGCAGGCAAAAGTACCTAGTGAATGAAATCCGAGAAATCCATTTTTAGAATATGCATAAGTTTAAAGGGAAAATATCCTTGGGATGGGAATTTTACAATTTTTACTTTTTAGGGGCCAAAATCACGTATTTTTTGAATTCTGTACAGCCAATGGCAAGAAAAAAAATCATGTATATAATTCTTGTCCATAAAAAAAGGTAATTCTCCAAATTATGTACGATTTGGATCATTTCTAATTTTTCTGACCATAGCTAACTTGAATTAAATCAATAAATCAATCTAAAAACAAAAACAACAGTAACCCTGTTTTACTTTTAAATTAAATTCCTTTCACATCCTATTTTTAATCAAAACCCTCATTAATTTTAAATTATACTCTGTTAAAAAAAAAAAAAAACTATTTTATTATTTTAATTAAAAAATTTTAAATTAGATAAATAATTAAAGCAGCAAAATATAGGTAAATAAAATTACAAAATGTTCATTCCTTATAAAATAATAATAATAATAACAATAATCAACCGTAAATTAAGAAAAACAGTAAAGGAATATAAATATGTCAAGAATTAAAGGAAAGAAAAAAATAAAGTAGAAATAAAAGGAAAGACAATTGTTTTTATATTAACAATAATTCAAAGTGTCGTATTGAAAAGTTAAATGGACAAAAGAATAGTAAAAAAAAAGGAAAATTCCAGACTTTGTAGTAAAAAAAAAAGAAAGCCCAACATTCATCTTACTTCAATTCTCATTGAACTTTTTTTATACTAGTTATTTTCTTTTTTTTATTTTTCTCCTCTATGTGATTGTGTGGAAAAACTTATCAGCAAGTAATAAGAAAATTAAGGCTAAGCTCTAGAGAAATATATATGAAATAAAGAACTATATTTAATTTAATAAAAAAATATAAAAGTCATAATAATTTCAAATTAAAAAAAATATCAAGTGAATTTTTTTTTTTAACACACAATAATACAAGAATATTTCTTTTTTTAAAGCATTCATCTTATTTTTCCGGAATAAATTCGTATGCACTCACATATATACAACTATTTTAAAACTACTTTGTATAGTCAGCGACAAGGGGTTAATAAATTTTCTTGAATTTTCTTTCTTACTTTTTTTTTGTTGCTTATAGTGTTGTGTAGTATTGTCTAAAATAAAAAAGGGTACGCGTTAAAAAAAAGTATAATATATAATACAAGGATGTAATTATCCTATTTTTAACTTTATACATTTTATTTATACTTTTTTAGAGAATCTTATTTTTATGTACTCTAGAGTTTATAATTTATAACTTCTTTTTTTGGTAGTATAACAAAAATTTTTGGCAAATTATTCAATATTTTAATGTTGGTTTAGTGAGATTTTAATATTTTTAGACGTTAATTGTAATAAAATACTCATAATATACTTTTTATAGTCATTTTTAGAAAAATAGTAATTTTTTTTCGAACACAAAAAATAGCATTATTTAAATTTTCTTTAATAAACTTAGTGAAAAGTAGAAAAATTCGCTTTAAGTTTTTGGATACTCTCTATATAAGGGGGGGAGTTAATTTCTAATATCTGAAAACCCAAAAATGTTTACCGCCGTTTACCCGCGCTAAATACATTAAAGCGCGGGTAAACGGCGGAAAAGCATTGATTGATTTTTGACTGCAATTGAAATCAGTTTAATAACTATGTCTGCATATTTTTACACGACAACTAATTGTTTAAAACAAATATTTTTCAACAGAGCGCCGGTAAGTAGTGTAAAAGTTTTTGGGATTTTGGATATTAAAAAGTTGTTCCCTTTCCTAGAGAGTATTAAAAACTCAAAACATATTCTTCTACAACATAGCAGATATTTTGAATAAGAAAAAAATTGTTTTCTTTGATATTCATGGTGTGTTCAAAATTTTATCGGTTTATGATTCAGAGAAATTAAATAAGGCAGAGAAAACCTTTTTCAATTTTTTTTTTAAGTTCCTAGGTGCACGTCATGGTCTAGAGGTCTAATTCCAGAATTCGTAAATTTTTTGACAACTTTTTGGATGGATAAGTTTGTTTACAAATGCCAAGTTACTGTGCTCAACTAACAAAAGCCTTAAATTGCATTAAAAAAATCAGCAAATACCTTCTATTAATAGTAATATGGCTTCAAAAATTAGCTTCAGATTAAAAAAAAAATTTTTTAATTTTGAGTATTTTTTGAAATAACAATCAGTTCAAGGATAATACTTAAAAATTAAAACAAAAGATACTTCAAATTTAATAACCGCAAAGTACAAAATTTTAAAATTCATTTTTAATAATTTTTATGCTACAATAGAAAAACTTATTTCCAGAAGATAAAAACTGACATCCTTTTATAACGTAATGGTATATTTACAGCTCGTGTCCAGAAAGGTAAAGAATTCTTTATTTATGGACAAGGGTCATATAAAATTTTTCTCTGACAAATTGACAATGGCGAAAAAACACGTATTTTTCGGTCGCGCAGCGGCCGGGAAATAAGTGCTTTCTGGCCGCTGAACAGACAAATTATTTAATTTAATAAGATTATAAATAAAAAGTAATAAAATTGTTATTATTACATCAACATTTTTTTATACTTATTATTACTATTTTTTAAGGTTAGCTCACATTACTTACACCCATGTAATAAAAAGTAGTATAGTCTTTAGTATTATAGTCCAATGATTATTTTAGCAAGCTCAGCATTAAAAAAAGTATTATATAGTTTTAGATATGACCATGTATACTTATATAGTTAAAGAAAAAAAAGTAAGCAACAAAAAATAAAAAAAAGAAATTCTCAGTAATAGCTACTTTTTTTTCCTTTTATTATGTACTTGAATTTTCAAGAAAAGTCTTGTAATTTTCAACAAATTTTTAAATTACCTTTGTTAAGTTGTACTTTAATAAAAATGAAAAAAATTTTGCTGTAAATATGATATATAAAATTACATTACAAAAAAAATAAGATGAAAAATATCTAATTTTAAAAAAATTTTTAGCTAACGAGAGCAAAGCATATTATTAATTTCAAGAATTGAGACTTTGTTTCTTTGAATGAACTTATTTATTGAAATGTTATACGTTGTAATTTCCAATATGTAATTACAAGATAATTAATAAACAAACAAGAAATATGTATCTTACATTATCAATACATAAATTTATTTTATCAATTTAAATTAAATTAAATTTTCATTTTAAGTCTATAATTAATTATTTATAAAAGTATTAAATTAAAATGTAGAAGCATGAATATATATGTTGCATAGTTATTTATATTAAACTTATACATGTTTAAATTTAATTTAAACATTCAATTTCCATGTCAAAGTGCCTTTAATTTATCTCTTTACATACTTTAATGTTTATGTGTGTGCTTGTATGTATGTGTTCATATCGTTTTAATTCAGTTCATTAAAAATTTAAATATTTTAAACATACAAAAGAAATTTTTAGTTACTAAAAATAAAATTAATTGATTAAAATTGAATAAATGAAAACAATATTATGTGTATATTAGACTGCACCTTAAAAATTTTTTTATTATTATTTAAGGCTCTGGGTGAAATAAGTTTTTATTTTCTGAAAAAAACATGAGATTCTTGGCTGTACTGAAATATTCGAGAGTTTATTTTTTTAGCCAATTAAATTTACTTTTAATCAAAAATTTCAATTATTTTTAAAAATAATTCCCTGGTTAAAATATATAATGTTTGTAAAATAAAATGTAGTAGTAATATTTATTGAAAAATGTATAAAAGCTTTTTCCTTTTTAAAAGGTAAATATATATATGTAAAAATCAAATGACAATCCATTTACAAGATCATTTCAAAGTCTATCTCAAGAGAACCTTTTTGTACAAATCCCTATGGAGGTCAAAATAATTTCTAATATATGTACAGTTTACATCTTATGTATAAATTTCTAAATGTATACACTACTTTATGTAATTTCATTTTTATTCATAAATAAAACTTGTAAAATTTAAATATGTACACTGTAAAAAGTAACTTTAATATAAATTAACAAAAAAGTTAGAACATTTTCGAAAAATTATTAAATTTTCGAAAAAATTTGTAAATATTTGAAAAAAATCGTATATTTACTAAATTTAGCATATTAACCAAAAATTCGAGTATTTTCGATTTTTTTTTGTGAAATCGCAAGAAAAATTGATAATTTACAATTTTTTTTCGAAAATTTACAAAAAATAGTTGTAAATTTCCGAAAAATAGTTTTGTGAATTTACAACTTTTTTCGTAAAATCACAAAAAAAATCGAGAATTCTCGAATTTTTCAATAATATACTAAATTTAGTAAATTTACGATTTTTATCGAATATTTACAAAATTTTTTGAAAATTCACTAATTTTACTAAAAAATTTGTAAATCTAAGAAAGTTACTTTTTACAGTGTATGCATTAAATTTTTTATTTTTTTAATAAATTTTGTATTCTGATAGGTGAAATTTGGACTTTTGATGTTTTTGCATATAAGCAAGTTTCGAGACCCCAAGAACTTATAAGTTAAAAAACCTGTAAGTGTATGCGTGTGTTTGTTTTTCTATGAAAGTACTAGTTTTAGAAATACCGTTCTCAGACGATTTTTTGGATCTGGTACCTAATTTTTTGAAAAATATTTTGCATTAAAAAGTAAAAACTCCATTTTCTTTCCTTTTCGAATTAGTCCCAAATTTTTTTGTATGGAAGTACTAGTTTTAGAAACACCATTTTTAGACGATATTCTAGATCTTGTACATACTTTTTGAAAATTTTTTGCATAAAAAAGTTTTTATATTCCAAATTGCAACCAAAAATCCAAACAAATTTTAAAAATAACTACCACTCTAATATATACATGTGTAAACTTTATAAAATTTTATTTGCACATTAACTTTAAGAATACTTAAAAATAATTTTAACTTTTTTGTTAAAGAAAACTTAATTTTCTTGAAGATTAAAATGACTATATACATATATATATATAATACTTGTAAAAGTAGTATTTAGAAAATGAAAAGGAAATCAAAATACTTAATATATATTTTCTTGTATAAATAAACTTTATATATATATATATTCTCATTCTTATATATAAAAGAAGCTTTCTTAATGGTCCTTTTTGCTCTTTTTCATTGTTTGTTTGAAATTTCGAAAATTTCTATTTTATTTTATACTCTTATACTTGAAAATTTCTTAAATATACAAGAAATAAATAAAAAACAAACTTTATATATATTATGTAAGTTAACGTTTAAATAGTTTAAAACATTTATTTTCAAGTGTAAATATATATAATTATTTATAAACTAAACCTATTATTGTTATAATTAATTTTTTAATTAATTTAAATTGAGTTATAAAATTTTAAACTCTAAAATTAAAATATTTAACTTAATGAATTATTTAAGAAACTTTTAATGTTTTTTGTTAGGTATAAAATTCATATTAGTATAAAATTTATTTTCAGAGTTACTTATCAGAAAAATAAGGAGAAAATAAAATTTTTGACATTTTTCATATTATAAGTACTTCTGAAGGTGGTGGCACCTTTAGGTAATGGTTTTACGATGAGTTATAAGTTATTATTGTTTCATGGGTACTTATTTAATTTAATTTTTATTGTACACAAAAAATGTTCTTGTATTTTTTTAGTAGGAGATAGCAATTTCATCAATATGTAATATAATCAGAAAACAATAAAGTTAAGCACCTGATGTGAATGACATAAAGACTCTAATCGAATTTCAAACAATTGGACATTATATAATTACAAGCACGTACACAATACATTTAAGACTAAAAGTTTGCAAGATTTTAATTCAAACATATTTAACTTTATATATATAATTTCTCTTTACTCATACATAATTGTAATGAACACTCTCCATTGAGAGAAAGTGCTTATGTATTAAAGAGCACACAGTTCATATTGCCATGTGAATTATCCAAGTTATCTATGCTTTCATCCCTTATTCACGATATACATTGCACAAGTGCAAATAATCGTTATGCACTTTACACACATAACGTGTTTTACTATAACTTGTCCTTATGTGTATATGTTTATGTAAGTATATAAGGATATATTAGCCTGGATGTTATTTTTTAAATTTTTTGATTTTTTTACAAATTCCAGGCTATTAATATACTTCCAAAAATTTATTTTCTACTGAATTTTCTAAGCAACAATTAAGAAACATCTTGTTGGTAGAATTCATTAGTAAATCTTATATTTTGGAAGGATAAATATTAAACAATTTTCTAAAATAACATCAAGTCTAATACACATGTACATTTAAGTCCGATCTTGTTACTGCAAAACCGCGATATTACTTACTAATCCTTATAACGACTAAAAATATACCCAAATATTATATAATCTAAAATTCTCAATCGTTTATTATAATATTTGTTAAATATTTTAATTTCAGTCATTGTTATCATTAAATTAATATTATTATTATTATTGTTAATATTATAATCGTATTTTTATAATTAAAATTAAATTTATAACGTGTATTCAAGTTTTGTTTATAATACAATACAAACATTGGATATATATAACGATTACATTTTGAAAATTAAATTTATTCGTTAAAGAACAAAATTTCGGGGGAATTTAACACATGAATAATTCAAAGGATAGTGCATATATATATATATATTATATTGGTAGATTAAACGACTTATATTATTATGTATTTTGCTATATAGAGAATTGCATATCTAGTGAATTGGAAACTACAACTGTCGGTTGAGAGAGAAGTGAATTTTCGACATTGGAATATATTTATATATATTGGATAATCCAGATAATATCGAGCAAGGTTTTATTGTTTTTGGAAATATTAGTTTTTTTGGAACTATGTTTTTTGGGGGCACGATTTATTGGTTTGTTAGGTCACATTTTCTTTGAATTACTCTAAATTATTTTTTTGATGAACACATGTATCTAATAATTTGAAATAATAAATTTATTCCTCTAAGACAGGCCATTTTTTTTAATGACCACTGCAACATGATGTAGGATCAGTAATTGGGTTACTTTTTATATACACTGTAAAAAGTAACTTCCTTAGATTAACAAAAAAAATAGAACATTTTCAAAAAATTAGTAAATTTTCGAAAAAATTTGTAAATATTCGAAAAAAATCGTAAATTTACTAAATTTAGTATATTACAACTTATGTCGTAAATTCACAAAAAAAAATTCTCGAATTTTTCGTTAATATACTAAATTTAGTGAATTTACGATTTTTTTCGAATATTTACAAATTTTTTTTTTAAATTTACTAATTTTTCGAAAACTTTCTATTTTTTTTTTTGGTAATATAAGGAAGTTACTTTTTACAGTGTAGCCAAAGGTTGGGATTTGGGAAGTACAGTTTCTAAAATATGTGTGTTCTCTGGTTGTGAATAAGTAAAATTATTTTTTAGTCTCTTTAAATTTTAAATTAGAGAAATTCATAATAGTAAAATGGTTTTAATATTCATTTTAGTTTCTTTTATTTTTAACCTTTTAGGTGAAAGTAAAAAAAGGATTTTAGACAAACCCTTTTTAGTCGAATAAGATATTTTAAATTAGTATTTGAAATTTTTCATTTTGCAGGAAAATTCATTACATTACATAAGCTCGATGAAATTACTTAACTTCCAAGTAATTAAATTTTCTAAACTTTTGTGAATTTTGTAAATTTTCGCCAGTGATCGAAAACATTTAATTTTTTTAACTCCCAGGCTAAAAACCAAGCACAAAAATTACAACAAAATTACAATCCAAATATTTAAAAATAAAAACCTTTTTTTTTTTAAAATTTTATTTCATTTAAATTACTTGGATTAGCCCACATACATAAATATGCATATAAATATATAGCATGTCCGATAAGTTATGGCTGGTTGGATAATTGTTTGACGACAAATCTAAAGTGTCAGTTAATTGTTTCCTCTGAACTAAATGACTCCAATGTTTCTATAAAGTATTGATTATTGAATGGCATCGAGTAGTTTATAAATTTTAATCCTGAAATATTGAAAATTAAAAGCTTTGGTTATATCCTAGAATATTTTAATTTTTACTTTTTGTTACACATAAATATTTCAAGAACGAACTTTAATTTCGAAAATTGTTTTATTAGATTTGAGAATTTAGTTTTTTGATATACTAATGCCTTAATCTACTGAGATATAAAAGCTTCAATAAACAGAGATTTCAATATTTATCATGTTATGAAAGGTATTTTATTTAAATACGAGTTTAAATATTTGTTATAATTGAGAATGTTTAGTAACTTTAGTTGAAAAAACTCAGAATTAAATTCTTTAAAATACACTTAATTTTTTAATCTTTATTTGCAGACTAAATATTTAAAATTCCTTACATAATTTTATGTTACGAAATTCCATAATTAAATGAAGAGATTTGAAATATTTTATGCACAATCTGTATATGCGCAATTCTTAGCGAAACTTCACTAAAAGAAAGGTAAAAGTCTAGGATTTTAAAAATCGATTTGACTGGATTTATAATATATAAAAATATTATGTTTATATAAATAAATATTTTTAAAATCCTAAGCTAATTTTTTTATTTTAACTTTTTTACTCCAAATGATGCTAAAAATAGAGCTGGACAACTTGGATCGTTCTCCATGATAATTTTAGTATAGTATTTACGTGTTAGTAGTATGGAGGCCGTTCCGAGCCGCCCACCTCTGCTAAAAAATAAATTTTTGCCCTCTTGGGTGGTAAAACTCATGCGTAAAACTTAGCGCGGAATTTTTTACGCTCGCTCTACGTCTCGACAAGCAAAAAATATTGTAAGCACCATGAGCGAAAACTTTAGAAACTAACGTGAACACATATCACTCGAAACACATTAAACTTATAAAAATACCAAATTATGTTGTAGAGTCTTTCTGGGTCGCTGATCACGAATTTAGGTGTCTTTTCTCTGAGAAATTGGGGCTACACCCTTAAATTTGCTTAAGCAACCACTAAAAAGGGGTATTTTTGAGGTATTCGGACATTATTAAGTGTCTAGATTTGGTAAATATGGGTTTTTTGGGTCTCCGATCACGAGTTTCGGAGTCCTTCTTACTGAAAATTGGTGTTTCACTATTAAATTAGCAAAAACTACCTCTAATAGGCGCATTTTTTTATGCATTTTACGTTTTTTTAGTGTTAATGTTAATCTTTAGCAGATAGGACCCTAAAATTCATGATCAGCGACCCGAAAAACCCATGTGGGCCAAATCTGGACACTTAAAGCTTGGATATAGCAAAAATACCCCTTTTAAGGGATAATATTTGCAAATGTAAGAGTGAAGCCCCAATTTCTCATAGAAAAGACCCCGATTTTCGTGATCAGCGACTCAAAAAACCTATGTTAGGCCAAATCTGGTAGTGGCCAAACTATACAAACAAAACCGTGATTTGACTGGAGTACTAGTTAAATGGATTTTTATTAATATTTTGAATGATAATAAAAGAAAAGATGAAATATATGTTATAAATATATGTTCTGATTTTCACCCAGTTTTCACCTGCTCTTTTATAAAGTTTTACTAATTGTAAGAATTACTCATATTTTGTTAGATTCTTGCTAAAAAATATAATTTCTTGTTATATTCACTTTTTGGATCCTACGAAATAAATTTCCTAACTCTTTGAAAATAATAAAATTTTTAAATGGCTGGCAGCAGCAAGTCAGAAATGAACTTTTAGGCAGAACCAAGTATGTTAAAAATATAAAATAATTAAAACAGTTTGAGAAAACTAACAATTTTCAATTCTATTTTATTACTAAAATGGAAGGAATTATTAATTCAAAGTAACTTTAATTTTGTTTTTGATAGCTTCAGGATATTGTATAAAAAGTCAAGTTTCTAAAAAGCATATTCAAATGCATAATTTTATTTTAATTACTAACGAACAATAATAATTAATATAATAATACTAATTTAATGTGTCATTTAATTATAAAAACGATTAATTCTTATATATATAAAATATATAAAATAAAAGATTTATATTAATTAAAAATTAAATGTAAAAAATTTTATTAAATTACATTTATAATTAATAAATTCAATAATACAGATTATATTAATATAATTTCTATCAAAACGGTACACAATAAATTTTCTGATCAAATGTACATATTAATTTTGAATTATAATTAAAACTTTATTTTATGTTATATAGGTAAGCACCTAAATATTAATCTCTCTATATTATAAAATTCTAAACGCCGCCGCCGCTGCCGCCAAAATGGACCATTTGGGCTTGGTACATTTAGACATGGTTCATTTGAGTATCCTACATTTGGGCACCCCTTAATTGGGTACCATATATTTATATTATATGACGATTTGCAATCTCTGTGTTTGATTTATTTGATTAAATCCTCGTGATTTACTCTTCTTCTTCAGACTTCATTAAAATATTTAAAGTTACAGCATTGTAACAAAATAACAAAAGACATTTTAATTCATTTAGACGATACGATAAATTTAGGTAAAAAAAAATCTTTTTTATATTGATAAAACATGCTTTAATATACTAAATTTTTAATTTATTTCTTATTTATTTACGATCAGCATTAACATTAACACGCGAACCAGGTTAAAAATGAAAAGACTGATCAATGGAAATAAAATTACTCTTTAGCCTTTACGGGGGTTGGCGCGTCGAGTGTGCAGGGGGGCGACGTATCTATAATACTATATAATATATTATATTTCCGACAATTATTAATAATTTATTTTCTAATAGGTAATATATAGAATAAAATCAATAATTATTTTGATTAAAGTTTTGAATTTCATCAGGTTCATAATATAAAGTTTAATTAAATTTTGTAGTGTATCCATGTATGTTTAAACTGGACCTCAAGTGTAATGAAGATGTACGTATTTAAACCTTTAGAAATTTTCCTAAAAAAGTAACAAACCAGAATATTTACAAAGGCTAAGAAAATCGATAAAAACTTTTGATGCATAAATTAAAAATAAAAATTTTTAGATAAAAAAATAAAATCAAAGTTATTAACATATTTTAACCCAAATTTACAAAACATACATGTGGTAAATTATTTACATGTATTTGTGTATTATTTACGTATACCTAAAATAATAAGTTAAAATGCTAATATACTTAGCATATAGGTACATGCAACCGTAATCACATCTTATGCTAATTAATGAAGACGAAAGTGCACACGTTCAAAACTGTAGAACTATTCCTAATGCACACGTTTTTAAAGTAATTAAAAGATTTTATTATGCAAAGTCAGTAATTTTAATAAAATTATTAAATTATTTTTAAAAAAATTATTTTTCTTTTTAATTATTTATATATAAGTTTGTGTGTATGAAGATTCACACATATTAAGTATTATATATATATATGAAGAAAATTTATCAAACTTTTTAATAAGATTAATTAAGATGTCTAAAAGTCTTAATTGTTCAAGAGGAAGAGTGAATATCTATGTTTCTGTGTGTTAAGATATAAAATTAAGTATATTTAGACAGTAATAAAAAAGAAGTCGTAGAGGGATTGAAAAGTCTTAAAAAAGAAATTAAAAAAAAATTGAGATAGGTGGAAAAAATGATTATATATGATGAAATCTGAAGTAAATAGGTTTTAGGAGGATGAAACTAGTTTGGTAGCTGTTTTGGATAAAAATCACGTATCTCTTAATTATACTCAAAGTCAATAAAATTCTTGAAATAATCAAGAAATTGAGTACACTGTAAAAAGTAACTTTCTTAGATTCACAAAAAAAAATAGAATATTTTGGAAAAAAATCGTAAATTTACAAAATTTAGAATATTACCTAAAAATTTGAGTATTTTCGATTTTTTTTTGTAAATTCACGAGAAAAATTGATAATTTACAATTTTTTTTCGAAAATTTACAAAAAATATTTGCTAATTTACAAATTTTTTTATAAATTCACAAGAAAAAATCGAGAATTCTCGAATTTGTTGTTAATATACTAAATTTAGTAAATTTACGATTATTTTCGAAAATTTACTTATCGTTCGGAAATATTCTATTTTTTTTGTGAATATAAGAAAGTTACTTTTTACAGTGTATTCTTTGAACTTTAATTCCAAAAAAGAAAACTAAGATCCTTAAAAACTACTATTTTTTTATTTAAGATTTAGACATGTATGGTACGCCAAGTAGTTTGAAGTAGTAAGAGCGTTCCTTTCATTTATCAATTTTCCTAGAAGCTTTCTTCTACATATGATGTTATGTTCCATTAATGGCATATATATGAGCTTTTAGGTGTGTGTGTGTAAAAAGTGTATTTATTAAATTAAGTTACCTAGAAATGCGAAATACCAATTCATTATATTTCTTGTCATACACGAGTAATATTTATAAAATATATTTTTTTTTAGTCAAACTTTACTTCTATTTAATTTTTTGTATCTATTAGAGTAATTCATGTTTTACTTTTTTAACGTCACTGGCAAAAAATGGATATTTTATATTTTCAATATTTTCCCTATAATAACACCCTCGATTTTTTTATAAATATTCATGCATTTGTTAAAATTTTAGTAAATATCGATTCTTATGACACTTAAAAAAGCAAAAAAAACAAAATTTTATAAAAAAAACTGTCATCTTTACAAACACGAATATTATAAATTAGATGAAATTTTTTACACACAAAAAAAAAATAAATTGAATTTTCTCCATAGAATTTTTTTTTTTTTCAATTTTTATTTTTTATACAAACAAGCGTTAAATGGTTTGAAAAAATAATGGTTCGTTAAATAATTCAAATATATTTTTTAACTTACGTTAGCAAAAAATAAACAACAACGAAAATTTGATATATACCTATGTATATTTTTTTAGTTATTTTTTTTAATTATTTTTTATTCACGTAAACTATTTTTAAATAATGGTCGAAGCAATTAAAACTCTGAAAAAATAGTAGATATGCATAAAAAATGTAGTGGAGTAATTAATTAAAATTAAATTTTTTTTTTTTGTAAATTGTATTACATAGCTTAATTACTATTTAATTATAAAAATTTAGGTAATATGCAAAAAAATTCAATTTATGTAAGCTAAATTCAGAATTTTATTGTAATTATTTAAGGTGTTATACCATGTAAACATTTTGTGTTTGAATTAATTTAATATCTCATATCAGTGAACTGATTAAACAGACAACGTGTGTAAATTTTACATTTGGCTTGGTTTTGAACTTACATTTGTTCTTTGTGCAGTTAAGCTTGTATGGCTTTAGATTTTACACTGTGAATTTCTATATTAAAGATTATCCATATGACGAGTTTCAATTAGATAATTGATGGTCAATTTAATATTTCAAATTTGCTTTTTATAAACCACAGTCTAAAGCCATTATTATTTTGCTGTATTTTTATTGGTAGTAATATCTTGTATAAAAAAATTGAAACTTTTTTCAGTTCTTGTGAATTTTACTTCTAGTTACTAATAGAATTTCAATAGGTTCATAAAAAATAGATGGCTAGTTTGTGGTAATACGAATTATCAAGTACCCAATTCGAAAATTTTGTTTTGTTTTTTTTGTTTTTTGGGTTTTCAGCTAAGGAAATATTCGATTCATTATGTAACTACACTGTAAAAAAAAACTTTCTTATATTAACAAAAAAATTAGAACATTTTCGAAAAATTAGTAAATTTTCAAAAAAATTTGTAAATATTCGAAAAAAATCGTAAATTTACTAAATTTAGTATATTAACAAAAAATTTGAGTATTCTCGATTTTTTTTTTGCGAATTTGCAAGAAAAATTGATAATTTACCTTTTTTTTTAGAAAATTTACAAAAAATAGTTGTAAATTAACGAAAAATAGTTGTGAATTTACAGTTTTTTTCGTAAATTCACAAAAAAAAATCTCTCGAATCCTAGAATTTTTCGATAATTAGTTAAAAAGTTAAAAGTTACTTTTTACAGTGTATAGTCCTTTTTCGAAAAATTTTGAGATTTACTCGAAACTCAATGGGACCCAACCCTATCTGACAAAAAACCCCGAAACTTTAGGTAACCACACGCCCTAATTTTAAGTTAAAAACTCCCTGAACACATAATGTTTATTATTTCATCGCTATTTCCCAAGTAGATACTAAAAACAGAAAAAAAACTATACCCATATAATATCACGATTAACTACTTGAAGTTTGAAACATAAGAACTATATGAGGCAGTTAAGAACAATAGTTGTAAAAAACTTTTTAGTCACGTATTGTACATAAGATTTCTTTAAAAAAATTATTTTTAAAAAATTGTTTCTTAGCCTATTATACGTTTTTAATACGGAATAATTCATTTACAAAGATTTATTAAAAATTTATGATAATTTATAAAAATTTTATATTTAACAAGAGAAAAAAATTATCTAATTAAAAAAAAATTTTTAATTTAATCATGTATATTAGGGTGGTTCAAAGTCCTTGTAATTAATTCACGTGAAACCAACATAACATTGTCAGTTTCAGCTCATTTCAGGACGATTTATAGGTCACGAAGGTAGCTGGTACCTTTTTTAATATTAAAAACTGTCGTCAGCATACCACTTACAGAAAATTTTTAAAAATACTTCAAATAACCCTAGGCAACTAAAATTAAGCCACCAAAATACTTACCCCTAGGTATATTTAAAGTCTTTTTAAAAAATTTTCTGTAAGTAGTGTGAGCTACTTGACCTCTAAATCGTCCTCAAACCAGCTGAAACTGGCCATAGTATGTTGGTTTTATGTGTAAAACAACATACTTCCAATAAAGCTAATTTCAAGAACTTTTATTTTTTTGAATCACCCTAATATACATAAATACTTAGCTTTTAATTATAATTATCATCTTTAATTTATAAATAAATGCTTTATCGATTACTTATAGATAAATATTTCAATAATCAAACCTATATGCAAAAAAAAACTTAATAAAAAATTTTATAAATAAAAAAAAAAATCCAATATTTAATTAATTTTCTTAAAACTACTTTTTTTTTTATTTTTTTTTTTCATCAAACTTTATAAAAACAATAATAATATTTTCAATATTCTACTCATAAACTTCTATTTATCTAAAGTCACGTATACTGAAAGCTTTATATATATATATATATATATATATATTTGTTCGTATTTATTTGACGTCTATTTTAAAAACGAAAAAAAAAATCTATACATATTGTGAAAAAGTATATTCAAAAAAAAAAAACACGTATATATATTTTAAGAAGAAAACGGAAGTTGTAATGTGGATAACGTGAAAGAAAAAAGCTTTTTTTTTAAAAGGGATGCCACTATATATCTAGGTTATACTACGTGCCCTTAAATACTTTGCGTAAACCATCTATAGCTTTTTGCTTTTACAAACTCTCTTTATTTTTCTGTGTATTGAATTTTCTATACTTTTTATTTTTATTTGTGTGTGTGTGTGTATTAAATGCACGTGCAGCAATTAAACGAATTTCTCTCTCTGGATATAGTACAACATTTTCGCGTTTAAAATTTTCTATATAAATGTATTTACAAGTATATCTATATATTTATGTATATGGACGGTTATTTGGGTACTAGGGCAATTTTGTATGATTAAGGGTTCATGACTATATTTGTAGAGAATTGAGAAATTTAGTCAAAATTAAAGTATCATTAAAAATGAACAATTATTTGTTTATATAAATTCAAACTATGTCATAAATTAGGTCTGTTCTTTTTGTCCCAAAAAATTAGAACTCGGGTAAAACCAGAGCAGAAAATGCACGCTTATTTAAATTTTTTTTTAATAATAGATTATTTAATGCTATCAAAAAAAAGCTATATTAAATACGATTTGACTATTAATTTTTATTCTAAAAAATTTCCAAGAAAATGTTTTCCTTTTCCGCCATGAAAAAAAAAGCGCGTTCTTTTTAATTTAACAACAGTTTTGCTCTAATTCTAGATTTTGGGACAGAAAAGAACAAACCTTTATTGTGAATAATCTGATTGAAAGATTTTACTTGGTATTAATTTTTCGGATTTTCCTAGTACTTTAATTTAATTACGAATCCTAAGAGATTATTTCTCCGAAATTTGAACTTAAAATCTTATATGTAAAAGGATTTCATTAAATATTGTATGTAATTTCTATTGCAAAGCTTTCAAAATAGCAGCTATAAGTTTATAGCTTCATTTTTCTCCAAAAAACATAAAACATAATTATATTTTAATTTATGTAATATATTTTATTTCTGTAAAATTAAATATTAAATTCCCAAAGCTGACAAAATTCCATGAAATTTTATTAATAATTAAAACATTTACTTTTAACATACTTTGACATAAAATTCGAAAAGTTTAATTGTCAATTTTATGTCAGGTAAAAGTAAAATCCTAATATTTAAATAAATATCCCTATAGATTTTGGTACAACTTATATGTGTGAATAAATTTTTCTATACATATATGTATTAAAGCTTTTACAATATCAAACTTGTATGTGAAAGTTTGAAACGAGGGTTGGATAGTAAAGAGTTACTTTTTTGAGAGAAAATCACTGCGCGTATCTCGCCGTGAAATAGCTTTGGAATTTCAAACCAGGCTTACACACCTTTTTTTTTTATATTTTTTTTTTTATCTATCCAATAGATTTTTTTTTATTATTATTATTTGTTGAGGTTTTTTATATGTGCGTGCTAAAGCAGAGTTAAATATACAATAAAAAAAATGGACAAATTTTTTTTCTATGTAGATAAGAATTTTTTTATTTATTTTTAAATTATTGTTATTATTTTTTCTCGATATTTTTTTGTATTGCTTGATAATTTTTATATATGAACTTTGCATACTGATAAGTCGAAAAAATCGAAAGATTTTTTTTTTGGTTCTTTTATCTACTTGTTTGAATTTATTATGGATTAAAAAAATGGTATTTTTTTGTACTGTAATTTATTTATAAACTGGTGATGTTTGTTTATGAAAAAAAATAATTTTCTATGTTTCTTTTTTTAATTTAGTTACGATTTTTATGAATTTTAACAAAGTTTTTATTGTCAATAGAATTTTGCGGCAAAACACATTTTTACAAAAGAATTTAATTATACGTTTGAATGTAAAATCAAATGCTAGTCATAAAGCTTCACAAAGAATTTTTTATTTTTTTTAAAGGATAGGAATGTATTCTGATTTATAAATATATAAAAAAAATAAAATGTTTGTGTTTCCATTTTTTGGTGGCCAAAAGCAAAAATACAATTTTTTAAAAAATACTGCTCATTGAGTCAAATTTTTAACTTCTCTCAGGTTTTTGGGGTAACTGATTAGGATTTTTAAAATTCAAAATGGCAGATTCGAAATAGCGGATTTATAAGTTTCTAACCTCTAAATCGGTAATTTAAGTTATTTCAAACGTTTTTATGAATAAGTACTTTCAATTTTTCTGTGTTCGGCTTAAAAATCTGATTTCAGAATAGTGTTCAAAGACCCCCAAAAATTGATTCCAACTTTAAAATGCTAGATACAACTTAAATGCCGAGGATTTCGAGGATAGAAATTTAGGAATTCGCTATTTAGAGCCTGACATTTTGAATTTTAAAAATATGACTTCAGAAATTAATCAGTGACCCCAATTCAACCAATAATCGTTGACCTTTTAAAATTGTTTTTATTCCAAAAATACTTGAAGAGATAAATCCATTTCCGTCCATTTAAAATTTTTGGATACATTTAACATTGCTGGCGTCTTGACTAAAATGCACTTTTTTGCAAAAAAAGCGATAATAATAACTTACTGAAACCGTAAACATACTCATTTTTTTTTATATTCAGGGTTTATTTAATGAATCACATATTTTTCTTTAATATTTTTTACCTAATTTCCGATTTTGTTTAACTTAACCAGGTTAAAATTCTTTTTCCAATATCTAGATCACTAAGGAACCTTTTTTCATTATCAATAAAGAAAATAATTTCAAAAAATGATTACATTGAATAGTTGCAAAATATATATGAAAGTATATTCTATTGCAATATCTACATTTAGACGGTTATAACCAACATCCGATTAATCCTAACTCTATTTCCGCTAACGCAAAATGAAAAATAAAATTGAAATAGCTAAGCATTAAAAAACTACATCTAAATCTATATGGAAATAATTAAATTGGTCAAACTATATTTTAGTCCATTAAATAATTTTCAACAATTGCAGCTTTGAGGGATTCCTCAATTTTAAAAATTTTTTGTTTTTATTTCGCCTTTTTCATTAATTTTATTTTATATTGGCAGTGTTACTTTGTAAGCAAACAAATAAACCTATAATTGTTTGATGGTAAACCCAGCGTAATAAATTTTCAATTGAATTCGCTTTTTTTTCCAATTAAAATAATTTCATCAAATTTTATTTTCTCATCCATAAATGTAACACAATCAGCAAAAACTTTTTGCATGTAATTAAAATTAAAATATTAATCGTTTTATACTTATTTACACATGGATTTTAAAAATTTCAAATAATTTATATTATTACTAAACTTTTTAATTTCCGTTGTATTTGAGAATCTGCAATATATTTCAAAATGAAATCCAATATAAAATCTTTAGTAAAAAAATAACCACAAATAATAAAAACAGATTTTGGTTAAAAGGAAAAAAAAATTGCTTCTTATAAGGACCATCTAATATGTAAATTTATGATACAGCAGGTTCCGTATTCACATTAGATAACACTAATGCTATCACTATTTACACACATACATAATATAAAGACACTCGGTTTTTAGTAGATACTTATACACATATTTACCTGCGTAAACACTTGCACACCAAGTGTCTGCACTTCAATATCAACACATATGGTACAAATATGCGCATATATTTACTGTCAGTTACACACTCACTCACACATGCATAAACAAACTTAAGTTAAAGATGTACATATACTTAGATATTAATGTTTTTTAAAGCTGTATTTATATACATACAGGGTGATTCATTTTAAACGATACACTCAAATACCTCGAAAACAAAGCAAAATAACGAAAAATGTTTCATATAAAAGTTGTTACTGCTGGAGGGGGCCATTTGATGGGGGGGGGGGGGGGGTTAGATTTGGGTCTTAAGATACCATCGGGCCCAGCAGAACTCAACTCTATAAATAGAAAATAAACTTTTTTATTTTAAATTTAGATTCCGCAGCAATTTTAGGTCCAGATACGAATTTGGCTTAAAAAAAAAAAACGAGGCCCATTTTTCAGACCCAAAGAAGCTTTTCTACGGCTCTGAGAAAATGAAAAATTTTTTTGTTAGTTATATTATCATTTTTATTGTATGTTTATTTTGGGGGAACAATTATCGTGATTATTTGAGATTTTGGGTCTTATAAATTATAGGTCCCACGGCCCTAAGAGGCCTATTTAGGTCTGTAGGACCCAAAATTTCAAAAAATCACTAATAGTCTTCCACCACAACAAACTTAGAATAAAAATGGTATTTGGTAGTTACTATCAATTTTATTTTAATTTTGTTTTGCTGGAAGACTGTTAGTTATTCTTTGAGATTTTGGGTCCTATAGACCTATTCTGCATCTACTTTTAGCATTTTCCAGAAACAACGGCCCTAAGAGTGCCATTTAGGTCTGTAGGACCCAAAATTTCAAAAAATAACTAACAGTCTTCCACCACAACAAACTTAGAATAAAAATGGTAGTAACTACCAAAAATAGTTTTTTTTTTTAATTTTGAGATTTTGGGTCCTGCAGACCTTAATTAGCCCAATCGAGCTTATTTTAAAGCTCAAAATGAATAAAAAAGATGTATTTGGTAGTTACTATCAATTTTATTTTAATTTTGTTGTGCTGGAAAACTGTTAGTTATTCTTTGAGATTTTGGGTCCTATAGACCTATTCTGCATCTACTTTTAGCATTTTCCAGAAACAACGACCCTAAGAGTTACGACACTAAAAAATCACTAACAGTCTTCCACCACAACAAACTTAGAATAAAAATGGTAGTAACTACCAAAAATAGTTTTTTTTTTAATTTTGAGATTTTGGGTCCTGCAGACATTAATTAGCCCAATCGAGCTTATTTTAAAGCTCAAAATGAATAAAAAAGATGTATTTGGTAGTTACTATCAATTTTATTTTAATTTTGTTGTGCTGGAAAACTGTTAGTTATTCTTTGAGATTTTGGGTCCTATAGACCTATTCTGCATCTACTTTTAGCATTTTCCAGAAACAACGACCCTAAGAGGCCCATTTAGGTCTGTAGGACCCAAAATTTCAAAAAATCACTAACAGTCTTCCACCACAACAAACTTAGAATAAAAATAGTAGTACCTACCAAAAATAGTTTTTTTTTTTCATTTTGAGATTTTGGGTCCTGTAGACCTTAATGGCTCCAATTGGGCTTTTTTTAAAGCTTTTAAAATGAATAAAAATGATGTATTTAGTAGTGTTTATTGTGCTGAAAGACTGTTAGTTATTCTTTGAGATTTTGGGTCCTATAGACCTATTCTGCATCTACTTTTAGCATTTTCCTGAAACAACGACCCTAAGAGGCCCATTTAGGTCTGTAGGACCCAAAATTTCAAAAAATCACTAACAGTCTTCCACCACAACAAACTTAGAATAAAAATGGTAGCACCTACCAAAAATAGTTTTTTTTTCATTTTGAGATTTTGGGTCCTGTAGACCTTAATTAGCCCAATCGAGCTTTTAAAGCTCAAAATGTATAAAAAAGATGTATTTGGTAGTTACTATCAATTTTATTTTAATTTTATTGTGCTGGAAGACTGTTAGTGATTATTTGAGATTTTGGGTCCTATAGACCTATTCTGCATCTACTTTTAGCATTTTCCTGAAACAACGACCCTAAGAGGCCCATTTAGGTCTGTAGGACCCAAAATTTCAAAAAATCACTAACAGTCTTCCACCACAACAAACTTAGAATAAAAATAGTAGTACCTACCAAAAATAGTTTTTTTTTTTCATTTTGAGATTTTGGGTCCTGTAGACCTTAATGGCTCCAATTGGGCTTTTTTTAAAGCTTTTAAAATGAATAAAAATGATGTATTTAGTAGTGTTTATTGTGCTGGAAGACTGTTAGTGATTATTTGAGATTTTGGGTCCTATAGACCTATTTTGCATCTACTTTTAGCATTACCCAAAAACAATGGCCACAAGAGACATATTTAGTTCTGTAAGACCCAAAACCACATAATCACCAAAAGTCTTCTCCCACAAGAAGCATACAGTAAAAATAGTAGTAAATAACAACCAAAAACATTTTTCTTTATCTTTTCATTTCAAGCCGTAGAAAAGCTTTCTGAGTCTAAAAAATTGGCCTCGAATTTTTTTAAGTCAAAATCGTATCTGGATCTAAAATTTTCTGCAAAATCTGAATTTGAAATAAAAAAATACCTTTTCTATTTAAAATTTCTAAGTTGGGTATTGCTGGGTCTAAGAACTCTAAGAACCAAATCTAAACGTGGTCAATTTATTGCAAAAATAAAGAAATAATTGCTAACTCAAAAATCAAGTACTTTTATTTAACATGAAACATTTTCCGTTATTTTGCTTTGTTGTTCAGGTATTCGAGTGCATCGTTGAATATGACTCACCCGGTATATGAATAAAAAAACAGTTTTTTCTTTTTTTAGATCTTTTTTTACTTTATAAAAATATCGTAATATAAAAACATTTGAAAATTTTTAAATATTGAATAAAAATGTATTTTACTAAGATAAAAATTTAATGGAAGATTTAATAATTTATTGTTTTATCTGTAAATAAAACAGAATAAATGTTTTCAATTACTTTTTTTAAGCTTTCTATATATGAATTATTCAATATTTTCGTTTCAACAATTTTTCGCATGAAATTCTCTAGAGTCAAATTTTTTAACATTATTTTGATAAGCAAGACTAAATTTAATCCTTTTCTCTTTAATTATCAATTTTTTTGAGGATCAGGTAGCATTAGCTTACGAAAATGTATCAAACTTTACCAATAATATTTTTTTTTAGAGATCTTACCTTAGAAACTAAAAATAGATCACCAACAATAATAATTACCCTAGATAAAATAAAATTTATTAGAGCTTAATAATTTAAATTTAACGACACATAAATAAAAAATTTTTCTTTTAAAAAACTTTAAAATTAAATTATAAAATTAATGTAACACATTGCATAATAAATATAAAATAAGTAGGTAAGTACACTTCTTAAATCTTCATATATAATATTTAAGAGAGTGTTTTTGTGTATATAAATAATAATAAGTTATAATACTCGAGAAAACTAAAACCCTTTAAAATTTATATTTTGACTTTTCGAATTTTTATTAAAACGTTGATTATAAGCAATAAACAAATCCCAATAGAATAATTAACCAAATTTACATATACAAACAACCAAAAAAAAAAAATAATTTTCAAGTGTATAATACAAGCTTGGTCGTTTATTTGAATATAATTGGAAGCTCCCTCGAGTACAAGGCGTTGCCTTAAAGCGTTTTAGTGAGAGATATATATAATAACATTTTGGAGAATATTGTTGGTCCTCGTTTATATCCTAACACTTTTTCCTATCTCTTTCTAACTTGCATGTATAAAATAGGTTATTCTATATGATCTATTGTTATTCGAGATAAAGTTAGAAAAGAGAGTAACTTGGTGATTATGGTTGATATACATTAGAAAATGAGATAATACTTATATGTGCACTAGAAACAGACATAAGTTTGTGTCACATATTTATGAAAATGGTAAAGAGGCGTTTTATACTAAATTTTTGAAAGAAAAACTTTTTAGTTATAAATTATCATATATATAAACATTTTCATTTATGCTAACTTGAAATTAGTAAGATAATTAATTAAGATAATTATACAGGTTAAGTATGTTTGTGTTAAAATTTTCTTTTATTCAAAAAAATAAACTAACTTTAAATAGACTTACTACTACTAGAGAATTTTCCAATTACAAAAACAAATGACTTTCCTAGATGATTATACTATTATAAGAGATAATGTGGTTAACCATTAAAATAAATATAAGCTTTTATATATAAAATAAACATGTAACTAAAAATTTTAGTTATTTTCTGTATAATAATGATAATATAATTTAAAGAACAAAAAAAGTTGCAGGAAACATATTACTTATCTCTTTTTATTTATCTTATTGTGTTGTTGTGTATGGAAGTTAATTTCATATCTTATCTTTAGAATTTTAAATAAGATTATTTTTGGATTATTTAATGATTGGGTTTTATCTTTTACTAATTATTTTTTGTAAGACTATTGTAGTTTTTTGGTAAATGTGATTTTTAGAGTGTAAATTAGTTTTGGGTACCTGGCCTTAAAGATGTGGTTGGTTCAAGTTGAGGGTAAAAATCTAAATTTTTCGAAAAAAGACTGTATAGGTATAGAATAAATCCAAAAATTTCTCTGGCTAAAAATCTGAAAAAACGAAAAAAATTGTATTTCATCTTCAATTCAACATATATTGCAAATCGTAATGCAAGTCTCTTCCAAGTGTTTTTTCATGAAAATGTTTATAAAAAATAATTCTCGCAAGTAAAATGATTTCCAAAATCTATATAAACCTAATATGAACCAAGTTTTGTACTTATGTACTGACTATTTTTATATTTTATTGAAAAAAAGATTTCCTTCGTTCAACTATTTGCGCCAGGGCGTACAAAACGTCTTGATACTTAAAAACTTTAATTTGAAACCCTTCGGAAAATGTGTATTCAAAATTGAACATCCAAAATAATATATTATATGTGATTTCTTTACGTCAAAGGCAAGAAAACAAAATTTACAGTCGTAGAGTTTTAGATTTTGCTAAATTAAATGAAAATCGCAAAAAAATCGGATGCATAATATTTGAATAAAAAAAACTATCAAAATAAAGGTATAAATTCAAAAAAATATATATATATCCAAAATATATATATATCCAAAAATAAAAAAAAAAACTTGAGTCGTCCAAAAGTAAATATTTAACTCAATTAACATCTGACCTAATTTCAACAAAACACAATGTTATAACATATAACTAATATAAAGTTTTTGGCGTGTGAATCACTTGACAGGTTTATCGTATTTTCTCATGTTGTGACAAATCCGAGAATTCTATATTCTACATCCACATATATATAAGTGTAAATGTAAATGCATTTTATACACACACATACACACCCTAAAAAAAAATATCCGCGAGAGAGAACTTAAAATTTACGACATGGATTAAAAAAAGCTCACGACGTATTTCAAACTACAACATTTTTGTTCTAATACTGTACTGTTCGTAAGGAAAAAAAAATAAAATTTGTATAGGAAAAAAAAGTACTTAGTTTTTCTACTTTTTTTTTATACAATTTTTATTCTCTCTCTTTTTTTTTTTGTTCTGATTTTTAAAAGGATTTTTATATATTTAAATATGTATATTTAATCTTTGCAATTAGTTGGATTACAGTAAGTATTTGCTGATATTAAAAATGTACGATAATAATTATATAATGTAAATATTAAACTATAATGTAAATTAATAACTTTATAATGCGGTACGTTACTGACTTTTTTTTATAGTTTTTTTTTTTTATTTCTCTGTACTTTTATTCTACGTTTGGTAATCCAGGGATTGAAAATTTTTATAATTGACGTTGATTTATAAATGAAAATTTTTTTAAAAATATTTTTTATTTAGTACCTTAATTTTCTAAGATTTAATATTCGTTTAGTGAAAAGTTAAATCTCGTACTTAGAATTAATACTTAAACACGCAGACTATCTTGTTGACGTAGAAACTAACCTCAGTTTTATGAAAATGTGTCATCTTTTCATAATCTCAAAAGCCTTTTTTTTTATGATATTTAAATAATAACTTTAATATTTAATAATTTGTGGTTTTATAAAACTTGAGTATTTACTTTTTTTTTTTTTGTAAAATGTAAAATCTCTCTTTTATTAAAGTTGACAGGTCATAAAATGTTTTATATTATGCATAAATGTAATATAAAATCTGTCATGTTCTCTATTTTCAAATTTCTTGTAAATATAATATCAGGTTTCTTTTTTATATGTATTAACTAATGTATTTATAACTATAACAAATTTTGTTAGATATACAAGGGGGATAATTAGCCAAAAATAAATTAATTAATTCAAATTTTTAATGAGGTGATTAAAGTCTTGATGTTGATGAATTAATAAATAAAAATCAATTTTTTACTTAAATTTTGTAGTGACTGTATTTCCTATTATGGCTACTTTTACTCGAATCCCTTAAAACAGACTAAAAGAACTATATAATTATTTTATTTTCTTGCAGAATCCAAATTTTCATTTGATCGCCTGACTTTATAGAAAAATTAAAATTTAAAAATTTTAAAGTTATTTTAGTATGGACTTTGACTAGAAACTATTTTTAATGCTCTCCTAAAAAATGAAAATTGGCCGAAATCGTAATTTGGGCCTAATTTGGACAGATTTGCGCCTGGTTGGCTAAAAATTGAGGGATTTCATATTATATTTTTATGAAAATGTGTGCTTGAAATGGTCAAAATGCAGGAAATTGTTCTGGCAAGTGTGCGACTTATATGGAATGACTCATACTCTAAATATTTATAAATTTTAAATTTAATGAAAACATAAATTACATACATTTATTACTGGCTTCTATTAGGAGTGTGCGGTTACTCGAAAGTCGAATCGGGTACCCGAAATTTCGGGTATATTTGCTTGGAGTTGGGTCGGGTTTTTTATAGCTAAGAAAGTTTCCCATTGAAAAATGCAATTTCAGAACTTTTTTGGAAATATTGGATCTACACGAAATCTGACAAAAAAGATCGAAATTTCGGGTACCCGACCCGACATTCAAATAACCGCACACACCTAGTTTTTACGTTACTAGGAAAAATTTAATCAAACTAATAATATTATTACTAATATTAATAAAAACTTTTTAAGCAATTTTTTTATCCACATATACCTACAATTAAACATCTTTATTTATTTAATTAATTATTTTTTTTTCTTATTAAAACTCATGTAAAATGATAATATACAAATAAAAGATAAAATGAAAAGCTTTCCTTGTTCTAAATTGTTCAAAAGCGAATACTATAATTAAACTGAAATATGATGACCCCTGATGTCATAAATTATTAAAGAAGCTTTAAATTTTCTTAAACAAATAATTATATAAGCCCTTGTGACTCAATAAACATCAGATGGTTTAAAATCCTCTCCTTCAAAGCTTTATTATATAAATTAAACAAAATTATTGTTTATGTTAACTTACACAACTTCAAAGAGTATTAAATCAATTTTAATATCAAAATTTTAACAAATTGAAGAAAAAAAAATTATTTAATGTAATTATTAATCAAAAAATTTTCCTCTACATTTGTACGATAAAGTGGTTGTATATCGAGTATGATTTTTCTATTAGCTTTTTTACGATTCAATGAATTTTCCTCTTTCATAAATGACAATAAAAAAGATTGTTTTTTTTTTGTTTATTTTAATCACTGGAGTGCAAAATAAATTTTAATTTTATATTTGAAAAAAATTTGATTGATATAATACAGGTATTTATTTTTGTCAAAAATAAATGATATTTGATTAACTTTATTTTAGGTAATCACAAATTATTCAAAATCTGAACTGTTTAGTAATTTTATTTATAAATGGTAAATAAGATATTGCTCTAAATTTTAATATTTAGTCATATAAATTTTTTGGTTTGAGTATTCAGGGATTAACTCAATTTCTACAGAATAAATAATTTTATTTTTTCTGGAGAAAACGTCAATTGTTATTTCCTAATATTATGAAATGAATCCATATAAATTACATAAAGTATTCAATTGCTACGGGCTATGAATTATAATATTAACACAAATAATAGAAAACTAAAAATAATAATTTTAGAACAATTTATTATAATTTTAAGATCTAAGACCTTTGCTTATCAGTTTAAGTAAGAATATTTAATAATCATAATTAATATATAATTTTTTTTAAATTTATTACTTACGAGTCTTACTTATATATTATTGAAAACGCATTTCTTTTACGAGAAAAATTAGCGCCATCTAACTGTTAATAATGAACTTCCTTTTTTAATTCTTTGTTAGGAGTAATATAAAATGGATATAATAAACGTCGTTTAAACTCATTTGTTCAGTATTGTATATTATAAACAAACATATTGTAAAAGTATGTGTATTTATATACTTTTTTTTTTTAGTATAGGCAAATATTTTAAGATTTTGAATATTAATTTTCAAGTTAGCTGGAGCTAATTTTATGTGTTAAGTTTAAATTTTTTATACAAAGTTGTTGGATTTTGGAGATGGATAGAAAAATGTTAAATTTAAAAAAAAAATTTTTGACAGTATTTGGAGAAAGATTACACAAATGGTACTGAAAAATTCATTTATGCTAGTAGATTTATAAATATTTATTTGTAAATAAAAAATATTTACTTTTTGTTTATTTACATCTAAAACCACACGAAATTGCATTTTATTTCGCAAAAAAAAAAAATAATAATAAAATCTGTTAATTTTTTTTAAAAATTTGTTATTTCAAATATAGCAATATTTATTAAACTAAAATCGATTGAAAAGTTCACTCAATAATAGTCAGTACGAGTTTTAATACAAAATGCAGCAAATACAAATTTTGATTTTACATGCTACACAGATTTAATACACATAAATGCATTTACGATTTATAAGTTTGAAAAATAAACCAAACTAAAAAAAGTAAACAATTATAAATCGATAGAAAAACATTGCATTACTTTTATTTTTAAACAACTTTCACGAACATTTTCACACGATAACACCCAATTTTATTTATTTTTTTTTTCCATACATTCTTTTCTACATACTTTTTTTTTTGTAACTTATGTATGTATGCATGCACATAAATTACATGCACGTAGAAAATTTATAAAATGCATATATACTACGTAAAACTGTTATACTTTTTTTTTTTTTTAAGAGTATAAAGATCACGTAAAGTTATACATTATATAGAAGAAAAGAAAATTTTTTTTTTTTTTTGAAAGAAAAGAATAATAAAGTAAAAGAATGCATTTCTTGACAGACTTTTTACGTGTTATATATGTAAACATTTTTTTTTTATTTTGAAAATTAGCTTTCTTTGAAAATTGATGAGGCACTTGAGACATTTTACAAATACATGTATTATAAATATCCTGCTATTTTTTTAATAAAATTTTAATTTATTTTTTTAAATTTATTGTTTGTTTTTTTTATTAATATTCATTTTTTAGAGAATTTGACTGGTTATTTTTTGGGGTTCTAATATTTTTGTTTAATAGCCAGGGTAATCGAAGATCCAAGGAATTTTTTAAAATAACTGCCAGGTTAATATATCAACAAATAATGTTTATTGCACGTACGTAGAATTATTTTATTATCAATGTTTTAATCTTGTATTAACTGAATAATCTTCTTTAAAAAATAAAAAAATAAATTTTAGTAATAATTGAATATTTAATACTAATTTTATGTTTACAGAGAAAAAATAATAATAGAAAAAATAAAATTTTTATTCAATTTTTAATACTCTTGCATTAATGAAAGTGAATTAAAAATATTTATTAAATTAATGCTTGTATTTTATTAGTGGTAAATAAATATAATTCTGATGAAATATTTTTATAAATCACTCTAATATATGAGAGGTTCTACCCGAAATAGGTCCAAATTGGACAAAAGGGTCGTGGAAATTGGTCCAAATTATTATTCACCGAAAATAAAACTAAAAAAAATTGTGAACTTACAAACAGCGAACATGGAACATTTTTAAATTTATATTTTGAGTCTTAAAGTTTTTATAACTTTAAGTCTCTTAGCAAAAAAAAAAAAAAATTTAAACTCCAAAAATCCTTATTATTCTATGACCCGAAATCGAAATTATTCGTTTTTAAAACGTTTTTCTTTACCTCTAAAACCCCCTGGTAATTTATAAATTTTCATTTTGGACGTATATTGGTTAAGAGAATGTTATAAAGTTTATAAGAATTGAATTTTCCTAATTTTCCGGAAATTTTCTTTTTTTAATAACTAAAACTATTTTTCTGTTTAAATTCATTGAAATCATAGCTAACCATTCATGAAATCAGGTGAAACCAGATGAAACCAGCCAAAACCAGCCAACATCGGCCGGTTATTATTGTTAGGGTAGGGATTTACAATAAATTAGGTTTGGGGACTTAAAATAATTTTACGAGTAGAATAATCTTGGTTTATGGTCTTAGTAAACATATCCTTTGGTTATGATAATATACAAACTAGTTTTTTAGTTGTACTTTCGGAAAAAGTAGTTTGGGCCAACTTCTGTGACTCTTTACTTCATCTTTAGCCCAGTTAGGGTTGACTACCTCATAAATTACTTTTTACAAAATCATGTACTGATTGCAAAATAAAAATGCCATTGAATACCAACTACAAATAGTTGGAAAAATTAAAAAAAAAAATAAATTATTGTTGAAACATACTTTTTACATCCTAAAATAGTTATAATATATTCCAAAATTATTGTTTCTGTATGCTAGAAAATAAACTATTTATAAATTTTTTTTGATGTAGTCTATTATGCAATTAATTTTTGGAAAAACACTTTAAAAATATCCAATATATTGGGAAAACTAACAAGAAACCAAATGCATAAATGTAATAAATATACTCTGTTTATTTAATTTTGTTTGTATAATAAACAAACGTTTTACGATTTCAGTTTAATAGCCGATGGTCACAGTATACATTAAGCTGTACCAAACTAAAAATATTGAAAAAATATACAAAAACACAGTCCAATATATTAAAATTGACATAAATAAAATATTTTAGAGTTGACCAGTAACATATCTAAATAAAATCAGACTGTCCTTTTTAGAGTAGATGTACATGATGAGATTTAAGCAAACAAAAAAAAATCTTATTAAATTATCTGTTTCTGGTAGTCTTATAACTTTAATGGTTTTTTCTACTTAAATATTATATTTCTATAAGCTTTTATTTCTCTTGACTAAGATGAAAACTTATAACGTACAAATATAATATATAATATCTTTTAGGAATAAGACTTTTTTTAAGAATATCGAGAATAAGATTTTTCCAACATATTACTCATTTTTTCTTTTTATGTTTGTATGTCCTTTTTTATTTTCTTTATGTATTTTGTTCATCTAGATGAAGTTTTTCATGTCAATTGATTACTGGAGATTTAATTTTTTAGCCTTAAGTAAATCTTTAATTCTGTTTAAACTTTATCCATGATATGTAAAAGTAAAAAAAATATTTTGGCATTTACAGTCCATTTAATTCATCAATTATGAATTTAGTACATCCTTAAAACCTTAAGCCAAAGTACTCAAATTTGAAAACTACCTTACTCTGTAACTCCAACCTACCTAATTATAAATAATTTATCGACTAATAATAATTCACGTACTAATAAACAGTGTAAAATATAAAATTAATATTAAATAGAATCGTTAATAGACTAATAAAAAATAATCCATAGCAATAAATTTAATCTTTTAATATGATGCATAAACAAATTATCTATTATTCAAGATAATACGTTATTATGGTTATAAAATATATATATATATATATATATTACTCGTAAAATCATTTGTCTAGGGGTAGTATATATGAGAAATAAAGATAGAGAGAATGAATACATAAAACAGATAACGTATAAATGTTTCTTGCTAAAATTGCATTAAATTTCATTTTAACTTTATACAAAAAGGGCCCTTATATATATCAGAACAACTACCATAACTGTATTTACCACAGAATTTAGTAGCTCAAATATATACCTAGAAATACTAAAATGTTTATATAGTCAAATTTTATGTATATATGAAAGACGAGAGTGAATCTTTCTATATGAAAACAAGTATTTCAATATATATAAGAAATAGAGATAAATTGAACACGTGCAATGAAATCATAACAATTTTCCAAAGAGTCTTTTTGGTTTACCAAATAATTGAAAATTTCATTATAACCTTATAATTTTCTAGATAAATATTATAATTCTTACCTATATAATTTATCTCATTTATTATACTTTAAAAACTTTATGTTATTTTTATGTGTGTGTCTGTGTGAAATCTTCTCTGACACACTTACATTGTAAACTCATAGTATATATAATATATATTTTTTTTCTTTTTTCTAGTCTAAACTTTTTTATGACAGTACAGCTTACAAAAAAATATGCATATATATTAGCATGTCAGTTATTTTAAGTAGTTGCTTGGATTTTTTATTAATGGGGGAATTTAGGTGTCATTTAACTTAAAAATAAGATTTCCAAAAATCTCATTTGTTTGGGTGACATGTTTTTGAGCCTAATTGTATTATCTGTATTTTTAGAATCTTTTTTTTTGGTATATGTTGCCTAATTTCAAAAAGTAATTAGAAATTTGGCCAATTTTTAAAAATTATTTCTAAGCTAATATATATTTTTGGCTGTCAGATCAAAAAATTATCTTTAATACTTAATATCCTGGTTGAAATAACGTATCTTAAAATTTCCGAAAAATGAGGACATAATAGTACTTTTACCAAAAAATACAAGTGCTGCTATGGGAATAAAAATTCGTTTCATAAAACCCAAATATTTGTTGGTGCCATTTAAAATTGGTCTTATAGAAACACCCGAAGAGTTATGAAATAAATATTTTTTTAAGTGACAGCCTAATATACATATTTTTATACCTATAAAGTATGAGAAAGAGATAAAAAATAGTTTAAAGAAAATTTAAATATACAGGAATTCAGTGGTGCAAAGTGCGAAGTTTCGCGAACCGAGAAATATATATATATATATATATTATAAAAGATATGCTTGATATCGATTCTTTTGCAAAAGAGAATATAATATAAGATATAAGAAAATTTGTTGTACAAAATAGTCAAGACTATATATAGGTGCATGAATGTGAAAATTTTCTGCTTTATACAAAAAGTCTGCTTTACTTTTTAACTCTTTAGCCAATTTTAAGCAAATAAATTAAAACTAGATAGCAGAAGTACAAGAAAGAAGTCAAGTAAATTTTATATTTAAGCATGTAAAAGTTCTTGTATTCTTTTTTTTTTTGGAATAAAATAAGTTTTATTTACTGATATGACACGTACAAATAATTTACTGTTATTAAAATACACTTTTTTTTTAAATTAAGGGCTGACACAATGACATTTTAAGAAAAAAATAATTTTGCTTACAATTAAAATACGAGTACTCTTAAAAGTTTTTTTACCTTAAGGTTTGGAAGTAAATACTGTAAAATATAAAAGTTCAAGAAAATTTGTAATTTTATTTATAAAAAAATTGTAATTTACTCATGAATAAACTCTTTTAAAAATTAATAATTTTCTTTTATATATTCAAAATATTATTTCTACTTGAAAAAATAATTAGGTATTAAATTACAATAAAAGTAAATTTATTATAATTAATTTTATTTTTTCTCATAATACTTTCTTTTATATAAAAAAAATCTTTTATTAATAAAATGCAATATTTTGTATTATTTTATTGATAAAATAAGCTATTTATTGATAAATAAATTCATTTAATGTTTTATAGAATTTATGAATCTTATTAAAAATGAAAAACGTTATTTATAAAACAAAATAATTTCTTTTCATTTAAAGATTTTTTTAATATAAAGCATTTAATTATTTCTGAATTAAGAAAAAATAATTATTAAAGTTTATAAGTAATTGCCTCATTAGGTTAAATGTTTGTTGTAATCATTTGAGTATCACTTAAAATACTTCTAAAAAATTTAGACCAACCGGAAGTTGATAGGTTGGTATTTTAACTTACAAAGGGAGTTCAATACATTAAGAACACCAAATTACAGCAAATGGTTATGGATGAGTTTGTTATGTTGAAAAAACATGCCGACTACCCTCCGTTCATTCCAATGGACCTTCTGGGCCTAGAAACGCATTCCTCAATGTTATAAAATAGGGTTTTTTGGTAATTTTCAATGAAACGCCAAAACCTCGCAAATTAACCAAAACTCTTTTGGTAGGTCCGAATTTTTTGGTTTAAGTATCACCTTTCATACTCCGTAAACCGAAATTTATTATCAATAATTCTCTCATCACTATAGTCAATTAACCGAATGGTCTGGGTTGGGTTGGGGGTTGAGTTCGCTTGGGTTCGCTTCCTTTGATTCCCTTTGGTCTAGTTTAGCGTGTACAGTGGGGCACTAGATTGTTCACCGTTTCAATACAGCTTTCAGCAATATTTGAAAAATTTCATTTTATTATTCAGGAAACGGAAAATTATATAAATTTTCACTAAAAAATATCAACAATTTTTTTTTTCTTTTCATAAATTAACAAATTATGGCCAGGAATACATAATTTAAAAAAAAAAAAACTGTTTAAATAAATTTTTTTCTATTTACACAAAATTTGGAAAAAAAGAAGCAAAAAATATATTTTAAACACGAAACACGAATTTATTATAATATAATTTCAGTTTTCAATAATATCGTATAAAATATATGAAAAAAAAATGAGAAACTTTATGTATTTTGTTTTTCTTAAAAATATATGTATAAGAAAATTTTTGGAATATAACAAATACAATATTTTAAAAAAAAGTAAAAAAAAAAAAAAAGATAGAAATATATTATATATATGTTGTCTTTATATGTACCTTAAACGTATTTATAGCATGAGTATGTACATATATATTATAACTAGTAGAGTATATAGCATATAATAAATTCGTTACGTAAGCAGGAAAGACAAACCGCTAGAAGCATCGGGATATGCATAACAAGATCCGAGATTCTCTTGTTTCTCGGTCCCTCTTTTTGTGCTATCTCTTTCTCTCTTTATGTTAAAATAATGTCCATATATATATGTATACATAAAGTGTATATGAATTGTTGCCAACTTTTCTTCATATATTATATTTCGTTCTTTCAAAATTTTGCGCTTCAAATTACATTTGAACTTAACCTAAAGTTCCGCGTATATTTTATAAGATTCTCTCTTTGTATTTCTACTGACATATATATATATATATATATATATATTCTCTTTTCTGTGTATATATAGAAAATTATACGCTTCAGGTGCAAGTCAAAATGAGAGAGAACAAAAAAAGAATATATATTATTTCTCAATTGGAAGTTATCTAGCAAAAAGTTAACATACCGTAAAAAAGTACGTAAAATTATGAAAATTATCTATACGACAGAAACTGTTCAAATATATATATATATATATATCTACTTTTTTTTTTAATTTTAAAAAATATGATATTTTAAAATATACTTTTAACTTTTACACTAAGGAATCCTATAAATTTAAGTATGCCAACTTTCAATCAAATTTTAAAAAAGTTTTTAAAAAAAAGTCCTGAAGCCCAAAACAGTATTAAATTTATAGTTTAGCTTGAAAAGTTGACTAAAGTTAGAAAATACAGTTTTCTTGTACACGTACAGATAATAGCATAATAAATCGTTTTAATAGTATATGTGATATTTATATATGTATTTGTTTATATAGATACTTTTCCATATGTAAGTTTTTGGGAAAATGTTTAGTTACTTCGTACATAACAACAAGTTATAAACTTTTAAATAAAACCTCCTAATCAAGAGATTATGCATGCGCACAAATGTTAACATGTGCATTTTGCGAGAGTTGTGTAATAATTATGGTTTCTTCACGCATTTATGATACGCGATGTTTTAAAATATGCTTGCATATGTAATAATTTATGTTTTGATACTTGAGTTTTACAATTTTACTGCCTTCTATATTTATGCCACTTGACTTTTTCTTTATGCTCACGTATCAATATGATTTATGCGTAAAAAATATATTTAACCTGATATGAAGTCATAAACACGTACATTCACACTTACATACTAATATAAAACTTGAGAATTCGCAAAATACCCAGAAACATACATTTTTAAGTAGATATATCCATGTACATTATTTAAGTGTACCACTCAAAAATATTTACTCAATATAAAGAGTTTGTATATGCACACAAACAACTTGCATAGATAATATTTATGTAACTGACCTCTAGCTTTCTAAAGTACCTTGTGAAATTCAGTAAGTTCCTAAAATGAAATTATTTAAGTCCCGAAACGCGAATTATTCTAAGCTCCTGAATCGAAATTATTTTAAGTCCGATTTAACTCCCCCTTTCGTTTTTCAGGCCTTATAAGGTACCACTTCTTATAAACATATTCCTAGTTCATAATAAAATTTTAAATGATTTAGCATGTCGGAGTTTCATAAAGATTTCTGCAGTTATTCAAATTAAATTTTTCTCAAATAACTTGAAAACTGCTCCAAATAATAGAAAAAAAAATAGACACCTAAGAACGCTTTAAATAAAACTTATCCTGCATATATGAATAACTACGTGAGCGAGCATAAGTTATAAAATTTATAAATGTTGGAAAAAAAAGCGAACACATAACGATGCCTTTTTTAACAAAAAAAGCGGACTTTTCAGAAAGTTATACTTAAATTTAAATATGACTTTCTCAGTTATCCGCTTTTTTTCATTATACAAGTGTCAATCAAACTTAAGGAAGGAAAAATTCATTTTTTTTCATAAATCAAGCTATTTCTATGAATTTCTTAAATATTTATATTTATTAAAAGTTTTTTAGCTTTGTTAGAAAATAATATTTTTTTAAATATTTCTATTGATATTTTTAATGCTTTTTTGAATTTTCTATTTTATGTCTGACTTATTATTTAGTAATACTACTTAACAAATTTTGACTTGATATTAATTTGCACTACTGAGATCTTTATTAGCAATCTAAAATGTTTAGCTTTTATAATTAACTCCGTCAACCTATGATAATTGGGCAAAACTAATTGATGTTTTGCTCTGTCATCAATTTAAGAATTAGTAAGCCTGTCCCCACTCGAATTAAATTTTCAGGTCTAAAAGTTTGTTTTTATTCTGGAAAGGCATTTTATTGAACAGCCTGTAAATTTCCTCTTTAAATGTTGTGATTTTTACATATTTGACTAACAATGCCTTTTTTTTAGACATTTCTTGAATTAGTAATGCGTTTTTAACATATTTTGATTTACTATTTTTAAAATTTTCAAATTCAGTTTTTCAAATTTTTTGAAGATCGGAATTTTTCAAAAATACTTTGAATTATTGCAAACGGGTTATAAACAATGATGACTAAATGGAAAATAGATTTTACTTCAGGAATATATTTATAGATTTGTAATGATGTTTTCGAATCAGCTGAACATTGATTTTAACTGGACGCTAGTCAAGTTGGCCCTGACCATTATAAACTTGAGTTTTTTAACACTAGAAGCGTTGAACCTCACGATAAAAAGTCCTCAGGATTCTCTTGTCTGCAAGAAGCTTCAGCAAAATTTTCTTGGATTTCAGCTGTCCTTGTTGAAACAAATGTTTAACATTTTTGTGGTGAACTTTTTATCCATGCTAGCGTTATAGTTGAGTCAGACCAACAGTATATTGCATCAATTTTGCACATCGACTTTTCTTTCAGCTTTTTTACAAGTTATGCTCCTAGAAGAGTTCCACACAACTCTAGTTTAGCAACGCTTTGTTTTTTCGAAGATGCGACCATTGATTTTGCATGTTTTGCATTTTAGAATGTGTTCATTTCAATTACATTTGCCTGCGGTTATAATACGTGTCTTTTTATTTTTATTTTGTTCAAATCATTCATTTGTCACCTGTATTGTATCCATTTGGCTTCTATAGGTCCTTTGAAATTGCGTCATCCTAACCTTGGTCCAATGTCCAAAGTTCTTGTAGTATTAATTTTGCACAAATTGTAACAAGATTTATGAATCCTAATGTCAAAAATTTGTAAAATAGCTGATAAGCTGGCACGTATAGTGTACGTGGTTTTTTCTTGGGAATATAAGATGAATTTGATTTCCTCGTGAACTGGGTTCCACAATAAAGCTAACGCTTTTAAGCTCTTTTAATTGCTAATTAGTATGGATGTAATGTTCTCATTTAAATCTTCTAAAATTGTGGACAATTAGAAGCCCATTGTCTGAATGGCAAATGGCACTTCTCAAGGTGTTTGTCTAAAGTTTGCTTGATTTGTTTTAACTCATCCATTGAGTTTGCACCTTTGAGCAAGTTGTCAACATAAGAACCTTCCTTGATTGCCCTGGCTAATGAGTAAATTTTTGTCAGTTTTTACAGGTAAGATTCCGTGTGAAGCCCGAAACTTCCCAAAAGAGGTATGCGGTTGCAGTTTTGAATCGAAAGCTTCTTTTGATATCCCAAATTTGACCCATCTCGAAGCAAAATACCAAATATTTAGGGTATCCGACCGAGTATTGAACTTTAATCGGCTAAAATCTTTCGGCATTACGTTCGACATCCCCTATTTTTTGAAAGAATTTTTTTTTTATTTTTTGGAGAAAAAAAAATAATAATAGTAAAATTATGTTACTTCCAGGTACAGTAATAATAATATTAATTTTATTTGATATTACCCAACATTCATAACTTAATATTTCACTTTATTTTCTAGTCCCTTTACCATATTCAGTATAAAATTAAACAAACAAAAAAGTTTAAAAATTGCACCAAACCTAAATAGTTGAAATATTAATATATAAGTATAAATTTTACATGAATAAAATAAAATTTTTCAAATACCTTTACCTTTGTTTCGTATATGTGAGATTAAATTCTGAATTTCTCATATATACAATTATTAATTAGTCTATTAATTTAAATAGATTTAAAAAAAAATAATAATAATAATAATAACAATATTAATAAATGGTATATAATATGTGATATGTAGGTATTTATGAAATTTCTGATAAAATTAATTTTCAATAAAATGTATAAACATATGTCAATCAATATCAATAAAACATCAAATTTAATATTAAACTATATATTATTCCCTTTAATTAGCTTTTACTGAGATTAAAGCTTATTTACTCATATGTATTTATTTTACAGAAAACACGTAAAGCTCTACGAATGAAAAAAGTATGGTTTAGATTTAGTAGAAAGCCTTTTTTCAAATAATGTCAGCCTACAAAAACTGGATACTGCTGAAAATTTTATTTTATAAGATTTCGTTTATTGTGATAATTATTAATTATCTTCTATCATGAATACAGAACAACTAAAATGTCTATCAGTATATATAATTTAAATTTTAAATGAAAATTTATACTTAACTATAAGTATTTTCGATGTTATATTAAACTTTGAATAGTTTTGATGAGCAATCAACAAAGTAAATAGTTAAATGCAGAAAATTCAAAATTATTATACATATTTTATCTAAAAAATTATTTTAAAAAGTTGCTTAGATTGTCGATTAACGAATGAAATTCTATTCAATTTACCAAGAAAATAGAATATTTTATAAGGCCAAAAATTCACTCCATAAGAGCCATGTATTAAAAAGTAATATTTAGGAGTGATTAAATGACCTGTAAAACCATTCCTAAAATAGGAACCTAATTTACCAATCTAATTTTTTTCGTCAGTCTTATTACTGTCCTAAAATATTAGATAATATTTAAAATGGTTCATTTTGACTCTGCATACAAGCCACCATCAGCAAAGTATACTACTATACTTCTTTATATAAACCAATAGATGGTAAATTTTTTTCAAAACACATTTTTTGGTTGACTCGTTCTATATGCAGAGTCAAACTGAACCATTTCAAAAATTATCAAATATTTTAGGTCAGTAATCTAATAAGACTGATGAAAGAAACCCCATAAATTTTTAAGTATCAGTAATAATTATAATGTATTTTCATGTTCCATATTGACCAATGTAATCTATTTAGTTTTAAATTTATATTTTTAAAAATAAGTCAAGTAATTCATTAAAATAATAATTTAATTTACTGACGTTAATAAATAATAATATATATTCTTTATAATTTTTTTGGGTCAAAGCTAAAAAAAAAATTATTAGACTTCAAAGAATTATACATTGCAAAGTTTTTTTTTATAGTAATTATATACATATTTTTCTTAATTATTTAATGACGATAAATTTATAAGTTGAATTTTTTACAAAGCAAAGAAAAAAGTTGTGTGTTTTTTATTTAACATTTTTTTATATAAAAAACGACTTGAACTTAATTAATTAAAAAGACTTTTTTATGCCCTAAAGGAAAAAGTTTTATTATAAATTATTGTTTCTTTTATGGGCCTGTTGTACTCATTAATATGGAACATGTCTATAGGTCGGAGGTTGTATTTCAAGTATGTCTCAAGCATGTCAAAATTAAAATTGTGTAATAACAAATGCAAGTAATTGCGATTGTCGTGACTCATAGTTTGATGAAATGTCGAAATCGAAAAAGAATAAGATTCCCGTTACCTCTCCCAAAAAAAATCATTTATGCCAACTTAAATTTATTTTTCAAAATCTTTTTCGAAGACGCCCATAATCAAACTTTGAACTCGTTTTTCTCGAAACAAATTTTTAAAATCTTCGGCAAAGATTACGCAATAAATAATTCACCAATTTACTTTAAAATGGCTGAGCAACTCAAAAAATATATTTATTAAGGGATGACTTCAAGTTCTTTCTTTTTTGTTCACAAAAATTTTATATAGTTACTTTTGTTCTAAAATTATAGGAATTTTTTGGAATTTTAACTTTGCGTGGCCGTCATGTTTTTTTTCTCATCGTTGCAGTTACACTTATATTGTGCAGAAATGACGTCACGAAAAAATTCAAATTTTATTTCTAATAATTAATAAAAATATAAAACAATAAAAAAAACTTTCATACAAATATTTTTCTCACAATCATTATTTGAAAAACACCTATAATTCCCGTAAAAGCCTCCCTTTATTAAACGCATACAAAAAACTATAAAAATACCTACTTGGATCATGTTAATTAATAAATTTACAAAACAAATTACTTGATTTTATAAGATCCAATTATTTTCAATCTGCAGTACATTATGAAATATAAACCATTTAAATGATACTTGAACTTTTATAATTTTATTTTAGGTTAACAAGCTATATATATGGACCCGTCCAGGATAGAACGACTAACTAAAAAATAAAAAAATAAATAAATAAGTTTGTGAAACCACTCCTATGTTACGCTTCCTGATGTATGTATAATATTCAGTTGCAGCTGCTCCAAAGTTGAGTTTTTAAAATTTTTTGATTTCAGCTGCCCTGTTTCTGTTATCTGAAGTAACTCAAAATCATGAAACTTTTAACATACATATGATTAGAAAAAAATTTTCTTTTTACCTGTACTAATCAAAAAAAAATTTATTTTTATTTTTAGCGGATTCAATTTTACAAATTGATCGTAAATCAAGTTCGCCATCATAAAATTCGCTAAAATTTTCCTAGAATATTGGCCTATGTGTCAGTTTGTCCCGTTATATTCAAATGAGTGCCCACAATCATTATTTCAGTTTGCCAAAATCAGCCGTTGTATCCTGAACGTGCCCATATATATATTTGTTTAAACCCTTGAAATTTATATTATACTCATTAATTTATGAGAAACATAAAGTTATTTTCATTTAATTACCAATTATTCATGTTAAATTTACTGTTTAAAAAAACTTTTTTCTATTTTATGCTAATTTTTTAAGTTTTTTATTTAATTTTTCTATATTTATGTCATCACTAAATCTATTCTTTTACTGCATCCATACATAAAAAACATTTTTTATTTTTTTTTCGAATAAGAAGCACAGAATTCCCAGATGCAATTTATCTAACATTCGATTAACTGAACGAGTAGTATGCATAAAAAAAAGGGGACACATACATATATTGACAATAATAAGAGATTACACCGATTTTATTCAGTGTTGGCAATCACTCTTTTATCGATGTTACTATACTCTACACATTTTTTTTTTGTACATACAATTGAAAGCTTTTCTCTCGATTATGTCAAAACGGAGAACCACGTTACGCTTTTTTTTTTTATTTTTATTCTATACAGGATGAATGAAAAAAAAAAAAAATTGTTGTAAAGATTTTTTTTTATTATTGAAATTCAATAGATAATGCATTTTTTTATATTGGAATTTTAATTAAATTTTTTTATAAATTTTTAAGATATAAATTATTTATGTAAATAAAAATTTACATTTTATAAAAATTCTATTAATACGTGATACTAATTTATATTAAAAAAGGGTGTTAAACCGATAATAGTAAAAATTCAATTTGATATTAACCCTTTTTTTTTGAGAAATAATCCTGTCAATCTAAAACAGTGCATCCGTAAAATTACTTCACGTCAATAAGAAAATTATTATAAAAATATTTTTATCGATTCAATTACTTTTTTATCTATTAAAATTACAAGAATTCCAATTTTGGAAAAATATTTTCTAAAAAAATTTTTTAATAAATTTTTTTTTTTCTCTATTTTTTATTAAAAAAATTATCATTAAAAATTTATAGATAGTAAAATCTAAATCTTTGTTTATATATATAGGAAAATACAGGGTGGGATGTGAAAATACGAGTAAAAACTACGCATGCGCTAATCCCAGGGGCCGGTTATACCAGACATATCGGGCAGTGTCAGTACACTGGGAGCCCGGTAACTTTCATCTACTCTTCGTGTATCTATGAAAGTTTAGCCCGGGTATTTAAAAAATACTTTTTTTCTTCTCTTACTCTTTCTTTCACTCAGTTCTTTTGTATTTTTACTTTTTTTAAGTTAAATGCCATATGAACATTTGAGGAGAATATAAACATACGCTGTGTATGTACTTGTTATTTTGCGAATGCACTGGAAGGAAGAATAATAAAACTGTGTTTTGATTTTTGTTTTTGAAAGTTAATTGAGTTTTTTGTGAAAAATTAATTTAAGTGATTAATTATGTTTTTTTATAATTATGGTAAAAATTTATTATTATGTGTTGATTTGATTTAAGAAACAACAAAAAAATCAAGAAAATATGTGAACAGTGCTAAAAAGTGATTTTTTAAATAGTGAATAATTAAAACACACAAAAGTGAAAGTTTTAAATAATTTCCAAAAAAAAAATGAAAAAAAAATTTTTTATTTACTTTTATTTTTAATTAATTTTTATGTTAAATAATTAAAAAAAAAAAGTATAAAAAAAGAAATTATGCAAATTAAAAACAAAGAAGTCAAAAAAACATGAGGGCAAATACCTCTTTTATAAACAACTTTTTATTGTGCCTCTTATGCTGGCTCACGCTTAGCATTACCGGTAAGTATCACTCTTTTTTTTTAAAAAGGTAAATACACTAGTGACGTAATGAGATTTAGTATGAAAATTTTAGATATATATATAATTTCCGGGTCGCTAAGTCTTTCTCGTACTTTCCTCTCTCGCTCGCTCCTTTCTAACACTATATTCTCTTTTGTGTTACAATGAATTTCCTTATGGATGCGCAGCGAGAAAATTAATCCTTGAAAATTTTTGGGGCGTAGTCTTTAATTTTTTTTTTTTTTTTTTTTTTTTGGTCATTACTACAACTTTTTTTTTTTGTAAATATTTTTCTTTAAAAGTTTGATTTTTTTTTTTATTGAAACAGTTTATGAAAAAATTTTTTTAACGTATAAGTTTTTGAAGAAAAAAGTTGTATATAAGATTTTATAAAAACACACACACATTTATAGATTATTGGATATCAGTTATATTTTTTCTAAGTTTATATTTTTTTTTTTTCAAGTAGATAAAGTTTTTTTTATTTTAAACTTTATGTGTAAAAGAAAAAAAATTTTTTTACTTAATTAAAAATTGAATTATTTTACAAAAAGAAAAATATTGATTTAAAGTAAATTAATTAAAAAAAAAGTCTTATAAAAGTGAAAAAAAAAAAAAGATAAATTAACAAAAGCACTTTATTTTTAACGTTAAAAGTAATCAAAGAGAAAACTGATATTGTTGATGAAAAAAATAAAAAACAATTCAATAACAAAAAAGAATTCTCTTTTATTTTCTTAATCATGTATTTTACTTTAACTTTGATTGAAAACATGCGTCTGTTTATGACATGAAGCAACTGTTATTGTAATGTATTTCATTTTCTATTATTTATTAAATTTTATGTTTGTATATAAAGTTAGAAATAAGTTAGTTTGTTGCTCTAAATTCATAACAAACTTGGATTGATAATTTATGGATATTTGAATAAATATTCGATCTTAAACTTTTTGATTATAAACATTGACTTATACATAAGTTAACGGTTTTAATCAAAGTTTATTATGTAATTTTATATTAAATTAGTCTTTATCGATGGCTGACCAAATATTAAAAAGTTATTTAATATTATAATAGTTGAATTTGCAAAAAAACTTACAAGGGGAGTGGCAACTGTTTTTGAAGTCGATTTGCTTCTAACTTTTAGAACAGGTTATGGTCGTTGAAAAAACATCCTCCATACCCTAAGTTTACTGAAATGGGCCTCCTGGATCCACAAATTAGACTCCCTAGCAGGGTTCTATGCTATAAGATAGGGATTCTTAGGCTATGTTCTAAATAACGCTGCTATCTCATATCTCAAATATTTAATCTCATTTTAGTCTCATTTTTTGTGTGTAAGCGTCAGCTTTTAATGTCCGTAAATCACATTTTTTTATGAATAATTCTCATACCGTTATAGTCAGTAAACCAAAATGACCAATTTTGAAATGACTGCAAAATTTGTAATTTTTAACGAAAACAACTGAAGCAAAATGAACAAGTAAAAAACTTTTGAAAACTAAGAGCTTGAAAAATATTTATCAGATCTATTAAATCCATTTTAGTCAAAAATTACATTACAAAAATTAATTTGGTAGCCATTTAAAAATAGGCCATTTATGGCCTATTGTGGCCATTTAGTTTACTGACTATAGTGGTAAGATAATTACTGTTAAAAAAATGCGTTTTACAGACAATAAAAGCTGACACTTAAAATGATGCCAGCTGGAAGGAATTCAGTTGAGATACAAGGTAGCAGCGTCATTTATAACATAACTATAGCCTTAAAACCCCTTTCTTGTAGCATAGAAGCCTGCTAGGGGGTCTAATTTCTAGGCCCAGGAGGCCCATTCAAATAAACTGAGCCTATGGGGGACATTTTCAAAACTACCTAATTAATACTTTACAAAACTTTGATATTAAATTATTACATCTTACAGTGCTTAACTGTTATTGTTTAAAACAACTGTAATGTTTGACTAAACACGTATTTTTTCACTTACTAATAGAAAACTCCAAACATTTGGCCATTAATTATTATCTTCTAGTCCGAAATCTAAAACACATATTTTTTTCAACCAATTATAGGTGCATATACAAAGACAATTAAGCAAACGTGTGAAAATTCACATTCGTATACAATTTTTATCAAGGCTTATTCTGACTAAATTCTGATTCTTCCACTTAAATAAATTTTAAAGACAACATAAAATATAACAATACATTTCATATACTTTCAAACAATTCCATACAGTTTTTGATTAAAATTTCTCCCTTTAAATAAACAAACTAAAAGGACTACTTATTTACTACAGCCAAACATAAAAAATTAATTAAATCTGTTTTCTAACTAAATACTTTTTGAAATCCTACGTAATAAATTTTTCAAATAAAAAAAAAAACTTTTCTTCGTCTGACCAAATATACGTTTTTTCACTTAATCATACAAAACAAACAAATTATTTTATATAAACAAGGACAGAAATTTTCATTAATTATGAATACCCCAAATTTTTTTATATATGTATGACTAAATCAGTTCTATACTACTGAATACTAAAAATAATTAAATTTTCTGATTTCATTTAGCACATCCTATAAATATAGCTTTTAAATTTACAAATATAATTTTTGAATATATAAAAAAATAATAATTTAATTTTATTTAAAATGTTTAATAAAAAATTTTATTTTAAAAATATGATTTTATAAAATTTACCACAAAAAAAAAATTTATTATTTTTATTATAATAAATTTTTACTTTAATAAAACTTTTTTAATCCTTTTTTGTAATTCTACAAGCTTACTCATTTAATATGAAGATTATATAAAAAAAACACAGTTAATTTTTTTTTCTGTGTAAATGTAAAATAAATTGTAGAAAAAAAACAATTTAATTTTAGTAAATCAACTAAAAAGCTTACAAAATCCAAATAGATAAACTTCTTTTTAACACCATAAGTACCCAAAAATATAGTTTATCAAACTTTTTTATATTGGAAGTTTTGAAAGAATTAATCAGTTTTTTATTATAAAACAGAGTTTTAGTGTTTAGGAGAAATAACTTTTAAAATCGTAAAACTGAAAAACATCCACTACTTTCACGAGCAAGATGAGTTACGAAATTCGCTAAAACTGGTATTTTATTTAAACTAAATTCTCATTCCAGTTTTATAACTTAGAAGTTCAGAAGCAATACTGTAAATGGAATATAAAATAATTATTTTTTTTGAAAATGAGGAAAGTAAATGATTTTTTCATTGGGTGTAGAAATAGGATACGAGTTTTCAAATTCGCAATACACCAAGAAACCGTTACTTTAAAGTAATCTATTCCCGACTGTAATTTACAAAAACTTTTTTAATTGTATTTTATGAAATTTTATGCATTAGAGTTTCTCACAAGTGAAAATTAAATATGGTTTTTTTTCAAATTTTTGTCATAGAGTTAAAACTGAACACTTAAATATCAAAATAAAAATTAACACAAAAAATATAAAATATATGTTTAGTTACGTGTTAGAACCGCCTATAGGTTAGGCAATCTAAAAAAAAAATAACTTATGTTCGATTACCGGACTTAATACTGTCCCATGTATTACTTTTATTTTCAATAGAGAGTTTTTGAAATCAAATGACGAAGTTTCAGTGCTCAAAGGCCACAGTAAACTAGTTTAAAGTTCCTATATAAAATTCAGGCAACTTTTAACTTCTAATCCTACAGCTGTGGAAGATCCCTAGAGATATTCAAAAGATTATTATACATCATACTTCGTCCTTTTTTGTGAGGTTATATATCGTTTAAAGCCTGAAAACACTCGAATAAATTCTGCAATTACAGTTTTAGATTGAAAGCTTTCTTGGCTACACGAAATCCGACCCAACTAGAATATTCAGGTAACTGCACACCCTTATTAGATGCATTCTCTTAAAACTATAATTACCCTCTTTGTTTCTCAAACAGAGTATAAAGAAAGCCTTAAATTAATGTGCAGGAAAGGTAAAGAGGAAGACTATAGGTAAAGCATTGCTCTTTTTGACCTTACATAAAAAATGGCTATTAAATAGACTTTTTATGAATACGCTTTTTGTTTTGAAGGATAATTTTGGCTTTAATTATGAAGACTACTGAGTTAAATGAATTTAATGACTTTAAATTTTATCATTTAACATATAATATCAAGACCAAATTAATTAAAATGCACCAATAATTTCATAATCAAAATTTAACACGGAGCTTCTTTCAGATACACAAAAGCTTTTGATATACGAAACTTTGACTGACAGTAACCTTATAACATTGACAATTAAAAAATAAATAAAAATCAAATTTTTATTTTTAAATAAAACATTAAATAACCGTAAAATTACTATTTTTATAAAATTAAATTTATAACATCATTATTTTCAAATAAATTCATTGAAAAAAAGAAGTAATTATTTTATATATAAAATGAGTTTTTCATTTCACGCACAAGTAATTTCAAAGTTACACGAAACCTCATTATGGACCTTATTAACATTTGAATAGAAACGATTACTATTATATTATTTCTATTCCATATAAAACTAACTGCTAAAGTACTCATTGACTTTTAATGTATTTTAATAAATTATATATATAAGTGTGTTTATGACAGTATTTTTTTTTTAAGTTAATTATATAAAAATTAATTTAATAATTTTTTTAATTGGGTCTTTTAATTAATATTTTATTTATTTTTTATTTAATTTTAAAGCTTTAATTATTATTTTTGATGAATATTTTATGATTTTGGAAAATATCGTTAATTAAAAAAATTATATTTTTATTAAATTAACCTGGTTTTTTTAATTATTTTTTTTTTTAGATTAACATTTTTAAATTGCAAAATTGAAATTACAATTTTTACGGTTACATTGATTTTATATGTATAATTTTCTTTGATTATTCAAATTTACATTTATATTATTTTAGTAATATTAGATCAATATTTATTATCCAATGGTAAAATAACTCTAATACTTATAAGTTTTTAATCTGACAAGTTTGATTAATTGGGATTCGTTTAGTCAAATTGTGAATGTAATAGTATTGCATTTATTCAAATTAACTCTTTCTCTCGGACTTTGTTTCAGTGACGTTAAATTGATGTATCCGGGTGTCATTTACTGTTTATTACTGTCGCTGTCCGTTTATGGCAGTTTTTCGAGTCTCAAATTATTGATTTTTCGAAAATATACCAATAAATAAATTTTGTAGAAGAATTAATTTTGATTTAAAAATTTAGAGCACTTTAAAGTATAGAACATGGAGGATTTCGAAATTTTTTTTACTACAGACTAAATTTTGTTTAAATATTTTTTTTTTGCAAATAATTACTTAAGAATTTTTTATTTATTTTCCTTTTGATGTCCCTAGAGTTTATTATTGTGTACCCAAAAACTCATCTGAACTGATTTTTGGGCCTCTAGAAACCACTGCTGACTTACGTCCAGACGCTACTCCTATAAGTTATGTGTTTATGGGAGATTGAAAAGGAAGAGGTAATTGGATGTAATACCTCTTTTTTTTCATGAAAATACTAATATCTAGAATTATCGTTTTTACTCGATATCTTGAATCTGATAATTAAGTTTTCTCAAATTTTTTATCACCCAAAAATACAAAAAATACCAAATTTTTTTTTTCTTTTTGAACGTAGTACCTAATTTTTTTATATGGAAGTACTAATTTTAGAATGAGTAATGTCCCTTCTTTTTGAATTAACCAAGCACACACTTCTGAACTAAATAACCAGTAAATTATATATTAAACTACCAAATTAAATTACTATAAATACTAAAAGTCCTATTTTTTAAATTTCCTTTTTTTCATGAATAGTGAATATTTACGTTTATTTTATTACACCAAAAAAAACCTAATATACTTTCATATAAATTTTTACAATTTCCCCTTGCATATATTTATAAACTATATTCAAAATATCAATAAACCTTTTTACTAAATGAAATAAAATATTTATTTTTATAAAATATACTGATTTATTACAAAAAAAAAGTACTATTTGAAAATTTTAGGAAAAAAAAAATATATGAAATTTTTTTTACAACAATAGTTCAACTATACAATAATATAGACTTAACCTAGATAAACCAAATATCATGTCTTAAGAAAACTCTTAAAAGAGAATAGAAAAACTAAATATAAATAAACATAAAATTTTTTACAATAATATAACTTACTTATTCCATTAAAACGTATCTACTACAGAAACACGTAAAAGATAAGAGAGAAATTTTTTTTTAACGAATCAGTTGGATCGATGCCATGATTTTTTAATATATATGTTACATACCTTTTTATAAAATAAATAAGTGACGAAAGGAAATTGTGAGGAAAAATATATCTGACCGAAGCATCTTAAAAAAATATATAACAAAAAGGTTAAGATAAGAAAGATAATAAAGAAATCAAATTTAATCTTATCGAAAAATAATCTGTATTGCAATTTTTTTTTTATTTACATTTATAATTTAACTTGATTTTTCTTGGTAAACATTTTTTTTTTAATTTTTTAGTAAAAATAATTTAATCGAATTCATTTTGTATGTTACCAAGTTCAAAACCAGGATTTGCTGTTCCAGTTTCTTCTCTGTATTTTTCCTTTGTTTGATGAGAACTGTAAATTTTTATTATTGATAATTTTTTTGAAGAATTAAATACATGATTCAGTGTAAATTACCTGCTGATACAAGGAAACCACCAGAAATTTTGTTCTCTACCAAAATCGTTACCTTCTTGTAAAGACTCTGGTAACTCTTGACCCAATGTTTCTGGTAATAAAAGTAGTAAACAAGCATTAATTAGGGCCAAAGAACCAAGTACAAGCAATGGAAGAAAACTTGCAAAGTGAGCCTAAAAAATTCAACAATTACTAAAAGAATCAATCAAAAATATTTTTTGAAATTCAAGATTACGAATGTTTTCTTTATACCAAAAAAATAATATACGGGCTGGTCATATGCCCAAGGTACCCAATAATATGAATAAGAGAAACTCCTTGTGCTCTCACAACAGTGGGCAATAATTCTGGTGCATATTGAAAACTAATATTAGTTGTTACGTTTATGCCAAAACGAGCTAATACAACCATTGTTACTCTTGGCATGCCTGTAAATTAAAGTGCATTGTTCAATTTTACAAATGTAGCTTTTAAAATATTTTTTAATCACCTGTTGGCATTAAAATGGCTAACCACGAAAATAAAGCAGAAAATGACAATGAAAAAAAATTCATCCATCGTCTTCCCCATCGATCCATCAAAAGTGCGAGTACTATTGCAGCTGGTAATTCAGACAAACATGCTATTGAAAAAGAAATAAAAACATTAGGGTGTAAAAGCTTCATGTTCCAAACATGACCATCAAATACCGCAACGTTTAGAGTCCTGTAAAATTTATTTTAACCAAAAAATTATTTTCAAGAAATATTTTAAAAATAAAAATTATTAATTAATGTTTACCAATAAGTTATGAGAATTACAGTGATGCAACCAAGTCTCGAATATTTAAATAAATCAAGTACTGTATAGTTCTTTTTTTTCATATCTTTGTTACGCATTAAATTACAAGTTTTCTTAAATTCTTCATAAACTTCTGGCTTGACAACTTTTTTATTAACTTTTTCGAATTTCTTTAACATCTCAATTGCTTTATCAACTTTTCCTTGAGTTATGTACCATCTAAAATAAAATTTAATTAAGACGAAATAGTATTTTAAGTATCAAGAGTAAGAAATTTTTAGTGCTAGTGTTTATGCTTGAATCTAAAATTTATTACTCATAAATGGAGCACAAAAATTCCATGCCAAGTTTAACGCACGAGATTTACGCCTGGAAGGGCAAAAAAGTATTAAAAAATGATTGAAATTTACCTAGCACTTTCAGGTACTATCCATGGAGTAATAAAAGCAACAACCAAAGGAAGAGATGTTACAATAGTAAATTTCTTCCAATCTGCAATCCAATATGCTATCCATGGTAATATACTTGATGCAACAGCAAAATAAATACCAAATGATAAGTTTACAAATAATGTCCGATATTTTACTCCAATATACTCAACAACTAAAAAAAATTTTATAAAAATATTGTTATAAAAGTAGTATTGGTTAAATTAATTAATAAGTCAGAAATACCGATAATAAAAAGAATATTAAAACAGTTATCAAAACAAGTTCCAACAATAAAACGACATAAGGTGAATGACCAAAAGCTTCCAGTAAAAGCTGTTGCTATCGAGCCGAAAAACCCTACTCCATTACATATTACAAGAGCAGGTAATCTGCCGTAATGATCAGCGATATAACCAAAAATTAATCCACCAAAAACACTTCCAAAGAAAAATGCTGATTGAGCTATTGAGCCAAGAAATGTTTTATCACATACCCATTCAAGCTGAAAAAAATGTATAATAATTTGTGTATTTTATTTCGTTTTTTGGGATAATTAATTATTTTTAATTAAGATTTTATGCATTTTGATAATTAGTTTTATAGTATTCTAGATTCTTTTTCAAATATTTCCATTTAATTAATTAACATTGACAACTGTTATACACAAGAGATTCGCCATGATACTTGTCGTGTATGTAGATAGAATAAGGTACCAAGAGAATATCAATCAATTAAGATAAAACATGACCATTTACAATCAATATAATATTTTAATGAAATAATATTTAAAAATAAACAGAATATAATATTTCAATATTCATTTGCAAATAAACAAACCTGAGCAGCAATAGAATCGTAAGAAATAACTGTCTTATTAAAAGTCCAACCATTTAAGCACTTAATAATTGGCCTTGAAGATCTTGATAAGTTATGATAATTTTCAAGAATTTCTGAATAATTAACATCATACATATAACATCTAGAATGTGATAAACCTTCTGTTGCAACTTCCTCTAAATTTCCTAATATTATTTCATTTCTTGTTGGAATGGATAATGAAATTCTAAAAATATATTTTATTACATAAATTTCGTAAATTTTCTTCGCTTTCAAAAATTTAACTTTTTTTCTCGCAATTAAAATGAATTTTTGAGGTTATATAAGTATCTTCATAACATTTTATTATTCCAGCATGTGTAAATGTCAAAGCAGGTAGTGGGGGTCATTAATTAATTGTTTGTTAAGTTTTAAATAACATAATTTAATACTAGCCAGTACGATTCAATTAAAACTCCGTTTCAATGCCATAAATATTTAATCTCGTATAGTATGGTTTGTAAACAGTAGCATGGGTCCTTAATTTTGCAAAGTGTATTTCAGCGATTCATTTAACATTATTAATTTTCTACTTAAAAAATCACATTTCTAAACAATGTATACTTTCGTAAATTTATATTTTCAATTTGAAAATTAAGTTTTGACAATGTTCTTATATACCTTCACAAAATTATTTCATTTGCGAGAAAATAATTAAGAGCCATGAGACGACCTGATTTACTTAGAGTAAATATTTTCTCGCAAACGAAATGATCTTGTGAAAGTATATAAACTTATCGAAGGTATCATTGAAGCACATTATGCAAAATCAGTTTACTCAAAAAAATTATTTAAAATGAATAAAAACTACTGTCTACTCTCTGCGAATTACTGTCCCCTGCAAATAGATCTTTCTAAAGAAATGTTGTTTCAGGTTACTCAATATTTTGTATAATTTACTTTTTTTTACGCGAAGAATTATCTGAAATTTACTGAATCGTAACAATTGTGGGCATAGGAACTCAGTCAAAATAGTGATTAGTAGTAGATTTGCGTTTAAAATTTAAAATTATTTTGAAATTATTTTAACAGAACAATCATAGCAATATCTTTCATTAGTAACCCAGCAGCTGTAGGTTATTTCAGATTAACAAGAATCCCCCGTTCGTTGTAAGCACAAGTAGCGAATTAAAATAAATTCAAAATAACAATTTTATTTTAAAAAACTTACTTTTCATGGTCTGTAAGATTCAGATTATCCAATTCTGGTACATAACACCAATATTCTTCAGGCAATAAAGTGATAAAATATTGTGAAAAATACAAAAATGCATAAACCACTGTAAAAGGTAGAAGCAAAACGAATAGAAAAGCTTGATACATTCCAGCTTCACCCACATATGGTAACATGTCATCAAAATTTTCAATTTTTGGCTTCTTTTCATCGCCTTCCATTGTTGAATTGGTATCCATAATTTATAGATAAAATAATTTTAAATAATTCACTAAAAAATTGCTAAATATTTCCTTTGCATAATGATATTTATAATATTTTTTTTGTCACCAAGTAAAATTGGTGACTTGGTAATGAATTTCTAAGTATTACATTTAAATTTTGTATTATATAAAAACTACAAACTACTATTGAACTTTATTTTTAACAGTGAGTTCGTATACTGTTTAAAAAAATTTTATGTGGATAAACTGCATTAAGAATTGATTAATAAAATCTTTTTATATGATTTCAGATTAGATAATTTTTGCTTTCTTTTTTAACACTTCAGCTCCAAACAAACAATATAGATAAGAAAATAATAAATTATTTTTTTTCAACATTTTTTCAAAATTTTTCAAAAAAACATTTAGCATAAAATAAAAACATATTTTTTCCATAAAGCTAAAACTTATTGATTAAAATTACGTAGTCTCAAAATATTATACTTTCCTGCTTTCTACTTTCTAGTTTAATGTCTCTCTGGCTATTAGTTCCAAGTCGTTGATTGATAAAATAAATAATATTAATTTAATTAATTAAATGATAAGAACAGTATTCTATAAATTCAAAAAATTAATTTTTAAAATATTTTTCACAAATTTAATGATAAATATCTTTTAATTTTACTAATTTACATTTTATGTTTCATTACTGATGCAGTACTTCTGCATAAAGAACAAATTCAAACTTAAATTCAGGCTTCGGTGTGTATATTTTATCAAATAAATATTAATATTTTTTATTAACTCATTAACGCCGGGGCGGAGAGTTTTGGAAATGAGCAAAAATAAGTATATTTCTTTATAGATAGGTGGCTAAAAAGTTTATCCTTCTGATAAAATTTCATGCTCTTTCAGAATCTGACATTAGTTTTCACCTATAACCCTTAAAAATACCCTAAAAACTGGGGTGAAAGGGGTAGGTCAGGCATTATTAGAAAATGTTTGGAAAAATCAATGAAAAAATTTCGCTTAATTAAAGCAAATACTTGATATTTCAATCTGGGTATTTAGTTTTTAGGATACTCGTATGATTTTTTTCGGATGTCTCTAACCACATAATATATTTCCAACAAAATTTTTTTTACATTTTTAATTTTTAACGAATTTCCGATCTTGCTTAAAGATTCAAACAGTTAAAACAGCTCGCTTTTAAAAAAATTGCTTGAAATTTCAAGCAATACAACCTAAAAGTGCAGTATTTAAACTAAATTAATTAAATCAAATCTACTTTGTTAAAAAAGCTATTCAATTTCATGCTCTTTCAGAATCTTACATTAGTTTTCACCTACAACCCTAAAAAATACCCTAAAAACGGGGGTGAAAGGGGTAGGTCAGGCATTATTAGGAAATGTTTGGAAAAATCAATGAAAAAAGTATCCAATTTTATTCAAAAATGTTTGAAAATAATATTTTTTATGTAAATTAAAGTAAACTTCGTATACATTGAAGTCTCATACATTTTTGCCCTATTTATAACCTTTAAAAGGTGGATAGGGGTGGTACTCCAGTCAAAATACGGGTTTGGTTGTATTATCATTGGTGAAAACCAGATTTGCTCTGATATATGTTTTTTGGGTCGCTGAAGACGAAAATCGGGGTAATTTGGCAGAGAAATTGGGGCTTCACCCTTAAATTTGCAAAAACTACCCCCAAAAAGGTGTTTTTTTACATATTCGCATTTTGAACACTCAGATTTGCACCATACGGGTTTTCTGGGTCGCTGATCAATAATTTCGACTTCTTTTTTATAAATAATTAAAATTTTACCCCTAAATTGGTTAAAACTACCCCTGAAAAGGGGGTGTTTTTTTATTTTCGTACTTTTAGCATCCAGGATATGCCCATATAGGTTTTTTGGGTCACTAATCTAGAATTTCTATTCCTTTATCATAAATATTTAATAATTCACCCTTAAAATAGCTAGAACTACCCCTAAAAGGGGTGTTTTTGCTATATTTGCACTTTGAGCGTCCAAAGTACGCTCTTTTACGTTTTTTGGGCCGGTAATAAAGAATTTCAACTTCTTTTTCATAAATAATCAATACTTCACCTTTAAAGCAGCTAAAAGTACCTCTAAATGGGGTGTTTTTGTTATTTTCGCACTTTGAGCGTCGAGGATATACCCATACTAGGGGCATTTTTAGCTATTTGATGGATGAAATATTGATTATTTTTGAAAAAAAAGCCGAAATTCTTGATTAGCGGTCCAAAAAACGTGTAAGTATGTACATTGGACGCTCACAGTGCAAAAATAGCAAAGACACCCCCTTTTCGAGGGTAGTTTTAATCAATTTAGGGGTGAAATTTTAACTATTCATGAAAAAGAAGTCAAAATTATTGATCAGCGACCTAAAAAACCCGTATGGTGCAAATATGAGTGCTAAAAGTGCGAATATGTAAAAATAAACCCTTTTTGAGGGTAGTTTTTGCAAATTTAAGGGTGAAGCCCCAATTTCTATGACAAATTACTCCAATTTTCGTGTTCAGCGAGCCAAAAAACCTATAGTAGAACAAATCTGGTGTTCGCCAGTGATAATACAACCAAACACGTATTTTGACTATAGTATCACCCCTATCCACCTTTTAAGGGTTGTAAATATGGCCAAAATGTATAAGACCTCAATGTATACGAACTTTACTAAAATTTACATAAAAAATATTATTTTCAAAGATTTTTTAATAAAATTGGATACTTTTTTCATTGATTTTTCCAAACATTGCCTAATAATGCCTGACCTACCCCTTTCACTCCCGTTTTTAGGGTATTTTTAAGGGTTGTAGGTGAAAAATAATGTCAGATTCTGAAAGAGCATGAAATTTTACTACAAGGATGAACTTTTTCGCCACTTATTTATAAGGGAATACTTATTTTTGCTCATTTCCAAAACTCTCCGCCTCGGCCTTAATGAGTTAAAATTTACATTTTAAATTTCTTTAAGAATTATTTAAAAATTTACTCCACTTTAGGGGTTGTTATCTCATTTCGTAGAGGTGGTAGGTAAAATGTAGCCTAAAATATACAGTTTTTATTACCGAAAAATTAAAAAGTGTCAGAATTGTCAGTTGGGTATTCACTTCACATTATCTTATAATAAATATTTTAATTTTGCAAATAAAATAATTAATCTGTACAAATTTTTAGAATAGATTAAGAATTACAAACTATCAAGTAATCAATTATGTTTTATTATCATCAATTATATTTTTTCATCATTTAAATTCATTTGTATATCAGATAAGCAGTTGAAAAAAAAATAATTACTTGCAAAAATTTCTTCCTAAGAATTGTTAAAATTATAATTCTTTTTAATACTTCTAAGTACTATCTGAAGGCACTTGAAAGTCTTTTTACTTCTTATGGAACCAAAAATTTGCTCCATAAGTGCCAATTTATTACCGTTCTTAGAAGTGATTTTTGTCATGTTTTTTTAGAAAATAAAAACATTTGTAGAGTAGTGTTTAGAAACAACAAAATTATTTTGATTTATTCTCTGCAGTCTATGGTCTTACCTATTAAATAAAGTAAATATAAAGACAATTAACCTGCCTGTATATCAAAGTATTATTTATGAATTTATAAAATTAAGCTTTAAATAAGCAATTTTGAGGATGAAAAAAAAATTTTATGGTTGATATTAAAATATAATAATATTATAAAAATTTTTGGTTTTTTTAAGTTTTTACCGGAACCTTTCGGAAAGAGAAAAAATTTATCAGTATATAAAAATGGTAGGTAGTTATTGAACATTGGAAATGTAAATTTTAGGTTATGAATTTGAAAAAAAAACTTGTACTGCATTTAAAATTTTACATATTTGCAAATATAAATCTAACCTAATATAATTCGGGAATAAATATGATGTAAAATATATTAAAAATGGGATTTCAGAAAATAGTTTTTGGATCTGCAAACCCCGTTTGGGGGAGGGGCAAAACATATTTTTAAATAAATTTACGTGTATTTTATATGGCAGTCCAGAAATAATCAGGGGAAGAACGCTTTAACGTATAAAGGGTAATATTAAAGTAAAAAAATTTTGCTTCTCCTACGCAAGGCAATATAACATCAAAATTTTTAATTCTTGGCTCTTTTCTCATCCTTTTCATCATCTCCATTTTTAGAATTAGCATACATAATTGACTACAAAGTTAAATTTGAATCAAGCCACCACTTTAGTTTATTACTTTTAATAAGTTAGTTGAAAAGTGTATTAAATAATTAAAATCAAGTGAAATTTTAAATATTTTAATGATTTCTGCTTTGTTTTTTGTATTCTTGATATCAAACACAGAAATAAAAACGTGGAATATTCAAAAACAAGTTGATATATTTTTTTTTTTTATTATTTATACTTGAGACTCCCAAAATTGATGCAAACAGATAATTATTTTATTATAAATTTTGCAAACTAATAAAAATTATGTAATATGTGTATATGGGCATATCTATTACTTTTCATTCAAAAATTTGCGCACGCATGCCACTGATTGGGCTAAAAATTTCAGATCTTGTTTTGGGTCATAAAAAACTCAACAAGCCGGATTTTTAGCCTACTAGAACAATATGAGGCCAAGTTATGACCTCTAAAAGGTCCTAAAAAAGGCCTTTTTTAGCCCATTTTTGAAATTTCACCATTCCCTTATTAATCAGTCAATCTACTTCCGGTCGCATTTTTTTGGTATAAGCTTCAACTTATAATATAAAATTTTATAGCCAATTTTATATTATTTTATAATTTAATTTAATTTTATCTGATAGATTTTATCTGGCAATAAAAAATGTAAGATGATTGATACGTAAAAAAACAGGAATAACAAATTGGCACCGAAACCGGAAATCTGTATAAAACTACTTTCGGTTGGTCGCAAAATTTTGTGTTCAAAATATAAAACGGCTTATTTAATCCAGAGGTAATCTTGTAGGTCGCATTTGAATGGCTTTGAGTAGCAAAAAATTTTCCGACCTACCGGAAGTTGTTTTATAAAGATTTCCGGATTTGGCGCCAATTTGAAATTCCTCTTATTTACGTTTCGGTCATCTTACATTCTTTATCGCCAAGTAAAATCTATTAAATAGGATCTGAAATTTTGAGCCCAATCGGTCACATGCGTGTGCCCACTTTAGTATGAAAATTAATGGATATACCCGTATATATTAATCAGGCAATTATTTAAAAAAAATTTGGATTCTTAATTACCGGAAAAAATTACAAGCATAATTCAATAAGTTTTGAAATTATCATATTTTATTAAATAATTAAATTTATCGAAAGTGATTAATCGGTAAATAATAATTTAATATTTATCTTATTTGAAAGTCTGCGACCTTATTATTTATATTACATCATCGATAAAATAAAAGTTTATATGAAATGTTTTATTTATTTAACTTTCTTTATCAATATTAATTTTTCAATAAAATACTAATATAAAAATTAATAATGGTGTTCGTACAAACATCATATATTTTATTTATTTTATTTTTTAAGGTAGCAACTTTTTTAGGTACTATTGCACTTGTTAAGTATGTTTTTATTTACAATATTCGTAATATCTCAGACACTGCATTAAATATGACCAGAATTTTATACAAAGAAAAATTTTTTTTTAATTTTCATTTCTTTTTTTTTTTTTATGTACAAAAAGCGCCGAAGTTGAATGCTTGAAAATTATCTTGCTGCATGGTAGTTTCCAAGGAAGAGACCATTGTAACTTAGGTTTTTTGGTTTGTCAATTACTAATTTTTTTGTCATTTTTCCTGTATCTCAATTTAGGTCAATTTTGGCCAATTTTGTTATTGTTTCAAGTCCTGTAACAAAATAATGTAATCCTAACCACTTGATGCTTGGATAACGATTTTTTCTGCTCTAGCCAATTTTAGGATATTTTGGCCATTATTTTAATGTTCCAAGTCAATGGGCTTTAATAGAATATGCAACCAAATTTCGGATAAAAGGCCTTGTCAAAGGTTATGATTAATTTTTTTGCTACTAGAACACGAAACACTAACAGAGTGGCCAAAAATACCCTAAAATGGGTTATTGAGAAAAAAAGATAAATTTATTTAAAAAGACCAAAATTTTCGTTATTTGCATACCAGAAAACGTAATTTGGATAGAATAACTTTTTTATTGTTATGAGTACTCTGAACAAAAAAAAGCAAAAAAATATTAATTTTTCAAATTATATCAAGTTTAATAGTACCAAAAACTTTACTTTTATTAGTATTAAAACAAAAACAATATTTATACAAATATCTTTAAAAATTTGTACAGCTACTTTTTTATTGATTTTATATTTCATTACCTTATTTTTATTTACATTAATCATGTGCTTTTTTTACTTTTAATATTATGTAACTGATAACTTATTTAATTTGTTGTATAACAAAATTTATCTACCATCTATAAGATTTTAGATTTACTAAAAATATAAATTAAAAATCTGCCTTCGGCAAAGATATTTTTTTTTATCATATACTAATTTTATTTATTAAATACTTGAAGCCCCAGATTTTTAAAACTTATTTTATTTTCTTCATATAAGATCTGTAAAAGCAATATTTTAATAAGATTATATCAAAATAACATCCTTTTTATTTAAATATACTGTTTTACCCTCCCCCCCACCCCAAAAAAAAGCGTTTTGCCAGCCCAAAAAATTTTCTGAAATCGTGGGCACAAAAAATTTTGTTCTATGCCGAAATTATTACCTTCTTGTAAAGATTTAGGTCAATTTTTGGTTAAGAGTTTCAGGTAATAATAATGACAATAATGGACTAACTATAGTTAAGTACTAAGTGCTAACAATGTAAGTAATGATGAATAATTGGCCTATAAAATTACAAAATTTATAGTAAACCTTAAATATAAAATATTGAGTGTATTAGTAAAAATAAAATATCTATATCATTAAAATTTAAATATTACTCATAAATACTTCAATCCCAGATATACTTAATTTAAATAACTCTTACTAAATAAATGATGTGCGGGACCAGTCATTTACGCTAAATAACCAATACTGTGAATAAAAGATACTCCTTGTACTCTTACAACTTTCGTTAACAATTCTGTTGTAAATTAAAAACTAATTTTTGCTGTTTTATTTACTCCTAAACGTGCTATTATTGCCATTGTCGTTGCTGGTATGCCTTAAAAATTTCAAATATTTGAGCAAAATAAGCAAAAATTAAATCACCAAATATACTTCCAAAGAAAAATAATGATTTGGCTATAGCCATTATAATAGAAATTAAAATGAAAATTATTTCCCCAAAAATAATTATTAATTAAAATTGTAACAAATCTCAGCTGAAACAGAAGTGTAAAGAATAATTGTTTTATTAAAAATCCATTCATTTGTAAATTTTATAATTTACCACGAAGAATCTGGTATTTTAATGCGACTACTAAGAATTTCAAAATAATTAACGTTATAAACGTAAAATCTAGAATATGAAATAGAACTTTCCGTTGTAAATTCATCAAAATTTCCTAGTATTATTTCATATTTTCTTCAAATTGACAAAGACATTCTGTAATATGCAAATTGTTGAGGTTTCTTAATTATTGTATTACGTTAAAATAAAATGTAATGCTTGTAACATAAAACAAAGGGTGTTTTAGTGCAGTTATTAATAACAGAGAAGTAAAACTTTAAAGTTATTTTTTGCTATTACACCTTATTGACGATACACCTAATTGAAGTTTTCTGATAAAACAAGCATGAATATGTCTAACACAGCTGTTACATCCGACAAAACATGTTGAGGTCAACCAGATTTACATGCAAGTATGAACAATTAACCCTTACAGGCTTTCAAAATTATTACAGTCACAGCAGGAAATAATATTACAGCAGGAAATGCTAAAACTTCGCAATTGTATATAGCATATTCTATATTAGGAACTTCTTAAAAATATTTACTAAAAAAAGGAAATAGTAAAAAGTAAACTCTAGTTTTAAATTTTGAAAGCCTGCACTTTGCCAAAAAAAAAATGACTACAACAAAATACATACTTACACTGTAAAAACTAACTTTCTTAGATTTACAAAAAAAATAGAATTTTTTCGAAAAATTAGTAAATTTTCAAAAAATTTTGTAAACATTCGAAAAAAATCGTAAATTTACTAAATTTAGTATATTATCGAAAAATTCGAAAATTCTCGATTTTTTTTTTGTGATTTTACGAAAAAAGTTGTAAATTCACAACTATTTTTCGTAAATTTAGAACTATTTTTTGAAAATTTTCTCGAATTCTTTTTTAATATACTAAATTTAGTAAATTTACTATTTTTTTCGAATATTTACACATTTTTTCGACAATTAACTAATTTTTCGAAAATGTTCTAATTTTTTTTGTTAATATAAGAAAGTTACTTTTTACAGTGTACTTTTTATAGTCTGTCATATTTCGATTGTCCAACTCTGGAGCGTTACACAGTAAAAAGTAACTTTCTTATATTAACAAAAAAATTAGAACGTTTTCGAAAAATTAGTAAATTTTCGATAAAATTTGTAAATATTCGAAAAAAATCGTAAATTTACTAAATTTACTAAATTTAGTATATTCTCGAAAAATTCGAGTATTCTCGATTTTTTTTGTGAATTCTCAAAAAAAATTGATAATTTACAATTTTTTTTCAAAAATTTACAAAAAATAGTTGTAAATTTCCGAAAAATAGTTTCGTAAAATAAAAAAAAAAAAATCTAGAATTTTCGAATTTTTCAATAATATACTAAATTTAGTAAATTTACGATTTTTATCGACAAAATTTTTTGAAAATCTACTAATTTTTTGAAAAAATTCTATTTTTTTTGTAAATCTAAGATCGTTAATTTTTACAGTGTACATCAAAGTTCTTCAGGTACCAAAGTCATAAAATATTGTCCAAAATACGAAAATATTGCGCTAGTAAAATTTGGTAAAATTAATTTCAGTTATTTTTTTACTTAAAGTAAAAAATGATGCATTCAATATTACTACTAGAATATTGTAATGTTACTAAAAATGTAGAATATATTACAAAAATGTATACAATAATATTATTACAATCGTAGTACTAAACAGAACCTCTAGTAATATTGAGTACATCAATATTGCCTGTAAAAGTATTTAAAAAAATATTTTTTAATAAAAAATATATTTAAAATCTATATTTTTAATATAATAAAAAAGAAATACTTGGAATTTTAAAAAAACGATGCATGTAAATAACTCGTTGCATATTTTTTTTAAAACATTTTTTTATAGATAACATACACATTATACATAAATCATACATCTTTCATATTTTTATAAAAATTTAATAACATAAAATTTTCTGCTTTATATATACTATGTAAATATATTTTAAAAAAATTCATAAAAATATTAATAATGTAAGGAAAATTATTATTTTATGATTGATAAGAATTTGTGTAACATCTGTATAAGCTATACTCTTTTCTTTTGTTTATTTATTACCTCGAACGAGGACAGAGAGCATCTAAAGATCTGTAAAAATTTGGCACATTTTAACACGGAACGGAAGGAAGTTGAAAAAATAACGTTTTTAGGGGAGGCTCAAATGGCCTTAAAATATATTCGATTTAGAGACTTCTAGGGACCCTGGAATACTTTAGTATTATTTCGGTTCTCGTTGGTTAATGACAATAGTTTTAATTTAGAATCTTTTATTTTTATGTCCTTATAAGCCAAAAAAAAATTTTTTAACTCCTAAATCAGCACCTATATCAAAATTATATTAGCCCCTAAATCGAAATTATTTTAAATCCCTAAACTCAAATTATCCTAAGTCCATTTGACCCCCTCCTCCCAAATGAAATGCTTTAATTACCCCCCCCCTGCCTATAAACATGTTTTATATTAAAATTATGAAAAAAAATCAACAAATAACCATCTAAGTACTTTAAAAAGTGATCATTTTTAAAAGTGGTACGTTTATTCAATATTCTACCCTTTACAGAACTTTTTCAAATGACTGTGAACTAAAAAATATTAAAAAACTGAATTTTTCATAAATTATCGATAAATAAATCTTTATTGTGTTGAATTTTTTATAAAAATTTAAGGCGTAAAAAACCAAGTAGCATGTTTTGGCCTAGTAGGTACGGTTGAACAAAAATTTAACTGAATACATAAAAATTAGTGTTGAATCAAACATCAATGGCGTCATTAAAGTTTGTCGATTTTGTGTTTCAGTTTTTATTTAAATTTTCAAATAAAAATCCAAAAAAGTAAAAATACAAGAAAAACCACGATAGCTAAACAAAAAATCAATAACTCAAGCCACCCTGTTGACTTTTTTCTTTTATAAAAATTACAGCAATGGATACCCGAGCAACAATTTAGTACCTATAAGAACTAGCTTCGTTCTAACACCCATCCAGGCGTATAAATCCTCTATAACCCAATAAACTTTTTGATAAGAAATCTTTAAAATTAGATTAATTTATTAACGTGTATTTTTTTCTAATAATAAAAATAATAATTATTTAAATTAAATAATAATATTTATGTATAATTTAATTTTATAATAAAATTTAAATAGGTACACTTTGACAATTTAATTTATCCTTTTAATTAAAATTTTGTTTTTTTATTTTTGAAAAGATAAAATAAAATAAAAAAGAAAATTATGACTTTTTTGTTTTATTTAAAATTTAATTTATTATATAAAATTATATACAGTTCAAAAGACTTTAATTAAATAGAATTTTAATTTAAAATAATTTACTTAATATTAAAATATAATTTCATTAACGTTAAAATAAGAATTTCGAGTTTGCTGGTTTTTTTTTATGTTAACAATTTTATTTTTGCAAAATTTCTTCGAAATAAAATGTTTGTATATTTTTCTTGCGCTCAGTGACAATTCTTTACTAATTTTCCTACCCAGTAAATAATTTTGTTTTTTTTAAAAAGCCTTTTTTAACATATTTACATATATTATGTAGATTTTTTGTATTTTCACAATTACTCCAAAAATTATTAAATTTTATAAATCACTAGAATCAAAAGCAGGATTTGAGCTACCATTTATCTTTCTTAATCTCTTCTTTGTTAAATGAGATCTGTAATTTTATAAATTTAGTGTAACATAAAAATCAAATTAAAATTAGAATTCTTTTCATTTACCTGCTTATACATGGAAACCACCAGAAACTTTGATCCTTGCCAAAATTATTTCCATCTTCTAAAGTTGCAGGTAATTCTTGATTAATGGTTTCTGGTAATAATAATGACAACGTAGCATCAAATAAGGCCAGTAGACTAAGAACGATTAGCGGAAGTGATGGTGAATAATTTGCCTGTAAAATAAAGACACTCTTTGACCTCGAACCCATTTGGAAATATTGTATACCTTGGTATCTATATGCGTGTACACTTATGTACAAATATTTTTCCTTGCAAATAGGTACTTATACGAAATTTCTAGTAAAATTTGATTCCGGGGTTCAAAAGTTGATTCAAACTGCGCTTGCACGAGAAAATTAATTTTCAAAATTTTGTCTTTCAATTTAAATTTCTCAAATTTGCAGGCCCAATTGAATATGGCTTAATTTTGAATACTAATAGTAATAAAATAATACAAATTTTTTGTTTTGTAACTTATTTTCACTTTCTCCAAAAAATCCTTTCAAAATATTAAATTTTTGGTCAAATTTTCATCTGATCACGTGACTTGGTAAGAAAGTTAATTCTAATTAGATTATTAAAATAAATAGGTTATAATACAAGAAATTGAAGCCCATAAGAAAATCGAATCTGTACATTTTGAGATATTTAAATTTCGTTTAAATATCTAAAAGGGAAATATTTTTCATTGTAATAAATCTTTGGCTATAATAAGAAACTAGAAAGAGTTTTGATAGCTCAGTTGGCAGCGTGCCAGCTTGTCGATCTAAATGTTTCAAGTTCGCTGCCAGTACTTGGACAAAATATTTTAAATTTTTTTTCTAAAAAGATTAAATTCTAAAACTGTTTCTGTCATTGCTCTAGGACTGTGACATCCGAATAATGTTATTTAAAAAATAGCATTTTATTGATTACGCAGTCTGGGGTCAGGAGAAATTGTGTAATTCTCTGAGGTCATAGGTTAACAACGAACATAACAAAAATATTTAAAACCCGTACACAATAAGGATGAGAGACCTAATAAAAAAAGCAACATAGTAAATCAAGCATAATAAAAAGCATACAACAAGCATAACATACAAGAGATAAAAGCAACTCTATAAAGTGTAAGCCTTACATCTCTCACAAAAATCATAACCATAACAATAACCATAACCTTAAAAAGAAACTATTGTGTAAATTTACAAAAAATTGCCAAAGCAAGAAAATGGCTTTCAAAAATCGAAAATTGGATCTAAAAAGCTACAAATGGGTGGGAGAACTTGTGCACTTGCGCAAAAAAATATTTTGGACCTAATTGACATGGAATCCCTCAAATATAAACAAGCTAAATTTAAAAAATTTTAAATTTACTTACTAGGTAAATTACGTATGGACTAATCATATGTCCAAGATATCCAATTATATGAATAAAAGAAACACCTTGCGCTCTAACTACGGTTGGCAACATTTCAGGTGCGTATTGGAAAAACAAATTCGCTGACAAATTAACACTAAAACGTGCTAACACTGCTGCTGCTACTGTTGCAGCACCTGTTATTACATTTAAGATTTAAATTTGAATTAAAAAAAATCTGTTATTTTTCAAAAAATCTTAAATTTATCAAATTCCATAAAAATTGCGTAAATTTTATTATTCCATAAAATTTGCAAATTCCATAATTGTGCGTAAGAATTTTAAACTTTAAATTAAATGATAGAATAATAACCTTCTGGCATTAAAAGTGTAACCCATGAAAATAGAGCACAAAAGAATAGTGAGAAAAAATTCATCCAACGTCTTCCAAATTTATCTACTGTAAGTACAAGAACTATTGCAACTGGAAATCCAGTAAAAGATGCTATTGAAAATGAAATAAAAATATCTGGATATAAGAGTTTCATATTCCAAACGTGTGCATCGACAACCATGACATTAACAACCCTGTAAAAAAATGAGAATTTACAAAAAAAATAGAATTTTTTCGAAAAATTAATGGATTTTCAAAAAATTTTGTAAATATTCGATAAAAATCGTAAATTTACTAAATTTAGTATATTTTACGAAAGATTTTACGAAAAAACTTGTAAATTCACAACTATTTTTTGTAAATTTTCGAAAAAAAATTCTAAATTATCAATTTTTCTTACGAATTCACAAAAAAAATCGAGAATACTCGAATTTTTAGTTAATATACTAGATTTAGTAATTATACGATTTTATTCGAATATTTACAAAATTTTTTGAAAATTTACTAATTGTTCGAAAATGTTCTAATTTTTTTGTTAATATAAGAAAGTTACACTTTTTACAGTGTAGCTAATTAAAAAATAAAAAATATAATTATTTATTTACCAATAAATTATGAGAAAAATAGTCATTCGACGAAGTCTGGAAAGTCTAAATAAATCAAATACTGTAGATTTCTTATTTTTTATATTGTTGGTAATCAGCAATTCACTGTTATATTTAAATTCTTCATAAATTTCTGGCTTTACAAACTTTTTATTAATTTTTTCAATTCTTTTCAACATTTTAATTGCATTATCTACTTTACCTTGTGTTACATACCACCTAATTTAAGATAAAAAAAAGAAATTATTAAATACAATAAGAAAATTAGTCAAATTAATTAAAAATTTACCGTGCACTTTCGGGTACTATCCATGGAGTCACAAATGCTACAGCTAAAGGAATCGAGGTTACAATACTGAATATTCTCCAATCAGAAACCCAATATGCAATCCATGGTAAGGAACTCGCCGAACTAGCAAAATACATACCAACTGAAATATTTGCTATTACTGTCCTGTATTTTGGTCCCACATATTCAATAACTAAAAACAAATATTAATAAAATGAAAATTGAAATTAAATGATAATATTAAGTATAAACTTACCAATAATAAAAATAAGGCTATAGCAATTATCAAATGAAAATCCAAGAATAAAACGACATATTAAAAATGACCAAAAGCTTCCAGTAAAAGCTGTTGCTATCGAGGCGAAAAAACCTACTCCATTACATATTACAAGAGCAGGTAATCTGCCGTAATGGTCAGCAACATAACCAAATATTAAACCACCAAATATACTTCCAAAAAAAAATGCTGATTGAGCTACTGAACCATAAAAAGTTTTATCACATACCCATTCAAGCTTAAGTGAGGAAAAAAATTAATAATAAATTACTAAATTAGAAATATTAGCTGTGTATTATAAAACTTATTTTAAAACAGTTTGATTAATTATGCATTAGTACCTACATATTTTATGATATGAAAAGACAGATTTTTAGACACATGTTAAATTAACTACATGAAAGCTTTTATTCAATAACCCAAATTAGTCATTATTTATGTAGATAGTATTATGAAATTATCTTTACAAAAACTTGTTGCAATTAAAATATCTTGAAAACAAAGCAAAATAACAAAAAATTTTTCATATAAGAGTAGAAGGTCTTAGGTTTAGAGGGGTCCATCTAATAGGGGGCATTAGATTTGGGTTTAGGGGCCATCGGGTCCAGCAGGACCCAACTTAGGAATTTTAAATAGAAAGTATACACTGTAAAAAGTAACTTTCTTATATTAACAAAAAAATTAGAACATTTTCGAAAAATTAGTAAAATTTCGAAAAAACTTTTAGCACATAAAAATTTATGGCTGAAGTGCAAAGTATAACCTAAAGCAAATTAAAATTTGCGCCCTTCCACATTTTTTTTTGTAAGTTTGGATGGTAGATACTTGGGTAGATATGTAAAATCACAAAACACCATCGTTTATGAATGAATAGGACAAAATATTACGATATTGTAAAAAAAACAAACCTCAGCTGCAATAGAACTGTAAGGAATAACTGTTTTATTAAAAGTCCATCCATTTTGACATTTAACAATTGGCCACGAAGTATCAGATATTATTACATTATTACTAAGAATTTCAGAATAATTAACATTGTACATGTAACACCGAGAATATGAAATAGAATTTTTCGTTGAAACTTCACTAATTTGTCTCGTTGGAATAGACAACGATATCCTAAATCAAACATAAAAACCCAGTTAACACATAATAAATTTCAGAAGCTACAAAATACACTTACTTTTCATAGTCTGTAAAATTATGGTTGTCTAATGCTGGAACGTAACACCAGTATTCTTCAGGTATCAAAGTTATGAAATATTGCGCAAAGTACAAAAATGCATAAATCATAGTAAAAGGTACAAGTACGATAAAAAGTAAAGCTTGGTAAATTCCAGCTTCACCAACGTATGGCAAAATTTCATCAAATGTTTCAATCTTTGGCTTCTTTTCATGGTCTTCTATTTTTGTGTTTGCTGTCATTTTCTTTCTTTAAACTTTAAATAATCAGCAATAAAATTTAAAAAAGAAATCTTCTTCACACAGTTTCAATCACTGTAAACTACACTAGCACCAACTATCACATTGTAAAATAAAATTAAAATCTAAGGCAAAAAATATTTAAATATTATTTACAATAAACTTTATAAAAATGAAAATGCAGCATAATTTTAAAAAATATTATGTAATTAACTGAATAAATTTTATGCAAAAAAATAAGTAAACACACGCAACGTTAAAAATCAAGCGAACGTTAAAGTAGAACAATTAAATAATAAACTAGTAAAGTATAATACTCAAACTGGAATTTAAATAAAAAAAATGTAAACATTAAATTATCTCTTTTTATCAAATAAAAGTATAAAAATAAATTTATTAAGAAAATTAAATAAAAAAAAATTGCATATTTTCATTAAAAAAAATTTTTAATCAATATTTACCTTGAAAGCAGAATTGAATTTTAAAATTTTTACTCAAATTTATCCTATGATGATAGAAAATTTATGTTGTACTTAGAAAAAATAAAAATGTTTAATAACTGAAAATTGCATCACGTGAGTTTTATTTAAGAGTGCATTAGAAGAGACTTTAAATATGATTTATTAAAAATAAATTAATGCATTTTATATATATAAATTAAACTTAAATGACGTGTGTATATTTTGATTATACTTAAATTACGTATGTATCAGTATTTGAACAGAAATCATTTTCGTAATTTTATAAATTTAACTTTTAATTTAAGACAATTTTTTCATAAAATTATTTTTTATAATTATATATAAACCCATTTCAATTGTATTTCTTAGAGTCTCACTTTCATAAACCGACACTTTTTTGGTATTACACAGAATTTTGGGGATCAATTTCTTCTATTGCCTAGAAAAGAATAAAACTGATTGGATTATCAATTACTGGATGAAATTAATGACCATTTTTGAAAAAAATATTTTAGGCTTTCGCGAAGTAAATTTTTGAACTCACAAGAACCCCTTTTGATAATATTATTTTTTTGATATTTTATACCCAATTTCACTGGGTAATCAAAAACCCAAGCCAATTTTGTTAACTACCAGGCTAATACGTATAAATAAAAATTCAACTACAATAACTAAAATACAATAATTAAAAATAATCGTTCAGTATTTATTTTAATTTTTTATCACTAAAAATAATAATTTATTTTTAATAAATAAACAAGCAATATAATTAATTTAACAATTTTTAATAATAACTTTTTTTTCAATAAAAAATTATTAAAAAATTTCTATACTTACTTAAATGCTTTATTAAATTTTTTTTATATAATAATATCTTAAAGTCGTTGATAAAATTACTGCTAGGTTTTATTTCAAGATTCATAATAATAATCATAATAATAATATCATTATATAAGACTTTTTTTATGCTGATATTAATATATTCATGATAGAGATTTAAAAAACTTTATTTTTCTTACTTTTTTTTTATCATTGTAAATGTAATATATAGGACAGTATATTAAGATTAAAAAAAGAAAATCTTTATATTTTAAGATATTTTTTGCATTTTATGTGTATAAAATATTTAATAGAAAAATTTGTTTATGTTGAAATTATTAGATGAGATTTTGCTAATGAATGATGTTTGTTTTGGTCCCTCATAGAAAAAACCTTTGTGATACACTGTAAAAAGTAACTTTCTTATATTAACAAAAAAATTAGAACATTTTCGAAAAATTAGAAAATTTTCGAAAAAATTTGTAAATATTCGAAAAAAATCGTAAATTTACTAAAAGTATATTATCGAAAAATTTGAGAATTTTCGATTTTTTTTTGTGAATTCGCAAGAAAAATTGATAATTTTCAATTCTTTTCTCGAAAATTTACAAAAAACAGTTGTAAATTTACGAAAAATAGTTGTGAATTTATAACTTTTTTCGTAAATTCACAAAAAAAAAATCGAGAATTCTCGAATTTTTCGAGGATATACTAAATTTAGTAAATTTACCATTTTTATCGAATATTTACAAAATTTTTTGAAAATTCACTAATTTTTCGAAAAATTTCTATTTTTTTTGTAAATCTAAGAAAGTTACTTTTTGCAGTGTAGGTGTTTTCCTTTAAGTTTTATGTTTCTTAAATCGCCATTTAAATCCTTAAAAACTTACCGTCTATAACTAACTTACCTTATCAAATTATTCTCAAACTTACAATATTCAAGCTTTCATTTTATATTAAAAAAACGTATTGTAAAAGATAGATAACAAAGAAATTAAATATTACGTGTCTTGAATAAATCGTACATAACCATACTTTAATTATAAATCAGTTTGATAAATTAAGAAAAAAAAAGAATATATTTTCCAGCTCAATCAATAAATCTTAAGAAGTAAAATTACAAAAAAAAAATTGTTAAGTTTATAATTTAAAGATAATGATACAAAAGTAATTACAAAACTAGGTCAGCTATTTTATATGCAAAAAAATTCTTGTTAATTAGAAACAAAATGAAAAAGTATAAAAAATAATATATATAATATCTGATAATTCAACAAGATTAATCAACTCGGCCAGGTGGGACGACATGCTTCAATCCCTCGAGCGAAACTTTCAGATACCCAGGTACCTGGAAAAAGTTCGGAAAACTCTTGTGAAAGCTTACCTGCGAGACTGAAAACTGCTCTACGATACCCTCGATGACAGGTGGGAGAGGAAATAAAGCGCAGGTATAGCACAAGGGTCGATTCTCGGACCCGACATTTGGAATGCCTTTTACGAAGGCTTGCTACGCGACCACCTTCCGAAAGGTGTCTCCCTGAACAGGTATGCAAACAGCGTTGCCCTAACTATAAAGACTAGGGAAACGAAAACGGTCCAGGAGAGGTTGAATCATGTCATGAGACAGATCAACCTCTGGATGGGTGAACACGGGCTCCAGCTGTGTATTTGACACAAATGTTGTCGATGGTGGGAATCTCCTCTCGATCCAAACCAGGACATCGGTGAAGTACAAGTACTTGACAACAAGCTGAGCTTCTGGGAACAATTTCAAAGGACGAGTGAAAAGGCCGCGTCGGTCGCATCTTTACTATTGAGGGTTATGGCTAACATATGTGGACCTAGATCGGGGAAACGCTGACTCCTCATGTCTTTCCAAGGCAGGCGGCACTGAGGATTGCCAGCGCTAATCACACGGTATCGCTAGAGGCATTTCAGGTGGTTTCCAGCGTCCTTCATATCGACCTGTTAGCATCAGTGCAGAAATTCATCTATGATAGTGTAGATGAGCGCAAAGTGGCCTCCTCTTGTGCTCACTCCAACGCTATGAATCAATGGCAACAACAATGGGATAGCGAAAAAGTGGGCCGGTACACGCACAGATTAATTCCAGATCTGGAGGTCTGGATGGGGCAACAATATGGGGAGGTGGACTTTTACCTTTAAGCACTTCTATGACATGTTGGAGCCGAAGCAAAATATGGAAACCGAATAGTACCTGCATTTTGTAGGTGAAGTGGATAACGTGAAACGCACATTTTTTAGATTTCTGCGCTACTCGAAGGGGATCCCACCCTTCACGAATTGAAGGCCGGAGAGAATAGTTCCGGAAATGCTGCTGAAAACTGGGACAAAACTGGGCCCCTGCCTGAAGGTGGCAGTCTATTGCCTAGGCTGTGCATCCCAAACAAATGTTATATCAGAAAAGGGAGTCACGATTTAGGACATAAAGCGCGGGGGCCGTTAACGTGTGTTTAGCCAGTAAGAATCTGGCAGGAACACTCCATGGCTGATGCAAGATTCACACTTTTCCCTTAAAATAGAAAAACAAAAAAAAATATTTTATAATTAAGAAGATTATACAGAAAACGAAACTAAAAATAGTTGGAAAATGTAAAAATATTATTTAAATTAAAGTAGCCAGCACCCAATAAGTATCTTTTTATATAAAAAGGGATTTTCATTTCCAAGAAAAAGTACATTTTTATATATAAAAAGGTAATTTCAAAAAAAAAGGGAAGAAAAAAAATCAATAATATCAATTTTATAAAATATATTTAAATAGACTACATTAAATTGCCACATAATCCTTTTACTATTGACGGTAAATTGAATTTAGATGTCGTTTGGTTTAACATAAGAGGATCTTAAATATACTTCTTTTTTCTACTTACTTTACTTCTTCTTCTTAAATTTTTTTTATATTATATAAAAAAGTCTTTTGATGGACAGATAATTGCCCAGATACATATTCGTTAAGTATATTACCATAATTTTGAATTTAATTAAATTGAACTTATTCGATAGTGTTTTAAAAAAATGAAAATTTATGGTTTGTAAAATTTAAATATTTTATACGTTGGGAAGTAATTAGAGTTAATTTCAATATTTAATATGTATTTTGGACACACATACATAGATAAAAACCATTTACTTAAGGAAATTTTCTGTATGCTAATTTAAATGGGACATAAAGATTTAAGTCATATTTTACATGATATTTACATTAATTAGAGGCTGGTAGACCCTAGTCTTCTAATATAGAACTTTTTTTATTTTTACTTAAAATTTAGGGCTTAGGTGTACTTACAATGATAAATTATCACATTTTTTGAGCATATGATGTTTTAAAAAATAATTAAGTCAAAATTTACATTGTAAGCTACTGAATAAAAAATCATTATTACTAGTTTTTCAAAGATAAAATTAAAGTTTTGAATTTTTATTAACTTCATGTATTAACTACATAAAACTAAGCTAATTATTCATGAAAAAAAAAATATTTTTTTTTAAGTAAAAGTTTCTTTTTTGACAAATTAGGGTAAAGTAAAAAAAAATTTTTAACTTTAAAGTTTAACATCCTAATTAGTGATAGAAATTTTGTAAAAGATTTTTTCTCTCTCTTTTGCTCTTTGAATTTACATAATCGTGTATATTTAAACTTTTGAAATTTTGTAGAGAGAATATATAAGTTTTCTAATTTTCAATTTCGAATTTTTTTTTTTTTCGAAAAAGCACCTAAAACTATATGTTTTTCTCAACTGTATAAAATAGCTTCGAGGTATAATAGATCGTTGTATATAAGTTTAACAAATCTATACATATCGATGCAAATTTTATATATAAGCATAATAAACTGAATACTGATGGCGCAAGGATATCAATTTCGAGAGCTCTAAAACTTTCTTGTGCTTTTGTAAATTAAAGTAAATATTTTTGGGAATTAAAAAGTTTTATCTAACTTAACAGTGTTCAAATAAGGTAAACTGTCAGGTTCCTGTACTTAAATTTTGCTTAAATTTGTAAATTTGCAAGAATTCGCTTAAAAATTCAAAAAAATAGTTTGATTATTCAAGCAGTTTGTTGAAACTGAAAATTCAAGTGAAATTTAAACACAAACAACCTGAAGGTGTATGTGAATTAAGCACCTATGGAAAAAAACTTTTATGTGGTTGAGATTTTGATTTTTTGCTGGAAATAATTGAATTCTCAAAATAGAGCACTCTATTTGCCTCAGGATAAAATTTTATTTTTTTAATGAAACGAACATTATAAAATCCAGTCGAACAATCAAAATTCTCTAATACTTATAAAATAAAACTAAAAAAATTTTATTATTATTTTTTTTTTTGTAATTATATTAACTTGAATTATTTCCACGTAATAAAATTAAAAAAAAAAGGATTTAATCCTTTTAACAAAAGTTTAATTTAAAATAAAAAAAAAATTCTTTTATTATAATATAAAAGTTACAAACTTTTTTTTAAAAAGTTTATTTTATTTTATTTTTTAATGTTATATAATATTAAGTCTGTACAATAATAAATAAAAAAAATATAATAAAGTTTAGAATAAAAAAAAAAAATATCGTATAACTTTAATTTTAAAATCTCTTTTAATTTATTCAAGTACTTATGGTTAATAAAAAAAAAGGGTATATTTTAATATATTTAAGTTTAAATTTATATGCTTTTATGAATAAAATTTAATTTTTTAGAAAAGGCTAATTTTGTTAAGTGTGTATGAGTTATTTTTATAATTCGAGTTAAATTGGTAAAGTATTTGCTTTAAAGTTATGATTTTTTTTATTAATGTTTGTGTTTGTAGGTTTTTATGCAAAGTAAAAAGTTAGGTATATTTAGGGTATCACTTATTGTCAACACTGTAAAAAGTAACTTTCTTATTTTAACAAAAAAATTAGAACATTTTGGAAAAATTAGTAAATTTTGGAAAAATTTTGTAAGTATTCGAAAAAAAATCGTATAGTTACTAAATTTAGTATATTAACAAAAAATTCGAGTATTCTCGAGTTTTTTTTGTGAATTCGCAAGAAAAATTGATAATTTACCATTTTTTTTCGAAAATTTACAAAAAATAGTTGTGAATTTACAACTTTTTTCGTAAAATTACAAACAAAAATCGAGAATTCTCGAATTTTTCGATAATATACTAAATTTAGTAAATTTACGATTTTTATCGAATATTTACAAAATTTTTTGAAAATTCACTAATTTTTCGAAAAATTTCTATTTTTTTTGTAAATCTAAAAAAGTTACTTTTTACAGTGAAGGATTGTTATTTTTAGTCAATTTTTACCCATGTGCAATATGCAATTTTTTATTTTTAGTTACATGAATGCATGTTTACATAAAATTTTTCTCACAAGTGAAACGGCTTATTAATGTTATAAATAGGGAACTGAAGCAAGAGTTTTCTAAAGATGGAAGGGAGGACCTAATTTACAGATAGTAATAGTTACGGTTTTAATAAATGGAATTCTGAAAATACCGGAATAACAAATTCTGCATACCCAGATTTCCAAAGGTAGACCGCGGAGTATAGGCAACTTAAGATAAAGGGATCAAAATGGGTGTAGTGTTTCCTTCAAAAAAAGCACCGTTGTTACCCTACCGAAATAATTGGGCGGATTGCCGCCTTAAAGTCGGGCGGCCCACCGGAGTGCCGCGTGACAATCCGCCCGATTGTTTCGCTCGGGTAGGTTTGTACAATAAAGAAGTTTTTGTTAAAAAGGCAAGATGTTGGGGTGTACCCAACTCAAAAATTCAAGTTAACATGGAACATGTTCACTAGATGGGGTATTTGAAAAAGTTTGGCTCGGCAGGGGGGGGTGAAAAAGCGACGTTTTTAGGGGGAGGGTGAAATAGACTTAGAATATTTTCGATTTAGGGACTTAGAATAATTTGAAGTGGGAGTCAGACCCTAATATCAACAACAACTTAGAATACTTTAAGTTTATGGACTTAGGATAATTTATATTTCAGGATTTATTGTAATTTCGGTTTTTGGATTTATTACTATTATGAGTAAACATGTTCCATGCTTTCAGATGCCATGGGCATCTGACCCAAAACTTCGGTTAACTGCGCACCTCTAATAGGAGAAGTCTAAAATCTAACATTTCCTTATTGACCAAATATTGAGTCATGGGACTATATTTGCCTACAATATCTCCAAAATATAAAAACAAAAACAATACTTTCGCAAATACTAATACCTTCTGTATTTTTCTAATGCTCCATTTTATTAATTTTTAGTTAATAAACCTTTTGGGTCAAAATACTATTAATAGAAATTGACTCAACAAGTTTAGGGCCCCCCTCTACCCTAAATAACATTTTTTTAAAAATAAATATTCCTTTATTAGTCAAAGGACGAATTCACCTGCTGAAAAGAATGAAATTTTAAAAATAATACTATTAAATAATTTTTTACATTTTTTTTTCATTTAAGACCTAAACTTGAGTTCCCAATAACCCAAAATCACATAAACTCTTCAACCTTATCAGTTGTCTCTGAAAGATTGAAAACACGCAGAATAAAATAAGAGACTTTAGAAAAAAAAGCCTAAAAAAAGTTTATACTTACTTTTGTGTATCGAAAAAAGGATAAATTTGTCATACATAATTTTATTTTAAAAAAAAGAGTTTAAAAATACTCCATAAAAGCAATATTTCCTCGCAGTATTCATAAAATTAGCTTATACAATTTAACTTTTAACTTTATCATCAATTATTCATGTTTAAAATATACAGTATGGACAAAAAAAAAAAAAATTTATAATTCTAAAAACACTCTTTTTACATACAAATTCGTATTTTATTTTTTGAACAAAACTACATAAAATATAAGAGTAAAATTCACTTGACATAAAATCAATAAATACGTGTTTTATATAAAATACATAGAAAATTATATTCAGAAAATTTAAATTTTAACGGATTATTTTGTTTAATATTAAAAAAGCTTTTTTGAATAATCTGATTTTAAAAAAATATATAAAATAAAAAAAATTTCAAATGAGTATTTATAAGTTGGTACTTTTATTTACTTCTTTAAATAAATAAAAAAAAATTAAATCTACTTTAGCACTTAACATAAACGTTCTATGAAATTAAGTTTGAACTAATAATAATAATATAAAATAGAGTTAAAAAAAAAAAAAGTAGGGTGAGCTATAATAGTAAATATATTTTATATATATAATAGTTAGTATAACGTACATAAAAGTAACTCCTTCTTTTGTAATTATCTCATCTTGCTATTTTTTTTTATATATCGTACTTTATATTACAGCGTAAGATATAAAGGTAAATATAAAAAAATAAAAAAACTAGGTGCTCTAGTTATATTAGTCTGGATGTTGTGGTTTTGAAATTTTAGATAACGAAATTGGTCATTTTGGATTTAAAGATTTCTGTATTATTGATGAAAATAGCTGGTTTTTAACTATAGGCCAAATTTAGGTTTTGACCCAGATTTTTGGATTAAATGCTTGCTTTTAAGAAGAGGAGATCGTTACCTTTAGGGAACCAAATTGAAATCAATAGTTATTGATGACTTGTGTTAAAAATACAACCCCAATGCCATCCGTTTATTCCAATAGGTCTTCTGGGCTTAGAAATGCAGGGCTCAATGTTATTAAATAGGGTTTTCTGGTAACTTTCAATATAACGTTGTGACCTCACAACTTATTAAAGCTATAAAGCAATTTATTAAGTTTAAAAACTTAACCAAAGCAGAAAATTTTTATTTCATTTTTTTGGTGCAAGTATCACCTTTCAAGCCCTGTAAATCGCAATTTTTTATTAGTAATTATCTTTTTCAGTCCAAAATGGCCAACTTTTAAATGTAATGCTGCGAAAATTGTAATTTTTGACAAAAATACGTCCTAAAATTTTTTTTATAAGATTCAAGTTTCCAAAAATTCTTTATTTATAATTTGTTTTCCAGACATGATAATTTAAAGTCAAACACAATTTCAGTATTCTTAAAAAAAATCAATTTTTATCGCTCTTTGATAAGTGATATCTTAGAAACTATTTGAAGAATAGAAAAGATTTACTCCAAAAATGAGATCGACCAGAATTGCTTTTATGAACTTGTTATATCGAAGAGTTATATTGAAAATTACGAAAAAAGCCTACTTTAATAACATTGAATCCTGCTTTTCCAGGCCCACAAGGCCCATAAGAATAGACAGAAAATATCGGATATATTTTTCCAACGCATTAAAGTCATCCATAAGTTTTTATTCATAATTTGTTTTGTTCATAATTTTGTTTCTCAAAGGTAGCGGTCCCCCCAAACTACTTATACAAATCGCATGAGCTTTTATTAAGTAAATTTTTTGAAAACATAGAAAAAAAGTATCCTAGCCCAAAAAATCATAAAAACTTGAACAACAAGCAGCCTAATATATAAAAATAAAAAGATAAAAAAGAAAATGAAAAGAAAAATCCAAACATCGTTTTTACACACACAGTAGTAAATATGATCGCGCATCGTTTTAGTTTCTCAATAAATTTTTTTATTTTTTTATTTTTATACACACGTAAAAAAACACAATGTTTACAATATCATTCAATGTACGTGTAGAATTTTTTTTCACTATAATAAAGTGGACAATAAAAACAAGAAAATTATCGATATATTGTAGAAAAAAAATATATAGCACATCATTTTTAGACCACATTTGAAAAATTTTTATATCAACAATATATTTATTTATCTACGTGTCTTTATTTTATATATATATGGGTCATTCTCTATAAATTATTAATTTTATTCTTCCAAGTGAACGCAAAATTTACATAATAAAATTAAAATATTATCATTTTTATTTAATAAAACAAAGTTTCATTTATAAAAAAAAAAAAGTTAAAAATATTATTATTCTTTTAAGAAAGCAGTTAAATCAAATATTTAAGTTAGATAAAACTTCTTTTGTCACTGATTTTTACTGCGAGAATATTTTATACATAACCTAAAAACTTTAGCTCTTTCTTTTTTTTTTTTTAATATATATGTACATAACCTAAAAGTTTTAGTATAAAAAAAAAATTTTAAGTAATAAATAATAAAAGGATATTAAAATAATTTACAATTTATGTTTATGGTATTAGATAAAGTAAAGTTTTAAAATCAATATTATGTACACTAAAAAGAATTGAGCTTATGCTTTAAAAAACTGGTGAATCCCTAGTTTTTTTAAGCCCATACAGCTGAATTATTTTAAGTTTTCATATTAAATTTAATATTTTTTTTTAAAAGTCCCTAAATTTGTATTATTCTATTCTAAGTCCATTTAAACCCCCCCCCAAAATGTTAATTATTTACCACCCCCTGTGTTGGTGGCATTTTCGAAGTACCCTTCCCTATGAACATGTCCCACGTTAAATTTAAATTTTGTAACTACCTTTGCTAAAGAATTATTTTTAACATGGAACATGTTCATAGGGAGGGGTACAAGAAAAAGTCCCTTTCAGTAGGGGTGTGGGAAGGTCAAATGGACTTTACATATTTTCAATTTAGGGACCTTAGAATACTTTAGGTTCACTGTAAAAAGTAACTTTCTTAGATTCACAAAAAAAAAATAGAATATTTTCAAAAAATTAGTAAATTTTCGAAAAAAATCGTAAATTTACTAAATTTAGTATATTAACTAAAAATTTGAGTATTTCCGATTTTTTTTTGTAAATTGACGAGAAAAATTGATTATTTACAATTTTTTTTCGAAAATTAACAAAAAATATTTGCTAATTTACAAATTTTTTTGTAAATTGACAAGAAAAAATCGAGAATTCTCGAATTTGTTGTTAACATACTAAATTTAGTAAATTTACGATTATTTTTTTTGTGAATATAAGAAAGTTACTTTTTACAGTGTTTATGTACTTAGGATAATTTCAATTTAGGGACTTTTATAAATTCGGTTCTAGGACTTATAATAGTTAAGGAGTGTATGTCAAAACTAGGATGTTAAAACTGTCCTAGTATTGGGTTTTAAGCCATCAGAGTGACTAAAATAACCTTATCAATTCTTATGGGCTGCCTAATTGTAGAAAAATTACAATTTACCTAGTCTTTATTCACTTTACCTCTCTTAATATCTGCTTGACCACTTTTTACCAGCACCATTTTTTAAACCCAGCTTACTTAACCACTGAAATATCTAACAATAAATTTTATAAATAATTGAACAAAAAATCCAACTAAATTATAACTAAACACTGCTAAAAAAAAAAAAAAATACTCATATAACAAAAATTGTTCATACCCAATAAAATATCTATTGTTAAATGTTGTGAACAAACACATCTCATTGAACTATGACATGGTATATTTATTTTCTATTGTATATAAAAATAATAATAATACCCGACGAAAGGAAATAAATAAAGTAAAATATAATTTTCTATATTTTTCTTTATTGTTTTTATTATTTTTAATAAAATAAAATACTTTTTTTTTCTTTTCTTTTTTAGTAATTTTTAATAAAAATTTTATTTTTGCTTTATTTACTGAATGTAAACCAATAAAAATTTAAGTTTTTCTATATAAAAATAAATTTTTTTTCTGATTTTATATATTTTTTGGTATAATAATGATAATAGTTTGGAATAAAAATTAATTTATTGGGCTGTTAAGAAAAATAAAATTGGGATTAAAGAATTTTTTTAGTTGTCAAATTTTTTAAGAAAATATATATTTTGAATAAAATATTTTATCCAAACGTATTTAACGAAACGTGAGAAAACGTGTACATGCCAATGTACTGTGGTTTTGTGATTACACATCTAAGTTAATTTCAATTAAAATCTAATCAATTCATCGATAAAATTGCTTTTGCTTGAAATTCGAATAACATTAAACCAAATAATTTTATTTACACGACACTTACCAAAAATCGTTAAAAAAAATTGCATTTTAACACTGGACGTAACCATTTTGACTAATTTTCTAAATAAAGTATTTAACGTAATTAAAATCACTAATTAAATAAATTAAATAAATAATTAATTATTTACTAAATTAATATAACTAACGGTTTTATTTTACGTTCAATAATTTGTAATTTAATATTCATGCCAGTGAACACACAAAGTATTGTTGGTCTCATGATAATATATATATATATATAAAATGTAAAACTTAAACAAAGTTAAAACTATGGTTAAAACTTATCATCATCTTTGACTTATTCTCTCTATCCTGTTCTAAAAGTCAGTATTTATTATTTATATAAACTTTAGTATAACTAATTAATTCTAGATTCCTAATAAAATATTTTTTTTTGTATTTTAAGCTTTAACTGTTATAGATATTAAATTATTCTAGTTAACTTTATCTGTTTATTTCAATTTTCATTAATTAAAACTTATTTATGTTGTGCTGTGGGTGTATAAACGGTTTTAATATTATTGCTTTGAAATGTTTACACTGTTAAAAGTAAATCCTGTAAATTTACAAAGACAATAGTTAATTTCTGAAATAATTCGTCGATTGACGAAAGAATGATTTGGACCATGCTCAAAAAATCGATTTTCGAAATATTCAAAATTATATTTCAGGGTCTTAAGGAGGTTCCAAAATCCCTGACAAAATTTTTGCTTAAAAAATCATGATATTTTAAGTTTTCCATTTATCGTTCAGAGTATTGTCTGTTTATCGCTTAGAGAAGTTAAATAAAGCTTAAAAATTCGTTTTTTAGATTTTTTTTAGGTTTTTGGGGGCCTGTCGTGGCCTAGGGGTCTAATTCCAACAGGAATCAGTGACGAAAATTTTGAGAATTTTTTGGACTACCATTCTAAAGAAATTCATGGTACTACTACTTAGGCAAGTTTTTGTTGCGAGGGCTAAATCACTATGCTTACTTTAACATTGAGCATATAAATGCTCACATATAAAAACACTTCAATTAAATTTTATTATATATAAATATAAATACAACACTAATTAACCTACTCATTAAACATTTCAAAATAAAAATTATTAAATCATCTCAAATATAATCTCAGCTTTGCATTTATATTTTTTTTTATATTTACATTTTTTAACTTAAAAAAAAAAACGAGCAGAAAACATAACGAGATCAAAATAATATCATTAAGACAGATAAAAACAAATCTTATTAATAAATAAAAGACTGAAAAAAAAATTTAAGAACCAAAATAAAATTCATTAAATTTACGAGTTATAATAATGATAAATTGTATTTTGTTTTCAGACATTGTTATATTTTTTTTAGAAAATGACAATACAACAAAAAAAGGCTGTCTTTCATATTTACTTTTTTTTTTTGGATTATGTGAAGACAGCTTTTATGATTAAATCCTTATATCATAGCATACTCCATTTCCTTAGTTATATATAATCTGATAAACTTGATATTTTAAGTCATATCATAATATTTCAGACTCATGAAACATTTTTACTTTTTTTATCTAAAGTATGGGTTTTAAGTGACATTACATCTAAAATGTCTATTTTTCAAGGGATTTTATTACAATTATCTTTTAAGAGTTTGGAACAAATTAAATTTCAAATATTTACTATTTCACAAATAATTTTATTTATTTTGTTTGGGCTTTTGCTCGTTTTTAGTTTTGAAGATTTAATTCTCAATTTTTGGTAGCCATTTTCTTGTTTTCGGCCTTTTGTTTTAAGTTTGTACAAAATTTGCTTATATGTAGTGTCAAATACTTATTTTATAGTGAAAAATAATTAGTTAAAATAAATTTTTTTTAGAAAATGTTGAATTATGACTTTTAAACTTGAAATTTTTCCATTTTCACAAAAATCGTTCAATTGGTGCCAAAATTATTTCCCGAAGAAACTGAATTTTTTGTCAGATTTTCATTTGGTCCCGTTACTTAACGGGATATTCAAGACTACTTTGTAAATAGTAACTTTCTTAGATTTACAAAAAAAATAGAATTTTTTCGAAAAATTAGTAAATTTTCAAAAAATTTTGTAAATATTCGATAAAAATCGTAAATTTACTAAATTTAGTATATTATCAAAAAATTCGAGAATCCTCGATTTTTTTTTGTGATTTTACGAAAAAAGTTGTAAATTCACAACTATTTTTCGGAAATTTACAAATATTTTTTGAAAATTTTCGGAAAAAAATTGTAAATTATCAATTTTTTTTGCGAATTCACAAAAAAAAATCGAGAATACTCTAATTTTTTGGTAATATACTAAATTTAGTAAGTATACGATTTTTTTTCGAATATTTACAAATTTTTTCGAAAGTTTACTAATTTTTCGAAAATGCTCTATTTTTTTTGTTAATATAAGAAAGTTTCTTTTTACAGTGTAGCTTATCCCTCGGATATTATTGTTTGGGTTAAAATAAATCATACGAAAAGTTATTGAAGCCACGTTGGGAGAAAAATGTAGCTACACGTTTTGAAATTTTTAAGCTCAAATTGTAAAATAATGATTTACTCGCGAATCCTTAGTCCAAAGCAACTGTTGGATTCCGGAATCGAATCCAAAAAGAAAGTAATCTACACCGTAAAATATCAAAATTTTGGAGTAAATATAAGCAAATTTCGAGCTAAGTAAAAAAAAGGCCAAAAAAACAAAAATGGCTGTCAAAAATCGAGAATCGAATCTAGAAAGCCTCAAATGGGTGAAAGGACAGTATTTAGTTGCATTTTCGAAAAAAAATATCGATTTCCACGTCCATCTTTGGCATGCAATCCCTAATTCAACACATTGAAAATAAGTTCCAAGTTAATAAAATAATTTCTTATCCGGCTCGAAGGACCCAAGGATATTGCGAATTTACAGCTAAAACCCAAATTTAATTTAAAAAACAAATTGATTTATAAAACTAGGGCACCTTTTTGTATACCATGCACAAAATTAATAACGTAAAAGAAAAAAAAAGAAAAAAATTTAATTCTCCTTAATCTTACAAGAGATTTAGTGTATTTATCCTAAGCGTATAACTAACTTTGCTGATATATATCGACTATTAGGTGTGTAATTCATCACCAACAATACAGGCTTCGTCACTTTACCAACTTCTAAGTTTAAACTTTTATCCTACTAAAACCATCTTATCTTATTAAAGAAAACTATAAGGCTTAAACCAATTTAAAGCCTTACTTAAGCTCCAATATAAAAAAAAAACTATTCATCAAATATTTTTTTTTATTTTAAAAATCTTATTATTTTATGTGATGTAAAAAACTTTTTTATTTAATGTCATACGAAACCCGTGTCTGTTTAAATTATCATAGAATGACAAAGCAAACCTAGTGTAAATAGAATTTTATGTACGTTTGAGCTTGCCAACGTTTTTAGTTTAATAAATGTAACTAAAAACTATATTTTCTCGCTGTTTTTTTTTTGGACGAATTTTCCTTTTTGCTTGTAAAATTTAATATTTTTATTGTATTACGTAACACAATTTATATTTTTTCGTGTTACAAACAAAAAATTCTATTTTCGTAAAAATGTTTTTGTTTAATTTGTAAAATGAGTTTTTTTGAGCTAGATCGACATTGCTTGAAAGTTTAGTAACAGAATCATAAAATAACAAACTTTTCAGATTTTAAAAATTTTGTAAAAAAGTTTATCTTCCAATTACTCGAGTAAATTTAATACTAAAATCCTAAAATATGGGTTAGATTAGGATGATCGATGTAACCCAATAAAAAAAAGTTATATTCTAATAACAATTGAAATATAAATCTTTGAATTTTTTCAAAATAAAAAATAATAAAAAAGACAAAAGAATAAGTTTTAAACTTTTATACATACGAACAATAAATTAAAAACAACAAAAAAATTTTACAGTTTTCAGACATAAAAGAAATAAATAAAAAAATACTTAAAATATAAAAAAAAAAGCTCATTGTAAAAAATCATCATTTTTATTTTATATAAAATACTTAAAACTTATATTTTTTGTAAAAATAATATTTTGGATTGTGTATACAATAAAGATTAAAAGAAAATTATGCTTCTAGCCAATCTTTGACAGTGTGCCTTCTCTTTGTCTTAATAAAGAATTTCCTGAAGGCAAAATAAAAACCTTTTATTTATTTAAACGTACATAAAAATACAGTAATTATTTGTGCATGTTGGCCTGGCAAATATTTTAATAGGTTGCTTGCCTGAAATTTGGTGCCCTTCGTCAAAATAATAAGAAACCCCAAAATTATAGCTCGTTTGGTTACTTTCAAGTACAATTTTCTGCCCAACAAGAAAGAATTTAATGTCCGATGGCAGCACAATTAAATCAGCTAAAATTTAAGAATCATTTTTTTTAACATTGAATTTGTTTATAGGCAGTAGGGGTATTTCAAGCATGTAACTTTGGGAGGGAGGCAAATGTTCCATATTAGGAGGGGAGGATCCAATAGACTTAGAATAATTTGAGTTTAGAGACTTAGAATAATATTGATTTTAGGATTTCTTAACATTATTATTTTTTTGGCTTAAGGATTTAAAATAATAAAGGCTTCAAGGACTTTGAATAATTTTGTTTCGATAAATTAATAGATTTAAAAATTTTTGTTGGTTGTGGTTCACAAACCGGTTTAAATTACTTGATAAATGGGCTTAAATTACTGCCAAATTTGTAATTTCTGACGAAAATTGGTTTTAAATAGGTCTCAAAAAATTTTTAAAAGCTTCAAGTTTCTAAAAATTCTTTATTCTATCCTTTTCAATTATTTAATACCAAATATGATAATTTAAAATTACAGTTTCAGTTTTATGATTTTTTAAAAAAGCTCATTTTTAATGTTAACTTTACAGAGTCATTTTCCAAAAACGATACAGGAAAATGAGACGAGTAAAGAATTTTTGGAAACTTGGTGCTTATACAAAATTTTTTTTACTAATAAAATCTTTTTTCATCAAAAATTGCAATTTTGGCTGCAATTTAAAAATTTGTCATTTTCGACTAAAAATTACTATTAGGTTAATTGGTTATAGCGATGAGGGAATCAGTTATAAAAAAGAGAGTGTTTGAAAGGTGACACTTACAATAAAAAATTGAAACTAACCAGAAATTTTTTGGTTAACTTGAAAGGTTTTAGCGTTACATTGAAAATTATACGATGAAACCTTGTTTTGTAACATTGAGCCCTGTGCCTGCGTTTCTAGACCTACAATCCCCGTCGACATGAACGGAGGGTAATCAGCAAGGTTTTTCAATATAATAAACTCATCCATATCCATTTGGTGTAATTTGATGTAATTTGGTATTCCAAAGGTAATGAACTCCCCTTATCAGTAGTTGAAAACTCAAACAACTTTCAAAAATAATTCCCAGGCTAATATATAATTCTATTAAATAAGAAACATTTTAAAATAAAAAACTATCTATTTTTCCTTGATAATTTTTAAATTAAATATAAAAAACTTTATTTTTTCTTATAATAATAATAAAAAAAATATATTAAATTTAAATTATAAAATTGCATAAAACAAATTTATTTTTTTTATTAAATTGCTTTTTTTTTTTAAATTACATACACGAAATAAAAAATGTACTTTTTATAAAGATTTTTATCTTTAAACTTCAAAAAAAAGGTATAATATTACCTGATAAGATCAAAATTAGTTTTTTATAGTTCGTGTATACGTGTTTGCTATCAAAGTACTTGTATCAAACATCAAATATTTGTACATAAAAAATTTTCTAGAGGAGAAAAAGTGTAATGATATGAAAAAGATGCTGAAAAAGATTTTTTTTTTTATTATTTTATTAACAATTTTTTATCTTTTTTAATTAATTTATTACTCTAATTATTTATTGCATTTAGTGCTTGACATGTAAAATTATCGACTTTCGTGTTTAAAAATATATTTTTGAATTGAAGCAATTTCGCGAGAAGCCCTTATCAGTCTTTTAGGCCTTGGGTGAGTCTAAAAAAACATTTGAGCTGTCTGCTGTTAAAAAATAAAAGACGGGGGAAAAATTTAAAGTGGATTTTATTGGTTCTGAGCAGTGTAAAACAAACTTAGGATTATAAAATTTTATTCAATGAACTGGAATCCGTGAGAAATTTCTTGTAAAAGAAAAAATAAGAAACAGTATAACCAAAACCAGAAAGCCAACAATTTAAAAAAAATTATTTATCTGGTCAGTGATATGTGTTTTCTGGCTACTAGTGCAAAAAAAACGTGTGATTTGCGCCATTCTTTACTTTTCTATACACGAGCCTTAAATATATACTGTAAAAAGTAACTTACTTATATTAACAAAAAAGTTAGAACATTTTCGAAAAATTAGTAAATTTTCGAAAAAATTTGTAAATGTTCGAAAAAAATCGTATATTTACTAAATTTAGTATATTAACAAAAAATTTGAGTATTCTCAATTTTTTTTGTGAATTCGCAAGAAAAATTGATAATTTACAATTTTTTTTCGAAAATTTACAAAAAATAATTGTAAATTTCCGAAAAATAGTTGTGAATTTACAACTTTTTTCGTAAATTCACAAAAAAAAATCGGCAATTCTCGAATTTTTCGATAATGTACTAAATTAAGAAAATTTACAATTTTTATCGAATATTTACAAAATTTTTTGAAAATTCGCTAATTTTTCGAAAAAATTCTATTTTTTTTTGTAAATCTAAGAAAGTTACTTTTTACAGTGTACTATTTATTAAGTAATCATACTTGCGGAGCCAATTTAAAGAAACTAAACTTCAAAAACATAAACCCAAAGCATTAAATTCTGCATTATTAAACGATCAATAAAACAAGAAAACTTTAGTATACATGCTAAAATTAAAGTTAAAATATGCTTTTTTTATAAGCGTAATAAATTATTATTATTAATCATAAAATAAAGTGTTATAATAAATTTGAATATGAAAATTTAAATACAACATTATAAAAATATTAACATAATGCTTTACAAAAATAAAAGATTAACACTTTTAATATTATATAAAATAATATTTGATCTTTTTATAACAATAAAACACATATAGGATTATATGAGTTTGATGTAATTAACAAAAGAGTAAATATATATAACGAGATATTATTATTATTGTTATTATTGTTAAAATATAAATGAAAATAGAGAGAGATGAAAAATTCAGTATGCAATAAATCAAAAACTTCCGGTTTCTGTTATTATATACGCTTCGATTCCATTTTTCAAATGTTGTATGTATATATGAGCGATTTTCAAATTTTTTTCAAATTTTTTTTTTTAGTGTAGATAATTTGAGTTAATTAAAAATTTAAATTTTGGATATAAAAAGGAGTGTCGGAATTTCAGTGGTTAATACGGGCGGGTCCCAATCCCAAGTTCTTTTTAGTGTAACAATTTTCAGAAAAGGTCTACGGAGGGTAGAATCACCAAAAGCAAACGTCAAAAGCAAGCCTATGTTGTCCCATTTTTCGGCCAAAACGTGCCGATTCCTTACATTTCTGAAAACTGTTTGTATTTTTTACTCAAAATTTACATCCTGGAGTTTTCAAGGTTTCTAATAATATGATAACAAAAAAATCATACAGTTTAATCTAGGGGGAAATCGTATAATCTAGAAAAGTTAAAAAGGGTAAAAATCCATTTTATTCCAATATTTTTAGTCAAGTTATTAAAATTATAGAAAAAGGAGAAAAGAATAACTCCTAGTAATTTTATTTTATTATAAATTTGGTCTCATTCTCCAAACTTCAATTTTTCACCTCTTAAAATCCTTTTAAGTTTTTACACCAAAATAGACACAAAAACTAATCTGTTTTTAATCCGGGAACCACTTTCAATTTTTGTGGGTCGTACCGGCGGTAAAGAAAGATAAAAACTTATAAATGTTATCATGCATATCTACTTTTAAAGAAAAAATATCAAAAAAAGCGGTTCAGAGTAGCATGTGCAAATTTTTAGTGAATTTCGCCAGAAACTAGTCCAAAAAAAGCTTCAAATATTGTATTTTTCATGCACAATTATATACTTTACCTCTTAAAACTTACTAAATTTCAATCCCAATCGGGCAAAAAATATAAATTTATTAAATTATCGAATAAAGTGCCAAATTGGTTCAAAAAAAAAATCCGAACAGAGATTTATGAATAATTTATTCTTTGCATAATTTTTCCATAAACAATATCGAAAAAAACTGTTCATATACATACGTAGATTTAGTTTTAAACAACCCTATACGATATTTTAACATAAAAAAAAATAAAGCTTTCGATGATAGTGATTTATCTATCGTTCTATATAATGTAGGATTTCTTTTTTTATATTTTGTAAATAAATATAGAGAGAGAGAAAGAGAGAAAATTCATTTATCTTTATACTGAGGGTTTATTATTAATGTACGCATAACATTTAATAATTATTAATACAATACGTAATTTACTTTATTTAATATTACAATAATTAATAAAGTTCGTGCATTTACAGTACATTAAATTCTTTATAAATAAATTTAATATTTTGTTTACTTTTAATTAACATATACTAGTAACAATCAGTTATTTGTATGGAAATATATATATGGGAAAATCTAGGATAGATCAGCTGCCTGAAATTTTTAAAAGTTACATTTTTTTTTGGATTTTTTACTTACCCAGGTTTTGTTAAATTATCCCTATTTTATACCTTTCGTCGCATTATTTTTAGATACAGTTTCTTAAAAGTTGATTTTTTTCAAAGTTTTCATTACAGTCGCCCGATTTAACTTGAAATAGCTCGAAATCTAAGATCTTCTAGTGTATTCATATGATTGGAAAAAGTTTATTTCACCTGGTCTAATAAAGAAAATAATTTTCTTCCATTTCGACTCATCAATTATATTTCATCGATAATCCTTTAAACTTCAAAAAAATTTTAAATTTTGGTTCCTCCTAATTTTTTTCACTTTTTGTTATCTTGAAAATCCCTTCAAAAGGCCCTATTAAAAAACTCATATATGATATTCCATTATCGGATTACCTAAAAATCCTTATAAATTGTAAATATTTAAGCATAAAATTTTAAAAATATTCATTTTGACCTTACCAACAAATTTCTTTTAAATCTTAATTATCAAGACCACATGGACATATACCCCAAGTTAATATACGGTTTAGGGTGTCAACTTTCCGGCTACTACCAGATTTGGTCTACTATAGGTTTCATGGGTCGCTGATCATGATTTTTGGGGTATTTTCTATGAGAAATGTGCGTAACACCCTTAAATTTTCAAAAAATACCCCTAAAAAGGAATACTTTTTATATATTTCATATTTTTGCAAATTTAAGGGTGAATGGCTAATTTTTAATAGACAAGAACCTAAAATTCGTGATCAGCAACCTAAAAAACCCATTCGGACCAAATCTAAAGACTGAAAGCGTCATAATAGCAAGGGGTAGTTTTTGCTAATTTAAGGATGAAATATTAATTTTTCAAAAAAAAGTCCCCAAAATTCATGATCTGCGACCCAAAAAACCTATAGTAGACCAAATATAGTGGTGCACCCTCCCCCGTATATTAACTGTAGTAATATTGCAAAATATAAATTGGCTTAAAAATAGGTTTTTTTTGTTTTTATGATAAGATTAGATTTACAAATTTTTAATTCCAATACAAAAAATTTTACAATCGTTAACCAAAAATCTTTTACATACCCTTTTAATGGTTAATTTAAAAAATTTTTAATATAAATTAATAAATCCTTTGTCAAAATTATAAAGCAAATACTTAAATTATAACTGTATAGATAATTAATTAATAGTAAACACTCAGTTGTTCATTTAAAATATTGATAATGTTTGTATTATAAAATGTGACACACGATAGCAATTTAAACCTTTAATGCTTAAATAATTAACTAATTGTATAATTTATTAAATGTATTAAAAGTGGATTTTATTTAATATATATATATCTTTAAATCCAGATTATCTCAACGCAGCAAAAAATTCTTTTGTAAAATTTTTGTCCCAATGAGTAATTTTAGGTCTTAAATTAACGTTTTCACCGGAATTTTTGGAAAATATTAATCTATTATATAACAATTGATGGGCTATTACTCCAATACGTGAAGGGGGATTGTATCATCACTGACGAACACCAGATTTGCCATACTATAGGTTTTTTGGGTCGTTGAACACGAAAATCGGGGTCATTTGGCAGAGAAATGGGGCTTCACCCTTAAATTTGCAAAAACTACCCCCAAAAAGGGTTTTTTTACATATTCGCATTTTGAGCGCTCAGATTGCTGATTTTGAGATATTTGAGCTTTTTGGTACTCTAAAAATCAAAATTCTCAAATAAACAATTTTCAAGCCTAGTGAAAATTTTAGAAAAACCATTATAACGTTGTTCCAAGACTGCTCATTGAGACAAAAATTTTATAAAAAAAAAAGATATTTGTTATGTTGAAATAACCTGGACCAGAGCAACTGTATATTAAGTATGTATAAAAGCTTAAATAAAGCTGTTGATAATTATAATTAGATATAAATTCGAATAAAATTGATCAATTTTATAGTATTATTAATTTTATCTTAACGAAAACTTTATTATCTTATTCTCTATAAAATTATATTGTATTTTGCGTTTCATTAATATTGATTGTTATTAAACAAGTGTATGCATTATAGAAATCTTCATTAATACAAATATTTAGTATACTAACAAATTAATCAAACTCATTACTGTTACTGAATTATTTAACAAACTTTAAAAAAAAAATTTTATATTTTTTGAAATTATTCTTATGAGCATCTTTGTAATAAACTATTATCGAACAAATTTGCAAGGGTGTTTAATATTACCCAGATATGTTTTGAATTTCTTAAACGTTAATTAAAATTCATAAAACGTAGCCTTACAAACATATTTTGTATTTGATATTTGTATTTTATCGAAAATTTTACTTTAGTATTTGCTACATCTTTTTAAAAATTGAAAAATAATATTTTTTTTATAAGGGTAAAACATTGAATTTTTAGAAATTTGCAAGATATTCCGTGCAAGGCAAAGCTAAAGACTTTATTTCATGAATGTGAGTAGAATTTATTTTTTTCACACGCGCTGTGAACAGGCGTAAAAATGAATTTCGAGCAAAACACATACTTTTGACTGAAGGGTATAAAAATTACTACAGAAATTATTAATTGGTTATAAAAAAGAGCTTTAGTACAGCTCGATGTACATAATATATGTTAATAAAAAAATAAAATATAAAAAAAGAAAAAGGATAAGGAAAGTGAGGTTAAGAAGATTTTATTAAATCTTGACTTGAGAGTCGTTTGTCCGAGCAGCTGCGCTTACGTTTACTTATTTGTGCCCACCCTGAAAACGGCAGGACTTATGTTGTTTTTGTGGTGACGCTGCTCAGAACTTAAAACTAACACACTCACATTCACACAAAAAATATATACAAAAAAATACCTGGCATAGAATCAAAACACTGACTGGACCGTGTCCAGTCACGGTTTAACACAGACTCACTTGGTGCAAACGTCGGTGCTACTAACTGGACCTCGTTCAGTTACAGTCTAACACAGACTCACACTTCGATACTTGGCCAAGCACGTAAATTCCCACAATCCTCGCAAAAAATGCTATTTTAAGCAGGCACGCACACACACCCACATACAAAATACAGAAGGAAAATCTAACAAAAATTTTTTTATTATTACAATTCATGTTATTTTGATTATAATTCGGTATATTTCATTGGCATAAACGGTCGGTGACGCCATCTTCACAACCCAACGAGAATAACTCTTCCTCTCCCGCTCTGCGCAAGAGGAAAATACGGGCTCTCGCGAATCGTGGTATGTTGTGTTTGGAAAATTTCAAAGATTTTTTAACAATATGTTTGATCTGTAATCAAGAACTAATAAGTACAAGCTTCCTTAGCAAACGTCATATTTAGCCAAGACGTAATAAATAATAAAGATACATAAATTAGGCGTTGTCAAAGCTACGTGTACAATTATGCGACCTCTTTCATAAAATAAAGTTTAAAATATTAAACTAAACACCCCAACATATAATAACTGAGTGAAATAAACAATTTATAAATAAAAAAATAATATAGCAAGCATAAAAGTAGTGTAACTTCGGTACTGTAACTTCATTCCAAAAATTTAACTATAATAGGTTTCTATAATATATTCCATATGTAAAGAACTTTTCTCAAGTATATATCAAATGTTTATATGTCTGCTTTAATTTACATTTACGTAGATACATTATTCTGAGTATACCTACATTATTTTATACTTTAACTAAAAGATATAAACTTACAAATTACTAAAGTTTTTTTATATTTTAAATTTATTTTAAAAGCTATTATTTATATTATTTAACACAATTTTAATTTATATTTTAATCGAATTTAATGCATATTAAATTATATACTTTTAATTGAATTTCAAGTAAAAATAATTTTTTTTAAAACAAAATAATCAAAAACTTCTGTATATGAGTTATTCTAAGGTAAATTACGAATTAATCAGGTCTTTGAAGATAAGTTGTCGATAACAGCTCGAAAACTTATAATCAAAATAAACTAAAATTTGGATCCAATTTTGCTAGATAAACATTTCAATCCCGTTTAAAAATCCCTTCGAAGAGGTGAAACTGAGGTACACAGAGGTACACATTGCACCTTATTGTTGCAACTCAATATATAGATTAAGGATTGACCCATATGTATATATTTGCAAATGCAATAAAATTATGTTAACATTATATAAATTTTAACGCAAAATATACATGCATACTTACACATACTAAAAACAATAATTTTCAAATAATATTAATACACTTTAAGTACACTTAAATTTAACATTTATATATATAAAATTTTCAACCTCCTACATTATGTAACCATGCAATTATCTACATAAGTATTATGTGTTTTGAGTACAATTATATTAAAAGTACTTCAAATTTCTATGTATAATGCGTAAAACATGAAGATTTTAAATCTAGAAAAGTTATATGAATATTTTTAAAAATATAATTTTTATTTTTGGTTACAGGGGCACTATGTACTATATCTCATACTTTGGTCAAAAGATATGGTGGACTTTATACAGGACCTTATATAGAGGCTCAAAATATAACAAATATTACTGTTCAACTTGGGACTCATGCATATTTACCATGCAGAGTTCGACAAATTGGAAACAAATCTGTAAGTATAATTTGTTTTAGAGTTTAGTTTTAAAAACTTTATGTATGAACAAATTAGAATACTTAGTTGCTTTTGGTATAATAAGACGATTTGTGGTTGAAATGGTTAAAACAACAATTTTGATCCTATTATGAGCTTTTTGGGTAGTTCATTTTAATAAATAGTTTATTTTGAAATTAGGAGAAAATATTAAAGTTAAGTAAAGTTAAGTTATTAAATTTAAGTATTTAAGCGCGTTAGAATTGTAATGAGAATTATTACGAATTATGTAACTATATAAAATATAAATTTTAGAGTTTTATATGTTCATATGAAAACTAAAAACTGTACAAAAATTTTATTTTTCTTGTTAGCGGTTAGATAGCACGTATTTTGTAACCGCTATATGTCATTGAAACGCTGACAAAAATTATTATTTCATAATATAATTTTTGAAATACGCTGTTGGTTCAAAAAAACCAAAAATATTTTTATAAAATATTAAGTCCAACCTCAGTGTAAAAAATATTATTTATTTAAAAAATACTCTAGTCAATATACGGTTTAGGATGTTTAGTTACTGGCCATCATAAGATTTGGTCTACTAAAAATTTTTTAGGTCACTGATGACGAATTTTTGGGGTTTTTTCTCAGCAGAATTGATGTATTTACTTTTCAAGTGATTAGATTTGGTCCATATTGGTTATTTGAGTCTCTGATCACGAATTTTGAGGTAATAACTATGGGCGAAAATTGGCGCTTTACCCTTGGAGTTGTAAAGATTCATAAATCCTATATGGACCAAATATGGATACTCAAATTGTGAATACATCAAAAGCAGCACTTTATAGGAATTGATTTAGCAAATTTAAGGGCAATGCGCTCATTAATCGTAGACAGGACCCCAAAATTCATGATCAGCGACTCCAAAAACTTGTAACAGCCCAAATTTTCTGTAGCTAAACACTCTACTCTCGTATATTGACTGATGAAAAATATACAACGTCGTACGTCTAATACAGAAACCAGTGTAGATAGTGTAACAGCGTCACGAACCCAAAATTTTTTTTTTCTTCAAATTAGAAGCACTTTAATTCTTAAATCAAATAAATTTAAATTTATTTTAATCGCTACTTTTATTTTCAGTCGTTTAAAAAAGATTCTAATTTTGCTTATATCTCTTTTTATCAGCTGTGAAAACAAGATTTTACTCAAACAAGACATTTGTTTATTATTACCCTACTTGTATCGTATTCTCAAAGTATCTTAGACACAACGTTTAAGTAAAAAAAGGACTATTTACCTTACAACATAGTAATATTGGCCAAAAGCTAAATTCTTGAGTTGTACCACAAACTTTTGATGGTTTCATAGAAAGTTTTGGTCTTTTGAAGAATTTTGTTTCTACTTTATGTTTTGCATATGCATAAGCTAACCTTTGAAGTAAGGATCCAATTTTCTGGCTTATATTGTATATTAAATACATAAAATTTATTTAAAACGTAAAATTAAAAAAGTTTATATTCAAATAAATTAAATAAAAGTAATTTTTTTTTTAAATAACTGTTTATTTAGTAAGTATAATTTAAAAAAAAAAATAAAAATTTACTTTAAAAGAGGAATTAAAGAACTAGACTTTTTTCATTCAGTTGAAAAATAAAAAAAAAATTCTTAAATATGTATTTAGTATTTTTACAAAAAAAAAAATGCATAAAAATGTATAAACAGAAAAACAAAAAATTTATACTTGAAAAAGTTTCTTTGAAGTTTTTATTTCATACATACTTTATCTTTTATAAATGTAAAATTAATTAAAAATGTTTTCTGTGTTTTTGTAAGAATTAAATTTATTTTTTTAAATTTTTTAAGTTTGCAAACAAAGATAACGAAGAAAATGTTTAAATTATTTGCTTTTTGTAATTGGAAATTTAATAAAATTTATAAACAACGTTTTATTTATTTATTTAGTCTTTAACAAGTTTTATTTCGAGTAAACGTTTATATATTTACTTTTAAACAATGATAAATTATAGTAAATTTATATCTACGTGTAAATTAGGGAGTATCGTTTTGAATTAAACCTGTTGGGTCTCCAAAATTCACGGTTTTATAAGGTTTGAAATAAAATCGCATTTTTGGGTGAGTTAACGCCCAAAATTAATTGTTGTAACGTGATTTCATTTATATCTTTCACGAAAGCCAAGAAAAAGCACTAAATAATTATAAATTTATAATTAAAAAATATACATAATTTTATAATAGATTCATCAATGAGAAAAACCTTAATTAGTACGGCTAATGTGATTAACAAAGTCAAATTGATAAAATCAAATTAACAATCCAACTTTCTTATATTTCAATGATAATTTAAGTTAATTTAGATACTTTTAAGAATCAATGATATTTTTAATTTTAAACTGACATTGGAAAGAATCGTTTATATAGTATTCAAAGTGCATTTCTCTTTCGAGAAATATACATAATAGACAATTTATATAGATATTTCAAAAGGTATAAAATAAATGTCTAAATTATGAGTCAATCAACAAATTTATTACCATAAAATTACATAACCTCAAAATTTACTGTGTATTTAAGACAATACAATCACGAGTATTTTTTTAAAAAGTTTTATATACAGTACAAATTCAATTAATAAAATTCAATTAACTTAAATTTAGAACAAAAAAAGGAGAAGAAAAGTTTTAATCTCTGTATATTTTATTTGAAATTGAAAATGGGTACTCTAAATTTTAAGTAAATAAAAAGTTCGTTTTTAAACTTCAAAATATATAGTCAATTTTAAATCTCTGTATAGATTTGCTAAAACTTAAATTAAATATATATATATAATATTATTATTAGAATAAAATTGTCCAAAAGTAAATGTATATTTTAAGATTATATATGGGCCATTTTATGTCAATCGTATCCAAAAAATAGCTCATTAACGATATTTTCTGCTTGCAGGGGTGAAAAAGCACCTTAATATAGTTTCAAAATTTTATAATACTGGTTAAAAATAGCTAAAATTCAAGTTTTTACACTTCAAGCCCGAAAAATTCTTCTATAAAACACAAAATAGTAACAATATTAATTTACCTTTAGCGAATATATGATTCAACTTTAAGTATGGTCTCTTATAACATATTACTCAACAAATTACCTAATTAATCACTAGTTGCATTCATAAATATTTGTCAAAAACTAAGATCACAATTTTCTGTTTCTTTAGCAATCTCCCTAACCCTTAACCCCACCAATTTTAAAAACCCTGATGCACCCAAACAATAAAACCCATGAAATATTCCATATAATACAATTTTATCGATAATAAAGGTTTACATTAAAAAACTATCATGAAGTTTAAAAAAAGAAAAAGAAAAAAAAAATACAATATCCTAAAGCTATAAAGTTTTATCTTTTGTTTTTTCTATGAAAAAAAGTACTTATTATTTTTATTTCTATCATATATATATATATATATATCGAACAGAGATATAAAGATCGTTTTTTCGGTTGTTGATATAATGTTTTTGTTTATATTCAATTCCAATTTTTTTTTTTATGTTAAAAATTCAATTTATGAAAGTTTCTTTTTTTTTTTAATGAATATTTTTTCTAAAATTAATTTTTCATTAGTTAATTTTTAAAAAAAATCAATATTTATGTGTGTACTTGTTACATAAACTACTATTATATGCTTTTAAAAAAATTAAATTTTTGTTAATTTTTAGTAGTTGCAATGTACGAAAAAAAAAAGTGTTATATGTTATTGTTCTAGTTTTAAAAAAGTTTTTATGTGTTTTATATTTATGATTAAAAAAAATTTTAATAAATGAAAATTATTAATTTAAGTTTTAAAAAGTTAATGAATTTTTTGATAGAAATTTTTTATACGTGTTTTTTTTTGGGTTGGGTTAAATATATTATATATGGGTTAATTTTTTGAAATTATGAAAAAATATTTTATTAATTTGACTGTCTAACTAAAATAAAGTTTTGATATGTTATTGTCCATTTAGCATTTTAATTATTTTGTTTTTCAAGTAAAATTTTTAAAAGTTTAAAGAAATAAGTTCAGTAATTTTTAGTTTCACGAATTTAGCAACTATGATTGCTTTTAGCAACTATTTTTTTAGGTATCAAAATGTTTACAAAAAAATATTGGAAATCAAATTTTGGCCTATAACATATTAAAGGGATGATTATTTGATGTAACTGTCAATTCAGAGTTTTCAACTTTTTTGATACAAATTTTCTGGTTTAATAAATGGTATAGTTTAAATTAAAAACAGAAAACAATATAAATTTTGATAACCTAAACTCCAAAAATATTAACCCATATTCAACATTTTTCCATTACACGAAAATGTTTGCTTTGATTTTTTTTTATTAAAAAAAATATATAAAAAAATATTTTTATAAAATTTTTCACATGTATAGAGCAAAAAAAAAAATTTAATATTAAATTTTTATATGAAGCTTGAATTACTTAAAATATAATATAACCAGATATAATTTTATTTGTTTTGATATATAAAGTTTACTTATACTACTGCACTTGCACTATACATAGGTAGCTGTTTTATACGTATTATATTATTTTTTTCTCTCTCTAAAAAAATATTATAATAATAAAAATAAAAAAAATTCTATGTTATGTAACATGTATACGAATTTTTATTTTTTATTTAAGAAATAACTGGATATGAGTAAATATTTCAAAAATACTGTTATTGGGTGTAAAAGTGTACATTGTAAAAATTTTTATGGCTTAATGTAGTGTTTCTCATTTCGAAACATCCTGTGTAAGAATAAAGTTTTGAAAAGATCCGTGAAGAATTCAAGCCAGGTGCCGGCCGAAAAAGATCGTGGCTGATCAGAGTCCTGTCTGAAACTTTCCGAAACTTAATTTCTGCTCGGTATTTAGTTCAAAAATGAAACGTTTAAAAAGTCTCTTATTACTCCAGTCAAATCACGGGAAAAGGGATGTTTAGTTACTGGCTGTCATGAGCTTTGGTTTAATATAGGTTTTTAGGTCACTGATCACGATTTTCGGGGATACTTTTGCTATTTTCGCGCTTTCAGTGTCCAGATTTTGTCCACATGGGTTTTTTCGGTCAATTATCACGAATTTCAGCCCCTGTCTACTAAAAATTAGCCCTTCATCCTTATATTTACAAAAATGTGAAATACCTCAAAAATACCCATTTTAGGGACAGTTTTTGCAAATTTAAGAGTGTTCTACCCATTTTTCTCGGAAAATACCCTGAAATTCGTGATCAGCAACTCAAAAATATAACAGACCAAATTTAGGTAAATCTGAATTAATCCTTAAAGATAAAGTCTAAATAAGAAAAATTATTATCTGTTTAAAAGATAAATATTTATATTAATAACACATAAACAAATATGAATATATCATAAATATATATATATATTCCATTTTATATTTTTAATAAAAGAGACTTATATACTAAACTGCATACAGAAATATATATATATTGAACAAGAAAATGTTTTGCATTCATGTATAAAATATAGATACGTAATATACAAATTTATTGTAACCTATATTTACTCTTTTCTCTATTATATCTCTATCTTTCTTTTTTTATTTTAAAGGATAAAATAATGATGAGAAATATAATATGTATAAGGAATATTTCGTGTAAAATGTGCTATTTAAAAATATTAAGATGTTCGTTAATGAAAAATCGTAAAAACAGGGTCGTTTTAAGGGATCTTCGGGAGACATTAGGTTAAACGCACAATCTTAATATCATGCTTAGATTCATCATGCTGTCTTTTTTAGCTAAATTTGATGTGAAGAATTATTTAATAAGAAGAATACTAAATATTTATTTACAAAATCTGACATGCAAAAAGGCGGTAATTTTGGGTTGAGTATCCAAAACCCGTATAATTTCAGGTAGACGTACACCCCTAATTTACACCCCTAATTTAAATATTGGTCATTTTTAGCATAAAATAGGCACGTATTTAGTTTATTTCACTGTGACAATAATAGTCTGAGATAAAAATTAATGGCTTACGAGACTTAATAGTATATTTGTATGTATAATCAATGGGAATAACCAAAAGATTTTTGGACGACTAGCTCATATCTTAGATACTAGAGCTCTTAGGTTTTAGGCTCAAGAAACCCCAGAGACAGCTTTTGCTAGAGGTGAGTAAGGCGACCACCTTAGGCCCCGCGTTTAGTTTGCATTGTATAGAAAAATTGTACGAAATATTTGAAAAATATACCTACAGATGAAATATAAAAAGCCTAAAACCTAACACAGATACACTGTAAAAAGTAACTTTCTTAGATTTACAAAAAAAATAGAATTTTTCGAAAAATTAGTAAATTTTCAAAAAATTTTGTAAATATTCGATAAAAATCGTAAATTTACTAAATTTAGTATATCCTCGAAAAATTCGAGAATTCTCGATTTTTTTTTATGAATTTACGAAAAAAGTTGTAAATTCACATTCATTTTTCGGAAATTTACAACTATTTTTTGTAAATTTTCAAAAAAAAATTATAAATTATTAATTTTTCTTGCTAATTCACAAAAAAAAATCGAGAATACTCGAATTTTTCGAGAATATACTAAATTTAGTAAATTTACGATTTTTTTCGAATATTTACTAATTTTCAAAAATCTTTTTATAACACAGTATACGAATTTAGTAATATCTGCCTGTACAAATCTCCTAAATTGAAATACCCCATATACATCAAAAAAAAATTTTTTATCCCAATTATTTTTATATGAAAAAAAAAATGTATTATTATTCAACATCATAAAAATAAAAGTCCGACTATTATAACTATAAAATTTCTGGCACAAAATTCAAATTCATTATTCAAGTTTATATATTGTTATTATATTATATTCTATTTAAAGTATAATTTTCAATTTTTTTTATTTTATACGTCATTTATATTTTATTATTAATAATTTTACTTTTTTCTCCTACTCTATTTTTTTTTTTATTACGTAATAGTTTTAAAAAATTTATTTTAATATCATATTCTTTAAATATATTTAATTTTACATTAAATAGACGTACTGATTCTCTTCTCTTTTTTTGGCAAATATAACATTTTTATAAAATTGTCTTTTTGAAACAAAAAATGCTTTTAACTTTGATTACGTAAAATATGATAAATTTATATTTTATGAATTATACATTTTTTTTTCTATTATTTTTATTGCATTTTTCTTTATACGTATAAAAAAGTAGCATGCTAATTAACTTATTATTTCTTTTCTCTTTTAATACTACTACTGCTAATTTTTTTCTTTTTTTAAATTAAAAACCTTTATTATTCTTATGTATATAAGCGTTATTTGCAATTTACATGAATTATAGAGCAAAAAATATATAAAAAAGGTTATATATATGAGTTAAAGAATTTTCATATATTGCTAGTATAGAAAAAAACTAACCTTTTTTCATTTTCGAGACCCTTTGAATGAAAAATAACACTCAAAAGTCACCACACGTAATTTTTTTTTTTTTTATTTGAACGCGTTTTTTATTTTCATTGTTTTTTTTTTTTTTTTACACATTGACTCACAAAGTGTCAAGTTTTATTCCTTTTTTTTTGCTTGTGTGATTTTTTTTTTGTTTCATTACACTTTTTTTTGTTTAACAAGTTTTTAAATTGCTGGAAATTTTATACATTTGAAAAAATTAAGCAATAAAATGAAGTTTAATGATTACATTTTTGTTATTACTTTTTTTTTTATTAGTTAGAATCGTAAAAATAGTTCATAGTAATTTTGAAAGTATTGGAAATTTTTGGGTGAGGGCTACATATTTTCCCAACTATAAGTTTTTTTGGTCCTTGACAACGAAATTTGGAGTCCCGAGAGTTTTCCAAGCGCGCAACGACCTTAAATTGGCAAAAATTTTACAAAATACACAAAAAATAGCTAGTTTTAGCTTACACCGATAAAAAAATCCTCTTTCAGCAATCAACGTTCCACTTTTAGCAAGCAGGACTTTTTTTTCATGTTCAAACGATTGCAAATCACCTGAAACGTGAAAAAAATTTTTTAAAAAGTAATATTTTATTGAGGTAAAAGATGAACATTTTCAGATACTGACTGGTATGGGTTCCATGCTGAACTTTTTAAAAATACGAGCCTTTTAGGGCTTCTTGGGTCTATTTTAATATTCTAAGGCCTAATTTTTAAGTATAAAATATAAAAATTTCTCTATAAATATCTTCTTTGAATAAATTTTAGCTATAAAGACTATAATTTATTTCGTATTATTACAAAGCACATTTTTCACTCTTCACATGTAAATGATATTTTCCAATTCATTTTCAAGTGTTAGTATTTTTAATAAATAAATAATTAAAAAAAATGAATAACAATTAAATAAATGAATGTAAACCACTTAACAAGCCTCAAAAATAATACCAACAAATAGCTTTTAAATAAATAAAATTTTAATTAAAACAAAAATTAAAATTTTTTTTTATATTAAAATGTTAACAGGTATCATGGATGAGAGTAAAAGACAATCACATACTAGCAGTTGACAGGGTAATGTTTATTGCTGATGACAGATTTCAATCAATATTTTGGGACAGTACGAGTACATGGACACTTATGGTTAAATATGCAAATCAACACGATGCTGGAGATTATGAATGTCAAATATCAACTGAACCAAAACTTAGTCATACAGTTAAATTGACTGTTATTGGTTAGTTTTCTTTATTATTTTAAATCCATAACTAAAATACAAAAATAATTTTATTTTTTTAGTTACACAGACTCTTAGGTATTAATTAAATATATTTTTCAGATATTTTCAAGTACTTTAACTCATAATTTTAATAAATTATAACTTTTTTTTTAATTAATAATTCAATGTAACTTATTCTGTATATAAAATAATGATGTAAAATTTAATTTTCAAGTGTACTTTAAATAAGTATATTAATATTTTATTTTAATTAACATAGATAATATTATATACATACACATTTTTGTTAAGATATACCAGAAAAATATTTTTTTAACTCTATTTTTTTTTCTTAGATTTTTATGTTATAGATTAAATAATAAATTACACAATTAAAATATATATGAGTGATTCTGCAAGAATTCTGGATTTTAAGAGACAAACATTAGTTTTCGGCACCCTTTGTTACGATGTTTATTTAAGATTTTTTTTAATCATACCAAGCGGATTTGTTTTATATAGAACTTATTTGACGTTTCTTAAGTTTACCTAAAAGCAAACGCTTGAAAATTCGAGTAATATATTTTTACATTGTACATAGCTTAAATGTTAAAACAAAAACAGATGGCACAGATTTAAGGGAAAAAAATTGCGACGCCTATAATATCCACAATTTATTCTTGGAGTAACTCATATACATGAAATTAAAATAATAACACAGTTTAAAAAAGTACATACATTTTAAGTGAAAAAGATTCTAAGATAATTTAATAAATTTTTTTATATTTTATGTCTACTATAAAATATGTACATACGTGACTAAACATTAAGTAGAAAAAAGACATTATGGTCAGACAGTAAAAAAAAGTTTTAAAAAATCTCTAATTATTTTTTTTTTTTACTTCGTTTTAATTAAAATGATAACTTTTTTTATTATGTGATTATATAACTTAATAATTATTTAAGGTTTTTATAGGGCATTAATTTTTTTTAATACTCTGATTATTCTAAAATATGACGATTAAGTTAATCTGGTATGTTTTATTAATCTATTCTTAAGTATTTTTATTTTATTATAATTAATGTAGCTTCAAATTTCCTATTTTTTTCCTGATTAATTAATAATCAGAGCACAGAAATTTGTTTCTCTTGTTTATATGAAATATTTTCTCGCAAACGAAATTTCGTTGCAACAGTATAAATATAAGTAGATGTAACAAGAAAAAATTGAAATTATATTTTTTCTTAGTTGCAATGTATAAGGTTTAATTATAACTCGATACCGTAGAAGCTTAATAATTATATCGGCAATTCATAAATAAAGGCCTAGTTTAGCCTAAGGCGAAAATTCGGTATTTCCTGGCCTATAATTATACAAAATAGTTTATGTTCACTTTATAATTTGCAAAACAGTATGCAAGAGCTAAATTTGTATTTAAAATTTATCGAATTCAGTACTTTAATGTTATTAAAAAAATGTTTATATCTCTTATATTTATACTATTGAAAATCCATTTTACTTTCGAGAAAAATTTTCGTAACATGTAATATTTATTCTTCTGGCTTTTGAAAACCATCTACATATCTTAAACAATATATTTTTTTATCAATCAAGGTATAGAAATTTATAAAAGAAAAAATATTCCAATATTTTTGCTTGATATATTCAAGTTTTGAATAAATTTATTCAAGAAAAAATTGACAGTTGAATAAATTCTCAAAGAACACTCTTTTTTTTATGTTTCAGTGCCAAAAATCGAAATCCTTGGTGATCGTGAAAGATATGTAAAAATAGGTAGTAAAGTAATATTACAATGTATAATTAAAAATACATTAGAAACACCATTTTATATATTATGGTATCATAACGACAAACAATTAATAGATCGTCCTAAAAAATTAAAAATTGAAAGAAAACAAATAGAAAATACAAATGATACAACAAGTAATTTAACGATATTTGATACTGGACCTGAAGATTCTGGTAATTATACTTGCCGCCCAAGTAATCTTGATATAACAAGTGTACAATTACATGTACTTAATGGTGAACATCCAGCAGCAATACAAAGAGGTATCAGTTCGATGCCTGGTTGTAATCGTTTGTTATGGTGGTTTTTAGGTTCATTAACATTAAGTCAAAATGAATTCGAACGTCGTTTTTGTGCATTAATTCTTATTAATTTAATATTAATTTTAACACAAAATTCTAGTATTATACTAAATCGATAATAAATAATTTTATAATAATTTTATTTAACTCGCACTCTATCTTTCTCTCTAAAAAAGTTATAATATTTTCATCTCATAATCCGTGCCATACAAAAATTAATAACAAGTTTTTTTTTCTTTTCAAGTACTGTATAAAACACAGCTTAAAAACGTATACATAAACTCTTTTTTCAGTTTGTTAGGCTTCGATGAAAGAATCAGGCCATAAAGTTTCTGTATTATTAAAAAAAAAATATTATATACACAAAAGTGTATAAAGAAAAAGTCTGACCTAACTTGGACTTTTCCTTAATGTATATAAAAGTTAATACACAAAAAAAGTATAACCATTGAGTTGTGTATTTTTATATATAAATGAAAAATGTTTTTTCATTTTTTTTTCTTCTTTCAAGCTTAATTAATTTTATTAAGTGAGAAGAAAAAATTAGGGTTTTATTTTTATTTTGATAAAATAAAGTTTTTTATTTTAAGTAGTTAAAGTTATTAAATAAAAATTTACCTTTAAGTATGAGTTAACATTTTTTTTTCCATTGAATTAAGTTCATTTTAAAAAAAATTGTAAATAACACAAGATTCAATGGTTCGATTCACCCCCTTTTATTTTGTAAAAAGCTTTTGAGATATTCATTGAATATTTGTTTTTTAAATTATTAACAATTTTTTCTTCTTTTTTTAATTGCAAGTTTATGTGAATAGTAATAAAATTAAAATAAAATTTTTTAATTTAATTTAATTAACGTCTTCAACAGAAAATTTTTTAATTTACATAACCTAAACGTTATTGTAAGAATTTACACAAAAAAAACTTTTTCTCTTAAAGCATTCAAAATAGCCTTTTATGGTTGCTTGAACAAAAAATAATAATTTTACATAAGCAGCAAAACCAGAATGTTCTATTTACACAAATCCTAATTAAAAATTTTAATCTTTTCTTACTCAACTTTGTATTTTCTTTTTAAAATTTTATTTAATTTACAAAAACTAAATAATAAAATTACAAGGATTTAAAGTTTTAGTTTAAGTTTCTTAATTCTTTAAGTTTGCTGTAATACCAGGGAGTTTGTATTTTTATTAAAGAAATAAAAGGCGAACTTTATGTAAAAGTAAAATTTTAATATTTTATGAATAATCTTTAAAATTAATGCATGAGGGATTCTATTGATTAGAGATTAGCTTAAGCTTTGAATTGTTGAAGATTTTGAAGTCAAGTATCATTGAAACCCTTATTTATAGCGTCTTTTAATAGTTTACAAAATTTTCTCTGAAAATTTTAAAAGAAGTAGGCAAAAAAACCTTTTTATTAATTACGAATTACGATCTTTTCTATTAAATACAACATCACAGAAGCATAGAAAGGCTAATCTAATTTCTAATCAAATATTGATAAAAAACATCAATAAACATCTTAACCAAATTAACCCAAGCGTAAATAAATCTAAGACCTACTTGTTTATTTATTAAAATAATTTGTCTCAAACACACAACCCAACACTTTCAATCAATTTCTAAAACTATTTTACATGCTTTATTAATCAAAGAGACTATTGAAAATTATCTAACAAAAATAATAATTTTTTCAAAAAAATTTAATCAAAGTAAACTTATAACAAGTAAACTAAAATTTTCTATTTTAATAAAACTGATGACTATGATACTTTATGCTACCTAGTTTCTTATTCTATAAAGAAAAGTTTTCTGTACATAAATAATGAAAATTATCACTGTAAAATAAAATTTTTATCTTCATATATAATTGAAAGTTTTACTTTAAAGAAAATTTATTATATTTAATAAACAATAGATTATTAAAAAGTTTTTTTTTTATACAAAAAAATGTGTTTTTCTAATTTAATAAAAATTGGATATGAAAAAAAAAATATTATTTTAATAAATAGAAGTTTTTTGAAAACTTTTTTTTAGGAAATTCTTTTCAAAGCTATTAAAAAGTTTTTTTTATGAAAAAATATGAAGAGGAAAAAAAAAATAAATGAAATCAACTAGAATGAAATTAAAAAAAAGAAATATTATAATTTTATTATTATTAAAAAAAGTAAAAAACTTTTTCAAATAAATTATAATTTTTCTCTACTATTTCAAAAATGATTTTTTAGGTTATGTAAAATAAAGAATTTTTTTATAATATATGCACGAGTTTATTTTGAAAAGAAAGAGAGTATTAATTAACGGGTAAGATAGAGAATAATTGATTTCGTCCAATTAAATATAATTGTATATGTTACGAGCAAAATTCAATTAATTTTTTTTAGAAAGTAACTAATTTTAAATTGTGTGTAAAAAATTGATTTTGACGAGCTTAAATTACGGGTTTGGCTCGTAACATATATATAAGTATACTTTTTAATAAGAATTGAAACTTGTTCGATAAATAATTGTTATTTAGTAATGTAAGAAAAGAATATTACTTGATAGTACATTACATAAAATTAGACCCAAAATATAGCTTAAGAAGTATCCTCCAAAGAAACACAAAAAAATTTCAAATTATGAATTTTACCAACTAAAAAAATTTATTTAACAATGGCATAACAATAAGAAATTATTAAAGAAAGTATAACAAGTATCAAATCTTTTATTTATTTATACAAAAAAAAAATAATTACATAATTATAAAAAATAAAATTGAACGGGTTTCAGCTCTATAAAAAAAGAATAATGCGCAAGTATTTTACATAATTACTATCTTAACAAAAAAAAAAAATAATTATCATTAAAAAAAAAAGATGATTATATTATAATTATTCAGGATTGAGTGCGAGTTTACAATTATTAAGAAATAAAAAATAAAACTGCATATTTAAAAATATGTACTTATAAAAATTTTCTTTATTATTATTATTATTGTTACAATTAAAAAAAATATTTAATAAGATGATAAATAATAATAAAAATTAATAATAATAATAATAGAAAAACAAAAGGTATTAAAAAAGTCCATGTGATTGTATGTAAATAAAAGAAAATTTTAGTATTAAGTTATAAATATACGTAAAAATACAAAATAATTGATAATTATAACTAATTATTAATGCGCCAGTGTTTAAGAAAAAAATGAATAAAAATTTTATTTACAATTTTTTTTTAATTAAATATAAATATATGCTATATATTGAATAATATTTCATGATAATATTTATAAAAAATATTAAAAATTATTAATATAAGTAATTATAAATATTTAATTAATTTATTCATAATAACGAAATTTAAAACGTTTGACCGACTTTATACTAACAAATAATATTTATTTTTATCTTTATCTTAATTAACAAATTTTTTAACTTGTCAATGGCTGGGAAGCATGAATTTTATAGCCGCTGTGCGTCCTATAAAAATTTGTTCTTGCCACTGATGAGAAAAATTCGTATACGAACTTTGGCCATAAAAAGGAATTTCCCAAATCGTAGTTTGCTACCGTAATTTACGTGAAATTTGGGCTATTATTTATTTTTCTGGTCATGTTTCATATACTGTTTACTATCATGCTGACAAAAATTTAATTTATTATCTAAAATGTAACGCATAAATTTTTGCTATATTTTTTTTCATATTTGAGGTTATATCCATTCTTATAAAATAAGTTTCGATATAAGCCCAAGGAACCTCTAACTAATGTACGTTTACTGTGCGCTACCAAAAGCTTCATTGGTAAAATTTTTGTTTTTCGTTGCTCTCAAATCGCCGTAAAGAGCTCATAAATACACCCCTTTTTCGTTGTCTAAGAATTTGGTTGCAAGCGGTAAAACAGTTTTTACCGTTTTTTTACCGTATCCACAAAAAAACATTTTTAGGTTAGTATACCCATATGGGAAATGGATAACCAAATGCCAAGTTTACGAATCCATTTGTTACTTTTAACCTTTAACAACGATTTTAACCTTAAACTGTTTTACCGCTTGCAAATAAACTCTTAGATTGAGAGGGGCACACTGTGGTAGAGTTTTTGTTTTTCACTGTGCGCTAATCGCTATAGAGAGCTCAAAAGTGCGCCACTCTCACTTTAAAAGTATAGTTGCTAGCAGTAATCCAGTTGTTACCATAACCGCAAAAAAAAACATTTCTAGGTTAAAAACATCCATATGGGAAATGGGAAACAACAAAATATTAATTTCCAGACCCTAATTAGCAGGTTTATAAATCAATTTCTTATTTGTAACCTTTAAAAACGCTGTTAACCTTAAATTTCCCTGCCATTTTCCCTGCCTGTAACAAAACTTTTAGATTGAGAGAAGCACACTTCTAAGCTCTCCGCGGCGATTTGCCTGCAGTAAAAAACAGATATCCCTACTTTACCGACAAAAGTAGGAAAACAATGAGGTTATAACGCCTAGTTATTTCAAGTTTCTTTTTCGAATTTACTTTAGCGAGTACTTGAGGTGCAGTCAATAAATTTTTAAAAAATTTGGGTTTAATTTTCATGAATTATTCGGAATTTCAATTGAATTGAAATAATCTAATGAAATGGACTCAAATTTTCGCTAGAAAATTTTTTAATTGACTTCCAAAATATAACTAATTTACCGATAAAACAACAAAGTAAATTTGGAAGAAAAACTTTACATAACCTCCTAAAAATTAACTTCTAGCTACATATATGTATTAGGGACTGATGGCAAAGAGATTACTGCCTCAAGGCAGTTTTGGCCGGGCAATTAGTTTGCCTATAACAAATAAGCAAAATCACAAACTAAATTTGAATTTTTAAATCTCGCTAATGATTGTGACTATTAAAACCAAGGATCTTATTACTTAATACTACTTTCTAGACATAAATACTGGGGTAAGAATCTTTTTATACTTAAAACTAACCTAACGGTGGACTGAAATCTGTTTTATCGATTGCGCTATACCTAAGGGGCAAGTTGGGGTAGATTCGGCTTAGCTCTTCAATTGCAATTAATTAAGATTTTCAATTTTAATCTAAATAAATGATATTTTAATTAACATTATTTTAATATCCACAAGATTTTTATTTTTTAATTAATTAATTAAAATAACGTTAGTATCATTCGGTCATACGTTTTATTTAATTAAAAAAAAATGAATTATTATGAAAAATTACATAGAAAAAAAAAAGAATATTGTCCAGTAATAATAATAAAATTACACGTACACATACACATATATATTAAATATGTATGTGTGTATGTATGTATGTAAATATAAATGTAAAATAATAATCAACGAGAATATTAAAAAAAATGATTCGTTGAATTGACGCCTCGCATTACTTTATAAAAGAAAATTGCGTTGATTCAATGATAAAAATAAAAAATAAAATTTTTAAATTAATATATAAATTAATTATATTTATATGTATAACGACATGAAAAATTAATATTTTTTATTTTTATGTTTACTGTTAGAAATAATATAGGTTATGTGCGATTAAAAATAAAAAACGACTTTAACGATGTAATTATTTCTAACAGTGAATGTAAAATTTTGAAAAAAGGGGTTGAAAAGGCCATGATTACGTACGAGTATAAGAATGCCGAAGTAATTAAAATATATTAATTACTGACTTGTAGTAATACACTGAGAAAATTTTGAAATTGCATTCAAGAGTTTTCAGTGTATATTTAACATAAAAATTAATCACGTCTCTTTAACTCCTTTTTAGTACTCAAAAATTTAGAAAAAATTCTGCCCTCAAACAATCATAAAAATGAAACTCGAGTACAGAATTTTTTCTCAGTGTACATTATATACTGTACCCTTTTTTTTACAAGTAATACAGATCAATTTTTTTGTTATTTAAATTTAAAAAAAAGGTAAATACAAATTGACATACATATAAATAAAGCTTTAAACAGATAGATATTTTCTTCTATTGTTAAAAAAAATGTATGTTTTTAAGTAAATCGATATATACAGTCTTTTTTTTTTTAAATCTGTTATAAAAAAGATAAAAGAATTTTTCTTAAAACATGTTTTTGTAAAATAAAAAAGGGTACAAGTAAGTATAGAGAAAATTCGAACAATGCAATGAAAATCCTTTTCCCTGGAACCTCCTGGTATATAAAAATGTCTTTAAAAAAAGTAAAGAATTCAGCTGTCGATTGCTTAAAAAAAAGTATATTTTATTTTTAAAATTAAATTTTAAAAAATCTTTATTATTAAGTTATTTCTTATTAAAATTTTTAACCTCTTGACAACGCGAATTCGTTAAAAAGGTTCTTTGGGAAGATGAAATCATAGCTTTGGTACAATATCGATTCCATTCAATTTATGTACCAAATAATATATATGTCATGTATGTGAAGCATTATTTTATAAAATCAAAAATGTTTGAATATATATATTGAGTGCTTTTTAAAAAATTTATATCTGTACAATTGTTTTTATTTATTATACATTTATACATATGTGATGACTTAATATTTTTTTATATATATTTTATAATGTGAAGATTGACATATATATTATTTATATATTAGACTGGGAATTATTTTGAAAATTGGTTTGTTTTTGAAATTTCAGTAACCTGTTTGAGTGTTTAGAACTAAACGCTCACAGTAGTAGTAGCTCATTTTTAAACATCGTGAAGGTTGCCTAAAGGCCTGGGTTCGTGGTTACCCGAATAACGGATGGGGTACCTGAAATTTCGAGTTTTTAGCTTCCAGTTGGGTCAGGTTTTGTATAACCAAGAAAACTTCTGAATCAAAACTGTATCTGCAGATCTTTTTCAAAAATTTTCGGGCTTTACACAAAATTTGACCTAATAAAATAGACCAGAGTTTCTGGTACCAACTTGACATTCTGTTAACCGCACACCCCTAATATAGTGCTATTTTTTTATCTAAGCTTGATCTAAAGAAATAGCAATGTTAATTGAAGCTTGATTGCTATCTTTAGCTTCGCCTGAGAATGTAATTTACATCCGATTCCGGCCTTAGAACGCAATAAACTATTCTTACTAAATATTTATCAAAATTTAAAATATAAACCAGTCTAATATACACGCACAAAAAGGAAGTTGTCTCGTTGTACCAGAAAATTAAATTTTGTTATACATATAAATATATATATATATAAAAATAACGTCACAATAATAAATACGAACGTTATAAATTTATATAAGAATTGAATCATTTCTCAATTTTATTCTACATATATCATGTGAAATGATTGAATTCTTAACATTTTTTTCTGTTACTATAGTATATCGAATTTTGGTTTTATTATCTTTATTCAATTTATTAAAAAAAAATTCTTTTTTTCTTAGATGTGATATTACGAATATTATATAAAAACAAAAAATATATAAATTTGCAATTTTATTATATTTATATTGAAAATATTATAATATTTTTTAAGTATACAGAAAGCATAAATTTATCGTTGTTATATAGGTTATGTTTTCTCTTATACAGGTATATAAATTTTAAATTTTAATATTTTAAGTTTTAAATTGTCAATATTTATTATTTTATCTAATATAATACATTTTTAACTTTATGTACACTGAGATAAATAATTTATTTAATATTTTAATATTAAAAATTGGTACATAACCTTAGATTTCTTGGGAGTTACGGCTTTAGTCGGTAAGGTAGGTTGCATATATAATTCGAGGCTTTCTCTTGCACTGTACTGCGCATTTATGTATAGTGCAAAAAATGTTTCGGAAAACCTTTTTTAAGGTTTTGATATAAATGCAGTCAACGATTTTTATATATTTCACAATCGAGCTTCAAATCAAAAAAATTCGAATTTTAAGGTTATGTACTAATTTTACAGACTACTTATTTTTCTCAGTGTATATCAATAAAAAAATACTATCAAAATCTTTTAAATATTTAACAATAAAATCCAAAAAAGATTTTTAAAAAAATTGTTAAAAATAATCAAAAAAAAAAACCGCAATTGAAAAAATAATTTATAAAGTCCGATTATATATTGCTATATTGTAATTAAAAAAATATATTGTGTGTACGAATGAATGTCGAAGGTATGAAAATTTGAATATTTTGTGTGATTCAATCGAATGAATAAATATTTGTTTGTATATGTTGAAATAATAAAAAAATATGTAAAACATATAAATGTCGCTATTAATTAATAAACGTAAATAATTAAATAAAATTTTAATTGTGAGAAAAAAATTGTTATAAAATTTATGAGGGTATTGAATATTATTTTATTTGATTTATTTACTTTTTTTTAAGGCTTTTATTATAAAATATTAATCTATAATAAAATTATTGACTATTCATTTTAACTTATAAATAAATAAACGTTTTTAAGAATTTCTGATACAATTTTACAAAAAAAAAATAAAATATTTAATAGACAAAAAAAAAATTCGCCTTTTTTAATTAAAAAAATAAAAAATACATATGTATGAAAAAAAAAGGATTTTAAATTATATATATGAAATTGCATTGTCAGTTAAAAAATGAAAAATAAAAATTCAAAATAAATAAAAAAAATAAATTTGTTAAGAAATGAAGTTTACCTTCTCTGTGTGTGTAAGAATCGCTTAACGAAAGAAATAATAAAATGAAGAAAAAAAATTTACTAAAAATAATTCAAATAAAAATTTTAAAAAAATTATTACTGTTTTATTTTATTCGGCCCTTTTTTTCGTACCTCATCCTTTTTTTTTCTCTGTTGTAAAATGTGAGCTTTTAAATAAATGTCACTCACGTAGAATTCGCCAATCAGTTAATATCTCGTACTATGATTTTTTATTAAATTTTATCAATTCATGAATTTTACCAATATTTATTTTTTTGCTCTAATTTTTCAATGAATTTACATTGTGCATTCTTTTTTTTTTTAATCATCTCAATTTCCTCTTGTTTACCCATTTCTCACATGAATGACTTGACAAGTTACCCTGGCTCTTATCTGTTTCATTAAATTGTCAAGCTCTGTCAATTACTAATCTATACTGTCAAAAATTGTTTTGTAAAACTAAACACCCAGACAAAACATAAAACCCAACTTTTTTATTTATTTTGAGCTTTAAAAAAAAAAATAATTTAAACTGAAAAAACTGAATTAGTCTCATTAATGTCTGCATGACCCAAAATCTCAAAATGAAAAAAGCTATTTTTGGTAGGTACGACCATTTTTAATCGAAGTTTATTGTGGTGGAAGACTGTAGTGATTATTTGAGATTTTGGACCCTATAGAATTAAATGGGCCTTTTGGGACCGTTGTTTCTGGGCAATGCGAAAAGTAGATGCAGAATAGGTCTGTAGGACCCAAACTCTTAAATAATCATTAACAGTTTTCACCACTACAAAATTAGAATACAAGTAGTAGTACCTACCAAAAATATCTTTTTTTCATTTTCAGTTTTGAAAAAACCTCAAGATGACCCCTTGCAACCCTAACAACTTTTATATGAAACATTTTTCGTTAGTTTGCTATGATTTCGAGATATAGTGTATCGTTTAAAATGACTCACCCTGTATTATAAAATAATTTGAACTCCTCTAAGAAAATTAGTAAAATATCTATCAATGCATCAAAAAAATTTCTAAGGTCTACAATGTATAATTACACTTATTTCATATACGTTATTTCGTTCAATATCTAGATGGCGCTTTTAGTGCTCGCATTAGAAAAGTGTTTTTAAGTGTATATATAAGATCCATGCTAGAGGATTTTGAAATAATTTATATTTATAAAATAATTCATATTTGTCTTTAGTTCTATTTTATAATCAATTTGTATAAATTTTATCTGTTGGTTTCATTGTTTTTTAGAACTTCCATTATTTTTTTGTATGAGGAATTCGCTTTGTCGATATTTTTAACGATCAAATTTTTATATAATTAAATTTAGTTTTACATTAAAATTCCTATTCCATTATATTTATTAACACTATCAGAATAAATTAACTTGCAACTTATTGTCGCCTTACGAAAAAAATATATTTGTATTTAATCTTATTTATTTTGGAAATTTTAATAAATATCGAATGGCTTCTAAACTTATATACTTTTTGTTTCTACTGTATTTTTAAAATGAACTATCATACTGATTATTTTTCTGCCAAATTGAAAATAAAAATATCAAAAAATATTTTCTTTAAAGTAGATTACCTTGGACGCTGTGAACTTTTTTTTAATAAAAATTTTTTATTTGTTTTGATGGACACGTAAAAAACTTTAGGGGTATTTTTTTTCGATCCAGACATCATTTTTATAGTCTCAAATGATATATCTAAAACTGAACCCTTACTCGACTTTTTAAAGTAGTGATATAGTCATTATGAAATTAATGAACCCTTTCCATAAAGAAACCTGATAAAATTTGCAGAGCTTTTTTTTAGGATCCAATATTAACGTGTTTTGGAACAGTTTATTTTTGCCAACTACGTAATAAATTAACAAGGCTGAAGAGTATAGATATGATTTGAACTTTTTCTTAATTTAATTAAATTATTCCAACAGGACAGCTAATTAACCAGTACTCAAAACACTTGAACATAATAATAAAAATAAAACTAAAAAAATCCCTAATGAATAAGTTCAAAGAATGAAAGTATAATTGACACTAATTTATTACAACAAAAATTTGAAAAAATTTCAAAAATATATTATTATTTAATTTTTTCTTTCTCCTCCTCGTCTTTTTTACATTGCACAGAAGCTTTTTCAAAATAATACAAATAAAAAAAGCTTATTAATTTTAACGGTAACATTAATAACGCTTGTATTATTAAATTAAACAAGGTATTATACGGTGCCATCCCAGAGCATAAAGTTGTTAACATAAATGCATCAGTAGTTGTTGTTGAAAAGAATTTCGAACACTGTAAAATATAAAATATGTTAATTATTTTTCATACATAATATTTAAATATTTTCTAGTTAATTTAATATCATAAATCTGATTAATAAAGTATAAACTGTATATAATTAATACGTACTAAAGCATCGTTTAAAAGTTTATTTGCTGAAATTTGAAGTGTTCGAAGATCATTAGTAACTGGTATTAATCTTTCGCTAAGGTATGTTGGTTGATTATTATTAATTAATTTTGGTATATCTATTGCTGGTGGTATGCATAAAGTTACTGAAATATTATGTGCTAATAATTCCATTGATAAACTTTCAGCTAGTCCTCTTAACGCAAATTTCATACTGCTATATAATGGATAACCAAATAAACCTAGAAAATGCAAATTTTTGAAAATAATTTTTTATATTAAAAAATAGTTTTTATTTATACCTAAAAATCCAGCATCAGACGATGGAAATACAATAGTACCATTTTTTCGTTTTTTCATTTTTGGTATTACTGCTTGGGTACAGTAATAAATATACAAAAAATTAATATCTAAAGTATTTTCAACTATTTCTATTGGTGTGTCTTCTATTCTACTACAAATTAACATTTCTGTACAATTAACTAACATACTTATTGAACCGTAATTTTCTTCGATTTCGTCAAATTTATTTTTTATTGCGTCGAATTTTTCACGTGTACTTAATTTAATACAATGAATTTCTTGATTTTTTTCATATTTACGAAATCTGTTTATTTCTATTTTTACTGCTTCTAATTTTTTTACATCTTCGCCTATTATTATTAAATTTGCACCTCTTTCGAACGCTGATATTGCTACGTATTTTCCAAATCCTGATAAATCTCCATTTACCTAAAAATTAGTAAAATTGATTTTTAAATTATTCTGTACTATTCATTTTGTATTTTGTTGTACACGAAAGTTTGTTCCTTTAAGAAATAGAAAATATTTAATATTTTAATTGCGAACTATTATTTGCACGAATTCTCGTCTCTTTTATTTTTTTTAAAGTTTTATTTTTAAAAAATGAATTAATACATGCATGTAAATAATTTTTTGTTAAAATTAAGCTACTTCCTCTCTTGTTTAAAAAAAACATTTTCTGAGAAAATTTTTCTGGTTTATTTTTCTTTGATTTATATACTGATAAGGGGAATCTAGTATATTTGAATCAAAAAATTACTCCATAATTATATAGTAATGGATCGATTTATTATATTGAAAAAACATGTCGACAACCCTTTGTAATTTGCAATGGGCCTTCAGGTCCTGGAAACACATGGAACCTTTGATGAGTAAACGGTTGGGTCCCTTTGCAGGGGTTCCCTACCACATCTGAGGAACCTAAGTGGTCAGTTTCTACCAGCAAATACTCTGGAATCCTATCCCTCCTAGGTAATCTTTACACCGGGATCAGAATGCGGTGAATCTCCCTGTACGACGACAGATCTCGCGTCAGCCGTACGAGTGCATGTGCGTTTCTAGGAACCTCCACGTAGAGGTCATACATAGTAGATAACCAAAGTTCCATTTGTTAAGCCCCGTAAACTGCTATTCTTAATCCCAAGTCTTTTCAAGGGTTGATCCAAAAAGAGTGGGTAGTAGGGGTGAACCCCCTCTCAGCTCCAAAAAATTGCATGTTTTTTGTTAATTTTTTTGTTTGTTTACAATTTTCATGGGAAAACATACAATATTTTTCTTAACATTTCTGGATTCGCTACTGATTTTTTTACCGTTATAATCAATAAAACGAATAAAAAATTTTAATCAGATATAAGCTTGGTCAATGGAACATAATCAAATACCATATAATTATTGCTTAAAAATTATGGAATTTAATAAACTGTAATTTCTCTCGAAAGTGAAATGGAGTACTAAAGGTATATAAATGGGTTTTAAGAAATCGTTAACATTCATTATAAAAGTACATTAACATTTATGGCTTATATCCGGCCCTTCCCCACTCCAAAAGAAAATTGGAGCTGTGATACGGCGATTTTTATAACTTTAGGTCCGTCTTGAATTGAAAACATAAAAAATATTAATCTATCCTTCGTTTTAAAAATTTGATTTGTTAAAATAGTTGTAAAATAGATATTTTAAATAGTTATTTTAATTATAAAATGGTTTTTAATGTTAATTATTATATTTTATGCAAAATTTTTACTTATTTTCAATTCAAGCCGGACCTAAAGTTATAAAAATCGCCGTTTCACAGCTCCAATTTGCTTTTGGAGTGGGGAGCCCTTCACTCAATACTTTACTGATGATGGCTCGTACTACTATATATAGAACCGAAATAAACAATTTTAAATACTATTATGAAATATTTTAGATCAGTAATAATAAGACTGAAAAAAAAATTCCATCATTTTTAAGCAATAATTATATTGTATATGATTATGCTCCATATTAACCAAGCTAATATCTGATTTAAATTTAAATTTTTGAAAGGAACAAATAAAAATGTTTTGTTACTTAATAAATTGAATGCCCATTTATGGTCCCAAATTTCCGACTTTTAAATTGCTGCTAAATTTGCAGTTTTTGGTAAAAATGGGTTTTGAAATTGAAAAAAAAAATTTCTGTTTGCGCCAGGGGAATTTTTTTTTCTTTTCTGAAATAAAAAATTAATTTTTTTTTTGCATCTTACTGCTGCGCGGATATGCTAAATCAACGAAAATTATTTGTTTTTTCAATTTACTTTACGTTTCAAGTCATTCACAATCGTTTGAGCAAGAAAAAAAATCCACTAGCCAATCGGAATCCCGCCAACGAATTTTTTTTCAGTGTAGGTCGCAAAATATTTGTGTAAGGTTTCCAAAAATTGTTTACACATCGCTTTTCTATTACTTACTTTTACGGTATAATCTCGGGTATAATAATTTAAAGCCAGAGTCCTAATTTAAGATTATTTAAAAAAATTCAATTTTTATTACTATCTTGGAAAAGTTTAAACTCGATGGAACGAATAAAGAATTTTTGGAAAATTAAGGCTTCTACAAAATTTAAAACCTATATTGCTGGTCCTCGTCAAAAATTGGCCATTTTAAGCTAAAAATGGGTCTTCGATTTATTGATTATATAACGGTAAGAGAATTAATTATTAAAAATTGCTGTTTATAACACCTAAAAAACAAAATGAGAGCAATAAAAAGTGTTTTGAATTCCTCGCACTGTTGAAAATTAGCAAAAGACCCAATTTAATAATATTGAGCCTTGCATTTCTAGGCCCAGAAGACTCATTGGATTGATCGGAGGGCGACTGGCGTATTTTTTCAGCATAAAAAATCGATCCATATTCTACAAGCATATATGTAATGTTCCAAAATTACTGAACTACCCTTGTGAAATAAGAATTTTGCACATTTCTTAGCTCATTAAAAAATAATTTGTACATAAATTCACAAAATTACATGTATTTTTAAGCTTATATTTATTCCATCAAATCTCGTATTTTTTTATTCATTTTAAAAGAATTCTCAAGTGGCAAAACCCTTACAAAAATAATAAAATAAAATCCATCTTCAAATAAGTACATACCAAAAATTTTTGAAGAAAATGATTTAAATTTATTTCACTAGTGAATTTCTAGTCGTTTCAAGTGTTCTCAGATACTTTGAAAATTAAACTAAAATACCAAAAACGTCGAGCATTCTAAAATATTTAATAAAATAAAAATCTACTGTTACAAAGCAAAAATTCAGCTACTTTGTAGATTACTGTTCGCATAGCCGTAAAGATAATACCGGATTCATAAAAAATTCAATACAATAAAATTAAGTTTATTGTTATGATTTTAATGCTAAACTGGCTGAGCTAATTTACATTCTTAAGCAAAGTGTAAAAAATTTTGACAATTTGTAAAATGTTATACATTAAAATTATTGGTATTATTTGAATATTATTAAATTTGCTGTTAATTTAGCAAAAATTTCAAATATCAGTAAAATCATAAAAGAATTTACAAGTGAAATTACTTTAAGCTGAATTAACTTCCAGGCATTTTAAATTCATAATAATTTATTTAAGTAAAAATTCCTTATTCCAAGCTTGCGTGTGGTTTTAAAAAATTTGTATGGTGACCACGTAAATACAGCATATTACGACAGATGCCTTCATGGTTGTCAATTAGCAGGGACAACCCTATAGTTAAGATTCTAATGACGTATAGAATAACGCAAGCTTTTATGGCTTACTAGATAATCTTATCAAAAAATTTTATTAAAAAATCGATTTAACTGATAAGATTTTGTTTAAAAAACTTTAGTTATTTAGCCTGATAGTGAAAAAAAGCATCATGAATACCAGGATAATTGCAATAAATACGCACAATAGAAATTTTAAGCTACTCTAGAAACATCTATTCTGAAAAGCTCGTTCAATAGAGTATGCGCGAAAAGATAACAATATTTTTTGCTCATATATGAGAATATTGAGGAAACTGTGGGTTATAGACTCGGAATATTCAATCAGATACCAAAATATTATTTAAAAAATGAAATCTTGATATCCTAACATATTCACGTGAAATTATAGCATTTTGTAATATTTAAAAATAGAAAAATTAATAGTTTTTAAAAATTTTTATTTTCGAGTTTCAGTACTTAAATTTAAACAAAATTAAAAGCACTCGCCGAGTTTTAAATTTACAATATTGAACTTTAATTTTAATTAAAATAATAATTTTGCTACGTTAAATTTCTGATAAAATTATTGAATAAAATGGATTAAATATTTTCATTATCAGTTCTCGTAAACCACAAAATTTTTTAATATTCGATAAAATAAAATACTTGAAGATAAAATATAATCAAAAAAAATTACATTAACGTACCAAAAATATTGATATCAATTAAAAATTAATCAATACTTAAGTAATAATTAAAAATTCAATAAAAATCAATTTTTTTTACATAAAAATAAATTTAACACGTGTATAAAAAAAATTTTTATTTATATTTTACTTACAATAACAAGTTCCTTATCGATATTTTTTCTTTTTAAATAATTGCATAAATAATCATAAATAAGATAAATAATAATAATAGCAATTATAATTGTAAAATAATTAATTTTGTAACCTTCGAAATCCATTGGATTTGAAAAAAGAAAAATTTATAATTAAAACATCTGTTTATGAACAATATAATTAATCTAACTGATATTTTTATTTGTTATAACGTGTAATAAAAAAATTTTTTTTTATTTAAACATTTTTGATATCAAAATTTACAGTTGATAAAATAAAATATTACTTTTTTGGTGTATGAAACAAGTTATTTAAGGGAAGTAGTGTATGGTAAGGGATGTGTTTTACCGACTGTTGGTGAATTTGTTGTCAGCAGTCGATAAAGTAGAAAACTTTGTTTACTTTGCTTTAATAAGTAAGATATTTTATGGGTTGATTGTAGTGAATTTAGATAAAATTAATTTAATTTAGATAATAATTTAGATAATAATTAGTAGCAGTGGGGTCAATATCAACATAATTTAATGCTGTTAAATTTAGATATTGTTTAACCAACGCAAAAACAATATCTTGGTATTTTTAAGAGAAAATTCTAAATTAAAATTAATAATTCACATTCTAAAAATTATCATCCACAGTAAATTTTCATTCTAATTAAAAAAAGAAAATCCATTTAGAAACATAAGTCTATAATTTAAACTTTTTTTTCCGCTAAGCCATTTTCTATATTTTCTTTTAATGGTAAAATTAAAATGATAAAATCTTAATTATATTTTTAAATAAGGAAATAAATTTTCAAATTTAATCTCTTTTTAATGTAAAAAGGGTTAATTGCATTTTTAATCTAAATTAAAAATTTTATTATTTTTGTTTCAATATTTAAATTTCATCAAAAATATTTAAACAAAGGTTTTTAGTTTTTAAAACCTTTTTTGCTGCTGTATATTTAGTAAAATCGTATTTTTTTTTTAAATATTTTACTATCTTTGAAGAATTCAGATTGAAATATCATATTATGAAGACTTAAGGCCAAGGATTTTTAAAAATTTAATACTGCTTGTTTTAATATTTTTAGAAACATAAATTTATTTTATGAAAGAGACTATCACAGTTAGACTGTTGTGCTTGAAATTTCAAGTGAACTCAATTTTTTAAAAAAATTGGGATTTCCAGCGAGTAATTTAACCTGTCGCCAGAAATTTACAACAATTTTAAATTTACGTTAATGTGCAAATGTTTTCAGAAATAAGTTATCTGGGCTAATCTGATCAAACTCAAAGATTCTGGTAATTTACGTGCAATTTAACCAATTCTTCCTTTTTTTGGCCATGGGTCGTAATAAGTATTTTTTGTCACTCTTATTTGAAGATACTGATTTTGAGCTTGCTACATTTAAGCTGGAAATTACTTTTTTTGTAAAAAAAGAACATTTTTTCAGCAAGGCATTCCAGAAACTATTTCAAAAGTTTTACAAAAAATATCGACAAAAAAGTCTTGAGTCTTAAATTCAAAGAAATTTGAGTAATAGTCAACTAAATACAAGTTGTTTGATACTTCGTATAAAATCTAAGAAATTTGAAAAATTAAAGAAAAGTACTTGTCGTCTACAGACGACGTTTCCTACAAAGGGGAGAATTCAATTTCCATTTAAACTTAAATATCAAAGGGCCTAAAAAGTTTTGATCGTCTACACTTGAAACTACAAAATATTTTTTGATAAAAAGACTTCAAAAATCAAAACAAAATCAGAGTTATAAATAATTTTATACAATTTCTATGCATGCAACGAGTAAAATAAAATAAATTAAACAATAACCATAAAAAAAGCTTAAAACTTTTTTACCCAATCTTCTAAAATAATCTTCAAATATAATTCCCAAGCGGCAATCTTCATCATTCATCAAGTATACATTATAACACCCTTGCATACATAAAACCATACTCACAGACACACATACAATTATAAATTATCTAACAAAAACGTAATATCTATATATATAAACCGTTAAAACAAGTTCTCCCTGATTTCCCGGGCGAAAACTTTCCTCCCTCTTGATGTTTTGTAATATATAAAAGGGCTTGACTATTTTAATAAGAGGAGAGAGTGAATGTAAGAGTAAAAGGGATGTATACTGTTACATTGTGAGAGAGAAAGAGATTTTACAAAAGGGCGTTTTCCCTCCTTTTGTATGTAACTAGTTACATACCTATACGTTTACATCAAGGGAGAAAAGGTATATAAAGCATTTCCCTTTTTCCTGGAAAATTCTCTCTCCCCCTAAATACAGAGAGGAATATTACAACGTTTCATAATTTTTAATGTAAAAAAATATTTAAATATCATATTATTTTTTTATTTTTTCTATTAGTTTTTACAAAATGAGAGAAAATTTTATTTTTCTTAGAAAAATAATGTAATATTAACGTGCAGAAAATTCTAAAATACTTTTATTTATATAAAGAGAATAAAAAAAGACATTAAATTTAAGGGATGTAAGCGAAGGGTGAATCTTTTTTTCTTTCTTTTTTTGCACTGCTAAAATCGATTTTATCCCTTTTGTTACATTATTTTTTTTATCTTATCAGCATTTCCCTTTTTTTAAGGGCGTTATTTTTATATACAAAAAAAATTTTATAGTATTTTTTTTTTTTTAATTATTTTTTATAGTTAAGATTTTTTCTAAGAGTGGTACTTAATTATTAAATTAAAAGTGATAATTAAAATTTTATGCTGTTATAAATAAATAAATATGTTTTTTACTGAAATGATAAATATTTTTTATGTCAAAATTTTTAAAAAGAACAAAAAAATAAAATGTAATTTAAGGTTATAAAAAATGTATTTTTTAATTTTTTAGGTAATGTAAATGCAGAGAAAAAAGGGAGGTAATTTTACATTAAATACGTTTTATGCATGAAATTTATTTTCATGCAGCTAATTACATTTTTTTTTTTTTTTATTAAGAAAATTGTTTTTTAATGAAGCAAGCTATTTTCGTAAATAAAAAATTTATTTTTGGAGCTAAAAATTAAGTTTTAGAGCACTTGTAAGTAAATTCTGCAAAATAACGCCAATTTTTATGGTTGAGGTGAGAGCGTTTCACCAAAAAATTAATTAAACAGTGTATTTACGGTTCCAGAATAGTAAAGAATGGCCCAAATCGCATGTACACTAAGATTTGTAGCAATCTTTATTTATAGGCTAGGGCCGTATAAAATTTTTCTGCGTCAGCGGCGAGAAAATACGTATTTTTCGGCCGCACAGTGGCCAGGAAATGCGTGCTTTCTGGCCACTGACCAGAAAAAATTGTTCTTATGTTTTTATTTTAATAACTACTAATAAAAAACTACATTTTCAAATTTTATTTTAATTGCTGTAAATTCAAGAATTCGCTTAAATTTTGCTAAGCAGAAATTTTTGCAATTTTTTTTGCAAAGTTAAGTTAAAGTTATTTGTTAAGACGGAAAAATTTGACAGTATAGAATTATAAAATAAGTCTAGAACCTTAAGTTTAGGGAAATACTCTATTTAAACAATTATTTTTCGAAAAAAAGAAAAAATGTATTTTATAATATTAACCTTATTTGTTAATTTGTCAAAAAAATCGCATTTAAAGCCATTTTGCGGCTCTATTCCTTACTGTAGGCTCATCAATTGGGTTTCAAATAGAATTTTTTTTACAAAAGAGTAGGTATTAAATATGCAGAATGAACCAAAGATAAAAAATATCTATTCATACCCCTAATAACCATTTTACCCTTAAAGAATAAATTTTCACCCCTTTACAGTTCCAATATCCAAAATAATTTTCCCTCCACCTCTTTCCCTCAACATGAATAACTTCTTAAAAAAATATAAAAATTTCCAGTTCATCTTAGTTACAATTCATTTCCTTCTCTACAGGGAAATCAAAAGTCTAATTTAATATTTTCTTTCAAAAAAATAAATTTTACAACTTGAACCTTTCATTTTTTATCTCTATAATTTTTTAAATAAATACAACCCCTACTCTCTAACCCTCTCATTCTAAAGTGTCTCTTAACCAAACAATTTTTTTTTCAAATAATAAAAATATCATTTAATAAAAATAAAAAAAAATAAATAAAGTTTTTATTTATACAAGCGAAAGTATAAAAAGTTTTCTTTTTTTAAAATAAATAATTTATATAAAAAACAAGAAGTGTATTCTAAAACTTGATTCATAAATTATTTATACACCAACTACACCTCAGGATTCTTAGTCAAATGTCAAAAAGTTATTCATAAAATACACTTTTTTTTTAATTACAGTAAAAAGAATGAAAATCTCTTTTTATATACAAAAAAACAATTTTAATGACATTAAATTCAACGTATCTTTGAACAATTAAAAAAAAAAAGGTGTCTTGAACATCCCACAAAAATTAACAAAAATGTGTATAAAATAACAGAATAAATTTTTTTTAAATATAATAAGACAGAGAAAAAGAGAGGTAAAAGTGTCAGGAGGGTGCACGTGCATTAACCCCCGCGAATTGACCCGTGGCACAGCCCTTTTCCAATATACAATACTCAAGAGAAAGATAGAAACATTTATATATACGAAGAGGACTTTAACCCCCATTTACTGCATAACGCGGGCGCGGCCTCCTCCACCTCCTCAACTATAACGTTATATCCTAAAAGGTCACTTATATATCTAATAGTACGTTAACCTCTCAACTCTCGACTATTTTTTTTTTCCTTTTTTTTGGTCCTGGTTATATCTTTTGTTAACAATTAAGTGATTATTTTTTATATAATAAGAGTTATTAAATTGTAGGTTATTCTTGAAATAATAAAGTCACGTGACTTTTTTTTTATTAGGCGAATTGTATTTGTTTAGAACTACTTGGTAATCTCGTAGGGCTCACTAAACGGTGACTTGTATCACTTGCTTTTTTAGAATTATCGATTTTCAGGCACACAAATCATAGAAATTTGGTAGTCTTGTGTTTACTGGGTTAATTACATAATTATTATCTATAATTTATTTATATAATTTTTTATATTATTTAATCATTAGTCTATAAAAAAAACCTAATTGAATTAATTATCGTTACTTCAATTATATATAGAAAAACTTAATTGAGTTAAATCTATTTAAAATAATATTTTTTTTTAAATTAAAAAAAAAAAAATTTTTTCTTATATTATTAACTTTATTAAAAAAAATAAGAGTTTAAGAAAGAAAGAGAGAAATAAAAGATGATATTATTTCAATGTTTCAAAATTTTATATATACTGCGCCGGTTTTATACCCGGGATGTTGATGTCACTGCCCTCAGCTGACTTTTCGCTCTACAGAGAGAAACTTTAGAAAAAAAAATAAAATAAACTTTTGTTAAAAAAAAAAATTAAATTCTGGCGCCAACAAAAAATATTTTTTTTTTTTAGTTTTCGATATAATTGATGGCTATCTCTATTGTAAATAACTCAGGAATTTTAGAGTTTTTTATTGCTGGAAAATATTTTTCTTTTTTTAGTTGGTTTATGAGCTTTTTTAATGTTTGTTTGTTTGGTGTATACTGTGGAATTGGGTTTTATGAATTTTTGGGTTGTTTTTTAATGGGAAGAAGGAGGTTTGGGGTAAAATCGAACTCTTTTTGAATGACGTTTATTTTTGGGATTGAAATTATTTTTTGAGTGGCTTAAAGTAGTAAATTTAATTTTTGTTGAATTATTTTTAGGTAGGATATGTGATTACTCGAAACTTATATATATTTACTCAACCTGAAAATTCGGGTTTTTTGTTAGGTATTTCAAATTTTTTAGAAGGGAAATTTTTGGCTCACCCTTTGTCTGCTGACTTTTTTGGTTCCATCCACTATGATCTGAAAAAATCCCAAACTTTCGGGCCAGATACCCGACATTTCGAGTAGCCACACACCGTTCAGTTCTAATTTTTAGATACATTTACGGTTCCTTTTTTTTCGGAGGGGCTAAGTTATCTAATTACACCAAAAAGCCCATTTTTACTAACATATTATTAAATTGATCACAAAATTATTCAAAATTCATAAAATAGCAAATTCTCAATTATTTAAACACAGCAGTTTAACAGTATAATTTATTAAAAACTAAAATTATATCGAATATTTAAATTATTAAATGCTATAATTATTCTTTATTTAATAAAAAATCAATATTTTATATTTAAATTCAAATACTAATAAAATTATATGTTTGACTAATTTATAATTAAATCAGAATATTAAAAATTACTTTATTAAAATATATAATTATCTGTTTTTCAAAACTATGGCACCTGTAAAAAAAATTGTTCCCTTAGTAAAAATATTTTAATGGTTCTTTTGTAATAGTTTATTAACACGTAAACTTTTGGCTAATTTAAAATTTGTAGGGGAGCTTAAGGTGTGTTGGTTTACTGGTTAGTTAGAAAAATTGGTTATGTTTAGCGAAGTTAAGTGATAATAAAAATATAAGTTTTTTTTTACTAACTGGATAGTTTTGGCATCCTATAGTTGTAAATATTTTTGTATTTTTTTCAGGCATTAGACATAATAATATTTTTGGCAACAACCGCTGATCTAATTATTTTTTGTTTTCTGATAGTTCAAGACGATAATAGTACGATTTTAATAAACATTTTTTTATAGGGTCAGTGAAATTGTGCCTCCTGAGATTTGCCCGATTATTTTGCCCGATTTAACCTAACCTAACATTTCATAAATAAACAAATACGGAAGCCCGGAGTTTGTTTTTATTGATTTTTTTTTTAAAGTTTGAATTTATAACCCAAATTCACAAAATATAAATATAAAAAAAAGCGTAACAGAAAATTATGATAATAATTATTTTAATATGAAAATAACCTGTAAATAACCAACACATAAACTAATAATTATATTTATTAATAGCAAGAAAAAAAAACGCTGCCAAGTGATTGGCACTATGGTTCCTCATTAACAATAGCAAAATATTTATAATGGTCTATTTTATCTAATAAAAATTATAATTTGAGATATCAGTATTTCATAAAAAAAAGTTAAATACCGTATTTTAAAAGAAAAAAAATGTTGCTGTGATTTAATGTTTTTTATTTAACAAATTTTTAGAAAAAAATTTCAATAAACTAGGTATTACACTTTAAAAAAAACAATATTACAGATTTTTTAATTTTTTTGTTTTATTAATATTGAGAAAAAAATTTTGAAAAAATTCGGTATCAGATCCAAAAAATTACTATGAATAAGCTTTCTAAAACTAGTACTCTCATAGAAATTAATTAGGTACTACGTCCGAACAAAAAAAAAATTTGGTATTCTTTGTATTTTTTTGGGAAAAAAATTTTCAAAAAATTAGTTATCAGATTCGAGATATCGAGTAAAAATCGTACTTTCAAATATAAGTACTTTCATGGAAATAAATGAGGTATTACATCCAAATTAAAAAAAAAAAAAAAGTAGTTTGAGATTTTTTGATGAAAAAATTTTTGAAAAAAAAATTAGATCTTAATTCCATAATGGTTGTTAAATACCACCGATTGCAAAATTTTCAAATATTAGTACTTTCATAGAAAAAAACTAAGTATTACGTCCTAAAATAAAAAAAATTTTGGCATTTTTTGTATTTTTTGGCAACAAAAATTTTGAGAAAAAAATTTTGAAAAAATTAGGTTTCAGGTCCAAAAAAATGCTATAAACCATATTTCTAAAACTAGTACTCTCAAAGAAATAAATTAGGTACTACGTCCAAAAAGAAAAAAAAAATTAGTGTTTTTTGTATTTTTTTGTGAAAAAAATTTTGAGAAAAAAATTTTCAAAAAATTAGTTATCAGATTCGAGATATCGAGTAAAAATCGTACTTTCAAATATAAGTACTTTCATGGAAATAAATGAGGTATTACATCCAAATTAAAAAAAAAAAAAGGTAGTTTGAGATTTTTTGATGAAAAAATTTTTGAAAAAAAAATTAGATCTTAATTCCATAATAGTTGTTAAATACCACCGATTGCAAAATTTTCAAATATTAGTACTTTCCTAGAAAAAAACTAAGTATTACGTCCTAAAATAAAAAAAATTTTGGCATTTTTTGTATTTTTTGGCAACAAAAATTTTGAGAAAAAAATTTTGAAAAAATTAGGTATCAGGTCCAAAAAAATGCTATAAACCATAGTTCTAAAACTAGTACTCTCAAAGAAATAAATTAGGTACTACGTCCAAAAAGAAAAAAATAATTAGTGTTTTTTGTATTTTTTTGTGAAAAAAATTTTGAGAAAAAAATTTTCAAAAAATTAGTTATCAGATTCGATATATCGAGTAAAAATCGTACTTTCAAATATAAGTACTTTCATGGAAATAAATGAGGTATTACATCCAAATTAAAAAAAAAAAAAAGTAGTTTGAGATTTTTTGATGAAAAAATTTTTGAAAAAAAAATTAGATCTTAATTCCATAATAGTTGTTAAATACCACCGATTGCAAAATTTTCAAATATTAGTACTTTCCTAGAAAAAAACTAAGTATTACGTCCTAAAATAAAAAAAATTTTGGCATTTTTTGTATTTTTTGGCAACAAAAATTTTGAGAAAAAAATTTTGAAAAAATTAGGTATCAGGTCCAAAAAAATGCTATAAACCATAGTTCTAAAACTAGTACTCTCAAAGAAATAAATTAGGTACTACGTCCAAAAAGAAAAAAATAATTAGTGTTTTTTGTATTTTTTTGTGAAAAAAATTTTGAGAAAAAAATTTTCAAAAAATTAGTTATCAGATTCGATATATCGAGTAAAAATCGTACTTTCAAATATAAGTACTTTCATGGAAATAAATGAGGTATTACATCCAAATTAAAAAAAAAAAAAAGTAGTTTGAGATTTTTTGATGAAAAAATTTTTGAAAAAAAAATTAGATCTTAATTCCATAATAGTTGTTAAATACCACCGATTGCAAAATTTTCAAATATTAGTACTTTCCTAGAAAAAAACTAAGTATTACGTCCTAAAATAAAAAAAATTTTGGCATTTTTTCCATAATGGTTGGGAAATTTCACCGGTTACATACATACACACACACACACACACACACACACACACATACAGACTTTTTTTAAAAACCGGTTTTTTGGCTTCCTGAGGTCCCAAAACGTGCTTATACGCCAAAAAATCAAAAATCAAAATTTCATCTATCACAAAGGTTCCTCTATGAGGAACCAAAAATAAAATAAAAATAAAGCAAAAATGAAAAATTTTATATGTTAATTTTTATATGATAATTTGAGGTCGAAGTCCCAATTTTATGATTTTATAAAAAAGATCATTAATAATGTCAACTTTGCAAAGCGATTTCTCAAAAACTAATTACTCAAGAAAATGAGACGAGTAAAGAATTTTTGGAAACTTGAAGGTTGTAGAAATTTTTCGAAACATATTAATCAATTTTCAATTTGCTGCAAAAATTTTAGTTTAAACATTGAACATGTTTCATTTTATTAAGAAGGGATAAGCATTAAGGAAAATCCTGATTGCTAAGCATTGAGGAAATCCTGATATCATAACATTCAGTATTTTTCTGATTGCTAAGCATTAAGGAAATCCAGATTGCCAAGCATTAAAGAAATCCTGATTGCTAAGCTTTAAGGAGATACTGTTTGCTAAGCATTAAGGAAAATCGTGATTGCTAAGCATTAAGTAAATCCTGATTGCTAAGCATTAAGGAAAATCCTGATTGCCAAGCATTAAGGAAATCCTGATTGCCAATCATTAAGGAAATCCTGATTGCCAAGTATTATGGAAAATTCTGATTGCTAAGCACTAAGGAAACCTGATTACTTAGCATTCAGTATTTTCCTGATTGCCAAGCATTAAGGAAATCCTGATTGCCAAGCATTAAGGAAATCCTGATTGCTAAGCATTAAGGAAAATCCTTAGTGCTAAGCATTAAGGAAAATCCTGATTGCCAAGCATTAAGGAAATCCTGATTGCCAAGTATTAAGGAAAATCCTGATTGCTAAGCATTAAGGAAATCCTGATTGCCAAGTATTATGGAAAATTCTGATTGCTAAGCACTAAGGAAACCTGATTGCTTAGCATTCAGTATTTTCCTGATTGCCAAGCATTAAGGAAATCCTGATTGCTAAGCATTAAGGAAAATCCTTAGTGCTAAGCATTAAGGAAATCCTGATTGCCAAGTATTAAGGAAAATCCTGATTGCTAAGCATTAAGGAAAATCCTGATTGCTAAGCACTAAGGAAACCTGATTGCTTAGCACTCAGTATAATTTCCTGATTGCCAAGCATTAAGGAAATCCTGATTGCTAAGAATTAAGGAAAATCCTGATTGCCAAGCATTAAGGAAATCCTGATTGCCAAGCATTAAGGAAATCCTGATTGCCAAGTATTATGGAAAATTCTGATTGCTAAGCACTAAGGAAACCTGATTGCTTAGCATTCAGTATTTTCCTGATTGCCAAGCATTAAGGAAATCCTGATTGCTAAGCATTAAGGAAAATCCTTAGTGCTAAGCATTAAGGAAAATCCTTAGTGCTAAGCATTAAGGAAATCCTGATTGCCAAGTATTAAGGAAAATCCTGATTGCTAAGCATTAAGGAAAATCCTGATTGCTAAGCACTAAGGAAACCTGATTGCTTAGCATTCAGTATATTTTCCTGATTGCCAAGCATTAAGGAAATCCTGATTGCTAAGCATTAAGGAAAATCCTGATTGCCAAGCATTAAGGAAATGCTGATTGCCAAGCATTAAGGAAAATCCTTAGTGCTAAGCATTAAGGAAAATCCTTAGTGCTAAGCATTAAGGAAATCCTGATTGCCAAGTATTAAGGAAAATCCTGATTGCTAAGCATTAAGGAAAATCCTGATTGCTAAGCACTAAGGAAACCTGATTGCTTAGCATTCAGTATATTTTCCTGATTGCCAAGCATTAAGGAAATCCTGATTGCTAAGCATTAAGGAAAATCCTGATTGCCAAGCATTAAGGAAATCCTGATTGCCAAGCATTAAGGAAAATCCTGATTGCTTAGCATTCAGTATTTTCCTGATTGCCAAGCATTAAGGAAATCCTGATTGCCAAGCATTAAGGAAAATCCTGATTGCCAAGAATTAAGGAAATCCTGATTGCTTAGCATTCAGTATTTTCCTGATTGCCAAGCATTAAGGAAAATCCTGATTGCTAAGCACTAAGGAAATCCTGATTGCCAAGTATTAAGGAAAATCCTGATTGCTAAGCATTAAGGAAAATCCTGATTGCTAAGCACTAAGGAAACCTGATTGCTTAGCATTCAGTATATTTTCCTGATTGCCAAGCATTAAGGAAATTCTGATTGCCAAGCATTAAGGAAATCCTGATTGCTTAGCATTCAGTATTTTCCTGATTGCCAAGCATTAAGGAAAATCCTGATTGCTAAGCACTAAGGAAACCTGATTGCTTAGCATTCAGTATATTTTCCTGATTGCCAAGCATTAAGGAAAATCCTGATTGCCAAGAATTAAGGAAACCTGATTGCTTAGCATTCAGTATTTTCCTGATTGCCAAGCATTAAGGAAATCCTGATTGCCAAGCATTAAGGAAAATCCTGATTGCCAAGAATTAAGGAAATCCTGATTGCTTAGCATTCAGTATTTTCCTGATTGCCAAGCATTAAGGAAAATCCTGATTACTAAGCATTAAGGAAATACTGATTGCTAAGCATTAAGGAAAATCCTGATTGCCAAGCATTAAGGAAATCCTGATTGCCAAGCATTTAGGAAAATCCTGATTGCTAAGCACTAAGGAAACCTGATTGCCAAGCATTAAGGAAATACTGATTGCTAAGCATTAAGGAAAATCCTGATTGCAAAGCATTAAGGAAATCTTGAGTACTAAGCATTAAGGAAAATCCTGATTTCCAAGCATTAAGGAAATCCTGATTGCCAAGCATTAAGGAAAATCCTGATTGCCAAGAATTAAGGAAATCCTGATTGCTTAGCATTCAGTATTTTCCTGATTGCCAAGCATTAAGGAAAATCCTGATTGCTAAGCACTAAGGAAATCCTGATTGCCAAGTATTAAGGAAAATCCTGATTGCTAAGCATTAAGGAAAATCCTGATTGCTAAGCACTAAGGAAACCTGATTGCTTAGCATTCAGTATATTTTCCTGATTGCCAAGCATTAAGGAAATTCTGATTGCCAAGCATTAAGGAAATCCTGATTGCTTAGCATTCAGTATTTTCCTGATTGCCAAGCATTAAGGAAAATCCTGATTGCTAAGCACTAAGGAAACCTGATTGCTTAGCATTCAGTATATTTTCCTGATTGCCAAGCATTAAGGAAATCCTGATTGCTAAGCATTAAGGAAAATCCTGATTGCTAAGCATTAAGGAAAATCCTGATTGCCAAGCATTAAGGAAATCCTGATTGCCAAGCATTAAGGAAAATCCTGATTTCTAAGCACTAAGGAAACCTGATTGCCAAGCATTAAGGAAATACTGATTGCTAAGCATTAAGGAAAATCCTGATTTGCAAAGCATTAAGGAAATTCTGAGTACTAAGCATTAAGGAAAATCCTGATTCCCAAGCATTAAGGAAATCCTGATTGCCAAGCATTAAGGAAAATCCTGATTGCCAAGAATTAAGGAAACCTGATTGCTTAGCATTCAGTATTTTCCTGATTGCCAAGCATTAAGGAAATCCTGATTGCCAAGCATTAAGGAAAATCCTGATTGCCAAGAATTAAGGAAATCCTGATTGCTTAGCATTCAGTATTTTCCTGATTGCCAAGCATTAAGGAAAATCCTGATTGCTAAGCACTAAGGAAACCTGATTGCTTAGCATTCAGTATTTTCCTGATTGCCAAGCATTAAGGAAAATCCTGATTACTAAGCATTAAGGAAATACTGATTGCTAAGCATTAAGGAAAATCCTGATTGCCAAGCATTAAGGAAATCCTGATTGCCAAGCATTTAGGAAAATCCTGATTGCTAAGCACTAAGGAAACCTGATTGCCAAGCATTAAGGAAATACTGATTGCTAAGCATTAAGGAAAATCCTGATTGCAAAGCATTAAGGAAATCTTGAGTACTAAGCATTAAGGAAAATCCTGATTTCCAAGCATTAAGGAAATCCTGATTGCTAAGCATTAAGGGAAATCCTGATTGCCAAGCATTAAGGAAATCCTGATTGCCAAGCATTAAGGAAAATCCTGATTGCTAAGCACTAAGGAAACCTGATTGCCAAGCATTAAGGAAATACTGATTGCTAAGCATTAAGGAAAATCCTGATTGCCAGGCATTAAGGAAATACTGATTGCTAAGCATTAAGAAAAATCCTGATTGCCAAGCATTAAGGAAATCCTGATTGCCAAGCATTAAGGAAAATCCTGATTGCTAAGCACTAAGGAAACCTGATTGCTTAGCATTCAGTATTTTCCTGATTGCCAAGCATTAAGGAAATTCTGATTTCTAAGCACTAAGGAAACCTGATTGCCAAGCATTAAGTAAAATCCTGATTGCCAAGCATTAAGGAAATCCTGATTGCCAAGCATTAAGGAAAATCCTGATTACTAAGCATTAAGGAAAATCCTGATTGCTAAGCACTAAGGAAACCTGATTGCCAAGCATTAAGGAAATACTGATTGCTAAGCATTAAGGAAAATCCTGATTGCCAAGCATTAAGGAAATCCTGATTGCCAAGCATTAAGGAAAATCCTGATTGCTAAGCACTAAGGAAAATCCTGATTGCCAAGCATTAAGGAAATCCTGATTGCCAAGCATTAAGGAAAATCCTGATTGCTAAGCACTAAGGAAACCTGATTGCTTAGCATTCAGTATTTTCCTGATTGCCAAGCATTAAGGAAATTCTGATTTCTAAGCACTAAGGAAACCTGATTGCCAAGCATTAAGGAAAATCCTGATTGCCAAGCATTAAGGAAATCCTGATTGCCAAGCATTAAGGAAAATCCTGATTACTAAGCATTAAGGAAAATCCTGATTGCCAAGCATTAAGGAAATCCTGATTGCCAAGCATTAAGGAAAATCCTGATTGCTAAGCACTAAGGAAACCTGATTGCCAAGCATTAAGGAAATACTGATTGCTAAGCATTAAGGAAAATCCTGATTGCAAAGCATTAAGGAAATCCTGAGTACTAAGCATTAAGGAAAATCCTGATTTCCAAGCATTAAGGAAATCCTGATTGCCAAGCATTAAGGAAAATCCTGATTGCCAAGAATTAAGGAAATCCTGATTGCTTAGCATTCAGTATTTTCCTGATTGCTAAGCATTCTCGTCCGGCAAGCAAGTGATGCCAGCAATATTTCGGTTATGTCTGAATGTTTCTTACTGGGTTGATAAATAAAAGTTACGTCCATTTAAGAGATTTAATTTATATTGAAATCTTTACGCTATTAAAACAGGATATTTAAGTTTTTGTCTATACTTTTCACGCGAGACTAAAAAAGTTAGTAAACATCAACAAAAAAAAGAAATTATAATATTAAAGAAAAAAAAAATTAGTTAATTTTACTTGTAAAAAAATAGAGTAATACGTAGAAACATAATCAAACATATTTATTTTAAAAAAATCGACATTTTATAAATATTTTTAGTTAAGTTTAAATTAAATCATAAATAAGATTAAATAAATAATATAATTTATTAGTTATAAACTACTTTTGATCATTTTTTAATGAATCCTGTTACAATTAATTCTTGTTTTTAAGCAATAAAAATTGAGTAACATTTAATATTTTATTTAAGCTGTATACTTTTAAATTATTTATAATTTTTATTATATTTATAGAACAAAAATAAATGTTTTACAAGATTTTCTTCATTTTGAATTAAAATTCAAATGCTTTTGGACAAGTCATTAGTAAATGTGAATAAAGATTTTTCGCAGATTCGCACAAATTTTCATATTTCTCTAAATTATAAATACTTGCTTGCAGAAATTGATATATATGATCACATTCTACAGGAAATTTTAAGTTAAATCCATAAAAAATTTGAAAGCAAATATCTATGGCTTTAATTGGTGAATCTATAGATAGTTGATGTTCATTTATCTGAATCATGATGATATATTATCTAATGGTCCAATTATTACTACGTACGGTGACAGGGTTTCTTGTAGTTTTGAATATAAAATTTTTTTTTGTTTATGGTAATCTTGGAAGTTAGATACACGCTAAATAAAAATTTATTAAATAGATAATCAATTTATAAACAAATTAAAAATTTGATTTTCAAGATAATATGTTAATACCTCCGCATGAAATATTAAAGATTTTTGTATATCAACTAATGATAAATTATTCGAATGAACGCCAAGTTGTTTTGTTTTATTCTTATTTGCCAGCCCCATGATGTATGGTAAAATGAGCAATGCAATCAACTCTTTCTTCCCTGTCAAAATCAGTGTTCGTTAAAATTTTCTAATACAATGTTTAATTAGTTATATATTTGAATAACAAACCAGTCTTTCTTAAGATTCCATCTTTATTAAATTGTTGTAAAATTAAAAGATTCTCTTTTTGTCTTTCGGCAATTTTAATAATTGCATCAGAAAATGCTTTCCACTTCGATTCAAAAGGTGATGATAAACTATCTTTTAATCCGAATTCTATTTTAAAACAGTTAAAATCTATTTAAATCTAAAAAATTAAATTATTTTTCTTAAAATTTTGAAATTGTATTAACTATTTCATAATTATATAAAATAAAATTTTAAACAGCTAAAATGCATATTGATCTTTAAGACATCTGAAAATTGAGTAATAATCTTCAAGATCTGCTTTTTTATAAAACTCCCTTTCTTTGAATGTTTTTTTCCACTTATCCTTTACTACTTTAAATGGTTCCATGTTGCGAAACAACCATATTAAATTTTCAGATGGTTCTCCATGTTCTTTTTTTTGAATTTCAAAAATTGTGAAAATTAATTAGGTGTTATGTTTTTTGTCTAAAAATAATAATTTATCTGTAATACCTTTTTTTATTTTTATTTTTGTAATTAACTTTATGTTATTCAAGATCTTGTTACGATCATCATGAACGATCCGCAATAAACTTGGAGCAGGAAATTGGTCTTTTGCTGAACCTGAATTTGCTACATAATAAGTTTAACTTAAAATTTCCTGTAGAATGTGATCATATATATCAATTTCTGCAAGCAAGTATTTATAATTTAGAGAAATATGAAAATTTGTGCGAATCTGCGAAAAATCTTTATTCACATTTACTAATGACTTGTCCAAAAGCATTTGAATTTTAATTCAAAATGAAGAAAATCTTGTAAAACATTTATTTTTGTTCTATAAATATAATAAAAATTATAAATAATTTAAAAGTATACAGCTTAAATAAAATATTAAATGTTACTCAATTTTTATTGCTTAAAAACAAGAATTAATTGTAACAGGATTCATTAAAAAATGATCAAAAGTAGTTTATAACTAATAAATTATATTATTTATTTAATCTTATTTATGATTTAATTTAAACTTAACTAAAAATATTTATAAAATGTCGATTTTTTTAAAATAAATATGTTTGATTATGTTTCTACGTATTACTCTATTTTTTTACAAGTAAAATTAACTAATTTTTTTTTTCTTTAATATTATAATTTCTTTTTTTTGTTGATGTTTACTAACTTTTTTATTCTCGCGTGAAAAGTATAGACAAAAACTTAAATATCCTGTTTTAATAGCGTAAAGATTTCAATATAAATTAAATCTCTTAAATGGACGTAACTTTTATTTATCAACCCAGTAAGAAACATTCAGACATAACCGAAATATTGCTGGCATCACTTGCTTGCCGGACGAGAATGCTTAGCAATCAGGAAAATACTGAATGCTAAGCAATCAGGATTTCCTTAATTCTTGGCAATCAGGATTTTCCTTAATGCTTGGCAATCAGGATTTCCTTAATGCTTGGAAATCAGGATTTTCCTTAATGCTTAGTACTCAGGATTTCCTTAATGCTTTGCAATCAGGATTTTCCTTAATGCTTAGCAATCAGTATTTCCTTAATGCTTGGCAATCAGGTTTCCTTAGTGCTTAGCAATCAGGATTTTCCTTAATGCTTGGCAATCAGTATTTCCTTAATGCTTGGCAATCAGGTTTCCTTAGTGCTTAGCAATCAGGATTTTCCTTAATGCTTGGCAATCAGGATTTCCTTAATGCTTGGCAATCAGGATTTTCCTTAATGCTTAGCAATCAGTATTTCCTTAATGCTTGGCAATCAGGATTTCCTTAATGCTTAGTAATCAGGATTTTCCTTAATGCTTGGCAATCAGGATTTCCTTAATGCTTGGCAATCAGGATTTTCCTTAATGCTTGGCAATCAGGTTTCCTTAGTGCTTAGAAATCAGAATTTCCTTAATGCTTGGCAATCAGGAAAATACTGAATGCTAAGCAATCAGGTTTCCTTAGTGCTTATCAATCAGAATTTTCCTTAATGCTTGGCAATCAGGATTTCCTTAATGCTTGGCAATCAGGATTTTCCTTAATGCTTAGGACTCAGGATTTTCCTTAATGCTTAGCACTCAGGATTTTCCTTAATGCTTGGCAAACAGGGTTTTACTTAATGCTTAGCAATCAGGATTTCCTTAATGCTTGGCAATCTGGATTTCCTTAATGTTTAGCAATCAGGAAAATACTGAATGCTAAGATATCAGGATTTCCTCAATGCTTAGCAATCAGGATTTTCCTTAATGCTTACCCCTTCTTAATAAAATGAAACATGTTCAATGTTTAAACTAAAATTTTTGCAGCAAATTGAAAATTGATTAATATGTTTCGAAAAATTTCTACAACCTTCAAGTTTCCAAAAATTCTTTACTTCTCTCATTTTCTTGAGTTGTTTTTAAGAAATCGCTTTGCAAAGCTAACATTATTAATGATCTTTTTTATAAAATCATAAAATTGGGACTTCGACCTCAAATTATCATATATAAATTAACATATAAAATTTTTCATCGAAATGGCTATGCAGATGCATAAAATATTCTGCACAAATTCAAAAAAAAAAAAATGGTTGTTTATCTGTAACCTCGTATATAGAAAGCATCATATATATATATATTTATATATATATTTATATTAACATATAAAATTTTTCATTTTTGCTTTATTTTTATTTTATTTTTTTTTTTCTTGCTATTAATAAATATAATTATTAGTTTATGTGTTGGTTATTTACAGGTTATTTTCATATTAAAATAATTATTATCATAATTTTCTGTTACGCTTTTTTTTATATTTATATTTTGTGAATTTGGGTTATAAATTCAAACTTTAAAAAAAAAATCAATAAAAACAAACTCCGGGCTTCCGTATTTGTTTATTTATGAAATGTTAGGCTAGGTTAAATCGGGCAAAATAATCGGGCAAATCTCAGGAGGCACAATTTCACTGACCCTTTTTATAGGGCTGGTTTTGAATGAATTTTACCTTAAGTGTGCATGTTTTATGAGAAAAAATGATAAAATTACTAAATGCATTCCAAAAAATTCGCAAAAAATCAAAATTCTTACCCTAAATCAGAATTCAGGCTCATAAAAAATTTTAAATTTGAGAAATCTATTAAAATAATTATATTTTGGGTACATTTCATTTAAATGCACCCTTGTTAGCTCAGGTGTTAAAAAAAACGCTTGGATTTTCGATTCTTGGGTAAAATTACGTGCTGATCTCATAAAAGCCCATGCATTCATAAAAGCCCATGAATTCATTACCAAAATTACTGAGCTTCATTTCGGGAATAAACTTTTATTTATAAATGACACCTGATTTCACCCAGTAATAAAAAACCCCAAAAACGTATTTTTGTAACATCCAGGCTAACCCATATACATATAAATTAATATATAATAATAAAAATTTTTAATATAAAATAATAGTCTAATTTTAAAACGAAAATATCAATATTGACACATAATACTCATTTAAAATACATATCAATATCAAAAATAAACAGAAAGATTTAAATTATCGAAAAATTATTAAGTTTAATTAATTAATAAATTAAATACACTAAAATAAATATATATAGTTATTCGATATACGTAAATGCATACTGTATAAACGTATATTTAACACATGTACAAAGATCGATTCAGAGTCTGGGTCAGACGAGGACGTTCAACCCCATCGCGCGGGGTTGCAGCCCGGGAAGAGAGAGCAAAATCAAAAAAAGAGAGCTTGATACTCTAGATTTTTTTTTTTGTATTTTTTTCTTCTTTTATTTATAAAATATACCATTTTACAATATATATATATATAGGCTAATAATATACGAATTATGTAAATATTTAAATTGAATTCAAAAATAAAAAAATTGAGCATTTTGCATGAATAGCTGGCTTTTTTTTTTAATATGTAAAATTTGAATGATTAAATTTTTTTTAAATTTTTTTAATGAAAAAAAGATTTTTTAATTAAGCTTATTTAAACATGGGTGAAATGTAGTTTTGATAAAGTAAACAAATTGAGTTATGAATGAAAAAAAAAACTGAGGTCAAAGCACTGTTTGGAGATAAAATTTATTTCTGCTTTCCAATATCTTTAAAAACAAGTATAAATCAAGTTTTTTTTGGCTAAATGTGCTTAGGAAGTAATTTTTTTTTTTTGTACGTGAATAAAAAATATTTTTTGCAGTAAACTTAAATTTAGTTAATTTTGAAACTTTAGTATTCCAAAAATATCTAGTTTTTTTGGGTCTTCAACAATTAAAGTTGATCAAATAATCCTAAATTTCAACTTTTTATACCAAAACTAACTTTTTAAAATAAAAAATTCAATTTCCATTAAAAGAATTAATTATTATCCTCTCAGAATCCATAAAAACATAAATTTTAAAAAATTTTTCTAAAAAAATAAAATAATAATTTTTACAGATTTTACTGATAATAAATAATTAAACAAGGCTTAAAAAAATATTTGAAATCGGATTTGAAATATTTGATGAGTTAAATTACTTATTAAACAAAATATTAAATAATGAGCTTATAAATTTTATTATTCACGAACACTAAAAAAAACGTATTTCTCTCTGCCTGTGTGTGTGTGATAATAAAAACAAAGACAAAAGTTACTAGATGTTGTTATATTAACTATCTACCTATATGAGAAAAAAGTGGTTGACAGTATAAAGAAGCTTGAAAACGAGGCCGACAGATCTAAACTTTCTTTCATTATCTAACACTAAATAAACGTAATAGCTTGCAGTTGAAACTTTTTTATGTGGGTCATTCTTTTCAAGTAGTTTTTTTGTCATTTTCATTCAAATATTTTTTTTTAGTTTCTTTTTTTTTATTGTTTTTATGGGTAATTAAGAGCTAGTCGAAATTTTAGATAATTTTGATAAAGCTGGTAAGAATTGAAAAATTTGCTTAAAATATTGGGCTCGTGAATCGCTAAATGAAAAATTCTAGTTTTACATTTTTACCTGCACTGTAAAAAGTAACTTTATTAGATTAACAAAAAAAAATAGAATATTTTCGAAAAATTAGTGAATTTTCAAAAAAATTTGTAAATATTCGACAAAAATCGTAAATTTACTAAATTTAGTATATTATCGAAAAATTCGAGAATTCTCGATTTTTTTGTGATTTTACGAAAAACTATTTTTCGGAAATTTACAACTATTTTTTGTAAATTTTCAAAAAAAAATTGTAAATTATCAATTTTTCTTGCGAATTCACAAAAAAAAATCGAGAATACTAAATAGTAAATTTACGATTTTTATTGAATAATTACAAATTTTTTAATTTTTTTGTTAATATAAGAAAGTTACTTTTCACAGTGTGAAATATTACAAATTCTAGATGACAATAAATAAAAAAAAAATTTGTAGCTTAAAATTTTTTCTAATTTACTTAATCTTATTATTTCAGCTCTGCTTGATGAAAACTCACTCTCAGTAGCTTTAAATAATCATAGGTAAAGTTATAGTAATTTTCTATATCTTATAATTCAATAACAAGTTACATTTTCAATAGTTTCAAGAGTTTGTCAGATTAATCCGGATAATGGCTTAAGTTAAATTAAATTATTTAAATGATTAAATCTTTTGTAAAATCAAAACAAAAAGTTTTTATTAAATATATAATAATTAGAAACTTATAAGTGTAAAAAAGATTTCTTAACGAGGAAGGGTTCGAAGATCCAACTGAGCTTGAAATCCTTGAGCTTTGCTAGGAATAGAAGGCCAATAATTCACGATAAGATAAGAGTAACAAACCGTAAAAAAATAATTTAATGGACTATTAGCCATTATAAAATACTTTTTTTAAAATATTGTTTCATTTATAATTTTCAAGTTATAAATCGACTCGATTATGACAAAAAATTATTTCGAATTTTACGAAAAGAACTCAAAAAGCTCTTGTCGATATGCATTTAATTGTATGCTAAAAATAATTTTTTCGAAAATTTAAATTCAGAAACCAGGAAAATCTCTAAAAATAAATGCTAAATAAAGATTATTACCCAAAAATAACAAAAAAAAAAATTAATTATGTACATTCAAAAATAATACGACCTCGTTAAAACTGAAAAACATTTATTTTTATAAATCCACTTTAAAAAAAATTTTGCAAGCTCATTAAATCCTAATCTCTATTTATAAAAAAAGAAAGTTTAATTTTAATCCTAAGTAAGGCTTTTATACTAGAAAATCATTAAAAAACTTAATATTTGCAAATTTGCCTTTAAACTTTCCAATAATAATAATATTTACTTACGTGTTAGTTAAGCATTAAAAAAAATAGGCGAAATTACTTTTTTTTAAATTTGTAATTTGCAATAATTTAAAAAAAAAATATGTATTTTACAAAGCTCATTAGTAATTTTCTAGATAAATAGTGTTTTTGTTACTATAGAATTCAGTGTTTAGATCAATAATATCCTAAATTAGCTCTATTTTCCTGATTATTATTGACAAAACGTTAAATAACTAGAAACATACAAATAACCCTGTATTGGATTTAATAAGTAAATATTTCAAAAATCCCAGGAAGGTGTATGTATATTATATAACCGAAACTCTAGGAATCCCTTACTCGTGGTCTTGTAAGTTACATGTGAAGTATATTAGACTGGTGTTTATTTGAAAATTTTACTTATTTCTGAGATTTTTATGTAAAATTTATTACTTTTTCAGATATTTCAATTATGTGGAAATTAAGAATATAAAGTTTTAAGCATATTTTTCAAATTGGATTTCCGAGCTAAAATTATAAGAATCCATTTTTTCGTAATTTTTATTTTTTATGCTCAGCTGCCTGAAAGCACGTATTTTCACATTCTTTTTCTCGCCATTAACGCAGAAAAATTTTATATGACCTTTGTCCATAAATAAAGAATGTCCCAAATTGTAGCTTACCTACCAGCCTTGGCTTCGCCTCATAAGGTAAGTTGCTTGCGATTTGGGTAAATCATAACTTTTCTAGACACAAGCTAATATACTATTGGCGCCCAATTTTAAAAATCAGAGGATTTTTGAATTATTGTTTAGTCTAATTTAAACTAGTATTTATATGAAAATTTAGTTATTTTTCGAATTTTCGGTTCTCTAAAGTAGCCATTTGCCAAAATAATCCTTCAAAGTTCAGAGCTTTCACCCAAAACATGAAAATATATAAATTTTCGACATTATTACAAATTTTCTAAATTAATCTTTAAACCCGAAATTTCGAGAGTAATCATTTTTCCCTCTTGACCCCCAATCCCAAAAACCAAAATATTTCCAAAACGACAGCCAGGCTAATATGTACATATATTTAACCCACTCAAAGAGTATATATATGTTGAACCATAGATTTTTATATTATAATAATTATTATTATTATTTTTCGTACATAGTGAAATATACAGAATTTCTAGAAAGTCATGCGCAAAAAGCTCGCCCATGACTGCATGGCAGGGATGGTTCAATGTTACGAGAGGGCACTGACCCGAGGCTTTTCTACCAGGCAATGCACTGTATAATACACAGCGCCCTCGGTATAAAAGCCAACAACCCCCGTCATGACATGCCTATGTATATATATTCGCTCTATACTAAAACTAAAACGGCCCGGGATCTCTCTCACTATATTTTACTACTACAACTATAATATGATTCTTGATTTTTTTTACATATAAAAAGCTCGTTTATATATAAACATGGTATAATATCAACCACTTATGTAACATGTTATATATATATATATTTATATATTTTTTTTTTTTTTTTTATCGATAATTAATTTTACAACATTGTTATTTTATGTGTGCATGTAATTGCATATTGTTTTTTATTTGTTTCTAGTGAAATTTGTAAATTTGTTTGTGGTATTATTATACTTCAATTATGTATTGATTTTTCCTTAAATTTATGCACATAAATTTTTTTTAAAATATTTTTGGATTTGGTTGAAAAAAAAAATATTTGTTTAGCTGAAATATATATAATATCATATAAATTCCTGAAAGCTGTGTACTTTTCATTACTAAATTTTACATATTTGTTTCTTTATATGGGTTATTCGTAGGTTTGTTTTCAATACTGCAAGCATTAATTAGTTACACTTTTTAAATCTCATGAATAGTTAATCGAATTGTAGCTTTTAATGTTTTGGTTGGTTTAGGTATATGCTTAGTGTCGAACAATATTTGAGTAAATTCTCAAATTTTTGAAAAGGTGCCATAATGAGCCTAAGTAGGCATTCATTACGGCTGGGGTCTAAGGCTAATCTAATATAATCTTCCATCTCCGACATAGTAACAATTTCAAAAATTTTCTGTAAATCTCTAGTTAAATTTTGGCTCGTTAGCTATCTGGGCACCCTGAGATCTCTTATATAAACTTCAAAATAAATTTAGGAACTGTGGAATCCATCAGTTAGTACCAGAGATATTAATATTTATTTATTTATTTAGCTGTTTTTACATGGAATATATTTATAGAGAGATTTGAAGCTCAAGACTTAAATTAAAAGCCCCTAGCGCTCTAATCTGGGTTTAGAGGGGGGGGGGGGGTCATAACATAATTTCGATTAAAAGACTGAACTATTCCAGGTTTCGGGTCTTAGAATAATTCGGGTTTAGGGACTAATGTGATTTTACAAGGTACTTTAGTAAACTAGAATATTTGTAATAGATAAGTATTAATCTCTCCCTAATTAGCAGATGGTTTTCTATTTATTGTATTGGAGAGACAAGAATTTCAGCAAACGCATGCAAAATTTCACCCCCAAATCCTCGATACCACCGATTTTGGAGTCCCCTAGAAATTCTCCTAATCTGCAATAGAAGTTGATAATTGCCTTAAATTTGTATAAAATCTCTCAAGCAGCTAGAAGAGGCTCTTCTCCACCAATGAAAATTTTGTAAAATTGATCATTTTTATACATAATAAAAATCAAACTATTTATTACAAAATTTTATGTACAAATTTTGATAAAATAGCCTCCCCTCTGCATTTCGTGCGCCCTCACCCATTACACACCTCTTATCCTTTCTCCTGAAACTATGAAAAAATGAATCACTTCCACCCCTTGTATAACAAATAACTGAATTAACTTCCCTAACATCAATATAAACTATGACTTAGCCTCTAACTGATATCTAAATTTACAAAAATTTCACATCCGGTATACCTCAAACCATCGACTAAAAAAATTATTCAGATCAATCCATATATATAGAATATAAAATGATATAAAAATTTTTTATTCATCTCGCGTGACTTACATATATATAAATACATTTATATACTATAAAATTTTATTTTTCAAAGAATTTTTCATGTTATCAGTTATATATATCCAAGTTTTTTTAAAGGATTTATTTCTAAAAAGATCTTATATATATATTATTGGTATATTTTAAGTGAAAATGAAAAAAAAAGATTTATTTATTTTGTATTTGTATTGGAAAATATTTTTTTTATGATTTTATTTACTTACTTATGAAATTTGTTTTATTTTTTAACTTTTTATATAAACCACTTACTTGAATTTTTGATAAGTAAATAAAATATATTTATATGAGTTTAGTATAAGAGTTTTTGTTGTAGAACTTTTTTATGATTTACAAAAATTGAGTTTAAGGGTAGCTAAACTTAGATTTGGGCACCCAGGAACTGATATAGTCAAAGAGAAATTTTTTCTTAGCCTAAATAGAATAAACCTCTGATTTGAATTAGACCTACAGAATGATAAAATCCAAATTTTTGCAGTAAAATCGGTTTCCTGAAAATATAAATAAATTTTCAAAGGGCAAAATTATGTTCACCCTAATAAGTAAATTATTACCTGATATTTTATTAAAACCAACAGTACTCCAATTTTCATCTGAATTTTAATATTCACCCCCAAATTCAATAATTTCTTAAAACTTCAAACCCTACAATTTAACAACATTAGCTTCAGAATACTTTTTTATAATCCAATAGTCTATCAAATTTAATACAGACTTTGAAAAACTTTTTTTTATATAAAAAAGTACTAAATTTTTCACTATTACAGTAATCTTTTGAGAACTTAATCTTAAAAGTCTTGGCAAGTAAAATGATCTTCAGAAAGAAAAAAAATTGTTAAGTGAAATTTGAGTAAGAATTATTAGTAAAAAATTTCAATAGTATTTTTTGCACTAAAAAAAATTTATTAAAAAACAACTATTACAGCTAATGGATAGTTTCTTCATAAAAAGTACTTTTTAGTACAAAAAGAGGAGCTTATAGAACCACAATTACTCTCTTTCTGCTTTTTTTTATCAAAAGAAACTAATTACTTAAAAAAATTACTTTTAAAACAAAAAAAGAAAACTTTTCTTTATCTCAAAGAGACACTTAAATTAATTTAAAAAAATTCTAATTATCTGAAAATAAAATGAATTTTATGGTGATAAAAAGATTTATGATACTGACAGGATACTTAAAAGTGTATAGCTGTAATTAGAATTACTACTTCTCTTAATCGTAAATAAATCCATTCTGACGAATTTATACGACAATTAATTATTATATGAGTTATTTACGCCTGTGTTTACTATTTTGATGATAATAGAAAAATCCAAAGCATGAAAATTCATACAAAAAATCAAATTTTCTATTATTGATAAAAAGTAAGAAAATTGTATTTTATTATATTCTGAGAAAAATAAAATTTTTACATATTTGAAAAAAATATTGAAGTTACCAACTCTGCATATTTTATTCACGTATTATGTGTGTATCTCAATTTTTCTATGCATTTTTATTGAAAATATTTTTTTAAATCCTTTTTTTTATGCTATAAAAAAATAAAGGAATCAAAAAGTAAATAGAATAAAATTGTCTTTTTTATTCTGTCAAAGATTACAGTTAAATTTCATTTGATTTTTATTGATTTAAATCTGAGTGTTGGATAAAATTTTTATATTTTTGATGTAGGATGCTTGAAAAATGTGTTTTGGCTGATTGTTTTTATTTTATTATGTTTTTTTTTTAAGTTAGTTGAAAAGTTTTAGCTTACAAGCTCATTTTAATAATTTAAACATACTTTGAAAATATCATTAATTTACTATTTACGAGGTATCCTAGAGTTTGTAGTCCATGAATTATTAGAAGAAAATTCACATAGTCATTGCAATTCTCATTTTTTTTGGTGCAACTTTTTATGCATTTCATAAATTTTGTTAAATCTAAAGTATTTTTAGCTTTGGATTTTATAAAACCTAGTACCAAAATTCGATTTTACCTATACCTTACCAATCAATTGTACCCAACCCCATCAAACCACCCTAAAATTCATCAATCACCAAAATCCCAAAAAACCCCCAAAAAACCTAAAATATTTCAATAAAATAATCTCAATCCCACAAACACCATTAAAATTCAAACAAAAACTAGCTAAAAATATAGGTTGCACGTACCCCTAAAAAACCTCCATCTGCTAAAATCCGCAAAAAAAATTCATTCATAGAAAACAATTCAAGTTCATAATAAAAAAAAAAGTGAGCCAAACAGTTAAAAAGTAAAAAAATTACTATGTAACTGGTATATTATTAAAAAAAGCTTGAAAAAGAAAGTTATTTTAACTAACTAGCTCTAGTTAACTCCCATAGAAAGATCATATTAAAATAATAATTTCTCATTCTCAAACATTTAAATAATAAACTGGTTATATACATATTGTGCAGTAACATAACCTTAAAAACATATGCAAAGTCAAAAGAATTTACAAAAAAACTACCCTTAAAAAAATAAATTTCTCATATATTACAAGTCAAAGAAACCCCCCCATATATATTAATGTATGAGAATTTCTGTCTTTATTCAACATAATATGCACAATAATAATAGAAAATTATAAGATTTTATAATATGTGAACTTGAAAAATAAAGGAGGGTAAAAAAAATCTAAGTTAAATGGAATAAATATAAGAAAAGAATTTTTTTTTTAGTATCCCTTTTATAAATAAAAGAAATATCGATAGCTATAACTGGCACTCGAGACGAAAAAAATATACCCTATTGCATATGAGGGGTGTTTTTCTGACTTAGTGGTGCGGTTGGCTCGATTCCTTTTTTTTTTACCCCCCTTCTCTTACGTTCTTGTTTTATGCTAATTTGTCAACGGTCGTAATTTAAACTTTTTTTTCGCTATCTTTTTTCAGTTCTCACTGTGTTGGGGGTGAAATTTATGAAAATTTATGGATTTTTTTTATATTTGTCTTTATTTTAAAGATTAATGTGGTTGAATTTATCTTTTTTTTAGTCTAATTAAAAATTTAATGAAGCTGGATTTATGATTCAATTTTTTAGGATAATTGACATTTTTCCTATAATTTTTTTTAGAAAAATTCAGAGATAATTAAGTGCAAAAATTCTATATTTTACACCCATACCTTTCAAAATTCGTATACAAAACAGAGCTCAATTTTTCTACCCATGCATAAAATTAATGCACAAAAAAAACAGACCTAATGCAACACTTAAATATTCACCCTTTATGCAAGAATTTTAAAATCGAGATCCTTATCAAATATTTTTCTGCACGATTACAGACAAAAAAACTGAGCTTCCTTGCAAGAGTATTAATAGAAATTTGATACCAAGCTCTACAAAGAAGTATTTCAAGTGATAAAAACTATTTTAGAAGAAAAAATTTCTTGTAAATTAAAATTTAGGGTTACTTTAGTAGAAAAATAAAATACTTCAGAAGAAACTACCCTTTCAAGCCTAAAAAAAATGTTCATTTACATAAATAAAATTAATTTTTTGGAATATAATTACAAACATTAATTTTATTTCATCGTTTTTTGTGCAAAAATAAAAATAACATGTCTTAAGACTTAACTCCCTTTTAGTATTTTTTTATAATACCAATGAGATTTTCGTTTTTATATTTTTTTTTCTTTTTTACCCTTAGTTAATTCCTATAACCGAGTCAGTTTTATAACATGGAACTTCAACCCCTAAAAGTTTACTTATATAGGCCCCTTTTATTATTTTTTTGTTATATAAATCACATATATTGGTATATGGGTGGATCTAATACTTTTGGGCATTTTTGTGTTCTTTGTAATTTCTGTACTGATAGTACTATTTTGAGTAAAATTAAATATTTCTTCTACAGAACATTTTTAATTATTGATCCAAAAATGATCATTGACTCAGATGAATAAATTTAATTACCAAGCCACAGAGTTACATTAATTTATTGCTAAAAACTAACAGAACCACCCATATAAAAAAAATTATCTCAATACATAAATATACATAATTTATATGTATTATTTTTTCTTGTCCATACAAAACATAAGTTATAAATTTATACATAAGTAAATAAAAATTTGATGTATAAAATATTTTTATTAAAAATTTTACTTACACATACATAAAAAAAATTTTGTTATTTAAAATCCAGACACAATTAAAAATATACGTACTTTTATTTCTTTTATTTTTGTACTTTTGACGATCAATTACACACCCTATAATTTTTTATAACGAAAATTATTTTTTTTTCTGATCTGATACGTAAGATAACGACGTATAATCGACAGTACAGCTGGTGTTTTATAAAAAAGTAATTAAAAATAAAATGTGGGATATTACATGAATTTTTCGTTTTTTTGTTATTTTAAACAAAAATTGTATTATTTTCTTTAAAAAATTGTAATTTTTATTGTGTCGGTTGACAATATTTAATTTTTTTTGTTTTTTACCTGTGAAAGGAGAGAAATAGAGTGGAACTAAAAATGCCAGATGTATGGTGAAGATAAAATCTTTTTGTTTTGTATTCAAAGCTTAAGAATATTTTGAGAATTATTTCTTTTTTTAAATATACCTAATTTTGGAGGAATTCTTCACAATAAACCTAATTAATTAACAAACCTTTTATATTTTTTCAAACTTTTCCTTGTAATAATTCCAAGATTCATTTTCATACCAATTTAATGGCCCTGAATATTCAATCCACCTAACATTAAAATCAGTAATTATTCAAAAAACCTGCTAATTTTTAAAAATTATAGAACCCTCTTACTAAAGAAAGACAAAATCAAGATATATATTTCATTCAGCTCATCATATCAAATTACCAAAATTAAGCCATCAATATAACGTATAAGACAAAATATTAAATTTACAGCAGATCCTATTTCCATAAAAAATCCTTTGAAATTTTGCTATAACAAAATGGTCATTCATTTCTGTAGTCATTTCTAGATTTATAAAATTTGGTCCATTAATTAATTTTTCAAAAAAAATACCAAAAAATTTTATCAAACAATGCCGAACCAAACGCTAATTATTTTCATAATTTCCAAAGTATTTACATTAAAAGCATTTTAAAACAAAATTAATATCCAAATAATTCAAAAAGTATAAAACAAAAACAATTATTTAAATAGCAATTAACAAAATTACAAAAAAAAAGTATTCAAAAAATTTATACATTAATTAGTAATAGCACAAAAACATAAATAGCAGACATACAATTATTACATATCTCTCTAAATGTGGATGCTGTGCAAAAAGGGATCAATAGCTTGGGAAACGAGAGAGAAAGCTAAAAAGCTTTCATATATATATACAGGGTGTGTTTCCCTATACACACACACATATTTCTCCCAGAAGCCCTATACCACCCCTCGGCCTCTTTTTTTTGCTTCTCATTTACTCAACTCTTACATTTTTTTATGTACTTGTATTTTATAGCCGTACATATTATATAAGTATTAAAAAAAAACCTTTATTTTCACTCACACATTCATGGCTTAGATATAGTATACTACTTCTTAAATTCACTACTACTACTATCAATGTTTTTTACCCCTGTTTTTTTTATTTTGAAAAAAAAAAATTACTACTTCATCAAGTTTCGTTTATGTATCAGTATTTTTATATTAAATATTTTTTGCATATCGAATAGTTGAACGATTATTCAAATTCTTTACTAATTAAATAAATTTTTTTTTTAAATAATTACAATTTTTCAAGGTAAAAATAGAATTTTAGCAACAAATTAATACATTAAAAAAATATCTCATTTCTAAAAAAAATAAAACGACTATGAATCAATGTCAATATATTAAAAGAAATTTGATCTATAAAAATTTAAGGAACACAAAAAAATATACCTGAATTAAAGTAGCATTCATGTTAATTCCAGACGGTTGCATTATAGAGTATAGGTCCCAAAAAAAAAAGAGAGGATGAAAGACGATGCCTTTTTAAACGTGGGACCGTGATTTTTCTGCTATACTTTCGCGATTCTTTAACAAAAGGAACAGAGTATTATTATTATGGATTCGAACTCAAGGACGGCCACACGCATGCCGAGACATTAATTCCCATGTTTTTTTTATTTTTTCTCGTTTAAATTTTCATTTTTTTATTTTATTTATTAATTATCAATAATTTCTATTTAAAAAGAAAGTTGTTACTGATAAATATTAATTAATTATTTGTGACTTGCATTTTATTTTAATGACGTGTCTAATATACATACCAAAAATAAATTATTACAAAATTTTTTATTAATTACTTAAGTCTGTACGTATTTTGTACCTGAATAAATCAATAAACTTTTAATTAAAAAAAAATTATTAAAAATATTTTCATTCCACTCGAGAATCAAAATTTTCCAATAATCGATTTTTCAAAAATGCATTTGTATAATTTAATAAACTAACAAAATAAATTTTTTTTTAAGCTATTCTCTGCATATATTTTAATAGATTTTTTTTTGAAGCTCGCATGAAATAGCTAAATTAGTATAATACTAAATTAATCGGCTTAAATACTTTTTATTTTTATATTTCAGATAAGCCAATAAAAAAAAATTTATGCGCTTCATTTTAGTCTTCAATTTTTTTAAAATGTGTATACCACCTATACAAAAAATTTGTGTTCTAAAAATTAAATGAAAAAGATATCTTGGTGGTACTGAAATAAACAAAATTTTAATTTTAATCTGTTATTTTAACTGCAAATGGTAAAATTTTTATAGAAATTCAGGACTGATTAAATTCTAAATATTTTATTTAAATACTAGCCAGCACGATACTTTTAAAATTCCGTTTTGGATCTGTCTTTCACATACAAAACAACGTCATCTATAAAATTTCTAAATGGGTTATGATTTCTCGCATTACTTAATGTATACAAATGTCAGATCGTGCAGTTTTGGATTTGGACCACGCCAAAGAAATTTAATTCTATAGAATTCTTCAAAGTATATTTAATCAAACTTAATCCATAGTTGTCTTGCAATATAATACGTGTGAACTAACATAATATTTTTTCAATAATTCATAGATATTCAATTTACAAAATAATATTAGTCGATGTTCTTATATACCTTCACAAGACCATTTCATTTGCGAGAAAATATTTTGAAGCCATGAGACGATTTGAGTTACTTAGAGTAAATATTTTCTCGAAAACGAAATGGTCTTGTGAAAGTATATAAACGTATTAAAAATATTATCGAATAAAAAATTATTCTATTGATTAATCTGCCTATATACTTTTAGATTATTTAATTTATCATCTATTAAAATATTGGCTTCTAGATTTTTTACTGCAGAACCGACATTTAATATTTATCCAAATTAATACTAGGCGATTAGGTTAATTTTATTTACAAGTTTGGTATTAATTTCAGTCCGAACAGGGTAAAATTTAAAATTGGTATCTTCTTATATATTATATCCACTGCGTACTATACGTAAACTTACAGGCTGAGAGTAACATTGAGTATAATATAAATTTATTTACAACTCGACACTCATTTAAAAAATAAAATTTACAATATTCCAAACATACTGAAGCCTTTTCTAGACTTAATTAATTTTCTTTAATCATTTGTGATTTGACTATACTCTTTGGTATAGTAAAAGCACATGGAATTAAAAAATAATAATATTTTTTGAAAAATCCTAAATTACCATTTAATTTAATTGACAATAAAGAAGCTAATTACCCATCAACAGACATAATAATAGAATATTTAATTTAGAATTTTAATAAACTATACAATAAAATAGCATATTGCATGCTAAAGAACCCACAAATAGACAAACATTATAACGTGAATCCATTAAAGTAAAATTTTGAATTCATTTTGTTTGAATAACTTGCAGTGTAAATATTTATCATTTAACTAAATTGGTATTTATAATATAAACTTTTTTTTAAAAATTCAATTGCAGTCAATTTTTTTTAACTACTTAATTTAAATAATTACATATTTAACTATAAATATTTAATACTTAATAATTAAAATTTATTATATAATATAATAAAAAACATGTAACGTTGTAAAGTAACATTGAAATATTTTATTTTAATGAATATGTATAAATTAATAAATAAATTTATATTTTTGTAAAGAATTTTTCTGCGTAAAATTATGTCAGTATTTATACTAATAAATTTTTATATGTATTTATAAAATTATATTTCAAAAAAAAAAAATCACAGCTTGAATTAATAGTCTAGTATACCTGATGATATTGATCTGATCACACTTTCGATTGAATTATATTTTATTGGTAAGGTTTTCATAGAATTAAAATAAAAAAATTTTTTTTTATTATTGTAATGTAAATTAAATTTATTTCTATAAATAGAATTAAGAAATATTCTGTCTGTACCTTTTTATATTATTAATAAGAAATATTTTTTTTAATTTATTGTTAATTTATATATATTAGACGTGATTTTTAAAAGGAGACTTTAAGTTATTTAGGTCAAAATTTTAATGGGTAATTTAGTTTTTGAAATTTTACAGTATGGATTTAATATAATTTTACATTTAGAGGTTGGGAGGTGAGGGGTTAAAGGGGATTTGGGATAACTTTAATTCAAGGACTTTTCAGGTCACTACAGTAAGTCATTATAGCTAATTAAATGGCCATTTTTGACCTAAAATGATCAATTTTTGAATTCGTGCATAAATTATAATTTTTGACGAAATTGAGTTTGTAGGTCTTAAAAATTTTTTACAAGCTTAAATTTTCCAAAAATTTTTTATTAGTCTCTTTTCTTTAAATAGTTTCTAAGATTTCGCTTTTCAAAGATAATGATAAAAATTAATTTTTTTTTAAATCATAAAATTGGGAGTCTGACTTTATATTATCATATCTGTTTAACAAATTATTGAAAAGGAGTGACTAAAGAATTTTTAGAAAATTAAAGCTTGCAGAAAATCGTTAAGACCTGTAAAACTCAAGTTTGTCAAAAATTACAATTTTTGCAGCAATTTAAAAAAATTAAAAAATATGTCATTTTTGGCCTAAAATGACCATTTGGTTAATTGGCTATAACGATGAAAGCATTAGTAATAAAAAATTGCAGTATACAGGGCTTATAAGGTATCATTTACACACACAAAAATGAGACCAACTAGAAGTGTTTTGGTTAATTTTTGAGGTGACAGCATTTTATTGATAATTACCAAAAAGCCCTATTTTATATCATTGGAACAACATAGATTCCTGCGTTTCTAGGCCCAGAAGGCACATAGGTATAAACAGAGGGTATGAATGGCATGTTTTTTCAATATAATTTAATAAACTCATCCACAACCATTGGCTGTAATTTTGTGCTCTAAGCTTGTTCGTACAATTTGAGTTTAGAAAAAAAATTTTTTTTGGAGACTTATTGTTAGAATAATTTGAAAGGTAATAACTAAGAAATATAAAATTAGCAGATTTGATTACTAAAGTACAAACTTTAATGTTATTATTGTTGTACCTAGCATTTATTTGCAGTGAAAATGCTCCAGAATTTCGGCTGTGTTTACTCAACTTTTTGAAAATTATCGATGTTTATCAAAGTTATCTCAAAATTACCTCGAGGAATAAAGGAAGCAGCAATAACTGCAAGAATTTATTATCTAACTGCAACTGAGCCTTATGAAATACAAGAGATGCTTGCTAAAAACAAACATTTCAATTTGCCCTTACAAAAAGGTCTATTTTTTAAAAAATAAGGCCATATATCTTAAACTTTAATTAATATACTTTTTAATTGTTAAGATTTATAACAGTGCATATACATGTCAAATTATACAATATAGAATAATTAAAAGAAAAGAATAATTAAATAAATAAGCCATACAAATATTTCACGTTCCTTATTTATATCAATAATAACATAAAGAAGACAGTCAATAGATCTTATTATAAAATAAAATTAAAAAAACCGAGCATTTATATTAAACACAATGAAGAAAAAGAGGCTCTTTTTGGTCCAAATTCGTGGAATATCGTCTTGTTTGACAATAATACATATAATAATATTTGTATATATGTGTATTGAACCACGCGCGCGAAATAACATAAAAAGACCTCGAACCCAAAAGACTGGCACATATATACATTTCTATAATGATCTTCTCTTTTACCTGAGTATTTATAAATTTTATATACCTGAGTTTCTCTGTTTATATTTTATATGAATGATTTATAGCAAAAGTGTACTAAATTCATCATATTCCATGGTTTCTTTCGAGGTATTTTTACAACTACTCATAATAATAAGCGTACTTTACGATATTGGAACGTTATTTTGGGTTGGCAAAATGCGATCTGGGTCAATATTCTTTTTCGGCTTTTGATTACACAGCTGCACAAAAAAAAAAGTTCTGATCCTGTAACTAGACCTACCTACAGGTAAGTTTTTCGATGTCCTAAAACCGAATCTGAAGTCAGAATTTAGCCTACACCCTCATATTTTGCCCCAGCTACCCCCAGCCACCCTCTAAACCGCCCAAAAAGCAAATATTTTACTAGGTCCAACAGTTAAAAAAAAAGTACATTAGTTACGTATTTTGATGTCCTAAAACCGAATTTGAAGTCAGAATTTAGCCTACACCCTCAGATTTTGCCCCAGCTACCCCCAGCTACCCCCAGCCACCCTCTAAACCACCCCAAAAATCAAATATTTTACTATGTCCAAAAGTTAAAAATAAAAGTACCTTAATTACGTATTTTGATGTTCTGAAAACGAATTTCAAGTCAGAATTTACCTATCACCCTTAGTTTTTGCCCCAGCTACCCCAATCACCCTCTAAACTGCCCCTGAGGGTGAATATTTTACTTTGTGCAGAAGTTATAAATTAGGGTAGTTGGGGGTAGCTGGGGCAAAATCTGAGGTTGTAGGCTTATTATCCAAGAAATTATCCAAGTTCTTAGCGATCTTTCCATGACAATTAGTAATCAATTCTATACCACAGCTAACCTTGAAAATTTTTTTCGACTGGCCCAAAATTCTCAAAAAACCAACTTTTCAAAAAAGTACAAAATTTCATCAAATCTTCCATATATCCATTTATACATATAGCAATATTGTCGCAAACAAAGGCCGCGGTAAAAAAAAAATTGAAAGGATATATATAACCAAAAATTGAGGATGCCTGAAAATTTTCTTGAACCTTTTCGATCGAAAATAAAAAAAAAAAAAAAGAAATCTGCCTGCTGTTCTTATAAGCTTATAGTTGTGTGTTATAGTTTTAAAAAACATCTTTCATGTATTTGTGTAGTTGTAGTAGTAGTATTATAATAAGAGAAACAAGAGGTTTTTGCTATATAACCTGCAATTTCCGAAGGAATCGCGTTCCATTCGCATCATCTCCTTTTTTTTCTAACAATATTATTCCTTTGTGTCTCGGGTTATAAAACCAGACGTTTTTTAACAAATTTTACCTGAATGATGAAACGAGAAATTTATATATTTTTTTTTGACTTTATTTCATGTATACCTGCTTTAATTTTTTTATTATATAAAATATTTATGCAAAATTTTTATGTAATTTCAAGGCAATTTTTTTATTTTTTATTGTTTAATAATTTAATTTAGTTTTTAATAATTTATTGGATATCATTTATACAGACGTGTATCATTTATTTATAGATTCTTTGAAAATAAAATAAAAAAAATCTTACGAAATACAAAAAAAAAATACTTAAAATCATGTAAAATGTAAAAACTCAGTCATAAAATTATTTTTAAAACCTTCATAAAATTTAAGTATAGGAAAAAGTAAGTGTAATAATAAAAACAAAAATTTTTTTCTACATGAAATAAAAGAAGAAAATTAACCTTGTAGAACTACTTTTACTTACTTTTTTAACTTAATTTTCAAATTTTAGTACGAATTTTCTAAATTTACTCAAAAAGTACACTGTAAAAAGTAAATTTCTTATATTCACAAAAAAAATAGAATATTTTGGAAAAAAATCGTAAATTTACAAAATTCAGTATATTACCTAAAAATTTGAGTATTTCCGATTTTTTTTTGTAAATTCACGAGAAAAATTGATAATTTACAATTTTTTTCGAAAATTTACAAAAAATATTTGCTAATTTACAAATTTTTTCGCAAATTCACAAGAAAAAATCGAGAATTCTCGAATTTGTTGTTAATATACTAAATTTACTAAATTTGCGATTATTTTCGAAAATTTTCTATTTTTTTTGTGAATATAAGAAAGTTACTTTTTACAGTGTACCAAAAATCCAGTTAACAAATAAATAAAAAAAACAAGTTACAAGATAATAACCATTAAAAAATATTTATAACCAGCAGCAATTCTTAAATTATGTTAAATGCATCCAAAAAGACCTCAAAAAAAAAAAAAAAAATTTAATTACTGCAGCATATGGTTTTTTAGTCAAAAAGGATTTTTATAAAGTTTAACAACATCTGCGTTTACAATGTTATCAAGGCCAGTTCAAGATTAAAAAGGTGTTTAACTTGATGTAATTTTTTATACTTTTTCTTTGTAAACAATAATAAGTAATTTTTATATATTAGACTTTGAGTTAACCTAAAAAAAGTTTTGTTATTTAATTAATTTATTATCAATTACTTTATAAATATGATTTATTAATTTTCTCTTTTATCCTGATAGCACATACTATACATTAATAAATGTCAATATCGTTATCAACTTTTTTTCTTTTTATATACTTTTATAATTAATATGTGTTTAGATATAATGACATTTTTTTTAATTTAATTATTTGCAAAATTCATCAAAACAATTATTTTATTAAACTAACTTTTAATAAACTTTTTCTATATGAGTGGATTTATGTATTTTTAGACTTTTTTGGACTTGAGGGTGAAATTTTTGTCTCGAATTATGTTGGTTTGTTATTTAGAGGTAATTTTAGTAAGAAGTTACACTACAATTCAAGAAAATTATATAAGAATGTAAAAAAAACAAGTATATTTAGTTCATCCAGGCGTAAAATTCGCTTTAACTGCGTAGTATTTAATGTAGAATTTCCACTTTTATTGCAAAACCCATGAGCATAGTCCTTCAGACACTCGTATTATATTTTTTAACAATAGCAGTAAAACTTGTAATCACGGTAGGGTCGTTATTTTCACGTCCTTGATGCATAATTTACACTAAGTAAGCAAAATTTAGAGCTCATAGACTAAATCGCTCATTAATAATTGTGCCCATGGTGAATATTAAAAATTATAGGCTCATATGTTATGTCTAAAGTATTTTTCAGCGAATAATAATTTTTACTAAAATTTTAATTGTGTCTTTTGTTTTGGCTGTGTCTGGTTATGAATGAAAAAGGGTACATTATGTCAGAATCACTTGGTACACCAGGCTAAATAACCGAATTATTTCACATGGCTGCAAATAAAAATTATGCACCTCGTTTAAAATATCGTAACTTTTTTTATTTCAAACCAGACCAAAACATTCATATTTAAACTCGTATATAACACCAAACTAAATTAAACTTGACCTTTCTAAAAAAATAAATTAACTATATTACATTAAAAAATAGATAATAACAAAAAAAGTAAACATGTTATTAAAACGTTAAGTACGTTATTTTTTTTACTAGTCATAAAATAAACATTAAGTATTAAATAATATCTTCATCAATTTATGTAAGTATGTATTATAATGCTAATAATTCAATATTAAAAAAAAAAAAATGACCCTTTAAGAATATATTATAGTCATAAAGTTAATATACCCACGCGACTCAAAAAAGATTTACATTGATCGATAAAAAAAAGTTTTTATTCTTGAAAGGAGGATCTTTTTTAAAGGGGAATAAATAATGTTGATGTGGTTCTGTCGTCAGAACCAGGTGTTGATGCTCGGAAAAATATTGAATAATTTTTTTATGGATTGAGATAAAAATTTATACGTTTTTGTGATGGGTTTGTTAATGCGTTTTAGGGAAATTGGTTGAAAGGAACACTCTTTTCGGTACTCAGAATTTAATATTTATGCTTTTATGTGTAATTTTGATTATCTTGAAAAAACTGCGAATTAGAGTACTCTTTTTTATGGTGTAGACTTGTATACGATTTTTCTACGTCGGAGGTGAGAAATAACTCTTTTCCAGACGCTGTGCGGCGAAAAAATATGAGTTTTCGGGCCACAGATCAGAAAATCCTATTAGACTTTGCCTTAGATGGTAATTTATGAGCGATTTAAGGCATTTTTTTGACCCAGGATTGTATACTATTTTAATCTTTCAATTTTTCGGCTGTTTGAATAATTTGGTAAAATTAAAAATTAAGAATATGCGGTTACCCGAAATGTTAGTACCTGACCCCAATGTTTGATCTTTTTTCAGAGCAACTTATGTTGGTTTTGTATATTTTGCAAAATATACAAAAAACAACTAATTTATCTCAAATTTAATGGCTTCAATATTTATCAAAGTACCTTCAACCCATGAAAGATTGGCACTGATAAAAATGTAGGAAATACAAATAGATTTTTATTTTGCTTTATTCAAAAACTAAATTTGTTTACAGAATACCTAAAATTCAAAATGTAAAATACTACTTGTTTTTCTTGCTTAGCTTCATATTTATTAGCGGCACACCTCTAGTAAAAAATAAGCAACAAATCTCTTCTACACAGTTGCCAAAATGATTTTCGCAATTTTAAATTGTTTCTTTTTAACTTAAAATTGACTTATTTGGCTTAAAAATCAAAATATTCTTTCTTTTTTCGTTTTGGTACCTTTTAGTTAAATTATTTGACTCGATTTTTAATTTTTAGAATTAAAATAGGAAGCAGGGTAAATTCACCAATGAACGACTGGCCTCCACCAATGACCAATGCTATGTACTTCTCGATGTACTTCTTGTGGGATACGAGTGGTCATTTACTAGATTCACTGGTCAATTTACCCAGTTAGTTACAATTTGGACCAGGTTTGGACAAACAATATTTTATTATAATTAATCTTTGGTACATAAATGACCTGAATTATCAAGATCAAGCACCAAGTTTCAAAAAAATATCAAAAATAATAATCAAAGCCTAAGTAATTTAAAAATTCAAAGAAAAAGTTATCAAAAATTATTGTCATATATGATAAATCAAAAAAATTTTTTTAAAAAGGCCTCATTTTTATAATACGATGTTGATCTTCAACTAAAAAAAAAAATTTTGTTTTCAAAAAATTAAGGACATACAATGAATGATCCGCTCAGACATTCCAGGTGGGAGGCAGCTGCTGAGCGGCAGACTGTTGGTAACACCTGCCCTTCCTTTTTTTCTTCCTCTTTACCTCTCAACCTCCTCTCTCTACATGTCTTACGACGATGATGATGATGATTTTGCTCTTTATTTAACATTTTTTTTTTTAATCTCTTAAAAAAAAAAAAACAACATTTTGTATACAATAAATACAACGCAAATAATGTAACAGTTGAAATTTTTTTTTTTTTGAATGTATTTTTATTTTCTTTTATTGCACATTATTATAATATACTTTGCCACTGCTTTATATGACGACGTTGTTCGTGTGCCTTTGTATTTAACGTTTTTTTTTTTACAAAACGAATTTATAAAATATATAAGTCGTTTTTTTTTTTTTTTTTTTACAAAATTTTATATTAATTATCTCACTTTTAACATTCTTTATGTACTTAAATTTTTTTTTTATTTTTAATATTGAGACAGAGAGAGGATTCTTGATTTACTCATGCTTAAATAATAATTACACGTATTAAGTTTAAAATGCGTAAATAATAAAATAAAAATATTAATATTATTTTCATTTTTTTAATTTGTATTTATATTTTTTTTTCCTTTGGAAATTTATGATGGACTGACTGGTTGTTTTACTTGAAATACACAGGATTTGAAAAAAATATTTTTCAAAATTTAGCCCAAATTTCTCAATTTTTTTCAAATTACTCAGACACCCAAAAGTAAAATTTTTGGGAGAATTTTCAGCATCATTTGGAATGAGTCATATATCAGCTAAAATTATCAAGATCTCAATTTTTTTGGTGAATTGATGAATTTTAAACCCTTAAAAAAGAGGCACGATAAAAACCAAAAAAATTAGGGCCAGTCTACTATACTATCAAAATTTGTACAGAATCAAAAGTCTACCAAATTCCATCCCATTAGTTTAAATTTGTTAATTTTTAAGCCAAATATTTTTATGATCATTATTGGATCAAATAAATAAGTTTTTTATGCATTCAAAACATTGCAAAAATAACAAAATTGCCAAACAGAATTTCCGCACAAAACCCACTCGAGTTCTCAGCTACCCTCATAAAACATGTATCAAAATTCAGCTCATTAAAAAGTAAAATAAAAATTTGCAATAAAAAATAAGTATAAGTAATAACATATTAATATTTAAAAAAAAAAAACAGAAAACTTCTTGAATAAAAAATGACCATCTTTTGAAAAAAGTGCATGCGGGTGCAATACAGGTGGTATATGTCATACAACATCTTACATATTTCTCCATGACACGTAAATTTTATATATAAATAAAATGGCATTACAATATTATTATTATTATTATCATTATTTATTATTAAAAAACAAGGGCTCTCCGCTTCGCTACCCGCTTTTCCGTCTTTGTTATAATTCGATTCTTATTAAGTTCTTCGTGCATAAATATATATACGACGTTATTGCAATTTTACTGCGTTTAATGTATGCGTGTGTGTAATGCTTTTATAAGTATATAATTACAAATATATATATGTATTTTAATTATTCAAACGTATATATTATTTTTTTTTTTTGCAAAAATAATAATAAAACAAAAGAATATGTATATGAATGAATCTACTTTAATTTAACGAGGATTACTGAATTGAATGCAGAAAGAGATTGGCTGGTGTTAAAAGCACGATTTTTTTGATAGGATTGATACTAAAAAAGTAAGAATTTCAAATTGGTTTTATTATGCAATTTCAAATTTCTTGCAAAATTTAGTGTAATTTAACCCATAAACGCCTAATCGATCATTCTTGGGCAGATAATATCACATTTTCTAGGGGTTGTAGGTAAAAACAGACTTAAAAATTGGAAAGAGCGACATAAATTACCTTCTAGGGACATTTTAAGCCCAAATATTCAGTTTTTTTAGTCAAAATTCATCTGTCCAAGAATAGTCAATTAGGCAATAAATGGGTTGAAGGAGAATCTGATCTTGAATTCAAATTTTAAGGGAAAATTCACATTACGACTAAAATTTTTGGGCTTCAAACAAATTTCATCAAAAATTTTCATTAATTTAGGGATTGTTTATAAAAAATGTAAGATTTTTAGGGTTTCTAGGAATTTGAAAAATAATACTCGATAGCTAAATTAAAATCTGAACCAAATATACTTTGGGAAGCTCTTTGTGCAGAAACGTCTAAGTTTATTTTGAGTCTAGATGTCTAAATTATACCAAAAGTAGTATTTTTTACAGATTTGTTCACATAATCAAATACTGCACCCCAAAAAAATGCAATGAATCAACCTTATATTTTCAATATTTTCATTTTGATACTAAAAAATAACTGCCTAAATAAATCATTCGAAAAATGATGCAAAATTTTTTAAGTACATATGCATTTATTTAACTTTTTGGCTCGTGCCATAAAAATATATAAAATTAATAATATATTTCATTTTTTATTTAACTTCTTCTTATAAAAACTTTAAGGTATATATTTGGTCACGTGGCGGGTGTTTAAGAGCCACGCGACTGACCACCTGCTCCTTACACAAAAATTTTTCATTATCGTCTTAAACCATATTACAAGTACGTGTTTCTTAATCTTAAAATTATAATTTATATTTTTTTTACATATGCTTCAATTTTTTTTTTTTATTCCTGTTTTTTTTTTATTGGGATTCAAGCTGGACTTTGTTATTCGAAGCTGTATATCATTGAATTTATATCAAATTACAGTTACAAAATTATGTTTCAGCTGATTTAAATAATAATTTATGTATTATGCTAATTAACCTAAAATCTTCTGTTCTATCACGTTTTAGTTCATACATATTTTAATAACTGACTGTTTTGTTGCTTATCGAAATCAGGATTATTGCTTTTTTAATTAGGATTTTCAATTTTTTAGTTTCTACGATTTTTATAGTGACGATTTTTGCTGAAAAAATTATCGTCCTAACAATAAAATTCTAAGGTATTAACCAACACAAAAAAAAATTTATTTTGGGGTACCCAAATTTTGATAACAGAAGCATAATTTTACTAGACGCGTTTTCAACTCCCAAATCATAATTTTTCTGCAATGCGAGTTGTCCCGAACAAAACCAAAACTGCAAAAAGTAGTTTATACCCAAAAAAACCAAGTTAAAAGAAAACGTTTACATTTAAATCTTCAAATATATTAAAAAAATTACATGGCGCATAATACACGAAAGTTCTAGGCATAAAAAAATCCTTCAACCGTTAATTCCAGCATAGTGTCTTTTATTTTTTTAAATACAAAAAAGTATAAAAAACACATAGACATAAATTTTTCGAGGGGTTTAGTATAATACTAAAGACTATTTATGTATATGTGTACACACTATAGAATTTAAATTTTGTTGCGGAGAGGTATGAAATTGCACCCTAAAATATTCAAAAGAGAGAAAAACCTCGAGGGTTTTATATTATGAAAGTATAATGTCGATTTCTGTAAGTTTTACTTCGTGAGCTTTTTATTTTCTCCCTAGAAATATAAAATTATTTAAAAAGTAACTAAATTTAGTTATAAATAAAAATAATTAAATTTTTTTTAAATTATTCAAGGCAACTGATATAATAAAAATCCATGCAGAACAGTTTTATATAAAATGGATCAATTTTTTTTTTTAATACTGCATAACAAAAAAATAAAAGAATCGTCCTCGATTTTATTTTATTTTTTTGTTGCAGCTGTTCGATCATCAAAGCAATAAATTGCATTCAATTTTTTTTTTTAAGGTGCAAAACAAGAAGTATATTTAATGTTGCAGGTGCAACAAAAAAATATTTTTAAAGGTGGTTAAACTTAAAAAATGTGAAATAATAATTAAATAAATAACAATTTTTTTTTTTTAATTTAACAGTAATGAACTATTGCGTACTTTGTAATTATTGTTTTTACGTTTATATACGTTAGGCTTATTTGGGTATTTTAAACTGAATATAAGAGTTAATTGTCAAGGCACCAGAAATGCTAAATTGATCAAAAAAATTTAATAGTATCAAAATGGTACTCAGTGGATCATACGTAATTTTGGTCGCTGAAAATGAAGTTTTCATTCATTTTTCGATGCCAGTTTTGAGTAATTAACACTATCACCCAAAAAAATTTCAAAATGGTGGTCTCTAAGTCCCACATTTCTAAATTTTTAACTTCAAAATCGGTAATTTAAGCTATTTTAATCGTTTTAAAGACAAATTACAGTTTTTGAGTCGTTAATAACATTTATAAAATAAGATTTTCTGACTTGATCAAATAAAGCTTGTAAATATACATTAAAATGTTTGAAATAGCTTAAATTACCAGTTTTGAGGTTAAAAACTTAGAAATGCGGGATTTAGGATCCATCATTATGAATTTAAAAAATCTGATTTGAGAATCGTTATCAACGACCCCAAAAATCTAAGTGGTATTCCATAGTTTGGCTCAATCATTAATATATTTAAAATTTTCGATTTAGAGACTTTTAGGGAAATTCCTTTAGATTCATGGACTTAGAATAATTTCAATTTAGGGACTTTTATAATGTTCAATTTAAGGACATCTAGGGGCCCTAGAATACTTTAGGTTTATGGACTTCGGAAAATTTCAATTTAGGGGTCTTTGAAAATTCGGTTCTACAATACACTGAAAATCTTTTTTGAAGAATGAACAATTGTATTAAATCATTACTTTACTAACTGTTTGTTGGTTTTTAAGCCAAATTTGGTGAAACAGATCTCCAAAATAAATGTCAATTCGCCTTAAATAATCATTTGTTTTTATTTTTACTTTTTTTACAACTTTAAATTCAAAAAATTTTTCAAAATAAATATAAAAATTTAGCGTGAATCTAATTTTATGTTACAAAATTATTAAATTCAGAGCAATATGCCCCAAAAAATCGTAATGAAGCAAGCTTAAGGAATTAGAGCTTTGATGTAATATTCAAGTGATCAGAAAACCAAAAAGATTTTCAGTGTAGGACTTAATAATTAAGGATTATACGTTAAATCCAGGATGTTAAAACTGTTATAAGTGAACATGTTCCATGCTCGTTGGTTGTGTGAACAAACCAGTTAGAAGTTTTTTTTTGTTATTTTGGACGATATAGTGTTAATTACTCAAAACTGGCCATTGTCAGGTGAATGAAAGATTTGAAACCATTTTTAACGACCGAAAAAATCTATGTATGACCCACTAGATTGGATCCTTTTTACTGCTTTAAAATTTTTGGATGCATTTAAAATTGCTAACGCCTTGACTATAATTAATGTCAATAAGTAATAAAAAAATGATTTTTTTCTCATAAATTTATATTTTTTTCGTCCAGAAAATTGACGAATATCATACTTTTGCTTCTCAAATTTGAAAATAATAAAAAAAAATGTTTTATAAAAATTTAATTTAATTACTTACAATTACATAAATAAAAAAATTAACAGACTTAACTAATAAAGCAAATATTAAACACCCTATAATCTACACACAATAATTACGTCCATTGATTTTCAACAAATACAATAAAGAAAAGCTGATACATTCTCACGACTCTGGATATTATTATATAATATTTACCATTGTATCGGAAGCTCAGTAAATTATTGATACTGGTATTATATTCTTTGTGGCTTAAAAAGGGTTAGATTATTTGTTTACTATCAAGGGTAATTTTACAAATGATATTTTACTGGACACTAATAACTTAAAGTTACCCTTTGTATCCTCTTTTAAATAAAGGTGCTATAAAGAACAGTTATAAAATTGACAAAAATAATATCAAGTGACCTTGTAAAAGGATTAAAGTCCTTTTTTTAAAAAAGATCGAGTGTATAATAGCTACTAATACGTGTCAAAATCAATCAAGTATTTTTAACGTCATTTAATGAGGATTATGTATCAAATATCCTCTTTTGAAATAGAAAACTTTACTGTAAATAAATAAAATTAAACTTTTTTTTTGGTATTTTTGGACGTATTTACATAAGGGCTAATCCAGCTAATTTTGAGAAAGTTTTTTTTTCAGATTTTATGTCAGGTACCTGAGGTATTTCTATACAGACTTTTTTTTTCTTTTCATTTCGACTTTTTTAGTATTGCTGTTGTACGTGGAATTTTCGAGGAATTCGAGAACAGATTTTTACTTTGCTTTAGTATTTTTCAATATGTAATAATGTTTTGAGTAAATTTTAGAATCAAAAAAATGTCCACTATTTTTTGAATAAGAATTAATCTTGAATTTTATTAGCATTTAGCATAAACTTATTTTTACTAAATTTCTTAGCAAATAGCTAATTAATAAGAGTGGAATATCCTTTTCAAAGCTCAAAAATAACGTAAATTCTAATACATATTAAAATTTCAGAAAGACACATTCGTTCATTTCTCCTATACCTAAATAGCTGAATAATCAAAAATATGCTTGCTATTCCTAAAATCATAATAAATCTTTCTTATTTCCAAAAAAAAAACTACATATTTCAAGATATTTCTCTTAAATCTCACGAACGAAAAAATCAAAGCTTTTATTTTCTCAATAATTAAACAAAGCACGTAACTAATCAATTTATTAAGTTACACAGAAATCTAAAAAAAAATCTTGTGTCTAGCAAAGCAAAAAAATCTCATTTTTCAGCTCACAAGTAAAAATTTTAATTAATTAATATTTTATTAAAACACAATAATAAACATTCTTTAGTAAATCCTTTCAAATCAGTTTCTAATTAATCTCGAAAATGTTTAACAAAACTGAAGAGATAAAATTATGGTATAAAAGCTCATTTTTAACCAACGAAACCTTCCTACATTTTATCAAATGATACAAACTTGCAAAATTTAATATTTTTTTAAAAAAAAGAATTTTGTCTATGCTAAAAGAGAAAATTAAAGATAAAAAGTGGTGGTGGTGTATAGAATTTCTCTCTCTTCCAAAAAGGATAAAACAAAAGTTGTGTTATGTTTTAGTATTATAGGGAGAAAAAATCGATATGTCTGGGAAATGTATACTCAAATATAAATATTATTTTTTATGCTAAATTTTTTATTAAACAGTACCAAATTAATAATTTAATTATTATTAAATGAAAATTTTTTATTTCATACACACAGTAACCCCCCATTTTTTATGTGAAAAAAATTGATTTACAAAAATAACAATAGAAAATCCAATACATAGTTTCATACTAACGGAAGTTTAAATTTTCCCTTCGCTAAAATAAAAATCTCCTATACACAGTAAAACTACTTTTTTTATCAACGCTTTCAATTTTTTTAAATATCAGTAAAATCTCTGCAATACAAAGTTTAATACAAAAAGGGGGTAGATTTATATATGAAACAAAAACACCCCTTTAAATAAATGAGCAACAAAACCCATCAGTATTATGTACTTTAAAATCCATTATTTTTTAAAAAAACGTATAAGTAATAATTAAAAAAAAAAAATATCATTGTCTAAATAAAAGTGAAAAACCCTCGTCAGACAGATTAACTCAGTACGTATGCAAAAAATGTACAAAATATTTAAGTGTATATATAATATGAAAATAATAAAAGCTTATGATAAGGGCGTGGTTAAAACAAAAAAAAAGCACTACAGTCTCATTCTCTTAGTATTGGTTTTTAAGATAAAAGAGACTCTTTTTAATAATCTCTTCTTATTTATCGTTAATATCACATTTTTAGGGTATTTTTTAGTATTTTTAGGAGTATTTAAACAAATATTAAATAAAAATATATATATGACATTTTAATATCATCGTAAATTGCAGGCCAGTTCTTTTTCATAAATTTTTAATTACAGCAATATTTGGAATTATGAATTTAAATAAAAAAATTTAATATCTTTTTAGATATTTGTATTGCTATTTTACTACTACAGATTTAAAAAAGAACCTGTTTTTAGGGTGAACATTCAAAATATTTCGAGCTAAAGACGAAGGGTGAGTTAAAATGGTTATCTTGTTATGCTTCTCTGCAGTAAACTTAACAATACGTGTTTTTAAAAAAGTAAAAGAAGTATCTATTAAATCATACAGCGGAAATATTACCGTAAATTTACAGCATTGTTATACTGAACAATAAAAAATCTCTGCTACCCTTAAATATTTTTTTGCTACATTCAGAATAAATATTACAGCTATTATGCAAAATAATTATTCTGTTTAGTGAAAACATCTTAGCTGTAATAGATTTTGAAACAGTATTTTTATTATTTACTGTATAAACATCTGTGATGTAAGGTAGTAATATTTTAATATGCAGAGGAAACATGCTGTATATAAAAAACATATCTGCTGTAATTTAGCATTTCTATGGTGAACAGTATTTAGTGCTGTAATTTTTACTTTTATGCTGTATAGTGAAAACTTGTTTTCAATTCTATACAATAAAAACATCTTTGCTGTAATGCAACATTATTGTGCTGTAAATTATAAACATCTCTGCTGTAATGTACTGTTATTATGCTGTTGAAACAATCATTTGCAATACAGCTTTAATATTCTGTGCAGTTGTAAGAAAATTAAATGCTGTAATGAAACATCTGCTGTAAAAAAAAATAATACTTACAGTAAGACTTACAGTAAAAATATCTCTGCTGTAATTCAGGAAAAAAAAATTGATTTCAATATTTACGCTTCTGTCAAATTACGATTTTACTGTTGTTTTTGGCAACCAAGATGAAAAAAGGTCAATTTTGGGTTTTTTGGATCGCTGATTCAAATATAATAATTTGTCTGACGCCTTTATATTATCTCTGCAATTAAAATACCTGCTGATGTTGAGCAATACTATGATTTGTATTGTATAAATATCTTTATTGTCATTCAGTTTTGATGTTCTTTGCAGTGAAAAAATGCTGTAATGCTAAATTCCTCAGCTGTACTGTAAAAAAATCTCTGCTGCAATTCGCATTAATAATACATAGAAAAAACATATCTGCATTACAGTATTTCTGTGCTATACAGTAAAAATATTTTTGCTGTAATGCAGAACTATGTAGTTGAATATTATTAATATCTCTGCTGTAATGTAGGATCGTCATGCTGTAAACTAGAAACATCAGTGCTGTAATGCAGAACTATTTCGCTGCACAATAAACTCATATTTGCTGCAATTGAGCATTGTTTTATCATACGTTAAAAACATCACTGCTGTTAGTTACTATTTAAGCTTCTGTTAATTCTGTTATTACAATCAACTCACATTACGAAAATGCTCTATTGGAATTTAGGAGCCACAGTATACTATTAAATTCAAATTACCAATTATTTTTTTAATTTAGCCTTAATATTGGATGTATTCTGTATCAGTTTACAGTAAATTTAGGAGGGACACTTACAATCTCATGTTAGTTTATACATTTCGAATGCATAGCAGGTTGTATCAATTTGATTAGTTTTGTATATATATATTTGTCTGTAGCAGCACGTAGAACCATTATTTTATTTCCCTGTCAGTTTAAGCATTACTTTATACTATATGACCAAAACTGTAATGTGATAATTTGTATACATTAATGTAATAACTGCTGCTGTATATATAAATTTCATTTTACTTTGATATTTATTATCTCAATTCACGTACATAAATAAAAATTATATATATATAAATTTTATATTACTATAATTATATATATATATCTCATAAATGACAAAAAAATGTAAGTAATTAAAAAAAAAAAATCTGAATAAAAAATATTTTTATTTGAAATTTTCACATTGAAAATTATAAACCGTTAAATTAGCTCGTTACTTCATATAATGAACATTCAAATATGTATATATACTAATTTAAATAATTAAATATGAAAAAAAAAGTAAAGTAAATATAAAAAGCATATAAAAAAAAAAAGCAGAAGTACGAAGCTTCAAAAGAGAAAATAAGTAAGTTTCTTTCTATTTTTTTTCCTTATTCGTCAGAATAAAAAAAAAGTCCTGATCGTATTTTGCTTCTTTACATTTTCAAGGAAAAGAAATCCATTGAGAAAGAAATATATATAAATTGAAAGCTTGCAAAAAAAGAAATATATGAGAATTAACACGAGTGTGAGTGAGACAGAGAATACAAGGAAGAGAAAAACGCGAGAAAAGGTGGATGAACCAAGGACCGGCCGGCTTTTACCCCCATATATATATTCTTGCAAGCTCGTTATTATTATTATTGTTATTGTTGTTATCATTATTATTATATATACAGCATCAGCCAGGGCTTTTCCGCAGGGGCGCGCGCGTTGTTATAGCAACGATAGTACTATATATCAACTTTTCTCCTTTCAAATAAAGAGAGAAAATTCTCTTATATATATGTGTGCTTTTGGTTCGTTGCACTGTGTATCATAGATTTTATCAGTAGCTTTTAATGTCATCAAAAATAATTTTTTTTTTTTTCGATGATTTTATTATTGATTTTGTTTTATGTGTAACATGTGTTTTCATTTTTAGGTGAATTATTATTTAATGAGGATAGATATTGAGTTTGGTCAGGATTTTCAACCCTTTTTTTCATATGATGCTAAAGGGAAATGAAGAGGTTTCGAATATCATTTTGAGTCTCTTTTTTTAATAATTGTGTTTAAACAAGAGCAGAGATTGATTGTTTTATGATTACATTAAATTTTTATATTTTTAGGGTTGCACTTTTATTAAAATTTCAAAAAATTAATTAAAAAACTTTTTTTTTCATTGTAAATTTAAATAAATACAAACAAAAAAATGTATATGGGAAATATAAAAAAAAATTTTAATATAAAATAGAGATTTTTAGGGTGTGTCAAAAAAGGAAGAGAATAAAATCCCAACGAGAAAAATAGAAAAGAATGAAAAAAATTTATACTGGCGCCATAACTATAGGATATAGAAGCAAAAAAAACTTTTTTTGTTAATATATATTTTTTTGGCAATCAATAATATGCGACAATATTCAATATAAATTTTCCATTAATACGTTTTTGTGCGTTCGTGTATGACGATTTTATTTTTTTGTCAGGGAAAATTGTTTATTTACTAGGGTGGAATTGTAATAATATTGGTAATTTAGGATGTTGTAACGTTTATTTACGGAAATTTAATGATATAGTTTTTGGTTAGATTATGAAAATGGTTGATATGAGGTTTTAACTTTAGGGTAAAAAGACATTTTTGTGTGAATTTAGTCATATTTTCACTAAAAGCAGTAATGTATTTTACATGTTTAATATGTAAAAGCTAATAAATCATATTTTTAATAAACTTTGTAATTTTGAACAAAAAATTTAATCATGCAGAAAATTTTTATTACAAAAAAGTAAATAAAAACAGCGTTTTTTTACGACCTGCACGTTTATGTAAAACTTAGCTACCAACAAATTTAACGTTACAAAATGGTCAAAAATTTACATAATTGCGGTATAAATATACTAGTGGCTAACTTAAGATAGCTAACTTTAAAGCTTATAAGATCAATTCCTTAGAATGTAAAGAGAAGATACCTAGACTGTAATTTGTGGTTTTGTGGTTTGATTTTCAGAAAGTCACTTTTCAACTAACAAATATCCATTCATGCATGAAAACTATTATTAGCCCCGTCCTAATCATTCAGAGTTGTTATTTTACAGGCTTTTAAGAATTATTTTGTACACCTGACAGTAATATTATAGAAATTTGAAGTAAAGGATTAATATTGCATGAGAAACTTCACACGAAGGTCTGAGTCAAGGATTTTTAGGGTTAAATAAAACCTTTACATTCAATAATGTATTAACATTATCAATAATGTTAAGTTTTTCGAACCCACCAATTACTGGTAGAGCGAAGCCAACCATATTTAAAAAGAATTCAAACAAATTTTTTCATTAATTTTGAGATTTTGAAAGAGTATTTATTTTCTCCTTTTAGTTAAGTGTTTAATTAGTCTTTTCACAATTAATTTTAAACAAAATTTTGTACTTTTCAAGTTACTGAGGACGCATAAATTAATGAAAATTAGAATCAAGAACAGAACAGAAAGTGAAACATCCTAGCAATAAAAACTAAGAGATTCAAAAGAGATTATATTTAAAGTGCTGAACATGGATGCTAGATAAAAGGACCCCAAGCATAATATGATTTCAGGTTATAGAATTGAAGAAAATTTGAAATTAATATTATAAATTATATTTTTGCCTTAGATAAAAAATTTTTAGTGTATGTGGTTTTAGTATAGGCCTGGAGCATGGTTTTATTTACGATTTTTTTTGAAAGCATGTCCATGGAATTTTTCAACGGTAATTTAAGTTTTTGGGGTCGCTGAATCCAGATCCGAAGTCCGTTTTGACCTAACGTGGTCCAATTTTGCGTAATTGCCCATTTTAGGTCATTTTTTACGTTTTTTTGCCATTTTTTGTTAAAATTTTTAATATATTACCATTTTTCTCACACTACATTAATGTTTTTTGGGTCTCTATACCTAATTATCATATCTACTCATACAAAAAAAAAATGGTAGCCCATAGTAGGGATTCTTAGGCTATTTTTCACGCTTTTTGGGCTAATTTTAGGTATTTTTATGAAATAATACCAATTTTTATCTACAGCTTTTGGTTTTTGAGTATTTTAAGGTAGTTAAATACGAATATTATTTTTAATTTATCAAAAAAAGGTGCAGTAGCCCATAATAGGCACTTATAAGCTGTTTTTAACGTTTTTGGGGTAATTTAAGCTATTTTTATGAACTAATACCAATTTTTTTCTACAGCTTGTGTCTTTCGGGTCACTAAATACAAGAAACATCTTTTTTTAACAAATAATTTCCGGTGGCCCATAATAGGTGATTCAGAACCAGAGGCTGTAGATAAAAATTGGTATTATTTCATAAAAATACCTAAAATTAGCCCAAAAACCATAAAAAATTGCCTAAAAATCCCTATTATGGGCTACCATTTTTTTTTGTATGAGTAGATATGATAATTAGGTATAGAGACCCAAAAAACATTATTGTAGTGTGAGAAAAATGGTAATATATTAAAAATTTTAAAAAAAAATGTCAAAAAAACGTAAAAAATGACCTAAAATGGGCAATTACGCCAAATTGGACCACGTTAGGTCAAAACGGGCTTCGAATTTGAAATCAGCGACCCCAAAAACTAAAATTACTGTCGAAAAATTCTATGGACATGCTTTCAAAAAAAATCGCAAATAAAAACATGCTCCAGGCCTATACTATTGAAGTTTAATTTTTCGGTTATTTAATTAAATAATGTCGATATTCATTTCTGAGGCTGAATAATTGAGCCAGACCCAATTTTCATCTAGTGTCCATGATGCCCAACAATAAAAAAAACTTTTATACTCGTCAGAGCATTAGAAGTAATCAGTTTTGCTAAATTATGAAAATGTGAAATAGTTAATTCACAATATAAAGCCAGATAATAAAACTTTGATAGAGTAAATTATTTATATAAAAATTCATTGTTTTATACTACTTCATTGTGGTTTATATAGTAATCAAAAGTCATTTTACTTTCGAGAAAAGAACTCCAAGGTGATTTAATATTAATTAATCAAAGTTTATATGGTAAAACTGAAATTCTCTCTCGCTGATAACATTTTAATTAATAAATTTTGATACTAAAAATTTATAAATCAAAAAAAAATAATTAATATTTTATTAGTTTATTTTTTTTTAGTTGAATCAAGAATGTTGACCAAATCTGGACACTGAAAGCGTGAAGGGGTAATTTAAGGGTGAAATATTAATTTTTTAAGGGGATTTTTCGATTTTTTAGGTAAAAATAAGACAAGTTTTAAACATTTTTTTCAGATAATTTATTTAATATGAATAAAATTATTTTTTTAAAGCTACAAGAAAATCTTGAGCGATTCTAGGCCCAGAATTCCCATTGGAATGAATGGGGATTTGTTTGCATGACTTTCCAACTTATGAAAGTATGTTTTCCAGTAAAAATTAGCATTTTAAAAAGCTTTTTGGCTTTTGTAAAAATTTGTATAGCTAAAAACTCAAAATCCCCATGTTACTTAAATGGAAAAATTGAGGTGCTTACAGGCACGTGTTTTTGCAAGGCGAAAGCAAAATCCTTGGAACTGGGAACTTTTCATGACCAAAACTTTATAAAAAATCCCCGGGAGCAAAGTTTTTCCACAAAGTCCAAAAATAGGTCCACTCTAATACATACATACAATATAACGCGTTTAAAGATATAGGAGAAAAACCAAATACCTATCAAAATAAAATCATCCAAAAGTTTTAAAGTGTAAAAATTAAAATAAAAGTTAAAATATACATAAGACAATAATTATAGTATTATGAGCCAATGGTTTGGAAACGTTTTTTCACTAAGTTATATAGTATTTGATACTCATTTCTCTTTCGAGAAAAAAAACCTTTACGTATATTGGTGATACTTATAAATACTTTATGAATTAATCAGGAAAAGGTATAACAATAAGTTAAAAGCATAATTATTGAGTTTAATACGGCAATATCTGATAACACCAAATAACATGACTTCAAAAGTCTAAAATTTCAGCAAAAAAAGTATATTAAATAGCCAACAGATTTTCATATACCTAGACTCAAAATGGACAAAATGACACTTAATATCACATAAAGAGTCTTCTATAAATCATGATACTCCTATAACCATCGATACTTTACCTTAAAACACACAAGGAATCAGAAAAAAGGATCAAAAATAGGTATTTTAAATAAATAAAAACAAAAGAATCAATTTTTTTTTTATATACTTTTATAATATATTTTTTACTTTTTCATTTTTGTCCATAAATATATAATATGTGTATTTGCATTTATTTCTTCATAAATATAATAATATATTGTTTATCTCTTATTATTTCATTTATAAATTGGCGTCCAATCATCGCACATTATTTTTTATATAGTTCGTTAATAAATAAATTCATTTTTTTTTTATTATTTCATATATTTTGTTTTATATCAAGAGCGCAAACATTCTCGCACAAAATAAAAAAAAAATTAAAAAATAATATTAACTTTCGCCTATAATTGCCAAATAATTGTCATTTATATATTGCACATTTTTAATGATATATATTTAAGCAGCATACTTTTACACATATTTTTTTTTTCAATAAAGAGACAATTTTTTTTTTAAGAAGTTTCAGTCTTTTATATAAATCACAGAAAATTATATAATTATTTTATTATACTTTTTTTTATATTTAAAAAATGGAATGACCGCGCTTATTTAACATGAACAAAAAATTTTCCGTGTACATTATATATCAATAACATTTATTTATGTCTCTTTTATTTAAAAAGCTCGTTGATTTTTTTTTTTTATATATTATTATTTAAGTGCTTAAAAAATGAGCTTTTTTTATATATTTTTTTGTGCGAATACTAATATATACGCATTTTATATATATATATATGTTTCACAAATATCAGTCTCGTTAAATTTATTAATGTTATGAATTTATTTTATTCGCGAGAATGATATTATATACTTTTTTTTTACTATTTGACAATAATTAGGCAACATTTTTTTTGGTATAGACGAAAGTTTTTAATATATATATTTTAGGGTTTTGTAACGGGGGCATTGGGTTTTGGATACTAATGCAAGCAGGGTGCTTGTTTTAGGGTCCAAAATTTATGCGGTTTTTGAGAGCTTGGATTAACCGAAAATTCTTAGATTTTTCAGTTACTGTTCTTGAATAAGCACAGAAACTTGACTCAAAAGTTTTTAAAAGACCATTTCAGCTTCCAAAAAAGCTGAGGGTTTTTCTAGAACTCTTAATATGGATTTTTGGTCAATTCGAGCTTAATTTTGTTACATAATATATAAATAACACAATTTTTTGTTTTTTCAATTCATTTTTAATTACAACCCCTAAAAAAATTGCAACTTTTTGTAATGAGTCACTAAAGAGCTTTTTAGCAACTTACTCCAAACAGCCAGAACCTAATCAAGGATCGTAATTTTACAGTATCTCAATTATTTGTTTTTCTTTAAAATACAACTAAAACATAAAAAAAACAATAATAATAATAAAATTTGTACGCAAATACACGTTATATAGCTATATATATAAATATTTTTTTAATAACCATTGCATCGTACGTATATTTATATATATATATATAATTTTTATTTATTTAAATATCATTCTTGCATCTCATATTATTACAATAATTATTTTTAATATTAATTTAATTTAATAATACTCTTGAGATTTATTTATTTTTTTTTTTTTTTTTTTACTTAATTTTTTTTTTTTTTTTTTTTGAATTATTTTTCTTTTTTTTTTTTGTTCATTTAATATAATAAAATTTTATATATATATTATTTTTTTTTGTATTACAATATACTTGGATGAAAATATTTAGGTTTTTTCTTCATAATATTGAAATTTTTAAAAAAATTTTTTTTTAAATCTACATTTCTATATATTTTTCTCTTTATATATATATAATATGAAAAATTCGTTAATTATTATATAGATTTCTGTTTTTTTTTTTAGAGGAAAAAAATATAAAATTAAAAACAATTAATAATGATTTTTTATTTATCTCTCACTCATATATACTGTATTATCATCTAAATTTTTTTATTTTTTTTTTATTTTTTTTTATTTTTTATTTTTCTTCGTTTTACATACAATTATTTATTGCTTTTTTGGAGAAAATTTATATATATATATTAGACTGCTCGTTAGGTACTCAAAAAAATGACAAAATTTTAAAATATTCGAGCCAGCTTAATATATACAAACTTTATATATATTAGGCTGTCCCTTAAATACTAAAATTTTGAAATTTTTTTGAATAATTGCCAGTCTAATATTTAAATCTATTATTGTTATATATTATATTGACAATCGATTAATTTCTTTATAGATGAAAAAATGACGAAGATTTTTATATATATATATATGATCGAGGAAAATTTATCCTAACTTAATATACAGGAGTCGTTTATATATATATATATATATATTTATTAAAATAAAAAATACATTTAGAGATATCTTTTTTTTAAGTTCTACTTAAAAATCATATTTTTTTTTCGATTTTTTAAAAATTTTTTTCATATATAATATTAAGTTTTTTTTATTAAAACATGCCCTTTTTTATTTACTTTTTTTTAGGAGTAATTTTTTTCTAAAAAAGATTCTAAATATATGAGTATTTTTTTGATGCGCGAGTTAATGAGTGTTTTTAAATCTATATTATTTTACCCAAAAAATGATGTTTTTTTTTTTGCACATTTTAAAACTCTATTTTTATAATACTTCGTTTAGATTATTTTTACTTTTTTAGGCCTTAAATATTAATAAAAAAGTTCATGAGATAAAAATTGCATGCGACCCTTTTACATATATATTTATCTAATAATATACTCTTTTATATATATAATTCTTATATTTATCGCAATAAAATCAGATTAATAGATTAATTTTAACCACAGATAGTATTTTTTTAAAGAAATTTTTGCTTGGTAGAAAATTGAGCGATTTTTTGAATTTTGGCCAAGCTTAGTAAGATTTCCTAACTTAAATTTCATTTATTACCTTGTTAGGAAATATACTATTAATTTTAATCCTAAAATTAACACCGAAAAAATACAAAAAAAAACAAAGAACACAAAAAATATTCTGAAAATAAATTTTTTCTTCACATTTTTTTAAAAGATTTGATCTTTTAAACTCATTTTTAATGAGTACAAAATTTATTGCAATAACAAATTTTTTAAAAAATTTCATGATTTTTATTTATTTTTTTTATACGCTCTTTAATTTTCAAGCGTTTATTATCAAAAATACACATTAAAATTTCATACTTTTTTTATGGCCAAATACTCATTAAGAATACTAGGAAAAAATTTCTAGCTCATATATTATCATTAAGGAACCCTAAAGTTCACTTATAAAAACACCCTTTTTTTTTTGTGTGTTAAAAATTAAAAAAATAAAAAATATGTACTTTTTTTTTTTTTTATTATTTTAGTTTATGATTAAAAAATATAAATTTTTTAAAATATATCATTATCATTATTTATTATTATTTAATAAAATATCAGTCACTTCCTGTTGGCTGATAATAAAAATCCAACTGGAATTTATTGCTTATACTTTTTTTTTTCTATTTAGAGTATTAAAAATTATACATATTTTTTTTTTTTTTTTTTTTTTTTTTTTTTTTTTTAATTACTATTTAATATTTAGTGCAATTTTTTTAATTATCAGTGCATTTGCATCTTTTCGGCCTGTCTCTATTATATATATATTTGTTATATATATATATGAAATGAAAAATAAAAAACATTTATTACTTCAATAAAATTAACGATAAATATATATTAGAGTGCACCTCATTTTAGAAAATTAAGTGACACCCTAATATTTCTATTTTTTAATATATATTTTATTTTTCATATATATATATATATATAATCCTCTAAAATATGTAAGTACGTACTTTTTTATTGCAAAAATCTCATTTTTGATATCATATTTTCAAAAAAAAACCAAAAAAAATTGCAGCTGTTTCAACCATATCGTCTTAAAGACCTGAAAAATGGTTAAATATTAAATGGGCAGTGTATTTGGCTTATATATATTCGGTTGTTATTAAAATTGATTCTTAAATATATAAATCTACAATATTTTAAAATTTTTTTCTTCAGACTTTATTTTTTTATAATAAGAGAGAGAAAAAAACTACCCTATAAGACATTAAAATATTACTGTCACTCTATTAAGTTCAATTATTTATAACGATTTTCATGAAACCCTATATATATGATATTTAAAAGTCTCTATATATATATATATTTATTTTACTAACACATAGTTTTTTTTTTTTTGAAAAATAAATATAAAAATAAACAGGGCATATTATCAGTCACCTTTTTCTTACTTCTTGTTATTATTCGGACTTAAATGTATGGCTTATCGTAGATAATTTAAAATGAAAAATTATGTTTTTTTTTACTCGGTTTATATATTTATCGACAATACGACGAGCTAATTAATTATAAGCCATAAGGATTTTTTTATAAAACATCGAAATTACATGTTAATTTTTTTTGCCTAGGGAAGACAGTATATGAAAATTGAATTTTTTATGTTTTTTATATTCTATATTTTTTTTTTGGGATATCGACTGGTAAATTAAATTTGATTTTTTTTTAGAGAGAGCAGTGATTTAATAAAGTTTGCATTTAGTTTTGATAGTTTTTAAGAAAATTAATGAAAAATAAGACAGGGTGTTCTTAAAAACGTTTTTTCTAAATTATAATTTTCATTTTTGGAAAATTTTACTGATATTAAAGTCTTGTACTTTTCGTCCAATATTTTACAAACGTTCTTTTGAGATGGCAACGTACTTTTATTTGCAGCGTACGTTATAATTTCGCCAATACTAAAGGTGTCATTCAAACATAAAAGTACAAATTTGCAAAAAAAACGTTTTAAAAACGTTTAACTCTGATATAAAGAAAAAAAAGCTGAGCATACAAAGTATTATATAAAAAAAATTACGTAATAACATATAATTTAATAAAAAAATTAGTAGTTAGCTAGTTTTTCTTAGGTGTATTATATTAAAGTAAACTATAGAAATGCCGTTGTAAAATGAGAATATTTCTGTTCTCATTTTTCGTTATATTGATCGTATAAATAAGCGTCAGAGAACTCGTTATCAACGTATACATAAAAATTCAAGGGAAAAAAACACCCTTTTTATGCATTAATACTAAGTTTCATAAAGTACAATAAGAAAAAATGTATGGCTGCATTTGAATAAAGGGTTTAAGATTTTGTGAATGTGCCCTTAATTAATAATGAAAAAATGAATTTTTTAAAGGATTTTTTAAAATATTTAATTTTTTTTGTTGAACTTTTATAGATCAATGACACCGCATGCTGATTCTCTCTCTAGTTGAGGTTGAGAACCTTTTTATATCAAGCGCAGCAGCAGTAACAGCAAGTAGTAAAAGCACCAGGGCGTCGCCTCTTTTTTTTTATTCTCTCCTAAACTAACCCTACTTTTTTATTTAACGTTTTTTTTATTTATATCAATGACAAAATAAAAATGAACATAAAAAAGATTCAAGTTTCTTCCTTATGTTGAGTATTTTAAACGTTAAGGGTGTAATTTTTTAATATACAAAATTTTTTTGCAAATTTTTGAATAATTAAAAAAATTTATTTAAAAAACAGAGAATAATGAAGTTAGTAAAAACGAGAGCGGAAGTTTAAGTTATACGGATCGACTCGGGTCAAGCAACTCTTCTTCATTTAACTTTATCGATTTTACTGCAGAAAACTATATAGTACAAGCAGCTTCCGGCCTCTCTCTCTTTCTCCAACATTAGGGGTTGTTGTTGCGAGCGTGCGAGATTTGCAAGGGCTGCCACAGACTCTATATATATATTTATACCGGCATCGACCGCAAAAACCCCTCCGATATACACGCTGCAATGCGACGTTGCCATCTCAACGAATATTTTTTTTCATAATAATTGATGAAAATTAAAAAACACACACATGCAAAAAAGGAAAATAATAAGGAAAAAATCATAAAATAATAACAAAAAATAATATTTTTTTTTCAAAAATCATATCATATATTAAAATATTTATATATAATTAATAATAATAATAATAACTAATAATAATTAATATGATATATGTTATATATGTATATTAGACTGGTACTTAATTTAAAAAATTAAAATTGAAAAAACATTGAAAAACAGCCTAAAATATACATTTACAACATATTTATATATATATAATTGATCATATTTTTTTCTTTTGTCCATAAAATTACATAAAAAAATATAGAAAATTAATAATATTTTTATAACCTCACATTTTTTTTTTTTATAATTTTATATATATATTCAGTATACATCATGCATATTTTAGTACAAATGAACAAAATTTAAAAATTTTTTTTCTATATATATATATATACATATATATATATATATGTAATTAAAATATTAAAAAAACAACTTTGAAAAAAAGCAATAGTATTTTTTAAGCTCAAAATGATAATGAAATTATAATATACTTTAATGCCCAACGTACAATATATATATTTTTTTGATAATTAATGGAAAAATAATCAGTCGATACATATATATATATATATATTGGTCATACATTTGTTCACTTTCAAAATATATAGTACAAGCTTTAATAAAAATCTATGGTATATTTTTTCATAATAATAAGGGCAGTACTTTTTTTTTAAGTATTTTGTTTATCAGTTATATATATATATATATTAGGTTGAACCCGTTACGTTATATTTATATAAATGAAAAATAAATGGCATTAATGTGGTGTGTATTAGGGTGGTACTTAGTTACCAAATTATTTAAGCTTTTTAAATTAAGTACCACACCATCACACACACATAAACTATAAATATATATATATATACTTTTTTTATATATACACTATAAAAAAAAAAGCTTTTTTTATTTCTATTTGTAACAATGCAAATTTTTTATAATTTTTCAATATAATTTTTTTTATTACTGTTTCTCTTTCTCTCTCTTTCTCAAAATTTTATTTTTATATATTTAAAAAAAAAATTACTAAATTAAAACTATAAGCACAACTTTATATAATATTTTTCTTTCATTTATATCAACTAATTTTTTAAATTAATAAAAAAAAAAAAAAATTAATGAAAAAAAAAAACATTTTTTTTGTTTTTTTTTTTTATATATAATAAAATATAGAAATCTATTTTTTTTTTTTTTTTTAATATAATTTTCTTTTTATATTTTTTTTGTTTATAATTTTTTTTTTTTTTTTATAAATTCTTTTATTTTATACAAAAAAATAAAGAAACTTTTTGTTTGTAATAACTAATAATATATATTTTTTATATATAATTCAGACACACAATATTGATTTTTTTTTATTTAATTATAACAGAAAAATAATTTTTATTCTCTTTTTCTTAATGCAAAAAAAAAAATCACTGCTCTTTATATATAAAAATCTACACAAAAAAAAATGCAGTAATTTTTTTTTCTTCTATCTCTCATTTTTATATATTTTTATTATTGGAAGAAGAAAAAAAAAAGTCCAGTCTCCAAAAAAAAAAATGGCATTTAATTTTTATAGTCGAAATCCCATCGTTTTTTATTAATTTTTCTTTTATTAAAAATTTATATTAAATATGATATAAATATTAAAATCTCATGGCGGTTGCCTTTTTTTTATTTATCTAAGACTAAAATTCTATGATAATAAACAAAAATTAAAAACTAACGCACGGAGCGTTTGGTGGGTCATCAGCATTATATACATCACATTATTATTATTAAATATACGTTAAAAATTAATTATGGTCTTTAAATCTCCCCTTTATTTTTTTTAAATCTAAACTAAAAAAAAAAAATGAGAAAAAATCAAGCGTAATTACAAAAAGGAACTAACATTTTTTTTTATAGAAAAATAAAAGAAAGGGACACAATGTCGTCTTTCGTCCGAGGCATTCATTCCATTGTTTTTGTTAATAATTTGAGATCGACTTTGTGGGCTGAAAAAAAAAGATGATTCGCGTTTGCTATTCCTACTTTTTTTTTTTTTTACATAAATGTTAGTAAATTTTTAATAAAAAATCCAAAAAAAAGTAGCATTAGCAATTAAAAAAAGTGCAAAATTAAGTGCAATAAAAGCATATGTTAGTGTGTGAGTGAAAAGAATACAAAAAAAAGGTGCCATATTAAAAAAAGTTACTTAATATAATAAAACATCGACTCGAACATTTTTACCTGGGTTAAAAAAAAAAAGAAAAATACCCAGGTAAAAAAATCTTAAAAAATAAAAAAAGTTAATTATCTCTCTCCTTTTACAAACTAATTAAGTAAGGGATTAAATACACAATAAAAAAAATTTTTTTTAAGTATTACAAAATTCTTTAATATATAAAAAAAAAAATGAAAAAACTTTATAAAATTATAATAATTAATAATAATATTGTCAAGATCTATAATCTTATATATATATATATATATATATTTATACAAAGAAAAAACACATAATATTTATTTTTTTTTATTTATTAATTATAATTAGAAAAATAGAAAAATCTTATTTAACATATAAAAAACTAAATCTATCTATATATAAAAAAAAATTAAACAAAAATCAAGAAAAAAAAAAAGAAAAAAATTATTATTATTACAAGCGTTTGTTTTTTTTAATTATATATAAACTATTTAAAAAAAAAAAAATTCTCTTTTTATATAATCTCACTATTTATTATTGGGAATTTTTTTTTTATATACCCAAAATTAATAATCAAGTCGACGTTATTTATTTATATTTATTTTTATATATAAATTAGAAAAAAATATATAATAATAATAATAATAACATATATTTTCTCTCTTAATTTAACATTATAATATTTATTTTTTATTACACAACATAAATTAGTCAAAAAAAAATGTACTAAGCATATATAATAGTGAATAAAAAGCATGTATGTGTGTATATGTGTGTCTGATGATTTCTGTGTGATGTGCATTTAAGGATAATATAAAAAAGCATTATTCTTTTCTTATACATAAAAAAAAATATTCACACACAAAAAAAAAAGAAAAATATATATAATTTCTATTAAATTAACTTAAAATAAACATTTATATAATATATATTTAAAAATTTATTGAGGAACGTGTAATTATCTCTTTTTTTTTTATCTTAAATTGACCAAAAAAAAAAAACAAAAAAAATAAATTAGAATCCAAAATATCAAAATGAAAAATCTCTTTCTCTCTCTTCATAATTTCTAAATCACACTGTCAAAAGTAGCCCTTAACATGTGAGATACATGCTATATATATATAATTTTTGTTTTTAACGTACATATTGAAAAATCACTATAATAATAATAATAATATATATACTTTTTTTTTTAAATATAGAGCTTAATTTAATTATAACATATATATATATATTATAAAAAAATACAATTATATATATATATATTTGAAGCAACAATTAAAAAAAAAAATGAACTCAAAATTATTAATTCTATCATTTATACATGCATATTATAAGCATTTATGTAATCTATTTAATACAAAAAAAATTGAATTTTTTATATACTCTTATAATTAATTATTATTCTTTGAGATATGTATCGTCATGTATTATTATTATTGTTAAATGCTTTATACAGCATTGTTTTAAAGAAAAAACACTCACTTATATAAATATCTAGATTTTTTTTTTTTTTTAATTTTTTTTCTTGGCTAATTTTATATATTAAATTTTTAAGGGGGTAAAAAAGAGGAATAAAAATGGCTTTTATTGAGTCTATTCTCTCAAGAATTTTACTCTCGTTATTTTTTTGTTTTTTTTTAATTTTGTTTAAAAAAAGCCACCCACGTACTAACAAACTGGCCATAACTCCCTTTATCTGTGTGTTTTTTAAAATATAAATTTAATAGTAAATTAAAAAAATGGCAGTGTTTTTATATTTTTTTTTTTTTATTCTTTCACAGCCAAAATTGGCTTAATATATAATAATTTAACAAACAATAACATAAAACAACAAATATATAATATGTCTGACCAAACATTGATTCATACTACTTAAATTAAAAAACAAATTAAAATACATTAAAAAAAACACACAGAAATTTTTTAATTAAAAAAAATTCAAATATATATAAAAAAAAAAATACACCCCCTTTTTTTGGCAACCGCCCTTAGATTTTTATATAAAAATGAATTTTTATTCCCTGGCTCTCCGTTATATATATTATACATTGATTATTAAATTTCTATATATATTATTTAAACTGACCGTTTTAGTCTCAATTTTTTTTTTTATAAATATATTTCTATTATTATATATATAATTTTATTTTTTTAAATAATTTAAGTATCATCAGTTCTATACAAATATTTTTAAGATTTATTTTATATATATATATATATACTTTTTTGTTTAAGCAAAAATAATAATTCAAAGTTTTTTTTTTTACCCACCCTAATATATATTTTAGTACTTTTTTTTCAACGATTCTTGATTTTTCAGTTATTTTAATTATTTTATTATCAGTGAATCGACATTAATCAGACTTTATCTTCTTTTTTTTTATATTTAAAATTAAAGAAAATTAATAAATAAATTTTTTTTTCATCTGTGTCAAAAAAAAAAACATTAAAAAAAACATAATAATCAAATAACGACATTTGTTAAAACAAAAATGAATTTTCTTTTTTTACCAAACGTCGAATAATAATTAATTAATTAATTACTATAAAAACAGTTAATTAATTAATTAAATATTTTAATGAATTCAATTCTTTTTTTGTTTTTAAAATATATAAATATATAATATGTTCCCAACAGCTGTTAATTACAATATATATTTTTTTGTTTACGATTAATCATTCTTTCAACTACTAATATATTTTTTTTTTTTTTTTTTTTTAAAAGGATTTTTTTTTTCTATTTAAAAAGGATTTTTTTAAAATTTGAATAAAATTATATACTTTTTTTTATCTTAAACCTACAATTTTTGTTGGTATTTTTAATTAACAAATTTAATAAAAAAACAAATAAAAAAAAAATTTGTGATATTAATTAGGCTTCTTTTACATATTTAAGTAGAATATATTATTATATATATGTATTCTATTATGCACACGCAAAAAAAATAATAATATTATTAGTAATAATAATAATAATTTTTTATTAATTAAGCCAAAAAATATTCTCTTAAAAGTCAATTCGATAATAATAATAAATTTCTTTAAACTTATGATTTAAAATTTAAATCTTATGTCAATCCTTAAAATTATTATTATTATTACCAAAAAAAGCATAAAAAAAGCTAATTAATTAATTAATTATTATTACTATTACTATAAAATCTATATATACATTACACGTCTTCACATATATATATCCACACACATACATATATGAAAAAATTGAGTTTTTCATTAGTATACATTTTAGGAATTCTTTCGAAAACGATATGACATTTTTTAAATCGTATAAACATACCCAATTTTTCCTTATATATGTGCACATGTATATATATAAATATATATGATCAATATATCACAAAATTTTTATTTAATAATATAAGGGAGGTAAAAAGTCAAGTTATATAATATAAGGGGGCATAAGTCTCTCTCGAAAAAAAAATTTTTTTTTTTAGGAGATTATTTTGGGTTCGTTGTACGTTAGTGAGATTATTTATTTATTTATATATATATATTATTATATTTATACTTTATATCATATATATTTGTTTTTTAATAAGAGAATATATATATATAAGCTTAAATTTTTTAATTTTAATGGAGTATATAGTAATATAGTGTCAATGGTGTGTGTGTATGTATGTGTATGTGTGTATTTTATATTAATATTTATATATATTATATATTTATAATTAATAAAAGAAAAAATTAAACAAAATTAAAAAAAAAAAAATAATAAAAAAACGACGAGATTTTTTTTTTTTAATTTTCACAATTACAAAAAAAAAAAAGAAAATTATTTTTCCTCTATCTTCTTCTTCTTCTTCCGAACAAAAATAAAATAATAATAAAAATAATAAAAATATTTTTTTAATATATAATTATAGATATATTAAAAAAAAAAAAAGAAAAAAAAATTTCTTTTTTTAAATTTAGATGATAATACGTAATGCCTGTAATACTGGTTTAAAACAAACAGGACATGTTGGCTCTAAATTCATGCATATACGATTTCCACATTCAACACAAAAATGCTTATGTCCACATGGTACTAATGCTGTTGATACATCTTTATCACCACATAAAACACATTCTTTAACAGCATTTAAATCATCAACATTAATATTTAATACACCATTTGTCGATGAAGCGGATGATGTTGATAAACTACCTAAACCAGTTGGTGATGTTGATTGTAATTGTGGTGAAGTTGAAATTGGTGGAGATGGTCTTTGTGGTAATTGTACACCTGGAAATGACCAAATTGATGTTGATGTACCAGTGGTCGATGATTGTCCAGTTACTGAATTTACTGAGTTTGAACCACTGTTGTGATGTTGTAAGTGACCATCGAAACTTGGTGAATCGCCTAAACCTTCATCGCGTTCTAAGCTATTAGATCCCCAAATAGCTACTAAATCATTGAGACCAGAATTACCACCAATACCACTTGATGTCGACGAGCTACTGCTGCTACAGCTGCCACTTGATGAAAATGCACCTGATGATGTACTACCAGTTGATGTTCCTTTGTTATCGATTGAAATCATACCATTGTTTGCTGAACCATTTGTCATGCCAGTTAATCCAGATAATGGCGTTGGACTAGCTGAACCATTGACAGATGCTGTGCCGTTGGTTCCTTGTTGTTGTTCTAAGCATCCTAATATTGAGCCTAATCCACCTCTGCACAATGCCTCCAATAAATCTTTCTCATCGTTACTACATAATGGCAATACACCAGTGCGTTGTGTAATGTGAGCTTGGATTTCAGTTCTTGCTGCAGCAACGCTTTCTGGTAATCCAGTAACTTCAAAAACTGGCTCTTTATCACGTGATGGAGTTACAATATACGTATGCGTTTGATGTTGTATACGTTTGATAGTTGCACCTTTTGGACCAACAACTAAACCAACAACTCGATATGGTACTCTAACTTGTATTGTTATATGTCCTGGTACATTTGCTGGTGGACCTGGTGGTGTACCTAATAACGCACCTAATGAACTTTTACGTGATGCACGAATTTGTGAAAAATGTTCAGCTGCTGATAAAATTTCACGTTTTGCACGTGCAACATCTTCTTTACGTCCTGTTACTACAAATACTGGCTCTTCTCCACGTACTGGAGTTTTTATATATGTATTTGTTTTTGCACGTAATGCTTTTATCTTGCAACCTGTAACACAAATAAAAATTTTTTTTTTGGGTTAGACATTTTTTTTTATATCAAGTATTTTCATTTTTACATTCATTCAACAGTCATTCTTTAAAATTTATTATTTTGTGATCTTATTATTTTATTGTTATAAAATCTATAAAACTTAAATTCTAACCTTAGCCTACATATATACCTAATCAAGCACAATTCAGTTGCGAGAAAAAAAAATAAAAATTCTTATTCATAAATTTCTTACTCATCGCCTCCTCTTTTTAAAAAAATATCTTTAATTAAATGAAATATGTTTGTATCCGTTGTTTCTAATTTAAAAAACTTTTCGCATTATTATTAATGAATCATCACCCACAATTTTAAATTAAATAAAATTAACTTTAATTTACAACAATTAAAAAAAATAAAACAATTTTCAAAAAAATTGCGTTGGTGTAAGAAAACAGAAGGTAAAAAAAGTACCTCAAAATAATAAAAAGCAAGGTAAAATAATAATAATAATAATAATAAAGGTAAATATAAGCGAACGATGCACCCAACATATATAAAACATAGCAAAAAAAAAAAAATAACAACTGCTAATATTCTTTTTTTTTGTTATATTCCTTTTCGTTCCTTTTTTTATTCTCCTTGTGTGTATATGCGCGTCAATGGTTTTTTGCATTCTTTCGGTTCTTTCTCTTTTTTTTTCATATAAATTATTTAAATATCCTTTCAATTCAACTACCAAAAAAATTAATAATTTAATAAAATTTCGTTGATAACTTCAAAGACGAGTATAGATTAATGTTTTTTTTTTTTAGGATAAAAAAAATATTTTAAAACAGGTGACTTAAAAAAAAATTTTTTTTAGTATGGCACGCGCTTTCTTATATTTTATTTTTCTTCTTTTTTTCTATACGGTTGAAGGGCCGCGGCCAAGGTGAGTCGCCGGAAACCAGTGTTGTGTATTAGTATTATAAAAAAAATAATACCACGTGCTATTATTAATAAATAATTTTTTTAATCTTGTAATTTAACTTTTAATTATAATAATTAAAGAAAATTTCTTTCAACGAATGAAATAATCAATTTTTCGAGCCATTTTTTAAAAGGAGTGATACCAAAAATCACATGATTGATACGAAGCCTTTTAAAACTGCATTATACACATAAACCACAAATTTCCGGTACCAAAAAAAATTATTTTTCCCACGTTAAAAAAGAAAAAAAATTATTGAAAATAAATTTAAACAATATATATAAAAAATAAGTAAACGCATATTTAAATGGTGAATGCATGTATATGTAAGTTTCTCAGGCAGGTCAGTGAAACTGCATCGTCAAGTTGAAGGCCAACACCCCCACACTTACATACGTATATAAAATACAATCTATCTATAAGTGAGTTTTATATACATAAAAGTTAAACAATTTTTTTTTTATTATTAATGCGCATGCGCATTATTATTAAAGATTAATTATTTTTTTAATTATGTAATTTTCTATAATGAGAAATTTATGTTTTTTTTTTCGGGTGTTACGTCAGGTTGTGCAACTGAAATTTTTTTCAAAGAATTAATTTTTATGGGTTATTTAAATTTTTTAGATGATTTCTTATTAATATTTCATAATTTATGAAAAAAAAAAGGTTTATTATTCCGGACATACCAAAAATTTTAGTCATCAAAAAAAATATTTAAATTAGTATTAAAATTCATTTCATGTTGATTCAAAAAAAAACGCATACAAAGTACTTACACACACATGTATAAATTAAATAAGAATACATAAGAAGAGAGTGCAATGTGTCCAGAAAGAAAAATCTTAAAATAGATCGATGACAATTTTGGCATTAAAAACAGACATAAGGTGCAACGTACTTATATTATAAGAGAATTACACTACTATTTAAATACTAAAAAAGGGGGAAAAAGAATTTTTTATTTTCTAAATCTAAATTAAGATTTGAACTCTCTGAAAATTTTCTCTTTTAATTTTTCCCTGTTTATATGCTAGGAAAATTTTTATCTACAAAATTTATGTGTTATGTCATAATAAAATTGTATGTCTTTTTTTTTTATTACTTAATTAAAAATTTGATGACGTGAAGAATTATTTAGACGTTTAATCGTAATTTAACCGCTTGTAGTGTATTTCGCTCTAATTTTTCTTCTTGATTCGCTAGCTTTTTAATTATTTATGACAGACAAAACAATTAAATAATTTTAATTTTTTACATTAGCCTATTTATATAACAAAGAAAAGTCATTTCACTTGCGAGAAAAAAAAAGATCGTTAAAAGTAATAAATTGAGTTGTTAAAAGAATCCTAGACACAAAAACCATTACTTTCACTGTGTAACACAATAGAATTTTCTAGTTTTCTCCCTCCTTTCATCTCTAAAACAAGGTCTCACAATCTCACTATTACATAAAACAAGTTTCTGTCATAGAAAAATCTAACCTGTAACCTTAACCTTAAAACGAGTTTTGAAAAATTCAAGTTTTAGAAAATTTTAAAAATGACAGCTGAAATTATCTGGGGTGTAAAATAATTATTACATAATGTTATATAAAATTACATGAATGAGCGAGGGGAGAACAAAAAAAAAATTTCTTTTATTACTTTTATCCCTCTTTTGTATGTTCTTTTTGTACTGTAATAATAATAAAAATGAGGATCGATATTAGTAAGAGACCATTTTCATAAATTAATGTGCGATTTTTATAGAAAAAATACAAATGAATTTATTTTTATTATATTGTAAAAATTTATAACTGTATTTGACAGAAAAATTCAAAAGAAATTTACTTAGCAAAAAAAAAAAACCAGCTGTTACAATTTTTAATCTCATGAGAATTTTAAGAAATTATAAATCTTTAAAAAATTTTTGTAGACAAATAAAAAAAAAAAGGAAGACCGTTTTATGTCTAGATAATATAATATACTTTATATAGATTTAATTCCATGAATTTTTTCGGCAAAATATATAGCAAAATTTTAACAAGGTCGAAAGTCTCGACGAGCCATCGAATGTTATAGTAAAAAAAAAATAGAGAGAGAGAAAGAGGAGTAATAAAAAATTTTTTAAATCAGTCACGGAAGTCTATAATAGTTTCTGTTTTATTGTGTCTGATCGTTTATTAGTAACCTAATTACATTTTTTAATTAAAAGATTCAGTGGTCATTTTTTTGATTTTTTTATACCTGATCGATTTTATTTAAATAAAGTAAGATTTTAATCTGAGTCTGTAGATTTTTTTCGGAGATATTGATTTGATTTATGATTTTTTTGAACAAATTTGTATAACAAAGTGAATGTCAAATTTTGTTCAAAGTAAAAAAATAAAAATATTTTCTCGCAAGTGAAATGCACTTTCGAAACTATATAATTAACTAGCTTTAATCAATAAATAACGCGAATAATTTTTCTCGCAAGTGAAATGATCGATAATATTTTTCTCACAAACGAAATGCCTTCCTAAAAATACATAAACCCCAATTCCACTAAAAACCAAGTATATTAACAAAAATTAATTAAAAAAAAAAGGTAAATTTTCTAAGAAACGAATATTTACAATATTTGCAAGTATTCCACACACACATTCAAAGAACCATTTTTTAATGAACAAACAAACTACTTGCGGTTATAGAAACAGAATAAAAAAAAAACATTGCGTGCACGCAACAATAAAATAAATAACAATTTTTTTTTTTAACCCTGTGTATCCTTTAATTTCATTTTCTTAACACAGGAAACACTGTATTAAAAAAAGAGACAACTAAAAATGTTAATCGTTTTTTTTTTTATAATTATTTTTCTTTAAAAATTTTAGCCATTTTTAGTCGTTGCAAAAAAAAAGTTTTGAACATATGGTCTACACACATTTAAGGTCTCCCTTGAAGAAGCCACAATATTATTTATAAACTCGTCTCCTACTTTGTTACATTAATTTTTTGCAACAGTAAAAAATATTTCTTTGATATAAATTTTAAAATTTTTCAATAACAAAAGTTCAGTTTTAACCTTCTGTAAAAAGTTCGTTACTTTTTTATATTTCTGTCTTTGTCTTACACAGAAGAAGAGCAAAAGGTATATTATTTACAGAAATTACATGAATTATACTTCTTTTTTTTTTTCTTGTAATACTCTGATGTGGTCGCGGTTAAATTTCTCAAAGTCGTCCATTTTCGATACAACAATAATCGACCTTCATTTTTTTTTTTTTGAGAAAGTTTTTTTTTTTTTTTTTAATTAAATTGTAAATAAAAACACGCAATTTTATTTTTTTACCCTTGTTTTTATTTTATTGAACTAACAAATGATTCATGAGGGGTTGATTTAATGAAATTTTTAGCAGGTAAAATTTATAATTTATTTTAACGCAAAAAAAACGTTTAAAATGAGATTTTAGTACAAAAAAGAAACGCTTTTGTCCTTACAAAAATTCTTTTTTGGGACTTCTTTCTTACACTACACGAACTTCCGGGAAATTATGTATAAAATATTCAATGTGTGTGTGTGTTTTTTGCATCTTTTAAATAAAAAATGTGCGGCTTGATGGTGTGTATAACCTCAAAATAAATTTTGACAAAAAAAAAACGAGATGTCTCATCTTTTTTAAAAAATTCCCACACTTTTTTTTTGAAAGCTTAAAAAAAGCGATTGTTGTACGTTGTACGATGACAAACTAAAATAATAATAATAATTTTTGAACGTATTGATTGTGATGATCGTTAGTTATTACAACAGAATTTCCTTTAGATATCAGAAATGGCCTTGAACGAGTCAATGGTTGAACGATTCTCTGTTTTAAAAATTTTTTATTTTAAAAAAATAACGTAAAGTAGCGCGAAATATGAATTACAAATTTTAAGTACGCGTGCGTTTGATTACAAAAAATCTAGTAAAATATTATTTTTTAATTAACAAGATATCAAGACATTAAACAACAAAAAATTAAGATAATTTTTTTTTTAGACGAAAAAAAAATGAAATTTTAGCATAAAAATCATGTAAATTTCGCCGAGAATAATAAAAAATTATAATACGAGACGCGTGTCCTTTTTATAAAAAAATTTAAAATAATAAAAATTGTATACCTGAATAAAAAAAATTTTTATTCATTTTCTGAGAATTGATCGGTATCTTTTTCTCGAAAAATACTACCGAATTTTATAGTACTTGATATTTTGACCTCGAAATTATTTTTACCCTGATTTTTGAATTTTTAATTAATGAAAAAAAGTATCGAATTTTAATTTGTGCAACCGTTGGTTTTTTTTTTGAGCGAACGTTTGAAATACGTTTTTACGAAAGGTTCTTTTTGGTATCAAGAAGGGCGATGAATTAAATACGCAGTTTCATTGTGGTCTGTTTTTTCGTAAACAACTGAACTATAAATAAAGAAAAGGACGTATTTTTAGAAAAGGTTGTTTTGTTCCAAAAATTACTTAGTAAACTAATATAAATTTATATTTTGTAACAAGGGTGTACGGTTACCCGAAATGTTGGGTACATGACCTAAAAAATCAGGCTATTTCTTCAGATCAGGTCGGCTTGAATCAAATTTGTTGTAAAATCCGAAAAAACGCCGATTTTCAGCTCAAATTTACGAACAACCATACCAAAAACTTTTAATACAAAATCCTTCCCATAATTAGCACTTAACTGACAAAGAAAAAAACCTTAACAACCCAATTAATAAAAATACAAGTTAATCACACATTAAACCGTTTCATAAAAACAACATAAATATCCCCCCTCTCGCTCACCCAACATTAAAAAAAAGTCACTCGCAATTATATTATAACATTTATTAGCAATCTCCGTACAATTTTACCCCTTCCTTCTCTCTCTCTGTATAAATTTTCTTTTAGAAAAAAATAATAATAATAAAATATTAATTTACATGCAACCTAATAACTTTTAAACTTCCTCATCAGCTAGAAAATTAATAAATAAATCGTGCTATTATTTTATTCAAAATTTTTTTTTGTATAAAATAATTTAATTTTTTGCCTAGTACGTTCAAATTTATAAATTTATCGTACCAGATAACAAAATTTTAGTTAACTTAATTTTTCATACATACGTTCTGCAGTCAAAAAATTCACTCAAAAATTTAATATCAATGAAGATTTTTGGCTTACCTGAAACAAACAAGAAAATAAAATCATAAATTAAAAGATTAATTTTTTAAAAAAATGTCATTAAAAATATTAAATTAAAAAAAAATTTTTATTATCTACCAAAAAAAATTATACCTGAGTCGGTCTAAATTCAAAAAAAAAAACGCTGGGAAAAAGTTTTTATAGGGGAAGAGAACGTCTATATATTTTTCGGTAACCCTGATGATGATAATAAGATAGAGAGAAAGAGTTAAGCCAGAGTGGGGGAGTCAGACACAAATAAATGCCCAAAAAAAAAATGATACTTAAATAATAATAGAAGAGAGCGCCGCTTTAGGCGGCTTTTATATGTTTTTCTGCTTTTTTTGCCCTCAGATCCAGAGATGCTTATAATCTTTTTTGCACAATTTATATTTTTAAGCGCGCGCGAGATATACTTCGGTTCTTTGTCTTCAAGGCAAGCGAGTTGATCTTATTCGCGCGCGAACAATTCCCTTTTTTTTAATGCAAAAAAAAATTCCCAAATAAATTTTAATGAAAATTTTTTGAATTTAACAGCATTTAATTAAATTAACTACTTTTCAGTAAATTAGCTAAAACTCAAAATATCAAAAAATCTTCAAAAAATTACAATTTATTCTTAACTTACAAACTCTGTATTTAAAAACTACTAAAAAAGAGAGAGGGAATAAAAAAATTTCTCAGAATGGACCCATACAGAAGGAGAATAAAAAAAGTACAACCAAAAGGAAAAATAACTTTGCGGTCAAGGATATAATACAAAAATCACGTGTTTCTTTAATAAAAAAAATTTTTTTTGTCAAAAAAAAGTTTTTATAAATAATTTTTTTTAATTTAAACGTTCATTGACTTATTTTTTTATAAATATTCGCACGTTTCTTTGTGTGTGTGTAGATAATACGATTATGTTGATTTTATAAATATTTATGAAACGATTATCACGTTATAAATTTAGTACTTTCGTTTTTAGATTTTTTTTGAGTAAATTAACAGATGGAGTACTTGAATTACATGTGAGTTATTCGAATTTTGTGTAATTTTAGAAATAAAAAAAATTTCTAATACTTGAAAAATGTTAGATTTTATAAATTACGGTAAATTCTTTCAAAAAAAAAAAAAAAATTTGAATATATTTTACCGTTTACTTAATTATGTAGTCCAAGTTAAAATAAAAACCGTTAGAAATTTCATTAATAATAATTAGAAGAAGAAAAAAGTCTTTGAAATTGATAGAACCTATCGAATTCTAAATAATTAAAAATTCTAAATTTAGTAAACAAATACATTTTAACACGTACTTAACAATTCAAAGAAAAATTTTTTAATTTTCTCACGTATAATAAAATTACCTAATAACAATCAAGTTCCTCAATTAACATACTGGATTTAAAAAAAAACTTCAAAGCTCCTAACCTACAAATATTTTGATATTAATCATCGTTTTAAAGAAATTGAATATAAAAGATTTAAAAAATTGATAAATAAAGTGTCCAGTGAATTGTATCAGGTTACGATATTTATTGACTTCAATGAAGTTAAATGAAGTGAATGAACAAAAAAATGTAATTTAAATACCTTAAAAGAGATCAATACTTGGTATTTAAAAATTTAACACCTGTACTTTTATTTGTATACTTCAATAAATATTTTTTTTTAAAGAAATCTTCAAAAAAATGTAAATGGGGATAAAAGAATAAAATTGTTTGACATACTTATTATTAATTCTTTATGAGTAAAAATAGATGTTGTCTTAGGTTAGTTATCAATGAAAATCTAGTACTACAACTATTTTTACAGTAGTAGTAATAAATTATTCAATAAAAAAAAAAAAAAACTTTCTCGCAAGTGAAATGAGTTTCTAGGGTTATATAATCAGCTAGGGTTGGATTATTTGATTTTCTCGCAAGCGAAATGATATTCTAATAAATCGATTTCTAAAATTTTCTCACAAGAGATTGAGATCATTTTATCCCCCTGTAAAATAAAAAAGCAAATAAGTAAATAATACTAAGCTCCCAAAAAAAGTAGACCGAAAATCAATACTTTGATGATTTTTTTTATTTGCTCCGAAATTTGATTACCCATAAAAAAATGACATCCCGATAAAATTTCTTTTATGAAACACAAAACAAACACGATCAAAAAAAAATGAGCGAACGGAAGTGCTCTCGTACACAACAAAGTATTAATTTTTATTTAATAACACACACATGATCGTATTATTTATTAATAAATTAAAAAAAACTGATGTATGGATGCTTCACTTCCCTTTAAAATGTGGTTAAAAAATGCAATTTTATATTTTTATTAGTAAAAAAAAATTGGATACTCGTGCGAGGAAGAAATGTTTTTTTATTATATTAATTCCTTTCTCTTTATTATTCACTCATTTAATAAGATATTGAAGAAACAGAAATATCATTTTTGATAAATTTTTCTTAGAATCGATGAAAAGGGAGCAGCAGCAGATGCTGAGTGTATTTTTTATGATGCATAATTTTGTTTTTTTTTAACAAAAGAAATTTTTTAAAAATTATACTAATTTAAACAATTTAACTCGCGTGTCCTTGAAATTTTTTTTTGCCTTAAAGCTTTCTATTTTTTTTATACCTGTCGATAATTATTGGCTGATATAATGTGTAACAAAAAACGACACAAACAAAAGTGAATTAAAAAAATTTTTTTTGAGGCTTAAGGGCTTTTTTATAAGAAACGAGATAGTCTTAAAAAGGAACATCCGGAAGAAAAAGATAAAAAATATCGAATCTCAGACAAAAAAAAAATTTTTAATTGTAGAGCAAAGAAAAAAAACAATAAATCTGCACAAAAAAAGGGGTTCTCAATTTTTTTATTAAAAAAAATTTATTTATTTATTTATAATAACACAATAATATAATTGAATATTATTTTTTTGAAGGGCGTACACATTAAAAAAAAAAAAAGTATGTTAATAATAACGTTAAAAAATTACGCAACAAAAAAAAATCAAGAAAACCATCTTAACAAAAAAAAAGGGGGACACGCTTATTATTTACATTATTATTTATTATTAAAAAAATACACGCAATAATAATTTTAAATTTCGCGCCAAAATTTTTATCAAAAAAATCAAATTATTTGGAAGTTTTAAAGTACCTAAATAATAAGGTGTATAAACCGGAAATGCACAATTTCGCGCTCTAAAAACGATTCTTTTTTTATTCAAAAAAAAAAAAAAAAAAAAAAAAAAAAAACGGAAGCCTTTATTATTTTACGTTAAAAAAGTTTTTTTAAGGTACTTTTTTTTAAAAAACAAAGTTGCAAGAAATAATAAACTAATGTTAAAACAATGCAATCTTTTTTTTTTATTATTATTTTTTAATCTTTTAAAAATGTAATATTCGAAGAACCGATCACCTAAGGTGGTCTCATCTTTCTTTTAGAGCCATCAGATTTCGCATTGTATTAAAAAAAAAAAAGATTATTTTATAATAAATAAAAATATCATATTTAAATAAATTTCTTATTAATTGATGACAAGTTATAACAAGAAATTAAATTTTGGCGGGAAAAATTAAAAAAAAAACACGTGTTTTTAAATAAATATTAATTTTAACGTTAAAAATAATTAAAAATAGCAGACGACAGAACGTCTGGAAAGATTTTTTTAATATAAAAATTCTCTTTCTTTCTCTTTATAATACAAAAATGACTCATGCGCACCTCATATTATTCTTCTTCATCTTTATTTCTCTTTACGATGCATTTTTTTTTTGAGTAACAAAAATATAAAAAAAAAAAGAACTGGTTTTCTTTTCTTTTATTATTAGATTGCAAAAGTTTTTTTTTTATTGTTATTATTATTTGAAGATCGGATATAAATTACAATATGGTTTATGGGAACCTTTTTTTTTGGGTGTTGTATTATTGGTAGGGATAAAAGTTCATGAGAACTAAAAAAAATTTTTAGAAAACAAGATTGTCTGGTTTTTATTTAATAATTAGATAATACTTAATTAGAAATTATTCATAAAAATATTTCAGTTTCATCACTTAATACCAGTTTTTTAATTAAATAATTAACATAAATTAAATAATATAGGTATAGGTATGTAGAGAATTTACTTTTTCGAATTTTTATAGGTTATGTTTGATAAATAAATTTATCATCATCCGGTCTCACTTTGATAACCAAAAATATATTATTTACCTATAAAAATATATAACCTTGAATTTATAATAATTAAATATAGGTATAAAAATCATTTATTTCCAACAAAACTCTGCACGTATAGTAAAGGGTCAACGATCCTTTACGTATATTGCGGGCGAGTTTTACCGGGCGAGGCCAAAGAGCGATATATAAAAGTTCTATAGAAGAAAAAGTATTTTTTTAAATAAATAAATTTTTAGGGCCAGTCTAATATATATTTTTTTAAATATTAGATTCTAATAAATACTAATGAAAGTTAGTAGTGGTGATAATAATAGTGAACTAGTTCAACGCACAGTGTTTGTTATGTAACAATGTGAATATTTAAAAAAAATGTTTAAGCTTACAACAGATGTAAAATATAAATTTTATTAATGCACGTGCCAATTGATGATACTTTTTTTTAAAATCAAGGAACTTTCACAAAAAACTATAATAACCAAACGAATTTTTTGGGTGCATGTATTGGTTATGAAAAGAACAGGTGTTTTATATATTTTATACCTAAAAAACAATTTTAAACAAAAAAAAAACGGATGTGTAGGGTACCTACTCCAAAAAATTAATTTTAATTTAATACTAAAGCACATGTTCAATTTTTATTTAAAATAAATGTCACTAAATACATAATCAAAAAAAATGAAAATGATATTCCGATTATTATCAAGACTAAATTAAAAATTCTTGGAAATAAAAATATATTTATATTTAATTAATTCTTTAATTTTTGCCGCTTATTTTCTAAATAATTTATTTAATATTAAGTAATGTACATACACTGGGTTAAATAATAATAATAATAATCTAGTAATAGAATAAACATTATGGCAGATGTAAACATTAAACTACCGGCCGGTTTTTTTTACTCGATCATATACTTATTATTATTATTATTATTTTACAACGGTTTTTTTTCTTTATTTAATGTAAATTTATTACGACTCTCACTAGTTTTTTTATTTATTACGATTTTTGTACTATTGAAAATGAACGTTGATTTTTTTTAAGGTTAATTTTTATGTTTGTGTACCTATTTTTGAATTTTTATAACTTTCGATATTTTTTTCTGTTTAAATTCAAGGCTGTTTTTGTATTATATTACTAGTTTTTCATAAAAATTGAGGAAAAAATAAGTAAATATAAATAAAGTTTAAAACTTACATACTAATTAAATGACAATTCTTAGAATTCTATTAAAACGTTGGAGTTCGAAATTTTAAAAAATTGTGTAAATTTTATATAACTATTTTTTAAAATTAAAATTATTTATGAAAAATGGGCTATAAAGTTTTTTTTTGTTGATAACATAATAGTACTATATAAATTGAGATAAAATAGTTAGATAAAAAAAAAGTTGTCAAGGTTTCATTAATTTTTTTCTTATAAACAAAGTTTTTAATGAAAATTGATAAAATATTCAAAAAATTAACAAATTTTATTATTACACAATTTTTAGTAAATTTGTCGAACTTTGTTAAAAAAAAGAAGAAGTCAAAATAAATTGAAATATACCTTGTCTACCAACAATTTCAGCCACGTGCTCGCTACTTGGTACCGGTACGCATTCAGTCATGTTCTGGCTTTTCTTAGAACGAGCTTCTTCAAAAACGCTACTTGGGCCAGAATTTAATTGATCTTGATCAGGTGAACCATTTGATGTATGTGCACTTGAACCATTATGTGTTCCATTACCATTTGATCCCTGATCAAGCCCAAGCATTGATAATTCAAATGCTAATTGTAATGCTCTTTGTTCTTCTAAAGAACCTGGACCACTTCCTGGGCCACCACCACCGCCCCTTTCAATTTCCGCGAATAGACTTGACGGCATTCCGACCACTTTGATTTATTTTGTTTTTAAATTAAAAATAAAAAAAAAAACAAAACGTTATTACTCTTTATTTTAAACCGGCGAATAACTTTTACTTACTCGCACTATTTCGAGCACTAGATATTTTTTTTTTTGTTTCTAAAGCACTGCTTCTTCTTTTTTCTATGTAATTCTTATATACGTGCGTGTATATTTTATTAGTAGTAGTATTTGTCTGTACCGGCACGATTATTTTATTAGAATATTAAATAAAAAAAACGTGCTTATACCAAAGTACTCTTCTTAAATATGACGAGATTGTCTTTTTGTTGCTTTGTTTTTATTTTATTTTAAAATTCTTCGAAACGAACACTTATTTCTCATTAAAAATAAATAATTAAAGAAAAAATTTATTTATAAGTCCTATATATATTAATTAAAATAAGACTTTGTTAAATTAATAATAAATATATTTTATGTTTTAAAATTTTTTTTTTAAAAACTTTGTTATAATATATGTAAAAAGGCAGTGTTACGACTACCCCTTATACGTTGTCGAGTAGCACTGTATGACTGAGATGATCGCCAAAGCAAAGGCGGCGACGGAACTTCTCGATTCGGAGTGCTGCGCGACATCAGCATGTGCCAGACGCCGGCAATAGTTAAATATTATTGGTTGTTTAAATATCACATGGTTATACGGCAACCCTTGTTTAAAATAGTAGGGATATAAAAAGAGCGCGCGAAACTTCGAGATGTGTGTGTATATGCGCTATTAACGGATTTTATTTGAACTATATATTATTTATTAATAATATGTACCAATACGATGTAATATATTAAAAGGGTTGTTATACATTTTATACGTATTTTAATCGATTAGTAAATACACGGTGATGTATTGCGTTAATTAGAAATAATTTATATATTAAGTAATTATTATAGAGAATTTTGTAATTACTTGTGTATTTATTTATTGTAAATTATGAGTAACTGTTTTATCATACTCTGTGTTATCTCGAATCAAAATTATACATTGTTTATAGGTTATATTACTTACTAAAAAAACAAAATTTTCTTATCAGTTGAAATAAAATTTTTAAAAATAGGTATATAATAGTATATTTACGGCTCGTGTCCAGAAAAGTAAAGAATGGCCCAAATCGCACGTAAATTACCTTCCGAGGCGAAGCCGAGGATGGTAAACTGCGATTTGGGGCATTCTTTTTTTATGGCCCAGGGTCGTATGCGATTTTTCTGCATCAGTGGCGAGAAAACACGTCTTTGCCGGATCTTTTGCCCATTCTTTATTTTTCTGGCCATGGGTCGTAATATACTATTTCTGCGGCAGTAGCGAGAAATTATGATTTTAAATTTCAATAATTTTAAATCGTACTTTCGTGGCTACTGTCCAGAAAAATAATTTTGAATAAATTAAAAAAGATTTTTTTTTGATTAGGTATAGCTACTATTTAGACACAGTAGGAGTATAACTGTACCTAATACTGAAAATCTATTATTTTAAAATATTTTTCATAAAACCATAAAATATAAAAATTTAAATATTTATTTAAGAAAACAATGTAAAAATTTAAGATTTTTAAGAAGTAGAACTAGTTTTTGTGTAAATTACTGTGTATAAGCTTAAAAATTTGTTTCTATTTTAATAAAAATAATCCTTTTGAAATTTTTTATCTCCATAACAAATCTTGAAATAGGATTAGATAAGCAAAGTATAATACTTATAAATTATTTATATTGAAATATGATATTTGTTTAGACTACTAATAAAAATTGATAAATATGATATTTATTATTTTATTAACTTTATATAAAATATCAATTTTCTCCAAAATATCGGCCATAATTAGCTTTGGTAATAATGAAAAACAAAATACATGATAATAACATAACCTATAAAATGCACATTATTTATAACTATACGTAATTTTATTTTTATTTTTCGTTGGATTATTATTTTTTTTAATACTTGCACTCATAATATGTTGCAGAAATTTTTTTTTTTTATTTAATATAACATTCAATTCGAATAAAAGAAGAGAAATGTATAGGAATTTTATAATAACAAGGCGGATCTAAAAGGATCATCATAAGAATTTTTGAAAAAGACCCGATGTTTTTCTCTCTTTTTCTTTCTCTTGTACTTTTTTTTTTCAAAATCCAAATGTTTATTTACCATAGGACGTTTTATTTTTTCAAAAAATTCTACAAAAATACACTGTTGGATTTTTCTGTTTGAAAATTTAAGCACAGTCATCTAAAAGTTGTCGTTTGTTCAATGTTTTTCTGTATTTAAAAGATTCACTGTTGGATAATTGGACCCTCTGGGATAGTAGAATAAATTCTAGAGACTGGAAATTTCTGAAGGGCAATGATTCTTCAAATTTAAGAATCTGAATTGTGTTGAGGATGAAACTTGTATTTTATACCATATTTTAAGTTTTTCCAGAGCCTTAATTCTTTAATTATGGATATCAAAATTTACACTAAATTTCGAGTTTTTATCTCAAAAATGATAAAGAATCATTACTTATGCTTCTTTAGAAAAGGATTAATAAATTTAAGAATAAATATTTCACCTCAAATTCTACTTATCTGTACAGACCAGTTTTACCAACGAAATTTTCAATTTTGTACTATTATTATTTATTGCAACTCATGTGGCTCAAAAAATTAAGAATTTCCCAAATTTCTTGTAAATAACCATCCGACACAAGCATTCTGGAGTATTATTTTTTTTATGGCTACGTTAGTCTAATCTAATTTTTTTCATCAACGGTGTTTTTTTTTCTGCAGAGAAATAGTATATTTACGGCTCGTGTCCAGAAAAGTAAAGAATGGACCAAATTGCACGTAAATTAACTTCCGAGGCGAAGCCCAGGATGGTAAACTGCGATTTGGGGCATTCTTTATTTCTGGACAAGGGTCGTATAAAATTTTTCTGCGACAGTAGCGAGAAAATTGAAATCGTACTTTCGTGGTTACTGTACAGAAAAATAATATACGGCCGATATACGATCCTAGGTCATAAAATAAGAATGCCTCAAATCGCAGTTTACCATTCTCGACTTCGCATCGGAAGGTAATTTACGTGCGATTTGGGCCATTCTTTAGTTTTCTTGCCATGGATAAAAATGTACTTATCCATTAGAGGCGAGAAAATACGTATTTTCAGGCCACTCATCATCTATGGTAAATACGCACTTTTTGGTTCTTTGGTGATATGCCCCTAGGCAGAAAAATAAAAAATGGCTCAAATATCTAGTAAATTACTGTTAAACTGCGATTTGGATAAAAAATTACGCCTTTGCTGGACGCAGAAAATACGTGTTTTTAGTCCCCTGACAAAAAAAAAATTTCAACCATACCAAAATAAAGACATTTTTCTCCTAGAAAAGTATAATTTTTATATTACTTAACCTACTTAAAGTCAGTTATGAAAACTCATTTTTACCCTTATAAATTTTAAATATTTTTCCTACTATTTTTAGAGTGTCACCCTCAGTAACAAAATTAGACAAATAGATATTTAAAATTTTAAGCCAAAAAACCCAGCAGTGTAATTCTCTATTATTAATAAAAAAAATTAAAAAACACATTTTTTCATTATCTCCATAAGTAAATAAGTAAATATTATCTTTTTTCTATTTTAGTACCCAGCATATTAAAATTTACAATTATTTATTTTTTACTTTTTTTTCAAAAAAAAAAAAAAAATACAGCAGCCATATAATACAAATACATAGGAGGTAACATCATCAGTTATATATTATAATGCACCCAACCCCAGAGAGGACATCGAACCCATTAACGGCCATCGCGCACGCGTTCCCAAAACTTCCGCGAAATTTTTGCTTGCATTATATATATATATATATGAAAGAAAGAGACAAAAGTACATAATATATATTTTCTCTTTGTTTTTGTTAAAAATTTCTTTTTTCTTTCTTTATCAAGCATCTTGTGGTCCAAAAAAGATTTAGAATAGAATATAGACACTCTCACATATGCAATTTTATTTATAAATTTATTTTTTGAATTTTCTGCCTACTAATCTTGTATTTATTATCAATTTTTTTTTATATTTATGTGTGAATTTTTAAAATGAAATTTATTAGAATTATGAAATAAAAATTATGTGAGAAAATAATTTTTATTGTGTCGTTTTTATAGGAGATTAATAATAAATGCCTATTTTATATATATTTTTATAATCTTTTGTTACAATTACATACAAAAAATCAATAGCAGATTATTATTTTACATTATTTTTTCTTTGATTTTTTACAATTCAGTTGATTTAAATTCAAATTTAGGGATTATGTTGGGATTATGAAATTCGAAGTTAAGGGAGTTCGAAGGTATTTGAAACCCTTTGTACCCTGGTTTACGTAGTTTTCTATTTCAGAAATGAATATTTTTTAGAAAAATTTATTGATTTTTTTTAGTTTCGAAGACTAGGAAATTTTCTTATAAAGAGATCGTATTTTGTAATTTTAATTTGAGTCCCTAATTTGGATTATTTGGTAATTTCGAAAAATGCTTTTTTGGTTAATTTCAAAAATTTATTTTATAACTAGTAGATGTTAATTCGAACATGTTTGGCTCAAATTCTGCCAAAAACTATTTAAAAGTCCATTTTAGTTCGTAAATATACTAAAATTTGGACTAAATGATAGCTAAACCATATCCAGAAAAGTTTATTAAAATAGGAAAATCAGCAAAATTTAAAAATCCGCCTTCCAAAAATTAAACGAACGATTATTGAAATTTAGCCTAAGTAACTAATTAAAACCCAAGATCCTGATAAAATGACATTTTCAAAAATTTATTTTTCTATGAAATCTCCATTCAGCAACAAAAAAAATCTTAATAATTTCGTCCAAACCGTTGTTCAAACTAACATTTTACAATTTAATTACACCTAAGTAACTTAAGTATATAACAGTGGTTCCTGCCATAAAAAAGGACTAAAACTAGTTACAGTTACTCGAGCATCAATTTTTAAACACAACTCTTAAAATTTTTGTTTTACTACCCATAATCATTGTTATTTATGCAATGCAAGGTAAGTAAAAAAAATCTCCAAATTACACATTTTTCCCAAAAAAATTTTCAGCCTCTCAAGTATAGTAGAAAGTCTTGTAAGCCAACAAAACTCAAAATAAGAGCAAACTGATTAATACTAATTGATGTTAATAACTTATTGTAGTTTTAAGAAATAAAAAAAAAGCATTTTGCCCGTTAGACTATTTGATGGTATTTAAAGCCAGGATCGCAAATAAAGGAGGAAGATACCTTGTAACTGGTTGGGTTTAATATATATAAAATTAACTTGCTTGCATGTTGTACCCTTTGATCGTGCCAAAAACCATTGTTAAAGACAACTTACACAGTCTCCGATATTTACTATTCGAATAATTTCTGTAATTTTAGCATGTATTTTTTCCAAAATTTCAAAGTATGTGCTTCAAAATTATGTCTTTAAATTTTTTGCCAAAAGTTTCAACATTTTTTTAAATATTTTTGTTTTCTTGTTAAACGTATGTTTTAACTAATTTCTTTGAAATTTTTTACTGTTATTTTGGCTTTTTTTTCAAAACTCTGCATGATAATAATGAATAACTAATTTTTAATACGTCTTTAAATTTTAAAACGTATTAAGATTTCTATGCACCCAGAATTAATTTTTAGATTTTTTAAATGTAAGACTGCCACGCTTAAATTAAAATTAATTTAACCAAGGTGGAGAAACGATTTTGGTTATTAAACTACAATGGTAACTGAGCATCAGGATGTCTGAGCATTATTGAAAATTCAAAATTACAAATTCAAGACTTTCAGGACGACACATGTACTCGTATAACAATAAAAATTAACTCTGTAGGTGGTTCACTCACGTGTTCAAAAAGTAATGAATTCTACAGCAGCATTTCAAATATTCGTAATTACTCGCTTTACACCCCTTTTAAATAAACTACTATATTTTAAAAAATTTTTAAATTGATGATAAAAATTTTTTTCTTTTTTGAATTCTCAATTTTAGATAACGTGTGAATCGACAGCATGGGATTTTGCTAAGATTTTAAGGCAATTCAAAGAATTTGCTTCAAAATTTTTAGCTTTTTTTTTGTTCTTTTAATTACACCTTTTACGAGCTGGGTAGGCTCTGTCTTTCATGAATACTTTAAAATAAAAAAATTTGTTTAAGACTGCGTCAGATTCAAGCAAAAAAAAAAAAAAATTCTAAGAATACGAACTTAGAATTTTTGCAAAATTTTGAGTCTATAAAACCAGTCATTAAATAATTAAGTTAATTCAGTACAAAATTATGCAAATTGGACGTAACGCAAATTTGCAAAAGAAATTTAATAATCCTTAAAAAAAGAAATGAAATTATTTTAAAAGATTGAGACATAAGTACATGATTTCGATGAGCATAAATGAAAAAAAAGGTTAATATAATAAAAATACAAAAATTTAATGTTCTTCCATTTCTCTTAACATTCATTATCACGAAAAAGAAGATTGAAGTCATCTATATAATAAACCTACCAAGAGCTGATATACCTACAAGCTAAATATAAAAAAAAGCAAGTTAACCTCGTACCGGCCGTTAAACCCCTTTCTCTCTTGTTTAAGCGCGCGCTCCAACATTTTAAGATGCCAAATAAATATAAAGGAGTGAAAAAAAATTCCCAGCCGTTGCACGCGTTTCCTGCTGCTGCATTGGACGATAATATGGTCTAAAAGGACATGCCGTCTGCTAAAAGTTTTTTTTTTTGTTTTTGTTGTAACTATAGTTTTGTATAGCCCGGTCTTTGTAAAAGGATTTTATGAATGTGTGTGTAAATTTACAGATGGGTTGATTCAGATAATTTTGCAAGGATAAAATTTTGTTGAAAAATTTTAATTTTATTCGTGTGGTTTTAGGTGATGAAATTTGTCATTATTCTATTTGGATTTTGATGCCAGGTCACAAGATCTCTGAGAAATTTGTTCAACCCCTGATCAAATCCTCAAAAATTTTTGTTATGAACTTTCAAAAAACGTGCAAATTCCTCAGATAAAATTATTATTCTCTTATAGACTGAATAGTTTGCTCTGCTTGGATTTAGTTTTAATTTGCAATTCCCAATGATTAGGGGTGTTCGGTTATCTGAATGTCGGGTCGGGTATCCGAACATTTCGGATATTTTGCTTCGAGTTGAGCCAGGTTTTATATAGTAAAGGAAACTTCAGAATTCAGATTCAAAACTGTAACTGCAGACTTTTTTTAAAAAATTTCGGGCTTTACAAAAAATCTGAATTGGTAAAAAACTCCGAAATTTCGGGTAACCGCACACCCGTATCAAGAATTTAGTTAAATTTTCAAGCACATTCTTGGAAGTTCACTAATTCAAGCAAAACATAAGTAGAGCAATCTGAGAGTGTAGCTAAAAAGTTCAATTAACTTAATGTAAATAGTATATTACGGTCCTAGGCCAGAAAAATAAAGAATAGCACAAATCGCACGTAAATTGGTAAACTGCGATTTGGGTCATTCTTTGTTTATGGCCGAGGAATGTACAAAATTTTTCTGTGACTGTGGCGAGAAAAAATGTCTTTGCCGGACGCGCAGCGTCCGGGAAATACGTACTTTCGGGCGCAGTACAGGAAAATAATGATTTCCGAAGCAAAAATAGTAAAACTCAGATTAATGAATGCCAGAAAACTATTAGGAATAATAGTTTTAAAATTTTTAAGCCCAAGACTTTTCCCTCGACTTTTTCTTTAATTTAGTAACAAATGAGAAACGAGTACTGAGTTTGCAAAGGGGCGAAAATAGGACAAGTCTAGTAAATGATTATTTTTTCCAATAAGGATTTTTGAGTTGATCACGTGCCAATGCTTTAAGTATGGGGTTCTCGAGGACAGTCCCCATGTAATACATGTTATTTTTTCCTATTAAGTGACCAAAGAAAACTAAAATTTATTTTGGGGAGCCTTATATACCCAAGGAATAAAAAAAATTGGTCTTAGTCCTCCAGCACCGCAAATCCAGCCCAATCTACCCAAAAAACCAAAATTTCCAGCCAAAAATTATCTAACCATCAAACCTACCCGAATCAATCCATATAGATATGACGTCATAGATAGCCATCATCATTATCATCAAAAACTTGTTTACCACTACTTTGATATTAAAAATTTTTTAAAATATAATACTTTAATGTTATTATATTATATGCATTCACCTGCGCGCTTTAACCCTCTACTCCTATACCTATTTTGATAAAAACATGATAAGTATTTTAAAATTTTATAAATTACTCTAATACTTTATAAAATTAATGAAAAAAAAAATAAACAGGATTCGGTATAACTAAAAAAAGAATAAAGAAAGAGAAAGAATGCAATTGCTTTTCGTTAAAAGATTGAAAAAGATTCCAGTATACGATTTTTCTAGCTGGGGCAACCGGTCGCGGTCATTGTCGTTTTATATATGGACCCGAGGTCGTATAATAATAAATATAATATACTTGGTTATATATATATTTATTATTATTACATATATGCACAAGATCCTTTCGATTTTTCGCGGCTCGAAATAATAATAAAAAAATAAGACAAAGATCGACTTGATATTATAAAACTCAGGCGAAAAAATAACACAACCTTGTACATTGACCATCAACTTTTTAACAAAAAAATTTCTCTTTTTTTTTAATGTATATTTAAACATTTATATACTACTTGAATATTGCTTTGTAAATATTGACAGCTTTTTTTTTTAGGCAATTATTATTCATTATATTTTTCTTAAATTATTTGAGGTGTGTATGAGTTCATTTTATATATTTACTTGTTTGCTAATGAATTTATAGCGTACTTTTCAAAAATAGCATTAATTTTATGTAATGAATGTAGTTAATTTAATAAGATTTTTTTAATTTGGTTTAATGAGCCTGGGAGATTTTTTAATTTTTTGAAAATGTTTGATTTTACAGTCACTTTTTCTCATGATGGTGATTTTTAAACACAGTAACGTGGAAATTTTATGAGATAAGTTCTGGTTACGCAGGCAATTTTTATTTGATGATTTGAATCTGCTATCTTAGTAAAAATTAGGGGGTTGTGGTTAGTCGAATGTCGTATTGGGTACCCAAAATTTCAGGTTTTTAACTGCAGACTTGTTCCAAGAAATTTCGGGCTTCATAAGAAATCTGCCCTAAAAAAAGGCCGAAATTTCAAATGGGGTACACGAAATCCGGATAATTTCGGTTAACCGCACATCTAATAAAAACCTTTAAAAGGCATCAACAGAATTTCCAGACTCTAAGGGTTTGCTATAGGCAGATTTTGGCTGAAATGGCTGGGGCCAGCTTTTTTTTATCCCTGAATGGTAATTCATACTAAATTTTCAAATTGCACTATTGATAATTGAATATGAAAAAAAATAAATTCATTTTTTAGCCCTTCGATTGATATTATAGAAAAGTAAAAATCTTACCTTATTAAGTTTTAAAACGATGTACGGTGCTGATTTTTGGTAATTGTGAAAGTTCATTGTCAAATTGAATTGTCAATTGTCAATTGTCAAATTCTTAATCCCAATGTCACAGACTTGTCTATTTTTGAGCCCTTTTCCGCTGCTCTGCCGTAGTCACAAGCACACAATTTTCATCATGAATCGCACTGGGTCCAGATTTGTTGTACGCTTGTAAAAAGTTATCCAACTGCCCTGTCCATTTTCGAAAATTACCTTCGTAAAATTTCTCTCGTCCCCTTTTTTGGCAAATTTTTTGGCATTTCTGAAAAACTGTATAAAAAAAGTAAAAATTAATTAATTTTCAAAAAATTAAAAATAGTTATTAAAAAAAATTAGTCATTTATTTTTAAATTTATCCTATACCTTTTTTAACAGCGATTTAGAATTAGTATCTAAATTCGCCTAAAAAAATTTTTAGCATGATTTTCCAAAGGGTACCAGAAAATTTTCTGTTTCAAATTTTTTTTTTTAAATAGGGTCCCAAAAGGTGTAAAAAAAATTCTTTCTGTAAGACAAGAAATTTCCCTAATTACTACTTAGCTAGGCAAAAAATATCACAAATGTCATCTAAAATTTTGCACCCTTGATGCTCAATAAACTATTTCTTAATTTACTCCAAAAATACGTATCACATCAAGCAGAATATCTAATATATTATAAAATGTAAATGACTACCATACTTATCAAATTCAAAACTTTCGTTCAAAACCACTTATAAAAACAGCTGTACGTAAAAAAATGATAACATTCACAATGTGACCTAAACTAAGTCTTTTCATTAAATTTTAAGTTTAAAATCAAAACCAATAAGTACGATCATTTAGTAACAGTTTTATTTACTTCCAAGCTGTATATAAAAATTTTTTGTGTTTTATATCCAAAAAAGATAAGATTAAAAAAAAAATTCTTTTTAAATATAAATAAAATATTTCAGTGCCCCAGTATTAAAAATGCCGAACGAATGCTCTGACAAATGCGTAATAGATTTTAAAATTGAAAATTACAATTTAATAAATAAAGACACAATAAATTCAATTACAAGTTATGACTACAAAATGAAAAAATATAAAAATTTAAGTTGGTACCTGAAATTGAAACTACGTTTACCAGATTTAAATGATCTTTTTTTTGGTTTACACGTTTTACCAAAATTTCATAATTGTAATAAAAATATAAAATTCAAAGTTCATTACAAATTAAAATATTTAAATAAATTAAGTAAAGTAGTTAAATTAAGTGTATTTAATAATATTTTAGATTCAAATAATTATAAAAACTGTGGTTATCACGACATTGTTAGAAATGATTTATTTAGTGATAGTGAAGATTGTACTCTACGAGTTAAGTGTTTGATTACTTGTACTCAGTTTGATGATAATATTTATGGAATTGCTATGCATGGTAAGTTTATTTTTTGGAGTTTTTGATTGAAATTTTTTTTGATTATTGATTGGATTTTCAAATTTCAGAAGATTTGGAATTCAGGTTGAAAAGACTGAGAGAAACAAGAGTTTGTCCTAGAACTTATGATGTACGTTGTGTACTTATATGATTAAATTTATGGAAATTTAATTTTTAATAACGAGAAAAGTTTTTGTGGATTTCGTGGTCAGTTTTTTTGAAATTTTGTACCATTGCGAGCAAGTACAATATGTAATTACAAATGAGCACCAGAAGGTCGAATCCTATCATCATAAAATCAAAAAGAATTATCTTTTAATCAAAATTTTTTTATTTATTGAAAATTATTTTACCATTAAAAAAAAATTAATTAATACAAGAAAAAATAATTTTATTTTTCAGTTAAAATCATCGTAAAGTCCAGAATCCTTTCCAAACATTGTAAATCAATAACCAGAATAATTTTTTTAAATGTAAATATTGAATTGTGTCAAAAATGTTCATCAATTTAAGTTAAAATTGAACTTTGATTAAACTGCTTGAATAGAAATGATTTTATCCTTGTTGAATTTGCTCTTAAATCAACATTAGATACAACTTTTTAAGTAATACACACAACTAACCATTGTCTAGTACGTCTGGCAATTTTAGATTTGTATTCAAAAGCTAACAAAGGGACAGATAAAATTTGTACTAACTTTACCCTAAATAATAACTTGGCAAATATTAAAAACTAGACACAATAATTAAACACACTGATGAATTCAATTCTTTATTTTTCTCCTGCACTGTAAAAAGTAACTTTCTTATATTAACAAAAAAATTAGAACATTTTCGGAAAATTCGAGTATTTTCGATCTTTTTTTGTGAATTCGTAAGAAAAATTGATAATTTACCATTTTTTTTCGAAAATTTACAAAAAATAATTGTGAATTTAAACTTTTTTCATAAATTCACAAAAAAAAATCAAGAATACTCCAATTTTTTGTTTATATACTAAATTTAGTAAATTTACGATTTTTATCGAATATTTACAAAATTTTTTGAAAATTCACTAATTTTTCGAAAAAACTCTTTTTTTTTGTTAATCTAAGAAAGTTACTTTTTACAGTGTGGGTTACCAATTTATTTATCTCAAGAATAAAAAAAATTTTTTGAAACCTAAACATTAATTTGTGCTCCTAAAACTTGTTGGATGAGTCAAAAATTTAATAAAAATGAAAATTTTCTTGTTCTGCATCCAATAAATAGCTCGAAATTATTTACTTCAAGGATAAATTAATTTTATTAGTTACAGACGAAAGTAAGAGGAATTTCATTGAAAATTTCTCATGAATAAATTTCAACATCTTTTACTTGTGTATTCCTTTTTAAATCAATCAGATAAGGTAAATCTGTGAAAACTTGATAATTTTTTATTTAAAAAAAAATAAATATTTAACGATACTCCATTTTAGCCAACTCTCCCCTAAAAAAATTTTTTTTTTTAATTTACAAAAAAAAGGCGTTAAATTATTTATTTATGTTAAATTTATACCTAAGAAAACTAGTGCCATGAATTTATCAGTTCGTCTAACGAAAACCATTGTTATTAATATATTCCAGGTAGTAAAAATTTCAAAAAGATACCCAAAAAAAAAACTTGTTTTTTAACATAAAAAAAAAAGTTTTTCTTTATGTTTAGACATTCGAGTATAAGAAATTTTTCTATTTTAATTGTAATAATTTTTTTTTTGAATATAAAAAGCAATTTATAACTGTAAATAAATCAAATAATTTTTAGTTGACAAAGAAATTATAGAACAAATATTGGACGTGTGAAAGAAATTTATAATTGGCTAAAGTCAATTTAGTGTCTTATAATATTTTAGTCGAAAAAAATTTTTTATATTCAAACATCTTTCCATCTGTCTGATGTTTAAAAAAAAGATGTGCAAAAAAGTAAACTAAATACACGAGGTCGAGCCCAATGAAACAGAAAAGAACGTTTTTTGACTCTTTTTTAGGCTAAAAAAGAGAGCCGAATATTTATTTTTCCATTTTTATAATAAAAATCAATTTTTTTTTAATACACGTTTTTAGAAAAATTAAATAAGCATGAAAAACTTTTTTTAGAAGATACCTGGTCAAGTATGACTTAATCGGTATTGTTTTACAAAATAAGATTTTTGAATATTAAAAAATCAAAAAAAATCGTCTTTTCAGGTAAAATAAAACATTTTAATACCTGATTTTTACGATACAAGACGTTTTTCTAAGTAACACTAAAAATAAAACAATTAACAAAAAAAAAAATTCTTTTTATAAAAAATTTTGTAATACTTAATGCTGTCTCTCCACGTGGCTCTTGAAAAAAAATTTTTGAAAAAAAGAAAAATAACAGTTTTTATTATTTAGGGCGCTTTCTATACATTTTTTTTTTTATTTATTTAGTTTTTTTCTCTCATTTTGGCCGGAAGTTTATGGGTTTCTTTCAATTTTATGTATGTGTGTAATTATATTAAAAAAAAAAAATTAAAAAGGAAGCTACCCTACAGTTTCTTTTAAAAATAATAAAAAAAATTTTTTTTTCTTGTTTGGTTATAAGAAATTTTTTTTTGTATTACAATTGCAAATATTTTTTATTCAAGTGATGATATTATGAAAAAATAAATAGATCGTTTCTTATTAGGTTTTACGCGTGAGAAATTTAAAACCCTTTATTTTTTATCATAAGAAATTTTTGTATTGTAAGTTTGGAAGGCTGAAAAATAAAAAACTGGCCTAGATTCTATGTAAATTCGGCTTTGGATTGTAAATTTTGATTTTGGACTTCTTTTTTTTATGGCTAAGAATATTGTATCATTTTTCCTTGTCAGAGGCTAAAAAATACGTTCCTGTTGGACACACGATTGAGGAATAAGTTCTTTCTGGCCACTCACGAGAAAATAAATATTATTAATTTCCTAAAAATTAAAATCAAGGCTAGTTGCTTAATTTTTTTCTTATATTTTAAAAATTTTTCAATAAGAAGCATATTTTATACTACACGAGGCCTCAACAAGATTTTACGTTAGTAATTTATGAATGGAATTTCTTCTCATGAGAATAAATTTGAATTCAAAAACTTATTGTTTTATAAAAAAATTTGTATTAAATTTATTCTCGCAAGTAAAATGAGATTTTAAGGGGCGTTCACTGTCATAGAGATACGTTGATGCATCCAAGTTCATAATATGAGCCTTTTTAAATTAACATATTAAATTGATGACTAATGCACTTAATCACTTGCGAGAATAATTTTTACAAAAATTTATTCGAACACGAAAATTTTTGCAGTAAAATTTTTCTCGCAAGTAAAATGAGTAAAATTTTTCCAACTGTACATTGATCAAGCTTAAATTTTGGCATCGTTGCGGGGTACTTAGAAATAAATTTTTCTTTGGAATCCGATAAAATTCGGTAAAACCACTCCAATATTTAAATAAAACCAAATTAATGATATACGAGTTCATTTCACTTGTGAGAATAATTTCAACCCCTTAGTGCGGTATGACGAGTATACTCATCATAAATATATGGGTTTTTATAATAAATTAAATTTAATTTTAGGCCAGACAACAAAATTTAAGAGCATTCCGTGTGCTCTACTATACGTCGGTAATCTGGTAAGTTTTAGTAAAAAAACCCCTGTTTTGCTTTCCAAGTTTTCTCAGCGGGAAAACGTTGGATCAAAATTTCCTCTTACAGGAAGTTTTGTTTTTCAATAATCTCGAGCGCGCAACTATTATTTTTTTGGAAAATTGAAATTTTTTTGCAAATGTCAGAAAATAAAGTTCAACTTTTAACTTGCGCGCGTTCTGCAAAAATGCTTGTCAGAAAACCTCTTTACTTTATTTTCTAATATTTGCGAAAAATTATTAATTTTCCAAAAAATAATAGTTGCGCGCTCGAGATTATTGAAAAACAAAACTTCCTGTAAGAGAAAATTTTGATCCAACGTTTTTCCGCTGAGAAAACTTGGAAAGCAAATCAGCGGTTTTTTTACTAAATTCTTACCAGATTATCGACGTATAGTAGAGCACACGGAATGCTCTTAAAACATTAAATTACAAAAAAAGAAAAAAAAAAGTTGGATCAGCTTCCAGCAAGCGTAATTTTTTTCTAGTGTACATGCATAAAATAATATTCGAAGGGTAAAATTCGGCTTTAATTTTGAAAGTTAATAAATTAATAGGCATCAAGGGATCAAAGAAAGCTTGGGGGGTAAACAATGACAGCGTTATTATAATGCCATATATTAACCTCTCCCCTTTGAATTTCAAATAGTACCCAGTGAAGTTATTCGCTATAAAATACATATTACTCTTGCAGTGAAAAATATAAATTTACATTTATTTTTTCAAATAAAATATTTAAAATTAATTATCTCATTTTATTAAAATTTTTCATTCAGTGTCCTAAAATATCCATAAATTACCAAAAAATTACGTAAAATTCAGAGCAGTTGGTAGAAAATTTAAAAATTTAAAAGATTCTTTCTAAACAGATACATCCAGGTGTTACATATTTTATAAATCATGCATCAATTTAATGTCATTTTCTTTTGATCCAAAATTTACTTTCTTTCATTTTGGATGTAAAAAAAAATAAAAATTTATACCTAGGGTTTTCTTATTGTCTGTTTGTAATTCTTACTATTTGCAGTTTGATTTTATAATAGCAGCATTAAAAATCTTAACGCTTTAATATAATACAGATTTTAGAAATTATTCAATGACAAAAAAAAAATTTTTTTAACAGTAGTTTTATTATAGACATAGAAGATTCTTTTTTTTTTTTTTTTTTTTTTTTTTTGACAAATACCAGATGTTTTAATTGTGTACACATTTTTATGTGTGCTACTTTATCTTACGTATTATGAAACATTTTTTTTTCTCTTCTTTTTTAATTAAAATAAATATTTTAATATTTATTGAAATATTTTTTTTCGAGGCTTATACTTTTTCCTTATGGCTTTGTTAGTCATTTTAGTTTATGAAAAAAAATTTTTAAGATAAATAATTAATTCAATGTGAATCATTTACAGTGTTGAAGAATTACGTTGGTTACAAAGTTTGTAAATTTAGTCTGTAAAATAACGAGGAAAATAATCCTTTGGAAGTGTTCCGCTTAGATTTTGAATAAAGTAATTAATGAGGGTGAAATAAAATTTTATATCAGCTGAAATTATTTTACTTGGAGAAAATTAATCCGAGTACATATTTTTGTAGTTTAAGATCTTTAGTTCAGCTGCAGCCACATCTGTCCCAACACTGGCTCTTTTAAGAACCTCTTAAAATATATTCTATTGAGTATTTGCCGGAAAAAATATTTTATTTAATGAAAAGATACACGGCTTCTTAAAAATGAAATAAAATCTTTAAATTAAATTTTTGATTTTTTTAGTCATAACTCAGTAAACAAAAGATAGCATTAGAAACAGAATTTCTGGGAGCTAATTTTTTGTTTCAAATGAAAATTCTGGAAATTACTGACTCCGTTTTTTGATTCTTCGCGAAATGTTACTTCAGTCCCCTTTAAGGTTGTGCGGTTACCCGAATGTTGGGTCGCGAACCCGAAATTTCGGATTTTTGACTCTGAGTTTTGAGTATAGCCTAGAAAACGTTAAATTTAAAATTGTAGCTGCAAACCTTTTTCGAGGAATTTCTGACTTTACACAAAAAAAGTCAAAAAAAGCCGAAATTTCGGGTACCGAACCCGACATTTGGGTAACCGCACACCCCTAGTCCCCTTTTCAGGCAAATTTTCAAAAATATTTACTAAATTTTATTGTTTTGTGCAAAAACTTTTCAGAAATATCTAAAATTTGTCTGAATAATAAAATTGATGGGATCCATTTTTATCCAGTGGCCTAAAAATGGGTCCCATATCAATCCTATAAAAATGCGCCATAGAATCTAAAAATTCTGTTATTTTTGTTATTTCTTTTTCTCTATATAGGGTAGGTATTAGAAATTTAATTATAATTTCAAAAAAAAATTCGCAGTTTCATTGGCATTACATTTTATCTAACTTTCCCCTAATTTAAAATATTTACTATTAACAGCTAATTATAATACAATATTTCAAATAAAACCCACTGTTCCTAAAATTCTAATTTAAAAAAGTGACAAATTTTAAAAATATTCAATAAAAATCGTCTTCATTTTTTAAAATTACCAATATTATCCATTAAAAAACCTCTTTTTTTAGTCCACAAAAACTACAATTTAAGATAAAAGAAAATTGATCCATTATTTAAAAAAAGGTACACATGAACAAAAACCTTATTAAAAAGGATTTAAATAATATAAAAGGGGGATAAAAAAATATTGAAAATTCAATAGTAATTTCTAAAAAATATATTGAAAAAATTTCTAATCTATCACTGTCACATCATGCTTGGTAAAGCATGTTACAATCTAATAATAATAAACATATACTTATTTTACTGGATCTTCTTAAAATTCAAGGTCAAATTTAATTTTACTATAATACTTGAAATAGAAAATATTTTAATTTTTTTTTTAAAGAAAATTTTGATAAAAAATTCTATTTTTAGGCATTCGTATTTTATTATCAAAATTAATTTTCAAGTGATATCCACTTTGAGTTTAACAGAAATTTTTTAATATTTTATCTGAATTTTGATAAAAAGAATGAATAAATTAAACCATTTTTTTTCTATAATTAAAAAAATGGCCTTTTTTTAAAAAAAAAACACATAAAATTTAAATAAATTTCTTGTTAAAAAAAAAAATACCTCATTTAATTAAATAAAACATGCAATAATAATTAATATTGACACAAGAATATTAAACCTATAATTTTTTATCTCAAGGTTATCTAGTTTCTTTTTTTTTAAATTTTTATTATTTAACAGAAATGAAACCACAAAATTTTTATGTCTTTTTTTTTATGTAACAATAATAGAAAATCCAGGTATAATAGACCATAAATTATATTGATTTTTTTGAATAAAAAAATTTTTTGAATTATCAGGTAAGAATTTATAAAAATTCATTTTTTAAAATTTGTCTTATTTTACAAAAAATAAAGATTTATTCTAAATACTGTGAAATCTAAATATTTTCTTTTTTAAGACGTTATTACAGACTCTCGTATGTACAGATATAGAAAAAAAGATAAAAATCTTATTTTCTCTTATTACTTATAAATGAAATCCATCCTCATCTCTCTTTTCATCAGATTAAATATGAGACATTTTGAAAATTATTTTTTTAATTTTTTTCTTCAAAAATACAAAACTGTAATTTTAAAGCCCAAAAAAACAATTATAAATGTAAAAATGATAATAATGTGTTTGTGTACCCGTATTACACACATATTTAAATAATTCACCTTTTATTACCAATAATTTAAAATGCAATTTAAACCTGCATACATGCATAAATCAGAGCCACACTTTTTTTTCTTATATTTTCAAGCTACCAAAAAGGAAGTCCATATTTATATACACAGAGACAGTGTAATTTTAAAAATTGTTAAATCTTCAGTAAGTATATCTGGAATTGATGTTGTACACCAATGGAGAAAGAAACAGCTGTTGAATGGAGCCTCGAGCAAAAATAGGGCCCAATACAACAAAAACAAAAAAAAAAGGTACAAAATATATGTTAGTTAGGTTTATAATCCAAAAGAGAATATTATATACCTGAAGAAGAAAGCACCCACCTAAAAAAAACCATTAAAATTTAAGTGTGCGTGCCTTTGTGAATGCAAAAAAAAAGAAGAGACCAAGTAGAAGATATTATATCCCTTTTTCTTCCTTCGCTCTCTCTGTTGCATTTCATTCTGCACTTTTACTTCAGGCACATTTCATCTAATATAAAGGTATATGTTTATAATAATAATATAATGAAGGGACCTTTCTACTTTTTTGTTTTTTTTTTTTTGTATACCAAAAATCTGAAACACGAGCAATGGGAATTTTTATTGAAAAGCGAAGAGAATCAAGATAGATAATATTTTTTTATTCAAATGCTATATAGATATTATTTTTTTAAATTTAATCAAATTCTTGTTATTCGCTATCCATTTTTAAATGTTTACAAAAATTATATCAACAGAATTAATTTATTTAAATTTTTAATATAAAGCATTTGAAAACTAAATTTAAATTATTATAATTTACAGGTCATTCATAAAAAAATTTTTGGTTAAAAATATAACTAAAATTATAAACATTTTTTACTGATATTATCAATAAATATTAAACAATATCTTGAACGAAAAATTCCATAAAATTATACCCAAATATCAATAATTTTAATGGTATAAATTTCAAACATTTCCTATCTAACTATTTTATAACATAAAATGATAAAACTTATTTTTGATTCTTATAAATGATGTATATTTTCTTAAATAAATCTTATTTTATTTATACATCGATAAAAAATATTACATACCTAAAAATTTATAATTTATGTAAATACAAATTTTACTATTAAAAAATAGTTTCTTTTTATATATGTATATAAATTATAAATAAAAAAAAATTATATTTACAAATACAAACAAAACTTATTTAACAATTTTTTACTATTAAATAAACTATTCAAGTCATTGAAAAAAAAAAAATAATAATAATAAATTAATGTTAATTATATTATTAAATTGCTACGCATGAAATTTGAAGCAAATAGATTATTTTAGACATTTGCTTTAGCAATTTAACTGTTCGAATAAAAAAAAGCATGGATACTTTTTTTTCACTTATTATAAGTTAGAGACATGGTGAAAATTATTTTGTACTTTTGGTAATTACATTCTAGTACATACTTTAAATTTGATTTTGGACTTAATTTACACAACTTAATGAAAAATTCATAAAAAAAGAAAGATCGACATCTAAAAACCGAAGTTTAGTTGTATATTATTTAAAATATATTATTTTATCACACTTTCATATATATATATATTTATAATTAGGTTAATATAATTGATGTAGATATAAGATTCTAAATTTCTCAATTGTATATATGTATCTTATTATACAATTTGATTTTTTTATTTAATTAAACAAAATGTTTCGTCTTAAAATCTATGAATATTTATTTACAATATTTTTTGTGCAATTAATTAATAAAGCTTAGTAAGAAATATTAATTCACGGGCTTGTATTTTATACATATTGTAATTAAAAATTGTGCTATTGACAAAATGTTTCTTTCTTTAAACATTATCTTCAATTGTCTTATTAATTGATTATTTACTATATTGAGCTATAAGTAAAAAATTTTTATAAAAAAGACATTATAAAATCTATTTAGCTTAAAACTATTCTGTTTCAAAAAGTATTAGTCTTCTTAAATTATTTAATAATATCAAAACCCAGGAATCAATATGATTACCAAATTATTAATAATTAATTTAATAATTTAATAATTAATGGTATATATAAACTGTACAATGATGCATGTATGCAAGAAATTAATCGGCGAATAAATACGATGACATTTATTTTTAATAATATGATTTCATGAATATAATGTACGAAGAGCTTCCTGAAGTTTCTTTCTGGCTATTATTACTCTTTCTTCTTGTTTTCTGATATCTTCATCTACTATTGTAACAGCCTATAATATTTATATGTAATATAAATAAAAATTATCAATGCTTATATGAATTTTTTAGAACATATAATTTGGAAATTATACTTTAATTTGTTTTTTAAAGACCATGGATTTAAAGTAATTAAGTTTTAAGAATAGAGTTATAAGAATTTTTTCTATGAAAGATGAAATTAAAAAATATAAATCTAATTTATTTTAAGAAAAACTGGTAAGAACTTTTCCAAATCTGATTTATCGTATTAAAAGATTTAAACATTCTATTAATTTTTTTTAAGTTTGGTAAAGCATGTACGGAATTAGTGCTTTGATTATTATAAATTAGCTTTTAAGAAAAATAATTACTGTATAGTTAGTCTTTTAGCACTTTCTAGACATGTAAAAATTTAATTATTAATGTTTTGCTTATGTGATTCATGTATCATTAATCAATACTCATGTAATATACTTTGATATACTACATATATTAAATAAGAGCTCAAGATTAAAAATAAATATTAAAATATATTACTTGTATCAATGGCTGGTCTGGATTTAAGAATACTCCTGGATTTTTCTCAAGAGAAGATTTTGGTCCATTTTGTCCAGTAACTGGTTGTGTAGAAAGATGTAACGCTGTAGCAACACTTTGTAAAACTGTTTCTTCTTTAATGTAAGGTCCTACTGGTTTAAGGGCTTTTGGAAGATCCATACCATCAAATTCATAACCTGAGGTATCACATGCTCTTAATCCTTGCAACCGTTTCTCCCAAAATAACTGTTAAAAGAATTAATTTAATAAGTTTAAGTAAATTTAACATTAGTTTTAGTTTTCTATATATATTGCCCATATAATATCTAAATATATTTATGGTTTTTATTTATTTATTGACCTGAACTGAGCTTAATTCTTTAATGAATCACATCCACATATCAAGTTAGGGTAATTTAATTAAATATGATTCATTTAAGAATTACGCCCAGTACAGTTCAATAAATAAATAAAAATCATAAATAAATTTAACATCTATTTGAATAATAAAAGCATTTATATTTTAAATTATTAACATGAAAAATTTAAACAGAAATTGTTTCATTGAAAAATTATTTGAAAATCTAACAGAAAGATTTTTATTACCTGTTTTGGCTTATCTAAATTCCCAGTTTTCATGTCTTTGACTTTGCCTTCAGATTGTAGTTTATAAATAGTTACTGGCTGCTTAAAAATTGAAGCCGTTTGTCTAATTGGTGGCAAAATTGTGTTCCCTCGACTAAAATTAAAAAATGAATTTTATTATTTAATTAATCTATATAGCTACTTCAAATGCAAAATATTTTGCTTTGGAGCATAATATGAACCAAAATAAATTGCAAGGCATTCTAAAAATGTATACAACAAATAACATAGCCAAAATAATAAATTTTTAGACACAATACATACCTATAATAATAAGGTTCAACTTTTCCTGGAGTAGTTATTTGATTATGTGCTTTTCTTGCTGGTTCATCCTTAACTGTTGACCAATTAGTTGGCAGTGGTGATGAATATTTCTTTTTTTCTAATGTCATATTCATTTTTAATAATTCACTAATATTTGATTTTTGTGTGTAAATAACTACTTATTTTTAAGTTTATATAACAAGATAATTAATTAAAATAATTTCCCACTCATAAACACTCATTTAAATCGCATTGTTCATAAATAAAATCGTTAATATAATCATTCGCGTCCTTTTTGTCACTTTGATGTTTTTTGCAGATCAAATTTTTTTTAGGTTATTGTTGTCGTAAACCAATATAGTTCACTCCTTTCATTACAGATGGCATGATTTTTTAAACCGCGAAATTTAAATTCAATCTTCAAAATTGATAAATTTATGAAAATTAAAAAGTAATCAAATTTAAACTTATTAAAGTGCAACTGATAAAATTATATTTTTAATGTATTTAAAGATAAATGAAAATATCACAAAAATATATTACCCATGATACAAATTTTATTTAAAAAAATGAACAAATAAAATGCTTTTTTTGAAATTATTAGGTACCCATTTTTTTCTCAGTTTTGTTTAATACAAAATTATAAACCTTGGCAACTCATCAAGCTTCCTGTTTTAATTATACTTATTTAGCCTCAGATACAACATTAAGAGATATCAAAATTAAATAAAAATTTTGCTGATATTTAAATAACCAATTTAAATGATAAGATTTAAAATATGTCAGACAGATAATTCTTCTTTATACTAATTGTAAGATAAAAAATAATATTAAACAAATAAAAAAATTAATTGACTGCAAGTCTTTTATTTGCCAAAAATTTCGGGCTTTAAAAAAAAGTAAAAAGCTTTTGATTAAAATACTTATTCACATTATTTATTTTTTAGACAAAATCAAATTATTCTTTATGTACATAATTTTAGCATATACGCAAGTACAGAATTCACATGGATTTAACACATTAAAGTAAAACATAATTTCAATTATTCAGTTTACACAAATATGAAAATAAATAATTTATACTATTTTTCATCTAAGACAAATAATCATTAAACAGATGAAAATTTTTTAATCAGCACCATCAATATCTTATACTTTGCTTATAATTTAATTAATTTTTCTAATCAAAGACATGATTCAGCTGAAGACGATTTTTGAAAATTAGCTATTATGTTTAATTTACTTTGATGCTGATTCAATGTAAGCAATAAGATCAGCCCGCTCTTGAGGTTTCTTCAAACCAGCAAACACCATCTTTGTGCCAGGAATGTATTTTTTAGGGTTTTCCAGGTACTCAAACAATGTATCTCTATTCCATGTGATTCCTGATAGAAATAAAAGATTAATTAATTAAATTGTTATAGTTTTTTTTAAATAAAATAAATTAAACAAAAATTACCTTTTGCTTTGTTTGCTTCTGTATAAGCGAATCCTGGTGCTTGACCAGTTTTTCTACCAATAATACCGTGTAAGTTAGGTCCAACCTTGTGTTTACCACCAGCTTCAATAGTATGGCATTGAGCACACCTTTGAACGAAGGACTGAAAATTTTTAATATTTAATAAGCAAAAAATTACATTAATTTTGTCTTCATTAATACAATAAGCAAAGTAAATAAGATAATTGATATAATCATATGTCACTTTTTTTATTATCTATAGACACATGTGTTAATTAAAATAAGTGCACTTTATAATTATTACATCAATTATTAGCAATTATTATCTTTAAATAAATCTGAATAATCATAAATACCTTCTTTCCTTTTTCTACATCACCGGCTGGGACACCCATTGTTGTAAATCTGAAAAAAAAAAATGTTTAATTAAATTACTATATTTAATAAAACTTTAATTTATCATAAACAAATAAATCAATTGATTAAAATGACTTTGTAACTTTTTTTTCTTAAAAAAATTATTATGCAATTTTTGAAACTATTTGTCTTTTTTCTTCAATTTTTTATATTTCTGTGTATATAAGCATAGTTAATTATTAAACTTGCGTAATCTCATAAAAAAACGGTCATAAACGTTATCTACATAATACTATGTAATACTATGTAAGAATTTATAAAATTTCGTTTTCTAAAACGTTCATAGTCGTAAAACCCATGAATCATTGTAAATAAAAAAAAAATAATTGTTACAATTGTATAATTTAAAAAAATGAAAAAAATATGATTTTTAAAATGAAAATTACCAAAAATTTAAGTTGTCAAAATGTTTTTTTGTTTAAAAGATTATTGTAAACTGATGCAAAAATATTGACAATGACCTTATAATGCTACCAGGTAACATACAAATAAAAGCGCGTGCGCTTTTTTGCAATTTCATTTAACTTCCGCCCTTCTTGTCTCGCGCGTTAATATTTTTCCCCACCAAATAAATTAATATTAGAATAATTTTGCAACAAAAAATATATTTTAATAATAGAATGTTAATGTTTTTAAATTATTGCAACAAATATTTTTATTTTTTATTTATACTAATTCATTTAATTTTTTTTGCCAATATTTCATATTATTTGTAAATAAAGAATGATTTTAGATAAAATTTTTTTCTAACGGAAAATAAGCGTCATGTTCAAGGTCATTATATTAAATTTTTAAAATATTTTTCTAATTAGGTATTTGTATCTGTAAAAATAACAAAAAATTAAATTATTATAACTGAAAAAAATTCTAAGCTGTAGGTGTTAGAGAAAAAAATTTTTGTTACGTAATCTTCAGCCTTCAGAAATATTAGTTTAAAGGGATAGTCTGTCAGGGTTGATTAATTAATAATATACTATAAAATTATTAAGATAATTAAAATATGTCATGGAACGAGGAATCCGACAGAATGTGAACACGTGTGCAATCAAACCCATACTAATTTACGCACGTGCAATTTACATCATCTTTTTTTTTACAATGAAAATTTTCTTTCTGCTAAATTGATCGATATGAAAAATGGACTTTTCCAAAGTTTTATTTTCGTTCACTAATTAAATTGAATGGATATTTTTTTATGAATCATCTTTACACACGAAAGTTATAGAAATATAATTATATGTGATGTCTCCGTGTACAAAAAAGGCTTTCCATGAGTAACCTTTTAAAAAATTTCTGCTTGTACGATTAAAACTACGAAATAAAACTGAAAATTTTCATGCTCCACTTTTATCAAACCTTTATTAATAAACTTAAAACTATTTTTAATTAAATGTAATTTTAACATAAAAATAATTAATTAAAATTACTTACGTTTTGGTAATTTACAAAAATCGAGTACGAACTGCTGAACGTGAATCGACCGTTGCTTGACCGCGAATGGAGGACTTTTCTTTTACAAGATCGATGAGAGCGCTTCTGCTGTTGGTTAAAAAGAGTAGACTTTGCTGATGTTTCTGTTGGCTCGAAGCCTATACGAAAATCTCGATGTCAAGGTATTTCTCGAACTGACGCAACTATATCATTAATATCTGAATCAAAATTATCATAAAGTTGATAAAAAGAAATTAATTGGCTATATTCGTTTTTTATATCTATTCTACTTTTATTTTTTTTTAAATTGATTTTAAGGTTAGAATACATACCTCTGAATTTAAATGTAAATGCACTATTAAACAGAAACTCTATTTGCCTTTTTGTTATTTGTAAATAAAACCTGATAAAACCAAAATAATAAAAATTTTACAGTACTTATTTTTAATTTTTACAGGTTTCTGTTTGCTGAATACTTTCAAATTTAAGTTTTCATTTTGGAGTCAATTTTCCTAAAAATTTCTAACCAAGAAAATTTTATTGTTTATTCCAAATGGTTAATGTTACAAAAGGAATTCTAGTTGAGTGGTATGTATAAAATAACAAAAAAACATCATGAAAGCTGTAATTGTCTTTTCTTTCCTTATAAATTATAAAATATTTTTAGCGATGAAGCTATGAAACAATTTTTACTACATTTGGATGAAACACAAGCATTAGGAAGTAAATTTATAATTCAAGATTTGGATGAAACTCATTTATTCATTTCTGCTGACATTTTAGCTACTTTACAAAATAAGGTCGATGATCTTATGGATCAAATATCGTTTCCTATTACTGAAAAGGCAGCTTAATTAAAAAATACTTTGCAGTACTCATTTTTAAAGAATTTATCAAACTTAGATAAAATGGCAAAAAATACGAGTCAAAAACAAGGGTCTAGAGACCCCATGAAAATGAGAGAAATTTACTCAAAACGAATTCTTGATGATGCTACTAGACAGCGTAGACAAAAGAAAGCTCTTGAAGCTTTAGAACAAGATAATTTTCATGAAGATCCTCATGCAGATTTAGGTAAGATAATTTATTAAATAATTTGTTTAAGGGGCATTTTTAATTTGGTAAAATATTAAATTTTTAATATTCTAATTGGCAAATTATATAAAATTTCAGTAATGAACAAAAAAGCACCTAAATTCCAAGAAACATTAGAGACTGGTAAAGGTTCTCGTAAAAGAAAAGGTAGATCTGCAGACTATTATAAACAAAGATTTAGAAAAACTTTTACACAATTGGTAGAAGAAGATTTAAATTTTAATGGCGCTGAACCTAATTATTCTACAGCTGAGGCTCCCCCATCTAAATTTCCCAATAGACATTTTTGTGCTGTTTGTGGTTTTCCTAGTGATTACACGTGTATACCATGTGGAGCAAAATATTGTTCTATTAAGTGTTTAGGTACACATTTGGATACTCGCTGCTTAAAATACACAGCTTAGTTGATAATAATTATAAATAAGATTTAATGATTTTAAATCATGTAAATAATAATTAATTTTAGTATAAAAAATGCATTTAAAACTTTTATAATAATTATAGTTTTTATATAAAAAATAAATTTATTGCATAAGAAAATTAGTCTAAGCTTAATTTCATACCTTATCATTAATTTCAGATACAGTGTTTAGATGGTGTTAAAAATAAAGTAAAAGCAGGCGCAGAAAACAAATTCATTGTAATTTAAAAATAAGTTTATTTCATTTTTTATTTCATTCATGACATGAAAATCCAACATTTTGTATTAATCGATTTCTATAATTATCACTGCGCTGAATACAAAAATTAGTATAAATATAATATAATCTCTGATTGTAAATTACATTGTTAATTACAATATAAGGACCTTTTAATTTTTTACTTATTTTATCATATATAAAATATTAATAATTATTGGACCTTTTTATCTAAAAATTTTATTTTTTGTAACTAAAAAATAAAAACTTTGTTCAATAATAATAAAACAAGAAAAGAATACATAATATAATAAAATATAGTACGGATAAAATTTTAAAAAGCTATTTACTAAATATACATAACTGAATAAAAATATTAAGTTCAGAGTTGTGAAAACATTAATATAAACCAATTAAATTTATTAAAACATACTTGCATACTCACTTTTGACACATTCATTCATATGCATCCAAATTATAAGTGGACATCTTGCGTTATAAAGGACAAGTGATCTTATTTCCAATTTAAATTATTCATTCTACAAGATGTTTCTTTAACCACATTTTTATATATATCTAACATTCACTTTCAAAACACGATGAGGGTATGAAAACTTCTTTTTTACATATGGTTATATTTTTTGTTAGTAGAAGACTTTAATAGTTTACTTTTTATTATTTACAAATCAAGGCAATTATCTCATAAATCTTCTAATATTTATAAATGTTTATATTTATAACAATTATGAGTTTTTACAATTAAAAAAAATTACTTTTTATATAGCGACTGTATAAAGTAACAATTTTTAGAGTGTTATATTCAAAAATAAATATGTGTGCTAGTTATTAAAAATTGTATTTTCTATATCAAAGTATAAATTTTTTATTCAATATTATGAGTGATTATGCTATTAATTTAGCCTCTGAACAATTTCTCTGATAAAAACAAGCTTCGTTATTTTTGTAACTAGTGTGGCGGGCGATTTTTTATTTTTACAGTTAATTTTATTATGATTATTATCTATATATTTTTTACAAGCGACCTTAGCTCGCTAATTTTTTTAATAATAGTTTACATCTACTCTATATTTGCACACAGTTTTTTATGCTCGATGATTCAAATTTTTTAAAACAAAGTTGTTTGAGCTTTTTTAAGAATATTTAATTCAACATTTTTGACATTATTATAAAAATGATGACAGATATTTTTGAATTTTTGAGCATTATTTATGAATAGAAATGAAAATTTAATTTGTAAATTTGATTCATCAAGCAAAATATTATAAAAAATTCTTTTGATAGCAATATTATACCTTAAAATAATCGTATAAAAGCTCTTATGTTATGAATGACAAGTACTTCCAATAAACTCTATCCTTAAAATTTATCTTATTATACAGCATTTAAGCACTGATAATTATTTATATGGAACTTAATTTATGCATTTTCACAGCAGGAAGAAATATTTATTATAGCACATTATATAAATAAGGAAAAAAAGTTACATACTCCAAAAAAATATGAAAACACTATAAGCGAATCAATCGCTTTATTTTAATGTTAAGTAAGTTTTATTGTAACAAAGATTTTTTATATAAAACATTCATTTTTTTTTTAATTTTAAAAAATCAATGGAACTTTAAGCTTTTTAAAAAGGTTTAAAAAAAATATATCAAAATTTAAAAATAAAAAATATTTATTTTAATAAAATTAAAATCTTCATACATTTTTTATAAAATTTTCTTAAAAAAAAAAAACATTATTAATTATATAATATAAACTTTTCGTAAAAATTACATTAAAAAATAGTTTATTCTAAATAATTAACAAATCGAAGCATTTTTATTTTTAATACTGCAAAAAAAGGGTAGATGATAAAAAATTTGACTATAAAATTGTCAACTTTTTTTTTAAAGGCACATTTAATTTAATTACTGTTTATAAAATTTTTATAACGCATAATTAATATAAAAATAAAACATTTTCTTGATATTTATTAAAAAGCATTTTTAAAGTAGCCTCTTTCTACTATAAAAATTTATATTTACACATAAAGCACTCTGTTGCCTTTTAAAATACTAATTGTACAACAATATAGTAATAATAAAAATAAATAAAAAAAATTTAAGTCACTTTAAAAATCAAATTTAAAAATGTCAACAAAAAAATTATTTTATCAGATGATTGAGCTGCTATTAATGAATATGATTTTTTGAAGTCAATTTTAAAATTAATATCAACCTATTCTTCTTGAAATATAGATATAACTTTCAATGATTTGGTAAGAAGTACATCAAAAGTACTCAGTTAGTTAATCAAACTTTCCTAAAAAATATTTTATGCAGATAAAAAGCAGTGTTATTTGGCAGTAATTCAATTAAATCTTATTAAAATCATTATAAAAAATTTGATAATCTTTACGTCGATATGTATCATTTTCAAACAAATAAATCTTTACTTTCTACTTTTTCATTGTATATTTGCTTTTATGTAAGTGAACATTAATAAAGTAACAAGTGACTACCCTAAAATACTTTTTTTATTTTCTTCTATTCTAAATTATAAAAATTTTTTTCAACAATTATTTGTAAAAATTTACTAAAATAAATTATTGCTCAAAATTCCATTGATTTGCTACCTAATAAAAATATTTGTGTACTTTTTCAAAAAGAATGATTACTGCATTCTTTTGTTTTTGCTCAACGATTCTTAAAAATTCTTATTTTTCTTACAATAGTTTAGTTTTTCACAAATAGTTGTGAATTTAATGAATTAAAAAAAAAGGTTTTTAACACTTTCTTTAAAACTATTTTTTGCTCTAATTCAATTTTTCGTGGGTGAAAAAGCACCGCATGATAAAAAAAAAAGCTACTCTCACCCTAATCTGAGGCAAAACAGTTTTTAAATAATTTGTTTTCGTTGACCATAGATTTTCTTAATCTAAGTAATTATCCTTACTTCATGTTGTGGCACACTTTGAGTGAGCAATTTGAAAGAGCGCATTAAAAACTCTCCATAGAGAAAATTGCGGATTTAACAAGCTGACTAAATAGTCAGAATTTCGGTTTGGCTAGGAGGGTCCGCTAATTGAACCCAAACTTTGATTTGGGTTATTTGGCATGGACTTAAATATGTCATTACATGGATGATTGCTGTTACATAAAACTGTGTAAATATTTTCAACTCTACTTAATTTTTCAAAAAATGGTATTAAGTCCAGAAGTTCTGAATCTGTCATATCATCAAACCATGAAGCCACTGGCACCTGAATGTTAAGAAAAATATAAATATCCAAGAAAGAATTTTTATTATGTTTTATTTTGCTTACCGCATTATCTGGATGAAATATGTAACTGGCTGGACTATTATCCACAATAACAATTTGTTGCAAATCCCGGCCTAATTTATTTAAATCTTTAACATAATTTCCTCTGTGAAAAACACAAGATTCCCTAAATAACCTTGCCCGAAAAACTCCCCAACGATCTAGTAAATCTGCTACTGGATCTGCATACTAAACAAAAAATAGAAAATTTACTTTCACTTAATTATAAATTTAAATTTATTTTAAAACATGTTACAAATCTTTAATATGAAGAAAATAGCAAAATTAACAATTTTACCTTTGCCAAACTTGCTGTAAACAACACGCATTCATATAATTCACCCATCCTTTGTAAAAATTCATCTACATAAGGCCTCTTTAGTACATAAACTTGATGTACAGTTCCATCAATTTCAACAGGAACAACAAAATCAGCATTATTTATAGGTTTAAAAGAACTGTGCACTAAAGTTTCATCCAAATCAATCACCATACACTTTTTATGAATGTCCTGATTCCTAACCGAGGGTAAAAGATATCTTGGTGATCCAGTAGTAGGTGGTGGTGAAATACGTCCATCACCATGGAGGGAACTTGTTTTTGAACTTTTTGTGCTATTATTACTTCTTCGTCTTCCCAAACAGCATAACAAGGAGTGTAAAAAACCTCTTCCTCGTGGCTTTTTACCTGCTGACGTTGGTCCATTAAGAGATGCCTCATTTTCTTGTGGTAATTCTATTAATAAACAATTTTTTTTGTTAAATTGATTTTACTCCAAAAATAGAAGTCTAAAATGAATAAATTTTTTTTTTTTTTTAACAATTAAGTATTCAGCATTTATCAGTTTTTGATAAAATTAAAATGAGTCTTATTTATAATAACCATAAACAACAAAGCATCTGTTATGATTAAAAAAAAAAAACTTTTAGAAAATTGCTAATAAAATAAATAAAATTCAAAACACGTCCAAAATATAAAAATTTAATAAATAAATAAAATATTAAAAACCTTTCTCTTTTTTCCCTTTGGTGTACTGTCCTAGCTCGTCATCGCGTGATACTTGGGTGATAATAGACGATGCGTCCATTTAAACATTTGTTGAAAAAAACTCCTTTTTTTTTTGTACCACAATAATAATAAATATTCAATAGTTATCAAATCTTCTTATGTTAAATAACATTTTTGTTGATATTTAATAACAAATTAAAAAAATAATCAAAAGCACTGTATTATTTTCTGAGATGCCGCCTTAATAAAAACACTAACACTAATTTATATATTTTCTGTGTTATATTATAAGATGGAAATATTTATATATATATTACAACTATATTATAGTATTTGAGAAAAAAAATGCAGTCCACAAATATATATTTTTTTTTTACACATACGGGTAAATTATTTATGTCTCTTTGTATAGGACACTTTTTATTTTTTTATTATACACAAATTTATGCATGAATTGGAAAAAAATATGTGCGTTTTACATAAAATATATGACTTTCTTGAGTAATAACAAAAAAAAAAAGAAAAAATCCCGTAGGAAGTATTAAAAAAAAAAAAAAAAAAAAATACCACACACCACGCGAAAGTATACTACTTAAGAAAAACTCGCGTATTCATATATAGATATGTAATATATATTTTACACACATATGTGTGTAGGTGTGTTTTTTTTTTTATTATTAAGTATACAAAGAATGCTATGTTTTTCCTTATTTATCTTCCTTTAGGAATAACCACAATAATATATTTTTTAAAAAGTTTTTAAGATTCAATCACACACTTAAAAAACTGTACAATATTAAACGAGGACGGAAAACATGACGAAGACAAAAAAATTATATACACTAACACACACTTACACACAAAAAAACACTGATTTATTTTTTTCTTTTAATAAAAAATTATATAAAATCCAAAAAAATAAAAAATTATTCTGTGCGTTAATATAACAATTAAACAACAACAGTCGTGTGTCTCGTCTGAGGCGCCGTGTTATAAAAGCAAAAATTCTTGTTGATGTTGATGGTGGTGCTACTGCTGTTGTCTATATACTCTCCCTTTACCTCGTCCGTTGACGGTTTGACTCCAACATCACCATATCTCTACTATTCTATATTATCTTCTCTCCCAGTTTTTTTATAAATAGAAAGAGATAGATTTATTGAGAAAATCGTAAAGAAAATATTTATGTATTCTTTCTAACCAGGTATTACAAACATGAAATACATGGCGCTATTAATACATGCAGGTAATAATATCATTGAGTATATAGTATTTTTTTTTATTTTCTTACGTTAATTCCTCCCACTTTTTTTATACTTATTGTTTTTTTACAATACAGGTTTTTTGTAATTGCTAATTTTTTTCTGATTTGCATTTGTTTTTGAGGTTATTTAGCTTTTACACACTTTTTGAAATTAAATTATGAGTATACCTATCTATATACATACCTGCAGTCTGGCCTCTGAATCACTTATTAATTAAAATCTAATTCAATAAAAATAATAGACATAAATAAATAAGTGACATATCACATAAGTTAAAAAAATAAAATATTGCTGATTTATTACACTATGTAATATATTTTATTATGTAATATTTACATAACAATCACTCCAAAAATAATAATAAAATATTTATTATTTATATATATGAGCTATTATCAAAAAAATAACATTTTTCAAATACTTTTTAATTTATTATTACTATAATTTAAATGTTTTTGACGTATGTAATTCTTAATTTTTGCTGATTATTGTAAAAGTATCTTATTATTTTAACTGTAAATAATACATAAAAACATAGACCATTATTTTTTTTAAAAACTTTTTCTTTTTTTGCAATAAAAAAAGAAAAAACTTGCTATTTCCTTAAAAATATATGAGATAAAAAAATTTTTTTATTACACAATTTTTTTTTAAAGAAAATTGGAAAATTTCATAAGATATATAATATAATTGAGTATTTAATGTAAATTATTTATTTGTGTTGTGTATGTGTGATTAAAATCTAGATAAATTTTTTATAAACAATAAATTAAAAAAAAAAAATAGGTATAAAATTTAATTAATTTTTTTTTATCAAAATTTAATTATAAAATTAATTTATATTTGTATGTAAGTACTTAAAATTATCATGAAACTAAATATTTGTTTAATACTCAACATTTAAAAAACTTTTAACTAATAAATTTTTATTTTTTAAAAAAAAGAGATAAAACCCTGGTGCAAATAGTTACGTTAAATTTAACGTTAAATTTAACGTTAAAATTTAACGTTAAATTCTACATTTATTTGCCATTGAGTTAACGTAAACTTAACATTAAACTTAACGTTAAATTTAACGTTAAATTTAACGTAAACGAAAAAAAAATGAAAAATTAAATCCAACCTAATCTAACCTTATGAATTGCAAAAATTATAAGTATTAAAAACAAGCAGGTATTTAAACTATTAGATCGTAAACTATGACTACCATCAAAATATAATTTTATTTTATTAAAATAGTAGTTTAAACACCAATAGTTACGAAAATTTCTGAATAATTTCTTTAAAATACATATTATATATATATATATATTAGATATATATTACATATTATATATATATTAGAGTGCGTCTTATTTTTTTTTCGATATTTTTTGGCCCCCCCCCCCTTCTTTTTCGAATATTTTGGTTATAAAAAACCCCCAGCTCCAAGGATTTTGTACATATTATATAGAGTGGATCTAACATTGGAGTTGAAGCTTTAAGAAAAACTTTGCTCTCCGGGTTTTTTTGTGATTTTTTGCTTTTCAAAAACACATGCCTCAATTTCCCCATTTATATAACATGCGAATTTTGACTCTTCAGCTTTCTAATTTTTTACAAAGCTTGCAAAATGTTTTGAAAAGCTATACTATTTAAATATATAAAAAACGATACCGAACCTCAAGCAGCCAAAAAAATATTTTTTAAGCGATTCTACCGGTAATAAACGCAAAAAAATGCTTCATTTAAATGTTTATTACAGTTAAAATCGCTCTAATATATATATTAAAATATATTTAAGATATATTATAATAATATAATAGGGATATTAACAATGGCATAATTACAAAAATTCTGAATTTAATTCCTAACAGAAATATTTTAATTACTTTCAATGCAACTTCAGTATTTAATCAAATTTTAAAGAAATAGTACTTATATTAAAAATTAAAAAACTTATATATACCGGTTGCTTTATGGCTCCTGCGTACCCTGCTTTATATGAAACTGTAATAAACACGTTATATACTATAATAAACTCTGTTGTTATATACTAATTTTTTTTCTACTTATCTATTAAAATAAATTTTATAAAAACATTGAAAAACTTTCTCGTAAAAATACCCGAGTTATCCATTATGCATATAATTACTTTGAAAGAAAGTTAATGAATTCTTTTAGCCACGTTTCAGTTATCAATTCTGCTGTTGTCAATTTGTCAGAACCCTAATAATCAAAAATACGAATTTTTGATACGAAATCATGAATATTAGAGGAATCGAAAAATACACCAATTTTTTATTTTAAACGACTTATTGAAAATAATTAGATAAATTGAAGTTGTGAACTGATAATTAATCAATATTATTACTTAAATTTAAAATTTTTGGTGATTTCAGGATTAAAATTTTTGGACTCGATCAAAAAGGATTAAAATAAATCATAAAAGCTAATTTAAACATTAAGTTTTACTGTAGACAAAAGAGAAAATTTACAACTTTAATCTAAAAAACAACTCTAAAAAATAATTTTAAATTTAAAAAATAGTCCAAACATTCTTATTCATTAATAATTTTTAAAGATTGTCTTCTTCTGTACTTGAATACTTTTCAATCACTGGAGTCATCACTACTTGCACCAGATTCGCTTCTTCTGTATTTTCTTTTCTGCCCTTTAGTTTCTGAAAAATAAAAAGATCTGTTAACACAAAATTATTAAAAAATAATTATTATATCTTATAATCATTTTTTATTTTTATACGCACTTGAACTGTTACTGGGACCAGCTAAAACCTTCTTTTCTTCTTTTTCTGATTCTTCTTCATTAGATTCTACTCCCTCGGATTTTTCTTCCTCGGATTCTTCTTCATTTCCTTAATTTAAAATTAAAAATTAATTTTATAACAAAAAAATAATCATTCAATCATGAATATATTTATAGGATTTTACCTGAATCAGGGTTTTTTAAATTTTTTCTAAGCTTGCAGCAAATACGCCCAAGGAGCCTTTGAAAATTTTTTTTGACAGTTTCTTCAGCTTCAATTCCTCTAACGGCACTATTTTCATACCTCTTCTCTTGGTTGTATTTTAATTGAAGCTTAACTTGGGTCTTATAAATTTCTGCAAGATTTTATAAGTTTTATTTAGAATAGAATACATGGAATGGAATAGATACAAAATACGTTGCAAAAAATGTTACTATAAAATTTTGATTATGCAGAAAGTTGATTCATTAGCATGTAAATTTCATAACTTGTTAATTTATTATGTTACATAATTCTATAGAAAAATTTTTTACGGGTTACTTAAAATACTTAAAAATTTTTTATATTACCTCTCATTACAGACAATTCTTCTTTAAATTTCATAAAGGTATTTTTTATTTGGTACTTTGAAAACTGGATCTCTTCTACGATATCTAATAACAAGCTTTCAGCCATTTTATTTATAAATAGCTGATGAGTTTTGTTCATCAAAGGCTCAGCAGCCCTCCAAGCAGTTTTAGTCATTTTGTATGTTTTTGCCCCCTTGTAAAATATTTTGTATTCCACTCCATTCATCTAAATTAAAAATTTTTTATTAGTTTATCATATATTAATTTCAATTATTAAAATTTGCAGCAAAAATCTTACCGTTTCATATGTTCTCGAAAGTAATTTTATATTCATATAATTAGATTCTTGAAGTGATTTTTTCTTTTTAAGTATTTTTTCTAAAAAAAACCCAATTAATTGATATTTATTTTTACTCTTTATATAAAATTATGAAATATGAAAAATTATTATTATTCATTTTCTTATGATTGTAACAGCTTAAATTCAGAATACTACAATTTTCTAGAATCAAGCTTCACAAAAGAGAAAAAAAAGAAATAAGAAAAACTAATGCAATGCTAAGATTGCTAATCAACTGTTCAAATGAAAAAAAATACTGATCATTTAATTTATGCATTGAATATTTAATTTATAAACAAAAAAATTTTATAAAGAGACTTACCAATCCTTTTTTTATTTAAGTGTTTGGGTTTACTTTCATGAGTTTCTCCTTGACATTTGAAATTATTTTCAGATTTCAGTACTGGTTTTATATTTTTTTCAGCTGCAGTTTAAAATAATATAAATTTAAATAATTAAAAAGTAAATATATTCTATACATTTATGTATAGAATGTTAGTATAATATATTACAGCTAATGGTTTATAAATAATTATTAATAATAAATTTATAAATAGTAAATATTAATTTTTAGCATTGAAAATGAAATTTGAATACCTTCTAAAAGTTGGCAAATTATTATAATATTTATTTTATTTTTAAAAAAAATTTTAGTTCAAAAAATCTAGAAATTTTATTAATTAGTTTTATTAATCACAATTATGAAATTTAAACCTTATACATAATAATAAATTCTTAATATTATTTAGATTATACAATCAGATAAAAGAAAAATGAAAAAAATAATAATTTAATTAAGGAAAGTGAAAAGTATTATTACTTTCAAAAATAAAAATTATTATTATTTTGATAAAAAAGTTATGTGTACTTTTTTAAGTACACTTTTATAATAATTTTTATCTTTTTAGTAAAAGTGATTTGCAATCATTTTTGCGTTCTTCATATTTACATTCGTCTTTTTAACCAAAAAATTTTAAGCTTAAAAATCATATATCTTACCATTTTTTTTTTTATCTGTTTGCATTTTTTCGTTTAAATTCTTTGTTATACCTTCATCATTTAAATCACACTTTGCTTTTTTTTGTGGAATTTCATTTTTTGATTTTATATCTAAAAAACATAAACATTATCCATTTTTTAAGTAGCAATATTATAATTAGATTATCTAAGAAAATCACTACTTAGTTCTACTATATTGCACCTGGTATATTATACTACGTGGAATTACCACCTAAATTAATTTTGATTTATTTTTGCTTATAATGGTTTTAGCAACTTAAAACTTTAGTCAGGGAGGTTGTAAAAACACCCTGTGAGAGAGTTTTCACCTTATCTAGCTATGTAATCGATTGAATTTTCCGAAATCATTGTTAAAAAAAGGTAATAGCTATTAAATCATTTTTTATTAAATCACTTTTTGCTGAAAAGTTTTTAGGATCAAAAATGTTAGAATTTTTGGAAAAATTTTTTGTTTTCAAGCCTTACGATTATAAGCTTTTTTCAACATGGCGGTCGAAAAATTAGAAAAATCGATTAAAAATAGTAAAATTTTTTTTTAGAATGTTTTATGGGTGACTAAAATTGATAATTTTAGTTTTCAGAATCAGAAAATATAATGAGGTTCCCAAAATGATAATATTTAACACATTTCACAGCCGAGAAAAGGTGAAAATCTCCTTGCATGATGTTTTTACAACCTCTCTAGCTAAATTTTTAAAAGTTGCTAAAACCATTGTTAGCAAAAATAATTCCAATCAATTTAGGTGATAAGACCATATTGTATTAATACCACGCGTAGTAAAACTATCATCGCAAATCTTACCATCATTTGTTTTTTTATCAGTTTTCATACTGATGTAGTTTTCATACTCATGTACGCTTTCGTCAATATAATTGCCAATTACGCTTGAATGATTTTCTTCTTCTGGAAATTCAAAATTATTATCTGTGATTTGGCTATTGTTACCTTCTATTGCTATAAAAAAAAATAATATAAATTACAGTTAGTTTTAATGAGATATAAATGATCTTAACTAGAAGCACAAAACTTTGCATTAATTCTACATCCTACATTTAAAACGCACCTTGATCACTATTTATTTTGTAGTTATCATTCAAAATATCAGAACTGCCGGTTGCTTGCTCCTGATCACTATTCTTTTCAATTTTACCTAGTAATTAAAATTTATAATTTAGAAGAATGAACAGGCTTAAACCAATTAAAGACTACAACTGACCCAAATATCGGATACAGTGGGAAATTTTACATGAGGGTATCTTTAGAAAATATTTCTTTTTCATATCTAGTTGGTTTTATAAATTAATTACTAAAAAAGATTAAAGAACCAGAAAACTTCGAAAAAAAGTTCAAATGGGCCTACTTTGGGCAATTTTGCACCTAGAGGGCTAAAACGTTGGGAAGAATCATGTTTCATATACATAAAAACATCTCAAAAATTTTGGGGCAATCGGTGTACCTTTCAGATAGAAATACCTATATAAATATTTAAAAAAGAGAAAAAAATGTTTCATACCATTATTTTTTTGCAGGTTAGACCCAATTGTCAATGCTAACACTTGTATTGCATTTTTGTTGTCTGCAATAGTTTTTGTATAACAATTCTCTTTCTCTTCGAATTGTTCTTTTAATGATTTAATTTTTACTTCATAACTTTCTTTCATTAAGTTAAAATTTTCTTGCTTCCTGAGTAAGATAGCATTTAATGTTTCTATCTGGGTCTCAAGAAGTTTACAATTAACACAATCAAGAGTACCCTTGTTAAAGCAATCATCACTATTACTTTTTAATAAGATATTCATTTTCTTATTAAAAGTAATAGTGTCTTCTTTTTTTTCTTGCTGGATAGCTTTTTCTGGTCGTTTCTAATTCATAGAAATAATTTAAAAACAATAATTATTTATGACCTGTTTACAAATTACATTTTAATCTTATAATATTTTATATATACGAAACTTCGACCGAGATCTTTACGTTATTTTGTACTTCACCTAGTAAAATAATTAGCGTTGGTGATTGAATTAAAAAAATATTCAGGATAAAATCATAGTTATATCATATAATTATTATTTTATATTTTTTCGCAATGACTGAATATTACCGCGATCAGCTTCGATACATGGATACATAAAGTACTTAGAATCCTGCGTAGGAATTTCAACGATATTTCAGAACTAGAAAATTTTTTTTCACTTTTTTTTTGATTTTGAAATAAGAAAATAAAATGACTTCTTTTCTCATTAATATTTTTCAGCTTTTCAAATATTTCCCAACATAGGAAATGTTTCCCAAAGTTAAAATTTTTTTAAAAAATTTTTATGAGTCTTTCTTTGCCAAAACAGGAATGGTGGGCAGGTCGGATCATCGGATCAGCCTAAAATTTTTCCCATGTTTTTATAACATAAAGATAGAAAAATCCTGAAATTTTTAGCTTTCTAGGTCTTAAACAGCCCGAGTTATGGCTAATCAAACACATTAGTGGCTCTCGGCCAGCGTTAGTGCTTTTCGGGAAAATGGTTAAAAATGATAAATATAAGCTTGAAAAAGAATTCTGAAAAAGCAGGTATGTAGGAAAATCCCTGGTAAATCGATTGCTGCCATTAGTTTTTCGGGAAAACCCCGGGAAATTCCGAAAAAAAGGGAAACGCGTTTTAAGAAAAATTGCAATATCTCATTTTCCATCATTTGTTTTTTGAAAATTTTTTTTCAACCGAAATCCTATCGATCTGTCCGAAAAAAAAGTTTGGTTTTGGCCATTAAGGTCGATTTTAGCCTGATTTAGAATAATTTCACATTTTTAATATTTCTTTATTTAATTTACCATAAGGGGTTAAAATAATTGACTTTTTTTCTTTTCGAATCGAATAGCCAGGGAAAAAGTAATCCTAAATAAAAAAAAAATTACTATTTTCGATGAAAAGTTATGGTAAAGTAAAGATACTGTCAAAAACTACCATTTTTATAAAATACTCAACACGCTTAAATTTTATCGTAAAAAGAAAAGTTTTGGATTATTGTCGAATATTTTTTCCTTGGCTATTCTTTTATGCAAGAAAAAAATTAGTTTAGTCGATGAAAAGTTTATTTTTGGTCAAAAACTAATGTAACATGTTAAAGACTGTTTTTGATTATCATTTTTTAACAAAAAAAAAAAATTTCTATCATTAAAATTAATTTTTTTATTGGATAAACGAATAGCCAAGGAAAAAACATTCGATAATAATCCAAATTTTTTATTTTTACGATAAAATTTTAGCGAATTATGCATTTTTCAAGTTATAATGTCGTTTTAGAGCCTAAAATTGGAATCAGTATAAAAATGGTAGTTTTTGACAGTATCTTTACTTGACCATAACTTGGTTAATTTTCATCGAAAACAGTAATTTTTTCTTTTATTTAGGACTACTTTTTCCCTGGCTATTCGATTCTAAAAGAAAAAAAGTCAATTATTTTAACCCCTTATAGTAAATTAAATAAAGAAATATTAAAAATGTGAAATTATTCTAAAACAGGCTAAAATCGACTTTAATGGCCAAAACCAAAATATTGGGAAATAAATTTATTTTAATTTCTTGTTTAAAAATTAATAAAAAAAAGGTCAAAAAAAAATTTAGGAAACTAAGGAAATGTTGGTAAAAAAATGGAAAATCTTGTTGGTTGCTAAGCCATTTCCTCAATGAAAAATATTTGGAATTGCCAATTAAAATAATTTGGTTTTTGCAAAGTCGTCTGGAATACTAGAAAATTTATTCTTTTTTAATTAGTTTTCTCATTTTAATAATATTAAAATATGATTATGAAGAAAGAAATTCTGACGTTAGGAAAAATTTTTCAAAAATGGAAAATCAGTAAAAAAGTGAAAAATTGTTACTAAAAAAAGGTTATTAGTAGCGATTTTTAATTATGGTAATTATTTTTAGCTTTGCGATGATGAATTACTGATGTTTTTAATTTTACAAGAAAGCATCCAAATTGTGCTTATTTAACTTTGTCTCTGCTGGAATATATAAACGCGTACAAAAAGCGTATAAATATAAAATAAAGTTATAAATTGCTACGTGTGCGCGTGAAAGTTATAAGCTAATTATATGCTAGGTGAAAATTTTTTTTCCATCATTTCTGTAATGTTAAATTACCTCTTTCACTTTCTCGTTCTCAATATTTTCATCTTCACTTGATTCCGTTGATTCGGAAGCAGGTGAATACTCCCTAGGTTTCTTTATGTTTCTGCCAAATGCAGATTTTTTACTTTTTGGATTTTCTTCTGTTAAGTAATTAAAAAATTTATTAAAAAAAAATTTCATTTATTCAACTATTTTAACTTTTATTCTTGTAAAATATCGTCAAAAATAATAATGTTAACTTTGGGACCAAAGTTCAGATTATTTTACTTCGAGGCATATGAAATCTGTTTTAGGCGGAAGAAATTTTTTTTTATTTTAGCTTGGAACCTTTACATATGGACTTATTAGAAATATATAAAAGTGTACATTGTGATAATAAAAGATTTCATTTGAAGAATCCAAAATTGTTAAATTTACCCTCCGTTATCAAAGTAGAAACAATTTGTCCATGCATACTTTTACAAATATATGTACTTGATAAGTGGGTAAAGGCTGAGATTATATTTTGCAGAACTTTATCTAATTAAAATATTTCACACTATGTCAGTTTTTTTATGATATTTGTGGAGCAGTTTTGGAGATATTGAAGTTCTGTATTCGAACTAATTTATCCTAGTTGGTCAAAGTCAAGAAGTTGAAAGTTTTTATAAATTTTAAATACTTATATTTAATTTGAAAAATATATTATATATAAGATTATAAAACAAAAAGTAGTTAGTCAACGGGTTAATTTGAGTAATATTTTACAAAAATAATTTGCTTTAACTTATAAATATAAATAATAATATTATAAATCAAGAAATCATACTTATTAATGACTTTATTCGAGCTTTATAATATCCATCTTCAGTGGGGTTATTTGGATCCCTGTAAAATGCATCATATTCCGCGTTTTTGTTAAAATCATTTTTATCAGTTGGTGGGTTGTCTTTAAACTGCTTTATACTTTGAATAGGAATAGTATCTTCTATTCCATCTTCGATAAATTTAACTTTTGCAAAATTTATGCTTTCCATTTTCCTAAAATAATTATATTTTATAAATTTTTATAAACTTTGGCAGTGAAAAATGTTTACAGTAAAAAACAGAGGCCAAAATACAATCTCGTATAGCAAACATATTGCGTAATTTTTACATGTAAATGTTTTTGTTGTTGTTTATTTACAATAATTTTTAATCTTAATGAAAAATCAATACTTTTCAGTATTTAGTACAAGAATATAAAAAAATACTCAGTCAACTAGCTGGCACTAAGGTTCCTCAAACAAAGAGCTTAATACGTCAATATGTCACTGATATAACCGATTACAACCATGCAATCATACATACATTTCTCTCTTAATTCTATAATAGTTGTGAAATATCGCCGGTTGCAATATTTTCAGATATTAGTACTTTCATGGAATTAAATGAGGTATTACAACCCAAAAAAAAATATATTACAGTTTGTTTAATTTTTTTTTTTTTTATTTTGAGAAAAAAATTTTGAAAAAATTTGGTATCAGATCCAAAAAATTATTATAAACGAACTTTTTAAAACTAGTACTCTCACAGAAATAAATTAGATACTACGTCCAAAAAGAAAAAATAATATGGGTATTTTTTGTATTTTTTGGGAAAAAAATTTTCATAAAATTAATTATCAGATTCGAGATATCGAGTAAAAACCATACTTTTAAATATAAGTACTTTCATGGAAATAAATGAGGTATTACATCCAAATTAAAAAAAAAAAGTACCTCAAGCTTTTTTGGTGAAAAAATTTTTGAAAAAAAAATTAGGTCTTAATTCCACAATGTTTTTGAAATATCACTGGTTATACACATACTTTTTTTAAAAACCGGTGTTTTAGCTTCTTGAGGTCTCAAAACGTGCTTGTATCTCAAAAAATCAAAAACCAAAATTTGACCCATTAAAACATTTAAAAAAATTTAATTTGTTTAAACAAATACGACCTGTTTCATTTTTGTAATTTTTTATTTATAAAAGCCTGAGTTTCTAGATATGGGCAACTTGGATAACAATTCTGCTAGTGTCATATTGTAGACAATTTAATTCTAGGCCGAGATATCGTGGGAAATTTTTCGCTAAACCTTTTCAGTAATGAGTTACAGTTAATTTATAAATTTTAGAGGATTTTTAACTGTTTTTTTATTAAATAACTGTAACTCATTACTGAAAAGGTTTAGCGAAAAATTTTTCACATTATTTCGCCCAAGAATTGAATGATCTTCAATATGACACAAGCAAAATTGTGATCCAAGTTGCCCATATCTAGATGCTCAGGCTTTTATGAATAAAAAATTACAAAAATGTAACGGGTCGTATTTGTTTAAACAAATTAAATTTATTTAATATTTGTTTTTTATATTCTTGAACCAAATACAAAAAGCATTGATTTTTTCAATAAGAAATTATTATAAATAAATATATGGTTGAAATATTTCAGTTACAAATATGCTACGCTAAAAACACCCAGTAGCGGGTCGAGCGCCCTAATATACAGTGCAAATAAAGGGAGCCTTGCTAGTTTGTTATACTTTTTCCAAAATACGTAATTGCAAAAGCGTTCATTTTGCTATAGTGTGATTTTACTTATTATTGAAATTGAAAAAAATGGAAAATCTACTAAATTAGAAAATTATTCTTATTAATTATTCTTATTAATCCCACGGAATTTGCTCCATTAAAGCTCTTAAATTTTTACAACGTTTATACTGTCCACATGATCTTAGCATAATAAAAAGTTATTACCGTATATTACATAAATGGGTCATTAAATAATTTTTTTAGCAACATATTTTTTAAATAAAATTATCGTGTAGGGAACTTTTATTTAAATACATTGATAATAAGAAGCCAAATAAAAGAACATGCACTGCAGAAATATTCCACTTGCCGGATTTTTTTCTCTTGCTGCAAGCAGATTTCCTCTTGTGGCTATCGGACAAAGATAAATCATACACGGGCTCGTAATGTACTATATTCCTTCAATTTAAATAATAATCTGATTTTATTAAATAATAAAAACTGATGCAGATTAATAGTCTGTTAAACCTATCTATTTTTAATTTAAATTACAAATTTTAAAACATTTAATCCTTTTTTTTAATTAGAAAAAATCGAGATTTGCTGTCCTCAGGGGGGCGTCAGATTATTTTTGCTTCCGGGGTAAATTTTATTATGCCCGGCCCTGGTAATGAAGGTGTGGTAATATTAAGAAAAGTGGAAAATCGGAGTGCGGCAAATAGGAAAAATGGTACCCGCAAGCGGAATATTTTTTCAGTATAATAATTACAAAAAAACATTTTTTTTTAGACACATAAAGATAAAGTTATACATTATATCTATTATCTATTATTATATCTATTTGTTCAACAAGGGGAAAAAATAGGATTTGGCTTTCAATGCAGTTGTATGCAGGCAGATCTACTTTCTTATACTTTCGGGCGATCTTTTTTTCGCTCTTAATGAAAAACTATGTGTTGAACACGGGAAAAAATGTAGGAAAATTCACTTTCAATGCTGTCTGCACTCGTTCGCTACGCTCACTCGTTCATACAACGGCATTGAAAGCCAAATCCTATTTTTTTCCCTCGAACAAATAGATATTTTGCAGCGTGTAATAAAAAAAACTTTATTAAACGTACTACGAGCATGTAAAATTTCAGTTTAATATAAAAATAAAAATTAAAAGTATACATACTTGGTATTGATCTGACTAATCCAACTTTTTAAATGTAGACCGGTCCTTTTACATTTTAGAATAAATGGCTTGAAAATGCATACACTATGTCAACAATTTTTAAGCAGCAAATTTAAAAATATTTTGCAGGTTGTGGACCAGCTCCTTTTACACTTTTTAAATACGTATATTATGAGAAATGCTTAAAAATAAACACACGTTTTAAATATTAAACACAATCAAGAATTCAGTAACAAAAATTTAGTTTAATTCTTTTTTTTATTTCTCTTGTTCTCAGAAAGTCAACAATTTTTTCACTTTTAAAAATTTTAATGTTTATACTAAAATTTTGAGTTCCATTCTATTAGACACTTAACAGACAAAAATTTTGTAGATTAATTTTGCTCTATATATAATAACAGAAATTTTTTTTTTTTTAATTTAAAAATAACCAAAGATTTTACCACTAAAGAAGATATATTGTATCACTATAGTTAAATATACCACTTATATGTTTTGGACTATACTACCTCAAAAAAAAATAAATTGTCCTATTAAACTAATTACAAGTATGCAATAAATTTAGAACATAAAAAATAGTTCAAACTTATAAAAAAATATTAACAACTGAATGTATTGAATGTATTGACCATGTTCAATATGGAAGTTAAATTTTGACTAAAGTTTAGGTGAGAAGAAATTTGTAATGAACTATGATGAAGAAGAGCTCTAAAATAATTTATCTCCATACTATCCCTACTCTATAATAATTTAACGAATCCGTATTAAACACAATTTAAGGCTATTGTTTTAAGATCCAATAAAACGTTTCTAATATTTTTCCTTAGCGTGCTACAATCAAAAACTTCTTAGTATAGAAAGAATGGAGTTATGTAAATGCTATGAGGAGGGGAAAAAATTTTTTTTCTCTGTAAAAATATAACCTTCTGTAAAAGCTGGTAAAAACAGGTACCTTAATTAAATTTAAAATATATATATATATATATATATATATATATATATACATTTAATAACTCTTTACGTATTACATTATAATTATGAAATGATTTCGTTAAAACTTTTTTTTTACTTTCATTAACTTTTATTACCCCGTTTTCTAACTTTTTTTTACAAATTTGTAGGCAAAATATATTTTTTGATTGTTTCTAAAGTTTGCTTAAATAGTTTTATTTTTACTAAATTTTGTATAATTTACTTTTTTTAATATATATACTCGACAAGCGAAGTTATTTGTATAGAAATTCATTGATTTTTTGGTCAAAAAATGATTTTCATAATTATCATCCCAAAAAATATAAACATCATTGTTACCGATCACAATAATAATTAATGTTTTGAAATTTTGCTAAACAAGCTTACAAAAAAATCTTAATTTTTTTTTTTTTTAAATATTTTTAAGTTTATTAGGATATATGCACGCAGGTTTAATTGAGAGAGAAAACAATTTTTTATACATAAAGAAAAAAATTTCAAGCGACAATCACAAATTTACGTATCAAATTCAAAAAATCGAGTAATAAGGATTTTCATAAAACTAATAGCACTGCAATTGAAAAAAATTACGAATTACAAGCAAACGGAAAAACAAGCAATAAAAAAAAATTAGTATTTGATATCGCACTTGTAATACCTACGCTTTTATTGATTTGTTTTTTGCGTATTTAAATAAAACAATTTTTGGAAGTAAGACTTTCAAAAAATCTCTTTTTGCCCTTCTAGGACAAAAAGTCGTGCGTAATAAATGGCACGAAAGTTTCTGTAGTGTAAACACGTATTATTCGTACTAGCACGCTAGAGTAAAAATTTTACATCCTTGATACTTAATAGTGTTATACTATTATGCACTGTGACAAAAAGTAAAAACCTAACGTGAGCGTCATTTCGAGTGTCCGGCGACTAGGCACAAGTGATACTGCCCACAATAAGGTTGTCAATCGTGCGCTCGTGTTAGATATACTTAATTTTTTGATTTCCTGGGCTTAAAACACATTTTCAAATTTTTGTCACATATAAGCACTTAATAACTTAATATTTCATAAATAACTATATATATATTAGAAAAATGTTTCGTGATTCTCTAAAATTATAGTTTTTTGAGGAGCAGATTAATTGAGAGCCAATTTAAAAGGAACTTATTATTTTGTAAATTTATAAGAATTAACAAATAATTTAATTTTTTTTTTTAATGTAATTAAGGTAAATGCTTAAAATATTTACCTGATGTTTAATAAAAAATATACCGTTTATTTATTAACGTTTCTTATAGTTAAAAAGTTAAAAAAAAAAAAAAAAATAAAGACAAATTTAATATTTCTGTGTTTTATTTTTCTCGTTATTTTTAATACAAATAAAAGTGCTTTTTCTTATTCATATTTTAAATACTATATTCAAAAAATTTTTTGTTATTATAATATTTATTTTTAACGAATTTCATGTGAATAAAATGGTAAATATTATAGAAAACTGCAATTTGGGGAATTCTTTTTTTGTTTTCATGGATAAAACGCAATTTTTCTTTCTCAGTGGGGAGAAAACGCGTTTTTTCGATTGCGCCGTGTGGCAAAAAATAGTTTTCCTCGTCTGCGTCGAGCGCGTCTGGCAAATTCTAGCTTAAAATCTTTTCTAGCTGCTAACGAAGAAAAAGAATATATAACCCTTGGCAATAAAAATGTCCCAAATCTCAGTTTACCATCCTTTGCTTCGCCTTGGAGGGTAGTTTACTTGCGACTTGGACCATTCTTTATATTTCTCGACATGTGTTGTAATAAGCATTAATACTATTTGAATTAATGCTTATTACAAAAAATTCACGCGAATAAATCTACTTAACGATTAGCAAATTCATTTAATAATTCAAGAAGCAACTAAAAAACTTGAGATAAGGTAGTGAATTAAGATGACTCAGAGTCAAGTATTAAAAAAAATCAACATTGATTTTTAAACAATAACTAAAAATACTTTGACATGAAAAATTTTAAATAAATGAAAGTTTCTAAATATTTTTTACTGAATAAAAATATTTTTCAAAAAATAATCGGTAATAAATACTTTTTATTTGCTTTTTTAATTATTAAAAATATAAACTAGTTTATGGAATCTTAAGAATCCTAGGTAGCAGAAAAAAAAAATAATGGTTCAACGAGTGTATAAATGTAAAAATAAAAAAAAAAATTCCTCTCTTCCTTCATTTCAGTTTCAAGGAACAATATTACTTAATTACTTTTTTTTATTATTTGTATATTTTAACGGTATATTTAGTTCGATTTTTGATATACTGTAGGAAACAAAAACTCGTTGATTTTACGAGTAATTGAGACAATAGTGGACAATACTAAACCGTGTTGAGAACGGAAAAATCTTTGTATCTATCAAATAAGTTGGAAATATGTCATTTTTTTTTATTTTAAATATATAAAAAATAAACCTGTTATACTTACAGGTACAAAAAATATTAGAAAAAAATTTTTCTTTACTATATAGGTATACTTACGGATTTCTCTTTATGTTCTTCTCATTTTGTTTATTTATAAAAACTATTTTTTTTTATTCAATTATAATCGATTGAAAAAAAAATCTAAAACTCGATGTTAAGTAAATACATAAAAATAAATTAAGTTAAGTTAAGTAAATATATACCTGCTTTTTTGGAAATAATTAACTGTTCAATTAACAATGTTATTTTTGAAAAATATAAAGTCATTTTTTTAAGGTTGTAGTTTAACTACTCATTTTTAATTTTTTATAAACTTGCATTTTAAAATATAGGTATATCCCAGAAATTTTTTGCATAAAAATACACCATTACCGGAAAATAATACTTCCGGTTTAATTTTTTAATATTTTTTTTGATAACAGTAAACTTACTGCTCAATACTTAAATATGAGAATTTTTGCAAATTTGAAATTTCAGAAAACAAGTTACATTTTATTTGCGTGGCATCGTTTAAAAATAAATATATTTATTTAAAAAAAAAAACTTTTTTTTTAATTTTAAAATTTCAAAGGCTATGCCCGGATATAATATCATAGAATAATTATTATTGTATGATAATATCATAACCTCATCTCTGATAATATATAGCGAATAGGCCCACGAAAGATATTTAAAAACTAATTGTATTAGGTGAAAGTACACCTTTTGGAAGTGATTTTAGTGCATAGTTTTGATTGGTAGACCATAAACCGTCCAAAATAAATTTTTTTCATCTTAAATTTCAACTTTGGCAGCGATTTAAAAAAAATTGAGGGATATGCCCATTCTATTTTTTTTTAACTAATAAAAAATAAAACAAATTTTCATTTGCGACCATCCGCGCTCAAAAGTATTCAGGGCAATATGGGCAAATACTTAAAAAACTGAAATAACTTTTATTTTTAATTTTGCCATTTTTCGAAAAAGGACCCCGCACAAATGAATAGGAAATGGCCGTTCGTTCAAATTAGCTGAATTTTTTGTATATTTTAAATTTTATTATTCTGAAAAAAAGTCTCCGTCGACACAAAGCTCCAAAGTCTCAACTTTAGCTGTTATGGAGTTTGAAAGTTCCATAGCAATATAATAGCAAGTTTGCTTAAAGACCTTTTAAAGTCGACTAAAAAGTTGCTAAAAATGTACTTTGTTTTCATTAATAGGCCGCCAATCAGATCTGAAGGCATCTGGAGGTCTGAAAACTTAAGGATCATATTTATTTCAGGTGTACTTTGACCTAATACAATTAGTTTTTAAATATCTTTCGTGGTCCGATTCACTATATAAATCCGGGCATAGCTTTTGCTAACATTCTCATACTTAAGTATTGAGCAGTAAATTTACTGCTCAAATTATAAAAAAAATATTAAAAAATTAAACCGGAAGTATTATTTTCCGATAATGGCCGGTGTATTTTTATGCAAAAAATTTCTGGATAAAATCAACATTTATGCTATAAGAAAATATATATATACTATAAAAAATGTATAATAGAAACAATTTTTCGGAATTTTTTAGTATATTAATTTCCTAAAAAAATGGGAGAGCACTCTTTAATTTCATTTTTCTGGACAGTTGGCCCTGTGCGGCCAAAAAAATCGAGTTTCTTGACAGCGACCGAAAAGTACGTATTTCCCGTCCGCTGAGCAACTGGAAAAAATCTGTTTTCTCGCCACTGAAGAAGAAGAATCATGTACGACCCTTGTCTATAAAATATGAATGCCCCAAATCACAGTTTACCAACCTCGGCTTCGCCTCGGATGGTTATTTACGTGCAATTTGGGCCTTTACTTTTCTAGACACAGGCTTGTAATATACTATTCTTTCGCACTAGGATTGCTGTTACATACTGGCCACACTTTGATTTTAAATTAAAATTAAAATTTATAAAGTTCACGGAGCTGGGCATATAATTGTTATTTATTAATAAATAATCAAATGAAATTAAGGTAATAAATGAAATATTTATCTTTTATTGGTTAATTAATTTATAAATGCGTAAATTAATAATAATCTGTTAATTTAAATTGATTTTTCATAAATAAATTTTCAAATGCCTGGCTTCTCCCCTTGAATAAATTTTTTTTTTCAGTTTTATTTTTAATTTTAAGGTTGATCGCTAGCTATTTTGACGACAATAGAAATCGATGAAATTTTTATAGGGGCTTTATATTATGAGTAATTCTTAGTGAAACTTTACTAATGGAAAGGTAAAAGTCGGGGATTTGAAAAAAACTAATTGGGTTGGGTTTGGTATACGTTCATATGATACCATACCAAATTTTAAAGTTTTAGGTTAAAAGGAAACAAAATGGCGGCTATTTTTCAATAGATTTAAAAAAAGAAAATTGCACCATAAATACGTAGGATCTTGCAGACGTGCCATCGAATTTCGCAAATAGTAAGTGATAAGGAAATAATTTTTGCAGAAAAGTTTTTATCAATTACGGTCATACAAAAAACTCATTTTACATAAAAATGCAGATATTGAGGTTTTTAATCTGTAGGGCAGTATATTTAAAAATTTTTATGTCATGTTTCTCGAATCCTTTATAATCTTTTGCTTAATCGATTTACGCGCATTTTGTCCTTGTTAAAGATACATATATATATTATTAATTTCTTAACTTCATTAAAAACGATATAAAAAAAGAAAAAAAAAAAAAAAAAAAAAAAAAAAAAAAAAAATTCTTTGTTAAAAATTTGTGTCACGCCAGCATTTTAAATATGCAAATATCTCAAAATCTGAGAAATAAGGTACGTGTTTTTTCTATGTATTACAAATCTCGAATTTTTTATTTTCAATGGGCGTATTTTATCCACAAATACTTGTTTTTATATGTACCCCCTACTTCTGTATAATTTATTTGTATAATGCTTTCCTAATAATGTTTCCATACAGAAGAAAGTTTAAAAATTTAAAGGCGGGGATGGCCTATGAGTAAAAAAAAATCAAATTAATAATCATCTTTCTTAAATCTTGTTAGAAGCTTGAGTACGCTGTATATTTAAAAAATGTATTATTAATTTATTTATTTTAATTCTTATTTAATTTATTTAAAAAATAAAAATTGCGGGGAGGACGCTAGGTTGAGAGCTTTTCCTGTTTGTTGATCACAAATATATTAATTATTTACGTTTAAAAAATAAAGTACAGTAAGTATATAATAAATATTATTTAAAATAAAAAAAAATTAAATTAAGGTATTCAAAAAATTATGTTATTCATTAAAATTTTAATTTTTTTAAAGGTTTAAGGTATAATCTTCTTCACAATTCTTTGTACAAGTAAAGCAAAAATTGACTAGATTTGGGTCATTATTCGTGCCAATTGAAAAAAATTAAAAATATTCTTCTACAGGATTCTAAGGACATCGAGTATTTATGTATACTAAGAATACGATACTAAAAGGTATGCTACGCATTTTTTAAAAATAGTTTAATAATCAGTAAAAAACAAAATTTTAAACAATAATTTATTACATACTTATATTTATTTAAAAATAATTTTACTCGCCTTATATTATATTACGGATAATTTAAAAAGTTAAAAATTATTAAATTATGTTTTAAAAAACCCTTCGCTTAACAGCTCTCTCATTAAGATTTAATTTAAAAAATTTTGTTGAAAACTTTAGTAAATAATATTTTAAATAAAATTTTTTTTTTTTTTTTTTTTTTTTTTTTTTTTTTTTTTTCAAACTGTAAGAAACTCTAAGCTTCTCGTTATTCAGTTTCTACTACGATTTCTACAGTTAAAAACTTTTAAATTGTTTTGTTTTTTTTTTTATTCGAATCTTTGACTGACTAATATTTTTGGACGATAAAGAAATCTAACACCTTTCTTTTTTTTTTTATATATACATATAACTATTATAAAAAAAAAATTTGTCCTTCCAAGAGATCAAAAAACGTAGCGTGGTCGAAGCTGTTATTTTAGGCTAATGAACATTAAAAATTTTTTTTATATCAATAACAGGAAACACTAAAAATATCTAAAATCTTCTGCGTCAGGTATAATTTCTCTCATTAATACTCAGATGTTCAATAACAAAAATTTAATTGCTTTTATAAAAAATTGAGATTCAAGAAATTATGACACATGTTTGAAAAAAAATCACATAAAATATTAATTAATACTATAACATAATTATTAAATATATAATTAAGTTACAAAGAGACTTTGAAGGCTACCTATGGTTTCTATTTTATGACATTTTATTTTATTTAATTAACGAAAATATGTTATTTATAAAAAAATGTATAATTTTTTTTTCAAAAAATCAATATCATTATCAGACCGTATACATTCACCTAAATCAAAAATTGTTTCATAATTATTAAAAATTTTCATTTCAAATAAAAAGTAAAAAATATGGTGGATATTTTAAGGATCTCCGTATGAGCATGTCAGTATTGACAGTTGTGTACCAGAATATGATATTATTCATTCAGTGATATAAGATATTATTAATATGGTCCCATGTTTTTTTTTAAATATTTTGTTTCTGAATTATTTTGACAAAAAAAAAATGTATATTAAGCCAGAAATAGCCATTTTTTGTAAATATTGCAAAAATACCAAAAATATCAAAAAGTTGACCAATACATGAAATAGTTAATTACACGTTTGGGAAATAAATTGGGTAATACGTCCAAAAAGCAAAAAAAGATTGCTATTTTCTTTTATTTTTTTATGCAAAAAGTTTAGAGAAAAAAATTTTCAAAAAATTAAGTATCCGATTCAAGATATCGAGTAAAAACCATATTTTCAGATATTAGTACTTTCATAGAATTAAATGAGGTATTACACCCAAAAAGAAAAAAAAAATATCGCAGTATTTTTATTTCTTTTTTTTAATTTAAAGAGAATATTTTGAAAAAATTAATTATCAGATCCAAAAAATTACTATAAACGAGGTTCCTAAAACTAGTACACCCATAGAAATAAATTAGGTAAAAAGAGAAAAAGAAATTGGTGTTTTTTATATTTTTTTGTGATAAAAATTTTTGGGAAAAAATGTTCAAAAACTTAATTATTAGATTCGAGATATCGAGTAAAAACCATTATTTCAAATATAAGTACTTTCATAGAAATAAATGAGTAGTTTAAGATTTTTTGATAAAAAAAATTTTTGAAAAAAAAATTAGGTCTTAATACCATAATGGTTGCAATAACGTGTGAATTATCGCCGTTTACATATACGTACATACTATCGATCAAAAAAAGATGTGGACCTCTCGTATTTTTGAAATATTTTCCAGAAAATTGGTCCCAGAATGTTCGGGTAAAAAAAAATCTGTTGAAAAATTATCCTTCGATCTATGTAAAAATTTTTATGATTGTAACTTTATTAGGAGGGGAGGGACAGCAATAAATGCATCAAAAAAGTAAGAAAAATATTTTTTATTCTTTAGGCCGTTTTTAAACGTTTAATTGGTGCTAAAAATTATTTAAATTAACCAAATTTTAACTGCAGGTTCTTTAACCCTTTAACTTCGGGGGAGCCTTGCAATTTTCAAAAAATATTAACAAATAAATTGTTAATAACAATTTAAGCTAAAACCGCTTCTGCTTATCGTAGAAACGTAAATCTTTTTTTAAATGACAGGTAATCATGCCTGGATTACAGTTTTAGAATTTGGTCAACGTCAGAATATTGATTTGATAACAGTATCCAAAAAACGAGTGAATTTTTATGAATAAAATGCTAATAAATAAGCCCCATTGTTCTTTAATAACCTGATGAATAAAAAAGTTTATGACCTAAACACCTGCCAATATCTTTATAAATTAAGACCTCAATTAGACAAGAAAACTCTAAAAAGGTCATATATGCCTTAAATCTTGCTTAAAAAGAAGTTTTCCCTCGGTTTTTCCTGACGATGTTGCAGGTTCCATATCTGTTTCGCTTACCCTAATTCGCAAAAAAACTCAAGGATATCTACGGGTGCTTAGATCATAATTTTTTTTATTCTTCAAGATATTAATGGACAATGGGGCTTATTTATTAGCATTCTATTCATAAAAATTCACTCGTTTTTTGTATACTGTTATCAAACCAATATTCTGACATTGAACAAATTCTAAAATTGTAATCCAGGCATGATTATCTGTCATTTAAAAAAAGATTTACGTTTCTACGATAAGCAGAAGCGGTTTTAGCTTAAATTGTTATAAACAATTTATTTGTTAATATTTTTTGAAAATTGCAACGCTCCCCTGAAGTTAAAAGGTTAAAGAACCTGCAGTTAAAATTTGGTTGATTTAAGGACGCTCTGTCCATCACTTGGTGTTTTTTGCGCAACATATTTGTAACTAAAATATTTTAGCCATATATTTATTCATAATAATTTTTTAATGAAAGAATCAATACTTTTCAGTATTTAGTACAAGAATATTAAAAAAAAATTAAAAATGTTTATTTGTTTAAACAAATACGAGCTGTTAAATTTTTGAAATTTTTGGGTAATAAAAGCCTGAGTTCCCAGATCTGGGCTACTTGGATCAAAATTCTGCTTGGCTCATATTGAAGATCATTCAATTCTAGGTGGAGGTATCGTGGGAAATTTTTCGCTAAACCTTTTCAGTAATGAGTTATACCTATTTGTTTATAAATTGTAGAGCATTTTTAACTTTTTTTTTATAAACAATTAGCTGTAAATCATTACTGAAGAGGTTTAGCAAAAAATTTCCCACGATACCTCCATCTAGAATTGAATGATCTTCAATATGAGCCAAGCAGAATTTTGATCCAAGTAGCCCAGATCTGGGAACTCAGGCTTTTATTACCCAAAAATTTCAAAAATTTAACAGCTCGTATTTGTTTAAACAAATAAACAATTTTAATTTTTTTTTTATATTCTTGTACTAAATACTGAAAAGTATTGATTCTTTCATTAAAAACTTATTATAAATAAATATATGGTTCAAATATTTTAGTTACAAATATACTTCGCAAAAAACACCCAGAGTAATGCTCTAATTTCAGGTATAAAAACGACCTAAAAAATAAAATTTTTTTTTCTTACTTTTTTAATGCATTTATTGCTGCACCTCCCCTCCTAATAAAATTACAATCATAAAAATTTTTACAGAGATCGAAGGATAATTTTTCAACAGATTTTTTTTCACCCGAACATTCTGGGACCATTTTTCTGGAAAATATTTCAAAAATACGAGAGGTCCACATCTTTTTTTTATCGATATTACGTACATACATGCATACATATATGTCGCAGTGTTATAGAATAGTTTTTATTATAGGCCATAATAGGCTACAATAGGCTATAATCCGTATTATAGCCTATAATACAAACTATTCTATAACACTGCGACATACCATATATATATACATGCACACTAGAGTGTGTCTTATTTTCTTTTTTTCAAAATTTTTTTGCTCCCCCCATTTTTTTCGGATGTTTTGGTTATAAAAACCCCCCAGCTCTAAGGATTTTGAGCGCTATAGTCAATTAACCCACTGGTAATTTTTGACCTGAAATGACCAATTTTGAAATTTGTTTAAATTGCTGCGAAAATTGTTATTTTTGACGAAATTGAATTTTATAGACCTTAAAAATTTTCTAAAAGCTTCAAGCTTCCAAAAAATGTTTACTCGTCTCTTTTCTTTAAATATTTTTTAAGATATCGCTTTTCAAAGATAATGATAAATATTGATAAGAACGATTAAAAACGGTTAAATTTAATTTCTACGGTTAAATGCGATAACCTTTTTAACCGTTTTGAATCGTATTGTTCTGTGAGGGAAGGACTTTCACTTATGAATGTCAAAATAATATTATTATTGTATAATACTATTATTATAAGAATACAACTTTTACTACTTTATAATTTAAGAGGAACAAAATAAATATTGTAAATATAAATTGTACCTAATTTATTTCTATAGGAGTACTAGTTTTAGAAACCAGGCTTATAGTAATTTTTTGGATCTGTTACTTAATTTTTTCAAAATATTTTTCTCAAAATTAAAAAAATAAATAAATAAAAAAAACTGCAAGCGTTTTTCTTATTTTATTCTATACTTTAAAATTTTTTTATTCGTGCGAAATAAAATTTAAAACCATTCTGTACCTTACAAAATGTGTTTCTGAAGTTTAATTTTTCACTCTCGAGCATGAAAGTACACACACAAAGGTTTGAGTGTACTTTAACACTCGAGAGTGAAAAATTTAACTTCATAGATACATGGTTTTAAACTTTATTTCGTACGAATAAAATAATTTAAAAGTAGAGTAAAAGGAAAAGAACCTCAACAATGCGGTTTTTAACCTGAAAAAAAAACGGCTCCAGGGATTATTTTGATTTTTACACATTCAAAAAATATTTCAAATTTTTTTTAGTATTTAACGTTATCAGTAACTCGCACTTTGATTTAAAATCGTTAAAGCCCTGGAAAGCTCATGCCGAACATATTAAGATGTATAGTATATGAAGTCATTCTAAGAAAAATGTTTTTTCGGTTTTTAACCGCAAAGATTGCATATATTTTTAGTAAATGATATCAAATTTTATTATATTTATATTTGATTTTTGAAGAGGTGTAACGCGTGTAGACAAGACGTAACAAATTTAAATTTATTTGTTTTATTTATAATTGTCCTATTGGTCAATAGATTTAATCCAGGCAAGTAGCCAGCAAATGGGCTAAAAGCCTTTTTTGAATGTATTTTTTTTAAAAGTGGGGAGAAATACAGTTTGAAAGGGAAAAATTTACATCCTTTACTTATTTTCTCATTGGTTAGTGAACCGTAATAACTACTAATAATTTGTCAGCGTTTTTTAATTGTACACTGAAAAAAAATTGCAAATGACTTGAAACGTAAAGAAAATTTTCTTTTTCAAAAAATTTCTCAAATCTCATCATACTGACATACGCATATCCCAAGTAATCGGGAATTTTTTTTTTTTAATTTCAGTCATTTGCAATCGTTTGACGAAATAAAAAATTCCAATAGCTACAAGCGGAATTTTTTTTCAGTGTAAGCATGAGTAAAATAATCTCAGACGATTCTTTAATGCAGTATTTAAAAGTAAAAACTTAATTGTAATTCAAAAGTAAATTTTACATAGAGAGATTACGTTTGAAACACGAAAGGTGATTTTTAAAATTTTCTTTTTCATAGTGTTTTCATTAATATAAAATGGATGAATCTTATTCTTCAACCGATATTGATTATGAATTATCATCTGATGAAAATGTTAATTCTGAGGATGACTATTCTACTACTTCTGTCGAAGATGATATTTCATTAAATTCAAATTTATCACCCCATGGATCGTTAGATTTAAATTCTGATTTGGAAGTAAATGAAGATGAAGAGGTAAACACAAATATATAGTTGGTTTTTAAGGATAAAAAAACTTAAAATATTTGGAATTAATTTTGTAACTGAAATAAAAAATTATTCTTTTTAAATATATATTTTACATTTATATTACAATTTTACCAAATAAAAAAAGAAACTTTTAGTAATAGGTCAAATTTTGTATTTTTATTTTTAGCATTTTAATACATTTTAGGCCCTTGTCCATAAATAAAGAATGCCCCAAATCGCAGTTTTCTCGGCTTCGCCTCGGAAGGTAATTTACGTGCGATTTGGGCCATTATTTACTTTTCTGGACACGAGCCGTAAATATACTGTTAATGTTTCTATACTTATTTTCGTTAAAAGTTTTGAAAAATATAATAAATATTAAATATTTGCAAATCTTAAAAACTGTAATAGTATAAATATCTATGTAATCGATATTCGATAATTAATTAATAGATACACTGAAAAAAAAATCCGCTTGCGGCAAGCGGAATTTTTATTCAGTGTAGAATTAAATGAAGTATGTATGAAATGGATGGTCGGGTCTTCAAAACTGCACGTTTTTCAAGTGTTTTTTTCAGAAAATACTACCAAAAATGAGTCACCAGCCCCATTTTTAGCCTCCCAGAGCGAAATCTCGATTTATAGCAGCCATTTTCTTCTTTAAACTTTTATAAAAAAAGTAAGAAAAATGAGGGATAATTTAATTTATTTTTTCTGTACAAACTCTCATTGACATGAAAAATTTTTTCCTCTTAGATCCGGATAAGAAATTACCCTGGCTATACAATTCCGGGCTCAAAAAATTTTTTGAATAGCGCATGTGCGAGAAATCACTAAAATAGGTTGTTTTTTTTTTCAAAAGTCGATTTCTCAAATGCCTATAGTAATAAAAAATCTTCTAACAGGCTTAAATTTTTTCTTGAACTTCGATGAAAATTTCGATGGGACATTGCTTTTTGAGAGCTCTAGATAAAAAAATAGCAGCTTTGAAAAGTTCATTTTTTACCAATTACGAATTTTCTACCAAGTAACGTGACCAATTCAAAATCTCACCAAAAATTTATATTCCCCGGAAATTTGACATAAGGATATATCTTTTTATGTTTTTTAAGAGCTTTTATGTTAGAACAGCAAAATCATAAAGAATTTTCTGATTAATTTTTATTAATTTAGAATAATTTAAAAAATAAAAAAACTCCTTAAAAAATGAGATATTTTAATCTTTCAATTTAAAATTTGGCTGCTTTAACATAAACGCTCTTAAAAACGTGAAAAGATATATCCTTATGTAAAATTGTCTGTCGAGTCCAAATTTGTATAAAATGAACTTTTGAAAGCTGTTATTTTTTAATCTAGAGCTCCTAAAAAGCTATGTCCAATAAAATTTTTTTTTCACCAATAAATTTCAAAAACAAATTTAAGCCTGGTTAGAAGATTTTTCACTAATAGACATTTGAGAAATCGGCTTTTGGAAAAAAGCCTATATTAGAGATTTCTCCACGCATATAAAAAATTAGTAAATATAACCAAAATAACGATTTTGTTTACTAAGTTCAGTGTGGTAAAAAGTCACTATAAATTTTTAGTAAAAATTACTAATAAAATTTGTTTATAAAAGTAAAACCTCAATTTTTTTAGTAAAATTTTCTAATTTTTTGGTTATATTTACCAACATTTATTAATTTGTGTTTACTAAATTCGTTGAGGTTAATTTTACTATTCTTTTTTTGTGTGTCTTGCATGCGCTACTCAAAAAAAATTTTTGACCCCGGAATTGGATAGCCAGGGAAATTTCTGATACGGATCTAAGAGAGTTTTTAACAGAAAAAATAAGAAAAATTATCCTTTATTTTTCTTACTTTTTTTATAAAAGTCCAAAACAAGAAAATGGCTGCCAAAAATCGAGATTTCACTTTGGGAGGCTAAAAATGGGGCTGGTGACTTATTTTTGATAGTATTTTTGGAGAAAAAAAACACTTTCGGGCAGTTTTGAATACCCGACTATACTTTTTATACACATTTCATTTAAATCTACCCTAAGATAAAATCGGATATCTTTGTCAGATACATTCAATTTGACGATTAAATTGAAAACTATCTAATACAAAATAATACTCTCGGTTTCAGCTGCTAGAGGAATTTGGACAAGATATTTCAGAAAACATATCTACCATTGGGTCAACCAGAAGTGTAAGTTATAGCAATCAATAACAAATTAGATATGAAACATATTTTAATTATATTTTTATTTCTACTGTATCATGTTAAATTTATAAATAAATAATTATTGTTAATAAAAAATTTAAAATTTATAATTTTTTTTATTGCTTACAGTAATAAATTTTATTTTTAATTTAATATCTTTTAGAGCTCTCCATATTCACAGCTGAATAGTGACAGTGAAATAAGTTATGCAAGCATTAACTCATCAGAGAGAGAAATTGAATCGATAATTGACACTTCAGATAGTGAAAATTTTTTTGAAAATGAGGATAATTTTGACGAACTGCAGGAAAATGTAGAAAACGAAGAATTTTTCCCTGCATTAAATACTTTGTTAAATAGCCCAGGTTTTCTTGATGAACCCATGAATGTCTTAGTAACTTCAACAAAAGCAGAAGTTTTATTATCATATATAGCTGCTAATATTCAACATAATGAATCCCAATCATCGGTAGCAGATCATTTAAAAGCATTTAATTTATCAAACAATTATGCAGACAAACTACCTGACTCTAGGTACTTGCTTGATAAAATTTTTAATTCAGAAATAATGTTAACGTACCACGCATATTGTCCACGTTGTGAATTATATATTAAAACTTTTGATAGAAAAGACAAATTTATTTTTTGCAATATCTGTGAAGAAAATGTTGAATTGAATAATTTTGAAAATTTTTTCATAACTGTAAATATAGGACAACAAGTGAAACAATTATTAGAACTAAATAGTGAGTATTACAATTACGTAGTTAATGAAAGGCAACACAATCCCAATGAAATAAAAGATATATATGATGGAAAAAAATATCGCAATTTTATACATTCTTTGCCCCCTGAGAAGCGAAATTCTTATGCTTCTTTGATGTTAAATTCAGATGGATCTCCAGTCTACAAAAGTTCTAAGGCATCATTGTGGCCTGTACAAATGATGGTGAATGAAATTCCTTTTAAAGAAAGAGCGTCTAATACAGTCGTGGCAGGAATTTGGTTTGGTAAAGAAAAGCCTAATATGAATATCTTTCTAAAACCAATTGTAAATGAAATCCAAAGACTCTCTTTTACAGGTATTTCATGTATGATACGAGGAAGAATGAAAGAAATATTCATATATTGCATATGCTGTTGTGTTGATTCACCTGCTCGTTGCAGCATTCAATATTTGATCCAGTATAATGGTCATTATGGATGTAGTTGGTGTTTGCACCCTGGAATCCCAGTAATGCACAAAGTTAAAGAAGTCATAAAATATCCATTACTAGATTATATACCAGCTTTAAGAAGAGAAAGGGATAGTTTAAATCATATTCGTGATAGGAGTCATGGTTTTCAAAGACCATCAGTTTTACTTAATTTAGAAGATTTCAATATAATCGATGGATTCTTTTCAGATAGTATGCACGCTATTGACATGGGTATCGTAAAAAAATTTACAACCAAGTGGTTTACTGAAAAAACTAAACCTTGGTCGATACCACCTCGATTCATTCGAGTTATAGAAAAAAAAATGGCTTCTATTAAAGTTCCAATTAAGATTTCACGTTTATGTCGGTCCTCAAAAGATTTTTCTTTTTACAATTCCAGAGAGTATCAAAATTGGGCTCTTTATTATAGTATACCTATGTTAAAAATTGTCCCAAATTTCAAAAAATTTTTAGATCATTGGAAATTGTTTGTAGAAGCATATCATATTTTGTTACAGGAAAATATAAAGTTATCAGATATAGACAGAGCAGACAAATTGTTAAAAAGATTTGTGGCTCTCACAGAAAGATTATACGGAAAAGACAGTATGACTTATAATATTCACCAACTGCTTCATGTAGCTGATAGCGTAAGGAATTGGGGTCCGTTATGGACACATTTTGGATACCCATTCGAATCTGGAAATGGAAGATTACTAAGATCAATAAAATCACCAAGAGGTGTTATTCATCAAATTGTTAGATTCATTAATACAAAACAAGCTTATCTAATTTTAAAAAACAGAGTATCTTTAAGAAGACGTTCAGCATTATTTCAATTTATTGAAACACTTTCGTCAAAAAGAACATTGGCTACTGAACAAATTACTAATATTCTATATTTTGGAAAATCAAAGCTTACAAAAGAGCGAATACGAAATGAATATGATCTATCGAACGAAAGTAAATATTTTTTAAAAGTAGTAAAAAATTTCTCTGTTTTTGATAGTAACAAAATAAAGAACCCTAGATCGGATAATTCATTTGCTCTTACAAATGAAGGGGTGTTCATAAATATTCATAAATTTATAATTGATTATGCAACAAATAGTGAAATAACTTTATGCCAGAAAATAAATACTGAAAATTTTCCTGGTTTAAATTATTTGAAAAAAGTAATTGATGTAGATGAAGAGTTATCGATAGTTAATACTACAAATATTATAAAAAATTGTGTCTACATGAAAGTTGGTCATCAAAAATATATTTCCATTGTACCAAACTTTCATAGTTATTAATTGCAATAATTATGTTCATAACTTCCTACAGTTTATAAATATTATTATTTTCGAATTCACTTCTCTAGTTATTACAGCTAAAGATTAGTTTTCTTGTCTATAAGATAAACAACCATGCAAAGAGTGACCTTAAAACAACAATAAAAACATAAATTTTTATTAATAATCGCAAATAAAATCATTTATTTACAATTACTTAATCACATAATCTAACATTCTGCTATACTGATAATTACGTTAAAACTTATAAAAAAAATAATTTTAATGATTTATTTGATTAATTATTAACTTGAAATTAAAAAATAAATATTTTTCCGTGATAAAATTAGGAAAATAGGAAAATTTAATTAAATTAGTTTAAATTTTAGCGCTAAAAAGCATAAGAAGTAGGAAGATAAGAAGCCCATCTAAATTCATCCTAAGATTTCTTATTTATTAACTTATTTATTAAAGTTTGTGACTTATTGTTTGCCTACTCTGCTATTTGTTCTTCTGGTACAAATGATAACCAGTTTCATTTTGATATGAGATCTCAAGCATATGATCTGAGATATTCGAGACCACTTCGCGAGTCTCAGTCAAGATCAAACTTGCTTTTCTACTCACCATTGAATCGTATACGTAGAAGTTGGAATTTAGACCCGGAACTCCAAATTTCCTTAACTAGTCTGGACCAAACCCAATTCAGGAATTTTGTGAGGTCTAAATACCTTAAAAACTATGAATAGCTCTCTTTCATTTCATTTTCATTCTTATTATAATTATTTCATTATGATTCATTTTATTTGCTATTTTTAATCAATTCCATTTAACCTGCTGAACCTCTTTGTTTAGTAAAATAAATATATTTTTATTATAAAATGTAATTTTATATATTTAAATGATTGTTATGTTACTAGTCATATTTTATTATATATATATCAAAAAATTTTTTATTAGTTAACATAAATAATTTTGTAAATTTACTGTATCAAGGGTAGAAATACCTGTTAATTTTTGAAATAAAGAAATTAAAGCAAAATATTTTAATTAACATTTTCCAATCCCTATAAATTCACGCTGTAAAAAAAAATTTGATTTAAAATTCATATTTACCGGACGGTAGCTTATAATAATGTAAATGGTATAATATTTATTAATTTTTACAATTAAATGTTTAAAATTTATATTATTTTGAATTTATAAAATCAAACTTAAAAGTACTGAATATATTTGTTTTTAAAAAAATTATTTTTTTTTTATTTTTCTTGGATCTTGAAAAGTTTTCTTATTTTCACTATTAAATTTAGAATATTTTGGAATAAATTCTTTTTAAATTTGATAAAAAATGAGGTCGTATGTTGTAGGGCAAAATTTCAAATACTCAAAAATTTAAACAGTGTACCTAAATTTTAATTTTATATTCAATATTTAATATTAATATTATATTTAAATCATACCCAGTCATCATTACATAGTATTAAAAGTTTTTTAAAAAATTCTACGATATCTAATTAACTGCTTGTTTTTAATACTTATAATTTTTGCAATTCATAAGGTTAGATTAGGTTGGATTTAATTTTTCATTTTTTTTTCGTTTACGTTAAATTTAACGTTAAATTTAACGTTAAGTTTAATGTTAAGTTTACGTTAACTCAATGGCAAATAAATGTAGAATTTAACGTTAAATTTTAACGTTAAATTTAACGTTAAATTTAACGTAACTATTTGCACCAGGGAATACATTTTAAAAAAATTACTTTCATTTTTTTTTTTAAATTAAAAGTTATACAGTTCATTGAACTGTCTCTCTACAAAAGTGTAGTAAAAGTGTATTTCCTTTCGCATTATTTAAAAAAATTATTTATAATAAATTAAACAAGTATTTTGAAAAATTGTTTTTTTACAGTATAAATAAATTTAAGTGTAATTCAAAAAAAAAAAATAGGTATATCTAATATGTAATCGATGATCATCGTAAAAATAGCCTTTTAATAGGCTATTTTTACGATGATCGATGATTGTTTTAATGAGTGTGTGTGCGTGTAAAATATTATTTAATAGTAAAAAAAAAAATCACGTAATTTAATTAGAGCATGCTACATATAAAATTTACAACTTGTTTTTTTTTTTATGATGTAACAAAAAATATTCATGTAAAGAGATCGAATTTAAATAAAATTTTAATATTTTTGATGATTTTTAATTAATACCTATTTTTTACTATAAAAAATATTTTAATGAATGAAGTAGTTTTTAATTCATAAAAAAATATATATATATATATATATATATATATTTTACGTATAACAGGTGTTTCGTATATAGTGCAAAAATACGTAAGAAGTTTTTTTTTTTTTAAATCAATAAAATATGACGTTGAATTTTAATTATGATGTCATATTTTATTTAAATCAATTTTAATCTAATAAAGAAATTATAAATTAATTAAAATATACGGTGAGTATAAATTTAAAAAAAATTATTATTTATAAACATGCACGAGTAAGTTATAATGACCTATTTTGATAAAAAAAGTATCAAGGATTTTTTTTTAAAATGTGCAGTAACTATGTAAATAAATTTTAAAATTGAAATTTTTTTGAAATTTTTGTTATATGTGAGGAGTTCCATGTCAATTGGATTTAAATTGGCTAAAAATGTTTTGGTTTTTAAATAAGAAAATTTTGGGTCAATTTAAAAAAAATGACTGCTAAAACAAGGGAATAAATTCACAGTTTCGGAATAAAATAATTTGCATTGATTTTGAGTTCCCATATTAATCAGAATTCTGTTTTATGCTCAAAATAAAGTCGTCATGGAATACGTCATATATAAAAATGTAATACATTGATTTTCAATAGTACTTTAATCGATTAATTGATTTATTCTATAATTAAATGTAAATTAAAAATATGTAATTTAATTATATAGTTAAAATTATTTTTAGAAAATAAGATTTTTCAAGTTATTGTAAAAATGATAAATAAAAAGCAGTCGATAATTATTTTTCATAAAATTTTAATAAAACCTTGTGTCATTTGCTTTTTCTTTTTTTTATAAATTTTCTATATTATAAAATAATATTCGATTTATCACAAGTTTCCGTATAAAAAATTTAATAATTAAATTATAACGAATACAATTATAAATATATGACATAAGTATACAATATTATGCATTTTTTTGTATTATATATACCTATATAAATTTTTTTTATGTATAATAATTTACAATTTATTGCTTTATACAAATTGAGTTAAATTTATATATATCTCACTTGGGTATACATATTATATATAAAATTTCATATACATAAATCACTAAAAAATCTTTATACATCTATGTTTCTACCATAAAAAAAGTTATTTTAAAAGTTTTTGCACTTGATTTTCACTTCTCACTAATTTACAATTATTTATAGTCTTTTTAAAAAAAATGTTTTTATTTATTTTTCATTAATATTGTGCGTCTAGATACTCTTCCACAAGAAATTCCCATAATAAAAATAATACCTATAACTGTAAAACTCAAAATTAGGAAATATCTTCTGGATGGTGATCGATTAACTGAGTCGTATAAGTCTTCAAAAGAGTTCAATGGTAATTGCTTAAAAATAAATGAAAAAAAAATTAATTTAAAAATTAATTTTAAAAAATTTTTATAAATTATTTAATATTTACTTTGGCAGCATTTTTAAACATTTCGAGTCTTTGCGTTAACTTTGTATAACAGTCTATTTGTAAAGATTTTTTACCATCTTTTAATATGTTTTGCAGGCACGTTATATCTAAAATAATAGAACAATCAATTTATAATGCTTTATTAAAGTATGCTTTTTTAAATTCTTACGTCTTCCAGCTCCTTGTGGAACATCGCTGCAGTATCTGCTAAGATCAACAGCACAAGATTTTTGTAAAAGCGGATCAACATTAATATCAGCTTTTGCTTCTTCAATTAAATCAACAATTTGCATTCGGCATTCTTCTCTCATATCTTTATTACCAGCATTAAATTGATTTTTTAGGCATTCTTCTACTTTACCAGGAGAATTATTTTCATCAAATTGACAAATAGTTTCAATCTATAATTTGATAAAAATTCTTTGTTACCTGACATAATTCAAATAAAAAATTAATAAATTACCTCATAAGAGCATAAATTAGCTAACAGTGGATTTAAATGATAATTTAAAGCTGCTTCTCTTAAAATATTAACCATTTGTTGTTCACATTTTGACGTTAATTTTGATTCACGAAATTTAATTTTCAAACATTTAATCACTTTTCCTTCCAATTCTTTATCATTAGGTTGATGATTTAAGACCTTAAAATAAAAGTAGTATTAATCCTTATTTTTTTATTTTAAAATTATGATTATTTATTGAAAAACTTACTTCTCTGCAATGGCTATGCATATCTGAAGCACAAGAGGCTTGTAAAGCAACATTGAATCTATAATCTGTATTTTGTTCGATCATACGTTTAATAATCAAACTTTTACATTTATTATCACTAAAAGAAAAATCATCTTTATGAGTTTTCAAGCAGTCTAAAGCTTTTGTTTTATCAACATCATGACAAAATTGTCGAATCATAGAATGGCAGACATTTAAAAGAGCGTAGTCAATGGAACTGTCTTGAAATTCTTGTTTCCTTACTTTAAATAATTGTGCATGGCATTCTGTTCCCAAGTGTTTTTTTTTTAATGCCAAACATTCTAGAACTTGAGCATTTCCAGGAGTATAATCACCACAATATTTTTTTATGTCAGTTGAACATGCTTGATATAAATTTTGATCAAATTTTACATTTTCTTTTTGTTGATATAATTGAGCTTTTAGTTGAGTTCTACAATCTCTTGATATTCTGTGTTGTGAATATTTCATTATGTCTTCTTGATAAATATCGCTTAAGCAAACAATCACTTGTCCTTTTGTTTTAGCTCTGCAAAAAAATTTATTTATTATTTCACCTAATAAAATGAAAATAAATAATACATTTACATACTCAGGGCAATATCTCATAACATAAGGTCTGCAAGCTTCTTTAAATTTAAAAGTAAAACGATAATTCTTGAGTGATATTAACTGAAAATGCGTTATTGCTGCTTTACATTTATTGTCAGTGCGAGAATCCAATTCAAATTTATGTTCAATTAAACATTCCATCATGTCACCTTCATCCTTACCATATTTTAAAATGTCCTAAACAAGAAATATGCATTTAATACTTTTTAAAAAAAATGTTTAAAATTAAATTTTATTTAAAAATATTACTTCGCAATATTTTTCCATGATATGATGGCATGCTGATATAATTACAGGATTTAATTCTATTCTTTCAGCTTGTTCTTCTGTTAAATTACCTACAGCTATCTTACACTGGGGAGTTTCCAAGCTAAAAAAGTAAAACAAAAATTATGTTATCATTTCAAAGTAATTAATTTTTAGACAAAAAAAATCATAAATTAATTTTAACCTATCTAGATTATCTTGCAGACATAATATTTCTTGTCCTTTTCCAGTTTTGTCAAAGCAAAACGATGCCAAATCGTTCAAACAAACTTCTTCAATTTCTGGCTGCAAATCTACATTTATTGCTCTTTGTCTCATTACTCGTCTTATTTCATCCAAACATGTTTTTTTTAACTAAAAAACAATTATTTAATAAAAAACAAAATTATTAAATTTTTTCTAGGAAATTAATACTAACTGTCATATTTTTTTGTGGATGATATGCATATCTATATAAACAAGGAAGTACAAGAGGCCCTCTTTCTGGATCCATTGAGGTACCATCATTAGCCCAAACATTTTTAGCATGACAAAAATGAATTGCATCAGCTCTACAAGCTCTGTATAATTGCGGATCTAATTTATAATCACGAGATATAAAATATTGGATTTGTACAAGGGATTTTTCACAAGTTTCTGTCATACGATCAGTTCCTAATTTATCCATTAAACATGATATAATTCTTGCATCGCCACCACGGATCTGTAAAAATATTTTAGATTTATTAGTTAAGTTTATTATGAACTAAGTATACTATGCTCATTATTACTTACATCTCTACAAGCAACATCAACAACTGATTGGCAAGATTCTCTTAAAACTGGATCAATTCTCCAATCTTCACCAGCATCAGTTTCTCTGATTAAGTTTTCAAGCTGTAGGATATATATTCTTTTAAATTAATGATTCTTAAAATTAATATAACTGAAGCAAAGTTAACTAGCATTATAAAATAGATGAATTTAGAATATTTATTGACAAAAAAAAATATCTATGAGATTAAAAAATAACGTGAAATAAATTTTTATATTTTTATATCAGAAGACAAATATAAAGTCCATTAAATTTTTTTTTTTTTTTAGAAAATTTTTTGAATTTGCTTCTAAATAATTAAATACAACAAACAAATTTACCGCTCTTTGACAGACAGGAGAAATTCTAGATTTTTTCTTCCTTGATCTTGTATGTTCCATTAAACAATGAATAGTAACTCCTCCAACTTCTAAATTATTGCAAAAAGCCTTTATGTCATTTGCACAACCACTAACAATTTCTGGTGATAATCTATAATCTTCCATAAGAATTTTTCTATGATCAAACATCTCAACTTGACAATCAACTGAAACTTTACTGCCATTTTTAACAACTGATTCTAGACAAAGTAAAATTTGAGCTAATCTAATTTCTTTATCTTCTGAAACTGATTTTCTGCAATGATAATTTTTTATATCTTCTTTACAAGCTCTCGATAATCCTTTACTAACTTTATAATCATAAGCTATTAATTTTTCTCTTCTTAGCAATTGATCTTGACATTCTTTAGTCATTAATTTATTATTTTTATGTTGTATCAAACATTTGTAAACTTGACCACTACCAGGGCGAATACTTGAACAAAATCTGACGTGATCTTGTAAACAAGCTAAATATAATTGTCTATCCAGCTTAAAATTATCTGCTTGTATTTCAGAAACATGTAAAATTTGTTTTTTACAAGAAGATTCTAAATTTTCTACATATTGTTGTAAACAAGCCAACATTTGTCCTTGCGTAATATCTTTATAAGGTTGTATTCTACCACACTTATATTTTTCTATATCTGTTGTACAAGATGATACAAAAGGTGCAATAATTTTATAATCGCTAAATGTTATCCATTCCAATCTTTGAATATATTCAACGCATTTTGAATTTGTAACTGCAGTTCTATTTTCAATCAAACAACTTAAATAAGATCCTGGAGAATTTTTTGGACAAGATAATGCTTCTAATTCCTTTCCACATGCTTTTTCTGTCAATCTTTGAATATTTTCATTTGATGCAATATTTCTCATATACTTCCATATATCATGCTGACATTGTTCATCAATGCTTGAAACTTCTATGGGCTGAAATTAATATAATAAATTATCATTTGCTTAAGATTTAAGTATTAAATAAGTTATAACTATAATTTTAAGTAGCATCAAATGCTTAATAAAGATAATTAATTAATAAAGTAAAATATAAAAAAAAAAAACAATTTTAAATTTTTACAATAATTATTTAAATATTTACCTTAAAAGTTTGTATACACTCTAAAAAAAAGATCTCATCAATTTCCTTATCGTTGACTCCACAAATTCTTTTAAGTTTACTTTGACATTCAGTAGAAATAACAGAAAATATCGTTTGATCATTAGATAAATCTCTTTTTTTTCTAACTGATTTATCATTATCTGTTAGTGTCCATCTAATATCACTAATTTGTGGTTCATAAGCTTCAATAATTAATTCATTACTTGGCATAAGAGAAGCAAATGTTAACTCCAAAATATAAAAAACAGTAAATAAATATAAGCCGGTAAAAAGGTTATTTTGATAAAACATTTTTGATTACTTATTATAAAATTTTTGTTTATTGATAATTTTTAGTTTTTATTATAAAGTTAAAAATTTGTTTTATTAACTATTTACATTTATATATTTTCGGAGTCATTAGAGCAAAAAAAGAGTAAATCTAGGAAATATGCGTCGTCGAACAAAAGCACACACAAAACTCTGTTTCGGAATCATCAAAGATATTATAGTACTTAGTTTCTTATATATTTTTTATAATAAATGATAATTTGGAAAAAGGAATATATTATTGTTATCGTTTTATATTATGTACACGTACTCTTTTAACTTTGCGCTTTCATACAAGAAGATTCACTTTTGTATTTGTGTGCATAACTATACACAAATACCTGCATATTCCATCGTGTAAAAAGAGCTTCTTAGAGATCAGTGCAATTTTGCAAATAGCGAATAAACCTACCTAACCCAGTAGGACAGGTATTTCCTGCTGTTAAGTACGTTCATTATACACTATAGTATTCTTCATACCTGTTTTGAATATTTAATTTAATGGCACAGGAATAACGATAATTAAAATTTTTTATAATCAAATTTTTCATATTGATGTATTAACAAACGTAATTAAAGTTAGTTCTCAGCACTGATTAAGCTGATTATATTTAAAATAGGTATTTTTTGCTTAAATTATTAATAGAAAAAGCATTTTTTAAAGAAAGAAAACAGTTTATACATTATTTTAAGTATTAGTATTATTTTTTAAATTAAATTAAAAAAAAAATAATAATTCAAATTTTGCATCAAAAGTTTTTTGCCACTTTTTGTAACTGTTATACCATCTTATGATAACTCAAAAAATAATAATAATAACAAAAACTTATAAACAGATGTGTTATCAAAAATCGGAGTCGTAAAATTAGTATTTAAAAAACTATGTAAATTACATAAACTAATAAAATTATGTTTAAACTTTATAATTAAAACTATCAATATTTTTAATAAGTACATCAGATAATTAAAAAAAAAAATTTTTTTAAAATAATTTTTATATTCATAATATAAACAACAAAAATTAATTAATTCTATTGATAAATTTTTTTATTTTAAATTGCTCTTAATAGTATTTACAAAAATATAATAACATATAAGTTTTGTAAAAGAAAAAGCAAGAGTACTTATAAAAATGGCATTCTCACGAATTGGATCATCGAGTGAATTGGCAGTTTTATTTTCTAGGACTAATTTTCCTAGTAAGTATATAACTAATAACTATAGCATGTTTTTAACAGTTTTTAAACATCAATTTTTTTATTCATTTTTTATATTATAAATTGATAAAAGTACTGTAAAATATTGCATAAATAGTCATAATTATGAATATTTATGTTTAAGCAAATTTTGATGTTTTTTTTTTTAATAAATTGATTTTAATTTCCAAATAAATGATTTAATTTAAGAAATTTTATCATGTCATTTATACACCAGTTATTTTTATTATTTCAAAAAATTGCAGGTTCACTTAAAACAACAAAAGTTGAAAGTTTACATTCAACCATGCCTCGTCGTTATCCTGCAGCACCTCGTTTACCTTTACCATCAAATTTATCTGAAGTATTTAATTCAGGTATTCCACGTTTTGAATCATCCAGAGAAAGAGATATATTAATTAGAACTAATCTCTACAATGAACAATCACCATCAAATTATGCTTGTAGCAAAGTTTCAAAAGTCTCGGATTCAAGATTAAATATTTATGATTGTTCCGGATCAATAAATTTAAATAGTTCAATGCAAACTAATGTACCATATCCATATAAATCTACTACAAGATCAACATATTTGAATATGCCTGGTGGACAATGGGGTAGAAACAATAAATACATTGCTGAGGATTTGCGAAAAACTGTTTATATTTCCCCAATGAATATAAAGAAAGGTTTTTTTAATGGTCAGTCTTAAGTTTATTCTTATTATTTTTTTATAAAATTATTAAATATATATTTTTATATACTCATTTTTATTAATAATAAGCAAAGTTATGGATAAAATTATATATTTTTTTGTTTGTTAAAATATTTATATAGTGTTATACATATTAAAGCTCATATATAATTATAATAATTAATTTGAAAAATAATGCAAAATTTTGTAAAATAATGTAAAGCATTAATTTACAATAAATAAAAATTTAATTTTTTACAAAAGCAATGCATTTTTTTAAATCATTAAATTAATCTTCTCATTTTAAAATTTATTAATTTTTTAATTTTATATAAATTTTCTAAAAACTTAATAAAAAAAAATAATTTATTAATGAGGATAATGATTAAAGAACTAAGTATCTAGTTATCATTTTTAAAATTGCAAAAAAAAAAATATTCATTTGAAGACATGCAAGAATAAAAATTAATAATTATAATTAGCAAGTGCTAGTGAATTTTATAATAGATTTTTAGTAGTTTAAAAAAAAAAAAATTAAAAAATATAATTTATTTAATTAGGTTTAATAACTAACAATACTTCATCAAGAAATTACTCGACAACAAATAATGCAGAAAACAAAATATCAGGGAAAGAAAAAATCACTTCATCAGCATCAACAACATTAATTTCGGCCAGACCGACTCCAGCTGTTTGGTCAAAAAAAGAAAGATTAAAAGTTATTATTAAAGAATATGGAACTACTGTTATTGTTTTTCATATATCCATATCTCTTGTCTCGCTTGGAATTTTTTATACTCTTGTTTCAAGGTCAGTAACTTTTTAAAACATCTTTTTTTTCTTAATAAATATTTAAAATTTTTTGCATTATTCTGATTGACAGTTTAAATTGACGTTAAATTTAATTACTCTTTTATTAAACTTGAAATATTTCTTTCTCAAATTAATGACTTATTAATTATTTTTTAGTGGGGTGGATTTAAAACCATTAATAGATTTATTTGGACCTGATGAATCATTTCATAAAGTACTAAGCCAATCATCAACATTTATTATAGCTTATACAATTCACAAATTACTTGCTCCAGTAAGGCTCTCAATAACTTTAGCAGTAACACCGATTTTAGTTAAATATCTTCGAAGAGTTGGCTTTATCAAAAGACCAAAAAAGCCATCGGTTACATAAAAATACAGTTAATTATTTTGTAAATATTTATAAAATGTACTTATAAGTAAGAAAAAATACACAAAAAATATTATAAAAAATTTGTTATTTTTTATTTTAATAAAGAATATATATATAAAATTATATCATAAGCTTTTTTTGTTTTTTTTTCACAGTAATATTACATATCAAAAAATTTATAAATACATTATTAATAAATTATGTGCGCTATACACAGTAACATAAACTATAGCTCACACATAAATATATAAAATGCTTATATAAAAAATAATAATAAAAAAAACTTAATTATTAAAAAACAATTAAAATTACATACTTTCATAATATAAACAGCAAATTTATAAAAAAGCTCGATAAATTCAAAATTTAAAAGCGTATTAGGACGTTTTTTTGATAATTATTTAAACAATAGTAGTATATATATAAATATATAAAAAACCAATTGCTGTAATTTTTTTTAACATTTATATGCAAAGCATTTATATTTTTTTTTATAATTATTTATAAAATTATTATTATTACAAACATTTATATACAATTTTTATAGCGTCTTAATTATTTATACACATATTTTGTTTGAGTATTACAATATTTTTATATTACAGATACGTTTTTTAAAAAATAAAATATTTACAGAAATTTAGCAACTTTTATTTGTCATGAGTTAGTTTATTTATTTAAACTTAATTAACAATTATACAAAATGTTTTATAGGTTCATTATTTACATTTTCTTCCTAGCGGGTAGAAAACACTTTTTTCGCCTCGCAACGAGATTGAAGAAAACGTGTTTTCACCCCACTGAAAAAGAAAAATTTCGTTTTGTGCATGGGAGCAAAAAAAGAATATCCCAGATCGCAGTTTACCATCCTTGGCTTCACCTTGGATGCTAATTAAAGTGCGATCTGAGCCATTCTTTTTTTGCTCCCTTGGTTAAAAATGTACTATTAAAATTAAGTTTTTAAAATGTAAGTAATTAGCATGTTTTATGAATTAATTTAAAAAAAAAAATAAAGTAATATTTTTTATTAAATATAATTTTAAGTACTTTTTTTGATAAAAATAAAATTGGTAATTTAGATTTTTATAAATTTTTGTGTAAGTCATTTTTTTTTTCATTAAGAGAGATATTCATCTCAGTTTCTTTATTTCTTTTCGAAAGAAAAGGTTAATTTAAAAAAGTTTAAGTTCATTTTAAAGTTTATTTAAAAAAAATGCCTATAAATGTGCAAATTCAATCTTATTTGTTTGCGTACATAGTGATAAGAGTACAAACTCAAGGGGTTGGTGAGTTCATTTTTTTATTACACAAAAGCACTCCCTAAATTAATTTTTTAATTATAGATGCACATATCGTTATGGAAATAAACATCCTTATTTTAATTTTTATTACGTTTCTACTAAATATTAGACAACTCATTGGGAGATAATTTTAAAAACAAAAATAATGTACACTCTTGTATAATTTTTTCAATTACCAACCAACTCAATTTACCTAGATAAATTGGTTAGTCGGAAATTGAAAAAATATTTTTCCTAATGCTTTTATATTAATTTTTATGCTTATAATTTTTACCGAAACGCTGGAGTTATAATGGATCAATATATGGCAAATTTAAACTCAGCTTATATTAAGTATTTGAACACTCGTTCTATAAATCACAATAATTACATTTCTCAACATCAAGTATTAACATTAGAGAGCGTGTCGTTAAGAGTTTCAAAACCAAGTGTATTTAACAGCTCATTAGTTCCGGTTTGGCACAGAGAAGAGAGTGATGGATGTTTATTTATTTACGCACTAGACACAGCCAGACAACGAAAGTATCTATCGCATTTAACTGAATTGTTAGAATCTGTGAATTTTTTATCATTCGCAAGCATTGAAGAGCTAGCCTCATTTGGACCAAGGAAAAATGTTAAGGATCCTGAAATACAGCAAGTATTAGATAATATCTTAGCGACTCACAATCAGTATGACTTTTATAGAGCTCTTTCATTGGACTTACTAACAACATAGGTTGATTATGAAATTGAAACTGATAAAGGTGGAATTCCTAATCCGTTAGAATCGGTTTGTCGTATTTTCTCAATATTATTATGGTATAGATATTTTCCTTCTGTAGCGAGAGACAATTCTGCAAGGTTAATGTATATTTTATTCCAGTCACTTGAGATTTCAGCAAAAGATAGCACCTTCGCTTATACTGAAGCAAATGGATATGCAGTTAGAGATGATGAGATTTTAGATTTACAAGAATTTCCGAAAGAATGGTTCTTAACTGGAACCGTGAAACTTCCATTATTGAATAGAGCACCAGGAAGAAAATTTCCAATTTTTGACGAAATACATAAAATAATTATAGAAGATAAAGGAACTTAAATTGTTACAAGAGATAATGCTTCGATTGAGACTCCAAGAATGTCTAATGTTAGAAAAGTATATCAAACTTATCGGAAAATTAATGCAAATGCGAGGGAATTTGCTAATGATGAAGCAGCGAATATTTTTGCAAGAAAGTTGAGAAGAATAACCTCAGACACACAGCGAGTGTCAGCAGCTCAATGACTGACAGTTCTCAATCCTACAAGACATCTACAAAAGAACTCTTCGACAAAATGCAGAAGCAAATAGCTCCGCTCAGTTGAGCGCATTATTTCCCCGCGCGAGCATCCTGTTGTTCGTGGGGCGAAATGGGTCGCCCACCAAGCTCAGGAGACACCTTCCCTGGGGGAGGTATCAAAGGACTTATTCAGCAAGGTGCTGCTCGTGGCAGCAAACTTATTGAAACGTGGTCTTGGTGGTCTATTATATTGCTTTCGGCATCAACTACGGTCGGAACTACAACCGTGGTGTTTTGGTGGTATTGGAAAACCTCCAAAAACATCAAGGTTAGAGTTTTAGATCATAAGGTCGACATGTGAAGCTGGTCAGTGCTCAAGGACACTTTTGCACAGAAACTGGCTAACCTGGAGGTTACGATGCCGCAAGTTGTAGAAGGCAAGCATGTTCAAAACGCTTATGAGCGCAAGCGTCTTGAACAGGCTTGCTTTGAAATTTTCCGCGAGCAAAGTCTGCGATTTAGAAACGTGGGCGGCAGTTTGCTTCGCGGTGGTGAGTTCCAGGACATCATACATGTGTGTTCTCCCACATTGGACTCCACTGACATAGCGAGAAAAGCCAAGGCGCAGTTTCCATACTTTAGCACTTGTAACAGGATCGGCAGCAAATGTCGTGCTAAAGGGGACTTCCCCGGCGCCTTACTAGTACACTCTGACTATGAAATGGACAGAGATGAGCTCTCGGCCATCGTTCGGGGCCATACCTTTATAGTCACACATCGGTATAGCGTGGCCAAATCCGGCACCCACCGGGAGAGCAGCTTCAAGCGAATTGGCAGCCGCATTGTAGCGAAGATGGTTTAGAATATAATCATCGATTCAATATGTGGGATAACGAAGGGTGCGTGGTTGGCAAAAGTGGTGCCTTTAACTACTGCACAGTGTATAAAACCAGCACCAGTGTCGTTATTTACGCTTTCCCCAATCGTGGGACGTATTGCTCTGATGATCCCCGCAATTCGAAGCGCAGTGACGAAGTACAGATCATCAAACTACCTCAACCAGACAACAATGATCCCACTGAGCGTGAAGTGTGGTTGCTTGGCGCCACGGCACTGTTGTTTAACAGTATCACGCAAGAAGTAATGGAGGTTTCGCTCTCCATCGTTGAGGTAGCTGCGGCAAAAATGGGCCGTGCACACTGGGATAATAAATGGGGATCCACGGTGGACAGTTTCATCATGTCACGCATGGCGGCTGAAAATAAGCCGATCATTGACAGGGTCGGTCTCAACTTGTTAGTGAGAGAGTTGAGCGAGAAGTATATATTGTGTGAGAACCACTTTCCCACCAATTACGACCCCTTAAACAAGAGCTGGTGGACCTATGTCAAATTTGGTTGGCATTATTTAAAACGGTCCATAAGATTCCGCGCCACCTACCGCTGGCGTTGCAATGACATCAACTACATCACGTCCAAGTTCGCTCCTTGGACGTTTAAGAAGGTCAGCGTTCCATGCTATGTGAAGTATGTGAAAGCCACTGGAGCCAACGTGCAAACGTTGCGCCCTGGTGGCGATAGATTTCACGAGGGCGGCCCACCTCCTGATGCCCATGCTGACCTTGGCGTGTAAGATTACTTAAAAATCCTATCCTTCCAAAATACGCCAACTCCGGAATTGCAGCATACAAAAAGGGTGAAAGCACACAACATCAACGAAGTCATATTTTACGCTCCTACCTTTTGTCCCGTCCGGCGTGGTTTGGACGTGAACTTATTAATAATTGAAGATTTCGATAATGATAACATTCTTATTGAAAATAATCTTGTAAAATATATCTCTAATGAAAAATTAGAGGATTTGCCTAATTTCATTGATACACAACTCAAAGATGATAACATTCTTATTGAAAATAATCTTGTAAAATATATCTCTAATGAAAAATTAGAGGATTTGCCTAATTTCATTGATACACAACTCAAAGATGATAACATTCTTATTGAAAATAATCTTGTAAAATATATCTCTAATGAAAAATTAGAGGATTTGCCTAATTTCATTGATACACAACTCAAAGAACGCCACAAACGTAACAAATAAGCGCATAAATGACAAAACATCGCAAAAAGTTTGCTGAAATTAATAATTGAGGATTTCGATAATGATAACATTCTTATTGAAAATAATCTTGTAAAATATATCTCTAATGTAAAATTAGAGGATTTGCCTAATTTCATTGACACACAACTCAAAGACCGCCACAAACGTAACAAATAAGCGCATAAATGACAAAACATCGCAAAAAGTTTGCTGAAATAAATAGCTGCGACGACGACTCCAATAAAATTTATTTATCGCCCGTCATTGCGGAAACTACCAGAGTGAATAACATCGTTAATTTGATCAAAGATCTGGGAACCTAAATGAACGTAGTGCAATTAGATCAAAATTGCGTTAAAAACAGGGAGAATAAAATTTATTTGAAAAAAAGAATGACGACCAGGAAGCGGCTGGCGCAGATCTAAAAATTTAAAAAATTAAAAAAAGCTAAACATCGTGAGAGCCCACTAATTTGCTGGCGACGGTTTCGTTCACGCCATAACAACTACGAATTTAAAAAATTTGTAAAATCTTTGCGCCGATATCAACGGACATTGTAAATTTCACGAATTATTGAAAATGATAGAAGAATTTCTCAATGCACCTTATACAGAACAACAGACACAATTGCATACTACTGACTTCTGACCACTACCCTACAAAGATATAGAGATATCATCAATTCCATTTTGAAAATTGACAACAAGTCAAAAAGAGAAGAGGAAATTGATTTATTTAAAACAGTCTTCCAGTATCGTATAGGCATGTTTCAAAGGTACGGGCCAACTGCGTTTTATAATTTATTAACTAATCAATCGACTTTAAATTCATATGAGATAGATCGTTTGATACAAGAAACGTGGTTAGTATTTTTAAATCTTATTGTTTATCCTAGAAGAATTTTTTTATCTTTAATTCAAAATTATTTTACAGTGGTAGATGAAGAATATCTTTACCTCTTGTCGCGATTTGTTACTTGCAGCTGGAAGCCGGAATCGACGGAAGTTGACCATGATTCTTTATTTGTAACTTTTCCTATGTTTATAAAGTTAAATATAGATGTGGTTTTAAGAGTGACAAAGATAACATCTAATGATGATATATGAAAGCTAGCGTAAGTTACTTTTTGTTAAGTTATTTACATATGTAAATTTTTTGATTATAATAAAAAATTTTTTCAGGTTAAACTTTTATTTCTTCGTAATTCAAGACACCCTGAAATGCTTCAATTTTCCGAAAGTCAATAATAAGTTAAAGAATGTTAATAATTTTATCTCGCTTCTCCAAAATATGATAAGGAGTGAAGTGAAGAATGTAATGAAAGGTCTAGCTAGTGACATTATAAAAGCTTTTATCAATCCTGAAAACCATTAATGAATGAAAAACATTTTTAATATTTAAATAGCAATTATTTTGTACACAAAAATTGTTATAGATGTATAAAATATATTGATATCTTATTGATATTTTTTTAGTAAATTTTGCAGATAGCTTAAAGTTTTATGATAATTTTATTTTTTATTTTTTTATTGTGTTGTAGTACGTAAAACTTTTTTTTTATATAATAAATTTTGTATTCTTATTTTAAATCTTATTTTGTAATCTTATTCATATAAGAATCTTTATGAAAAATGTTTTTTAATTAATAATTGTATGTGAATGAAAAAGTTATATTTTTTATATGAATTCTTATTTAAAAGTATCAAATAATAAAAATTCTTTAAATTAATAAGGATTTAAAAATTTTCTTTCAAATTATTAGTTTTGGTCGGGTTTACCCCATATTTTTGCCAAATGTATACAGCATTTAATCCTTAAGACAACCTTCACAAATATATATTCAATTAATTATATTATTGAGATTGTTAGAGAAATGTATTTTCAACGAGTTGAGATGAAATGGATTCAAAATTGAACAATATAATATCAACGGCATTTATATGACATTACCTTGCTGAAGTACATCATTAATATGGAATAATTCATCTTATTTAAACGGAGCTATCTCCATATTAAAGATCAATACCCGAATCATTTCTTTTAGAAATGGATTTAAAATTGAACAGTATAATATCGACGGCATTTAGACACCATTACCTCACGGAAGTAAATCATTAATATGGAATAACTCATCTTATCTAAATGGAGCTATCTCCATATCAAAGATCAATACCCCAATCGCTTCTGCTAATGAATTATCTAGAATTAGATTATCGCGACGCACACAATATACGAAATCAGACCATGTCAATTCTGTAATTATCAGAACTTGTTCCATACCAGATAATTACATATATTTATGGTCATCATATAGACATAACACTAACGCATCAGACCCAAATTTTGAGATTTATTTGTATTCATCTCTAAGAGCATTTTATGGAATGTGTATTCCAGTCGTTCGAACTAAGAATCCTTGCCTAATCGTTCCGATGTAAATATTAAAAATTGTATATATCATAAAAAATGGCAATATCATTTGTAAGACAATTCCAATCAACTTTTTTACCTCATCAATATAGGTCCATAGAAGAAATTTCAAACCTAGAGACACCTTTAGAACTAGAAAGGAGAAGAGCTTTCGAAATTATACCTAGAGTTTATGTATCTACTGAAAGAAGATTATTAGGAGAAAATAGGAGTGAACCTCACTTGGAAAGAATAAGTAATAATTTCTTCAATGGTCATAACTGTAACAATTCTATAAGAGATACTCCCAGATGGTCATTTATTGCACAACACAGTGAATGTTCTTTTATCACAATGGAATTTACTCAATGGAGTGAAAGACCAACTAATTGGTTAGAAATTGCAAACAATCCTGGAAGGTTCATTTGTCAGAGATTATTAGATATTTTGAAAAATAGCTTACTTAGATATTTAATAATGGGTGGAATCCTGTTTGGACTATATTTTTTATTTTTTAGATAATTGTTTGTTACGTGGCAGAAGAAAAATATTTAAAAAAAAAAAAAGATGATCACTAATTGCTTTTTGTTGCACTAGCATTCTCAATCATGTGCTTATTAGGTAGGGATTTAAATGAAAATCAATGAGATAAATGGTTTTAGAACAGAATGAGATCATTCACTCAACAAATCGTAATTGAAGATGATGGGTTTACATACCTATTTCAACTAGCAGAGGTGCATACTGATTGCAGAAAGTATGCTGAAGATTGGAGAGTTGCTAAATGTGCAGCCTCTCTAAAGGAAAGTGGTCTAATATCAAAATACACTTTCAATTTATATTTGGATAAAGCAAAGAAATTAGGAACACACCATACAAAGTATTATAGTGTAGGCATATCCACAGGGATTAATAAAAGGATAATAGCTGGTGTCCAAGAAGACCCAGCTTTTTCTAATGCATACTCAATCAGTTATGATCCATCTTCGTATTACTTTGATCGAGTTTTGTTAGACTTGCCAATAAAAATTGACAAGCCTATTGCCTTATACACATTAGGTGATTTAAGTGATATACCAACATGGAACCCTGATCTATTCTCAGCCTGGCAACCTAAAGGTAGTGGAGAGATGCTAACATTATTTAAGACAACAGCATCATCCAAGTTGACAGACTTCAACAAAGAAAATTGTGGCGACCTTATGAAATGGGTTAAAGAGAACCTTCATGACAATGTAAAGCACACAGCAATATGGTTTGGACAATTACACTTTTGCAAAAAAATAAAGAGTGGTGTTGTTGAAGTAGTCCTAGCAGATTTAGAGCAGAGACAGGTTGGAGACATGTTAGGAAATGAGGAAATGATATGGGTAGTTAAAGGAGCTATATAGAGCCATGCAGATTATTTTACCAAAAGATGGCTTCTATGTTTTATATACGTAAAGCAGTTTATAACCTAATAAGGACATTAGCCTTTCAAAACATGAACCCTCGATTTAAGCCCTTATTCCACACTGTTTGTATAAATCTCACTTTTTGCGAGATGTCCTACATAGGAACAATATATATCAATACATTTTCAACGTTATAGGCTCAGTATTATCAGTATTTCAGTATTATAGGATAAAACACGTATAATAGGCTATAATACTGAAAATTTTAGTATCATAGGCAAAATGTGAATTTAAAGACTATTGTACTGCGAAATATATAATATCACTCATTTTTAGTTTTTTACTCCTACTATAAGATTTATATTTAATTACTTTCTTTCTCTTACATTACTTTACTGTTTTTTAACTTTATCCTTCAATTAATTTTAGCTATATAAATAATTGATCATTTAAAATAAGATTCATTTAATGATTCTTTCTCTTATCAACTCTAAAACAGTAATAGAACAAAACTTTATAAATTATTTTTTGAGAATTAAATTGTCTTTTTCAAAAAATTAATCCATAAAACATGCCTTTTAATAAACTTATGTAAATAATGCTTACCTAAGAGAAAAATAATTCTAAAAATTAACAATATTTTTATAAAAAAATATATTATATATATAAAAAAAAAACTTAAAATTATCTAAAAATTATTTTGATTTTTTAATAAGTACTTCAATTTTTATGAAGCCTCAAAAAAATTTGTTCGCTTTAAAAATAAAATTAAAAAAATGCATAACATAATTATGCAATAAAAAAGTCTTTAAAATTATCTTGGCAGTGTAATGTCATTACACTTAGAATTTTAGTAGCTTTGTTTAATATTATACAGGCACAAATATTTTAAACTTAATGCAAAAAAAAACTGCATATATATAAATATTGCAGTTCCTTTTGTTTTTAATAGTTTTTAGTTATTTGTACGGTTATTTATGTTTCGTTAAAAGTATTACTGGTTTTGATATGTTCTATGATATAAAATTGACAGAACACAAAATTAGTATAAATTAATGTACATGTATTAATAAAAAAAACCTAATTTAAAAATAGCATCAGTCAGAGTTATAAAATAAAATTTTACAAATATATATATTTCTAGTTTTAATTGGCACAAAAAAATTGTATCGTTTAAAGAGTTTAACTTCATTTTTTTTTTAGTGAAAAGTTATGTTTTAATTATAATTTGATTTTTGTAGGAACACGAAAATGAAGGCAAATCCATAATTTAAGTATTTAAAAAAGTATGGATTTTATTATAAGTAACTGTCATTATTACTTAAAAATTTAGCATGTGTACTTAATTTTGAAAAAAGCTAAATTTTCATTGTAGTAAATTTGATTAACGTATACTCTGTTAGAAAATATTAATAATGAGTTAATTTTTTTTTTTAATTTAGAGATAAGTTTTTTCTAACAGCATATATGTATAACAAGTTGAATTTATACAAGTAAAGCAACATCTGACATTTTTTATTTACAGTATCTTTCTATACATGCTTTAAAAATACTCTGATTTTTATCTGTAAATATCAGATACTACTTTTCTAACCAAGTAAATTAGTATATCTGTACCATCTGCTTATTACAAATAAAAAAATTTCTGCTTTCAAATTATTTTACTGTATTAAAAATTTTTTTTAAATTTATTATCCTTATTACTATTTTTTAATTGCATCTATCCCTAATATCATTCTAGGATCAAGTACATAAAATAAAATTTTGATTTGTTGCTCAATGACTTGTTATTTAGCGAATAAGCAGATGGATTAATTCTATATTAAATTATTATGAATTTGCTTATACATACGTTTCTCTTCTTTGTATGTGATGAAAAAATTGTCTCCAACTGACTAATGTTTTATTGGACCATACCCATAGGCTACTCGTCATACCAACAATCATAGTCATGAAATATTTTAACATAAATATAGAAAATTCAGGTTTACTAGCAAACCTAGTTGTTTTATTGCCATCAGGACAATGAATACTATAAGTTGTACAATGAGTTTGATGCCATGAAACCATCCAGCTGTCTAAATTTATGTATTCATAAGTTAAACATGCTATGACAATGAAAGCTGGTACAACATATAAGACTGAAAATATACATATCCGCATCATTAATTTTTCAAGTTTGTCAGTTTTAGTTCCATCGTGTTTCATTACTGTGCGTATGCGAAATAAGGAAACAAAACCTGTTACTAGGAAAAATACTCCAATACTTAAATAAAAAGTTAATGGAACAAGGATAAATCTAAAAAGATTGTCTACTCTCCAAAGACCAGTGTAACAAACCCCAGAAAGGATATCACCTATAAAAAGATAAAGAAAATTTTTTAAATTAAACAAATTTTTTTTTGAAAATGTTAATTTAAATTTAATAACCTACCTTCAACTTTTCCCATTGCTAAAATTACAATTGTTTGAAATGCTGGAATAGCCCAAGCAAACAAATGAAATATTTGTGAATGAGCCTCAATAGCTTCATGTCCCCATTTCAAGCCTGCTGCCAAAAACCATGTTAATGTTAAAACTACCCACCAAATACTTGAAGCCATTCCAAAAAAGTAAAGAATCATAAATGAAATTGTGCACATTTCATGTTTTGTTCCTTGAGTAATTAATGCCTCTTTCTGTAGTTCTTTCCCTAGATTTATATTATGGTTACTGACATAAGTACAAGATATTTTTTTTTCCGAGGTCCATCCCATTAAATAAACTAATGATATCATTAAGTAACAAACTGATAAATAAATGATTGGCCTTTCAGGATATCTGTAACAATTTTTTAAATTTTATTTTAGTATTATTGAATAAAACTAATAAATTTATTAACTTATAATATAGGAATCGTATAATATAATACCTAAAACGGTCAGTATCAATAAGGAAAGTTAACACAGTGAAAAAACAAGAAGCAGCACACAAAGCTGCCCAGGTTCCAATCCAAATTCTAGAAAATCTTATATTCGTATCAGAAAAGAACATTCTATGACAAGGAGCTCCACAGTTTTTTGCTTCCACATTTCCAACTTTTAATGCAAAACCATAATTCTCAGGAACCATTAATTGCGTTGGACACGAAAATGGAAAATGTTTTTGCAAACTATTGCTTATATTATTATTTTTAGGATATTGACTCCAAAATTTGCCTTTCTGCATTGATTTATATTGTTCAGTTGGGGTTGGATCTGTAACTTCTGAAACATTTGTAGGTGCAGGTTCACCAACACACAATGTTTGGTTATTGTACACTGGAAATTTTAAACAATCAAATCTTTCTGGCCATGGAAATCCAAAGTCATTCATTAAAGTTTCACAATTAAGCTTAGCTTTTTCACATAAATGTCTACAAGGAGGTAATGCTGTGTCTAAGATTGTACATACTGGTGTATACAATGAACAGAGGAAGAATTTAAAATCAGGACTACACTTCATCTTTATCAAAGGTGCAAACTGATGTATTTCTGGTCCAGCATCATCTTGTTTTGTTTGACCCAGTAAGTTTGGCATAATTGTTTCATTGTATGGAAGGTCCATACAATGTGTAATTTTAATTGGTTCACACTTCCCATGATGTGGTATCGAATCTTTACTTTGATATGACCACGAAATTTGAGGAATTGATGTGAAAATAAAAAATATTGAAAAAAGTAATAAACTTGTCATCTTGATTGTTCAGTGTTACGATTTAAACTTCTAAAACTTTCCAAATTTTTGAGGTAATGGTACCTCAACTTGGTTTTTATGAGAACACAACACATTACCTTTATATTTAAGTTAAAAATAATAATTCTATCCAAAGATTCGCCATTTCGATCAGTTTTTCTTTCCTCTTATTCTTATTAATATGGCGTTGCCTTCTTACAATGCACTCTCGCCCGCGCACATAAACACAAAAATAATTTTTGCTAAAACTTTTATGCTATTTTTCTATATATAACTTCTTTAATTATTTGTATTTTTTAATAGAGGCACTTTATTAATTGTTTTAATTAAAAATTAAAGTTTAATTCTTAAGTTATATTGGAAAAATTATACAAGACTTGTTTTACTAACACAGCCGGACGCGAGCGGGATGCCTGCCTGAGGGAACATGGAGGACGATATTGGCGAAAAAGAGAAAAAGGAATAAGAGAGGGAAAAAAAGTAATAAAAAATGCTGTTCTTATACATATACTTGATATTATACTATTACAATACTTATACATTTTATATTGTACAAAAGAGGCATAAACAACAAGAGAAGCCGGATAGTGTATATGGGATAATTCATGAAATTTCCTAAAACAAAATTTAAAATTGCAAATAAAAAAAGGAGGTTCTAAATTAACAATATTGTAAAATGAGTGCTTAAATAGCTATTTTTTAAACAAGGGGAAAAAATTGGATTTCCCTTTTTAAATAATATAGTTGTATAAATTATAATGAGCGCAGCGAGCGTGAGCAGAGAGCATTTTGACAGTAGATATACTTTTCTAGAAAATAGACCTTGTTACAACACTAATGAAAAATTAATCTTTTTGAAACAAAAGAAAAAAATATCCTTAAATCATACCTCTTGATTAGTTTTTATTTGCCAAAAAGAATGAGGAATCTTCAAGATGAAAATTTTGGCCCCCTTTCAGCGGGAATCGGGCAGAGAATTTTTTTCATATAAATTTTACATACTTAGACGATAGCAAAGTAATCAAATTTGAAAAATGTTTAATAAAAAAAAAAAAAAATAGGTGGAATTTTAAATTAAAAGCATATTTTAACATGAAAATTAAGTTTTAACGATTTGAACCATTATAGAATGGAGAAATCAGACTTTTTTAATTAAACAGAATTTGAGTTAGTGTATGCAATTAAAATAATTTAAAAAATTCAGTGCAAAAAAAAGGTTCTTAAATAATTGAGTAACCAAAATTTTTTTGGGTTAATTGGATTAAATATTAAACCTTTTTTCATGCATGTTAATTAATTACTACATTGCAATAAATACATCAGATTCTGAGTTATTATTTTAGGCTGAAAAATCTTCAAAAATAAAGGAAAACTTAAAATTATAAGGGGCATATTTCGACCCATAATAAGAAAAATAAAGAATGCAAAGAGTGAGAGTCGTATAGGATTTTTCTTCCTAGCGGGTCGAAATAGCTATTTATTAAACAAGGGACAAAATATTGGTTTTGACTTTGTGAACAAAGACAGCGTGCAAAAGTCGAACCCCATATTTTGTACCGTGTTCTAAACAATAGTTTTACCAGTTTTACATATAATGGGCAAAAAACCCGTCTCCTTAGGGCAAAAAATAGGCTTTTTTTGCGCTAGATTGTAAACACTTTTTTCGCCCTGTAATGAGATCGAAAAAAACGCGTTTTCTCCCCACTGAGAAAGAAAAATGTCGTTTTCTCAATTGGAGCAAAAAAATTAATGCTCCATATCGCAGTTTACCATCTGATTAAATAACGTGTGATCTGCGGGCCATTCTTTTTTTTGCTCCCTTGCGTTTTTAAACCTTTAAGAAGAAAAATGGTGCTCTCGGATTAGCCCATATAGAATAAAAATGCTTATGTGGGATATCTTCTTCTCTTTTCTTTTGCTAACTGGTTGTAATATTATTTTCTCCATATAACTAAGTGTGGGATATAAAAAAAATAAAAAAAATTAAAGACTTTATTCTCTTTCTCTCTCTTTCTTTTCTTTTGCAAATATATATTTGTATGCATCAAATTTTTTTAAGGCGCGATAGTTTTTGCACTGCATGAGACCATACCGATATATCTTAAGTTTATGTGTATGTATTTAAAAATATATATCTTAAATGTATACAATACATGTTTAAAATACAAAATATGCACATTTACAATATTATCGCTATTCCACGTATATTGCATTAGGACTCTGAAATCTGAATATAAATTTGCGCTCATATCGTCTCCTTCGCTTCTCTTCCTCTTTAAATGTTTGTACACGGATATCTGACTACATTATGTTACAAACAATTTTTTATTTTTTTTTTTTTTATTTTATGGATTTTTTAACACATAAAAATTTTTTCCATGCACATAATACACAAGTTTTTATTGCTAAGAAACTTTTTAATTTTTTTTTTTTTTTTGAATTCTTAGACTTTTTGATATTTTTTATTTTATTTCCTTTTTCAAAATACGTATTTAGAAATAAATTTATGATTTTAGCTTCTGATAAATTTTTATAAAACTATAATTATTTTAAAAAGTAATTGGCACTACGGTTCCTCATTGCAATAACAAAAGGTTCTTAATCGTCTATTTTACATTCTCATGGAAAAAATTAGGATTTTTACATAAAAAAACGAAGACCTGTCTGCTAGACAGTTTTGGGTGTATCTTAAAGACATAATTACATCGGCTATAACAAAGATGAAAAAATTTTTACTATTTTTAAATTGAGGAATAAATGAATGAAAATATATTGGTGTTAAAACGATATTTCTGAAACTAATACTCCCATATAAAAAAATTAGGAACGTCCATAATTAGGTACGTCCATAAAAAATAAATTTTTCAAAAAATTAATTATCAAATTGAAAAATATAAAGTAAAAACGATGATTCCAAATTAATACTTTCATAGAAAAAAAAAATTAGCGTTTTTTGTATTTTTTTAAAGCAAAAAATTTGGGGATTAAAATTAAAAAAAAAATTAATTATCAGGTTCGAGGTATCAATTAAAAAAAATATTTCTAGACAGAATAACTTTTCATTTATAAAAAAAGGCACTACGTCCAAAACGAAAAAAAATAATGGTGAATATTTTATTTTCTTATTTAAAAAATTTTAAAAGAAAAATTAAAAAAAAAATGAGTATCAGATTTGAGGTATCGAGTAAAAACCAGTTTATATGGAAAATTGTCAGATTTTTTTTCCAAATTTTTCGTTGTTTGGTACAGAAAAAGGTTTGGAACAATTAAAAAATTATATCACTATGGTTTACCGGGACAGAGAACTCAAAAAACTTGACATAATTGAATTTAAGTGAGTTTGAAAATTTTTGGATTTTTAGAAATTTTGGCTTTATTCGCTTAAAACCATTTGAATTGGTTAAAACTCCTCATAAACCAAGTTTTCTAATAAAAAAAGTGCTGATGAAATGGGCAATGCGGATTTTTTTGACAATTTTTATTTTTCCAAAAATTGAAAGGGGTATATATGGAAAAATGTCAGATTTTTTTTTCTTCAAATTTTTCGTCTTTTAGTAGTTAAAAAGGTCTGAAACAGTGAAAAACTTAAATAAATATGAGTTACCGGGCCAAAGAGCCCAAAAAATCTGATATAAATGGATTTAAGTGAGTTTTAAAATTATTGCATTTTTAGAAATTTTGGATTTATTCGCACAAAACCATTTGAATTGGTGAAAATTCCTTATAAACCAAGTTTTGTAAAAAAAAAATAAATTAGGATTTTTACAATAAATTTTCAAAAATTCACCAAAAGTTTTAATCATAAACTGATAACAAATCATTTTACATTTATTTCGAGATTTATTTATATTAAAATTTATATTAAAGTTTACATGAAAAGGACATTAATTTATTTTAATTTTTATAAAATATAACAGCATCTGATAAAATTTTTATTCTATTCTCGCCAAAAATACTTGTTTTGACAAATTTTTTATCTTTTGGATAAATAATTTATTCTATTTTAAAATTGTTGCTTGAATATATATTATTATTATTATTATTATTATTTATTAAATTTTTTATAAAAATCCCTGTAAAAATGACGGAAAATTATAGTTGTTTGTATGCTCACGTGAAAAAATTGTAATGTAAAAAATATACTGCTGCAGTTAAATTGTAAAAAAAAATGTAAGAAAATCCTAAATTTAAAAAATTTTTAATCTCAGATACTTAAAATCCAAAGCCGGCGAAAGTGTAACATAAAAATTATAAGTACTCTAATTTTATAGGTATCATTGCGTATCATTGATAGCAGTAAATTAATAATTATCAAATAATATTTGAAAAAAAAGTTAGTTAAAAATTTTTGTGACAAAATTATTGTCATAATGTTAATTTAAAAATTTCAAATTTAAACTATATACCGGTTCCATCTTATTAGCATAAAAATTGAATAGCCTTGAACACTTACCTATTGGATTTCATAAAAAAATTCAGAAATATAAAGATAAAAATCAATACATTGTATATTCATATCTGACGACGGATTATTAAAAACAAGAAATACCCAAAATAAAAAAAATTAATAAAACAATGCTGAATTTTAATAAATTTGTAAAACTTCACGGCGAGGCTGCTTTGCTTGAATTTTCAAGCAAATGCTTGAATATTCAAGCAAACTGCTTGAAAATTCAAGCCAATTGCTTGAAAATTAAAGCAAATGCTTGAAAATTCAAGCAAATGCTTGAAATTTCAAGCAATTCAAGCAACTGCTTGAATTTTCAAGCAAAGCAGCCTGGCCGTGTTGCTTTACATTGTTTTTGCAAATTTTTAAATTAAATAACGCTTTTCATTCTTAAGAAAATTAAATTTTAGAAAACTTGAAGTATTCTGAAATAAATCTGGATCCGTGAGCAATCCTGCCATTTTTTAAAAATTATCCTTATTTAAATAATAATAATTTTCCAGACAAGTATTTTTTTAATTATTATTAATTATCTCGTTAATTATTTAATTATTTTTTTAATTAAAATATTTACCAAGAAGACCAGACGTAAAACATTTAAACAAAGTAATTTTCCTAAATGCAAAACCGTTATTTGAGTGAAAAATTTGATCTTTTTTGCAGCGTGTAATAAAAATAATCTATTGTTTACATAGAAATCAATTTTTAAGAATTTAAAAGATTTTTTATGAATTTTATTGACGCTTTGGTCCCAAGGGTTTGCCCCTACATGATTGCAACCTTAAGCATAATATCCTGCTGGAATGCATGATAGTAAAATAGTCCCAATAGTTTAAAGAGTAATTTTTGAACGGGTTTCAGTGAGTACCAACTGCTACCAATTACATATTATTTTTACGGGTAAATCAATAAAAAACCAAACTTTGTAAATTTAAATTATGTGCCCGAAAAACTTTGTTCTTAATTTTTTTATCAGTAACTATTAAATATGCACCTTTTTCGCTAAATTAAAAAAAAAATTTTTTATTTATTCCTATATTAATGGATAAATTTGATTATTCTTGTTTGTTGTTTCCAACGCTGTAAAAAATCTGGTTCAGCCATTTACTACCCCCGAAAAGTAAGATTTGTTTTAAATTTAGGTATAGTTCTATAAGAAATTATTGCAGAATCACGATAGTAAATGGCTGTACAAAACTTCTTACAGTTTAGATTCGAAAATTATACCGATAATCTTTTTCTCTTTAAAAATATCGTTCTTAGACAAATGTATAGGTACTTACTTGCATCAGTTACTTATTTGCTAGAAAAAAAAAATAAAAAAATAGAATTTTTTTGCAATATTTATTTATATACCTATGAAAAATTTCAAGGATCTTAAACAATTAAAATTATTGCCCAAATTGAAATATCGCATTTTAAAATCCCGTGGTAGATAGGTATAAAAATCAAAAAAGTATACTAAAAAATATAGGTATACCTATTCTTGTACATCAGTAGGCTTCTATTATATAAAAATTTTGGAATGGTATAAATTATTATGGAATAATAAAAAAATTTAAACATTTTATCCCTGTTCAAGCTAAATAATTTGGCTAACATTAAAATCAATTTGATAAAATATAATAATATATTTACATACCTATTTTTTTAATTTCATTTCAATATCCTTTCCTGATTGAAAATTTTTCCTGATTCTCCATTTTTCTCGCGTTTTAAATTCATTTGGCTTTGTTAGTGTTCATTTATTTAAAAATTATTTGGAAAACTAAAACAACATTATATAAAAAATAAAATTTACATAAATTCGTAGAATTGTTTACCCTCCAAAATTTAACACTATCACACATATACTTATTTTACTTCAAGGCACTTATTTTTCTCACATTTAAAATTCATTTGGCTTTATTAATGTCCATTTACTTATTTGATAAATTATTTGAAAAACTAAACAACTTTATATAAAAAATAAAATTTACTAAATTTTGCAAAAACGTTTACCCTCCAAAATTTAACACTATCGCGCATGCTTATATTACTTCAAGGCACTTATTTTTCTCACATTTTAAATTCATTTGATTTTATTAATGTCCATTTATTTTATAAATTATTTGAAAAACTAAAACAACTTTATATAAACAATAAAATTCACTAAAATCAACTAAAATTCGTAAAATTGTTTTTTCGCTCTCTAAAACTTAACACTCTTTGCGTGACGCGCATGCTTATTACTTCAATTCAAGGCCGCTGGCGGCGCTGCGCAGCAAGCAACAGCCTATAGGAGAACTGGAAGAATAGAAGTGAAAACTGGCACGGTAAAAAAACGTACGCTTCTTCCAAACAGTCGTTGAAATTCGTTTGAATTGAATTTAAAAAATATAAGTAAAATTTAATGATTGTTTATATTTTTATTAAAAAGAAAAAAAAGTATTAATTTTGTGTTAAAATTGTCGCATGTTAATCGGTTTAACGGCGTCTTTAAAAATGTAACCCGTCAAAACAATCAGATTCTTTAGGCCATAAAGAGGATCATCAAAATATATCTTTAGGCGGGAACTAATCTAAGAAAATATTTCATAGTAAGTAAAAAAATAATTAAAATAATTTCAATGCTTTAATAGTACAATAAATAAAAAATTATTGCAATTAGTTTATTCTAGAATTTATAATAAACGATAAATGTATTAGTAGACTATAGATTCTTTTGTTTTTTGTTTCTTTCTTCATGAATCTAAAATTCACAGTGTTTACATTAGTGTATGTATTTATTTTCAGTATTTAGATGAATACACATATAAAAGAAATAAATAAAGATTAGTTTAAAATATCAACAAATAATATTTTAAAAATGGCTTCAACATTAATTGAATCTGATACATGCACAATGGTATCTTTAGATACTAATTTTTCAATAAATAGTGATGAAAATGATAGTTCTGAAAGTTGTATTGATAAAAGTAACAGTTTTTCATCAAAAAGTCAAAATAATTCATTAGAAGATAATAGTTATGAAAATTGCAAAGATTCAATTGGAGAAAATGAATGTGGGATTTGTTGTAAAAATTTAATATCTCCAAGAGTATTATCATGTTTACATGTATTTTGTGAATCCTGTATTGATAAAACTTCAATAGAGTCAGAACATAAACAATTAGGCATGATTATTATTTGTCCAATGTGTCGACAACAAACTTTAATGGGAGATAGAGGAGCTTCGCAACTTCCTTGTGATTACGTACTTACAAATATTTTGGATATGTCTGCTATTAAAAATTCAAATGTCTTATGCACATCATGTAAAACTATTGAAAGTGCAATTGCTCGATGTTCTGACTGTGCTAATTTCTTATGTCCAAATTGTAAAACTGCACATGAATTTATGAGATGCTTCGAAAATCATGAAGTCATTACATTCGAAGAATTAAAAACTTCGAATGAAACAGTACCTATTCACAGACCAATATTTTGCAAGATACATCCTAGTGAAAATATGAAATTTTATTGTTATAGCTGCCAGGTATAATATGTAAAATTTTTCTAATTTTTTTGCTTTTAATTAACAAATTTTTTTTTTTTAGGTTCCAATATGCAATGAATGCATAATTATGGAACATAAAGCTCCTCAACATCAATACGAAAGATTGAAAGATGCAGAATATCACCAAAAGGAAGAATTATATAAATTGCTAAATGAAAGTAAAGTTCAAATAATTAATAATGAAAATATTTCATCTGAACTTGGTAATTCATTAAATGAATTACAAGAACAACGTGATGAAGTTAAAAATTTAATTTTGGAAACTTATCAAAGTTATAAAGCAATTTTAGAAAAATGCAAAGATGATACATTGTCAGAATTAAATAAAATACATGCTGGCATGGAACTTGAAATAATGGATACTTTTCATTGGTACTAATAATTATTTAAATACATAAAGCTTTAAAACAAAAAAAAAAATGTTCTTTAATATAATTTTTTTTTTTTGCTTATAGCCTTGAAAAAGTGTCTCAAAAACTTGATTGTTCCTGTAATTTTACCACTAGACTTTTAAAATATGGAGATGCTGTAGAAGTACTTACTTTGTTTCAAACTGTCATGAAACAATTTACTAATTTAATAAAAAATATGCCAAATATAAATATCTCAACACCAATAAGATTTGAAACAAATCGTGAAAATTTTGAAAAAATAACAAAAGTAATTAAAATTTATTTCTGAAATATTTATAATTTAATAAAAAAATTATTACTTTGAAAAATATAAATATTTTAGGATGCATTTGGAAAAATTTATGTTCAAAATATTATATCTAAAAAATCGTACGTAGAATCAAGCAAGAATTATTCACCTAATACAGTCACTCCTATAACAAACAAAAATCCTGTTGATATCCAGAATAATATCAATATGCCTATCCTAACCCAAACAAGGCAATCCCCAGAAGGTGAAACAAATTTAACATTTTTTTCTGAAAAGAATAATTCTTTTGCTCATTTGTATTCTTCATTGCCTTCTATCCCATCTTGCATTTCTCCAGGTCCTATTAATAATTTTACTGGAATTCAAGATAATAATTTACAGCAGTTATCAAATGCTAATGAAAAAGTTGAAATTTCTGATAAAACAATTATTGGAATTAATTCAAACAATAATAAAGTATCACCATTTAAATTTGTTGATTTATTAGCCAATGATGTTAATTCAACTACTCATGTTATTAAAAATATTCAAGCTTTGGCTAAACTTGGAAATTCATTTGGTAATTTAAAATATTTTAAATTTTATTAGAATAAAATAAAATTATATCTTTTATATTATAAATATGTTGTATTATACAGATATGAATTCACCAACAATTAATGGATCTAATTTCCAAAACATGATGGGACAAAGTCCTATTCCTTTACTTGTTGATACAAATATGTCAACATTAAATAATAATCAATTGGTGAATAGTAATTTTCAAATAATGCAATCTAATTTGTCAACTGTAATGCCTCAAGGATCAGGTAACTTAATTTTGGTTATAATAAAAATTTATTTTTACACAATATTCATAATATTTCTGTAAATTATTGTTCAGGAGATGCAGGCGACATGTTACATAACATAACTGGAGCATCAACCTTTAATAATGAACGTAGTTTATCTCCAAGTTGCAAATTAAGTAATTCAAAATTAACTTCCATGCAAATTAGATATAAATTTGGTCAATTAGGCCCTTCAAAAGGACAATTTAATTCTCCTCATGGATTTTGCTTAGGACTTAATGAGGATATCGTTATTGCTGATACTAATAATCATAGAATTCAAGTATGTAAATCAGTCTTATTTGAAAAAATTTCCAGAAAAATAAATATTTATGTAATTATTTTAGATTTTTGATAAAAATGGAGTTTTTAAATTTAATTTTGGCATACAAGGCAAAGAAGAAGGGCAATTATGGTACCCAAGAAAAGTAGCTGTTATGAGACAAAATGGAAAATTTGTTATTTGCGATCGTGGTAATGAAAGATCAAGAATGCAAATTTTTACTAAAAGTGGAAATTTTGTCAGGAAAATTGGTATTCGGTATATCGATATTGTAGCTGGTTTAGCAGTTACTAAAAATAATTATATAGTAGCTGTTGATAGTGTTTCCCCAACTGTTTTTATCATCAACGACGCAGGAGATCTTGTCCGTTGGTTTGATTGCAGCGAATATATGAGAGAACCAAGCGATATTGCTATAAATGGTAATAATTTTATTTATTTAATTTAATAATCAATTATAATAATTTAATTTATTTCTTAGGAGACGAATATTATGTTTGTGACTTTAAGGGTCATTGTGTAGTAGTATTTAGCGAAGAAGGTCAATTTTTACGTAGAATAGGATGGGAAAATATGACTAATTATCCAAATGGAATTGATATAAGTGATGCTGGAGATGTACTTATTGGAGATTCTCATGGTAATAGATTTCATGTCGCAGTTTTCTCAAGAGAAGGTTCTCTTATTTCTGAATTTGAATGTCCTTATGTTAAGGTAAAATTAATTTATTTTTATTAATTGTAATTATTGTAAATATGTATTTAATATTTTAATAATTTTTCTTCAAATAGGTTTCACGTTGTTGTGGCCTTAAAATAACTTCAGAAGGATTTATTGTAACTTTAGCAAAAAATAATCATCACGTGCTCGTTTTAAATACTTTATATGTACAATAAGGTAAGATTTTGAATTTTACATTTTTTATAATTTAAAAAAAAATGAATTTATTCGTTCAAAAGTTTAAATGTTTTAATATACAATTTAAAAATTTTAAGATTTAAATTTTACAAAAAACTATAGTAGTTTAAAAAATATGATACATCGATCTTATATTATTTCCTTTTTTACTCGATAAAATTTATGTTTTTTTTGTCTTCGTAAAAATTTATCGAATTTTCACAAAATTTTAAAAAAGTATATCCAATTTTTTTTTCTTTTATATTTTATGTATTTGATTATATTTTTCGTTTACATATATTTTAAACGTTTTTTTTTTTAATACGATTCTTTTCTTTAAAAAAATCTATTGTAACTTTTTCTAAGCAATTGATTTAAAAATTATACTTAAAAATTTATATTCTAATAGTTAGATTAGGTATACGTACTATATTTTAGGATTTATCAAAACTCTTTATTGTACTTATGGATCATTTTAAGGTAAATTCAAGATCGAGGATTAAAAAATTTTTTTCATTTTTTGAAAATATAGTTTATCTGGGTTTTACTAAAAAGAAGTCTAAATTTGAGCTCATTTCAATTAACTAATTTTGAGATATGGCATTTTACACGTTATAATTTTTAATTTTTTTTTCTCAGTGATGGTTCATTGAAAAGAATTTAAATTTGGACCAAAATATAAATAGTTTTGTTTTCTTCGATCATAAATTTATCTTGTCCTTTGCTTTATCCAAAAGTAAATTAAAAAAAAAAAAAAAAATGATTAATAAAATCAAAAGCTAACGTAAAGTACAAAAAACAAACAACTTAAAAAAAATTTCTGCCAATAACTTGATTTTTAATATTTAAAAAAAAAATTTTGTTGTTTTTTTTTCAATGTATTATTTTTATTTTATTTAATTAATGTGTGTGTATTAATCTCTATATTGTACTATTTATTATATAAGTCGTCAATTATATTGTACGTAATTAATTATTGTTTATCTATTATTATTCTGTATTTTAATGATATATATTCGTCTATTATTTATAAAAGAAAAATGTTTATAAGTTTAAATAAATAAAAGAATATTTTCGAGTTCTTTAAAAAATAATATTTTTTATTTATTTATTAATTAATAACTAATATCTTAAAATACAATAAAAAATATTTTTTGTAAAATTCATTTATAATTCAGTTATAATATTTGCATAAGTAAAAAAAAATAATTAGGAATTCATATTATTATTATCGATCTTCTTAAGTTCAACTTAACAAAAAAATTGTTTTATTATCTTTTCTTTGCTCATCGTTATTAAAATGCTATAAAAGTATCTCATTTAAATTATAAGAATATAAGACATTTTAAAAACACCGATAAAAATGTTCAAGGAGTGTGAATAATGAATGATAAAATAAAATTAAAACTTTTATTTAAAAAAACATCATTTTATTATAAAAAAAATAACATCTAATACATTGATTTTGTGTATATTTGACTAGATTTTATGTATAATATAGTATGAATGTGCAGGTTTACTCAAAAACAAAAAAATTTATGCAAGTACTGAGTTCTAAAAATGAACTCCTCTAACTCTCAAAAGTCAAAGAAAGAGTTGATTAAAAAACAAGATATTTTAAAAATATATTAAATTGGTCAATATTTAAAAATATCAATTTAGAATACACCTGAAACTTCTTTTTTTTTAAAAAGATTCAACTTAAAACTTTTTTTCATAAAAGTATTCACATTTTATCAAGCTCCACACGCTGCTAACATTTAAATCTAAAAAAAAATTGACTAGATTTTTCATAACATAATTAATTTACATAAATGTTGAGTCTTTTTAAATGAGTTTATATATAATTATGAGACATTTAAAAAATGGCACTACGGTATATAAAAATGAGATGATATTTATAGAAAATGAACATTTTTCTAATCATATGATTATAATACATGTAATGTAATTGTACTTCTATAATAACAACTACTTTAAATGACAAATCTATATTCGATAAACTATATAGCGCCTGTTATACATACATAAAAAAAGTAAATAAACGTACATAATAATTACAATCAATCCAATAAAAATTTTCTATATAATAATTATTAATTAAAATTAATATTGCATTAATCATGGCATTTATACTGTTTATTATTATCGTTGGAATTATTTATTTTGTATTTATATGTACATCAACCATCGAGTACGTGGTAATGATATATCACTGCATACATATCCTATTGGATTTGGTATTCTATCAACTATAATAATATAGTATTGTGCATTTTTTAATTAAAAATTATGTTTTCAGAGGCACTCAAAAAAAATAACATTATACTAAAAAAATTTTCACATTTACACAACAAAAAATGAATATATATACTGAAAAATGTTTATAACAATATCAAATTTTATTTTTGTATAAAAAATTTTTAACATTTTAAACGACTAGACATCATACACATGTTTTTTGTATATATTTATAAAAAATTTCTAAATATTTTAACATCTAAATAATTTTAATACAATGTATAAAAAAAATTTTTTTCATATAAAAAATGGAAGTTTTTTATATTAAGTGAGCAATTATTTTTGTACGTATTTGTTTCAACTTTGATTAGTTTTTATATTGCACGTTATTTTACACTTAAATTATTTTGCTTGAATTTTCAAGCAAGCTTTGATATTTAATCAAACACTAAAATTTTAATAAACCAAATTTTAGTGGCTGCTTGATTATTTAAAATAAATTTAGAATTTCTTTCAGCAGTGTAATTACTAAGTTAAATTCACAGCGCAAAAGTATATTTTTAATAAAATAATTTTAAAAAATTTTATATAGCTACTTCAAAAATTAAATTTTTACTATTATCATTTATCAGCTAACTTTTCTGCGATTCGACAGATTTTATTTTTATACCTTTTTGCCTTAATTAATGTAATATCACACATTTAATTTAAAAAAAAAAAATTTATCTCTTCATCAATTCAATTCTGAACTTAAATTAAGAAATTTCTTTTTGTAATTTTCACTATCAAACAAACGAATAAAAAACTTTATAAATCTAAAGATCTACTTTAAAATTCAAATTTTAAAACTTTTTTAGATTACCTATATTTGAACTTACAACAAATACAAAACAAATGACAAAAAAAATATAGTAAAAAAATTTGACTATAACACTCCGTTATTTGACTAATTAATAGGAAACAGCACGGGAAAATCCCGTGTTTCCGTTTCATATTCTTGGTCTAAGTTCCGAAGCAGTATAAGCCCGATAGATGGCTGAATAAGCTCGAAATCTTCCATTTTTAATTTTAATAGGTTTTAAAACAGATCTCATTTTTTTCATTGAATGTTGCCAACCAACCTGTTTTCTATTATAATTATTAACAGTATCAGTTTCGATATTATTTTCAATTATAGTTGTCGATGATACAGAATTATTTATCATTAAATTATTATCAAAATAATCAGTATCGTCGTTATCTTCGTAATCGTTGTCATTTGTTAATGTTTCATCTGAATAATAATCTCTATCGTTGGTATGAATTATTGCTGTTGATGGAGAACATAATTCAAACGTAACATCGTTTGGAAGACTTTCTAATGGTTCTGTAAAATAAATTATGGAAAAAGAAAGAAAAATTAATTTATTTTGATATGAGTACATAGATATAAGTATATAATTACAAATGATTAATTTTTGACGTTAAACCATTGGCTATAACATGTAACATTTAATTTTTCAAAGTTTGAGCGAATTTTGACTTTTATGTGATTCGAATTTCGACTTGGAAATTTTCAAAATTTATAAGTATTTTATTTGCTATTGTGAGATTGAGAAGGATAGTTTTTCCCAAGGGCTATATAGCTGTTAATATTTATATTTTAAATTTTTAATTTCTATTATAAATTATTCAAATTCTATTAAATATGTAAAAAATTAAATTATTTACTATATAAAAAGAATCTAGACCTGACGTGGAGCCCCATTTCAAAGACAAATTTCATGCTTATTAGGTCGATGGATTTTTCCAACGGGTATTTATGTTTTTTGGGTCACTGAACGCGAATATGACATCGGGTTTTATCGAATATGGTTGAGTTTCTCGCAATAGGCAACTTAAGCTTAATTTTTGGGGTTTAATCTATTTTCGCAATTGCTATTTATGTTTTTGGGTCTCTGAATACGAATATTTAGAAAATAACGAGACAAAAAATTTTAAGTTGCCTATTGCGGAGAACCGAACAATCGTGTCCAGCGACCCTGAAAAACTAAACACATAGAAAACCCCTAAAAATTAGCCTAAAGTTACTTTTTGTCGGCAGCTAGAGTATATTCGGTAAAAACTGATACATTCGTGTTCAGCGATCTAAAAAACATAAATAACCGTTGGGAAAAATCCATCGACCTATTAAGGATAAAATTTGTCTACGAAATTGGGCTTCATGTCTGGTCTAATCACTGGTTTAGCCCTTAGAATTTAAATTTAGATTTCAAAAGTTGATTTTAAATTGCCCTCTTCAGTCGCAATCATTATTTTTTTTTCAAGATACTCAAATTAAATTCCTAATTTTGAAGCATTAGATTCAGATTTTTGGAAAAATTTTCTTATTTTCAATTTACTGTTGAAGTAATTTCTAATTTAATGGGTGCAATTTATAATTATTAAGTTTAGAAATCAATTTTATTAAAGTTCTTTAAAGCAGGTCATCAAAATTTCCGTGGTTTTCGTTTAAAAAATTTTTTATGATGGGATATGCGTTTATGAGAAAAAGTAAAGAAATTTTGAGCTAATTTAAAAAAAAGAAACAAAAAAACATTTGCTGATTTGCAGAAATCGAGAATTGCGCCTGAAAACTAAAAATTGGTGAATAATTAATTGCGATTTCGGAAAAAATAATTTTTGACTGAATCCTATGACCTTAAGAGTCAAATTTTGTTACCCATATGTATATTTTTTCAATTCAAAAAACTTAGGTATATTGTTTTATATTATTGCAAAATATAATTAAATTGAGGAAAATTTTAGACATAGATTCTTTAAAAAAGGTTGTTGTTAAATTATTAAAAATATACAGGCTTTTAAGTCAGGAATACAGGATAAGGAGAAATAAAATAAAATGAAAATCAATAAAAATTTAAATGAGTAATCAAAGAAGTTTTATTTATTTTTCTTTTAAATTATTGTATATTATATCAGTAGAGCACTTTAATTATTTTTTTGTTTTTAATATAATGATTTATTTTATATTTTATACAGTTACAATAATAAACTATTAATGATTAAAATAATAATATAAATAATAATAATATAATTTGTGATTTTTTTTTTTATTTAAGTCTCGCTATACATTTATAATAATAAAAAGGTGTGTGTAAAATTATTATATAAACTAATTTATTATATGGAGAAAAATATATATATCACAAAAAGAAAATGTTGAAATACTACAAATATAGATAACTACAATATATATATGTATATTTATATATATATATTTTTCTTTCTTATTTATTTCATTTTTTATACAAAAAAAAAGTTATAAAAACACATAATATTAAACGCTTTATAACATTAAATATATATTCTTTTCTGTGTTTTTTGATAATATATATATATATATATATATATAAACACTACCTTTCTTTATATTGTGAATTATAATTATTTTCTTGTGATATGAGTTATTGGCTTGGTCATTAATATGTATATTATAAATATTATATTATAAATAAACTTTGGGTATTTATCGAGACCCATTAGTGCTTTTTATATTTATCTTTAAATTTATATTATTTTATACCATAATACCCGGTGTTAGAATTAATAACGACAACATTAAAATAGGTATATTATTTATAGAAAATTTAATTTTTATTATAGGAGCATATAATATATATATATAATATAAAATTAATTGTAAAAAAAAGTAATTTAAAGTTTTTTTTTTCATTATAAAATTAACAATATTTTTTTTTTCTTTTTTATAATTCAAAATTTAATACAAAAAAATGCTAAATTTCAGCATCAATTTTTAACATCGGATAAAAACTGGATAAATTATTATTATCTCAGAATCCGGTATAATAAAAACAAGGAAGACACTGATATAAGGCTTTTTGATCGTAAAATAGATCATTTTTTATATAAAAAAAAAAATGTGGTTGATCGCTAATGCGATATAAATACAATAACCACAAATATTTTATTTAAATAATAATAAAAAAAAAAAGTTATACACAACCGTGCACATTTTTTCTAGAAACTAAATTTTCTTTTTTATATAAACCTAAACAATGATTTTTCATTTTTGCAGTCTCGCTATCTCAAATTATAAGGCTGTGTTTTTAAATTAGAATTTAACCAATACTGTGTATAATTTGTTCATACAAAAATAATTGCATGAAAATTTAATAAATTTAAAAATAATCAATGTATAAAACTTTTTTTTTACAGATCTTTTACGCAATAAGCATATTTAAAAAATAATCATAAAAAATGCAGAAAAATATAACAAAAAAAAAGAAAAAAAAATAAATACAAAACTTTTTAGTTTCTAAATTATATTGTAATATCCCTAAAATTAATAAGATAAAAAAAAATTAATTAACTTAATAATTTAAAAGCATATTTTTAAATTATAACATAAATAATATTAATAATTAACAGCGTATAATATAAAACAGTTATAACTGAGAATATACTTTTAAAAATTGACTATATTTACAGATTTTACATTATTACATCGCTACATTTTTATTTTGAAATAATTGTCACTTTATTTTTTTTTTTTTTATTTTTAATGGTATTTTAAATAATTAAATATTTACAATATATATCAATTAGAAAAATACTTTAGTACAATTAAACCTTCATGCAATTATTTAAAATATCAATAAAGTGCAATAAATTTAAAAAAGAAAATGCAATTGAAAATTTTATACTTAAAGAAAATGATTAATTTAAAAATTTTTATCTAAAGTAAATAAAAAAAGAAAGTTAATCAGAAAAAAAAGAAAAAAAGCTTTTGTAAGTAATTTAAAATTAAAAATCCCGAATATATTATGAAAAAACAAAACGAGATTTCTAAATACTAACTACAGTAATTGCATTCGTTCCCAGTAATTTTTTGTTTTTAAACATACTATGCTCGCTATACAAAAGATTCTTAATAAAAAAAAAGGTGCTTAAAATCTAACTTAATTTGTGCATTAAATTAAAGATACTTCTTCTATTCAGGACTTTTAATAAATACTGTCAACTAGTATTCTCATACAATCACAATATTGTAATTGATCAAATTTTTTTTTTTTGAGATTTCGAAGTATTTTGTTACAAAAAAAATTATTAAACCTACACCAGTTATATCCACAAATTCTAAATAATATTAATGAGAAAAAAAATTGCTATAGCAATAGTCTTAAACGCACAATTATAATAAAAATTAAACTAATTAGCAATTAAATATTTATATTATAAAGTAAAAATTAAAAAAAAAAAACGCATCTAATACAAGTCTTTTTGTGCTTATTAATCACTAATAAATTTCATCACTTCAACATCATTATTTTAAGTTTTCTGATCTAGCTACGGAGGCATAAAAAAACTGAAAGGCATGTTACATTCTTTAGGCATAAAGCAATCATGAACTGTTTTCATATGATTTTTCATTTTGTCAGGCCTTGAAAATTCTTTTCCACAAACGGGACATGGAAATACTTTTCTTTGATGTCCTTCATGATACAAGAATGCATGTCTCTGAAAACTGTATTTATTTTTAAATGTCTTCTGAACGCTATCTTTTGCACATTCTGTACATTGGTAAACACCATCTGATACCGATGCATAACGGAAAAGATTAAGACCTCTGACAGACATTTCTGTTAATTGTTCAGCAGGATCTTGAGATTGAGATGTAGCACGTCTTCGCATTCTTCGTTTTTGAATAGGTCTTCCTGTTGGTGCACTCATTGCACCAGGAGCACCACCAGGAGTACCACCAGCAGTACTAACCGGGGTATTATGTTGGCCTAATGTTATATGTGTAAATCTTGGAGTTCCTTGATTAGCTGCACTAATCAATGTTGTAGAATTTCCTGTTGTAAGGTTTATGCAATTAATCGCTGGTGTTGGAGTTGATGGAGTATTGGGAGTCGATGCTGTACCTGGTCGAGGTGAAGAATCTCTACTTGAATGTCTTTCTGGAGTTAATAAGCCAAGTACCTTATCATCTGAATGATATTCACCTGTAGAAAAATAAAAATGAATTAGTTTTTTTCAGATATAATTAAAAAATTATTGTGTGCTAAACATTGATTAAAATACATGTAATAATAATAATAATCTACATAAATATTTAATGAATTTTGTACTATGCTTGATTATATAAAAAAAATGAATATGAAATTTGATGATAAAAATAAAAAATTTTGCACATGAAATTATTGTACATCTAGAAAATAAATAAAATTTACCATGCATAGAAACATTAAACATAAAATATTTATTTTTTAGCTAAAAATTAAATTAAATGAATATATATATATATATAAATAATTCATTACGAATAAATTATATTTAATTATTTACAAATATCCTAATAAAATAAATGGTTATTTTCTAAAATCATAAATAATAGTCTAATTAAAAATCAGTTTTTAAAATATATAAGAATAATAAAATTTTCAATATACCTATAATCTGTTTCTATAAAGAAAAATTATTAATTAAAAATAATAAAGTAAATAATATTAAAAATTTGATAAGATAATATTTATCTATTTACAAATTTACTAAAGAAAAAAATTTATTATTATCCTACTACTGTACAAAATTAACTAAAAATAAAAAAATAGGTATATAAAATTATTTACAAAAAAATAATTGAGTTGTTTCAAATTTAGTACCTTAAAGTTTGCGCTTGCGTACTAAGTTTATTTTCCCAAGGGAGACCCAACCTAGACTTTGCCGATCAATATGGCTGCTTTATTATTTTTTTTTGTATCAAAGGAAGCCACGCCAAAAACTGTATACTCGGTCTAAAAAGACCGATTAATTAAGTAAGTACATTTAATATTAACAATTTAATGCTTAAATTTGAAATTATGAGGATTCTTTTATTTATTTATAATAAAAGTTTGTTTATTAAAGTGTTGAAAACAAAAGATAAGCAGAATTTTGTTGATGAATGTCTTTTATTATGAATTGTTTTGATTTAATAAACAATTAAAAAATTGTGTTTATACTTAAAGATAAGTTCAAGATAAATATTTACATTTACAGGTATAAAATGGAAAGTAACGATTTCCAGTTAGAGAATATTGCATATAATATTGCAGAAGCTAGTGTAAAAAATCATTTTATATCCGGTATTGAAGATGAAAGTGAAAATATCGAAAATTCTGAGGAAGACGACGAAGAAGATGAGGATGAAGTTGAAGATGAAGAAGAATGTGATGAATCTATGGCTACAGATGCAACAGATGAACCACAAAAATCACTTGTTTATTTCAGAGAAAGCTATGGTGAGCAGGGAGAATCCGCACTAGAGGCAACAGAACCATTAGAAATTTGGAGCTTATTTTTTACACAAGAAATGCTACATATTTTACTTTATAATACAAATGCACAAATTGAATTAAGACGTGCACAAACTAAAAGATTAGGTGTTACACATGATTTTATTGACATTGAAGAATTAAAAGCAATATTTGGGCTTCTTTATTTTTCTGGAATAAACAATGCAAATTTTGTAAATTCAAGGCGCTTATGGTCACCAGCAGGTTTAGCATTATTTCGAGCTACATGCAGTGAACATAGATTTGCATTTCTTTTAGAAAATATACAATTTGGACCACAAGTAACTAAAGAACAAAAATCACAAGATAAATTTGCAGAATTAAGAGAAATTTGGGAAATGTTTATAGATAATTGTCGTAAATATTATACTGGGACAAATTATAATGTTTCTAATTTACTTCTTGGATTCAAGGGTTCTTGTCCTTTTAGAATTACAACCTCACATAACATCAGAGGAGCAGAAAGATGTGGAATGAGATTAAAAATATTTAATGATGTAAAAACAAGTTATTTAATACAAGCCATTCCTTATTTAGGAGAAATAAAAGGAAACAAAGATTCAATAAATCCTTCAATTAATGTAAAACAAGAATCTGGTTGTATAATAAAAGATTGTATAATATCAAAAAAAGATTACTCAAAATCATTTTACAGAACAGCTAAAAGTTATAGTACAAGAAGGAAAACTCGTAAATGGACAATGAGATATTTTTACACAATGCTTGATCTTGCTGGAATAAATGCACATGTAAAATATAACGAAAATACGTGTAATGAAAAATTAACTCGTGAATTATTTTTAGAAAAGTTAAGTTTACAATTAGTCAAACCGTATTTAATGGATAAAATGGATAAACCAGGTATGCAAAAAAAATTAAAAAATGTTATTGAAATGATATTTCCAACAGAATTCACAGAAGCACAAGACCCATTGCAACAATCTTTGTTTTCTGATAAATTAGACAAAAGAAAAAGATGTAAAATATGTCCAAGTCCAAGTAATCGTAAAACAAATGTTAAATGTGTTAATTGTTCAATTCCTGTTTGTTCTCAACACCTATATAAAATATGTGATCCTTGTTTAAGAAAATTAAAAATGTAAATAAATTATATTTGTTTTTTAAGTATATTGTAAGCCTATTGAATATAAATAAAATAATAAATTTTATATAAATTAAATCATGCAATTCATTACGATATCGATATTTACAATGAAAAATAAAGAAATTGTAACTAATAAATTTTTCTAATAACGAAAAGCTACATAAACTTAGAAAAATAAAAAACAACAAAATATAAAAGACAAAACATTTATTATTTCGTTAGTAGAATTTTTAGTTACCTTAAAATTATTTAATTTTATAAACTTTTTGCCTTCTCTTTATTAGTCTTGTTAATTTGTTAATCATCCATGGAAATCGAAAAAAGGATAAAAAAGGATACTTTATAATAATAAAACAATTTATTTAAAACTTATACAACAAATTCTTTATTTTTTAATAATAAAATTGTGACTTCATTCGCAAAAAAAAAAAATTACACAATGATTAATAATAATAAAATCGACAAAAAAAAAAGAAAAAAAAATAACTATTACTTACAATTACATAGTAATAAGAAAAAAAAAACGCTCTTATAATTATTATGTATAAACTGACAAATTCAACAAATGACTTATGCGCGTGTGTGTGTATACAATAAAAACCATACCTAAAAACTATTATTAGATTACAATTAATTAATTAATTATTATTGGTTAGTTTATATAATTCTTTCATTTTTTAAATATTGCTTTGTTTTATTTGGCATAAAATAAAAAATTTTCGACTTTTTTTTTTACAAATTTATTTTTTTTTTCTTAAAAGTCGAATATTTTATATACGAGGTGAGAGTTTTTTTATACACACAGATTTATTTAGTGATGTATAAAATAACTTTATATATTTTGGTCTCGATAATAATTAATTCATTTTAACATAAATATAGAAAACTTAATCTTATAAAACAACGTACGCGCGAGCAGTTAAATTATTTTTCATAGCAAAAATTGCGTTTTTGTTTTTTTTAAAGTGAAGCGAGATTAAAAATTTTTTTATACAAAAAAACAAATATTTTTATCTAAAATTTTGCGTTAAACGCTATAATTTTTAATTCACTTATTTGGCACTAATTATAATATAACTTTAATTATATTTAATTTTTTTTGTGTATTTTCACAATTAAAGGCACCAAAAGGGGGATCACAATGTGTTTATTACAATATTGATATTTTAAATCACAATTTTTATCTTTCTCTCGCTTCTATAGTATGAATAAAACGCTAGGTAATTACAATTTTATGCAAAAAAAAAAACATTAAAAATTTCATTTTTATTTTGAGGCAAAACAAACTAGGTCAAATTTACACCAGATTTAAACCATATTTCAGAGAAGGCTTCATAAATCAAAAATATGAAATCTTTAAATTTTGAATTTTTTAATTTAAAAAATATGGTAAGCTAAGATTTTTTGGCATTCTCAAATTTATGAAAATTCCTCTTCAAAAATTGAAAACCGCTAAAAAGTTTAAGTTACTCAGAGCTTTGACAATTTCATGAATACCATAATTTTGACAAATAAATCCCTTCCTAAAATATAGACCAAATCTTGTTTTACCTCTTATCCTAAAATAATTTTCATAATTGCATTATAGGATGCATTGCCAATTTATCGAATAAATTGTATTTTCTTTAAAAATAACAAAGACATTTAAATATACTATAATTTATATATAACTTTTTATACATATATAATTTTTAATAATAATATGATAAAAATTAATAAAATTAATCACACCGCAATTAATTATTATTTTATCTAATATTATAGTTACAGTCTGCTTTTTTATAATTTATAAGCCTCATTATCATTTTTTCTTTTAAACCGCTGAGGGTTTAAATATATTTTATTTATAATAATATTTAACAAATTAGTAATATATAATTTTATACAAAAAAAAAATTATTTTTTCTGATTAATAAACATCTACATATATATTTTTTGACACATATATTTAATTCGCTCGCGCGTTTCTTTTAAATTTTCATTATAATATATAAACTCTCTCTATGATTTATTTTATTTTTATCACCATTTATATTTTGATTTTATTTTTATTACTGTAAAATTAACAAAAACAATAATATGTATTGTGAAGAAAATCTACAAATATTTTTTTTTTTATTAATCCTATATATTTTTTCTTTCTTTCTTTTTTTTATAAAATTGTGTTAGTCTTAAGCCTCTCAATGATTATCAAATATTTTATTCTTTTTTTTCTTTATCTTTTTTTATTAGGGCATTTAACAATATATAATGACTACTTTTTTTGGTAATTGATAAAAAATTTAATAAAAAAACAGATTTTTATGATTTAAAAATTTGAGACTTTGGACTACAAAATATGCAGAACTGTTAAACTGACCAAAAAAATCTTAAAAATCTAATAAATATAAATGTATGTAACAAAAATCTTTGAATTTAATTCTTTGTTTAAAATCTAAAAAAACTTACATTTTAATGCTTTGATTTTTTCTTTATATATAAATTTAAACAATATATATATATTTATTATTATTTTTTTAAATCTTTTTTATACTAACAAACACTGGTCTTTAATAATATCTTATATTTAAATTAAAGAAAGAAAAAAAAAACGATAAATAAAGTCCCTTCAGAATAAATTTTAAGTGTTATAAATTTATTTATATAGCCTCTAGTCTTCTACTGCCTATTTATAAATATGTATGCCCGAAACAGCAAAAATTTGTTTTTATCGAGTTATAGTTTTACAATAGACAGAAAAACTGTAACATTTTTTAAATAATTTAACAAATAATTGGTAGGTGAATATCTGTCTATAAAAACTAACGTTTATAAAGCCTAAACCTTTTTTTTGACTCGCATACCTTTTAAATACCCTGTATGTATCGGTAGCTTATTATATGGCTCGGCTACTTTTATCTTTCTTTAAGTTACTACTAAGGTGCCTTCAGTCTATCCAAAGTCAGTACTATCTTGTATTTGGTGTCGTTTTTTTCTTTGTTTAAAAAAACCTTTTCTTATTACCAGTCTTTCAGATTATTTCTATCCATCCTATTTTATATTACAAAATTGATTGTGACCCTGTTTATATTTTACGAATATAAAAAAATGGCTCTACAAATTTTATGCAACTGATGACATATTTTTTGTGAATGGCATATATTTTTAGTAATTTTTAGTATAAGTGGTTTTTTTTTCGAAAAATTTTCTACTTTTCATATTAAAATTCTAAAGGCATACATTTTTTGATATTTTAATACATTTCTTTTAAGATTCTAATATATATTTTTATCTAACAATTAAATTTTGTCAAAAAACATTTTCTTTTTGTACATTTTTTCCAAGAATATTTAAAAAAATTTATTCATTCAATATTCAGTCATTTGTTTTTGTTTTTTATTGCATATATAATATATAAAATACAAACATATAATTTTGTCTTGTATTTTCTTTTTTTCTAATGGCCTCAAATATGACTAATTAATGTTAATTAATTTTTTGAAAGAACCACAGCTCTGATTTTAAATTGAGTTTTACATATATAAAAATTTGTAATGCCCGCATAACATTTTTATAAAATCATTTATTGCACAAGATTGTATATATGGCACATTATTATATAAATTTATTATATACTTTACAATACATAAAAAATTTTTGATTATTATGTTTGATTAGTAATTTTCATTTTGTTAAAAAAAATGATAAGAATTTTTGTAATTTTTGGCACTTGTTTTGAACACTTTCATCTAAACATTATAATTTTGGTCATTTCAAAAACAAAACAAAAAATTCAATATATTCAAGGGGCAAATATAAGTTTTGACTTCTTATTTGGATTTACAAACATCGACTAGATTTGTAAGAAAAGAAAGAAGGAATTTTTTTTAATTCAAATTCATATTGTTTAAAAGGACACAACCATGTGAATGCTACTTAATTATTTTACTTGAATATGACTGTATATAATTTTTAAGTGCACTTTAAGGGCTTAATGGGTTAAAAAATGATTTATATATAATCTTTATATATATTTTATCTACAAGAGATTCTATTAGCTCTATAATAATTATCTTTTTTCTCATATATATAGATTTTTTTTTTAATATATAAATAATAAATATGGCATATTTCTATTAAAATGGTCTGTTCCAAAGTTTCTTTGTTTTACTTCCTTTTTTTGCATAGTCCGTTTGCTATAACATATGTATATATATTTTTTGTTCTTTAAGCTTAAATTCAAAAGGACTTTTTATATCTCTAATTGACCCATTGTTATTTCTATTCTTAATATATATATATATATTTTTTGGATTAAAAAAACTGACCATTGTTTTTGATAAAAATTTGGCTGCATTTTTTTTCATTTGCTTTTTAATTATTAATTTTTGATTTAATAAGAACACAAACATAAATCACGCAGCTATTACAATTCTATTCTATTTACTTAGCGAATATTTATGACCACTTCGCTTATATATAAATAAATCTACTTATATATTTAAAATTTTATTTTCAAGGCATTTATGAATTGAAAAATCACTTGATATTTTTTTTTATGTTAAAAAAACGATTATTCTTAATTATAATCGTTAAAAACAAATTGATTGGCACTTTCTTCGGTTATTTTTTTTTATCGCACTTAATTAAGTATATTAATATATGGGTAACGCATATATTGACATTTTCTTTGATGATGTTTATTATTGTAAATTCTATTACGAGGCTCTAATATAGATGATGTTGCCGCTGTTATAAGTTTTGTTTGAATTTCATTATAATTCTACCGATGTTGACCTAAACTAGCTCCACTGCTACTAGCTGTACCTCCTAAATTCATATGAGGCCTTAAACTATGAATTATCTTAACATGAGCTACCATATTATCTTTTCTTGTAAATTCTTTATAACAAACTGGACATGGATAATATTTGACATTTGGCTTGTGCGAGGTGACATAATGTCGACAAAAATTACTAATATGCGTATAAGTGCGATGACACACGGTACAACGATAAACATCACCTTCTTTAACACAAAAATCACGTACAGAACCTTCGTTATTACTATTGCCTCTTTCTGATTCTGATTTAAATGAAGATTCAAGTTCGCTTTGACTTATTTCTGACTCATTAGCTATTAAATTATATATGGCACCTGTTATTCCACCTGAAGAAGAATCTTTTAAATTTGATTTATCATGAGAATCTGTTGTTATCGGAGTTGTTGCTGTTGCTGATGTTGGTATTGCTGTCGTTAATGGTAATATTTCTTTGTTACTTGATTTATGATGAAAATGATGATGGTGATGATGTAAATGATCTTGAGAATGATGTTGATGATGATGCGAAAGATGTTCTTCATTTTTTAATAAACGTTCTGAATCCCTTATCGAATTATATTCCTTACGAAAACATTTTTCAAAATTTGCTCGTAAGTTTAATGCTGTATGAATATCATTGGTCAATAAATCATCTCCATCTAAAAAAGAAAAATAAATTCTTTCTTTATTCTTGACTCTTTTTTAATCGCTTAAAATTATTATTTGTTAATAATTCATGCTTCATTGAAAATGTTAGTATTAAAACATTATAATTAAAAAAAAAATAAAAAAACTTTTGAATTAGAATAGAAAAGAAAAATCATCTAAAATTTGTGGGGGAAGCATCAAGAGGAAGGGTAGAGCCAGCAAAATACAGTCGACACGTTTAATTTTGTATTTTTTATTCAACTTTTTTTTTAGAATCCCAATATTTTCATAGTTTTGTTTGTTTTTCCTTACACGTGCATACATGCTTTTTTTTATAATTTTATTAATATAATTTTTTTGAGTGCGTAAAGTGTGTCTCATAAAAAAAATTTTCTTTTTTTTACCCACTCATTTTACCTACTCTGCTCTCTTTCTCCAAGGTTATAAGATTTTTTTATTTTTATTTAGCATTGATTTTTTTGAATTCATAATTATTCATAAAATCCTAAAAATAAGATTGGCCATGCGAAAACAAAAAAAGAAATTAAAAAAAATTTTATATAAAAAAAGCCACCCAAGATTAAAATTTTGAAAAATAATCAGTTTTTTACCGTAACCGAAAATAAAATAAATAAAAAAATACAACAAAAATAAAATAAAAAAAAAACACGAAAATAAAAAAATAAAAATTTATACCTTTTATTGAAGCAAAGAGCACAGAGAGAAAGAGAGAGAGACACACAATAATAAAAGGACGCGTATTTTTTTATCGCGAAAAATCATAGAAAATCGTTAAAAAAACGGCTGGCCTTTCCCTAAACTCTTTTTTTTTTTTTGTTTTTCCCCGCGCAAATAATAAATAATTAAAAAAAGGAATAGTTTTAAAAATCGTTTTAGAATTTAAATTTGACTCAATAATTCTTAACTCACCTGCAGCGCAAAAATAATAAACAACAATTCACGTTTTATTCACTTTTTTTTTTTCATTTTTTTGCAGAGCACATCACGTACTATTTTTTTATTACGATTTTACATAATTATCATTTTTTTTAACACATCTCCTTTATTTTTTTTTTCAACGTGATGTAATTAAAAAAAAAAAAAATTAAAAAAAAAAATACACAATTTTTTTTTTTATACATAAGAGAAAAAAAATTTGTCATTTTTGTCCATTTGTATTATAAAACCTTATTTTTTTTTTTTGATGACTTGCATTTTTTATTACATAAAAAAAAAGTAAGTAATCGACGCTTATATTTTTTTTCTCCTCTCTTCATCTCGTCTTTCTCCTTCTTATAATAAAACATAAAAACTATAAAAAATAATAAAAAATTTTCCCCCCTTTTTTTTAAAAAAATCCTTGTGTATGTTAATTAAATAAAATAATAAAAAAGTAAAAAAAAAAAAAAATTGTATAAACGAAACGATTATAAATATTTATTTATTTTTTATCACCATCATTAATTAAAAACAGTCATGTATGAACATGCAGAATCATCAGTTTTTATCTTATAACCAGCGTTATTATTAATTTTTTTCTAATTTTTTTTGTATTTTTATAAAATATAAGACACGTCTAGCTGGCTCCAACCCCTCCTCTCTTATTTATTTATTTATTTATTCATTATAGCCAATGATTTAACGTATAAAAAAAGCGCATTTTTTTGAAATATTGTGCCAAAAAAAAGGGTTTAAAATTCTAATTTATTGTGATTGAAATTTTGTGCGCTAAAATGCATTGGCCGAAAAAATTATTGGTGTTTTTTTTTTAAATATTAAATTTTAAACTAAAACCGTAAATAAAACGCTAATAAAATGCACTAGTAAAAAAAAATGTAATTTATGTATTTGTAACGGATATTACTGTGGGTTTTTTTTTTAAACTACAATTTTATATAAAGGAATTTTCTGATTAAAAAAAATATTTTATAAATAAAAAAAGAAAAAAAAATTATTAATTTCCTGAAAAAAAAAATCAATACTTGCATAAAAAATGTTAATTGTAAATGATTTTTATGTAAAAAAGCAAAATGCAATGAAAAAAAAAAAATTAACTCTTTCTTTAGTATAAACCAAAAATATTTATATTAATTTTATTCATGCTTTATTAATTATCTTAAAACAAAAATCAGTTTTTATAAAGAAAGAGTTAATCATAAAAATATTTTTTGACAATAATAAAAACAAAAACACCTCAAAAAATGAATAAATAAATAAATAATAAAGAAAAAAAAAAAGCAAAAATGATGGCACTGCGATTAAAAAATAAAATTAAAAACGATAAAACACAAAAAAATATACTCGAAATAAGCTTTTTTTGGACAAAATAAAAACTCTTTTACTCGATGACGGTTTATAAAATTAGAGGGTGGGCCATTTTTACACACCATGCATGTATTAAAGGGAATATTTTATAATCGCATATTAATTAAAGTATCATTTTCTTTTAATAATCCGAATAAATTTCTTTTTTCATATGATAAAACATGCATAATAATAATTTTTCTGTATAAAAAGTTACCGAACCCTAAATTTAAGTTTTAAAAATAAAATTCTTTTTTCTATATAAATAATAATAATGATCTTTAAAAATAAAAAAATAACTTTCTATGTAATTTTTACGCTGATATGAGCCAACATTCATATATAATATTGTTAATTAGGGTCTAACTTATAGCGTTGCATGCACTGTTTAATTTTTATAAAACCGTGCAACGCATAATATATATAATAGACCATACTTTGTATTATATCGAGTAAATTAAAAAAATAGAAAAACTAAAGTTAAAAAAAAAATATTTCTTTTTCCCTGTATAAAATGATAAAATCCTGTAAATAACATTTTTATTCATGCAAATTATTGACATATTTATTCCCTTTGGTTCCTGCTATTATGGATACTTTAATTGTTAAAAAATAATAATAAAAATTAAGGTCACTATATTATCACTAAATCGCGTGTGTGTCGTTAGACAGGTTTAATTTAATAAAGCTTTTTTTATGATATCTTACCTTGTTTATAGCTTTCGTTTCCTTGTCTGCTTTGAGGCCTGGCAAATTCCTCATCTTTGACTAAAATTTTAAAGAAAAATTAGATAAATATTTCCTTGATAGATAAAATGGAAAAAAATAAAATAGTTTAAACATACTGTGGGCAGATGTACTTGGTAACGATTCTGGAGCTTCCATTTTAATGACAAGGGAATTCATTGGATCATCGGTACCATTTTCTGTTGGTTCATCTTTTCTGTTGTTGCGGTCTGGACTGCCATTGGATGCGATTGAAGCGCTGCTGCCACCACTGTTTCCGTGCATATCGCTTTGGAAATCCAAGCCCATTTTCATTTCCATCATTTCTGGAGAGCCTTGAACAAGTTCTGAACCTGAAAGATTTTGATGATCGGTTGCAGAACTAGAATCCATGGGTGTATCTGACGAACCACTTAATTTCCTTGGCCTACCTCGTTTTCTTTTTGGTGCAGTTAAAGCTGATCCCAGTAACGGATGAGTTGATAACGAATGATACCTTTTCTGAGCTATTTGTTGTTGATGATGTTGATTTGCTGGATTGATTCGGTGTAGATTTGGTGGTGGCGTTTGTCCAACCCTTGATTGATCTCTTAATAAAGATGAAGTAATGCCAGGTAAATCACATTTTTCTTCATTAACTTCTGTAAGACCTTTTATTCGAAGGGATTCAGCAACTCGAAGAAATGCTGTTAAACGATCTTGATCAACGCTGACTTCTCCTCTGTACATGAAGTCTAACAGACTGCTCATGTCTGCGTATGGGACATCCTTCAATATGACAATTGGATGTCTGTCAGGATGACCGGTAAATAGGGACTGAGGTAACAGTAAATAATAGGTTTAATAATTAAATTTAACAAAAATAAATATGTGAAAATAAGAATTACCTGAAAATATGGACTACAAGCTGATAAAACCATTTTATGCGCTTTGAGTAAATGTCCTTCAACAGCTAAGGTGACATCGACAAAAGATTCATCATGTAGTAATTGGTCGAATACTGATAATAAATTACTTTGATGATTGTTCCAACGTAGACAGAACCTTTGCGACGCCATTGCAGCTTCGCTTCTAAGATCCGTCAAATTACCGTTTATATCAGCTAACATTACTTATTTTTACACCCCTTAATTTATAATAATTTTTTTTTTTATTAAAAAAAAAAATTATTTATTAATCAAGGTGTAAAAATGTAATTTTTTTTTTTTTGGATAATGCAAATTTATACTTTCTTTGTTTATTTATTTTTGTACTAATTTTGTAAGTATAATAATAATTTCTCTTCTAAGTAATATAAAATTTTTTTCTTATCACTTTATACAGGTACATGATCTGTAACAAAAAAAAAAAGAAATAATTTTATAGATGGGTGTTAAAATTTTTCTAGAAAAAAAAGTTTATTTTATTAAGTAATCAAGATAGAATAAATGCATCCTTTAATGTTATAAATTATGTAAAAAGAAATTTAAAAATAATAATAATAATATGACCGTGACCTAGGTAGTGTGTATAGTATTTTTATTATAAAATCTCTTTAAAAAAAAACAGTCCTCCCATTCACTTGTTCAATATTATAAAGTTGTTATTATTATTATTATTCTCTTTCACCTGCCATCATCATCACATAATAATAATAAAAAAGCATGTGTGTGTGTATGTTTGTGTAGCACGTGATTCTGTTTATTTTTTTATTGCAATAAGGAAAAACCCTTAATAATAATTTTATTTAAGGTTAGGATTGTTTGTAACGGTAGATTTTAGTTGTTGCGAAAAAAAGAGAGAATTTTATGAAATATGTTTGAAGAGAAAATTTTATATGTACGGGTTGAACACGATTTTTTAATACAGAAGCCAATGAACTCTGTTTTTATGTTTACTTCTGATTGAATTTTGGTTATTAAGTGATATTCAAATAAATTTGTAAATGAACAACGGATTTTATAAGACAATATCAGAATAAGTGATAAAAATAATTAGATACACGACCAAATAATTAATTTATAAGAAAAAAAACAAGAAATTATTGACCTTAAAAAAAATGTAAATCGAGTTTGATAAAATTTACTTATAAAATAATAATTCTATGTCATGGACACGCTCTCTCATTTTAATAATTATTTAACTTGTTATCGGTTCTTAACCTCTCATTTATAAATTAATTTTGCGAAAAAAATTAATATACTAAAAGAATTTTGAAGATAAATCACGTAAATTTGATTAAATTAATCAGTAAGTAGCAACAATAAAAAAAACTTATTTAACATAACCTAAAAAAAAAGAAAGTGTTAAAATAATACAATTTAAATAAGCATTATTATAAAACAAATCAGATAATTTTATAAAAAAGGAAAGATTCTCAACAAATTACATTCCTTTTATGTTAAAGTGTATGTGTGTGGTTTATATATTTAATGCTTATAACGGGTTTTTGGTACTCTAACCTCTCTTTTTCTCTCTCTTTATACCTATACTTTTACTAAAAAAAAAGTCTCTTTTATTTTATTCAAACTGGAACGACGACGGAATCTTACAGGTGGCATTAAAGGCCTTGCCGCGGAAGCAAAATGTTCATTCGCGGAATTTTGACCTCATTTTTAAGTATTTTTAAAGATAGACATAATAATAATAATGTGAGGTTATGTTTTGTATTATAATGTGAAAAACTGACTGAATTATTACGTTATTAATGTTTTAAAATTTTTTATTTATCGTTTATATATAAACCTACTTGTAAAATTTACCCTTTTTTTATGTTTAAATTTATTGGTCTATAAAACATATTTTTCTTAGAATTTTTCTATATGCCTACATTAAAAATAATTTTATTAATAGGTAATTAAAAACTTTTTCTTTTATTTATTTTTTTATTATCATTCATAAAAAAAAAACCTTTTTTTTTATCTAACACACTCAATTAAGTAAATTTCGTTATCTTAAATTTCTCACGAAACTTTAATTTTTTTTTTTAAACGCGCATAAAAAGAAACTAAAAAAAAAATTCTTTTTAATTCCTCCTTTTTTTTTTAATCAAAAAATTAAGTAATTTTATAAAAAAAATTCTTTCTGTGACGTTCATTATTTTTTGTTTTTTGTTTCCCCCTATACTGTGTGTTTTATAAAATAATAATAACAAATAATATTTAACGTTACGTAAGAAAAAAAAATGTAATAATATTGCAAATGACTTTTAAGTGTAATTTCCAAGGATTTTCCTTCCCCTAATAATCGCATTTGATTGCTTTATTAAACATACATTTGTGTTTGACTACATAATAACGAGGACATAAAAAAAAATATTTATATTTTACGTGGAGGGAAAATTTAAATATTTAAAAAAAAAACTTTTAATTATAGATTTATTACCAACACGTGTTTAAAACAAAATCCTTTGTTAAAAAAAATTTAATATTTATAATATTTTTGCCAAGAAAAATCCTAGATAAAATAAAAAATATCCACGCGCGCACATTAAAATCTGTTTGTTGACTTGTTGAGAAAAAACGTCACGTGTTATTTTTAAATAAATAGAAAAAGATAGAAATACTTAAAAATTTTTATCCTATTCCGTTTCCCCTACTCCGAAATTTAATTTAATAATAAACACACCCCTTAATTATTAAAGAATTTTTTCTTTGAATTATTAATAAACAGATTTTATTCAAGAAGACAAAAATAAAACTTTGTTTATGTTACAACGCCCCTTATAAAAGATTTTAGAGGGTTTAACTTTCTCCCAGTTAGCAACGTGTGTTTTTCTATTTTAAAAATCTAAAAATATTTATGATACTTATTATACACCCTAACTCCGAATTCTAGGAAAAGTTTTTACTAATAAAAATCCCTTCTTTTTTTAACAATCACATTTTTTCTAAAAAAAAAAGTACCCTTGTTCATAGAATCCACCCTCGCATTTTAACGACACTTTTTTTCTTTTAAAAAAAATACAAAAAAAAATAAATTTACCGTTAGAATATGACTTGCCAACTATTTTGTTGAAAAAAATCTTCATAATTTTCACTCCACAAAACACATCAATAAAAAAAAAACTCCTTTTTTTAAATTTTGTTATTATTCGTTTATAAAAACACGTCGTCTCTTTCTAACTTTGTTATAATTTTTTTATTTATAAAAGAAACACAAATATAATAATAATAATAATAATATACGCACACACACGTTGCGTAATAACTCCTTATTACTATACTTCTTCTTCTTATGTGCTTTTTATAATAATTTCCACTTTATTTTTAAAACAAATAAAAAAAAATTTTTTTCCTGCGCGTTTCTTCAAATATTAAACAACATTAACGCACACATTAATAAACACAATTAACACTTTAAAAAAATTCCTTTTAAATAATCTTTGGTGGCACGTTTTTTAAATAAAGTTTTTAAATAATAATTGTAGATGTGTGTGTGTGTGTAAAAAAAAAATTTGATGTTTATTTTCGTCCTCATGAGTGGAACTCTCGGCGAGAACTGAAGTTATAAATTGTGTGTGAGCTCTTTCGACTCTTGAAGCGGGTGCGGTCTCTCATTTTTTTTTTTTAAAGTATATTTCTCTCTTTTTCTATCTCCTTATAAAACATTTTTCCGCCCCGGCACCCCCCACCACTATTAACCCCGGTAAAAACTCGCACCACCGACGCGACGTCGACGTACGTATATTCTTCCTTTTATAAAACTAAAACTCCCCCACCCTATACAAAATTAAAGAGAGAAAACCAAACGGTATAATATTCTTGTGTATTATTATTATTATTATTATTATTTTTAGATAGTGGGTAAATTTTTTTTTACTCCTTTTATTTTTGATTTTTTTTTCCTCCGAGTTTAATTTTAGGCACTTAGCAAGGGCGGCGGGGGGGTTAAAAACAAGTTTATTTTTTTATATTCAAATTTTTTGTTCTATAAAAAAAAAGGAATACGAGAAATTAAAAATAAATTACCCTAGCAGAAAACGTAATACTCGAGAGGTGATTACAAAGTGCTATTATTCAGGCGTGGGCGAATTGAAAAAACAAGAAACGAGAGGGATAAATAATAATAACAACAACATAGAATGTGGGTGCGTTTTGTTCGAAATACTAAAAAAAATTTTCTCTTTCAGAGGAGAAAGGGAGGCTAAAATAAAAAACTTTCTTGCACTGTATGGGGTCAATTGCCCTAATAAAAATTGTTTACTTTTTAAATTTCAAAAAATGACATTTTTTATTCAGGGAAATTACAACTTTCTCTTTTACCTGCGTATATTTTAAAAATACTTATTGATGCAACTTTTTTTTAAAAAATCAAGATTCTAACTTAACCTATTAATTATAGATGAGATTTTTAAAATTGATCTAAAAATAGAACTCGTTTTTTAAGGACCCTAATTTACATAAAATTAATTTTTTTTTCAGTGTAAAACATAAAAAATTGACGGTTATATTCTAAAAAAAAATCAATTTTTTATTTTTTTATGACAATCATTACTATGTGACTTGTGTCTTTTATTTATTTTTTGATTGACAATTATTACCTTGAAAAAAAAAATTATTTTTTTTATGTATAAAAATATACAGTTATTGATAATTTACCCTATTTTTTAGAAGAATTCTATGTAAATTTATATTCAATAAAATGTCTTTTTTGGTCAAAATTTCAGACAATTAAACGAGGGGTTGAATAATAATAGTTTTTTGAAAAAAGTAGATAAGCACAGCAGTGTGTAATTTTTTGATTTCCTTGAAAAAAAAATAAGAAATTATATAGTACTTTTTCTCCCTTCGGTATAAAAAAGGTATTTTTTTACAAAGGTATTATTTTGGAGAATAAAAGACAGTTTTTTTTTGTGAATATCCTGGAAAAATTTTTACGAGGGGTTGTTTGTACGATATTGAGGTCAATCTTTGTGTTGAAAAAAATGGACTTTTTTATGTTTTTTGGGGTATTTCATAGCAGGAAATTTGTATATTAAAAGATGAGTAATCGAAAGTATTTATTGATTTTTTACATAAAAAAACAGAGATTGAATTTATTTATCAGTAGCAAGAGGTTATTAACTTCATAGTGTATAATCGAACTTTAGATGCAAGAAAGCATCAATCAACCATGAAAATAGAACGTGAGACAATTGCATTAAAATTATTACAATTTACATTAAAAAAAAAATCTCCCCTTTCCTTGAGTTAAATAAAAAATTATATTTTAAAACAGTCAATTCAGCAAAAACTTAATATTTTGTAACTTCAGCAAAAGGAGAGACTTGTGAAATCAAATGATTGATGCAATTTCTGTGTATGCTCTTTTTTAAGCCCTCACGTGTAAGGATTAAATTAACAAAAAAATGCAAAAAAGTGTTATCTGGGCGGTGGCTTATTTTTCTTCCCCTTCTTTGGGAGTGTCAGGATGTTTGAAAGAATTTTTTATTTTATTTTTCCTACATAAAAGGGAAGATTTTTCTCTTGAAACAGGCGAGAAACCGTGTCCGTTTCGCTCTTCAAATCGCGTAACGTTATAATTCGTTTTTTCCTCACTTTTTTACACCCACGATTATAAATTTTATACTTTGTAAAAAAAACCATTTTTTTTTCATGCTCAAGAAAATTACTCATAACCCCTTACTTCTTAATTAAAAACCAGGGAAAACTTAAAATTGAATATTTCAAAAAAAAAACAGCAACGACAAAAAAAACAGTAATTTTTCCAGGATGTAAATTAAAAAAAAAAAAAAAACATTGTAAAATAGACAAAGAATAAAAAAGTCTACGATTCAGGTGCAGCGACATGCAATTTTAAAAATAGAATTTTCCAGAACAATAGCTACTTTATTATACACACAGGGTATATTTTGTAAAAATGTTATTGTCATCCTTTTAAAATAAAAAAACACACCCAATTGCAAAAAAAAAAAAAAAAAAATTGGAAGGGATTATAGATATTATGGTGGTACTTTCCGTTATCCTTCTCTTTCTTTTTTATTATAAGAAGAGTCATAATATATAACGGTTATTATCTACAGTCTCATTCTCTCTCTTTTCTTGACTTGCCCCTTTACTTTTTATTAAAATTGCCCTGAGCGTATAAAAAAAATTTTATTTAAATCAAAAAATATACACAGAAATTGTATAAAATGTATATTAGGGTGGTACGTAAAAGTTAATTTTTTGAAGAAATTTACATAATTTTATATCGTGTGTCCTAGATTTTTTTGACGTGACTTGGTCTTCCCCTTGTTTTTTATTAATGTGGTTTTTCCCCACTTTTTATCATGTGTTTTTATCATCCTTGGCTTTTATTGTATAAAATATAATCTATATCTCACGAATTGTAATAATTTTTTTATGTTGGGTATTGTACCTAAAAGTGCTTATTTTTTGTAGTTTTAATGTATATCTGGTTGTTCAGACGATATTTTTGACTTATTTTACATATTTTCAAAATTACAGGGTGTTTTGCTTAAAAAATTTGGTACAATTGTAATTTGCAGTACCTGAAAGCATTGGTTCTGAGCAAGGATCATTGGCCCTAGTTTTCAGATATTTTTGCTTATTTGGATCCTTAAAAATAAAAAGTTGCAAAAAATTATAAAATAATCACTTGAAACAAGCAAAAACTTTTTCATTTAATAATTAGGATAAATAGTCCAACACTGTCAGTCACTGAATAGTGCTTGAATTTGCACACTTCCAAGATCTTGGGAATTAACAATTCAGGCAAAATTCAAGCAAACTCTTAAAAGTAAAAAATTTAAGAATCTTTCAGATACTGAAAAATCCTAATAAGATTTAATAATAAAAAAATAATTATTTTCCCATAAAAAAAAACATTCCCCTCCTCGCCAATCCCCATAATAAAATAACGGTATTTACTTATAATAGCTTTATCAGCATCTCAATTTTAAATTATTTCACATATCAGATTACGATGACACGTACAAAATTAAGGCGATTTTCTTATTTTAAATTTTATTACATAATCAAACTTTTTCGTAACAGAGTATTCAAAGGAGGCTGATTATTTTAAGAATATTTAACATTTTTTTCATTTAGCACCCTGTAAAATCTTAGTTTTTAGCACAAATAACCATTAATAACTTTCATAAACAATAATTTACAAGGAATTTCAATATCTTCTCTACCCTTTTTTTCGCTGTTGGTTACGTAATAAACTAAGAATTTTATAAAAAAAAAAAACCTGTTTTCGAATATTAAAATTCTTCTTTTTTATAACTTTTTTTCTACATTTCTCCCTTATATTTTTCAAAAACACGCATTAGAGCAACAAAAGGAATCCTTTTTTATCTTTTATAATGCGTTTTGTCTTTTAAAATTTTAAAAGCTTTTTTTTTTATGTTTTTTTGATGAAAAAAATATGTTGTTTAGTGAGTTCGTGGCTTGTTTTTATAAAAAAACAGATGAAGGTGGGTACACCCTCGGTTATTAAATTATGTAATACCGCCTTTATTTTAATAAAAATTGATTTTTCTACCCTTATTTTATATTAAAAATAATCAATAATTACAATATTTTATGGCATTAAATTTTTAAAATTTATTGGGTTGAAAATTTTTATTCAAAATTTACATGGAACTATCCATAAGTTAGGTAAGATCAATGGGTTGGGGGGAGGGTATGAATATTTGGCTCTAACATATGGAAAATTAACTTCAGGGCTGGTTAGGGTCAAAAAGTGTAAATTACTGTCTTGTATAATTCCATGATAGCCTCAAAACCCACAATTATTTTACTGTACTTAAAAACCTTCTAACATAAAAAAAGCAAATTCAAAAACACAGAAAAGACTTTTAAAACTACATTTTTTTACAGTTTAAAAAAAAAAAGATAAAAAAAAAATGTCTTTCATTTCTAAATAAAAAAAAACCCTGTTAAAAAAACTAGTGATAAAAGCGAAGCCTTAATGTACAATAATGAATATTTTACAACAAAAAAAATCCTTATCTCTCTGTTTTATTGTTGCAAACATGAATATTTAAAGCTTTTTAGAAGTGACTTAAAATTTCAAAATTTGAAAGAAAAAAATATTACAAAAATATTGATAATAAATTCTTCCCTCTCAGAGTGAACTGATAAGGACATTAAAAAAAAAAACAAGGATAAAAAATTAATTCCTTATAAATAATAAAAAATTTTATCATTAAACACACACATACACACACACACACTACTTGTTAGAAATTTTATTTGTTTATTAAGGCAACAACGCGTTCTACTTCTTTCCCCTATAAATTTTTCTTATCTTTAAATATCTTTTACATATTTTTTTCCTTAAAATTTTTATCTGACATTTTTGTTATATTTTTTGATATCTTTTTAATATTTGTGTGTGTGTGTGTGTGTGTGTGTGGAACAAAAAAGGGACGTCTTTTTTATCTTTTATTATTAAAACAAGTGGAGATTAATTTGTTTGCTTATGAATATTTTTTGGCTTACGAAATTCCTTGTGTTAGTTTTGTGGGTTTTATCAAGACTTTTTTTTAGGTGAGTTGGTTATTAAGGACAATATATTTTTATCAATTGATTTTATTGTTCTTGTCAATAAAATAAACTTGGATTTGGGGCTCATTCTAGAAAATCTGACCAATTTTATTGTGTGTTTTTACAAGAATTTTTTCTATTGAAATAAAACAGAAAATTTGCACCCAAAAGCCTCAATTCAGTTCAATAACCCCATTTCATCTCTTTCTCCCCTACAAACCCTCATTTTAACAAACAACAAATTCAGGAAATATTCACATAACCAACAACATTATCAATTTAAAAAAAAAACAAATTTATTACCAAAACCACACACTCACTCAATCAAAAACAAATGACTCATATTTAAACCTCCTTTTTTAAATTTAATACACCCCTATTAATTACGTCATCAATTTATTTCTCTCTTATCAAACCCAATAACTTTATTGTACTTTACCCCATTAATTAAATGTCCTGTATTATCAGCATCTCAATAAAAAGGGTATTTTTTTAAAAATTCAATTCCTGTTTTTTTAATAATTGAAATTTATATCAAATTACTTTTATGCGGGTTCAAGTACAGCACGTCTGCCAGCAGTTTAGTGAATGAATATTGATGATACACTTTAAATTACTGAAAAATAAGGGATAGAATTTTTCTTTCAATTAAGATAAATTTTATATTTTTTCTATCCTACTAATTTTCACATGCAATAAAAACCCTTATCAAACATAAAATTTACGCTCTGTTTAACTCTGACTAATCCTGGAAAAGTCAACTTTTATTTATTCACACAATAAAAATAAATCTGAATTAATAATAATTGCACATGCACCAGTTAAATCAAATAAACTTTTATTTCATCCCTCTTTTGTCATTCATAATTATGTGAGAAAATTTAAAAATTTCATATACACGGAAATTACGTGGATATGCAAAAAAAAAGTACACCCACGATTTCTAATTTCCCCTTTATTTTGAATCACTGCACTGAATAATTAATGAGGGATTTTTTTTAATATTAAGCACATTTTCTTTCATAAAATTTCATTCATTTAATATATTTAAAAGTCCAAAATAAGTAACAGATAGAATCATTAAAACTGTCGTACTACCATGACTATCTCAACATATCCCTTTTTACACACACAAAAAAAATGGGGTTCATAAAAAACTAATTCACATAAATTCTTCCCCTTAAAAAAAATATTTAATTCGCATTCATTTCATTCATTTCCTTTTTTCATATAAATATAACTAACTTGTCCCTTTTATTTTTGCACATAATATTACATCCGACCCCATTAAAAATTTTTTTACATTGTTAAAATACATGGTGTATAAATAACAACAATCAACACGAGGCTTGTTTAAACATCCCCCTTTTATTTTTCACATTGTCATTGATGGAATTCTTTCTATTTAAAATAAAAAAAGCTCTCGTGTTTTTGATGATATTATTGACGGAAATTAAAATTATTTTTTAGTTCGAGGATGTTATTTTGTAGATTTTTATGATATTTTTAATAGGGTACGTTTTTTTCTTTTTGGTGAGTATTGAAGGCTTTTTTTAGGTGTTATTGTGTGCCTGTTTAAGCGTTTAATTATGTAATTTTTGACTATTAATTTAAAAGGTAATATTTCATTTTTTTTATTACACAGGATATGAAATTTAGAATGAGTTAACGAACGTTTAATAAACAAAAATTTAATTAAATCATACATTTTTTATATATAAAACAAAGATACTAAAAAAAAATCATATATAACGTGACATACTTTTTTTTCTAAATAAAATTTTCAATTATTTCATTAATTCATTGAATTATTTATCTTTAAAAAATTAATCAATATAAACTTCGAATAATAATAAATCATAATATATACTTTATTATATAAAAAAAACGTGCTTAAATGATAAGAAATCTAAATAAATTATTTAAAACGCATTTATAAAAAAAATTTTTCTAAAAAAAAGTATAATATCATCAATAAAAAAAAATTATGAAATAATTCAATTTACATTATCAATTTTATTTAATCAAAAAATAACAAAAGCACGTGTTTTTTAATAATAATATATTCATCTACACGTACACTAACATATTATTGAACGGCACCTGAGCCCCTTATATAGAAAAATAATATAGACACAAAAGAGAAGAAGTATAAACTAAAAAACCCCCCCTGAAATTTAGTATATTATACTAAAAAAAAATGCGCTTTGAATCACCTGTTACGGTACTCACAAAACCTGATATTATTATTATTATAACACACTTGTCCTCTAACAAACCTTTTGTATTATAAGAAAAAAATTTTTTTTTTATTATTATAAAAAAAGAAGGGGGATTTTAAATTATACGAGGACGATTTGAAGACGATATTATTATATTATAAATGACACTTTTAAAATGGAGAAGTTTAATTTCTGTTAATTTATTGGATAATATGTGCGTCTTAAGCTTTATTAAACTACTGAGCTTTTTATTTATTTAATTATTGTATTATTTTTTTTTTTTATATAATTTTATAGAAACCTTGAAATTATAATAAATTTTTATATTTATTGTTAGTATTTAATATGCATTTTTGTTTGTTTATTGTTTTTTTAAAAATATTCATAGATATTAAAATGGTTATTAAACGTCATTCATAATTTAAATTAATTGACTTTTATAAATTTTTTAATCTGTGTAATTTTTGTTTTCAATTATGTGTTATTAGTATACTGTGTAAATCAGGTATGTTTTAAATACACATACACAGTTTATTATTTTAATATAGGTTTTTATTAGTATTCATCAATAACATTATTGTTTTTCTTTGTTACAGTTAATAGTGTTGATATTCCTGTACATATATGGTAAAAAAAAATTTTTCTCGCAAGTGAATTGTCCTCGCGATGGTATAAATATAAGTGATCGGACAAACTTATAATTAATCTAATAAATGTTATTTTAAAATTATGATAGTTTATAATGATAGAACAGTTAATATTCTGGCCTAGTATTATAATTATACAGTTATATCAAGTGCAGATTAATATTGCTATTAAATATTCTGTTTAGTTTATTTGGTTTTTGTTAACTGCAAAAAAAATGATAGCTACATATAATATGTAAAATCATATTTAACTAAAATCATTCAGGATGTATGGTTGGTATAATTATAATCTTGCAATTAAAATATATATTCAGAAGTATCCTCTCCTACTTATAGTTTTACAAGAGCATTTCACTAGCGAGAAAATTTATAAAATTAAATAATATAACTATAAAGTCTTTACTTGAAGAAAAATCTGTATTAGATTTTATATATTATATGATTTGTATCGAAATTTCCAAAAATAATTATTATAACAATTTTTATAAATAGTTATAACAATTTTTATTTGCTTAGTAACAATTTAGTACACAACTTAATATATATACTTCTGAAACGTTTAACAACGTGTGTATAAAAAAGTAAAATTAAGCATAATGAAACAAAATTATTTAAATCAAATGCACATAATAATACAAAATACAAGTTTCAATACTAAATTATAGACATGCTCAAGCAAAGAGAAAATATAAATATATGTAAATTATATTCAATAAATCCTTTGGTCTATCTTTAACCTAAAATATATAAATTTCTCAACAAGATTTTCAAATAATCTCATTAAATTTGCAAAAGGGATTTTCCACAAACGATCCATTTAGTCTGCAGTATTATATAGAGTAAAGTAAAAATTTTTCATCTCATAATAAACTAAAAATAACTCAGGAGATCCCCTCTAAGCATAAAAAGAAATCAAACATGCCCTTTCTCGTAAAAAATAAAATTCATTGCTAATATAATAAGGATATCCAAAGCCTTCAATTACATCTACTATAGAAGAATAATAAAAAACAATAATCTGTAAAAGGCACCCTAGCAATAATAATACAATTAAACCTCTTTGGCGCCAAGTGGGCCCTGGAGTCGACTTGGTCATATTACATGATAGCGCGGGCGTTTTTTTTTTAATTTTATAATACAAGTCTATAATATGTGTTGACTTTATAATATAACTTCAAGAGCAACAAGGACAGGAGGGAACGCGGACGGACGTGTACGAGGCCATGATATAGGGGAGGAGGGAGGAGGAGGGAATTGAGCTCGAGGATTTACGCAACCCTGTTTTGTACATATTATAGCGCGGAAACCAAAGGCCGGCTCACACTTACATTTATAAATATATTATACTAACTAATACAAAAATAATTTTATATATTCCCTCTTTTAACTGTTTTCCCCTCTCTTGTATTGTATTTGCCCCTTGCAAAGATTTTTTTATACTTAAACAATTTTTTTATTTTTTTTGACTTGACTTGTCTTTTTCCTCGCTATGTAGATTATTCAAGAAAGATGGTGATAATATGCGTGACGAACGATGACGCTGACGGAGGACTTTTTTTCGAAATCGGAGCTATACATATATATGAGATTAATATATTTTTATATGCGAAAATTTACGTGTGAAAGAGAATGACAGATAGATACTAATATAGATTGGTTTTCTTATAGACATCAGAATGTAACCCTTGCGAATCAAGTTTATATATTTATATATATATATGTTGATGGAATAAGCAAAAGAAGAAAAATAAACCAATTATATATAGTTTTAAAATCTTTCTTTATATCTTGCTAGAAATTCGTTACGTAATAAGATTTTTATAAAGGGTATTATATTATACACTTATATATATTATTATAAATAAAATGTTCCTTTGACGTGAGATAATTATTATGGCTTTACAATTAAAAGTGGTTAAAAGTAAAATAGCTATTTATACTCAATATATTATGACGTGAATTTAATAGAACAGAATTAATAGTTTGTTTCAAATTGTTTTTTATTAATGATGTATGCCTAATCGGTATAAAGTCAAAATTTTAAGTTTTTTATTAAAGATTGAAATCTTCAGTACGTTGTTTTTCTCGCAAGAGAAATGACTTTTAAATGATATATATAAGATGAAAAAATACCATTTTATGTATATAAAATTTTTATAGGTATATTGTATTTTAGTTTGCTTTCATTATTTGATTAATATTTTGAGGTATAGGTATATTGTATTTTAGTTTGCTTTCATTATTTGATCAATATTTTGAGCTTTGGCTGATTCAGGTAAACAGTTCTTTTACCAACGTAATGCAGTCTATTTTGTTTACTTTTTAAAATATAAAAAATCATTATAGTTATTGAATTCAATCCAATTTAGAATTTTTTGATTATTAAAAAATTCTTTAAATATATACTTTCGTCAGATTAACTGGTCATACACACACGTAATATAAAATATCAAGAACTGAATAAAAAATTATTGCGATAAGATTTAATTAAATTATGGGAGTATATAAAGATAAAACTTTATGTATTATACTCATACACTTAAACTAAAACCAATAACTGCGTTTATTCATATTGTTTTTCATAATTTTTCATAAATTTTAATTTTCTTGATAAAAATCCGTTATGTATTAATCAGAATTGTTTTATTAAATATACCAAGTGGTTTATTATGTATAATTCCATGAAATTGTAACATAAAACCAAAGAAAAAAAAAACATTTATTAGGTAATTATAACTTTAGTTTTAAAATTTTTATAAAAAGATTGAATAATATAATTAAGCTTTTAAAAAAAAATGTAAAGTAAATGTTAGTATATATATTATACTCTTTTTTTTTATCAACAGGTGGCAAATCCCCAAATAACTTAAGTTAAATTTTTCACACAAAATGTGTTCTTTTATTAACGTAATAGTATAAATATAAGATAATAAAAAAAATTTATTAGGCCATAATTTATTTTTTTAATTTATGTCACCAAAAACAAAGATGACTAATTTATAACCTAAAAAATAAAGGATTTCAGTTTTTAAATAAATAAATTTTTGAAAACTAATATATTACTTTTCTTTTTGGTATTTCTTATGTATATAAAAATTAATACACATACTCATACATATACTCATACTACTTAAAAAAAGATTTTTTTTTCAGTCTGAAGAATAGCCACACTTTTAAATAAAATCCTCTTTTAACTCTTTGCAAAAAAATATTGATTCTTGTCTATGTGTATGTGTATTAACTAAATAATATACAGTAAATATAATCTCGCCTTTTACATTCATCTTTATCTCTTGCACATGCATAATATATGTGTGTTTAAAATCACGAGGGGTAAAGTAAACTCTCGCGCGGTTGGCCAACGACCCTCCGCAAATACCATATACACATACATACATAGATTTAATATTCTTCTTTATTTCTTCCCTTCGTTTCGAAAGCTCGTCCTCATTATTCTATAGTCCCTCTAAAAATCACTTTTAATGCGGTAAATATAACTTTATCCCTCTCTCTATATCTCTATATATAATTTTTATTTTATTTTTTCCTAGTCCTACACTCTGCCCACTTATATTCAGTCATACATAATGGCAAATAACTTTAATATAACAAAATTAACATTTATTGATTTCAAAGCTATAAAAAATTCACCTCATAGCATATGCAGTAAAATTTAAAAAAAAATTAAACTTTTTTTTTATTAAATAAAAAAGGATTACGGAAATATAAGTACAAGAAAAATAAAACTAAACGACAAGTTTTATAATTACAACATTATTACTTATTATGTATATACGTGGAAAAACTTGCGGGTAAAGTATATGTCGTAACCTCGAACTCTTATTATTGTCAACAGAAAAATATATACAAGAAAATGTTATTTTTTTTTCTTTTTTCCTTCTTATATTTCCTTGCCGCGGCTGCCTGCACGTTCGAGGAAAAAGAGGAGAACGCGACAAAATTGTTTATAGCCACTGTTAAGTTGCACTACACAAAACGCACGAGAGGTCGTCCTCGTTTTTCTACACTAATACAATAATACTTTTTTTTATTTATTACGTATGTGTATGTGTAATAATGAATATAACGCAGGTTTTTTTTTTACAATTGTATAAAAGATAAATGTGTATATAATATGCCTTGTGTGTATTAGACGTTCACCACTGTACTGAATGTGTATAATATGAAGAAAATGAAATAAAAATAATAGGTAAGAAAAAAGTTTTTCCAAGATTTGTCAAGATAAAATATTAATAAATTTCTAAAGTGTCATGCAAATTATTATTTTTTTTTCTCCAGTTTTTTTAAAAAATATATGTAATAAATAACTCACCTTGAAAATATTTTTCCTTTATCATTATATTTCAGACCACCACCTTGATATTAATTGAATAATAACATCACCACTTCACTAAATTAAATAAAAAAAATTTGATTAAATTCACTAAACTAAATATATAAGACTTCATTCTTGCACATAAATTTACTTTTTTCTAGGAATTTTGAAATTATAAATATAAACATATATGCAAATATACCTTTATGTATATACATGAATATTATTATTATAGAAAAAATTACTAATGGGCTAGGACGCCATGTCAGCAAAACCTCTCGCGTTCGTGTGGTGACTCCAATCGAGTTCGTGCTCCTCTGGCAGCTCTCCCCGCAAAAAGGGGGCGCGCGATCCTCCTCCTTTTCTTCCCCTCTTTGAGCTCTCAGTATTATATGCTTTTAACTCTACCCCTTTTATGTATATATACTCTTTTATAAATGTATGAGTATTAGTGATGTTGCAAAATTTTCAAACTGCCGATTTTTACGCTGAATCTTTATTTTCTTCATATGATTGAAGGCTTTTATAATTGAAGCATCTTGTTAATTTCTTTATTTAGTAAGGGTATTATTTATTTTTTTATGATTTATTTATTATTAAATGAAATCAATTGAAAATTATTATATATTTTATGTGATGTAAATCTGTACGATATCATCGTATTAGATTATTATTTGAAAGCACAGTTCGCGCCATCATACGGGTAATATCTTGAGTTTTATATTTAAGCTCACTTCCCTCATTTTATTCCCTCCTTAATTTAATCCTGTATCTCTCTTTAATACACTGTTACAAAATAGCTTATCTGCTATAAAGTGACTATTTTTAAATTCACAAGAAAATTAAAAATATATTACATCAATTTTATAAATATTCTTTGTCTATTTTTTTAAAATATTTTTTGTTCTTTAAAAGATTATGAATTATAAAAAAAATTGAAATAAAGAAAACATTTTTTAAGAAAATAAATTATTTCCTCTACTGAAACCGGTGAATTGCCGTAAGACGACTGTTGGTTAATATATATGTTGATGACGATCGTGTTTATAGTTGGCGATCTTCGTCGTTGCTTTTTTCCGGCATGCTTTCGCGATTTTCTAACGGTGTCGAACTAAGCCGAGATTCGCCGAGCATGTACGACAAAAGGAAAACCGTGCAGTGATAATACTAATTTTAGAAAATTTTTCACGAGCTTATTTCTATACATAACTTTTTTGCAAAATTATCAATTCTTATTACAATTGAATTCCAGTTAAATATGCTAATTTGTAAGTAAAATAAAAAAAAAAGATCGGAATATCAAAATAACAAATTAGCAAAATTAGCCTTTGGGTGGTAACGGAGGGAGATCGTGAAAAAATCTTGTACATATATATATAAATGTTATCTGTAAAATGTTCTTCTCCTTCGTAGAACACAGCCCTCTCGCTCGTATAAATATACCCGATGATAAAAATTTATATATAACGTGTATAAAGTGCGCGCGCTTCCCTGAGCGACCACTGAAACTTCCCCACCACCCCCCTTCAGCGCCCCAAAAGATTTATAAAATACAATCCTCTCGTGCGTGAAGGAGTCGACTTTCTTACGATTTCTTATTCTAGCTCTGTTCATATTATGTATATAGAAATGTTGTAATATATGTGTAAGTATGTTATATATATATAAATGTATTTGTGAGTTTGAAAAAGGCTTGCGTTTATCGCCGTCGTTTTTTTCCTCCCTTCGTGTCTCTCCTCTTCGTTCCAGACACTGCCCTCCGCCCCTTTGCAAAGATTTTTATATATATTTAAGTTTATTTTGTTACTTCTTCTTCTTGTTTTAAATTCTGATCGTCTCCCCATATATATACATATTTCTTTTTATGCAATGGCTTATATACCAAGAAGAATCAGGGAGTGCCTAAGTATAAAAAACCTCAACCCTCTCGGCGAAGCTCTCTGAAATCGTAAAATAAGAAGAAAAAAAAATATTAAACAAGTGTATAATAATCCTATATATAAGACGTTTTTTGCCTTTAGTTTTTGTTCTCACGCTCACCTTGTTTTCATTTATATAAAGAACACCTGCAACCAGTCCAACCGCAACCCCTTTTAACAAAAAATAAGTAAGAAAAAAAAATAATAGTAGGAGGTGAATAAGACCCTTGGACATATATTATAAATCCTTCGAGATTTTTTAATGCTAATATCTTTTTTTTACAGTATATCTACCCTTCGTTTATTTTAAAATAGAATACGATAAAAATTTCCATTGTTCTTAAAAATGTTTCTTCCTTTTTTTTAAACCGGTTTTTCACCCCCGCTTATATGTCGTACCCTTTTAACGTCTTATAAAAGTCGGTTATAAATAAGATTTCTTGCTATTTCATATATAGAATTTGATTTTATTCTACAAGTTTTCTAAAATTTTTTTTGTCTTATCAAACTTTACTTTTTCTACTTAAAATATTTAAAGCTGTTAAATATTATACTATAAATAATCGTTATTTTAGAAATAGAAAAGCTTTAAGTTAAATAAAATACGAGGATAAACTTAGAATGAGCTTGCACATGTGTTAAATCAGAAATATAATAACCAATTAATAGGTTTAAAATAGAATTTAAGTATGTATTAAAAAATAAGAAATTTTTATATGAGAATGAAACTTATTAATTTAATTCTGTTTCAGGATGGACTAAGAAATGATGTGTTAACATCAAAAGCCATTATTTTTGCTAAAACTATAAAAGTATTCAACTACTATTTGATGCACTTAAAAAAATGTAATTAATAAAGTATTAATTCCCATGATAATTATATATTTGGCATTTCTTTATCATTTTTTATACTAAATTAAGAAGATAAAAATGCATTTATTATTTTCACGTTCTTTAAAATGTATATGACTTAAATTCTTTAAAAAATTAAGTACAAGGAAAGATCTTATATTTCTGTCATTAAATAATGCTAAATAACCAAATAGAAATATTTGAGAAAATAGTGCAATGTTTTAAAGATTTTCGAAGGATCAACAATATTGACTGAGTAGACATGGATGACGTCGACTGATCCCATAAGGACAAGTTGAAAATACTGTAACGAAATTCTTCATTAATAATTTAGTGTATATAAAAGATACTATTAATTTTAGGTATCATTTTAGGAATCATTGACTTACTTATATAGTGTAGAAAAAGCATTTCGCTTTCGAGAAAAATTAAAATCTAAAAATATTATTAAATAACTCATACATTAAAAATTTTAAAAAGTATGCGTCTCATTTAATACTGCCTTACTTATAGCCTAGACAATGCATTTCACTTTCGAGAAAAAATAAAAGATAACGTATTACATACATATAATTAAAATTTATCTTGTAAGCCATTTTTGACTGAAAATAAAATTTACTTTCAAAATACAAATCTAATGAAATGATAAAAAAATATATTTTCATTGTATAAAACAGTAAAAAAAAGGTATAAAACAATAAAAAAAATATATAATACATATATAATCTCTTGTATTCTATAATAGACAAGTTATCTGTCTATGTTAAGATGCACAATTATTATACACAATGTAAAAGAGAATATAGTGTAAAATGAATGGTTATATATATAACATTATATGCAAGAAAATTTCACAAAAGAGAGGCACGGCTGACTACACATTTCTTGTATATAAAAGTTTTTTTTTGTGTCCTCTAAGAAGATATAGAGAAGCTTATAATATATATAAGATATAGAGAAAAGATGCAACAAAGTCTAAAGGCACACCTTGGAAGGCGGTGCGCGCGATACCATGAAAAAAGTCTTATATATATTTTTAAATACATACACGTAGGAAGTTCCTTGAGTGGCGTTGCACTCTTGACAAGCCCTCTTTTTTCATCGTGGTACTGTGTAAATGCAATTTATATATATGTGGGTGGAATTATTAGGGAAGTTATATAGCTTAAAAATTCTATATATATCTATATATAGGGAGTGTTTTTAAAACATATAAACACAATTAAGTTTGATTGATTAGTTTTTATTAGAGTTAAAATTATATAAATATGAATTTGATTTTTATTTAAATTTCTTTTATTATAAATCATTAATTTAACAGATTGATTTTTCATTTATTAATTCAGTTTTTTTAAAAAACCATCATATATTAATGTCAAAAAGTCCAGTAAAATTTTTGTTGAGACATTTTTATACATAAAAAAAGCTTATATTTATAAGTATGTATTATAATACTGTACCTTTATTATATATATATATATATATATATATTATATACTTGATGTGCATATATAATATAACACGTGTAGCATATATAAAAAGTCAAGAGGGTTGTGTATATATGTAGGAAGAAGCTTATAATACAAGGACTTGATGGAATAAGAAAGAGGATGGCAAAAAAAGTATAAAAAGGAAGAAATGAAGAAAACCGTCGCGCTTTTTAGTATGTTGATGCGATTCTTTAAGTGCAATATATATGTATGTAATCGTTGAGATTGTCTGGGTATATATAATATTATAAGCAAGGGTTACATATTTATTGCACACGATATATATTGCATATAAAGTTCCAGACTGAAAAAAAATTTTTTTAGCAAATTTTTTTTTTAAATATTTGATTGCGACTGTAAATGTGTTGTAAATATATTTGTTGCTTTGGTTTTAAGTATTTGTAATATGCCATATTTTTATAAAATTTTAAAAATATATTTGAATTTGAAAACAGCTTCTCAAATATTTTTATAGAAAGATTTTCTAATTACAGGAGTAATATATATTTTTTTGACAAAAATTGAACGCTTTTGTAGATTTAAGAGCGTTTTGAAGCACTCGACAAATTTTGTCTTTGTGAGATTTGCCACATATTTGACTGAAGTAGAAGTAACTATTACAGTATTCATTTTATTTTTTTACCTAGTCCAGAATAATTTTGTTAAACTTGACAATAGTAACCCAGTTTTAATGAAATAGTGTGTAGTTGGTAATATATTGTGAAAAAATACAAACTTTATCAAAAATTTTCAAATTTTGGCCAAAGCCTATAATGAACCTCTTCAATTTTAATAAAATATATTACTGATTTATGGCAAAAACTGGTCGTATTCGACCAGCTGCGCCAAAATTTGTCTGATTTAGTCATTATTGTAACAGTTACTAAAATCTAGCAAACGATTAGCAGATATATATCTAAAAAATAAAACGAACCTCCATTAAAATTAGACTTAAACTAGAAATCTTACATCTAAAAAAAGATTATCCACGTGATATAAAACCAAATAAAAAAGAATTCCATTAAAAAATATTAATTTTAAGAAATCACGTGAACTACCCACATACTGAATAATGAATAAAATATGATAATAAAATATTTTTCTTTATAATAGTCTGTAGATAATTAATAAAAACTTCTTTAAATAATATATAAAGGAATTCATTAATATTTTATGTAGGATAAGATAATTCTTTATTTTTCAAGAAATATTCGTGATAAGGGAATATTTTATTTATTTATTACAACTGCTTATAACTGATAATGATCCTCTTTTTTATTTTTATGTAATAAAATTTATTTGAAAGTATGATATAATTAAATTTTTTGTATTCATTAAAATTTATTTTAATAAAATATTATATATGAGGGTTGATATAGAAATGTATTTAAAAAATTTGAAGAATCCATTTAAAATATTCCACAAGTAAAAATTTATCCCTTAAAATAGAATCTAAAAAATGCAAGAAACTCTCAAAATCTGGATGCAACCATATTCAAAAAAAGCACTAATTAAACGAAAATTCCATAGATTACCCATATATAAATACACGTATTGCGTAAATCAGATAAAAAATTGTGATAATTCCTTACGACGTACCTTTATATCAGGACTTATAAAAATAAATTTAATTGAATAAACAAAATAAAATTTTTCTATTGAAAAAAATCCAATCATACTTTACAACTCAAATAAAAATATAATCACGAAAATTCTTAAACAGTCACGTACCTAAACTTAGAATAATTGCTTAAAAAAGCAATAACTTCACACCCCATCAAGTCCAAAAATAATTCACCCTTCATTTCTAAAAACTAAATATTATCCACATGGCTCTTTTTCTCTCTCCTTTATAACTAAAAACAACCCACAAATACTCGTTATATATAAATATGTACTAAAATTAAAATGTGAATGTATGTTTCCCGGGTGTGGCGGATAAATACAATTTCCTTTATGTACATATTTTAATGTGCACGTGTTCTTATAAAAAGAGTGTTGAATATGATTAATTGTCTATGTACATAAAATCCTATACACGATAATCTTTTAACTTAATTTGTGCATTTATTCTTCTTATCTTATTATACTTCCTATTTATTTACGTATTCTTGAAGATTTTTTCGAAGGGAAATATTTGAGAAATTACTTTAACGCATAATTTAAATGTTAACTTTTATTTGAAAAATATTTTAAGGGATGAGTGCATTTAATACATACAGGGTGCTAAAAAAATAATTGGAACCGCAAAATTTCGTCGAAAATGCTCGGAACTCTCTTAGACTTCAGTTATTTTTGCAGTATTTACAAAATTAGTATTATTGCAAAAATTTCACTAATGAGGGGTGTTTTTTAGCAATTGATAGTTATTCAACTTAATTTTCATCTAGGCAACCCCCTTATTTGTTATTAGATATTGAAGCAATGCATAGAATCCCAATTTTGGTATGATTTATGAATACTGCCCAAGTACTCCAAAGAACGTTTCTAATAAATGGTGTTTTTTCATAATTTAATTTTCTAATACTGATTTTAGAAATAAGTAATCGCTTACACTTAAAAATGTATAGTATCTACTTAGGGTTTGAGAATATTGTGAGTGCACCCCTTGAAAACTTTCGTTTTTTACTAATTTCAGGGTGTTTCGAACAGGGTGTGCATTTCCAACGAACAATACCTCAAATTTAAGTGCTAATGACCCGATGGACCTAAAATAGAGAAATTATTTTAGGGTTAAGATTATCTTCCTCCTCCTTCCTTCCCGTCCTGCTCAAAATTTTTATCTGGAGTACAAGGTAATTTTATGAAAACAACTCAGCTGCAATTTTTGGAGTTTACAGATTCTGCAAGAAATTTCACAGCCATCATTTCCAAAGGTAAAAAAACTGTAATTCTACCAATTAACAACAATTTTAAAAAATAAAGTAAAAATTACAAAAATGATTGTTAAAATTTTTTATTCCAAATAATATAATTGAAAGATATATACACCTTGACATATAATTTTAAAAATAACAGTTTTTCTATAAAAGTATATCTTCCCTATTGTATAATATTTTTCTAACGTAATTTATTTTGCATATTAAAACAAAATGAATAAAAATGTAATATAATTGTAAATAAGAATATGTAATTCAACATATTTTTCTATATAATGGCATTGGCAAATATAGTTGTGTATAATATAAGAGTGTGTAATATTATCATGTTACATTGTGTACATTACAAATGTGTACTGTACATGATATTTCAGGACATTTTCATTGATGTATTTATTATATATTTAAACAAATATGGTAATGATTTTATTGAATTTTTTTATTGGTTTATTTAAAACTGTTGTTTGCTTGGAATTAATTCTGTACTGTAAAAAATAACTTCAAGTAACTTTTTTAGATTCACAAAAAAAATCTAATATTTTCAAAAAATTAGTAATTTTCCGGAAATAATCGCAAAAAAATTTGAGTATTTCCAATTTTTTTTTGTAAATTCACGAGAAAAATTGATAATTTACAATTTTTTATCGAAAATTTACAAAAATATTTGCTAATTTACAAATTTTTTCGTAAATTCACAAGAAAAAATCGAGAATTCTCGAATTTGTTGTTAATATACTAAATTTAGTAAATTTACGATTATTTTCGAAAATATTCTATTTTTTTTGTGAATATAAGAAAGTTACTTTTTACAGTGTGGGAAAAAAATCTAAGAATTATTTCTGATTATATTCTTGAGGGATCAAGAAATGAAGGTGCATTTTTTAAGACGTATATATGTTTTTGTGCAATTTTTTTTTATTTAATAAAATACAATTTTTTAACTCAATATTTTTATTTACTACCTTCACAATCCAAGATAACCACCCTATCAAACACGCACAAGATACGATATCATAAAATTTCTCAATTTAATATTTACAAGGATTAGATAAAGAAAAAGAATATTTTAAAATATTTAAGGGGAGGTAAACAAGATAAAAATAAAAAAAAAAGGAGAACGAGGGCGTCTTGACATATCAAGGGCAATAATTTCAGTGTACACATAATCATAAATAAATAAAAGATACATAAAAAAATCTTGTGTAACACGTCATTTACAGATAAATTTAGGGAAGATTTTTACATGTGGGAGAAATTTTTTTTACTATCCCACGTTTTTTTTATTTTTAAAATATAAGGGTGATCTTTTCGAAAAATTTCATTTAAACAGCTGATGATAAAAAATAAAATCTTGACATATTTATACAAAAAGCTCGTATATTTCTTTATAAAAATAGGGTAGAAGTCAGTTAAATACACACATAAGGGAAAAAAAATCTTAAATTTTTTTTTTAGTAGGATAAGAAATAAAAATGTTAAATAAAAAAAAAAAGTAACACAAGACACATTTTTTCAAACAGGCTTCGAGCATTCAACCCTTGGAAATGTCGGCTGATACTCTTATTTTTTTTTTATACTCATCAATTTTTTTTTCCTTACATATAAAAAAAGGGGTATGAAATACTTAGAAATTTATATGTGAGTGTAAATGAAAGAATGTGTGAGGGAGTGTGATTTTTTTTATTTTTAATCCTTTCTCTCCCTTTCTTAAAATATTTAAATATTTTTTTTGACGGTTGATTTGTGTCTTGTATTTTTAAGGAATTTCCGAAGGGTACAAAATTAAATGTGAAAAAAATGATTCTTTTATGTAAAATAGTAATCTGATTTATTTAATTAATTTAATTCACATCCAATAAACAATATCAATATTAAAAATTTTATATTTAGAATAAATTATGCACATAAATTAATTTATTTGCTTATAGTGTAATATGATATAAAACATGTAAATGTATATTAGAGTGGCTCTTATTCTGAACATTTACAGAAAATTCAAATTTAATTCTGTGAGTATTTAGTTACAAAAATCCAAATAATTTATTGATCAGTTGATTTTCAAACTACCCATCTCGAGGGAAAAATTCTTCCCAAAGTGTCTCAGAATACTTCACAATCTCCCCTCAGATTAAAATTAAAAAACTGAGAATCTCTTTAATATGCAAGCAATGTATGTTCAATCAAACACAAATTTATTATTCCTTAAGTCAAACCACAATTGTTAATTAATTGATGACATTGTAAAAATAAAAAAGAAACGGGTAAAGAATAATCAGTACATAATACGGGTGTTTCTGAAACCACACTTTCTGATTCAATACATTCTTACAAAAATATATTATTTAAACTTAGAAGGGTCGTTTAAATTTTTTATTTTGCTCCCCCTTTTAATATCATAAAGAGATATTAATTAACAGACCCTCTTTTTGTACGTACAAAGCATTAAATTTTATTGGCTAAATATTTTAATATATATGCCAAATTGTTATTTTTAAATTTTTTATGAGTCTGTAAATGTCCATTTATAAAATGCATATTGGGCTTGATTAGTGCAGTTTAAAAAGTATCAATTGGATTTTATTTGACACTTTACATGCTTTAATTTTAAATTAGAAAACGAATTAATATGTAAAAGAATTTTAAGGGATTTGGTAAGCTTTTGTTATATTAGGGTGTTACTTATTTCTCAGAGTATTGGGTTAGAGTAAAGAATTACTTTAGTTTGAAATTTTGAAGTTTTTGCAAAAGCATTGATACTTATTAGATCATTGGAAGGAGCGCTTTATATGTAGTCTATAATAATGTGCCCAAAAAATTCTATAGGAGAATATTACCGCCTAGAAAAATAAAATATATTTCGTAAAACTATTGTCTAAAATTTAAGTCATTGAAGAAGGGTGTTATTTTTGACAAACAATATAAGAAAAAAGCTATAAGAGGTTTTTTTGGGGTCGCTGATTGCAAAAATCAAGATTTCACTCGTCTGGAATTTGCATAATCCCCATAAATTAGCAAAAAGGTCAAATACATAGGTCAAATATTGCTATTATTTATAAACATTGTAAAAATAAACTGATTCCAATCTTAATAAGGGGCGTTTGATGCACTTTATATGCATGAAACTTCTGAATTCGTAATTACCAGCCCCCAAAACCTTCGTAGTGGACTACATTTCCTTATATTTTGTAAATATTGCCAAATATCTTTAAAAAGGGGTGTTTTTGCTAATTTATGGGTGTTCGATAACTTTGATTTTCGTAATCAGTGACCAAAAATACCATTGGTAAACCTTTTCTAATGAATGAAATTCTAGTAAATGAGTGGCTGCATACATGGCAAGGGCGTACAATTAGCCGAAGTCTCGAATCCGGTACCCAAAAGTTCTAGTTTTTTTAGGTACAGTTGAGCAGGGTTAAATTACAGGTTCAGAGTGAATTAAAATTTTCTTCGGAAAAAAATCCATTAAATCCAACAAAAAACCTGAATTTTTGAGCCAGGAATTGTCAGGCTAACTTGAAAAATTTTTTTAACAAGAAAAAAAATCCAGTTTCCTGAATTACCAAATATTAAAAAATTTCTGTAAATATTTGCATAATTTAGTAAAATATTTCAAATAAATCATAAATTTATTATGACAAATATTGGAATCAAAAGATTTTAAGGCGTAAAAAAGGATGAAAAAATAAATTTTTTTTTCAACAAAACACAAAAATAAATTCACAATTACTATTTTAAAATCCCGTTTCTCAAAAATATCTCTTTCTATAATATTTTTTTGCGACAATCCGTTAAAAACATACCAATATAAAATGAAAGAGAACGAGGGTATCTAAAAAAAAAAAAAAAGAAACATAAAAATCAAGTCATAACAGTTATCATAGAACGTTAAATAAAAAAAGGAGAAATAAAACACAGCAACTTTCGTCATAGGAAACATCCGTTCCCAATCCGTTCCTAATTCGTCCTTCTCCATAAGAAAAAAAAATATAATAGCCAGGTCAATCCTTTCATCCTATCTCTCCACAATATATTTTTTTATCTTAAAAACCATGGAATTCAGTAAATAATAACCAGATAAGGAAATATAAAATAAAAGATGAAACGCAGGGTTTTTTTTTTTAGAAAAATAAAAATTATTTGTTTTATAATAACTTTTTTAACTGTTATGACGAAAGAGGTAAAAAAATACCATGTTTTACTATTATTATATGTACAAAACCATACATGGGGTGTTTGACCTCGCGATAAAATATATAGCGTAGAATTATTATGTGAGCCTCTACTATAACGTGACGTAAGATCATAGAATAAAAAAAAAAGAAGCGATATTTTTTAAGAAGTGCCTTATTGCACTTAAAAACCTTGAGCTCACTCTGTAATAATAACACGAGGGTTGAGAAAGACACATAAAAAAAAATTTTTTTAACATATGAAGAGAAGACTTTTTTTTCGAAAAATATAATTCTTGACACGCCTTATATTTCTTAAAAATGCGTGTGAAAAGTCAGAATTTTAAATAAAAAGCCCTTTTTTTATAAGTTCGTTAATTATAAATTTATCTCTTTTTTTTCTTGAAATAATAATAATACAAAAGGAAATATATTTTTAGAGCGTGTAATGTTTGTTCCTTTTGATAAATCCTTTATAATATAAAAAGAGAAGGGTTTGTTTTCTTTTGTATTACAAAGAGAGTTTTTTTTTACTAATACCGTTATGTAACGAATAGTCAAGTTCTCTCAATTAATGGAAGTGAAAGATTATGGTATTTGTACTATTATAAGGGCATTTTACACAGTATTTTTGAGGAAATTTGCATTTTTTAAAATAATATTTATTATTTGATGATAAATAAATAAAAATAAAAATGTGGTTTTTTAATTAAATTCAATTCTTTTCCAGCTTAATTGTTATTAATTGGGAATTTAATTTGTATTTAAAGACCACCCCTGTTTATAATTGATACTTTTTAGAGACTACTTTAAAAAAATTTCTTACTGGGGTTGGAAGAGATCTTTTAAATGTATTATTTTTGATTTTCATTCTTACTCCAGTCAAAATACGGGTTTGGGTGTACTTACGGTTGCGAATACGAGATTTGCTCTAGTATAGGTTTTTTGGGTCGCTGAACGCGAAAATCGGGGTCATTTGGTAAAGAAAATGGGGCTTCACCCTTAAATTTGCAAAAACTACCCCCAAAAGGGGGTAATTTTGAAGTATTCGCGTTCTGAGTCGATAGATTTGTCCAAGAATTGGCTTCTAAGGGTTTTTTGGGTCGCTAATTAAGAATTTCGATGATTTTTAAAGGTAACATTAATATTTCACCCTTAAATTAGCTAAAACTACCCCCCAAAAGGGGTGTTTTCGCTATTTTCGCACTTTTTGCGACCAGATTAGGTGCACAAGGATTTTTTGGGTCGCTGAAAACGAATTTCATGGATTTTTTAATGAATAATTAATATAACACCCCTAAATTAGCTAAAACTACCCCTAAAATGGACGTTTTTGCTATTTCTGCATTTTGTACGCCCAGATTAGGTCCATAGGGTCTTTTGGCTCCTTGAAAACGAATTTCATGGATTTTTTTATGAATAATTAATATATCACCCCTAAATTAGCTGAAACTACCCTTAAAATCTACGACCCAAAAAACCCTATGGACCTAATCTGGGCGTGCAAAATGCACAAATACCAAAAACGCCCCTTTTAGGGGTAGTTTTAGGTAATTAAGGGATGATATATTAATTATTCATAAAAAATTCCGCAAAATTCGTTATCTGCGATCCAAAAAACCCTATGGACCTTATCTGGGCATACAAAATGCAGAAATAGCAAAAACGTCCATTATAGGGGTAGTTTTAGCTAATTTAGGGGTGAAATATTAATGTTACCTTTAAAAATCATCGAAATTCTTAATTAGCGACCCAAAAAACCCTTAGAAGCCAATTCTTGGAGAAATCTATCGACTCAGAACGCAAATACTTCAAAAATACCCCCTTTTGGGGGTAGTTTTTGCAAATTTAAGGGTGAAGCCCCATTTTCTTTACCAAATGACCCCGATTTTCGTGTTCAGCGACCCAAAAAACCTATACTAGAGCAAATCTCGTATTCGCAACCGTAACTACACCCTCCCCCCCCGTATTTTGACTGGAGTATCTATTCTCATGAATTTAATGGATTTGGTAATTCTAATTTAATTTATCAGAAAACAATTTTCCAAGTTTAAATGGGACCAAAGTGTCAAAAAAAAAATTACTTAAGAAGCACGAATATTATTTCTACAAGGACAAAGCAACTGTGCCAAAATACTTTCGAAGCAGTGTCCTTGAATATTATCCCTTTTGGATAAATCAACGTAGACCACATTTTAATCACAAGTTTTTAAGATGAATAGTTGAAAACGTTCTTTAAAGACTACTCCTGGATAAGTATAGTGGTTTTGCCCTCCAAACCATACCTAATATAAGTATTAGCATGCAAAAAGATACCAAAAAACTCACTTTCCCATTGGAATTAGACCTCTAGACTACGACAGGCCTCCGAAAACCTAAAAAAACCGTTTATTGTTGTTAAGTTTTTAGATTCTTTATAACTTTTCTGACCCGTAAACAGATAATAATTTGCTCATTTGCTAGAAAACTTAACATTCCACCATTTTTCAAAAAAAGGATTTTTTTTGGGCCTTTAAAAAGCAAAAATATGCATAAAGCGTGGGTAAACGGCAGTAACAGAATAGGACGATTGGGATTTCAGAATGATGACTATTGATAAAAATCAGTTTATTAACTATGCCTTTAAATTTTTGGCATTAATTTAATAAACTCTTTAAGATAAAAATTTTGTAGCAGTTTTAAAAGCGCGGGTAAACGGCGGTATGAATTGAATTTTCAGATTTTCTAATAAATTAAAAAATATTGTTGATCACCCCAGCAGGAGTACAAAAAGAATTTAAGATTGGTATCTTTTATGCTCGAATAACCAATTTTCGAAAAATTCAAAATTGTGTTTCGGGGTCTTAAAGGGGCCTTTCCGCGTAATGTTTGAAAGATATATGTACTTTTATTTATTTCTAAAATTATCTATTGGAAAATGGTATTTTAATAAAATCAATATAATTAATTTTAAAAATAACATATATTACCACGTGATATCTAAAAGGTCAAATTTTCTATTTCTAAAATTCAGCCACGTAATATTTGAAAAATTTATATGCGCTTATATTTTTAATTTGTGGTAAAATTTTCTATAAATATAAAAATCGCAAATAAAATCCATAAAAAAGCAATTTTTTATTCAGTGCATACGTGGTTTTTTAAAAACTTGCTTAGTTTACTTCAAATATTCGTAATAGTTAAACCTGCGTTTTATTAAGCTTTTAAAATTTTTAACCAAATAAATTATTAATTCAAAATTAAATTATGATTAAAAAAAAAAAAATTAAGAGATATTAATAATTAGCTATGGATAAAAAATATTTTGAGTACTTTTATTTAGAATTAAAATATTTACTTATTTATTTAGGAGTTTGGCCATTAAAAAGTGATACAATTTTTTCAAAATTTATTCGGAAGTTTTGGATTTTATATTCTCTGTTATTTTACATTCCCGTGGTATGTAAAAATTTTAATTTTTTCTATTTTTTTATTTATTTCTTAGGTGAAAGATTTCAGAGCGTTGAATATTTTTTTTGAGAGTATTAATCATGTTATTATTCATAATAATAAACGATTGCGCTGGTTAAAGACACGGTTATTTATTAAATGCAAGCAACAAAACATAAAAATATTACAAGGAATAAATTGAATTCCAAAATTTTTTGAATGCAATTATTGAGTTTTAAAAATGGAAGGATTTCGTTTATTTTTCGTTTATTCTTTTATTGCGAGAGTTTCAACTTCGATACCTTACCGGACAACGCTTCCCTGACCAAAGACCTACTTTACTCTATAGGAGTAAATGTGAGTACACCATTGTTAAATATTATGACTTTGTTTTTGCGAGTAGTTCGCCTCCAGTTCCCCACGATGGCTACACCTGTTTGCTTCCTCCAAAACCTGGTGTATTCTAGAAGTAGGTGCGAATACATTATTTTAATGCATTAAACTATAACTTTTAGTTTTTAACTGTGGGAAATTTGACTGCGAACTCCTGTGGTCTGTAAATTTCAGGGGGTCGAAATTCTTGGGGACCAAGACACTGCAACCTGCAGAAAACTATACAATTACATTTCTTAAATATATTATGAAAAATAATATTATCGTATCATATCGCCAGAAGCATGTCCAGAATTTTTGTGATAATTAGTCCTGCACCCAGAAACTTTCGCATTTGGTAAAATAAACTTTTTTCTCCTGAATAATAAAAACAACTGTCCTTTAGTTGACTAGCAAGATAAAAAAAATCGAGGGTAGTTTTCTTACAGTTTACTTCTTCTATTACTCTCATATTTAATATGGCTAAAGAATAGCAGTAAAAAAATTTTGTTTCTTTTATTGTTTTACAGCTGTTTTATATAAATTAATATTTCAAATTTAAAAATATAGGTTTTGAAGTTATACAGAAATAAACAAGATGTTGAAATTTCTAGTGAATGTATAGTCATTATATTATGTAATACAGCAATTGCTTTAGTAATATTGTTTTGCTGGACAGGAATGAAAAAGGTAATGTAGAAAAACACTTTCCAATAATATTTTAGATAATTTCAGAATATTATTTCCTTGTATTAAAAAAAAGATACCGCAATGATGAAATTCTTATTCGTGATCTTATTGGCTCTCCAAATGCTGCGTGACTCCAAAGTTTGAATTATGAAATTGAATTATTAGAACCGTAAAAATTGATTCGGAGTTGATACATTCTTTAATAAATTTTATTTCTCTTGCTTTTATTTTTTTATAAAATTTAAAATATTATTAAACAAATAATTATGCACTGAACAAAAAAATCCACTTTCTAATTGAAATATTCTTCTGGTTATTGGAATTCCGCTTCTGGCCAGCGTATTTTTTTTCTTGTTCAAACGATTGCAAATGACTTGAAACGTAAAGAAAATTGAAAAGTTTCTTTTTAGGGCTTAATCTACAAAAACTGTAAAATCGAGGCCTCATCTACAGAAACCGTACTCATTAAGCAGTCATAACAGCTAAGTTAAGATTGGACCTGGGAGCTTATCTTCTTTTATGACCCTTTGCAAATCTATAAAATTATAAAATTAAAATTTTTTCATCTTTAAACTAATAACCTATGAGTAATCTTAAATTTATATTTGTAGACAAAAGCTATTTTTAATGAAATTAAAAAGGATTGGGTTAAATTTCAAAAGCCAAAATACGCTTTTCAATTGAACGTTATGTTAAAAAAAGCTAAATTAGCAAAATTACTAGTCCGTTTATTCAAAGGTGAGTTTATTTATTTATTAAAATTGTTAATTAAAGTAATAATTTTATTTTATTTATCAGATTTTTCATTATCGTAAGAAAATTTAAAAAAAATTTTGATTTCAGTTTCAATTGCTTCAGGATCTTTAATATTTTCTATATTTCCATTTTATGCACCAATAATGGATGTAATTAAACCATTAAAGGAAACAAGAATAAAACCGCAAGTTTTAAAAATGGATTTTAATGTCGACGAGCAAAAATATTTTTATCAAATATATTTTTTAAGCAATCTTCAAATTTTTAATTTCTTGATTGTTATTTTGGTAATGGACTTTACTATGGCAAATTTAACCCAACATTATATTGGACTTATAAAAATATTAAGGTACTCTTAAGTTTTTGTTTAAATTTTCATTAGAAATATACAAAAATAAATTAACATTTTTTGCGAAAATAACTCAGATATTCCATAAGAGATGCTCTGATGATTACACATACAGAAGAAGTAAAACATAGAAAACTTATTAAATGCATTAAGCAACATCAAAGGATTATTGGGTAAAAATTAAATTATAACAGGATTCCGATAGTGAAATCAAGAATTTTAAATTTTTTAATTTTTTAAATTTCTCGCATTATTTGTGTAGGGTTTGAACTAAGAGCTTACAAAAAAATAAAAATGGTGCTAAATTTACGCTTCCTCAAATTGCTATCTTGGGAAAATTCATCAAAAATTTTTATACATTTTAAAAAGATTGAGGTCTTTTAGTTTTTACCTTATATAAATAATAAAACAAAAAACTTCTTGCCGATGCGAAGTTTCAAAGTTAAGTAATTTTAGTCGATGATGTTAAATTCCCACTGCAAAATTATGGAATTTTGTTATTGAAATCAGAAAATGCTTTGACCTAAAAAGTTCGTTATTCACATTAAAATATTATGTATTTTTTTTTTCGTTTAATATTCGTATTACGAATTGATAACTTAGGTTCATTTTGGCAGATATAGGTTAGTCTCTGGGATAAGATTGAATGAGTTAGTCCAGAGTTGGTTTAAAATTCTTGATATTTAGTTTAAATAATTAACATAGGTACATGATCAATAATTAAATTTTTTTTTTCTGCAGACATGTAGATCGTTTGGATACATTTGCCAAACCAATTTATGGATCTTTGACTTTAATTTGTCTTATTTTAATGAGTTCAAGCGGATTTTCGGTAAGTCAATATTTGTTTTTCTATTTGAACCTATTAAAAATTTAAACATGAAAAAATACAAAAATTTATATAGTAAGAACAATGTAACTAAAAGATAACTTTATTATACTGTAATAAAACCAACGATAAATTATATAAAAAACGGCATTTTACATCACACATAAGATTATAACTTTTGTAAAAACGTTTACCCGATAAATTTTATACCCAGGCTACTGGGAAAATATTTTATCCATTATATAAGGCTAATTTTAAACTAAATCGGACTAAACCCAATGCAGGGGTCTTCAAATCGGTTACAACGTATTTTTTCCCGAAGGTACTACTAAAAATAAGCCTCTATGCCAAGTTTTAGTGAAATATTTCCTGTGGATTTTGATTCCGGAGTTCAAAAGTTTAGATGAGAAATCCTCTACTAGGGCTTAAATTACTTCTGACACTTTGAGTTTTTTTATGAAAACGAGAAATTGATGGGTTATTGCGTTTGGTGAGCTCTAGATCCAAAAACAGCAGCTTTTAAAAATTTAATTATTACAAATTTCGAATTTCCCTCCAAGTCACGTAACTAATTAAAAATCTGAGCAAAAATTTGGATTCCACGGGAAATATTACATGTAAGGGTATATCTTATAATGATTTTAGGAGTTTTAATGTTAATATACAGCGAATTTTGAAGAAATGTTCCGATGAAAAAATTGTAATATTTTAATCTTTCGAAATTTCAAATTTCGCTGTTTTAAAACAAAATCTTTCCAAAACATACGAAGTTGTATCCTTGTGTAAAAATTACAGTGGAATCCAAAATTTTAATAGAGGATTTATAGAGGTTTGTAAACATAAAAAAAAGGATGCAAAAATCATTATATACAATCGTTCAATTGTATACAATTAGATTTTCCAAATTAGAATTATAGAAATTAGAACAGTAGAAAAAAGACTGAAGACTGTGCATTCTTCTGCTTTAGCTTTGATTCTGTTCTCAAAACTAGAAATTCTAAAAACCAAAAAATAATTAACACACATCCGATCCATATTTTCTCATTTTTTAAAGACTTTTCATTCAGAATATGGTAGTCCATCCAACGCTATTGAGATTCATTGATATTCTGAAAATACATTAAAAATATTCGACTATTTTTTTCGAAATATTTTTATTTATTTTTTTTAATTAAAAATGACGGAGTAATTACTAATTAAAGTAGCTAAAATACTGGTAGTGGAGGAAACTGTGACGTCACGCGTAATTTATTTAACCCTTTATTTCACCGCTTATAAAAATTTTTTAAATAAAAAATAAAAAAATAGATGTCTAATATTTTTTTATAAACTACAAAACCAACCAAATAGAATTTCAAAATTTTTTTCATGCAACAACCCTATTTATCATCTTTTCCATATTAGTTTTTTTCCATTAATTTTGTAATTTTTTTCAAATTTACATTTTAGTTTTTATCTTATAAATTTTTTATTTCAAGAGTTTCTTATATTATAAGCAAGATACTTTTTAAAAAAATTCTTCCAAGTTATCAATTTAGCATTAAATTATATTTCCATTTATATTTGAGCAATTATTTTAAAATTGATACTTAATTCGAGCCTGGAATCGTAAATTTTTTTTTTGAGGGCACATCGATATGACCCGTGTTTTCAGATAGTTCGAACCTTCAGAAAACCGAAAAAAATCGTGAACAAGAAATCGGCGATAGGTGCCAAAAAGATTTTTTCACTTTTATGTCAAAAACCGTGTTTTTCGTATCTGAGCTACCCTAAATTTTTAAAATAACTTTTTAGGTAAAAAAACGTTTTTAAAATAGATAAGAAAATCTGATTGCCAGGGAAAAATCACTCCAGAAGAAAAAAAAACTTATCTTTTTACGATGAAATTTAGCCAAGTTATCGACAATTTAAGATTTTGCTCAAATTCGTCTTAAAAAAGATTGAAATTTTATTGAAAAAAGCCTGTTTCTGAACCTTAAACATGCATTATTCGCTTGATTTTCATCGTAAAATAATAATTTTTTTTTTAAAATCGATTAATTTTTTCCTGGCAATTCATTTCTCTAAGAAAAAAATTATTTTTATTGACAAAATTTTAATTTTTAGATCAAAAACTGTGTTAAGTAAATCTTGTTACTTACAGTTTTCAAAGGCTTTTGACCTAAAAATTGAATTTTGGTCAATAAAAATAATTTTTTTCTTAGAGAAATGAATTGCCAGGAAAAAATTAATTGATTTTAAAAAAAAAATTATTATTTTACGATGAAAATCAAGCGAATAATGCATGTTTAAGGTTCAGAAACAGGCTTTTTTCAATAAAATTTCAATCTTTTTTAAGACGAATTTGAGCAAAATCTTAAATTGACGATAACTTGGCTAAATTTCATCGTAAAAAGATAAGTTTTTTTTTCTTCTGGAGTGATTTTTCCCTGGCAATCAGATTTTCTTATCTATTTTAAAAACGTTTTTTTACCTAAAAAGTTATTTTAAAAATTTAGGGTAGCTCAGATACGAAAAACACGGTTTTTGTCATAAAAGTGAAAAAATCTTTTTGGCACCTATCGCCGATTTCTTGTTCACGATTTTTTTCGGTTTTCTGAAGGTTCAAACTATCTGAATACACGGGTCATATCGATGTGCCCTCAAAAAAAAAATTTACGATTCCAGGCTCGAATTAAGTATCAATTTTAAAATAATTGCTCATTTGCGTTCCATTTTTTTCATTCCATAGTATAAAAACATAGTTGTAATATTCTATTCATATATTATATCTTTTTACTGACTTATAAAATTACTATTTTCAGATTATGGTTTCAAATGATATTTACCATAAAATTAAATTAACGATTCTACTGTTTATGGTGTTAGTACATATGTATTATTATTATAATCAAGGACAACGCCTTATCAATGCAAATGATAAACTGTTTAATAGCCTGTTAGTAAAACAAAATATACGTAGACAAGTTTTATATGTTTTTTTTAAATTTAACAAGTTTGTAAACAAACAATTTTTCTGAGTTGTAAAAGCTACTTATACAGCTTTTTAGCTCAGTTTGAATCATGAAATGTTGATGTGCATATTACTGAATAACATAATATGGAGAGGAAAGTGACAAAATGAAATTTAAAATACCATATACCATAAAAAGTTTTCAAGTATTTTTAATTCATCTCTTTATCTCAGGCCGTACGCGTGATAAAACTCTGAGAAATGAATGGCGAGGTGAATGGTACCTATTTTTACACAGAAGAATTTTTAAAAACTTAGAGCTTCTATAAAGTTTTTGAGACCTATTAAACCTATTTTAATTAAAAATTTTAATTTCGGCATCAATTTAAAAATGGGTCATTTTTCGCCGAAAACTGTCATTTTTGGTTCCTCATAGAGGAACACCTTTGTGATAGATGAAATTTTGATTTTCGATATTTTGGCATATAAGCACGTTTTGAGACCTCAGGAAGCTAAAAAACCGGTTTTTAAAAAAAGCCTGTGTGTGTGTGTGTGTGTGTGTATGTATGTATGTCGCACTGTAACCGGTGATATTTCACAGCCAACACGACATTAAGACCTAATTTTTTTTTCAAAAATTTTTTCACCAAAAAATCTCGAGGTACTTTTTTTTTTTTTTTGTTTGGATGTAATACCTCATTTATTTCCACGAAAGTACTTATATTTGAAAGTATGGTTTTCACATGATATCTCAAATCGGATACTTAATTTTCTGAAAATTTTTTTCCTAAAATTTTTTTCACAAAAAAATACAAAAAATACCAATTATTTTTTTCTTTTTGGACGTAGTATCTAATTTATTTCCATGGAAGTACTAGTTTTAGAAATATCATTTATTGTAATTTTTTGGACTTAATACTTAATTTTTTTAAAATTTTTCTGTCAAAATTTTTGTCGCCAAAAAATACAAAAAACGCCAAAATTTTTTTTATTTTTTAGGACGTAATACTTAATTTTTTCCCATGAAAGTACGAATATCTAGAATTATCGTTTTTAAAGGATCTCTCCATCTGATACGTAATTTTTCGAAATTTTTTTTTCAAAATTTTTTACATTAAAAACTTAAAAAAATATTATCTTTTTATTGATATAGTGCCGATTTTATTTCTCTGAAAGTATTAATACCTGGATTTATGAGCTTTGAAATTTTTTTGGGTATCAGGGGAAAGTTTATCCACTTTCTTTATTAAATTTAGAATATTTAGCACAATTATTCTAATATTTTTCATTAGGTAAAATAGAACATTGACAACATTTTGTTATTGCTAATGAGGAACCATAGTGCCAATTACTTGGCAGCGTTTTTTAATTAATTATAGCGATTTGAAACTCGGGGATAAGAAATTGCGGTTTATCAGAATTGAAAGGTGATATTTATACAAAAAAATAAATGAGACTAACCGAAAAGTATTTGGTTGGTGAAGGTAGCAACGTCTTTTAGAAGATATTGTAAAATCCCTATCTGATAGCATTTCGGATAGCATAGAAGCATGCTAGGGGATTTAATTTCTAGTCCCAGGAGTCACATTCAAGTAAACTGAGGGTATAGGGGATGCTTTTTCAACATTTTTACCACAACCTGTCCTGAAAGTTAGAAGCAAATCGGTTTCCTAAATAGTTGACACTCCCCGTGTAAGTTATTTAGTTACTGCTGAATTTCAATGTTTCATTTTTTCTACGTCCTTTCCTCTTGAAAATTCTTGTATGTTCTTTCAAAAATTTATCATTGAAATTGAATTTAATTTGAATTATTTTTAATTGATACGTTTAGTTATGATTCTGACTGGCCTGAAGCATCTCCTAAAATTCGAAAGATGATTTCCTTCATGATGCTAAGAAGTTCTAAGCCTTTACAGTTGCATGCATTTTTCGTGGACGTAAATTTGGAGACATATTCGAGTGTAAGTAATTAATTATAAAGAACATATTTTTTTGTTTTTTTTATCTTTTACTGGTAAAAATGGTACAGCAGGTAAACAGAAAAGTAATAAATTTTTAAACAAGAGACAAAAAACATTATTGTGCTATAATAAAAATATTTTACAGTATACTATTGGTTCCTCATAGAGGAACCTTTGTGATATATGAAATTTTGATTTTTTGGCGTATAAGCACGTTTTGGGACCTCAGGAAGCTAAAAAACAGGTTGTTAAAAAAAGTCTGTATGTGTGTGTGTGTGTGTGTGTATGTATGTAACCGGTGAAATTTCACAACCATTATGGAATTAAGACCTAATTTTTTTTTCAAAAATTTTTTCATCAAAAAATCTCAAACTACTTTTTTTTTTTTAATTTGGATGTAACACCTCATTTATTTCCACGAAAGTACTTATATTTGAAAGTACGATTTTTACTCGATATCTCGAATCTGATAACTAATTTTTTGAAAATTTTTTTCTCAAAATTTTTTTCACAAAAAAATACAAAAAACACTAATTTTTTTTTTCTTTTTGGATGTAGTACCTAATTTATTTCTTTGAGAGTATTAGTTTTAGAACTATGGTTTATAGCATTTTCTTGGACCTGGTACCTAATTTTTTCAAAATTTTTTTCTCAAAATTTTTGTTGCCAAAAAATACAAAAAATGCCAAAATTTTTTTTATTTTAGGACGTAATACTTAGTTTTTTTCTATGAAAGTACTAATATTTGAAAATTTAGCAATCCGTGGTATTTAACAACCATTATGGAATTAAGATCTAATTTTTTTTTCAAAAATTTTTTCATCAAAAAATCTCAAACTAATTTTTTTTTTTTTTTAATTTGGATGTAATACCTCATTTATTTCCATGAAAGTACTTATATTTGAAAGTACGATTTTTACTCGATATCTCGAATCTGATAACTAATTTTTTGAAAATTTTTTTCCCAAAATTTTTTTCACCAAAAAATACAAAAAAAACTTAATTTTTTTTTATTTTTGGATGTAGTACCTAATTGATTTCTATGAGAGTACTAGTTTTAGAAATATCGTTTATAGTAATTTTTTGGACCTGAAACTTAATTATTTCAAAATTTTTTTCTCAAAATTAAAAAAACAAAAAAATTAAAAAATCTGTAATATTTTTTTTTTTTTTTAGTGTAATACTTCCTTTAATTCCATGAAAGTACTAATATTTGAAAATTTTGCAATCGGTGGTATTTAACAACCATTATGGAATTAAGTACTAATTTTTTTTTCAAAAATTTTTTCATCAAGAGATTTCAAAATACTTTTTTTTTTTTTTTAATTTAGGTGTAATACCTCATTTATTTCCATAAAAGTACTTATATTTGAAAGTATGGTTTTTACTCGATATCTCAAATCTGATAATTAATTTTTTGAAAATTTTTTTCACAAAAAAATACAAAGAATAATAAATTTTTTTTTTGTTCAGACGTAGTACCTAATTAATTTCTATGAGAGTACTAGTTTTAGAAAGCTTATTCATAGTAATTTTTTGGATCTGATACCGAATTTTTTCAAAATTTTTTTCTCAATATTAATAAAACAAAAAAATTAAAAAATCTGTAATATTGTTTTTTTTTTAAGTGTAATACCTAGTTTATTGAAATTTTTTTCTAAAAATTTGTTAAATAAAAAACATTAAATCACAGCAACATTTTTTTTCTTTTAAAATACGGTATTTAACTTTTTTTTATGAAATACTGATATCTCAAATTATAATTTTTATTAGATAAAATAGACCATTATAAATATTTTGCTATTGTTAATGAGGAACCATAGTGCCAATCACTTGGCAGCGTTTTTTTTTTATTTCGACTGAAGCTGGGAAGGGGGGGGGCAGAGATAAACATCCAAATTTCAGTATTTATGAATTTAAAAATAAAAAACTAACGTACTTAATTTTATAAAAACTGAAGCAGAATTTCAATCAAAGAGAAATAATTTTATTATTTAAATAATTATATATCACGGAGACTGCTACCATAAAAATCTTTAAAATACCTAACTTGAATATGAAACATTGCATTTTAATTAACTATTTATCTAATGTATTTTTTTTAGGGTATGAAAACTTCTTGGAGTTACTTTACTGTGCTGAAAAAAACGAAAGCTAAATAAATATTTTATCATTATAATATAAACAACGACAATGGATAAACTTAAATAAGAATCAAGATCGTGGGAACTTCTTCTAGGAATTTATTCACACATTTTTTAATTTCAAATATTTTGGCCTAAAACATTAAATGTCAGGTTTTTAAGCATTAATAGGTACACTGGAGGTTTTCCGCGATTAAAAAATTAAAATTAAAATTAAAATTAAATAAAATCAAAATTAAAATCCGTGATTAAACTATAGAATATTTTATTTAATATTTCAGAATATTGGCTATTCAGTCCACGACCAATCGATGAAAGCGCTACGAGTGGTGGTTTTTAATCTTTAGTGCAAAAATAATTATATTATTTTACTATTGTTTACACGGCTAGGCTGCTTTGCTTGTTTCAAGCAGTTATTTAAATTGTCTAAAATAGACCCTAGGAAAGCTTAAATTTTATTCCTTTCCCTTTTTTTAAAACATTTATACATTTATATGAGAATAAAAAATTATTAGCATTGTGGAAATTAAAAAATAATGAATTCTATTTAACCCTTAGCAACACGGGTGCCTTACGAAAACGTTAGTGCACGGGGGAGGGGGGTTCTAGTGGACCCCAGCGACTTTGTAAGTCTATAATTGGTCCAGAATTAACTATTTAGAATGTATAAGAGTTCACTAATGTGATTATAAAAAAAGAAAATTAAAATTGTTAGTTTTTTTAAAGATATTAATTGTTAATTTTTTAAAGATATTGTAATCATAAAAAGAGTGATTTTTTTTAATTAGCAATAAAATTGATTTAAAAAATTATAAACATCTTTTTAACCACTAAACGGGAAATGCCAAAGGGTAAAATTTAAAGAAATTTAAGTAAGAAATTTGAAATTAAAAAAAACACGAATTATTCCCATAAATTAAAATGACACCTTTTTGTAAATTTCTATATGCATCATTTTTTTTATTAAAATACTTTTTTTATTTTAAAAATACAAAAAATAATTTTCCACAAATATTGAAATACATTTTTTTCATATTTTTTATAATCCCCAGTGCATACTCGAAGAATGGTCCTTGCCTATTGCATTTTCTGAACATTACGCATTAAATTTTCGATTTTCTTGCCAAATTGGTTTTGGGCAATATTTGCAATTGTTAAAATTATTTAAAAAAACATTCTTTATTTATTGAATTCATTATCAATCAGATAAATAAGAAATATTTACAAAATTACAATTTTCTTAAAGCACAAAATATGACGTAACTACACGCGGGGGTCTAGCCCCAAAAAAATTTTTCAAAGTGCATGAAACCAATACACGAAAAGTTCTGGGGCTTTTATGGTTGTAGATGAGCAAAACAACTATCAAAATGAATTACCAAACATATATAAGGGGCGCCACTATAGATTTAGGATAATGACATGTTTTTTAAAACTACTATGAGGTCCGCTGGACCCCACCCTTGCTTCTGAGGGTTAAACGAAATACCAAAAAAAATTCTGCAGACTTTGAGTAATAATCCCAAAAGATAACCTTCTGTTATACCTAATTTCCTATTTCTTTACTTTTTACTTATTTTATGGTTTGTTCCTGCTCTTACATTATCAATGGGAAAATAGAAGGTAAACTAAACTCGCAAAATTAACTATCATAAATTTTTAAAAACGAAGAAAATTATAAAATGCTAACTTTCCTGAATTGTTAACTAAAAGTAATTTTTTTAACATTGTTTTTTAACAATTAATAGATCACGGGGGTCCTGAAGCAACTTATTATAAAAAAGTCTCGCACCGAGGTTTTTCTCTACAAAAGTATCGAGTGACCTCATAGAAGTAACATCCAACGGTCAGTTAAATCCTAAACTTTTCTAAATGAAAATTTTAGGAGCATCTGACATTTTAATGAAGATTATAACAAGTAAATGGGTAGATCCATTACTTTTCGTATAATAGTAGGCACAAGCAGGGGCGGCTTTTGCTATAGGCGAGTAAGGCGACTGCCTTGGGCCCCGCGCTTGGGTTGTATTGTATAAAAACATTATGCGAAATATTTAAAAACATATAATTACAAATAAAAATAAAATGCCTTAAACCTAATATAATCAAACAAATTAAAAAAAAGAAAAAAAATTACACCCTAAATCTTAAACCTAAAATAGTATAAAAAGAAAAATACTATTATACTATTAGAAATGAACGATTATCTTTTTATTTACATTTAAAAATAAAATAATAGTGTATTGTATTTTTATTTTATTTTAGTTAATAATGCTATAGTTAAAAAATTACACATTTTAAATTACCGCTTATACCGATAGTAACGCCATCTCAACGACATATATGTTGTCAGCTGACCAAATCAAAACCACTGTATCAGCTGATATACTTATAACCTGATAATAATGTTTTTACGGTCGCAATACTTGTAGAATCAGTAAAAGTTCTGTATTTTTCTTATTTTAAAACTGTTTTATGAAAGTTTAACTGGTTTATAATAGTTCAAATATTTTTAAAGATTGATTCACAATTAATTGAGAATTGGGTTCAGACATTGATATATAAAATTTCCCGTTGGTTTTACAGTGCAAAAACTGTAGGAAGTGAAAATATTTTAAAAATTTCGGTAAATGAATAGGTCGAGGTCATATGGGTACTCTAAAAAAATCTTCTAAAAACGAAAAGGCCTCAATGATTTCTGCAGTTGGGCGTAATAAAATAATGACTGTATAAGACTAAATTATTAAGATTGAATTATTTTTCTCATATAAATTTAAAAAAAAGGAAGGGTAATAAAATTTAAGCTTTATTGAAGTCTTTTTTAGATGATTTAAATAACTGCTTGAAATTTCAACCAAAGCATCCTAGCCGAGTATTTACATAACTTAATTATAGTAGGTGTGAATTTAACCTGACAAAAAGTTACATATTTATGATTTTTTCTGTTTTTAAAATTCTTTCAATTAAATTTTTCTTTTTTAATTTAATTTTCATAATATTCTAGATATAAAAAAAAATTATAATTTTTTTTTTAAATTATGCTTTACAAAATTAAATCTTTTCCATGTAAACATTAATATTTAATTTCAACTAAAGTTTAAAAAATTGCCATTCGTGACGGTTGTAGCAGTTGGTCGCGGACCCAAAAATTAATAAATTAATAACCTTCATGCTACCATATTATTGGCTTCAATAACTAAAAGTTGCTAAATTAGTCAAAAATTTTCATTACATGAAGGAAACTTGAAAATACATAGATTTTTAAAATTGTAGTGTGTAATTAATTAGCTGGATGGGTGAACGTGTGAAGATTAAAATGAGGATGTTAATGTATAATTATAGGATCCTGTTTTTTCGGCATAGTGTTTTAAAGAAAAATCGAACACTATGAAGTTTAAAAGTATCCGAGCTGTGCTCGACACGGGTTTTCTGCAGTTTTCCCCCAGTGTCACGGGCAATAATATTGTTCGGGTGAATACGAGTACCAGCTTAAGATCTTTAAGTCGGCTGCAGCCGCATTTCATAAATTAATTAAAAAATATTGCAGTATTTGTAAATTATAATTGGTATTATTTACTCAAATTTTATAAAATTTATTGTATTAAAAAATAAGATAAATAAAATATTTTTATGTTAAAGAATATTATTTATAATGGCTAACTTTGTTGATTTCGTCGAAGCAATTTTGTTTGTTGAATTTTTTATACAGTAACTCTTAGGCCCTTAATGTGCAGCTTTTTTCAAAATTTGATGCTAACTTTATTGTTTCTAGTAGTTCAATTTTTCCTAAAATATTTGATTTACTGGGCCTATAAAATATCAGATACACTGTGATACAACTTCCAAAAACATAAAATAACTTCAGTTAACTTACTCCAATCACTATCTTACATTTCTAAACGAATAATTTTGCTTACTAAATTAACAGGGTTACCCATTAATATTTATATCATTTACTTATTTTACATAAAACAACAAGGAACTCTTTAGAATTAGTTTTATTATAAATGATCTAATGTTAAGATAAATTACAACTAGTTGTGGTATGCTAAAGGAATTTTTCTATACGAATTGCATAAAAAAAAGTAATAGTAACTTCAGGTCCGCAAGTGAAAGATTATGGTATTATAATTATGGTATTTGTACTATTATAAGGGCATTTTACACAGTATTTGTTGAGAAATTTTATATTTTTTGAAATAATATTTAATTATTTGCTGATAAATAAATAAAAAATATAAAAATTAATTTTTTTTCCAGCTTTATTGTTATAAATTGGGAATCCAATTTGTATTTAAAGACCACCCCTGTTTATAATTGATACTTTTTAGAGACTACTTCATTGGTGTAAGAGGTACTTAAAGGTTAACTTAGACGTCTACTTTAAAAGAATTTGTAAATATTTCTTACTGGGGTTGGAAGGGATCCTTGTAAGTATATTATTTTTGATTTTCATTCTATTCTTATAGAAACAGAATTGAATGGATTTGGTCATTCTAATTTAATTTATCAGAAAAAAATTTTCCAAGTTTAAATGGGACCAAAGTGTAAAAAAAAAATTACTTATGAAGCACGAATATTATTTCTACAAGACAAATACATACATGAATTTATAATTTCCCCTCCTGCACCTCAAAATGTGTTTTGCCTCCCAAAATTTTTTTTTTGAAATTCCACTTGTGGCTCAGGTAAGAGTAAATAGAGTTAATTTAGCTTAGTTTCAATAAAATTTGTTCATCCCCATTATTCAGCTTTGTACTTGGAGATTTATTTTTACCAAAATAATTTTTTTTGTCTTTTAGGAACCGTTTTGAGCTTTCCCTCAAGTATATAAAAAAAAAAAAAAAACATTTTGTACAACTCAACATATAAGTATCAAATTCAAATACAAAACACTTCACCAATTACTTCATGTCAGTTTTTCTAAAGAAGAATTATGACAACAGCAAATAGGGATAAATCTACCCTATTAAATATAATAAAATGGTCGTTTATACCTGTTCGTTATTACGTTACTTAAAAAAAATTAATAAGTTGAATAGCTTTTTTTTAGTCGAAGCGGGTAGACTATTATTTAATTTCTCCCCCAACCAGTATAATAATAATCTTCTTTTATATTCAACTCCTACCCTCATACTGTAAAAGATGCCTTACTTTTTTTTTCAACCCCCAAAAAATTTCTTATTCGATCCCACGCTTCTTTATTATATTGAATAAAAAACTAAACTGTAAAAAATCTGTTCCAGAAAATTTTATAGTAATTTTATTTTTTCATTCGTTTTTAGATAAAAATGAACTCAGAATTTGTGAACAGTTTCAAATTAATAAAAAAGTTAAGAAAGAACTATTAAAAACTAACAGGTTTGTCTAGGGACAAAAGGGTGAAGTTTACTTCTTTCTAAAACAATTTTTATAAAAGTAAATATAAAGTAAAATTTAGAAATAAAAATTTTAAAAACTCTGCAATTGATTTATTTTAAATCACTAAAAAATTTAACACCGAAATCATCCGAGAGAGCGCCCTGGCTGACGATCGGGTCTACCAGCGAACGAACTCACCCGAAAGCCTTCGCGTATACGGTCGGATTTACCAGGAAGTAGGGAGAACTTTCCAATTCCTTTATTGACGATTCTCATCAGAATATCTCGCGTGACGATTTCAACGTTACAAATTCGACGTGACGATTTTTTCATTTTTAACTACTAGTAAATAAAAAAAATATTATGTACCACAACAAGAAAGAAGTAAACTTCAAAAATTGATTTTTGGGACAGAAACTGTGACAAAATACTTTCGAAGTAGTATAAATTAATATGAAGTAAGATACAATTCTCTTCTTTTCTGGGTGGTTTATTTACAATATTATAATATTATTTTTAATAGAAAAAATTATTAGTACAATTTTTTTTTTTAAATTATAAAATTACACATAGTGTTTAGATTCACGCATAAAAGGATAGATATTACAAAAACTAGGTCAAAAAAAAATTATATTTATTATAACATGCTGTATGATTGGCGCCCAACCCTTTGAATGTGCGCTCGACCATAATAATTTTCTAGTATCCTATATGTACATTTATTTATTCTAAATAACAAAATAAGTTTTTTATAAAAAGATGACATTTTGAGAGATAATTTTTTGAACTATATTTTTACTTTAAAAATATTTCAAGATTATGATAATAATTTATTAGCATGAGTCTATATTTTATTTTTAAATCTTTGGTTAATTCAATAAAATTATAATAATTTGAGTTCACGAAAAATGTTGCCATATTTTGTTGAGAGCTTGCAAGATTCATTTTTGCATCAGAGATTCTTTCTTGACTCAGCCCAACTACCTCCCGTTTGCCCCTGTCCAGAGCCCTTCCGCGTAATGTTTGAAGTAGTTTTACTTATTTCTAAAATTATCTATTATTGGAAAGAGGTTTTCTAATAAAATCAATATAATTAATTTTTAAAATTACGGGTTACCACGTGATATTTAAAAGGTCAAATTTTCTATTTCTAATATTTAGCCACGTAATATTTGAAAAATTTATATGCGCTTCGGCTTATATTTTTAATTTGCGGTAAAATTTTCTATAAATATAAAAATTGCAAAGAAAATCCATAAATAAGCAATTTTTTATTTGGTGCACGCGTAGTTTTTTAAAAAAATTGCTTAGTTTACTTCAAATATTCGTAATAGTTAAACCTGCGTTTTATGAAGCTAAATTTTTAAATTTTTAATCAAACAAATTATTAATTCAAAATAAAATTATGATTAAAAAAAAAAATAAATTAAGGGATATTACTAATTAGCTATGGATAAAAAATATTTCGAATACTTTTATTTAGAATTAAAATATTTATTTATTTATTTAGGAGTTTGGCCACTTAAAAGTGATACAATTTTTTCAAAATTTATTCGAAAGTTATGGATTTCATATTCTTTGTTAATGTACATTCCCGTGGTATGTAAAAATAGTAATTTTTTCTATTCTTTTTATTTATTTCTTAGGTGAAAGATTTCAGAGCGTTGAATATTTTTTTTGAGAGTATTATAATCATATTATTATTCATGATAATAAACTATTACAAGCTACAGAGCATAAAAATATTACAAGGAATAAATAGAATTCTAAAATTTTTTTAATGCAATTATTGTATTTTAAAAATGGGGGGATTTCGTTTATTTTTCGTTTATTCTTTTATTTCGAGAGTTGCACCTTCGATACCTTACAGGGCTACGCTACCCTGGCCCAAGACCTAGTTTTTTATAGGAGTAAATGTGAGTACACCATTGTTGAAAATTTATGAATTTTTTATTGCGAGGAATTCGCCTCCAGATCCCCACGATGGCTGCACCTCTTTCCTTCCTGCAAAACCTGGTGTATTCTAGAATTAGGTGAGAATACATTATTTTAGGGGTAAGTAAACTATAACTTTTAGTTTTTTATAGTGGAAAATTTGACTACGAACTCCTGCGGTCTGTAAATTCCAGGGGGTCGATATCACTGGGGACGAAGACACTGCAACCCGTAGAAAACTAAAATTACATTTCTTAAGCATTTTATAAAAAAAGGTATAACTGGTTTGTGTTTTCACATAACCAACGATCATGGAACGTTAAACCGTTCACTTATGTAGTTTTAACGTATACTCCCTAATTATTATAAGTCTTATAAGTCCTAAAACCGAAATTACGATAAATCCCGAAATATAAATTATCCTAAGTCCATAAACCTATTCTAAGTTCTTGTTCTTATCAGGATCTGATCAGGCCCTGACTCTCACTTCAAATAATTCTAAGTCCCTAAATCGAAAATAGTCTAAGTCCATTTCACCCCGCCCCACCCTCTAGGAACTTCACTTTTTCACCCTCCCGTAAAAACATCAATTTTCCACCCCCACCTCAAAAAATGTAACTTTTTTAGCCCACCCCTCTGCCGAGCCGGGTTATTTCCAATATTTCATCCAATGAACATGTTTCATATTAAAATAATATTATCATATCATATCATATCGCCAGAAGCTTGTATAGAATTTATGTAATAATTATTCCTGTACCCAGCTAACTTTCGCATTTGCTATAAGTTAAACTTTTTTTGTCCTGAATAATAAAAATAACTGTCCTAGACTTTACTAACATGTGAAAAAAAAACGAGGGTAGTTTTCTTACAGTTTACTTCTTCTATTACTCTCATATTTAATATGGCTAAAGAATAGCAGTAAAAAAATTTTGTTTCTTTTATTGTTTTACAGCTGCTTCATATATGTAATTTATTATTTTAAATTTAAAAATATAGGTTTTGAAGTTATTCAGAAATAAACAAGATATTGAAATTGCTAATGAATGTCTAGTCATTATATTATGCTATACAATAATTGCTTTACTAATTTGTTTTACTGGTCAGGAATGAAAAAGGTAATGTAGAAAAACACTTTCCAATAATATTTTTAAAAAATTGTTCATTTCATTAACAAAATTTTAGATAATTTAAGAATACTAATCCCATTATTTCCTTGTATTAAAAAAAAGATACCGCAATGATAAAATTTTTATTCGTGATCTTATTGGCTGCTAAATACTGACGCCACTCCAAATGCTGCGTGACTCGTATGAATTATGAAATTGAAGTAAACGCATTGATTTGGAGTTGATAAATTCTTTAATAAATGTTATTTCTTTTGCTTTTATTTTCTTATCAGATTTAAAATATTATTAAACAAAAAATTATACGCTGAACAAAAAAATCCACTTTCAAATTAAAATATTCTGCTTGTATTAGTGGAATTTCGCTGGTGGCCAGCGTAATTTTTTCTTGCTCAAACGATTGCAAATGACTTGAAACGTAAAGAAAATTTAAAATGTACGCCTTTTTGAAAATTTTTTTTGTTTTATTTTACTAACTTGAGTCAAATGCTCTAAATGGAATAGGTTTTACAGCTCTGTCAAATGCAGTTTCTTCTTAGGAATTAATGGGTTAATCGTGTAGGGGCAAAGAAACGCGTTTTTTGAGTTTTGAAGGGGTGGGGATGAGCTCCCCCTCCAGAACAAGACTGATATCGTTAAAAAATAATTTTCTTTGCCTTTTTAGTCCAATTTGAGAGAATTAAAGGCAGGTATAATTTTTTAATTTCAAAAAAACTGATTTTTCGAAAATGTAAAATCAATTTTTGGGCTCTTAAGGTGGTCTTAAAAGGGTCTAAAAACAATAATTTAAGAAATATATTTTAAATAAATCGTAAAAATAGATGCTCAAAAAGATTAAGGGAGGTTCCAAAACGAATTTTCGCAATTCTATTGCATTTTAATCGTGTAGAGACAAAAAAGAGGAGTACAAAATAAATGAAATACATTAGAAGTTTTATAGGTAGATAAATTAGCATTCCCCAAATTACAGTCATAACAGTTAACTTAAGATTGGACCCGGGAGCTTATCTATTTTTACGACCCTTTGCAAAACTATAAAATTATAAAATTAAAATTTTTCATCTTTAAACTAATAACCTTTAAATAATCTTAATTTTATTACTATAGACAAAAGCCATTTTTAATGAAATTAAAAAGGATTGGGTTAAATTTCAAAAGCCAAAATACGCTTTTCAATTGAACGTTATGTTAAAAAAAGCTAAATTAGGAAAATCACTAGGCCGTTTATTCATATGTGAGTTTATTTACACTGTAAAAAGTAACTTTCTTATATTAACAAAAAAATTAAAACATTTTCGAAAAATTAGTAAATTTTCAAAAAAATTTGTAAATATTCGAAAAAAATCGTAAATTTACTAAATTTAGTATATTCTCGAAAAATTCGAGAATTCTCGATTTTTTTTTGTGAATTCGCAAGAAAAATTGTGATAATTTAAAATTTTTTTTCAAAAATTTTCAAAAAATAGTTTTAAATTTATGAAAAATAATTGTGAATTTACAACTTTCTTCGTAAAATCACAAAAAAAAAATTGAGAATCCTCGAATTTTTCAATAATATACTAAATTTAGTAAATTTACGATTTTTATCGAATATTTACAAAATTTTTTGAAAATTCACTAATTTTTCGAAAAAAATCTATTTTTTTTGTAAATAAAAAAGATAATTATAATTATTATAATAGGTAAAAAAAATTTATTACATTATTATAATTATTATTTTTATAATCTAATAAAGTTACTTTTTACAGTGTACTTATTAAAATTTTTAATTGCAGAAATAATTTCATTTTATTTATCAGATTTTTCATTAATGTAAGAATATTTTTAAAAAATTTTTATTTTAGTCTTAATTGCTTCAGGATTTTTAATATTTTCTGCAATTCCATTTTACGCACCAATAATGGATGTAATTAAACCATTAAATGAATCAAGAATAAAACCACAAGTTTTAAAAGTAGATTTTAATGTCGACGAGCAAAAATATTTTTATCAAATATATTTTTTATGCAATATCGAAATTTTAAATTTCTTGATTGTTATTTTGGTAATAGACTTTTTTTGGCAAATGTTATCCAACATTATATTGGACTTATAAAAATATTAAGGTACTAAGATTTTCTTTATAATTTTCATTCAGAAATATATAAGAATAAATTAACATTTTTTGCGAAAATAACTCAGATATTCAATAAGAGATGCTCTGATGATTACACAGACAGAAGAAGTAAAGCATACAAAACTTATTAAATGCATTAAGCAACATCAAAGGATTATTGGGTAAAAATTAAATTATAACTTTAGGACTCTGATAGTGAAATCAAGAATTTTACAAAACTTTGAAAAATATAAGTCGTTTATTTCATATCTTCCCAAACAATTTAATCCTTCAAGTGATAGTACTGAATTGTCTCGTATATTTCGAATTTCGGGGTCATAATTCAAGAATTTATCTAAGAAATAAAACATGGCTAGCAAATGTTGGTTATCTTTTAAAGTTCCAATTATAAAGTTTTTTTTTATTTATAAACGTAAATTATCATTGTCGCATTATTTGTGTAGGGTTTGAACTAAGACCTTACAAAAAGATAAAAATGGTGCTAAATTTACGCTTCCTCAAATTGCTATCTTGGAAAAATTCATCAAAAATTTTTATACATTTTAAAAAGATTGAGGTCTTTTAGTTTTTACCTTATATAAATAATAAAACAAAAAACTTCTTGCCGATGCGAAGTATCAAAGTTAAGTAATTTTGAGTGATGATATTAAATTCCCACTGCAAAATTATGGATTTTTTTATTGAAATCCGAGAATGCTTTGACCTAAAATGTTTGTTATTGACATAAAAACATTATGCATTTTTTTGTTTTGTTTAATGTTTAAATTACCAATTGATGACGTAGGATCATTCTGGCAGATATGGGTTAGTCTCTGTGATAAGACTGAATGAGTTACCCCAGTTGATAAAAAATTCTTGATATTTACTTTAAATAATTAACACATTATTATTACATAGGTATATGATCTTTAATTCAATATTTTTTTCTGCAGACATGTAGATCGCTTGGATACACTTGCCAAACCAATTTATGGAACTTTGGGTTTAATTGGTTTTCTTCTAATTAGTTCAAGCGGATTTTCGGTAAGTCAATATTTGTTTTTTCTTTTTATTTGAACCTATTAAAAATTTAAACATGAAAAAAAAAACAACAATTTATATAGTAAGAACAATGTAACTAAAAGATAACTTTATTACTACAATTGCAACAATGATAAATTATGTAAATTAAACGGCATTTTTCATCACACATAAGATTATAACTTTTGTAAAAATGTTTACCCGATAAATTTTATGCCCAGGTTAATTGGAAAAAATTTTATCCATTATATAAGGCTAATTACAAACTAAATCGGACTAAACTTGAGTATAATACTGATTAAAGTTGCTAAAATACTCGTAGTTGGTGGAACTGTGACGTCAAAGTCAATGATACGCAATGTTAAAAGTATGGGAAGTCTGGATTGTGACGTCACGCGTAATTTATTTAACCCTTTATTTCACCGGTTAGAAATTGTTTAAATAAAAAATAAAAAAATACACGTCTAATATTTTTTTATAAACTACAAAACCAACCGAATAGAATTTCAAAATTTTTTTCATGCAACAACCCTATATTTATCATCTTTTCAATATTAGCTTCTTTTTTTAATTTTAATTTCTTTCACGCAGGTACATTTCATTTTGAATCGTCTAAATTTTTTATTTCTAGAGTATCTTTTATAGGGTTTTTAAAAAATTCTTCCAAGTTATCAATTTTGCATAAAATTATATTTCCATTTCTTCCATTCCATTATACAGTATAAAAATATAGTTGTAATATTCTATTCATATTTTATATCTTTTTACTGACTTAATAAAATTACTATTTTCAGATTATTGCTTCAAATGATGTTCACCATAAAATAAAATTAACGATTGTACTTTTTCTCGTATCAGTACATATGTTTTATTATTTTAATCAAGGACAACGCCTTGTCAATGCAAATGATAAACTGTTTAATAGCCTGTGAGTAAAACAAAATATATCTAGACAACTTTTCTATGTTTTTTTAATTTGACAATTTTGTGAACAATAAATTTTTTTGAATCGTAAAAGCTATTTATACAGCTTTTTAGCAGAGTTTGAATCATGAAATGTTGATGTCTATATTATTGGATAACATATATTTAAGAGGAAAGTGACAGAATGAAATTTAAAATACCATATACCATAAAAAGTTTTCAAATATTTTTGATACTTACCTTTATCTTCAACCGTTCGCATGATAAAATCTGAAAAAACAGATTTTTTGGTGATCGGCACCTATTTTTACACTGCATAATCGAAATCCCAAGCAAATTTTTAATATAGCTGCAAATATGGATAAAAAACTACCAGTAATCTTTTCTTGCAAGATTAGATTAATAAGAGGATTGTTAAAAATTAGTATTTTTGAGTATAGAAATGGCCTAGGCCTCCTCGACCTAGAAATCAGAGCTCCTAGCATTTTTTTGAGCTATAAGATACACCTTTCGGTTGGTTTCATTTTTTTCTTTCAATGGCCTACTATTGAAACCCCTAAACCACCATCAATTATCTCATCGATATAGTAAATAAACTAAGAGCCTCGGTAGCTCTGTTGTTAGGGCGTTGGACTTCGGACCTAAAGGTTCGCGGTTCGATTCCCGGCTATATCAACATCAATTTTTTTTCTTTGCGAAAAATTCTTGTTGTTCTTCTACCGTGGGTTCTAGGATTGAGGCATCCACCTAATTTTTTTTATTAATTATAGCGATGAGAAAATCGTTGATAAAAAATTGTGGTTTATGGGAATTGAAAAATTAGATTAAGCAGAAAAAAATGAGATTAACCGGAAAGTATTTTGTTGGCGAAGGAAGCAGTGTCATTTAGAATATATTCTAAATAACCCTATCTTATAGCGTAGAAGCATGCTAGGGGATCTAATTACTAGTCCCAGGAGGCCCATTAAGGTAAACTAAGGTTATGGGAAAAGTTTTTCAACATGTTTACCTGCAATATTTCACAACCAACCTCACAACCTGCCCCGAAGGTTAGAAGCAAATCGGCTTCCAAAACAGTTGAAACTCTCCTTGCAAGTTATTCAGTTACTGCTGAATTTCAATTTTTCATTTTTTGATGTACTTTCCTCTTGAAAATTCATGTATAAGCTAAAATTTATTAAACTATTTTTAATTGATGCATTTAGTTATGATTCTGACTGGCCTGAAGCATCTCCTAAAATTCGAAAGATGATTTCCTTCATGATGCTAAGAAGTTCTAAGCCTTTACAGTTGCATGCATTTTTCTGGGACGTAAATTTGCAGACATATTCGAGTGTAAGTGATTAATTACAAAGAAAAAAATTTTTTAATATACAATGTTTTTAGGCAGGGGGAGTATTTCAAGCATGTCATTTTGGGGAGGGGGTTCAAATGGATATTCGATTTAGGGACTTAAAATAATCCGTGTTTAGAGTCTTGAAATATTTTCGAATTAGGGAAATAATATAATTTTGATTTTGGGGCTTAGAATAATTTCAATAAAGGAGTAAAAAATAATACCTAATTTAAATATGAAACATTGCATTTTAATTAACTTATCTATCTAATGTATTTTTTTTAGGGTATGAAAACTTCTTGGAGTTACTTTACTGTGCTGAAAAAAACGAAAGCTAAATAAATATTTTATAATTATAAAAACAACGACAATGGATAAATTTAAATATGAATCAAGATTATGGGCACTTCTAGAAATTTGAACACATATTTTTTAATTTTAAATATTTTGGCCTAAAACTTTAAATATCAGGTTTATTGAGCATTAGTAGGGTACACTGGAGATTACTCGCCATTTCTGTTTTTAAAATTCTTTCAATTAAATTTAATATTCATATTATTCGAGATTTAAAAAAATAATTTGTTACTTTCATGCATAATTTTTAGCACTTTAAAAAATTGAATCTTTTCCATGTATACATTAATATTTAATTTCAACTAAAGTTTAAAAAATTGCCATTCGTGAAGCTATTAGCAGTTGGTCGTGGACTCAATATATTGATTCAAAAAACATTTCTGAAAGTTTTCCATTTTTCGTTGTTTTAAAGCTAACCTTTAATTTCCAAACTTCAAAATAACGAGCTTTCTGCCACCAGCATATTTTGAAAACTAAATTATCTTTTTAAAAAGTTTATTTCTTAATTTTTTAATATTTTTATTTTGAAATCTTGAAGTATTAAAATTAAATTAATTTCAGTTCCCCTAAAATCGTGCACATATGCGGTTACAGTTTAAGTTAATACCCTTCACGCTACCATATATTGGCTTAAATACCTAAAAGTTGCTAAATTAGTAAAAATTTTTCGTTGATGTGGAGGAAGTTTGAAAATACATTTGTAATTAATTAGCTGGATGGGTGAACGTGTGAAGATTGAAATGAGTATGTTAATGTCTAATTATGATTCTGTTTTTTCGGCATAGTGTTTTAAAGAAAAATCAAACACTATGAAGAAAAAAAGTATCCAAGCTGTGCTCGACACGGGTTTTCTGCAGTTTCCCTCTGTGTCACGGACAATAATATTGTTCGGGTGAATACGAGTACCAGCTTAAGATCTTTAAGTCGGCTGCAGCCGCATTTCATAAATTAATTAAAAAATATTACAGTATTTGTAATTTTTAATTGGTCTTATTTACTCAAATTTTATAAAATTTATTGTATTAAAAAATAAGATAAAATATTTTTATGTTAAAGAATATTATTTATATTGTCTAACTTTGTTGATTTCGTCGAAGCAATTTTTTTGACAAAAATAAGTTTTAAATTTTGTCAAAAAAACGTTAGCTACATGTCAAGGAGGTTTTATATACCTCTAACTTGGGTTTGACGTCAGGTTAGAATTTAGTGGCCCAAAATACCTACTAGATCCAGTAATAATTAAAAAAAATCGGTTATTGATAAATGTAAAATTTTAAGGGTTGAAAGGGTGACAATAAGGGTGTCACACTCCTCTAACTTGGTTTTTGACGTCAGCGGCCTAAAATACCTACCAGATCCCTTCAAAATTGCAAAAAAAGGTTATTTTTAATTTTTTAAATAAATAGAGGGGGGGGGGGGGGAATAACGACTCATGACTCTGTTGGAAAAGGCATGTAACAAAGCCATGCCCAAAAAAAGAACTCGTGAAGGAAGACCACCAGCCTACTAGTGGAAGGCTGAAATAGCCCGACTAAGAAGTGCACGCTTAAGGACAAGAAGGAGAGCTACACGTGCTAGGACCAGAACGGTCGCTGCTGAGCTGATAGCAGAGCATAAGCATGCTAAGAAAAGCCTGTGACTGGCTGTTAGGAGAAGCAAGAGAGCATTCAAGATGGCTTTGTGTAATGAGGTGGACAATGACCCGGGTCTTGGTTACAAAATAGTCACCAAAAGAATTGGTGCTCTTTCCGCAAGTGGCGTTATGGACGAAGAGGAGGTTGGCCGTATGGTTGACGGACTTTTCCCTACCCACCCCGAGAGAGAGGAAGAAAATGACTTTTTGCCCTCCTGGTCGTAAAACTCGAGCGTAAAGATTTTACTGCACTCGTTCAACGCCTACGAGGGCAAAAAATATCGTAAGCACCATGGGCGAAATACTTTAGACAATAGCGTGAACACATATCCCTCGTGCCCGGTTTCGCCGAGGACTCGTGCTTGTGCTCATGCTAGTGCCAAAACTTTTACGCCCTTGATACTGAATATACTATACAAGAAGATGACGAGGAGGATATCCCCGAATTCACCGTGGAGGAGCTTGTAACAGCAGTAGACTCGTTCAAAAATGGAAAGGCACCTGGACCTGATGGAATACCCACTGAGATTTTGAAGATAGCCGCACACAAGTGTCCACAGCTTATTCTGTGTATGTACAATACTTGTACACGAGCGGACGTCTTCAGCAAACTCTGGAGAAGAGCCAGACTTGTCCTTATCAGTAAGGGTAAAGGCGACCCTCGGCTGCCAAACTATTGGCATCCTCTAGGATTACTAGACACAGCTGGAAAAAATTATGAAAAGATGCTGCAACCACGGATACTGAGGACTGTAGAAACTGCAGGAAACCTTTCTCCCCGACAGTACGGGTTCCGCTGAGGGAAGTCAACTATCGATGCCATAAGCAGTATCACCCGTGTCATTAAGAATGAACATACAGGCAATCACTCCTCCGTGAAAAATCACGCTACTAGTGACCCTAGATGTGAAGAATGCCTTTAACTCAGCAAGATGGAGCGATTTCATGGAAAGGCTAAAGAACTTCCAGGTGCCAAAATATCTGCGAAGAATCATCAGCAGTCACCTGAGCGATCGATAAATAATATTCAAGACAAGAAGTTAATTTCATTACAAGGGTAATATGTAAAATTAACAGGTTTGAAATAAGAGATTTCAAGAAAAAAAAAAGAATAACAATACTTGTAATAATACTATATAAATAGTATATTTTGCAGTAATTTATCGTCCTTGTTATAAAAGTTGCGACAGTCCTGTCTACTAGAAAATCCTGATATTTAAAATACATATATTATTTGTAAAGAATTATATAAAAAAAAGCATATTTTTGTTTTTTTGTTTTTTACCATAGTTATAACTATTCAATAATGAAGAGTTAGAAAATAAAAGTAAACAAATATTGTTAAATTTTCCCAAATAAAAAAAAAAAAATAGAATAAATTACAACTGCCCAATTTCTAATTTAGAATTGCCCATTTCAACTTTACAACTGCCCAATTCTGCCACAACTGCCCATTAAAATTCTGTTATTTTATAATAAAAACAACAAGGAACTCTTTAAAATTAGTTTTATTATAAACGATCTAATGATAAGATAAATTACAAGTTTTGGTACATTCCTACACCATAAATCTTAGCTATAGATATATTATAATACATTATAAATATATAAATGGTTTTTAAAATATTATTAGTTGGTGGTATGCTGAAAGGAATTTTTCTATACGAATTGCATTAAAAAATAGTATTATAATAGCTTGAGGACCGCAAGTTATGTAAGAATTATTATTATATTCTTTATTTATTCAATGTGTAAAATATTTGTTCGAAGGGTAATTTGTTTAGTTTATAAAGGAGCTTGTAAGGTTATAATTTATAAATCATTCTTTTGATTTCATATTATTAAATCTTATAAGTAGTTAACAAGAAATTAAAAGAATAAAATGTTTTTGAATTAATTAGCCTAGGAATAAAAAATTAATGAAATGAAATTTTGTTAACTTATTTGGTACAAAATATTGAACTCTTTTAGACTACGATTTAAAAGCAAAAAATTCAAATTTAAAGCCTTTCGGTTTCTAAAATCTTTCTAATATTTTCCAATGAAATACTGAATGTTTAAAATTTTTAATATTTTATAAAAGACTTCGAATAAAATTTAATATAATGCAGTTAGCATTGAAGAAAATTAATTTTAATATTTTCTCGAAAGTGAATTGTGTTCTAAATATTATAAATTAGGCAAAGTGAAACCTAATAACAAACTCCAAATTAACTCTAAAATAATAATTTAGAGAGCTTAACGAGCAAATTTAGAGTAATTCCTAGAAAATATTCTAAATATTTCTGGTTTTTAAGGCATTTGCTCATTACTTTATTTATAGTACAAAGAAAGCATTTCACTTTCGAGAAACAAAAAAAAAAATATTTTAAACAAAACAAAAAATATAATTAATCAATATTAAAATTTTTTTTAAATAGTTAAAGCCAATTATATTATTAACTCACAAAGCAAACTAAATATTAAATTAATTCCCTCTTGAAATCCTGTAAAACGACACTTCTCAGGGTTTCTCTTATAATACAACCAGACTAAAAATATCTCAAAGAGGGAGAGTCATAACAAAGTCTTTATTGTCGTACATACACATACGTACAAATATAAAAGTATCACATATTTATAACAGAAATTAAAAAATAAAAAAAAACTAAAAATAAAAAAAAAAAAAGAGGAGTATAAATAATAATCGTTTTTTATTAACAGCAACTTATCGAATGTACTTTTTTCCCTTGTTTTTTATTTTAGATACAAATATGTTATGAGAAATTTTTTTTATTATTTACTCCTTTATATAATATATATGAGATTTAATGGGGTGTATATTTTTATGCAATATCATAAGTTCCACGAGATAAGATAAAATACAAAAAAAATATATCAACTTACCACGCATAAAGGAATATATTTTTATCAAAAATGTTCATATATTTGTTAGAAAAAAATTAATAATTGATAAAAATAAGAATAATTATTTATTTAAATGGATTAATAACATCCAAGTATATTTATAAAATAACGGTACAATTACGTCGACCTCCACTTACTGTAATAATATAAATCGAATATTATAAGCTGCAAATATAACATGACGTTTAAAAAATAATAAATGTGAAGAAAAAAATTTATAATATTATAAGAGGGTAGAAGCGATCAAAGCCAAGGACATTGCTCCCAGTTTCTTATTAAATACGATTTATAAATTCTTATAGACATTATCTTATCATATTATTTAAGAATCGTAATTATTAGATTAATAAAATTATTTTATGGAATTATTGATGGCTATAATATTGGAAATAATTTGTTCAAGATTTTATTTTTTTTTTTCAAAGTTTTTAAGTTATTAGATTTTTAAAGGGTGGGCATTAATTTTAGGGTGCCAGATTGCAAATTATAATTTTGAATTAGTTGTTTGTGTCTAGAAAATATCACAGGCTCAATTTTATGAGGTTTAGTAAACAAGCAACTTTCAGATAGACTCATTTTTTTTGCAAGAATTTATTTTTAAGCCCTGTTATTGAAAATTGAAATTTTGGCTTGATCAAAAATAGACACTTTGACTTTCTTATAAGAGTAATAAATTATGGTATTAAAATTAACGTTGGCTGGAGCTTAAAAGGTAATACATCTGGAGGAGCTTATACAAAATTTTTGATACCAATAAAAAACATTTTAGTCAAAAATTACAATTTAAAAATTGGTCATTTTTTGCAAAATAATGCTAACTGCCCATAACGGCCCCCTTGATTATCAGTTTCCCAACGTATCCCCCTCCCCCTATATAAATATTCCATGTTAAAAAATTTGATGATTTTTTTATATTGGTCCATTTTTTCGACATATTTGGCATTCCAAAGCCTCCCCTTATTCCTCAAAAGTTCAGTATACTTTAAAAAAATTATTTACTTTATAAAAAGGCAATAAAAACAAAGAATAAAATTGATAAAAAACAGAAACTCTCAATCTAAATATACCAATACACGCTTCGAAAAAATAAATCACATTTAAAAATAAAAAGAGGGTTAAAATATTCAAAGCTAAATAATTTTATTTTAAAAATAACGTTTATAATATAGACAATAATGATAATAATTTTTAAAAGTCAGGATGCTTAAATTGATATTTATATAATATAAAAGGGTAATTTTCGAAAACCCTCACAAAGCTTTTCAGTAGCCCGTGAAATTGTTTTTAGCGTATAATATTTTTTTAAATTATTATTATGTACTCGGTTTATAATATACAACAGGTGGTTTTTAAATTATTATATTGTGAAGTTATTAATGCATAAAAAATAAAGCTTTGAAAAAATTTTTGCAAGCTCATTTTTTTAATTTATGCATCGATTTAGGTAAATTTACTCATGTATTAATTAATTTACTCTTTCACAAAATTTAAGGTATACTAAAAAGCTTTATTTTTTTTCCTTAAAATTTATCGTGTGAAAAGAAAAAATTTAAAAACATAGAAATTCTCGTTTTAAATCATAAAAATGTTAAATAAACTTTTCTACATATTTAAAGAAACAAAAAAACGTATCTTTTGTCATGTATTTTAACTTTATTGTCATATTCACAAAAAAAAAAAGTGAAGATAAAAATTTTACGTAATCACAAAAGAAATCTTATTTAAGTGAAAATTACCCGCAGGAAAAAAAATAAAAATAACAAATTTATGTATCACAGGATAAATAAAAAATGTCACATTTATTACAAATACATGTTTTGATTTTATAATTTTTTTTTGAAATAAAAGTAAAAAATTTTCATGCTTTATCATAAATTAGAGAATTCATTAAGTTGAAAACATCTTCATACCCAAAAAAAAAAAGTTTTTATATTCAAAAAAATTTTTCACATATGATGAATAAACATAAAAAGCTTATATGAGTAGAGTAGACGTGTCAGTCACACTAGGTGAAAAGCCTCCTTTGAAGCTTCCTACATATAAGAAAAGCTTAGATATAAGTAGCTTTTATTATAATACTAGCTGTTGTCAGTCGACAGACATCCCTTCTCGAGGGGTCGTTGATCCCCCTTCCTCAAGGACAACGACCTTGCTTTTTTTTATATGTATGTCTTCTTTTCATTTCATTTTTCCTCATGCACAAGAAAATATTCTAGAGTTATTTTATTTTTATGTGTGTGTGTTTGTGTGCTTGTACATTTTTTCTTATGAAATTATATTATTTTCTTGATTTTTGAATATTTTATGTCATTATCGACTTTTATGGACAATCTTTTGCATATTAGGCTGGTAGATATTATTTTTGTTTTTTTTTTGGCAATTAATTATATGAGCTCCACATTATGGACAAGCATTTATCTGCCTTGGATATTTAAAAGTCTTAGCCTTCCTCCCCCCAAAAAAATTAGGAACGGCCCCAAACAAATTTTCGCTACCTATCGCCCTAAGCCATAATTTGTTCCGAATTTTAGCTTTTTGCTTTAGGACAAAAAACTGAAAATTTCAAAACTTATTTAATTGGCCCACAATAATTCCAAAATTCTCAAAATAAGACCCAGCCTAATATATAATTTAGACATAATTATGATAAGCAATTTAATAATAACAAAAAAAAGTATGATAATGTGAGCCTATACAGACATAATTACTATGTTGCAAAATGTTCAAATGTTTTAAATAATTTAGTTTAATTATAATACAGATCTGATGATAGGAATTTATTCCTCGTCTAATTATTACATAAAAATCAAAGTTGTAAAAAGAAGAATCAATAAATAAATTAAAATAAATGTGTTTTGATTTAATTAATTAAATATGTCATTATAAACCAGATTTTTCCATTTTTTTTTATTCAGGATGTTATATAATACTACTTTTTTTTTATCATAAAATAATTTATTCAATACGGAGTATTATTTATAAAGAATACAAAAAATGTAGTACGTGCTTTAATATTAACGCATGCAGTCTGTTTGTATTCTAAATTACACGAAAAAAAGATGATATTTTCATATTCGAGGGGAAGTGATTTACATTTAAATGCAATAAATTATTTGATAAAGTGTATTTTTTCAGCATTTATTTTTTTTTTAAACAATAAAAATAAAATTAAGTTAGTTAGGATCCAATTTCTGAAAATTTTAATCTATTTTTTAATAAATTCTAAAATTTACTGATTTTTGAGGATAAAATTTGACTTACATTGATCATCAATACTTCTTTTATTTCACTTTTTAATCAGACATTTTTACATTTGCCTTCTAAATCGGATATTTTTGAACCGTATTTCCTTAAAACGGAAATTTCACCCTCTTTATGTTTAAAAACGGAAATTTTTTTCCCCTTTCTTGATTTCGAGGTAATCTTATGTACCCTCTTTATAAATTCCTACTAAATTGTTTTGGCAAATAAAATTATACATTTTTTAGCCTCCATAAATTAAATTTTTTGCCAATTATTCCAAAATATTCTAAACTATTGCCTTAAAAAACAGCGCAAAATAACCCTAAGGATCCAAAAATCGCTGGTAAAATCTCATGCATTTAACCAAAAGTATCGTTAAAAATAACCACCTAATTTCTTCTCGATTTTAACCCAAATTCATATTTATTTCACTTACAAACAAGTTCTTAAAAATCCTAAAAATATATTAATTTACATTCAAAAAAATCAAACACATAATAATAATAATAATATATTGCCCTACTTTTTTTAAGTACGCTTTTTTTATTTCAAAAATAAAATAAAAAAAAAATATTCCCCTTATTTTTCAAGAAGTGATTATACTTTATATTCATACGTTTTTTACCTCTTGACGACAAAACTCTGCCTTTTATTTTTTAAATATTACAATTGTAAATTTATGCAAAGTATTTTTTTTTTTAAACTCCCCGCAAAAAAAAATATAAATATGCCCATATATATTGCTAATATAATCCTTTAGAAATTTTAACCACGTAAAATGTATTATATCAATGCTCACACACACACACACATACATGTTTAATACAATCACTGATAAATATATTTTAGGTATTTATTTGTATATGCGTAAATAAAAGACCTCACGCATTTTTTTACAAGTTAATATTATTGAAAAATTTTAAATAATCAACCGGAAGTCGATATACTAAAGGACAAAATTTTTAAAGGTTAAAGAAATTAGGAAGTATTTATGTTTTTTAGTACCTACATTTTTAAATTTAAATTATGTGTAAAAAGATAACAAGATAATTATGAAATTTTATGCATGTTAAAATATTCTATTTTGCATTTTTTAGATTCGCCTTGCTTTTTGAATAAATTGAATTACTTTTTTTTTTGGCAACTTGAAAAATTAAATATTCATGGTTTTATTACCTAAAGGGACGTTTTTTTAAAGTTTTTTATGATTTCGTTAAATATTTATGTATTTTTTTCATTTTGATTTTAGGGGAAATTGAAGATTTTAGTTTTCAGTTTTTAGATTTTTGGTGAATTAAGTATTTTTTTAGGGAATGGGGAGGGGGGTTGTTTAATAAACTACTGTGAGTTCCGAGCTTTTTTTCAGTAATTTATCAATTTAGCCAAATCAGTTTTTTAAAAAGTATATCAATTTTTTTCTAAAAATAGGACTGAAATTGCTTTTTCTTGATCAATTGCTAATAGTTTTTCAAAAGAAGATGGATTTTAGATAGGTAAAACGTCATTAAATTATCTTCGGACATACTCCATTACCAAATAAACATTCAAATCCTTAAAATTAGGGGTGTGCAGTTATCGGAAATTTCGAGTTTTCTGCTTCGATTTGGGTCAGATTTCGTATAAAATAATTTCTGTGCTTAAAATAATTTCAAATAATACACGTGAATATCATAAAAATTGATTGATGTATCATAGACACAAAAAATAATCATTCATTATGTAACAAAAACTAAAAAAACGTACATGCACAAAAAAAAACATTCAAAAAAATTCCAACGACGCAAAAATACAAGTTTTCTTGTTTCCCTCTCACCCGTACCCCATATATACAAATTCAATACACCTACAAAAACCAATGAAGATAAAAAAAAAGAACGGGTTCGTAAAAAAAAGGGAGAGAAACGTGTTTTATCCCCCAAGGACAAGAAGACAAAACCCACAAAATAAAAAGAAGAAGAATCATGTGTGTCGATCTCCGAATAAGTCCAAAAAAAAATATTTGTGAAGGGGATGAGTCAACTTGTTATATTATTTGCAAAATTCTTGTATTAATGTCTACCTGTAGAAATGATTGCCTAATATGAATCAGTTAACTTGTCTTACTTTTTTTTTTCTTTTGACAAGTTTTTTTTTTAAATAAAAGTTACCACCATTATTTTTATTATTTATTAAGAGACACAGGAAGTTTATAATGATATTAGCAAAAAAAAATTCAGATATTTGTCAAAATATATTATAACACCTACGCAAATTACGTTATAATAGGGAATATTTTACATTAATCCTTTTTATTTTTTAAAAATATGCATAAATTATTCACATAAAAATATTATTTGATTTACTTTTTTTTTTTAATATTTTTTTTGACTTATTTCTTTTTGACAATAACAAAAATAACTGCGTATTGGAAGGATTCCAAAAAACGTGACTTGGGTTAAAAAAACATCGATAAGGAGACTTATGTCATATGGTAATTAATTGGTGTACGCATAATAAACGTGTAAATTTTTATTTTAAGATAAAAAATACTTTCATTAACAAATTAAAAATATAAAAAATTACCAATTTAAAATTTTTTATGCATCTAAAGTAAAAAATTTTCACCATACTTGATTTCTAAAGAAGAATTTTCAAAATCATTGCCAATGCCTTCATAATTTCCAACGTCTAAATGTTGAGATAAAAATTTTTCAGTGATAGCATAAAAAGACATCCAATTTTCTGCTCTTGCAAATATATGACCTTCATCTGGGTACAAAACGTAGGTAACAGGAATATTTTTCTGCTTCAAAGCCTCGACAATTTGCTCAGATTCATATTTATTTACTCTGGGGTCGTTTGCTCCCTGTCCTATAAGAAGTGGTTTTTTAATCCTTTCAGCATATGTGACTGGAGATCTAGATGCTAAAAACTCCTTCCCTTCTTTCGTAGTATTATTTGCCCCAATTTTTATCTGAAAATACTTGAGCGCAGTTTTCCAGTAAGGAGGGGTAGTATTTAAAAATGTTTCAAGGTTTGAAGGGCCTACAACGTCTACTCCACATGCAAACACATCTGGCGTAAAAGTTAGTCCAACCAGTGATGCATACCCTCCGTAACTGATTCCCATAATTGCAATCTTATCTTTGTCAGCTATTTTATTGTTTATAGCCCAGTTCACTGCGTCTATTAAATCATCGTGCATTTTTCTTCCCCATTGACCATCTCCAGCACTGAAAAAATTTTTCCCAAAACCACCTGAACCACGAAAATTCACGCTCAATACAGCGTATCCTCTATTTGCCAGCCATTGATGGACAGCATTAAAGCCCCACTCATCTCTGCACATTGGACCACCATGCACGTTCAGTACCATAGGAAGTGGAGATTTCGTAGTTAGTCCATCGACATTCTGACTTTTAGCTGGAAGACTCAAATAACTAACAAGATCAAGGCCATCTCTTGATTTAATCACAACTGGTTGCATATGCACTAGGTTGTATTTATTTAAACTACTCTTATCAAAAAATAAAAACTTAACGACTCCAGTACCTTTTTCTGCTCTGATATATTTATAATATGAGACAGGACCATCGTCTTGTGTATCTGAAACAATCCAGTGCATTGCATCCAAGGAAATGCTGACTATTCCCAGATCTCCCTTTACAATAGACTCTAAATATTTTATGTCTTCTTTTAAGGAATCATCTATAGCTATAACATTTTTCCTCAAGTAATTATCCACGTTAAACAAAATATTCTTCTCTGTTGGATGAAGTATCAAATCTGAAACATCAGCCTTATCATGGCTGTATATGAACCTTATAGATTTACTTTCTATATCAACTTCGAAAAGTGCTGCTGTATCCCTATTTCTCGAATCTGATAAATAAATCTTATCGTTCGTTTTATTGAAACCTAAGATTTTGGTTTTAAAAGTGTCCTCTGGTGGGATAACAAAATACTCTTCAGTTTTTAGCTCTTTATCAAGTTTGTAAACTTTTACATCACCATTTGGTTCTTGTTTATAACCAAATCGCAAATTTAGATCATTGTCACAAATTAAAAATTCACTTATTATATCCATAAATTCATTGTTTTCATAAATAAGCGTAGCTTCACCATTTGATATGTTTAATCTATAAAGATCAAACCAATGCGGATCACGGCTATTCATTCTAATCATGATCTCGTCTTCGAATTTTGGACTCATCATTAGTATCTTCGCAGAAACCCCATTTGCAGTTAACTTCTTTTCTTCCAAAGTTTCAATATCAACACTGTAGATAACCCAATTTTCGTCACCAGCTTCATCTTGTAAGTACAGTACATGCTTGTTGTCATAAGCAAAAACGAAAAATTGAATCCCTCTATTTCCATCGTTTGTAATACTTTTTGAGTCGTTTATGTTCTCTGAATCAGCAACGTAAACATTAAGAACTCCATTTTTGGGAGCGATATAACCAACGTACTTGCCATTTGGACTAATTTGAACTGCTGTTATATCTGGATTACCAAAAAGTACAGCCCTTGGTATTAATGAATCAGATTGCATGTTTGTGGAATCTGAAGTAATTTTTATTCTTGGCAGTATAAAGTACGTTTGATTTTAAAAGCAAGAGCAACGTTCTTTATTCGTATAAATACATTCAGCATACTATTCTGATAAGATTAAATGCTGATGATACGATATTTATACATTAAATTATTTAATGTAATGTAAACATTTTAATATTTTGTGTTTTTCACATAAATTCATATTTTTTATTCGTGTAATTTATATTACTAATTAGCTTTAAAAATCAATGACCGAAATTTGAATTTCGGCGAAAAAGAGTTTGAATTTTTTTAAATTATACTTTCCCAGCTAGAAACTACTTAAGTCATTCGAACCAAGATTATAAGTAATTGATTTGTTTATCATATAAATCCTGTTCAGTTTAGTCTTGTTTTTATTCAATGCGCAAAATGGCGACTTTCAGGTTTTAGTTACTAGCTGATTAAAATATGTTATAGAAAATTATCTAAAATATTGGTCATAAAATAAACAATTATGAAGTAAAAAGGCAAAAACTGTTTTTTGTGACTTAATTTAATTGAAAAAAAACCAATATTTTATAGAATATTATGTTTCATTTGAACCAATTAGTAACAGAAATCGAAAAGTCACCAATTTGCGCATTGAATAAGACCAACACTGGTTCAGTTACTTATCAGTATTGTTACGGTTAATTTCATCAGGGACTGAAGACGCATGAACAGTTTCTGAATGTTTTTTTATTATTTTTTTTTTTTTCAAAAAAATGGAGTATGGGTCTTATCAGTTACTGATGAAGAACACCATGACACACCTGATTCGTTAATTATCAAGAATGAAGGGGTGTGCTAGTAAGTAACTGATGTTCAAATTAGTTAACGGATCAGTTACTGGGTAGAAACTTAAATAGATGTCTACCTGGGTCATTATATGTCTGTTAACTATTTATTTGATCGAAAGTTTAAATATGATACACGGTATTATATTCTAAGTAATCAATGAAATAATTCTTGAATTTATTACACAATTAAAATTTCGCCTGATTAGAAAATCCTACATTGGATGAAAAAAATGATTTGGCATTTTATAAATAATTAAGCAGGTTTATGCTAATTACATGGTAAATCATATTTGTAATCATATTTGTACAAAAAATTTAGTTTTAGAATTATTTTGTTTTTACGTAAATTTTTAATTCACTGCGTAATCAGAACTTTCTAATAAGTGCTCATTACACAATAAATTGCAATTTAAAAACTTATTCCGAAATTAACTAAAAAAGATAAAAAGTATATTATTGTACTCGTAAAAGATATTAGATATTTCTAAATTAATCGAATTAAATATTTAAAATCAATAATATATTTTATATTTGGTTTATCTTGTTATTTTTAGTGAAAAAAGTAAATTTAGAAATTTTTAGCCTACAAAATAGAAATACGTTGCGTTTTGTCCACAAAATTTTTAATAAAAGAATTTTTAAAGAATAATTTGAAATTTCTTATTAGATCCTATAAAAATGAGCAGAAATTTCTATTAAATTCTAAAAATGAAATTAGTTTGATATACCTTTTTAAAATAAAAAAACATTTAGCAACCCTCAGAACCGAATAAATTTAGAAAAATAAAAATTAGTTTTCGAATAATAACTAAACTTTTTTATCAAAGTAGCTCTGTCCATGAAACAGGCCCTAAATCGTTTTTTTTTTTAGATTCTCAGCCCTGAATATATTTTCCTGGAGGGTTACAGGTTACAATACACTGTAAAAAGTAACTTTCTTAGATTTACAAAAAAAATAGAATTTTTTTGAAAAATTAGTGAATTTTCAAAAAATTTTGTAAATATTCGATAAAAATTGTAAATTTACTAAATTTAGTACATTACCAAAAAATTTGAGAATTTTCCATTTTTTTTTTGTAATTTTACGAAAAAAGTTGTAAATTCACAACTATTTTTCGGAAATTTACAACTAATTTTTGTAAATTTTCAAAAAAAAATTGTAAATTTTCAATTTTTCTTTCAAATTTACAAAAAAAATCGAGAATACTCGAATTTTTTGTTAATATACTAAATTTAGTAATTATACAATTTTTTTCGAATATTTACTAATTTTTTCGAAAATTTACTAATTTTTCGAAAATGTTCTAATTTTTTTGTTAATATAAAAAAGTTACTTTTTACAGTGTATTGATTAAAAACTGATATACTAATTAATTTTTAGTCCTAAAACAATTCTTTAAAAATTAAAGATATCAACTGAGAAATTTTTTCGTCCCGGCACTAATTAACAGTAATACGTAGTTCGTAAAAAAATTTTTTGTTCTCAGTGTGCATGAGCACCCTGGTACACATAAATAAATTTATATTTCTAAAAAATACAGTTATAGACACAAAACTATAATAATCCTGTTCTATAAATACCACAGAAAATTACCACAAGTTTTACAATCACGTGATATAATCTACAATATTAGATCTAATTTTATCATTTCCTCTTTTACTACAAACTCCCCTTTTAAATATATTTTTAAAATAAACTCTGATTTTAGCTTTTCCTTTTCATCAAATTTCATAAAAATAAATTTTTATTTTAAATTAATTTTAAACAAGACTCTGAATAAAGAAAAAATTATTAAAATTAACGATGATGTAATCATGAACACCACGCCATAATTAAACAAATGCATTGTAAGAAGTGTCTGTATAGGAAGAAAAATTTGACCTACTAAATGTATCTTAGACATCCTTTTTTAATATAATATCTACACACACACACATACACATGTATGAATGACTTGAAACATTAGTAAATTTTCTTTTATCTTTTATATTCGTTTTTATTGGTAGAAGTTTTTCTTATGATCTTTTGGTGTTATTAATTTATTAATGTAATTATGACTATTTTATATATTTACGGTTTATTGCAATTATGTACTTAGAAAAATATTCAAAAATTTGATTTATTAAAAATTATTTTTAATATTTGAATTTTTTAATTCGGGTTTAGAATATTTTTGAATTTTAAGGCTATTTAAGTGAAATTCAAGCAGAGCAACTTGTATTTTAAAATTTATTTAGGGAGGTATTAAAAACTGTCTTTGGGGTTGAGCAGAACCTAATTACATTTCTTTAATTGTAATGGATATCAATTGAGAAATTCTAAAATTATTAAGAATAATGCAAAAATATTACTATATGTACCCAAAGTTTTCATTCCAAAAAGGGGCACACCTTGGCTCCTCTCTTGTATCGTTTGTATCCGTTAATTAATTATCTAAAATTCATTGTCTAACCAAGAAATTCGACACGATATTCTAAAATAAACAATTTGACATGGAATCACTCAAATACAATAAAACAATTAAAAAAAACGTTACAAATCTACAAGAATGAATAGTAAAAAAAAAAAAAATTTTTTTTTAAAAGAAAAAACATCCCTCTAAGTTCATTCAGGTAAAAATTCTAAAAAAGAAATATCATTTTTTTTATTTATCTTTTATTAAAAAAAAAAAAAACAACCCACAATAATTTATCTTATTATTATACCCTCATTCTCCTAACAGAATAAAAAAAGTTTAATATAAATAGGGAGAGAAAAATTAACAAATAAAAGAAATTTAATTCATCTCATCATCCCACGATCATAATCTGATACATAATCGACTACCCTTAGAAAAATGAAAAAAACAATAATAAAAAAAAAAAACTAGAAAATAAAAAAAAAGACATCTTTTGTTCTACAAAAGAGAAATTCTTATCTTTGTATCGACATTTTTTTATTTAAAATACAATAATTAACGTAATTTTTTTCTACGTAATACATAAAGTTACTCTTAAAGTAAAATTTTTATTCAAATAAAAATAATTCATACCAATTTAACCACCCTAAGGATATAAACTACAGGTGAATTGGACACATGAATAAACTCTTTGTGTTTTAATATCCCTCCGCAAAAAAAATAACATAAATAAAAGAGAATCTTTTTAGGATAATTTAGTCCCCTCTTTTTACACTTTAGGTATTCTCTTTATTTTACAGGGCCTGATTTTTTTTTTTATAATATGAGCATCAAAGTTTTAGGGAGAGTATAATTTTATGTGTGGTATAATATCGAAGGGAGTTTTTGTGGTTTATTGTATCAGGTTTAATTTTATAGCCTATAAATAATATAAATTATATGACTTTTAGCAACTTTTTTTTTTAAATTGATGAGGTTTTGACCATTTATTGTCGTATTTGTAAAAATTGAGTGCTTTTAATTAATTTGAAAAAAATCTTGTTTAATTATAATTTTTGTTATTTCAAGAAACCTGCGTCACTGATCTTTTTAAAAATTCAAATCCTATTACAAAATACTTTAAAATAAAAAGTAACCGTCATTAAAATCAGCCCTAACGTAAATATACCCAATAAATATTCCAAATACGTACGCAGTCCAAAAAAAAAAAATAATCTTGAATCGATACCTATCAAATTCGAACAGAAAAGGGAATGGTCAGATTTTTATTACATAAAAAAGAAAGGAAAGACTTATAATAAAATTCGTCCCCTGCTGTGGGGCAACTCTTCCCTTGTACACGTAAGTTCTTGTAATAATAATAATAATAACATTGGACCGCCCATTTTCATTGGTACACTTGACTTGTCGTCCCGAGGGTTGCAACAGGTTGTTTTTTTTTTCATACATTCTTTATTTTTTTCGTCCTGAGATGTGTCTGATTTCTACTTATTATATTCTCTTCTTCGTTTTTTTTAACTGTTTCTCGTTTCGGCAAAATTTTTTATAAAGCTTCGAATATAACTTTTGAATTCTCTCTTAAATTTTAATCTTTTATGTTTATAATGCAAGGGTGAGTCACTCTATTTTTTCAATTCCTTAATGATTCCAAATCAAGATAATAAAAAAAAAAAAGAAAGCTTTCAAGGGCGACTTGTTATTATAAGGATCTTTAAAATATTTCATCTTTTTTGATGTGATCTTTTCTCTGTATTATTAATAAGTTTTAAAATAAATTACTTTTTTAAAAATTTTATTTAAATTTTAAATATTTATTTTATTTTAATTATACTGTAATAATAAATACAGAGATAAATGTGGAACGAGGGTTGCTGGAGATTAAAAATATACCTGATTAAGAATTTTAACTTAGGTATAGCTATTAAAAATTCAAATTTTTTTAGACAATTTATTTTTCGATTTTTCTCACAATAGAAAAGAATTTTGTAACCTATTAATTAGGGGCAGGATCCAGGGTGGTTGTTTTCTTTAGAGCATAATCTTTTTAAGTTTTTTGGACATTTTTTAGAAATTTTACTATTTAAAAACGTATTTTTTGTAAATTTAACCCCAAATTAGAATCTGATAAATAGAACTCAAAAAAGCTAAAAATAAAATTTTTCTCGCAAATGAAAACGATTGCTAAATCTATAAATACGATTCAGTGAAAGTTACTTCTCAAAAGTGAAATTGGTTTTCTGGGGCTAAAGTAAAATTCTGCTGTAAAAGTTAATCATTTGGGTAAAATAAACTTTAAAAGTAGAATTTTGAGTAAACTAGACTCAAGGGTTGCAAAATGTAAGTACAATTGTAAAAAATCGTGAGTTACGCAGTTATATTTCTCAGAGCTAGAGCTGCAACAGTTGAGCTACAATCTTTGGGGTCAAAATAGACTAAAGGGGTACTAAATGAAAACCAATCGAGTGAAGTAAATTCAAGGATTAAAAATTACCCCCCCCCCTCAGGGGGGTCGGACATATGTGTACAGAAAATTAGACATTTAGCTGCAAAAATTTAGCTTTGGGGTAAAAATATAGACTATAATATAAGTAAAAATAATATAAGTAAAAAATAACTTCTACAATCCGAAGGTTCTTTAACTTCTTTCGTCCCAGGGGTAAGTTTCAACTAAAATATTACTTTCCTTATCTGAGTACTAATTTTGATATCTATAGTTTATTTTTTCACTGGTATTATTTTTGCAGCAAAAGTTCATTCTTGCTCAGATATTCACATTTTGCCCATATAGCAAAATGTTGTGCTTGAATTTTGCTTAAATTGTCTGAATTTTTAAATCTACTTCAGCAGAAGAAATTCATTATGTAATGGTCACATTTTACTCACAAGACATTTTTCAATTCTATTTGTGGTTCATTTTGCTCCGGGACTGGGTTATTAATTGTAATATCATTTTTTTAAAATATGAAAATTCAGAATAAAATTTTTTTAAATATTACTGGAAAATAGTAATTTTTTCTACTGAATAATATTACATCAAAGATAATACTATACATTACATTTTGCAAAAAAAAACCCCGACAAAAACAATCCATATAAATGAAAATCCTCTTTGAAAACCAAGGTATACATAAAAATATATACACCTAATACTTTACATAAGAAAAAAAAAAAGAAGTAAAGGGTCTCTTGTGGAAATGACTATCAGCACATATATATAATTGTAAGCCTAGTGACTTTACATATATATATATATATATGCACGTACGTACAAGTGCGCGAAAAAGGGTATATGCAAAAAAAAATAGTATAGAAAAAGGGGTAAGGGGGGGAGTGTTCAGAGGTAAAAAAGGGGGGAAGTTTAGTAGGTATATAGTAATGTCTCGCCTCATAAGGCTGCCCTGACTTTTTTTTTGTAAGAGTGCCGATGTAGCATCCGTATATATATATATACTGCTCGACACGTCCCAGTGTATATATAAAGGGTTCAACGAACCGAAGGACTGACTAGGCTATTGTTCCCTTGCATATATGTGCATATACTTTTATTTATATATATAAAAGTGCTACTGTGTATGACTTTATAAGTAACTACCCCAAACTCAGGATATACTTTTTTTTTGAAAAGCTTTATATATAAAAGAACGCGACGTTTTTCCTTTCAGCACTTTTTTATGTATGGTTTTTCCAACTATATAGAATACTTTTTATCTTATGTGTACCTGAGTTTTTTTTTTTTTTTTTTTTTAGTGATAACATATAACGGAACGAGGAATATTATAGAATAGAGTAAAAAAAAAGTCTATTGTCTGTAGGCGACGGTCTGAAAAATTGAGTGTATATATTTTTTTTAAAAACACTTTAGAATTTTTGAGAAAAAAAATATAATAGGACATTTACACTAATTAATATAGTAAATTTGATGATTGTTATTTAAATGATGATATTTTTACAGATAAGAATAATAATCGTTACATCTTTATTTGAGTATCAGAATGAATGAAAAATAAGGGGTTTTAAAAAAGTATTGTGTATAAGGTTAAAGAATTTATGTGTGTTACGTATATACCTTTTTTTTTTTGAAACAGGTGTATTATTATGTAAGAAATAATAAAAATGTAATCTCAAAAGAAATTGGATACCTCAGTGTTATATATATTTTATTTGAACTTTAAAAAGGGAAATAAAAAGTTTGCACCTGATTTAAATTATATTGAAATAAAAAAGGACTGATTTAATTATATCGAGTTAAGGTTATTTAACAAGACGAAATTTAAAGAATTAATTAACTGTTTTTTAGTCAGACCACCGATATGGACAGTTTGCCTAAATTGTGCTTGGATAAAAGTGGGTGGTATTTATGCTTTTTGGTCTCCTGTAAATAAAATCTGTTTATTTTTTCACCTAGCAGTGGCAGATGAGTTGTTTTAACAATTTTCAAAATTTTAAAAAGGGACCAAAAAATTTTTTTGTATTTTGACCTAACAAACCCATATTTTTTATTTATAATAAGCTATTTAGCCTAAAAAATTTACAATAAATTATTTAAGCTATAATCTGATGTTTTCAAAAATAGAAAATTCGGATTTGTCAGGTCAAATTTTGTAAAAATTATTTGGTCCCATTTTAAAATTTTAAAAATTTTTAGCTTCAGCCCTAAAATCATAACCAATTTTGCAATAACAATTAATCTACTAAATATTTAAATAAAAATTTTGTTTTATGAGACCAAAAAACTTAAATACCACCCACTTTTATCCCATTTAGGTGCATGAACTGTCCTCATCGGTGACCTAATTATTATTTTACCTCACTGTGTGTATTAGAGCTGTACATTTTCATCAAAATAAATAAATATATTAATTATAAACTTTATTTTTGTTTCTATCACCCATAGTTAAAATTATAATAATTTAATACCAAAATTCAGCAGTATATCATATTAAAGGTACAAAACAAAACTAAAACAATCAATTAAATAAAAAAAAAAACCATTCAATTCTCACGATTATTAATCAAGGACCTATAAAAATAAATTGATTTCATAAAAAAATATCATCTTCTTCCTAGTAAAAACAAAAAATATTTCCCCTAACACACAAAGGTATACATCACCCCTTAAATTACAAAATCTAGGACATGATATTAAAAACAAAAACCAAAAATAAAAAAACCTGTTTCAGTATACCTAAATAAATTCATTATAATCTACAATACATAAATAAATTTTAAAAAGTAAAATTATTATTATTTAAAAACACATAGGGAGAATCTTGCGTGAGAAAATTACTAAATGGAATTTTTCTAAATATTAAATATGTCTATAAAATATAATCTTCATCACGTATTATAAATCTCTCAAGTATTTATGATGAATCTTATTTTCTTTCTAGTAATGGTTTTTTATGTCCATATAATATACAAATATTAATGACCTTTCATTTTTTTTTAAGACTCGAGTTTGTGTAAAGGATTTTTTAAGAAAATAAATATATACTTTATGGATCCTTTCATTGATATTTAATGAATTATACATTTACATTTAATTGATGGTGTTTTAAGAATTTTAGATCAATAGTACAGGTTTTATTGTAAAGAAATATTTTTGGTCCTTTCATATTTTAATTTAAAGAGTGGCATATATTTGAGGATTTGCGAATTCGTAAATTTTGGCATGTATTCAATTTTGAATCTAAAAGAAGTATTCTGGAACTTATTTAATTTTACTAAAGTTTTTTGTTTTATTTATGAAAACAAATTATGTAATAAAAATAATCCATAACCAGTAAAATAAAGAATGACCCAAATTGAATGTAACCTACGAACTGGGGCACCATTTTTTACTTCCAAGGGTTGTGCCTAATTTTTACAAGAAAAGATAATTTTTAAAATTTAAAAATTTAAAAGCAAATAATTTTTACAGTTTTTTAAAAATTAACTTCTTAAAATTCAACACCACTCTTTTCCTTTTTTGGCTTGTTATTACCGTTAAACTGACTTCCGACTACTTAACTTGCTAAATTGTATATATTTATATTTTTGGCACCTACATCTACTTTATGTTTTCTTACTTTTATTTTACGAACATATAGAGGACTAAGTAAATAAAGTTAAGTAAAAATATTATCGTAACATTAATTAGCACTAAAATTATATGAATTTGATGATTAAAATTAAACTGCATTAAGGTATCTAAGACAAATTATAGATTTATATTAATTTAATAAACATTTTGTACAGGTGATAATTACAAATTATAAAAATAGCAAATTAATGTTGCATAACATTTGCATAATACCTAGCCCTCAGCAGTATTAAACATGTTCCATGTATTTTGGTTATAAGTTTTTTTATCATTATTTTTCGTGCCCTAATGAAAAGCTCAATGATATTTTTGAACCAAATATGATAGGTAACCTAAAATTTTAACTAAACAGACCTAAAAAAGCTTATATCATCGACACAATTTACTAGTTTTTTTATATGGATCAGAAGGGTTAATCGCACCCCTCCCCCCTTAATAATAATTTTTATCTTTTTTAATAAATTTGACGTTACATAATTGGCGAGCAGCATCAGATTGACTCCCCCAAAAAATTTCTAGTTACCCCTTTTTGAAAAAAAATTTTTGCAATTTGTTTCCAGACCCCTTAAAAAATAATTTGTGTACCACTCACAAATAATAAATTCCAAAAATTTGTCATTTACATTTTTTACCAATTACTGTATTCAGCTTTTCAGGATAAATTTTTAAAATGCCACAAAAACCAAAATTTTTTTTGAATTTATGAAAGAAATCACGCACAAATATTAAATGTTTTTTTTCTTTTAAAAGCGCAGAAAAAGAGAATATTAAAATGTAACATATTTACATGTCTATTATAATTAAAAGTATAAAATCCTTCTCTCTTCTCTCTCAAAAATAAAAAATCAACACTTTTTTAATAAAAAAAAATTTTTAAGCTTCTTTCTTTTTTAAAATATAACTTCAAGGGCAAGCATATAAACACATATCCTTAATTTATGTATTTTACACGTCACGAATATGGAATTTGTCTGGTTTCAAAAAAAAAAATAAAAAAATGAGATGTAAAATATTTTTTTTTATTTTGGGAAGGTACTTTATTTTTTGTATATAAATGTTTTATTTTAACTTAATATTATAATATAAAGAATTAAACATTTCTCTTTTGTGAAAGGTTGTCGAGATTTCTGGAAGCTAATACCCCCGTTATATTAAAAATGAACCCTAAATATTATTATATTTGTATGTGATGGTTAAAAAAAAAATAATCTTTTTTATATTATAATTTTTTTTTTCGGTTAGCTTGCTGTTTCGGTTCGTGATTGCCCTAAAGGTATAATATATATTTAATCGGATAATACTTTTTACGTTTTTATGTATGTAATAATATTTTTTATTTTTTTAATACAATTTTAGTCAGAATAAAAATTTTGATAAGAAAAAAAAATATTTAATTTTTATTTTTTATGATGAATTTTTGCAATATTTTTTTTCACAAGCAAGATCATAAAAAGCTCACAAGGGAAGACCGAAATATTTGGGGCGCTAAATTATGAACTATGTAGTTGTTATAGATGAGTTTATTGTTTTGTAAAATTATCCCCAATGCCCTTCGTTTATTCCAATGGGGTTCCTGGGCCTAGAAAAATAGTGATTGTCATTAACCCTATAATATAGGGTGAGTCATTTTAAACGATACACTCAAATATCTCAAAAACAAAGCAAAATAAAAAAAAATATTGCATTTAAAAGTTGTTAGGGTTAAAGGGGACCATCTGATGGGGGGCATTAGATTTGATTCTTAGGGCAGGACCCAACTTACAAATTTTAAGCAGAAAGTATACTTTTTTATTTCAAATTCAGATTCTGCAGCAAATTTTAGGGCCAGATACGATTTTGGCTAAAGAAAATAAAAGGCCCATTTTTTGTACCCAAAAAAGTTTTTATATAGCTCTAAATGAAAGAAAGATGTTTTTGGTTATTTACTACTATTAGTTATTTACAACTATTTTTATTGTATGTTTGTTGTGGGTGAAGACTTTTAGTGATTATTTGAGATTTTGGCTTTTTTTAGAGCTTAAAATAAAAAAAAGATATTTTTGCAGGTACTGCCATTTTTATTCTAACTTTGTTGTGGTGGAAGACTGTTAGTGATTATTAGAGATTTTGGATTCTAAAGCCTTAATGGACCCATGGACTTTTTTTAAAGCTGAAAATTAATAAAAGATATTTTTAGTAGTTACTACCAATTTTATCCTAAGTTTGTTGTGGTGGAAGACTGTTTGTGTCTATTTGAAAATTTGGGTCCTACAGACCTATTTAGCAACTTTTTTTAGCATCATCCAGAAACAACGGCCCCAAGAGGCCTATTTAAGTCTGTAAAATCCAAAATCTCAAATAATCACCAAAAATCTTCACCCACAACAAACATACAATAAAAATAGTAGTAAATAACTAACAAAAACATCTTTTTCTCATTTAGAGCCGTATAAAAGCTTCTTTGGGTTTAAAAAACGCGCCTTGTATTTTTTAAAGCCAAAATCGTATCTGGACCTAAAATTTGCTGCAGAATTTGAATTTGAAATAAAATAGTATATTAAGTATCAAGGGCGCAAAAGTTTAGACACTAGCACGAGTGCTCGAGTGCTATTTGAGTTATTTTTCATATAAATGTTAAACTAATCCTTAACTGCACTGTCGATCTTTGCTTTAAATAAATGATATTTAATTATATCCATAATAACTTAGAATTAACACAAATAAATATAACAAAAAATGCAATTTTAATTGCATGCATGGTCTGTTTAACGTTATTTTATATTGAATTAACAAAAAATACAAATATTTAAAACTAATATTTTTAATTATACATTTTACGAATATAAATATATACAAGTAACTTAAAATTTAAATAAATTATAAAAAAATATAAAGAAAAACTAAATTCTCTATTTTTTGATTAATAAAAAATTTTTTTTAAAGTAAAAAATATTTAACTAAAAAATAATTTACGTATAACTACTTTCTTTCATAAAATGTAATAAAGTTAATATTAAATCGATTAGGTATGATGCACTTAGTATTATGCATAAAACACCAAGTGTTAATCCATTCTGCAAAATAAATAAATAATTAGTTTATTAGTTTATAATAAAAAATTTAATTTATTTCTTACTTGTCTTTCAAGTGATACGTCTGAATATTTATGTTCTGTTTGAAATCCAAGCCAATAATGTAATGCCATTCCTCCAACGATACAAAACATTAAAAATCCAATGAAGTTCATTATTATTTCCTAAAAAAATTAAATAATTATTAATTAAAATTCATCAAAATTTACATTGTATCAATTTTTAATTATAATGCAAGGGTCAAAATATTTAATAGTGACTGGTTGTGGGGATTAAAACTGAATTAAGTGAGAAAAAAAAATTCAAAAATAAAAATTAATTTTTTTTTAAGTCAAAATAAATACCATGAGCAATTTGTTACTTTTACAAGAAAAACTGGACCAACGGGGAAAGAGGGGCTAAACATGAATTACTGGGAGGAAACTGATTTTTCAAAAGTAAAAATTTTTGTTTGAAATCTAAATGGATGCCTGAAATTCATTTAGAGTGCAGAAATTGAACATAAGGACAACTAAAGTTACACTGTTGAACAGCTAAAATTTGGGAAAGGCTTAATTTTTCGGTCATTAAGTCAGAATATCTGGAAAAATTCTGGAACCAATTTCATCAATCAAAAATTATAATGAATAGAAATTTAATTATTTCAACTGTGCAACCATGGATTATTTTTAAAGCTCTAAAAGATTTAAATTGTAATTGGATCATCTTTATGTTTTACACCTAACAGAGGATTTTTATTTACATTAAATTTGCAAAAATACTTTTTTTGATTCATTAATGGATTATTAAGAATATTTCAAAATTAGGAATATTTAAAGAGCTTATCTAAAATTCATTCATTAAATTTTATCAACAACTTCTAACTACGTGCCAAAATAATGATATTTTGACCTTTTTAGAACTAATTTGTAATATTACCCTGATATATTTGATTCAAACTCTATTTCAAAAATTTACCCCCAAACGTCAGATAACTGAACTACATAATAATCAATTAAAATAATTATCGACTGTAAATAAAACTAACCGTTAACGACTTTTTATGTTCCAATGTACCAAAACAATAAGTAACAAGTACAATAGTCGTGTAGATGAAAAATCCAACAAATACACCAGATGCTAATATTTCAACATTATCACTTTTTTCTTCTTTTAAATTCCATACTCCTCCAACACCCAAAAAATCACCTTTATCACCAGTCCGGTACAATATTATTATCAAAACGTGTAATATCTAAAAAAATTAATTAAAAAATTTTCATTCATTTTTCATTTTACAAATAATGTGATTCATTCATACACAAACACATACATACTTATATTGTTCTATGACTAATACATGAGATATTTTAGTTTAAAAATTAATTAATTTTTACCATGTAAATTATTAATTAAAAATTTAATTTTTATAAAATTTAATTAATTTATTGCTTTAATAAAAAATACTTATTATTTAAACAAACGTGCTTCAAAAAATTACCAATAAAAACTCACCAATTTAAATGACTTAAGTACAATACCACCAATAGTTTGAAACGAAACCATGATTACAATAAATTAAAACTAAAAAATTAATTTATTAATAAACACTAACAACAATCACTAATAAAAAAACAACGTTTTCCAACAAAACTTATTTGAACTAAATAATAAGAAAGTTTTTAAAATAAAGAAAAATAAAAAACTCAAAAAACAGCCAAGCCTTTTCTTATCTAATCTTAGTAACTAAAGAGAGTATCATCAAAAGATAAAATTTTATATAGTAAGTATAACTTTTTTTTTAACACCTGTATAAAACATGTAATATTCGATATCTTATCTTTTTTTTTTAAAACATATTATTGTTTTTTTGGATATCAGTTTATTTTTACTCATATTATTTATCTAACGTATGTGCAGTGTACGTATCCTAAAATTTATTTATTTTTTTTAAGTGAAATAATATATTGACCTGATTTAATTTTTAAATAAATTTTTATTTATTTTGAAAACAGGATAGTTTTGTATCTTATTAATCATTTTGAGGCTGGTTTTATGCAATCCTGATTTTCCAGTTGTTTAATTTTACGACTATTTTAGCACTTCTTGAGTTAAAGTTAGTGTTGTGTAATCCACATTTTTTTAATTAATTTTGAACCATCATGTGCAAATTAAAATCCAGGGCCTAATATTTTTTCTAAGGAGACAAATTGGCCCTAAGAGTCAAAAAAGGCCCCTTGCTAGAAAGAATGAAGTTCTGATATAAAAGTTGAACTTTAAGGGTAAATCTGGCCTGAAAGGATACATAATGGATTTTATATTATAAAAAAGGCTATATAAGTGCAAAAATGAGCCCCTTGAATCAAAATCAAGTTTCTGATATAAGGACAAAATGGATCCCTTGGCTCTGAATGAAATTCAGAATGTAAAATTTTTTTGGATTCAAGGTCCATTTTGTACCTCTAGAGTCCATTTTCAGCCCTGAAGATCAGTGTTTACATTTTGCCCTTATAGAAAACAATTTGCACATATCGTAGACATTTATATTCTCTAAAAATCATTACGTAATAAATTATTTTAGGAGCACCTTGTATTCCTATATTCGATCTATTTTTATAATGTAGCTATTTTGAACTACTTCCTGGGACTATTTTAGTATTATCTTTCGTTAGGGTTTGTATTTGTAACATTAGTTCTTAGCACGTTCTTAGGTATACTTAATTTTTTTTAGGAGATTATTTTTGTATCATTCCTGTTTTGAGGATATTTTCGATACTTCTATTTTAAGGGGTCGTTCAAAAAAAACGTAACGCTTAAAATTCCATTTTTGGGGTACCCAAGTACCCCATGTAACACCATGTCACATTTTTGTCAACCCCCTGCCCACCCCTAGAAGCGTTACTAACAATAGTATATTTACGGCTCGAGTCCATAAAAGTAAAGAATGGCCCAAATCGCACGTAAATTACCTTCCGAGGCGAAGCCGAGGATGGTAAACTGCGATTTGGGTCATTCCTTATTTATGGGGAAGGCTCGTATAATTTTATGGATTGTCGTGGATGTTTTTTATTATTGATACATTTTTTTATCATACACGGTAGAGCTGCTTTAAATGAATATTCACCCAATTGATTGAATTTTCAACCAAAACTGGTTTAATTTTCAAACAAAAGCTAAAATACAAATATAAAAACGACCTTATAATACAGGGTAAAAAATGAGTATTACGCCCAAAAATAAAAACAATAAAGATCTACCTGTGCTTGTTAAGTTTTGTTACGTAACGCTTTCTGTTAAATACCTACCCACCCCAATTTGGGTAAGTAGCACTTTTCGTTAACACCCACCCACCTTATAACCGTTACGTTTTTTTTGAACGACCCCTTAGAAGGGGGGATTACACTTCAGTATCATTTACCGCCGCTCTTTTGCCATTTTTGTGTAACTCAAAGTTTTTAGTAACAACTTCTTTTCTGGCGAATAATTATTAATCATTCCCGTTTTAATTTTGTACAGCAAACTTTTTTTGGTGGCTTATACTTTAGTGCTACCATCATTTTTTAAATCTGTTTTCCTCTCATTTCTTTTACAATGAGAACTGATTTTGAATCATCACACTGTAAAAAGTAACTTTCTTAGATTTACAAAAAAAATAGAATTTTTTTGAAAAATTAGCGAATTTTCAAAAAATTTTGTAAATATTCGATAAAAATCGTAAATTTTCTAAATTTAGTACATTATCGAAAATTTCGAGAATTCTCGATTTTTTTTTGTGATTTTACGAAAAAAGTTGTAAATTCACAACTATTTTTCGGAAATTTACAACTATTTTTTGTAAATTTTCGAAAAAAAATTGTAAATTATCAATTTTTTTTGCGAATTCACAAAAAGAAATCGAGAATACTCGAATTTTTTGTTAATATACTAAATTTAGGCTGGTTCCACACGGAGCGCTGTAAACTCACAGTTAGCGTTAACTCTGTAGTTATATTACATATATGTATATACTACGCAATGTATTTTAAACGCAGGTTTATAAGATAACTTCGAAGTTAAGCGCTCCGTCTGGAATCAGCCTTAGTAAATTTACGATTTTTTTCGAATATTTACAAATTTTTTCGAAAATTTACTAATTTTTCGAAAATGTTCTAATTTTTTTGTTAATATAAGAAAGTTACTTTTTACAGTGCACTCTTTTAGGGCCATTTTTGAAATTGGAATTTTTTGCTTACAAACACTATTTACGAGGGTTTAATTGCCTGTTTTGAAGCTATTTCTGTAACTCTAACATTTCAGATGATAATTAGGTTTGCTAAAAAGAAACCTTTTTATTCTTAAAACCAAAAAAGTTTTTGTGTTTAAACAATTATCCCCAAAAATATTTAGAAAAAACTGCAAGTCTTTGAATTATTGCTTCAAAAAAATATTTTTAAATCTTGCATGTTTTTTAATAACACAAACAACAAATAATTTAATAAATTAACTTTTCTTAGCTTTATTTAAAGAAAAAATTAAAAAATTAATATACAATAAGATTTATTAAAACTTGTATAATAAGTAAATCAAGGAGTTAATCAATTTAAATAAACAAAGTACAATTTATTATATTAGTCTTATTATATATTTTAGATAAGTGGGCTGTTACACATGACATATGCAAAAAAAGAGACAGAACAGCATTAAAATAAGTGAGTCTAAGTCGCGAAAAATATATATAATGCATACACGTATGTACCCCCCGGCACGTTCAACGACCCCATGCATGTAGAAGAAGTGCAATATAGCGGCGTCGACGACGTTTCATAAGACGACGACACCGGCTGCTGTTACATCGTAGTTTTTCATGTATTTAAATAATAGTGTATATAGATAGTTTACTTTACTTTATGCACGCAAAATATACACATGCAAATACAATTAGCTATATAAATTTGTATATTAGACTGGTAGTTAATGTAGAAATTTTGAATGAACCCATGATTTTTGGGTGCCAAAAGGTTATACCATTTTACTGGAGTAAAAAGATTCTAAATTTTTTTAATTCATGCCTCATTTTTGAATACAGCAAGGAATGAGGCGCTTGTGGAACGAATTTATTTTATCAAACATCTCCAAAAAATAAGTTGCAGTCTTTAAATTTGGTCCAATAACTTGAAATATCGTTTTTTGGTCAATAATTTTACTCAATAACCAAAAATCACATCCATTTTTAAAATCAACCAACAAGCCAATATACAACAGACGTATGAATTGTACGTCTGCAGTATAAACCAAACACGATTTTCTTTTTCGCGGTCTTGTGTACTTCATATGTGCAGATAATGCGGAAGATGCATATGTTTATGACTATATATAATAAAGAGAGTTATATATATGTTTAACGGGTTATTTTTTAAATATTCATTTTGTTTATTTGTTTATTATTATATTATTCAAATTTTTTTATTATTTTAAATTATCTGTAGAAATTTTTAAGAAATTTTAAAGATCATAAAATTTTAAGTTCGCGATAATACGTATCTGCGTCAATGTTATTCTTGTTTGAAACTTTTGAAAATTGGTAAAGAAAATGAGGATTTTCGGAAGGGTTAAATTTGTAGCAGAGCTTATATGAAAGGAAATAAATGATATTTTTGGATCTAAATACGAAATCTATAAGTAGGTTTATTTTATACATCAAAGAGTAAATTAAATAAAAACAATTTATTGAATACTATTAATTGGGTCTTGACTCGCAGATTTTTCAGAAAGTTAAAGTACATCACCAGAAACCAATTTTTTTTGCAGAAATAAAATCATAAATCCATAAAAACATTTTTTTTTGGGTTCTGACGATCGAATTATCGCGTCTCTTCTGGGAGGCCATAATATGCATAAAATACTCGTATTATCCCATTTTCGGCTGTAAATCTATAGTGTTAAAAGAATGTTATTATCAATTATGGAACGTAATTTAGATTTTTTCAGAAGGTCGCGGCTCTGTAAAATTAACAGCAAAGCCCAGATTTCAATACCCTGATATTGTTGGAATTTTTCCACAAATCATATTTGGAAAAAAATTAGACACAACGAAGAAAACAAGATCTACTATTACAGAACTAACCTAGGAGCCCAAAAAAATCACAGCACCAAATAAAAAACCAACAAAATAAATTACAATAAAATCACCTAAATAGCTCCATATATATCAAGGATAGCAATTCAATTTTCATTCCAATACAATAAAAATACAAAAAAAAAATTCATTCTATTAAAAAAAAAAAAAAATTATACAGAATAATATCAAAGCAAATCTGTGCATATACATAACAGGTGCTTTCCTCTTTGTCACCTCATTCTCAATAAAAGATTATGTTATGCCCGATGGCACACGCTCTCTCTCTATAATAATTGCAACTTTTCAAACACGCCCTACTACATTTACATTTGTTCACTCATATTTTTTATACATGTATGTGGTTTTACCTGAATAGTACTAAAAAATAATGTAATTAAAAATAGGAAGAGATAAATAGACAGTAAAAAGGATTTTGCTTTAATGAAATTTTCTCTTTTTTAAATAAAAATTTTTTTATCAATATTAAACGTATATGATGTATGTCAATTTTAATTGAATTATGGATTTAATACACGTAGAAGCGGAAATTTAATCGCGTTTTAATTCACTAGACGGTATAAATTTTTTATTTTTTTTGCATATTAATCTGCATGGGAAAATATTTATTTAACCCTCTGTTAACAATAGGGTCTGATAATATACCCGTTCTTTTCCGGTTCTTATACAAAAATAATAATTTTTTTATGGGAAAATAATTTAACCTAATAATAATATTCGTATTTTAGAATTGGTTTTTAGTGCTGCTAATTACGAATTTAAGAGACTCGTGGATGGAAAATGAGTCAAACACCCTCCATTTGGAAAAAATGCCCCATACGAGGAGGGATTTTTCTATATTTGCAAATCAAAACAAAATTTTGCCACTAATGCATTTTTCGGGCCAAAGAAAAACCTTTAGCAGATCTTCTCTCATCTAGGTTTCTTAAAACAACCGGTAATCCATAATTTGACTTGAGTAACTCTTTTTTGATGACAAAGTATCGTATAAAATTTTTCTTAGTCAGTGGTGAGAATAAAACGTTTTTGTTGGACACTAAATGCTTTCTGACCACTGACAAAAAAAAGTATCATTTCGCATAAATCCACTCATCGACCCCACCCCTGTAATTATAAATAAATTAATTCGTCTTAAACATAAATATTTACTTCTTTAAAACTATGATTAAATCTCATTATAGAGTGCAAAACTTCATTTTTAAATAAAAATATATACAATACACTCGTGAAAGCATGTTTGTGTAGGTAAATAATGCATTATAATCAGTAGAAAAAGAAAGTAAAGGTCAGACATGTATATTTACATAAAATTAAGATTTTATTTTTCGATTTTTTTATATGTAAGTATAAATAAAATTTCTATTATTGTCTAGGTATAATTTAATTATTATTTTATATTTTCTAACTTGTTAGTGTGCATATTTTTGCATTGTACAAATTACTAACACGAATTTATAAGAATACGGGGGCACAGTAATAAATGGATAGGATAGGAGTTTTTTCAAAAAATATTGTAAAACACCGAGGGGCTATCGTCTTGGAAATCACAAATTTGATTTTTTTTTATTTTTTTTTATTTTTCATGATTTTTTGTGATTTTTTTTGGTAAACATCGCAAAATATTATATTGAATAGTTAAAAGTAGATTTTTGAGGTCTAGGGTGAATTATAAGGCTAAAGAACGCAAAAAATCGCGAAAAATCACGAAAAAAATCACAAAAAATCACAAAAAATCACGAAAAATCATTAAAATACGGAAATAAACCATCTCAACTAGTAACGATTCATGATTGAGGTACAAATAAGCCAAAATCAGAAAAAAATCAACAAAAATTTTTTAAAATCAAATTCGCGATTTCCAAGACGGTAGCCCCTCGTAAAACACAAAAAACACACTTGAACCAGTAAAAAAGATGGTTTTTTCAAAAAATATATTTTTTCATAGATTTAAGGGCTTAAAAAACAAGAATTGTAATTTCTTAATAATCTTTCTGCACTGAAAAATGAAATCATTTTAGCCATTTTAACCTGCTCTTTTTTCAGTGTGATATAGGTGACCCTGCAAACTGAATCAAACACATAAAAATAAAAAAAATGAGTATTGTATGAAGGAAGAATTATTTTAGCATCAGACAGAAGCGCAAATAACGTTATTAGTAAAATTTTTTAAATAATAGCTCAAAATGATCAAAATGGTCTGAAACGTGAAAATGAAAGCTAATATTATTTTATATTTTACCCATATTCTTTAATTATTTGCAGACAGAAACCCATGCAAATTTTATAAGTTTTATGAGTACTAAATTTTCCTACACATAGAAAATCCTGTAACAAGACACATACACAAATAAAATTTATAAACTTTATTTCCATAGAAAAGCAAAAAAACAAAAATGAAACTAAATTATAAATAAAATCAATAGCCAAAGCCAATTATTATAATTTTATCTTATTAAAATAAAGAAAGCTTAAACTTGAGGGTGAACGTAAAATAATAATTACAATTGTTGTATACAATTCTTTTGAATTTTCTACTAAATGTACTTGAGCTATTATAGTCTAATAACTTACAAATATAATGTGCAAAATTATTTCTAATTTATGAATAGAATATGCGGGTATATATGAACGTAATTATAAAACTAAGAAAATTACCAAGTTTTTTATTACATTTTTTACATTTTAAATACAATTCTAACTTTCCCCTCGCACCTTTAAAAAAACAATTAAATATAATTTACGATTGAATATTGGTATTGCTAAAATGAGCATTATTGTTATTGCCTGTGGTTTTTTAAAAAAGATATTTACAAATTAATATATTTAATTTAAATTTAAATTCATTTAAAGAGTTTACAACAATTCAGGAAATTAATACATTTAGATGAAGTAATCCCGGATGTCGTGACTTCCGACTCCTTTTTTATATATTTATTTTTTCTTTCAGATCCCCTTTTTTTTATACTATCATTTCCTGCGATTTCTTGTGTCCTATAATACTCCCCCAAACCCTATTTATTTTTAAATATAAATATTATAATTCATCACCCTTGTGTGTATGTATGTGATAATTTTTATCTATAACCATATGTGTAACCAACGATTAATTTTGAGTCCCTAACTTTTTATATACACTTTTTTTATTAGGCATATTTAATTTAAATATAAAATTCTGTATTTTTAGATGTATTCATAGGTTTTTATATAATTATTATATTTTATAAATTTTGTTAGTATTTTATAGGACATCAAAATTTTTTTGACGATATTGGGAAGGTAACCCAAATATTCAAGCTTCAAATAATATGTTATGACCAGGGCTTATGGGTCCATGGTCATAAATAGTATGTTTTTCTGTGTTTAGGAAAGTAAATAATCTAAGGTCAAAGTTTTAATATGAAACATGATTTTAGGCAGGAGGGGGGTCAAATGGACTGAAAATAATTTGAGTTTCGTTGGTTTTGAGTTCTCAAACTGGTTGTAAGTTTTTTTTATGGCCAAGGGACGTTAAGATTTTTTCGCTGTCAGTGGCGAGAAAACACGTTTTTTCCGGACACGCAGGGAACGGGAAATCCACTCTTTCTGGTTGTTAACAAGAAAAAAATTACTTATAAATGTCGCTATATAGTTCACCGATTTCCTTTGCGATTTCTTGCTGCAGCCAATAGATTGAAATTTTTAATTTTTCGACCCCTCCACAAACCTCGTTTTCTGAGTTAAAATTTGATTGCCTTTTTTTCATTAGAAATAACACAAAATTTGGGCAAAACATCACCAATCTGCCAGGATTAGCCCTGTTAAATCCCTTATTTTCTTTACCCTAGTTACCCTGTAAAATTTATTGATTCCCAAACAAGTTTGGTGCATCTTAGTACCTCATAAATCTTAAACCTGCAAAAATTGGGCACTGTCATAAATTTCACTGTTATTAAAAAATTTTTTTTAAAAACAAAGTATCTGTATTTTTACTCCTATTTATAAATTTAACAAATATTAAGACAGTTTTTCAGCTTAAATAATTCAATAAAAAATTATTGTAAAATAACTTAAAATTTTTACTCCAACTATAAATATGCAAAATAATAATAAAAAAGATATAAAAATTTTTATATGAATTAAAATAAAAAAAATCTGGGGGCGAATATCTATGTATAAATAAATACCCATTAAAACACAAGTTCGAATGTATGAAAAAGGAAGATTGAAAAGCCAAGCTTATTCTCTGTGTATATTATTATTACATATTACAGAGGGAAAGGAAAGCGATATAGTCAGTGAGCTCCTTACAGTGCATTGGCTTTTTACACTCTCCCCGTTACACCCCGTGCCCACAGAAAACAGATATACTTTTTTATATATATAATACCACGATAATCGTGCTGGCTGAATTGCAATTCGGGTCGTCTATGTCGGGATTGTCGGGGTCCTCTTATCTCCTTTTCACTACGTACTTTTATTTTATACATATTTCAGCCACAAACTACCACTAAAACATTATATTATTCTATAATGTCTGGATATATATTTGTGGAAACATTTCTTTTTTCTTCAATGTAACTTTGTATTTGTATATGTGTGGTTTTATAATATAGACTCCTTTAAAGTTTAAAAGAAGTACCGCTGAAATCTTGAGTTCTTTTTGCCACTGGTTTTTACCTTTGTATTATCTTTTTTGTAATATTTTATGATCTTTATACACTCTTCTTCTTCTTTTTCTTCTTTTTTTATTCATATTGCTTTTATTACTTGACAGTTTCTTATCTTTGAGAAATCTTTTTGAAATTTGAAAAAATATAAATAATTCTTTTGACTTTGTGTGTAACTTTATTCAAATAAATTATTAATGAATATTAGAAACATTTTCTAAAAAAATTATAATTTTTTCAAATTTATGCTATTTTTTACCCTAAAAAATTTTTTTCGAGTTATCGTTAATTTATTATAATACAATCATAAAATATGGCATTTAATTAGTAAATAAACCTAAAATTAATTTGAATATTTGAAATTTTAGCGTTTTTGTAGAGTAGCTGGTGGCGCCATCTTCTTATTTTTTAGCCAACTTCTAAAATAATTCAAATAAAGGTTTGCAATTTTTTTAGTCAATTTTTTAACCCTTCACCATACCGATATGTATATATAGCTTACATAAAACCATTGAAGATGTCTCAATTAATATTTCCTTTTTTCATCAAGGTATATTATTTTATAAAAAGTTGCTCGGATTTAGAATTACCGGATGAAACAAAGTTTCCATTTATCCAAAAAATATAAGAAAGCTTTTTTTATCAAAAAACATTGTTTCTGATGGAACCGAAAATTTGCTAACGGTGGTAACTTCTAAAAGGTGATTATGAGCTATGATTCTGGGAATCGTATTTTTTGGTACATAAATGACAACTAATTTCACCCCAAAAATTAAAAATCCAAACACAGGAAAATCTGAACCATTTTTTCAGAAACAAATCTTACTGGAAAATTAACAGGTGACTGCAAAAGCATTTTCTTGTCAGCGGCCAGCGCAAGTGCATTTCCTCGCCAATAATGATGAAAAACCGAGAAAACAATTTTTAATCATAATAAAAGAATGCCCCAAATCGCAGTTTTATACCTGGCTTTGCCTCAAATGGCAATTTACGTGTAATTCGGGTAGTTCTATATTTTTCTTGCTATGGGCCATAATTCATTATATTTAACATGGAACTAATAGGGTGGGTTACCCAGGAAATCCGAAATCAAGGAAGGAGTGATTGGGGGTGAGGGTTAAATGCATTCAATTTAAGGGGTATCAAATAGTAAGTCCAATTTAAGGGGGAGGGGGTCAAATGAGACTTAAAATAATTTCGATTTAAAGACTTAGAATAATACAGGTTTATGGACTTGAAATATTTCAGATTTAAGGACTTAGGGATCAGAATGATTTGGGTTTAGAGTCTTAACATCTAGTAAAGTGATAATTACAATTTATAAAAATAGCAAATTGTAATGTTGCGTAACATTTATTAATTATACCTAGCCCTCAGCTGTAGTAAACATGTTACATGCATTTAGGTTGTGTTTACGCACAAACCAGTTATAATTTTTAGGCACGATCACCCTATGTATGCAATACACACATTGTAAAAAACAATTCCGGTCATTTTACGACAAAATTGGTAAATTTACGAAAATTTAGCGAATTTTCGAAAAAATTTGCAATTTTTCGACAAAAATCAGAAATTTACTAATATTTGTAAATTTGCGAAAAAATAGTAAATTAACGATTTATTTGATTGTAAATTTTCAACAAAATCGTAAATTTAATTATTAAAAAAAATTATGAAATAATAAATTGTTAATTTACTATTTTTTCGCAAATTTACAAATAGTAGTAAATTTCCGATTTTTGTCGAAAAATCACCGGAGTTGTTTTTTACAGTGCAGATGAAATCGTGCCTTATAAGTTTGTCAGGTCAAAAAACGGAAAAGTAAATGCTTATATTGCCTTGGTGTTTGATAATAAATAATAGTTTTCAACTTAGTATATTATCGAAAAATTCGAGAATCCGAGAATCCCCGATTTTTTTTTTTGTGCATTTACGAAAAAAGTTGCAAATTTACTATTATTTTTCGTAAATTTACGACTATTTTTTGTAAATTTTCGAAAAAAAATTGTAAATTATCAATTTTTCTTATGAATTCACAAAAAAAAATTGAAAATTCTCGAATTTTTCAATAATATACTAAATTTTGTAAATTTTCGATTTTTTTCGAATATTTACAAATTTTTTTGAAAATTTACTAATTTTTCGAAAATTTTCTAATTGTTTTGTTAATATAAGGAAGTTACTTTTTACAACGTGAGATTGTGAATTACTCGATAAATATGTGATCGTGCCTGAAATAAAAAAGCCTTAGTTTGTTTATAATTCTTTGCGATATTTTTTTATAATCGTGATTTTCTACTATTGAAAACAAAAATAATTCTATATGATTTCTAATATATTTTCTGAGAACTCAAAATTTTAAAAAATTTGCACTTTGGCTGCTGATAATTTGGAAACTAGAAGTCAAAAAAAAAAGTATACAGAATTGACAGTAGTGTATCCTTTTTTCTATTAGTTTCATCCACCACACAGTAAACGCAAGCATAGAAACAAAGACTGAAATTTTGCTATTTTAATAACTTTCACATAAATCATTGTTCTTCTGAACTTAGAAAAGATTAGAATTAATATTAGGGGCCTAAACTACAAATAATAAAGCTCTTTTTCCCATTAGTTTAATCCAAACCACGGTAAGAAGGAAAGAGGTAAGGAAAATTTAAAGTTTCGTTCAAAAGTTTCCAATTTAGAAATTTTTATTTTTTGAGTCTTTGGAGGTATTGCTCTTTAATTTTCGAAGCCTGAAATTTCTGGATGAAGTTCCTCACATATTATATGTTTACAAAAAGCAATCAACATTAAACGAAGGCAAATTATTTCGTTTTTGAGGTACCCAACTACCTACCCTCTGTGACACTATGGCAGCGTTTTTCACCATTACATTCTATTCACTAAAAAATAATCCACGTGCTGCAGAATTAGTTCTGTTTGCCGTTGTCGCATTCCCGCTTGCGACTAATAGAATTTCACTAATGGCAAGTGGATTTTTTTTTCCATTTGATCTGTAATAATTTTTAAATTAACAAAATGAGCTTTTTAAATCAAACGTGATCGGACTTAATGGTTGGGTTTTCAAGTTGGTTCTGAAATTTAATATTTCCAAAAGTATATAACAAAAGCCTCTATGCTAATTTTTAGCTTTTAAAGTTTAATTTTCGATTTTCAAGAAAAATAAGAAAACAGCTTTTTAATTAGCAAAAAACGAAATGGGCTGCCGAAATTCAAGAATAGAAACTTTGAAACTAAAATAATTCACTAAAAAGGGTTCAATTTTCGTAGTACTTTTGGAAAAAATACTTTAAAACGGATTTCGAGACCTGACTATTGGGTTTGGTCATGATCACACTCCATACGTAACGTATGCAATATTTTTCTTAAACACCCACCCACCCAATTTTTTTTTAACACCCCTAAAGTAAAAAAATGGAATTGAAAAATTATAGATAAACGTATTTAATTCAATAAAAAAAAACTATTGCAAATTAATTTATCTCAAAAACTGCATTGTGCTGAGGAGGGTGGCTGACTTGACAAAGAACTAAAACCATAGAACTATATTTAATTTAATAGAAATACCCCTATTTTTTTTTAATTTTACAATTTTGATAATTTTAAAAATAAAATATTTTTTGATTTACGTTTTTGATCTAATTCAGAAAAAATGATTTGGTAATAGGCGGTTTTACCTTATAATGTGCAAATTTGGCAGTTCCTTATTTTATGCAACCCGCATGTATGCTTTTATATTATTATCATTATTACTTCACAAAGAAAATAATTTTACTCTGATGATTGTTTTTACGTGTTTTTTTTTATCTTTCTAAAAAAATTTAATTAAGAAGTAGTGAAATAGTTATTATTTAATTTAAAGTAGCAAATTTTTTTAAATTAAAAAGTATAATAGTTTAATATATGTTCATAAACATTCAATAGAACAAAGAAAATATTGGAATGCTATTGTATTATCATTTCGCATATAGTTAGCTTCCATAAATTTTTGTTATCAATGATGTGTTGTTCCTGGTTGTTTCTATTATCACTAGTTTCTTTTATAAATATTTATGATTGAAAATAATAGGAATCAATATTTGGAAATTAAATAATTATTTTAAAATTTAAAAAGTACTAGTAAGTAAAATACAATATCTTAAATTTTAGTTAAATTGCATAAATGCACTCTCAGATGTTATATTTTTTTCGGAAAAATAAACACCTGTTGATAAAAATTAAAGTATTAATTAATTTTAAATAGTTTTTTTATATATATATATATCTAAAACTAATTCAAATTTAGAAGCTTTAGAATTTAGAGAAAACCTTGGAAAATTCCATTATTTAAATAACATAACCTTAAAAATTGTCAATGTTATTTTTCTCTTTTCATAATAAAACGGAGTAGGGATATTAAAAAGTAAAGAAATCTGTTTGCGACGACGCAACAACATTAAAATTTTTCTCATTAATAAAAAAAGAAAAACAGAAGAAAATTAAGGAGTCAAATAAATTAATTTTAAGATTTTTCATTAAGAATATTATTAAAAACAGTGTCAAAGTTTAAGTTTTGTTGTTTAAACAATTTAAAGATAATGCCAATGCTACTTTGTTTACAAGCTTTGTAAGATAATTTTAAACCTAAACAACAGTTTCATGTGTTATATGTATATTAAAAAATTAAACACATTTTATACATATTCACATTCTAAATGGCTGAAAATTTTAATAAATATTACAGATAATAATTAGGCCAACAAAAACAAGAGGTTTATAGACAAATTATTTACAAAAATTTAAATATATATATGGGTACCATTTTCAAATCAACTCTAATTCATTATGAGAATTTGGTTTGCTTAATATTTATTTATTGGAGTTGTCAAGATTTATCATCTCAAACCTGATGCATGAACTACATAAAAACAAAAATGTAAATTTAAACGTCTTATTATATGCTAATGGCATATTCATTACGTGATGGTGAAAATGAGACACCTTATAACTATTCAAAAATATATTTATTCAATTTACTTGTTTGAAATTGCTTAATAGTTAATAATTATGAAAAAAGTTCTATTTGGAGGAAACCGAGCTAATACACTACACATGACAAAAGGAAGATTAAAAATGGACGGGAATAACAAAGTAAATCTTTTGATTTTCATTTTACAAGTAAAAATTATTTAATTTTAAAATTATAATATTTAAAATTTTTAAGATGCTCATGCCAGTTAACGGGTATAAGGGATCTGAATTGTTTTCAATAGAATTTGATATTAATGAAACTCCTCCTAGTGCTAGAACATTATTAACAAAGGGTTTTATTCAAGATGAAATCAATTCGTTCTCAGGTATAAAGTTTAATAATTTTTTTTGAAGCTATTTATATAATAATATGATCAAACCATAAGATAACTTAATAAATTTTTATAACTTTAAGGTGCAACTGTATCAACACGAGGACGTTTCATGACAGAACAAGAAAAATCTCGATGCCCACATGAACGGCCACTTTATTTATTTATTCAAGGACACTCAAAACACAATATTGATAGTAAATTAAATTTTTAAATATCTTAAAATATAATTGAGAAAAAATTTAATTTAATATTTATCCCTTATAATAGTGGCTGTACAAAAAATAAATGAAATTATTAAAACTGAGCATAGAAGTTCTTTAAACAGACCTAGCAGATTTACAAATGCACCTCCTCCGTTAATGAGCTTACACTCAGGAATGGCATCAGTGGTGAAAATTATTAAATATTTCTGAATATTTTTATTTATTTTTTTAACTTCTAATTTAAAAATTAATTACAGGAAAAAATATGTATTGGAATAGAAAATCCACCACAAGGTTTTGATCTTCGAGGTCGAATTCTTGGTGTTGGAGGAGCAAATTTACTATATATAAGAAATGAAACAGGATCTAATGCTACATTAAGAGGCAGAGGCTCTCAATTTATTGATCAAAATTTAGGAGCTGAATCTCCAGAACCCCTTCATCTATTTATCGAGTAAATAACAATAATATAGAATTTTTTTACTTATCCTTTTTAATTTTACATTTTTTTTAATTTAGGAATCCAAATCCAGTTGCATTACAAAATGCTAAACAGTTAGCTATTAATTTAATTCAAACAATGCAGTCAGAATTACAAACCTACATACAGCAACAACCACCGCCAATTCAATCTCAACAAATTATCCAACAACCTGTGCAACAGATTCAACAAGGTACTAAAAAATAAATATTTACCTTAAAAAAAAGTATTATTGGAACTAATATTTATTGTTTTAGCTCAATTTCAAACTATGAATATTGGTGCCTTGGGACAACCAAATGTGGTAACTATTCAGCACCAAGGTACAGAGCTACGATTTTTTAATTGATAAAGTATATTTAATTTAAATTTATAATTATTTTCAGATATTATACAGCATCCTCAAAGTAACGTAGTTACAATACCAGCCACAATTTTAACAGCAACAGTAGCTAGTACACCTGGATCTGTGCCACTTCAAACAGCCGGATTACATGCTCCAGTAACATCAGATCAAACTCAGGTATATTAAAAATACTTAATCATTTTTCCTAACTCAATTTTAATTAAAAAAATTTATTCTCAGGAGATTCAAGCTTTTGTACCTCCTTCATCTGTTAGTCAAGTGCAACTAATTGGACCTCCACCTGGTGTAAGTCAAGTGCAATATCAAATTCATCCAAGCCAGCCTCTTCATATACAAGGCATACCACCACCTGGTTCTCAAGCATCTACTCAACCAATGACTCAAATGTATGTTATGAGTCAACCGCCTCCTCAACAAAATTTTAGTAGTAATAATACAATGAATGGTACGGTGTCATATGTATATACACAGCCAAATATTCAAAGGTCTAATACGCCATCTCAAAATATTATTGAAACTGTAAATGTAAATCTTCAACAACCACCACCATCAGGTAAAATATTCTTTCCCATTAAAATTTATAAGTATTAATTCCTATCAATATTTATAAGGCCTAAAATATTTTTTGTATTTAAAAAGGTCCAATAAATGTAAATCAGCAGCCTCCGCCACCACCATCTTTGCTTCACTTACACTTTCCACCTCCATTTCCACCAAATCAACCTCCTCCTCCAATTTCACAAACTTACCAAATTCAGTACCAACAATTACAAACTTCCACAGCTCCACAAGCTCAAACCCAATTCGTAATACAGCATGGAGAGCATCCAACTCCTCAAACAATTCAACAAACTCATGAACCTCCTCCCCAAGCAATGGGGCAGCATATACCTCAATTTGAAAATCAACCACCACCTCAGTTACAAATTCATGGTCCGCCCCCATCAGCACAAAATTTTATGGTGCAAAGTAATGCGCAGCAACCAGTTTTACCTCCAAATGAGGAAGTGCATCAACAAGAAGGTTAAATAAATCATTATTAAAAACTTAATTATATATTTTTTCTTTTTTTATTCATTTATTTATAAAAATTGATAATTTAAAAATATTTTAACAAAAAAATATAACATTTTATTAATAATAAAAATAGATCACGCTATACCACCTCAACCAGTACCTCCACCACAAATTGTTCCACCACCATCTATGAATCAAATTCAGCATTCAATGAATATTATAACTAGTGTTCCACCTCCAAATCATCCGCCTCCACAAGCTGCACCTTGGTTATATCAAGGACAACCATTATCACAGCCAATGCAAAATCAACTCCAGGTAAAAATAAAAATATACTCTTTAAAAAAATAAATCTTTTAAACAAATCTATTTTTAGGTACAAATACCTCCAAATAATGTACCACTTCATGCTGTACCACCACCAGACATTCAATCACAAATGCAATATCATGCTCAGCAAATACCATATCAAAATGGACAAATGCAAACACAATTACATTACTCAGTACAACCACAGCAACAAATGAATTTTGAACAAACTTCAGAAAATTCTGAGTATCAAAAAGGACAAAGCATGAAAAGAAGATACTCTGATTTAGATGGAACAAATGTAAGTATATTTTACAAAAAAATATTCATTAAAGGAAGTAGTTTTAAAAAATAATTAAATCTTTAGGAGCAAATGATGAATCAATCATGCAGGCCACCAACACAGCGTCATGGTACTGGGTAAGTTATTATTATTATGTTTTATATTTATTAAAAGTTAGATTTATTTAAAAAAAGGTAAAAGTAGATTGAGTAATTTTAGGTAATTTATTAATGATAAATTATACCTAATTTGCTTAAAATTGATAAAAATAAACTAAAAATAAAAACTTAATTTAGTATTAAAAAAACTTTAAATCACATTAAATTATGAAGCTAAACTTATTTTTGTAATAGCTATTTCACTTAATTGTAATTTAATTATGCAATTATTACAAAATAATTTATAAAATATCAAGAATTATTTAAGATACAATGTTAATTTTTGGTGTTCAATTTTTATTTTTTATTGTTTATAATTTGTAAAATTCTTGATACTTTTTTAATGTGAAAAATGAGTTAAGTTAATATTATTTAATTTTTCAGCTATTAAAAGCACATTAAAAGACAAAAATTTTTTTTTTGTTATTCTATTAATAAAGTTAAATTTGATGTTTTAATTTTTTGTTTTTATATCTTATACAAAAATGAGCTTCAAATATTAGATGTTAAGTAAAATCATCAAAAGATAAGCAATTTAATATTTATAATTATAAAAAAAAATAATCAAAAAAATGAATAACGAATAAAATAAATATTAGTAATTTCCTTAACAAAAATGTAAAGAGAGATTTTTTTATACTGAAAAAATTAGTAGCCAAATTGAAGTCTAGATTTTTTCTACCTAAAATTCTCTTTGGGAAAAGGTTAAAAAAATTAGCATCAAAATTCCATATAAGTGCCAATTTTAGTAGTACGTCGACTCACGTTTGCATCAGTATTTAGAAAAATATCAATTTTAAATTGAAATTTAAATTAAAAAATCAAAAATTAATACATACGAAAAACTTACCCTTTTAAACAATTTTTAAACTTAAAACATTCAGTGCACAAAAATGACAGTAGTGATTAAATTTTCTTTATAATTATTAAATACTTTCAAAAAACCATTTACATTAATTTTTACATCCATTGTTCATGTCAGAAAAAATCGTTAAAATAAAAACTATTTAAAAATTATTTTGAATTTAATTTTCTAAATTTAGGGAGTCAAAAAAAGAACTAATATACTTACATATATGGTTCATTTTCATTTTTTTTGTTGAAAAAATAGATTTAAAAAAAATAATATAAAAATTTTGTTTTAGTGCTGTTGAGTGCTGTAGTTTTTAGAAAACATAAAATAAAAATTTTTTTTATTACCTAATGAATCAACTTGTTATTTTCATAAAAGCTTGGTAAATTTAAAAATTTTTTATTATTTTGCTTAAAACCGTACAAAGAATTTTTATAATTTATATAATAGAAATACAAACTTAAAAAAAAAAAAGAAAATAAAAATCTATCAACTGCTTTTGCTTAAAATAGTAAAGGCTTTTTTGTCACATTTTAGCCAAAAAATTTTTTTTTTTAACTTTGAATTTCGTTAATTTTTATGATTAATGGTCAACAACTTTTTAAAATACAAACTTTATACGACAAAAAAATTTGTAAATTTCTACTACAATCTGTAGAAACGTCCATGTGACATTATTTTTGCAAAATAAATGAAAATGAACGATATATATTTTTATCACTTATTTAAAATAAAAATGCTTATTTTATGCATTGTGAACAGTTTAAGTAAATTTTTTTCTTATTTTTTGAAACCATAAAAGAATTAAGGTTGAAAGTTGATAAAAAATCATAGAAGTATTTAAACTTCTGTTATGCTATGTAAAAAAAAGACTATTAAATTTTGATAATTGAAGATTAATTTATAAAAATTTATAAAAAATCAAAAGAAAAATTATCTTTAAAAAATCTGTAAACCTAAGTAAATGGGTAAAAATTGAATTACTGTGACACATTAAATAAATGTACTATTTTATTTGCATAAATGAATTTAAATTAAATTCTTAATTAATTTTTAATGTCTCACAGTATAAAATTTTTACCTCTTAAATAGTTCATAATTTAAAAACATTCCAGGGTTCATCGAATAAGGTGAAATTATAATTAATTATTCTATATAAAAAATAAAATTGTCAAAAAAAAATTTTAAATCGCAACATTTTTATGTTGCGTGCGTTGTAACTAATGCAAATCCCTTGTTTTAAGCAGAGATGGAGAACAGCAACAGCAAATCATGTATGGTCCACCAGGAATTGGTTCGGGTCTTCTGGGCAATGAACACAACAAGCTTCAAATGCCACCTCCTTACCAAGGTCTGTAGATAATAATAATTTAGGAGGCAGAAAAGCAGAAATGATTTGCGGATATTTTGGAAATTTTAGTTTATAAGTAAAAATGGTTTTGCATTTTAAATTGCATTTTAAATGACTGTAAATAACGTTTTACAGTATTAATTTAAATAAATTTTGAATTAAACTTAATTAACTTAAAAAATAAATAATTTGCATATAATTTTGCAAAACCATTCTAACAATATACTTAAGAAAGTAATAAAACAACACTCGAACCGAGTTTATGGTGACCAAAATGGTAGAGATACAACATAAGCAACAGCTCCTCTTGCAACAACCTTAAATCTGAGATCAAAGAATTTGCAGTTTAAGTCATAATTAAAACCCAGTATTTAAATTAGAACCCTTTTTTTTTAAATTTGTCTTCCTTAAATTCTAGCAGATACAATAACAATGGTTGTTGAACTCAAAGAATTCCAGAATAAAATCTATGTTATTTCTTTGCTTTTTGGCTTATTGCATTAGCTGTTAATGCTTATAAAATGCTGCATAATCTTCCAAATCTTCATTTTTTTTTTCATTTATACGTTTTTTGACACATTTTATATTTTCAGTTCAACGTAATCTCATAACTCAACAAGTTTGTGTAAAAAAAATTTTTCTAATTATTTGGCCTTTTAGTTTTTATTTTTCTTTCTTATAATTATATCGTAAAGTAGTATGGAAAATAGAAATTTTTAGGTGTTAAAAGTAAAAGGAATATGTTGCCGCATTTTCATGGTTTGTAATTCTTCTTCGATAATTATCAAAATCAGTTCATCTGCAGATGTTTGTTTATAAAAAGTAAATTTTTTTTAAGGATTACCTACTAACTTACTATATAAATACATCTTGGGTCAAAAAGAATAGCTAATTGCAGTTTTTAATAATAAAACTTTAAAATTAATACTTTATTTTAAGGACAGCAAGGCTTTATGAGGCGAAATGCACGAATTTAGTTTATAATTATTTATTTTATTTTTTAATTACTAAGTTTTTGTGTTAAAATGAAGAAAAAAAATATTGGGACAAATTTTAACAAAATTATTATTTTTTTTTTGTATGTAGATGAGAGACGTGCTATTGAACATCATTTCAGTGGACAAATTACAGGTAACGTAAATTATTTTAATTTTTAAATGTGCAAAAAATGCCTAAAGATAATTTGTTTAAGTAGGATGCGAACAAATAGCAAATGGAGACCAAGAACAAAATATTGGACCACCTCCAAATCAACAAATACCAAATACTTCGCAAGCTTCATGGCAACCACATTATGTTAGATTTTCACCTAATAGACCTCCACCAAAACCCAGGGATGGGCAACCAAATATTCATTCACCTTCTAAATTATTACCTCCTCATTTAAGAGCAGCTAGAGGAAAATTTTCTAAAATGAAGAAAAAAAAAGAAACTAAAGTAAAATACAATAATTTAAAAAGAAAAAACATTTTCTCAACAAATTTTAAACTTAAAAATTATATTTTTCAGGATAAACCAGCAACAGTTGATCACCTTGTGAAAATTCAGTGTCAAAGTATTCAATAAAAATAAAAATTAATATTTTTGAATATAATATATTACAAATCTTCAGAAAAAATAAAATTAAAATCAATGAATCGATTAAATAACCTGCTATCTTTATACTGTATAATACACTAGTAATGTTAATTTTTGATAATTTTAAATAGGACATTTAAAAATATTTTTGCATAGAGAAAAACCTTTGTAAATATTGTTAGATTAATGATAATCCGTTGGAATAACATAAAATATTGTTACAAAAATACATAATCATTTTTTCTTAATTCAAGTATCAAATGAACTGAAAATTGGACAATTTTTTTATTTTATTGTTATCAAAACAAAGTTAAAAAAAATATCTGTTTAAAAAATTCTACTCAAGAAGTTTTTTTCTTTCTAGTCTTTTTTAATTGTTTCATATATTATAATTTTTGATTATTTACAATTTTTTTCATTAGTTTCTAAATTTTGCAACTATACTAAGAAAAAAGAAATTACATATATATATATTTTTTTGTGAATAATGTAAATAATAAATATAAGTTATTAGCGTATAAGTATATAATAACTTTTTTTGCCATTATTACAGGCATATTTTATTGCCTAAGTATAAAGAAATTTCAAATACGTTTATCAAAAATGTGATTTTTTTTAATATAAAAATGATTGTATTCGATGAATTAAATTTCAATAAAATAAAAAAATACTTTTTTATGCACCATAAAATACTACTTGTTATAGTGATAGTTTGTATGGCATACACAAATATTCCTATAATGTTAAATTTAAGTTTGATATAATATTGTTACGCTAAAGAATGACAAACTTTTTTCTTATGTGTACAAAAAGAATCTGCTCATATTGTTATAAAATTGTATTTTTTAATTAAAAAAGAAATAAATTAGATAATAATAAATAAATTTTTTTGAATTAATTTTTATTAAACCTTATACTCCTGACAAAGCAGGCCGTAATAAAAGGTTGGATTTCAATCTTGAAGAAATTTTAATTATACTCGGGTGGCTTGCCAGCTTAAATGGTTCGATCTGAAGCATTTAGGGAGACAAGCAGTTTATCCTTTCCAACTGGGTAGTTTTTTTTTTTTTTTATCAAAAATTTTATGCTCCTGTTAGAAAATTTGTGGCAATATCCTTAAATTAGCGTAATATACGCGTTTTTGGTCACACCATCTTGGGAATGAAGATTTGGTCTTTATACGATATATTTTTGGGTTACTGATCACGAATTTTTGGGTTCCATATGCACAGATCTTTGAGATCAATGACTTAAAAAATCATAAAATTATTTTAGGGTTGAAAATGATCATACCAATCTCCCTTAGATCTAAGTAAACTTAAATTTAATTAAATCAAATGAAGTTAGCCATTATCACTGTTGTTAGTGAATTACACAAGTAGAGGTTAAAATAATAAAAGATTTTCATTGCATGTTATAATTTAAAATAAAAAAATAAATAATTAATTATAAAAACTATCAATGATAAATAATAAAAATTTCAATACCAATTAAATGTAAAAAATGTCAGAAAATTTAGAATCAACATCACGAACAGATTTATCTGTAGCTTTTCAAAATGCAAGATTAAAATTTCCAAAAAATTTTGGTGATGATTTAAACAAAAATCAAGTAAAATACATAATTAAATAAATAATTATTTAGATTGTTAAAAAAAAAATTAAAAAATTATCATGTAATTTTTTAGGTAAAAAATCTTAAAAATGATAATCAAATAAAAAATTTACAAGAAACTAACGATGATAAGAAAAAAAATGAATTTGATAAGGATCTAAATGAACCAATGGAAAAAAATTCTATAAAAAATGAATTTTTTATCGATCAATATAATGATAATTTATTAAGCGATACAGCAACAAATGTTTTAAATATATCACCGAAAAATAAATCAAAATTTACAATTTATACAGAAAATAATTTAAGCGATAATGATTCAGAAAAGTATTTTTATTTCGCATCTTATAAAAAATTTAATTTATTAATTTTTTTTAAATGTTAAAACATTTTGATTTAACAGCGAAACATTATCATCAACGATTTCATTTAAGAATACTGAAAAATATCTAACTAATGAATTATCAGACACGATTTCAAAGAATCAATTCAGTCATGGTGATAATCACGGTATAATAATTTTTACTTCTAATATATTCATAATTAAAATAAAAATAATTTTGTTTTTCAATCAAAGATTCAAAAAATTATGAATATGCAATCGAAAAAAGTGAAAATACAGAATTTTATACAAGTACGCCTTTAAAAAAGGCAAAACCTTTATCAATCATTGATGATAATAAATCAAAATCTTCAAATACAAAATTGATATATTTCAACGAACCAAATTATTACAAAAATAATTATGGTAACAAATTTTTATTACGAATTTTAGCCTCTTAATTTTAAAAAATAATTTTCATTAATTTATAGATGATTATGACAAGAAAACATGTAATTATCATAGTAATGGGCAATTTTACTGTGATTGTGATTACTGTCTAGAGTACAAAAATTATAATAATCATTATTGCTATAATTGCCAATATTATTATCATCATCATTGTTACTGTTGTTGCAAAAGATATCATTGTTGCTCGAGTCATTGTAATTCATACGTGTAAGTAATTATTCACAAATAGGTAAAAGAAACTAAAATTTCATGAAATGATATATAAATTTTTTAATTCTTACCTTGGTGAAATTAGATTACTTTGGAATCTTTATAAATTGAAACTATTTTTTAGTTTTAAATTTAAGTTCGCGAGCAATTTGAAGTTTAACCCATTAAAGCCCAATAATCGACACACTCAAGCCATTTGAATATTTTTAATGAAAAAATCATTATTTTTTGGGCTAAATGTGTCAAGTAGTAATTGGGACTGCTCTTTTCGTTTCTCAAGTCCATTTTTACGTACAACCCCTTGGAAACGTGCTATCATGACTGTGCGTACAAAAAGGATTTCAGGAAATTCAAAAATGATTATTTTTGTCTAAAAATTTCATCCAGTGGGTCTTTTTTTTTTAATAAATGAAAATAGCGAGCAAAAATAAGTACTGGATGAAAATTTCAGCCCAAAGTATTCATTTTTTCTTTTGTGCTATAAATCCACCCTTTACCTCCTTTAAGGGTTTGAAGATAATTGGTTTGAATTTATTTTTTTTTGTATTCCTAATAGTCTGAAATTGAGTTTTTTATGTCTTGAGATCTTTTTTATCCGCACTCTATTAATTTAAAACATTTACGCCCAAGCGGACGTAAATGGAAAGTCATAAAAAAAAAAATAGGTTCCCCTATAGATAGAGGTTTTGAATAGTCTGAAGTCAGATTTTACTTACTACCCTTTTAAAAAATATTTAAATGGCTTGAATGTATCTATTGGGCGTTAATGGGTTAATCAAATACCGCTGGGGTGGGAAAAATGTGCCCATGTTTAATATTTAGCAGCTTTGATTTTCATTGAGTTTTTAATATAAATATCGTTTTAGGTCTAAAAATTTATTACTTATGGATTTTTCATGTTCTATTTCAGAATCAGCAAAATCTACTTAACTCCGTGAATCTGATAAATGTTTAGAAATAAATGTGTGTATCATTTTCTCCCTTTTTGATACTATGTTATAAGGGCATTCAGCCCTGAGGCTAAATGCAATAACTTTTTTTGTAAAAATTTTGAATAAAATATAACAATAATTAGTTTTCGAATATAAATTTCGAATACTTTGCTTGAAATCTCAGGGAAAGAACCTAACCGTGAAGCTTTTTTATCAAAGTAGATTTGATTTAATTAATTGATTCAATTAAATTAATTCAAATACTGCACGTTTAGCTTGCTTTGCTTGAAATTTCAAGCAATTTTTTTACAAGCGAGCTGTTTCAACTGCTTGAACCTTTAAGCAAGATCGGAAATATGCTTAAAATTAAAAATTTTTAGAACTGTACTGGTTATCAATAATTTATTCATAGTATAGGCCTGGAGCATGGTTTTATTTGCGATTTTTTTTAAAAGCATGTCCATGGAATTTATCGACGGTAATTTTAGTACTTGGGGTCGCTGATTCCAAATTCAAACTCCGTTTTGACCTAACGTGGTCCAATTTTGCGTAATTGCCCATTTTAGGTCAATTTTAACATTTTTTGCTATTTTTTGTTAAAATTTTTAATATATTACCATTTTTCTCACACTACACTAATTTTTTTTGGGTCTCTGTACCTAATTATCATATCTACTCATACAAAAAAAAATGGTAGCCCATAATAGGGATTTTTAGGCTATTTTTCACGCTTTTTGGGCTAATTTTAGCTATTTTTATGAAATAATATTAATTTTTATCTACAGTTTCTGGTTCTGAATCGCCAATTATGGGCCACTGGACATTATTTGTTAAAAAAAGATGTGTTATTTGCGGTTAGTGACCCGAAAGCTACAAGCTGTAGAAAAAAATTGGTATTAGTTCATAAAAATAGCTTAAATTACCCCAAAAACGTTAAAAACAGCCTATAAGTGCCTATTATGGGCTACTGCACCGTTTTTATATAAATTAAAAATAATATTCGTATTTAACTACCTTGAAATACTCAAAAACCAGAAGTTGTAGATATAAATTGGTATTATTTCATAAAAATAGCTGAAACTAGCCCAAAAAGCGTGAAAAATAGCCTAAAAATCCCTATTATGGGCTACCATTTTTTTTTGTACGAGTAGATATGATAATTAGGTACAGAGACCCAAAAAAAATTAGTGTAGTGTGAGAAAAATGGTAATATATTAAAAATTTTAACAAAAAATAGCAAAAAATGTTAAAATTGACCTAAAATGGGCAATTACGCAAAATTGGACCACGTTAGGTCAAAACGGAGTTTGAATTTGGAATCAGCGACCCCAAGTACTAAAATTACCGTTGATAAATTCCATGGACATGCTTTTAAAAAAAATAGCAAATAAAACCATGCTCCAGGCTTATACTATCAACCCAAACATGTAAAAAAAATTTTGAAATATATTTTGCGGTTAAAGACATCGCTAAAAAAAATCATACGAGTACCCTAAACATTAAATACTCTGCTTGATATATCAAGTATTTGCTTTAATTAAGCGAAATTCTTAAACTGCCTGAAATTTCAAGCTAAGCAACATAACCATGCAGCATTTGATTTCAATCAATTTAGTTCAATACTTTAGTATTTGGTTGGAAATTTAAAAATTTAAAATTAATTTAAAATTAATTTAATTTTTAAATTTTTAAACTAATAAATTGATTTACAAAATAACCAATTGGTTGAAAAATCAACCGAAGTAGCGATGCGTGCAAATAATTGATAAAAATTTAATTATTTTGTTTAGGTACAAAGAAATTTATATTCCAAAAATAGAAAAATTATATTATCCAACAGAAAAAGAAGATTACAAAAAATCATCCACGTTAAAAAAGAAGCCATCAACATCATCTTTAACCAAAAAAAAGTGTTCAACATGTTTATCAAAAAAAAATAAAAATTACAATTTAACACCAACAGAAATAATAGAAACTTGTTCAAAAGATTCTGGTGTACATTCAAATTTTTGTAAAGATAATGATGCTAATGATAATACAAGTGAAAATGACTACGACGATGATAATAATAATCATAAATTAACTCATAAAGATTCATTATCAATATTGCATCAGAAATACAAAAATTATGAAGATTATGATAATGATAAAAAACAAGAAATTAGTAATAGTAATGAAAATTTGAAAAAAAAATATTTTTATAAAAAATTGACTAAAAAATTTTTTAATAATAGTGGTTCTGATTAAAATTTTATTTTCTTTTTTTCAACAATTTTTTTTACAATAAATATATATGCTTGTTTTTATTATATGCGTATTTAATTGAATTTTTTTCCATAAATTTAATACAAAAAGTTATTTTCTAAAATTAACCCTAATAATAGTAATCGAATCAAGTTACCTTATGCAGCTTATTTGAAGTATTATTTTTATATGACGTCGAAAAAAAAAATAAAACACTGTGTTTATTATTGTGTATTATTACTTTAATAGTTGTAAATACACGGAAATATTATTTTGTTCAATTTTTAAATCAATAGAAAAAGTAATTTTTTCAAAAATACCTAAAATAACTTTAGCTCTTTTGTGAGATTAACTTACTGGTGCGTCATGAATTTTTAAATTCATTGCAGCCATTTATCTATTTCAATAGAGTTTAATGGCTCATTTCTCGATTTTTTCTTTGATTTATATTTTTCTACACAAAGTATGAAATCTCTGAAAATTTTTACACTCTTGGTGATGCAAATCTGCCCAATTAAGATGCAGAATTCATATTTTTGGTTAGATTTTCATTTGGTAAATAACTTAGATGTATCAAAGCAGGAAGTCCTGGTTTAGAAATTCAAAATTCAAAATGATTATTTGAATTATTAAAATGATATTAATGAATTTGGTGCTTTGAATGTAATACATTTTACTCAGCTATAACATTTGTTGCCATACAGTGGTCCATGTTATAAATGGATTTCAAGTATACTTTCTCGCAAGGGAAATGAATTTGGGAGAGTATATAAGAAATCAAAAACAACTCAAGCTGAGATTTGGTAAATAAAAAAAATACATTGAGTTTCTTACTGATGATCTCGCTCAATGTATTCGAGTGAAATACCAATTATGTACTATTGTAGGAAATAAGAAATTTTTATTTCTTAATGATATTTTCATTCTTATGAATTTAGTACATGGAATCAAAATCTAGTATATAATTATATATATTTTGTTTTATTTTAACACATTGGCTTCTAAATTAAGATGCTTCATTTTAAGTCCAAATTTCGAAAATTGCTTTGAACATTAACATGCTTTATTGCACATTTTTTTTTGGACATTTAAGATGTTTTTAGAAAATTTTTTCGCAAACGTTTATGTGTATTTAAAACTGTTATGAATATATTTTTATCTTTTTGAGCTTTTTTAAAAATTTTTTATTTATAATTTTTTGATAGTAAGTATAGAAAAAAATAAAACTTACTGAAATTGGATACTTTGTCAAAAATGCAAAAACCAACTATAAAACCACATACCACAGTTAAGTTTTCATGAAATGATCCATGTATAAATAACGTTTACCTATGCAAAACAGGAAAAGATTATAGAAAAAATTAAACACTATGACAAATTCAGTCGTCCTTTTTGTGTTATAGTCAGTTACGAACCTAAACACTCAAGAATATCGTGCGCACTTTGGTTTCAAATAAAAAATATCAGAAATAAAAACAGTGATTATAATTGAAATATATGATGATAAAATTTGAAAATATGTAAAACTAAGTAAATTAAAATGAGTGACAAGGATTTTAAATATTATTACAAGGAAACTGAATATCTATTTCGTTTATTAGGAGTTTGGCCATACGAGAATGGAAAATATAATATACTTGTTAAAATTTATTGGTACATCATTGCTTTTGGATTTATTATACCTGAAGTAAGATTTTTAAATATTTAATTTATTGATGATAAATATGCATTCCTGAAAATGAAACTTCAATTTATAAAATAAAATTATTCTGAAGTTTATATCAATTGGTCAAAAAAAATGACAATTTTTCAATTTTTATTTGCCAGTCGCTTAATCGTCTTAAGAGCTTGGTGCCGAGTCGGTATGGCAAGACAAAAAAAAATCTGCCTGTGGCCAGTGGAATTCCATTTGCAGCAATCGGATATTTTTGCCAGCCACAAGCAATTCCGCTAGCCGCAATTAGTTTTTTTGTCAGCCCGATGCAAAGAATCCTTTTTGACTTAAATTTTATTAGAAAATTCAAAATAAAAAAAGTTTTCCTTAAATTGCGTACTTTCTTTTATTATTTTTTTATAGTTTAAATTTAAATTTTTTATAATATTATGGCATAATTGTATTACCTATTACTTTTTTGATATTATAAACATTTACATGCTAGAAGGCTAAGCTTGCCAAGACACCAAACTTCATTTATTTTAAATTAAAAAATTACGTGATATTTAAAATTTGATTTTTTCAGATAATTACGATAATTAAAAACAAAAGGAATATCGATCTTGTCATCGAAGTAATAGCTTACATATTAATTGATGTTATGTGTATCACAGTCCTTTTGACTCTCAACTTAAAAAATGACAAGGTAAATAAAATTTTAGCAATTTATTCTTTTACGTCACGGTGCCCCTGAAAAAATTTAAATAAAAATTCAAATTACCCCCGAGATTCCATTGGAAATTTGTTTTTTAGTTGTTCAAAGTCACAAAAATCAAAAAATTTAAAAAATCCATCTGGCACTTTTTTTTTTTAGCTAAAAACTGTTTCATTTCGATATTATAATAGAAAATAATCGGAAAATAATAAATAAGTTTGTATAAAAGCTGTTTTAAGTTATAAAAAATAATTTTTAATGTACAAAATCTTAGTTAAAACATTAGTTTTGACCTACAATCCTTAAATATACCCTAAAAAGGGGGGTTGAAAAGGGTAGATAAGGTATTATAAGAAAAGTTTGGAAAAATCAATGAAAAAAGTGTCAAAAAGTGTAATTTTAATTATAAAAAATAAGTTTTATTTTAATTTTTTGGTACTACCCTTATGCACGTGGCACATTTTAAGGGTTGTAAATAGGACCAAAATGAATGAGACCTGAATGTATACAAAGTTTACTTAAATTTAAATAAAAAATATTATGTTCAAGCATTTTTCAATAAAATTTGACACTTTTTTTGATTTTTCCAAACTTTTCTTATAATACCTGATCTACCCTTTTCAACCCCCCTTTTTAGGGTATATTTAAGGATTGTAGGTCAAAACTAATGTCAGATTCTGAAAGAGCGTGAAATTTTACTATAAGGGTTGAACTTTTTAGCCACGTATCTTTAAGGAAATGTATTTATTTTTTCTCATTTCCAAAACTCTCCTCCCCGGCGTTAATGAGTTAATTTTCGCTAATTAATTAGTTAATTAGTTTTTACATTAAAATTATAATATTGACATTAAAAGTATAATTTTTACATTAAAATTATAATTTTTCTTGAAATTTCGATTTTTAGATGCCCTGGGCTTCCCGGAGCTGCCTGATGTTTCTAGGTCTTTTTTTTGTGTCAAAACTATTTTTTTTTTTGGTAAATTTGATGTTATAAAAGATTTTTTACATTAAAAATTATTTTTTATAACTTAAAACAGCTTTTATACAAACTTATTTATTATTTTCCGATTATTTTTTATTATAATATCGAAATGAAACAATTTTTAGCTAAAAAAAAAAGTGCCAGACGGATTTTTTAAATTTTTTGATTTTTGTGACTCTGAACAACTAAAAAACAAATTTCCAATGGAATCTCGGGGGTAATTTGAATTTTTATTTAAATTGTTTCAGGGGCACCGTGTTACCCATTGGTGCCATTCACTGGTCATAACTGTCGTTGTCCAACCGGGTCATTTCTCAGAATCTTGAAATCTAGATTTTTCAAAAACGGACCCATAAATGAATTTTGCGAAAAAATTCAATTCCAGATTCGTAAAATTAGAATACATAAAAATTTAAAATAAGAGAATTTCCAAAATATTTTTTATGAAACCTTATGAAGTTCATGGTAAATTAAAAAAATAATTACTTCTAATATTATATAAATTTTGCACTGATTTTTAGGAATTTTGTTTCATCTGCATTAGAATTCTTCTAATTTTTATTATTCTGCATTAAAAAGCTCGTATACTTAATTTTCGGAATCAGGAAAACTGCCGCGGATGGACAACGACAATTGCAATTCAATAAATTTTATTAAATTAATTATAAACATTATTTTTTTATGCATATACTAATTAGATCAAAAAAATTTTTAATGGAATTCACAAAGATTGGATAAAATTCAAAAGAAGTAAATATACGTTTAAATGGGATTCTTTATTAAAAATGGCTAAATTTGGAAAACTTATTAGTCAGTTTTTTATATGTATGTATTATATGTTAATGTTATATATACAGACAGGTATCCAGAAAATTTTATATTTTAAATTATTTGGAAGTGATATTTTTTTAAGCAATTTACATAATTGAAATTAAGGCCAAAATTATTTCCACGCTTCTGCGCTTTTGGCTCACCTTCAGTATACTTGACTGTATATTTTTATATGTTCGTATATTAGCCTGACAATTAATTTTAAAATTTGCTTAGATTTTGCAGTAATGGGTGAAATTTATATTCTATTTATTACCAAAAAAAGAAGAATCCCAAAATCGTACCTCATACAACCACTTTCAAATGTTGCCACCATATACGGTAGGCTCTTATTTAGCAAATTTTAGGCCCTATAAGAAATGCTGTTTTTAAGCGCTCGGAGGGAATATTAAGGCGTGATCAAATGAGCTATAATTTTGGGAATCTTATTTTCTTGGGATAATGGCAACTAATTTCATCTGCTATTTGGAAAATCAAACTACTTTTTAAAATAACTGACAGATTAATGTATATATTCATATTTACATATTTCTTGCTCAATATTTTCAATTACAACTCTGATTTTTTTTATAGTAATAATTACTTTATTCTGTACATCGTTTATTTTCTTACCAATGACAACAAAAGTATTGGACATAATTAATCCATTAAATGAAACAAGAACAAAAATTAAGGTTTTTCGAATTGATTTTTTTGTTGATGAAGAAAAATACTTTAACGAAATACACTTTATATCTACTCTTAAAGTTGTCTATATTGGAGTAGCAACCATTTCAGTAGATATATTAGCATTGAATATAGTGCAACATATCTTAGTTCTTATAAAAATACTCAGGTAATTTTTATTTTGGTAAAATTTTAAAATTTAATGTCACATCTGGGGTGTCGCAAGGGGTCGCACTCTAGGCCATTACTAATTTTAGTATTTATCAATGATTTTACAAATCATACCCAATACTCTAACTTTGAATTCTGTGGCGACGTAATCCGTTTTAGAAAAATCACCGCCTCACCCTTAGACTGCGCACTTTTCCAATACGACGTTTTAATAATATTTTTGTCTTTTTGAATGGTGCATATTGATGATTTTGAAAAATTTACAAGTAACAACATACAAAAAAGTTACGAATATGAATTACTTTAAAATCTGAACTGAAAATTTCTAGTAAAATTTTAAATTAAGAGGGCTATGGCAGCCATTTTTTAGGTATCGAACAACCAAATGATAGTTAAAGTATTAATTTTTGCCATCAAAATACGGCTTTAATTTTTATTTAAATTAATAAAGAAAATTGCTAAATTGATCAGCATAGAGTGAAAATTGTTCATTTGCTTTTCCTAGATCCAAAAAAATTTTCCTTCTCAGTTAAAAGTTAAAGAAAAGTAGTAGTGCTTTCTAACCAAAAAAACGAGTGAAGCAGACGACATTGGAGTTGCAATTTTATTTTATTTTTTGCAGAGAAGGAAATTTTTTTTGTACCTAGGAAAAGCACAGGCACATTTTCCTTTTTATGTTTATTGAAAAATTTTTTTTTTTTTAATTTAATTAAAAATTAAAGCTGTAGTTTGTTGAACAAAATTAATATTTTACCCAGCCTGTGATTGGTCGATACCTACAAATATGCGGCTAATATCCAGCCCTCTTAAATGAATCTTGTTCATTTAACTCATTAAATAAAGTAAATTAAATTTATATATTTAATAAATCTTGTATCTGTAATATTTTATTATACTATATGATAATTGTAACTTGTAAATTAAATATAGTATTTCTGTTTATAAAACTAATCTGATTATAACTTCAATCTCAGTAAAGTTTAGTTAATTTTGACGAAATTCAATATTGCTTACTGCATGTTTACGTGAAAACATATTGTTAAAATTGCTTGTTTTTGGATGTTCAATCCTTAACATGTATATTATTGAATGGTGTAGGTTAAAATTCTATGAAAACTAAGCTTTTAGATATTAAGGTGGTACATTACTAAATCCGCCATTTTTTAACGTCGTTCTTCCCAGTATTCCGAATCCGTTGAGTGATTAACAAAAAATTATTAATTTAAGAGCAGGCTTCAGCGACTTCTATTATCGGCAATATGGTGGGGAATCTAGGGAATATGGCCTTTTCTCCTCTCAGATTTTTTGAAGCGAGAAAGCACAAAATTATTATTTTAGCAGATATTATTTATTTTTGCCAGTACTTTTGCGGTGTCCTATTATTTTTTTGATTTTTGATAATTTTTTCGAAAAATTATTCATTTTGAATAAGAAGTGAATGGCGATGGACACTGTGTAAGCAAACAGCTGACGTGCAATAAAGAAAGCACTAATGCGCGTCAGCTGTTTGCTTACACAGTGTCCATCGCCATTCGCTACTTATTCAAAATGAATAATTTTTCGAAAAAATTATCAAAAATCAAAAAAATAATAGGACACCGCAAAAGTACTGGCAAAAATAAATAGTATCTGCTAAAAGAAATATTAATTTTATGATTTCTCGCTTCAGAAAATCTGAGAGGAGAAAAGGCCATATTCTCTAGATTCCTCACCATATTGCCGGTAATAGAAGTCGCGGAAGCCTGTTCTTAACTATTAAATTTTGTTAAAAATATTTTCTTTATTCATTAAATTAATTTTCCTAATATTATTCGTAAGTTTAATGATAAGTATCTTTTTATTTTATTAATTTACATTTTACATATTATTGTTTTTTAATCACTTAGTACTTCTGCAGAAAGAATAAATTTAAGTGTTTTATTTATTAAATAAAAAGAAATATATTTTTATTAATGTTTATGTATTTATTTATGAAAAAAAAATTGTTTTAAAAAAATAAACTAATAGAAAATAAATAAATAATTTACCATAAACTAAAGAATAATACAAATAATATTATTAAAGTTTGTGCTTTTAGTAATAGTATTAGTACGCGCGCTGTATATAATAAACAAACAATATGGCGTCCCGTCTGCTAAAACTGCGTTATAAAATTTTCTTCGTTTAATTACGCGAAATTTCCCACGTATACCTATTCGGAAAGTACCAATAAATTCTTTAAGCTTTGAACTTTTAATTTATTGCTATCTCCATTGGGAATTTCGCGATTTGGTAGCAAAAATTATTAACTTGCGGAATTTTCTCCATAAGACTAATGTAATATATTTACTTATCTTTGTACCCTGATATCTCAAAATTTTGCACGACTATTGACTATGAGACTCATACCATTGGATTCCTGAGAATTTCCTCTAGCTAACTGTATATACCTTTATTCGGAATTTTCCTGGGAAGAACGACCTTAAAGTTTCTAAATTATCGACGCTACACTATGAAAAATATAGAGTATTGCCAAGCTATGCGAAGTTGACGCAACCTAAGCGCGAAGGTAAATACGGCGAAGCGAATATTTACTTGAATCAACTTAAACACTGACTTGACGGGAGATCCCGTAATTCAATTGAAAGCAAGCTTCTTTCAGCAAAATATTAGCTTGATACAAAAAATGTAATTGGGCTAATTTAAGCTAATTCGAATTTGTTATATCCAAATATAACATTGAAATAAATTCAAGCTTATCTTAGACATAAAAAAAATATAGTACAAGCCCGTAAATATAATAATATTTATATTATACTCCCTGATTTAGGGAGCTATAACTCCCTGAAATTTCTGTCATCTCCTCGAATACCTTCGGGATGAAAATGGACCGTATGAGGGAAACTGATATCCTGGAGGCGAAATTTTTAATTTTTCATCCAAAACAATTTTCCAATTTTCCAATATGGAGGTCCAAAAAACATGAAAATAAAAACTTTCTACATTACCTAAGGGTTTTCGGGGTCGAGAAAAACGTTTTTATGAATGAAAATTTTAATTTTTTTGCACCAGCAAATTTTCCAATTTTCCAGGATGGCGGACCAAAAAACATGTAAATAAAAACTTCATAACAACGATTTTCTCGACCTCTAAACCCCTTTGCAATGTAAAAAGCTTATTCTAAAATGTTTTTTGGTCCGCCATATTGGAAAATTGGAAAATATGCTGGGGCAAAAAAATTTCAATTTTCATTCATAAAAACGTTTTTCTCGACCTCGAAAATCCCCTGGTAATGTAAAAAGCTTATTCTGAAATGTTTTTTGGTCCGCCATATTGGAAAATTGGAAAATATGCTGGGACAAAAAAATTCCAATTTTCATTCATAAAAAGGTTTTTCTCGACCTCGAAAACTCCCTTGCAATGTAAAAAGCTTATTCTGAAATGTTTTTTGGTCCGCCATATTGGAAAATTGGAAAATATGCTGGGACAAAAAAATTAAAATTTTCATTAATAGAAACGTTTTTTTCGACCCCGAAAACCCTCAGATAATGTAGAAAGTTTCTATATTCATGTTTTTTGGTCCGCCATCTTGGAAAATTGGAAAATTGTTTTGGATGAAAAATTAAAAATTTTTCCTCCAGGATACCAGTTTTCACTCGTACGGTCCATTTTCATCCCGAAGGTATTCGAGGAGATGATAGAAATTTCAGGGAGTTATAACTAACACTTAAGTCAAATATATAGTTACCGGATTCAGCCTAATATTAAGTTGACCTGAGTCTAAAAGACAGCTATTTTAACAAATATACGTCAGCTGATTCAAGGTTGGTATGCATTGATTTAACCCCGTTAACTTGAATCAAGGGATTATTCACTTTCGGGGACTTAATGGGTACGAAGTTAATATTAACTTCTTAAAATTTTATTATTTTTTATAGTGTACATATACATATGTAAAATCGAATATGTATTAGTATAATATTAGGTTATTTACATACTTTTTATTTAATTATTTAATAATTATGCAATAAAACAAGTAAAAAAAATTGGAAATATAATCTTTGAGCTTTTATTTACCATATTATTTAAGTTTCATTAATCTGTGTAATCGCAATCATACTTTTCACAAGCTCCAAAGATGATTTTCCATAAGAGCAATGTTAAAGTACCTACACTTTTTTCTTGATTAAATAATAATTACGTAGTGAAAGTTGTAAAAGAAAGTTTATTTAATTTCTTAAAAACTTTATCTTTATGTTGTATAAGTTTCATTCATTTCTGTTATCATAAATTTTTAGTAATGTAACACCTTAAAAGGCGTACTTCTTCCACCCTTGTGCTAATGGGTTATAAAATCAGGAAATATTTTTTGTTATTACAGTTGAATTATTTATTATATTAATCATTATTATTAATCATTCTTTTAACGCAGGTTGCAAATAAAAGATGCTTTAAATACTTCACAGTCACGAGAGAAAAAATATAAGAAATTTATCAAATGCATCATTCAACACCAACGTATTATCAGGTAATATAATTAATAATTAATTAAAAAAAATATAAAATTAACGAGTTTCACACTAGATGCCAAAATAAAAATTCTTATTTTTGCCCAAAATATAAAGGAAATTATTTGTTTTTAATTCTGTCGTCAAAGCTTGCCTTTACAAATCGAATTGACTAGGCAAAAGCGATACATTCCTTAATTTGCGCATTGTTTGATGAGAACAGTGCGCAAAGTAAAGCTGGCCTTAACTTAAGTTTGCTCATTGTTCAGTTTAATACGTTAATTGAAGTCAATTTTTTCTTTCGACTGGAGAAGTATCACTTTGCGCACACGTTAGCTCATTAATGCTGGGGTGGAGAGTTTTGGAAATGAGAAAAAATAAGTGTATTCCCTTGTAGATAAATGGCTAAAAAGTTCATCCTTAGAGTAAAAATTCATGCTCTTATAGAATCTGATATTAGTTTTCACCTACAACCCTTAAGGTTGTTGTTCGGTACATGCGTCAACGTCAGAATTGAATATAATTTTAGCAGGGGATTAATAATATGAAAATACATCTACTGTTAAAAAATTAAGATAATTCACCATTTAGTTCTGTTTACGAGTTATTAAACTCCAAAGTTCAATTCTTATACATTGTTAGGATAGGAAGACGCGTGAAAATGTATTGAAATCTAGCGTCTTTTTGTAAATGCTTCTAAACGAGACGTCAGATGTGAACGAAAATTCATTTTAAAGTTAATGAATAGTATTAGAATATCATTTTCAAATTCAAGGGAATTGACCATTTTGTATCAGAAATATTAAACTCCAAAGTTGAAAAAAAACAAATTTTTTTTTGTGAATTTATAATTTTTTAAGTTTTTATTCATTTTTATTAATTTTTATTAAAAAAATAATGTATTTATCAATAAAAATAGTCATAATTTTTCTTCTGAAATTCGTAATAAGCAAATATTTTTATTTTTACTTATAATAATAATAATATTAAATTTTGTTGAACTTCGCGAAATAATGCGCTAGGTTCGCTAGCTGTACCGAACAACAACCTTAAAAATACCCTAAAAACGGGGATGAAAGGGGCAGGTCAGGCATTATTATGAAATGTTTGGAAAAATCAATGAAAAAAGTATCCAATTTTATTGAAATATGTTTGAAAATACTATTTTAAAAAAATTTTGTAAACTATACATAAATTTTTTCATTTTATTCCATTTGGTCAATAAATTCAAAAAATATTCTATAAATTTTTTATGTAAATTTAAGTAAACTTCGTATACATTGAGTTCTCATTCATTTTGGCCCTATTTACAACCCTTAAAAGGTGGATAGGGGTGGTACTCTAGTCAAAATACGAGTTTGGTTGTATTATTATTGACGAACACCAGATTTGTTCTATTATTGGTTTTTTGGGTCGCTAATCAAGAATTTAGACTTTTTTTTCATAAATAAGTAAAATTTAACCCCTAAATTGGCTAAAACTACCCTTAAAAGGGGTGTTTTTAATATTTTCGTACTATTAGCATCCAGCATATGCCCATATAGGTTTTTTGTTCGCTAAAAAAGAATTTTGACTTCTTTTTCATAAAGAATTAAAATTTAACCACGTACTTTGGACGCTCAAAGTGCAAAAATAGCAAAAACAGCAAAAACACCCCTTCTAAGGGTAGCTTTAGCCAATTTAGGGGTTAAATTTTAATTATTTATGAAAAAGAAGTCGAAATTCTTGATTAGCGACCCGAAAAACCTATATGGACATATCCTTTATGCTAAAAGTACGAAAATAGCAAAAACACCCCTTTTAGGAGTAGTTTTAGCTATTTTAAGGGTGAAATATGAATATTTATGAAAAAGAAGTCAAAATTCTTTTTTAGCGACTCAAAAACTTATATGGGTATATCCGGGATGCTAAAAGTACGAAAATAGCAAAAACGCGCCCTTTTCGGGGGTAGTTTTAGTCAATTTAGGGGTGAAATTTTAATTATTTATGAAAAAGAAGTCGAAATTATTGATCAGCGACTAAAAAAACCTGTTAGATGCAAATCTGAGTGCTCAAAGTGCGAATATGTAAAAAAACCCTTTTTGGGGTTAGTTTTTGCAAATTTAAGGGCGAAGCCCCAATTTCTCAGCCAAATGACTCCGATTTTCGTATTCAGCTACCCTAAAACCCATAGTAGAACAAATCTAGTGTTGGTTAGTGATAATACAACCAAACCCGTATTTTTACTGGAGTACCACCCCTATCCACCTTTTAAGGGTTGTAAATAGGACCAAAATGAATGAGAACAATTTACAATTTCATATTTAAAATTAACTTTACCTTATTAAATATTTATAATATATAATGTTCTTCACTGAGTCACGATCTTATACTAATCTTTGACATTTTTAAACAATTTGTACAAGTGCTAGATTTGATAATCCGGCATTTTTGATTATCCGGCAACTCCCATGTCCCGACGATTCCGGATAATTGGATTTCTGCTGTATAAATGTTGAAGTGCTTTAAATTAAAAAATTTGTTTAATTTTTATTATTTCCATTTTCTTAATAATAACAGATTCTTTTTTTGATCTTTTTGCTCTTTTTAACTAAACGTATAGTATTTTTAAAATGTGCTTTTAAAAAACAAGTGTCTTCTATTCTATTCATTGTATTATCATTTATATTCAATAAACATCATCTCCGAATGTTACCGTTTCCTATAATTGAAAAATAGGTTTGAATAGATTTCCTTATTTTACAGCTTTCTAGCTCGCTACTCTTACTCACCAAAACTATTTTTGTTATATTAAATTGTAACTTTTTATCTGTTTGAAAATTTCACTTACTTCGTTTATTTACTCGGCCACATATTATTATATAAAATTCACTTTAAATATCGTTTTAGGATTTTATTGAATTAAAGGGTAAAAATTAAAATCATACTTTCGAAACCTTTTTAAGCACCATTTTATTACTGGGCATTTTAATTTCGTGAATCATTTATAATGGTCGACTAAACATCAAAAAAGTCTCGCGCATCAATCGAATTATTAAGAAAATTTAACCAAAAATTAAGAGATAGAAAAAATATCATAACCCCGAGTAATTAATTTCTGAGCTTTAAAGCTGCAAGCAATCCCAGATCTATATAGTATTTTAAATTAAGAAAGATATATTTTTTAGCCTTTTTGATGATCTTGACCAACTGTTCAATCCAAATTTGGCGTTTACAATGACTTCAATTCTTCTTGAACTTAGCCTCTGCTCTTACATGGTAAGTGAAAATGTCGTTAAAATGTTTGAATATTGAATATTTAAAAGAATATACACTTTTAAAAGAATCACGAGTAAAATGGTTATAATTATGTCCTTCCCAAATTCTTGGATGTAAATTATGAAACTTGTTCTATAGGCCTTGCAAGTTTTCAACGCTTTTTCTACAATTCAAGCTTGAACCACCCGATTATAATATATTTTTATTTTAGCCTCCTTAATCATCACGAATTTTTTATGAAAATGCACTGAACAATTTTATAATAAAATAAGAAGTTTTTTCTCTCGGTGCTTTTTCAAAACAATTTAAAACTAAAATTTTTCTCTTAAAAATGATCCCTATGATAGCCTACATAATGAAAAAATATGCTATGAAGTGATTATAGATATCCCCAAAATTTTCCTTCTCGGCAAATTGCATCTTATAAAAAAAAATATTATTTTACAGGTTTTTACAAAAGATGACGTATTACAAGCCATAAAATTTGGAAATTTATATGTGGATATAATGTTTCAATTATTCTATTTTTTCTATATTGGTCAATGCGTTATAAATGCTAATGAGGAACTGTTTAATAGCATGTAAGTCAATGAATAATTATTTTATTGTTAAGACTAAATTTGGAAAGACATTAAGTTAGAATCACCAATTATGCAGAATAAAGTAATTTTCGATTGTATGAATGATATTTTTAAGACCTTAATTTTATATGAGTCTTGCTTCTTACGTAATTCGAATTTTAAGATTGGCTCTAACGGGTGGACGCGGTATATATAATTGCACTCCGTCTGAGATAAAATACTCAGTACGTTCATAAATGAAAAAATTGTGAGATGCTCTTATGTAAAGAGCTAAATTTAAACAAGGACAAATTCAATTTATGAACGCACTCACTATCCTTAACTGCCATAAGTATATTATGTTCATGCAAAATTTCCAACTTTGTAAATCGAATTTTTGAAAATTTTGGTGGGTGCGGTAAGCGAGTGAAATAACCATTCAATTACTGTGAATTTCATCAGAATATTCTGAAAATATCACGAAGGAACCATCTAAAAAATCGGAAGAGTTTTAAATATCTTCGTAATTATTTTTTATTAAAATTTTATTAAGAGGTTTAAATGTTTCTCTGATATTTAAGCGTTGAATTGAAGACATTCATAAAAAACTTAAAATTGGTTTCTGTATTAACATAACCAATGAACGTGAGATATGATGGCCTATAAAAATTTTAGCTTATTTAATTTATTTAATTTATTTAACTTATTCTTACATTAAATTAATAAAATTATTTCAAGTTTATATACATCTGAATTAATAAAAGTCCAAAATTGAAATTATTCCAAGTCTATTTGACCTCCCTCCCTAAAAACACCAATTTTCACCGCCTCCCCGCCCAGTATTTGGGTTTTTTTTCAAGTAATGCTCTCTTGTACCATTTTAAAAGAAAAGTTAAATATATGTGCAAATACATTTTTCTTGATCTTCAATATTCGGGTTTTCTATAGGTATACAAGCTAAAAAAATAAAAACAGTATCGGGCGTTAGCCCACTATTGGTAATTGGTCAAAATATATATAATAATAATATTTTCTTGTCTGCGGCCTGAAAGCACGTATTTACCGAACACTGCGAATGCAGCAAAGACGTGCTGTTTTGCCACAGAAGCAGAAAAATATTGTGCGGCCCTTGTCCATAAATAAAGAATGCCCCAAATCGCAGTTTAGCATCCTTGGCTTCGCCTCGGAAGGTGATTTACGTGCGATTTGGGTCATTCTTTACTTTTTTGGCCGTGAGCCGTGAATATACTATTAATATAAATGGGTGCTTTTCACAGGAACTGTATATTTTATTATTACTTACGGCACAACATTTATTATCTTTTTTTCCAAATTTTTTTGTAGTTTTATATTTTTCAAGGTCCATATAATCTAAAATTTTGAGTGGTACTGCTAATATAAAAATAAATTCTACGTGTTATTCTTATGGGATTTTTTATTTATGCGGACATTTTTCACACGGATGTTTTTCACATTTCGAGACTAATATTTAAATAGCTCTTGATTGAAGCCACAAAATTTTCTCATATTTTTGATACCTAATTTTTTCATCAAACACGTTACTGAACAAGATGCATTAAGTAAAATATCGCATACACTTTGAGAATACGACGCGGACGTTTATCAAATTTTTATTTTGTACAAGCGTTTTAAAAATTTAAAACTGAAAATTTTCGTTGATAATGATGTGAGTAGTTAAGTAAAAAATAATGAAGGCAGACCCACAAAGCGTGTAAATATATACTGCGCATTAGTAAAATGGTGGGAATACGACGATATTGAAACAAATGAATTTTTGGGACCTAAATACGTCATATGCACCCAACAGAAAAATTTAAATTCAAATTTTAAGCCAGATGTTAATACTCAAAGTTTACAGTTTAGCAAAAGGACAGCGGACGTTTTTCACATTTTGATCACATAGGCTAAAGAAAAATTTTTCGTTAACTCACCAATATATGCGCAGTTGATTTGGCTTTAAAAAAAAATTATTTATTAACTTTTAAAAAGAAAAAAGAGCTTTCGTTTTGGATTTAAGAGGGGGGGGGGCACTAAGTATTCTGTTCCTGTGAAAAGCACCCAAATATCGATAGTAAATTATGAGCGACAATATATAGTGATATTGGTTTTTAATTTTAACATGGAACATGTTTATAGCCAGAGGGGGGTATTTCAAGTACAGTCAGCCTCCGTGAAATTCGCGAAATTCACTTATTTGCCAATTGGCTTTAGTGGACATCCCCCTGTATACGCGGTACCTGATCCCGCTTATTCGCGTTTTTAATTTAAAAAACTAAAAAAATTTTAAATTAAAACAAACTAAAATATAAAATTTTTGTTGTTGTTGTAGCAATGTTCAGCTTGTTTTGGCTTGTTTAAATATTTGCATATTTATTATTTATTTTTGAATTTCGTAAAAATTTTAAGTAAATGGCACCCTCTAATAAATCAATTCAACAAAGAGCAAAAAAAGAAATAAAACCAAAAAAAAAGAGATTAGAAAGTGATGTCTAAGTATAGCTTCGAAAACCGAAATTTTAAAATGTTTAGATAATGGACATAGTCAGTACTCTTGCTAACGTTAACGAATCAACTATTCATTCCATTCGCGATAAGGCTAAACAAATTTGTGAAACAGCGGTAAATTTAGGAGCTCAAGGAAAAGTTACAAAAATTACTGGTCAAAATAATATATTAAGGATGGAGCAAAACAATCTCGTATTAGGAAAGGTTTCAATCCACGCCCAACCTCTTTTGTTTAAGCATGGATTTATTTAGCCAAAAAGTTTTAATTTGACTCGATCCACCTAAAAAAAATAGTAAATAACCTCAAATAACATTTTCTTTTAATAAAAAATATAATTCTTTTGCAGTTTCAGTGCATAAAAAAAAATAAAAAATAAAAAATCATTAAAAATAAATATTTGTTGTGCATAATATTCAAATTTAAGTGTTTTTAGATGAAAATCATAATTGCAATAAGAAATTTTATCATTTTATCATTAACACTATTTTTTCTTTTGAGTACGTAATGTTTTAATTTTCCATATAACCCATTATTTTGAACATCTTTTAATGTATAACGGGAACCGGTAGGTACTTTTCAGAAACCTAACCCCTGCGAATAACGGGGGCTGTCTGTATATTGTTTTGGGGTGGAGGGTCAAATGGAATAAGGATAATTTCGACTTAGGGACTTAATATTCTCGAATAAGATGCTTAGACTAATCCGGGTTTAGAGACTTAGAATAATTTCGATAAAGGGGTATAGAATATAAAGGATATTAGGAGCTAAAAATTATTTTTTTTTTGACTTAAGGACTTTAAATTATAAAGGCTTCAAAGTTCAAAATATAAATTTAAACATGTTCCTTATAGCGGGTTCGCAAACCAGTTATAAGTTTTTTAATTAATTATTACATTAAAAACTTTTAAAAATATCTAAAAATGTAGTGCATTTTTGCGATCGTTTTTCAATACTTGTAAACGGTAATTAGTAAAGTTTAAAATTTGGAATTTTTATTTTTGGATACTTTAGATTTTAGATGTTTTAGATTTGGGATATTTTAAATTTTGGATATTTTAGATTTTAGATAATTTGGTTTGGATATTTTTTCTCCGAATCATTCGTACAAATAATTTTTTGATATTCTAAATATTGTTAAATAGCTACGACGCTGATTGGCTGGAAACATCAATTAAAACACGAAAATTAATTATTTTAATGATGATGAGAAGCTCGAAACCTTTACAAGTAAAACTAGTTTTAGTTGATGCTAATTTTGAAACATATTCAGTGGTGAGTTTTTTAAAATAAAACACATCGTTTCTACAGTAAAAATCTTTATTAAGTCAAAAAGAATGACGTAATAAATAATTAAAAGTTACATTCAATTAATAAATTTTTATTTTATGCAAAAAAGACTTAAGAATAATTAAAACAAAATCAAATAATGAATTTAATAAAAAAACCGATTAATTTAATTTTTTTCAGGTTACAAAAACGTCCGTGAGCTACTGCACTTTTCTCAGAACGACTCATCAAAAGAATCTATTAAAATAACGGAAAAAAAAAAAGAAACAACTATTCCTGATTGTTTAAATTATAAAAATTTATGCCACCCATCAAATGTCTACTTTTACTTGATCCGTTTACTTGATCCTTGATGACGAAGGGTCAATGGTGTCAATAGGAAGCTTGCATGGATCTAAATTTTAATAATTTTTATGAATTTTTGCATAACATAAAATTTGGTATATTAAAAAATGGTTAAGGACGTATTTTTTTAATTTAAAATAAAAATAAAAATTAAAACACTGTTGATTTCATTGAAAATATATAAGAATTACGTCATTACTATAGATGCAATTGCGGTCACTTTGCTTCTTTATAACTAGCTAGATTAGCAAAATTAAAAAAAAACAAAATTACATTTATTTAATATATTTGAATGTCATTTCAGATAATACAAAAAAATTATGAAAATTACAAGCCTCCTACTACTTTATCTAAAATAACGGAAGACGCTTCATTTGCAAAATTTTGGAAATAAATTCTAAAATGATCAAGTTAATATAATTTTTTCAAGATTGGTTACCAAAATATTGGAATTACTTGATAATAGACTCAATTTGAGAAATGAATGTTAATTATAGGGGTGAAAAACATAAAAAAGTTACGAAAAACATTTAAAAAAAAACATTTTTTGTATTCTCTACCCCTGATTCTAGAATTTATTAATATTTTATGGTATTAATATTATTTTATTTTATTTATAATAATAATTCCCCAAAGGGTGAAAATGGGTGAAAACTGCCCCTAAAATTTATTAAGAAATTAGAATTTTAAATTACTGTTAAAATTTTTTATTTTAATTTTTCTTTTGCAATAGAATAATAAAATTAGTAATAAAAAAAATTGTTCAACCCCCCTTGGGTGAAAAAACCCCTAAATTTATTAATTCAATAAATTTCATCGAATTAAATATTTAAAAATTTTCCATTTAGAAACGAATAAGTAACAAATAAGTAGTAGAAGTTTAGAATAGTATAAAATTTAATTTAATACTAGATTCAAGATTGAAAAGTTTAAAAAAAATCGTTTATCGGGTTCTTCATAGTTATTAAATTTAGGAATGGTTTTACCCCCAGAAGACGAGCGTGAAATAATTTTGTGTACTTTTTATGCTGTTTTTTTATTTTTTTTTTTTTTGTTACAAAAGAAAAAACAAAATAAAATAATTGAAAGATTTTTCTAATTTTTTTAAGTTTTTAGAATCAAGGATATAAAAATTAAAAAAATCTTTTCTTATGTTCTTCCTAATTTTCCTTATTTTAGGGGTAGCGACCCAAAAAACCTACATTAGACCTTTTCTCAAGTTGTTTGTTGATATCAGACCAATTTGCGCATTTTGTCTGGAGAAATACTTTGCTTGAAAATATGGAGGAACCTGACATTGTAATTTTGTTATTTGACTATTTAAAATTTGTAATAAAATTTTTTAAATTTACGTATTTGATTTAAAATCTTATGAATTTTGATATATTACAGATGTGTACTAATTTTGTAATTTTGCAAATAAATAAATGTATATATCTATTAAATTATTTAATTTATTTATTTATCGAGTATAAAAAACTTAAAAAAATGAATAATAATTTCTGCAAAAAATAGTTGGTTCTTCCAGAAACCAGTGCACGTACCTTACGAGAGCTAGATAATAAATTAAACAATTAAAAGCAGATAACAAAATCAAATTATTTATTCAGATACATTTTATTGTAGTCTTGTAAACTCAACATTTTATTTTCTTAATGAATATTTTCTTCGTCCTGCCCTTCGTGCTCAAATGATGTATCGGATAGAATAACCTCATTTTCGTCATATTCATGCATTTTAACTTGTCCAAGATCAATTTTGACGCTTTTTTCATAAATTGATATATTATCAGCTGATAAGGATTTATTTGGTAATTTTTTTCGGTAATTTCTGTAAGCATTCTGAAAATTTTAAGAAACATTTATTTATTAAAATAAGTGGACAATATGCAGCAAAAAATTATTTGAATAATGCTTATGCTTTTAGCCTGGCTCAGAAGTTTGTTTATAAATGTTAGATTATAACTTTTAGCTTTTATTTTTGACATTTCTACACAAACCGTTTAAAAGACGCCTAAATTTCCGGAGAACCCGAATTTTCAGTCAGATTTAAATTTAATCACGTAACGTGGTGAAAAATTCGAAATTGGTGAAAAGTAATTTTTTAAACATCGTTATTTTTTTATTAAGCTACTTAAAAATGGAAAAATCTAAAAAAATGGTTTCAGGTATTTAAAATATGTAAGCAATTATCTTAAGAACAACAGGAAGTAAATTAGGCTTTCTGCTACTGACATGTTAAGGCGAGGTGTTAAATTTTTTTTCGTCAGTGGCAAGAAAACAAGTATTTTCGAATCGCACCGCGATTTTGATTTTGTCTAAAAATTAAACATTGTCAACGAAAATAATTAAGACCGCTGTAAACAAGAGAGGATTTCAATTTTGATTCCGCTATGAAGACTTGGCCATTTAACTAATATATAAACTTAATTTCTTGGATGAAAATCAATGATTCTCTGAAAAAGTCAAAAGTAACATACTTTTCCGAAAAAAAGAACAAAACTTAAAATATTCGTTTCTCGCAAATCGAAAAATGTTCCTTAATTTCTGAACCCCGCAGTCTATATAAAATTTATAGAAAACATAGGTACTCATAGTATAATTTTCGTATAATCTTTTTTCGATTTTTTAAATAAATATATCATAAAAATAATAATTATTTAAATTAACTTTCACTAAAAAATTTTTTTATACTTTGATGATTATTTACACGTGTGACTTTGAAAAATAATAAAATAATATTGGTTTAGAAAATCACTTAACAAGAAAATTTTGCATATTTAAAGAAAAAAGCATTGCTAATATTATTTTATGAAACTAACCCCAAATTACTCAGTAATAAAATAAATTTACTTTACGTAGCTTATAATAATTGATGCATTATTTTTGTATGACGTCAATAAAATAAATTACTGGTTTTATTACAGTACTATTACTTTAATAGTTGTAAGAATGTAGAAATATTATTTTATTCTCCTTTCTGAATTAGAAAAAAAAATATAATTACCTGAATAATTTTTGCCCTTTCGTGAGCTTGACTTATTGGTACGTCGTGAATTTTTAAAACCATTTGAAGCCATTTATCCATTTCAATAGTATTTATTGGTTCCTTCCACAATTTTTTCTTTGATTTATCTTTTTCTAAACAAAAATTTTAAATATTAATTCAAAAATTTATTTATTTTAATGGAGTAATTTTCATTTACCTGATAATTGGTACAACTTTTTTCGTGTGTAATATCCTCGATATGCAGCCTAAATTAAGTAAAAAAATTAATTTTTATAAATTTTAAAGCTAATTTAATAGAATTAACAAAAAACCTGAATCCTAATTGCTGCTAATCTAGCTTCATCTTGGGTAACACCAGATTTTTTTAATATTTCCATTGTATTTATTGCAGCAGTTTGCCATTCAACAATTCCAGCTTCTTTTGATAATTTCAATCTTTCATAATGACCACGAAATAAAGCCTTTGTAGTCCAAAATATTAATTAAAAAAGAATTTACTTATTCATAAAAATAAGAAATTAAATATTAAATACCTGAATTTTTGTGGCCGCACAATCAGCTTTTTCTACACAAGTTCCTGTTTTTTTTAATATTTCAAGTATTGATATTTTTGATTGACTTTCAATTTCTTTTCAAAGATAAATGGAAAAACATAAGTAAATATTAAAAATTACAAAAATTAATTTTTTTTTATACCCTCAAAATCACATGGACAAACACAATTACATTCATCGTCTTGGGTATTATTATTTTGATCATCTTCGTCGTTCTTATGCTCATCAACAGCATCTACGTAGTCTCTAAATGCTTGCTGTATCATAAAAAAATAAAATAAAATTCTTTTATATATATTTCAAGCATCATCAATAATAATCATTCTATGAATTTAGTAATTGATATTAATCAAAGTTAATAAAAAATGTCTTTTACGTATATAAATGGTTCAAATAATAATTAATCTAACTTGAAGACGCGGAGCTGCTATTGCTATTTGTTCCATTTTTAATCCACTTCGTGTCAAAACATCTAATACTTTTTCGCTTTTTGTTATTATGTCCTCAACAATTCTTTGACCAACTTGAAAAATAAAAAATTATTGAAAAACTGCTCTGTTTTTTTTTTTTTTAATTTTATTTTTATATTTTTATATCAAGGGAGTATGTACTACATTTGAGGCACAAATTACACCATGTTTAGGTATCAGATTTTTATATTGAAAAAACCTACCAGATGCTCTATATTTATGTCTATGCGCTATTTTTTAGGACCATCAGCTTTCATATCAAATTTAGATATTTGATTTTATTTAATTAACTAAATATTTTCTAAATATTTTCTGCACATATAATCTCAAATAAGTATTGCCGAAAAAATATATTTAATGGGCAAAGTATCGTTATGGTTTCTAAGTTGCAGAAACAACTCCTATAAAAGTTAATCGAAAAGTTTGTTTTTAAATAAATTCCATGTTAGGAAAAATCTCCTGGTCCTTAAAAACATGGTTAAAAAAGTTATAAGTATTTTTGTGTCTTCATAAAAAATCAATTTTCCCAAATTTTAAATTTCTCGCCAAGTCACGTGCAGGAAATCTGACCTAAAATTCACAAGGATTAAAATATACATATAAGGATTCCAATTGAAGTGTCTTTTAAAAAGGGTTTTTTGTTTAAAAAATGTTAAATTACGACTTTTAGTTTTAAAATTTCGTAATTTTTTCATTAACCCTTCAAAAGACACTTCAATTTGAAGTATCCTTCTATGAAATGTACCGCAAAATTCGAATTTTTGGTCGGACTTTATGAAGCCATACTAAAATATGTATAAAAAACTTTTTTAGCTGTATTTTTAACCACCAATTGTAATGGCATATCTAAAAATAAGCCTCTCAACCAACTTTGAGTTTTCTTAATGATGTCGAATTTGAAATATTATGATTTTTAATTAAATTTCAAAAATAATGCGTTTTTACTTACCAACAGAATTTTCGCGTGTTATTAATACGGCTTCTAAATAATCTGCTATAAATTCGAAAACGCAGTATGGCTGGCATCGCAAAACCTTTAATTAAAGTGTTATTTCTTTTTAATAATTAATGTAAAAAATTAGGCATGTAATAAAATATATTTTTAGGTGTCCTTAAATTGCACTTTATTAATAATTATAAAAAATATTTAAAAATAGAGATTTTTTGCTCAAAATTGGTTCAATTTTAATTTATTTATTTATTTTTATTCTATAAATACGTGCTTGAAACAAATCTTTTTTATAATATACAATTTAAAACATTATTATGATTTTTATTTTGAAGTTGTGCATATAATTAATAATTTGGGTAACATTTTTTAACCAAATATTTATCTATTTTATAGCAAAAAATTATTTTATATTAAAAAGTATCATGCAAATAAACTAACCTCTCGGGAAATATCAGCAGAAAGTTCATCAAGCCCTACTGGAACATTAAGATGTAAAGCTTTATGCTCGTGAAGCAAAACATTCATAATTAATATTTTATTAATAAAAATAATTTTAATTATAGATATTAACTAGTAATAATTTATTTTAATTAATGAAAACTTATTGAAAAAATTATGAATATTAACAGGGTTACATATTTTATATTTTTGTTTTATATTTTTGTTTTGTTTTTTAATTTTTTAAATACGAAATTACTTTGAAAATAGAGCAAGTTTTTTAATTTTTTTTGTAAATTTTTGAATCCATAAGTTAACACGACGTGGCCTAAGAGCAACTAACTGATTTTTTTATTTGAGAAATGTCCTTAAGTGTAAGCATATAGGCAGTCATAGGAGTTAGTTAGTTTCATTTCTCAAACAAAAAATCAGTTAGTTGCTCTTAGGACATTTTATTTTTTACAGAAAAATTTTTTGGATCATTCCGTATATTATAATATAGTAATAAAAAATAATTCAAACACGTGTCAATTAATAAAATTTTTATTTAAATTAATTTTAATAAATTATAATAATATTAGATAAAAAAGTTAGACATAAAAATAATTTTTTTTAATTTTATATTTGTTTTTTCCGCAGTATAAGTACACTGTAAAAAGTAACTTTCTTAGATTTAAAAAAAAAATAGAATTTTTTCGAAAAATTAGTGAATTTTCAAAAAATTTTGTAAATATTCTATAAAAATCGTAAATTTACTAAATTTAGTATATTATCGAAAATTTCGAGAATTCTCGATTTTTTTTTGTGATTTTACGATAGACTTTTATGAATTTTAGACTGTGATAAGAATGAATGTATTGATGACAAATAACTAATAATTATGTTAAATTTAAATACTATTGTAATATACTATGTAAAGGGTCACAAACCCGTACAATTTTAACATCATTTGATGCTAAAATATTAAATAAATAAATAAATAAGAGTTGTAAATTCACAACTATTTTTCGTAAATTTACAACTAGATTTTGAAAATTTTTTTAAAAAAATTGTAAATTATCAATTTTTCTTGCGAATTCACAAAAAAAATCGAGAATACTCGAATTTTTAGTTAATATACTAAATTTAGTAAATATACGATTTCTTTCGAATATTTACAAATTTTTTTGAAAATTTACTAATTTTTCGAAAATGTTTTAATTTTTTTGTTAATATAAGAAAGTTACTTTTTACAGTGTAATTATTAGTTACTCATTAGATATACAAGAGTTGAATGTGGAAGATTTAATTCAATAAATGCTAAAAATAAATTTAAGTAAAAATTAACCCTGAATGCCATTTTAAGGGCGTTGGAGAGAACTTAGTATTTATCCTATTTGTCTCTTTTACAATAAAATAGATTCTAAAAAGAGTGAAATTTTCAGTTTGGTAGAAATTTGTATTTCTGTACAAATTTTTAGCCCTTGTATGAAATCCTATAGCTTTCTGATGCTAATTTTTGAATTTAGCAACCTAAAAGCCCTTAGTATAAGCATAACAATTAGTTTTCATTATACGCGTTAGAAAGAATCGTTTTTCTGCACGGCAAGCGTTCTTTCTTACGCTTTTAATGAAAAACTGTGTGTTAGATCACGGGATAAAAAGTAGATTCTTTGCTTTCCATGCAGTTGTATGCACGAGTGAGCCTAGCGAACAAATTTTTGTGATATTTTTAGGTAAAATTAATATTTCACCCTTTAATTAGCTAAAACTACCCCCAGAAAGGGGTATATTTGCTATTTTCGCACTTTGAGCGTCCAAACTTAGTCCATATAGATTTCTTGGGTCGATGATAAAGAATTTCGGAGATGTGTTTTTATGAAATATTAGTATTACACCCTCAAATTAGCAAAAACTACCCTTAAAGTACTACCAAAAACATCCCCGAAATTCTTGATCAGCAACCAAAAAAACCTATATGGACTAAATCTGGACGCTCAAAGTGCAAAAATAGCAAAAATACCTTATTTTGAGGTTAGTTTTTGCAAATTTAAGGGTACTCCGCACATTTCTTTACAAAATTATCCCAAAATTCGTGATCAGCGACAAAAAAAACCTACACTAGACTAAATCTGGTGGCTGTTAGTAATAATACAACCCCCCGTTCCCCATATTTTGACTGGAGTATTTATTTTTCCCCGTTATTTAACACATTTTCTGTCAAAATCGTAAACAATGAATTTCTACCGAGTATAGAAAACCGGTCATTTTTAGGTAGAATACGTTATTAGTAGTAAAATAAGTATAAAATTAAAAAAATTTTTTTTTGCATATTTAATAATTTATTATGTACATAATATAAATATTACATTTAAAACATAATTATTATTTAAAAACAATAGCGTCCGATGACCTAGTGAGATATCAAATCAATAACACATATGATATGATTTAATCTATATATATACAATATATATATATATTTATATAACTAATTCCGCTACAGCAAAATTGACTTGTTTTTTTTTTTTAATTAGTATATTTTTATACTGTGATAACTGCGATCTAGGACATTCTTTTTTTATCATCGAGACCAAAATATAATTTTTCTTCATCAGTGGCAAGAAAACACGCATTTTCGAATAGTACTCCAGTCAAAATACGGGGGAAGGGTGTACTTACGGTTGCGAATACGAGATTGAGTACTCCGAGATTTGCTCTAGTATAGGTTTTTGGGGTCGCTGAACACGAAAATCGGAGTCTTTTGGTAAAGAAAATGGGGCTTCACCCTTAAATTTGCAAAAACTACCCCCAAAAGGGAGTATTTTTTAAGTATTCGCGTTCTGAGTCGATTGAGAGATTTGCCAAAGAATTGGTTTCTAAGGGTTTTTCGGGTCACTTATTGAGAATTTCGATGATTTTTTAAGGTAACATTAATATTTCACCCTTAAATTAGCTTGGGTCGTAGATTTTAGGGGTAGTTTCAGCTAATTTAGGGGTGATACATTAATTATTCATAAAAAAATCCATGAAATTCGTTTTCAGCGACCCAAAAAATCCTTGTGGACCTAATCTGGTCGCAAAAAGTGCGAAAATAGCGAAAACACTCCTTTTGGGGGGTAGTTTTAGCTAATTTAAGGATGAAATATTAATGTTACCTTAAAAAATCATCGACATTTTTAATTAGCGACCCAAAAAAACCCTTAGAAACCAATTCTTTGGGAAATCTATCGACTCAGAACGCGAATACTTCAAAAATCCCCCCTTTTGGGGGTAGTTTTTGCAAATTTAAGTGTGAAGCCCCATTTTCTTTACCAAAAGACCCCGATTTTCGTGTTCAGCGACCCAAAAAACCTATACTAGAGCAAATCTCGTATTCGCAACCGTAAGTACACCCAAACCCGTATTTTGACTGGAGTATCTTGCCATGGCTGGGAAATGCGTGGTTCCTGCCTTATTTTTTTTCAACTTTTTTATTTTAACATTGATCATGTTCATAGGGAGGGGTATTTAAAAAAAACTTATAACTGGTTTGTGAACTTACAACAAACTAAAATGGAACATGCTTAAATTTGTATTTTAAATCTTGAATATTCTAAAAAGTCCTTAAGCTAAAAAAAATAATTTTAAACTTCTAAAATCCTTTATATTCTATACCGCTTTATCGAAATTATTCTAAATCCTTAAATAAAAATTTTTCTAAGTCCATTTGCCCCCCCCCCCAAATGACATGCTTGAAATACCCCCTGCCTATAAACATGTTACATGTTAAAAGCCCCAAATTCAGGGGTGAGGGGGGTGGTGGTCAAATGAACTTGGAATATTTTTGATTTAGGGACTTAGAATACTTTCGGTTCCAGGACTTATAATAACTAGGGTGTACAAGTTAAAACTGCTATAAGGTTCCATGCTCGTTGACTGTATTAAAACACAAACCAGTTAAAATTTTTTTTTTACTTTATTAGCCTCCGTTAAATATATTATAACTCTGCAATTTTTTAGAGTACATGAAATCTATATAGGTATGCATGAATTATTTTATGAATCATTATATTTTATTTTTAGATTTCGTTAATTGTTTTTACAAATAACAAGAATTATACAAAAAAATTTTTTTGTTTTTCTATATGATTTAACCGATTTTCACCCGGTGCACCAGTGCAGCAAAAACTTGCCCCTTGAGTTTTTTTGTGTTAAATTTACATTTAAAAAATTAAAAATAATTATATTGGTTTCTGAATTAAAAATTTCAGAGTTATTCAGTTTTTTAATCATTTTTGGTATAAGATATTTTAAAAAAGGTCTACATGGGGTTGAATTATCAAAAACAAGCATATTCCTTCCATTTTGCAGCCAAATCTTGCCAATTTATTAGATTTGTGAAAACCCCCTTCTATTTTTAGACGTAAATTTAGGGTTTTAGAGGTTGCTGGTTCCAAATATGAAAATAGGAAAATCATAAAATTTAATCTATAGAAATAAAAATCATAGAAGCCAGGGGTAGTAAGGGGTAAAAATTCACTTTTTTCTAGTGCTTTATAATTTTAATCTCCGGGGGTTCTTTTAGCTGCTGATTTCAATTCTGAACATAAAAAAACTAAAAAAATTTAAATAGGGATAAAATTATATAATATAAATAATTGCTTCCCTAATAATTTTCTTCCCTAAATTTCCTTTAAAAAAATTGGTATCCAAAGAAATAAGCTGGATTTGCCCATATACTAATTTTATGTTTAAATACATACAGGTCAAAAATTTTATTTATTAGACATTTTATATTTGGTAAAAGTTATAACATAATTACTATTTCACAGTTATATAATTAAAAAATATAATTTTTAATATATTTTTATGTGTGCAGATAATTGTTAATTGCATTTTTATCTCAATATAATACTGTGATTATGTTTTTATTATACTTAAAAAATTCTTGCATCTAAAAATATATATTATTTTAAAATATTATTCCTTTTATTACTTAGTAAATTTTTTTGCGAATAAAAAATGTATTCAAATTTAAAATACCAATTATTTTTTACACCTTTTTTATTATTATTTTTTCTCCTCCCAAAAAAAAACTCCCCCCACTACATAATTTTAAAGACATCTTTCGATATCACACCACCTTTCTTATGGATAGTTTGTCTTTATACGCGTGCGTGTCACTTATTGTCTTTGTTCCCCTACTTTATTTTCAATGATAATATTATTTTTATAAAAATATTATTTTGACATCAATAAATAATTTTACTATTAAGGATTCATAATCAATTTAAAATAGTGTTTTATAATAAAGTTTTTTCAAAGTTTTTAATTTATACAAAAAAAATGTAAATTATTTTTTTATTAGTTTGATAGTGCGCAAGTGCAGCAGTGTATTTTTGTTGAAAATGCACTTGTGATTTTTTAATTAAATTTTTATTTGAAATAGTATAGGTGTAAATTCTTCCGAATGATTTCTTGTCTTTGAAAAGATTTTTTGTTTAAAAATTAGTGTATGAGTGAAAATTTTTCGGAAGATGCGTCTACGTGTGGAGCATTTCACGTGTCATTAAAAAAAATTGAGCGCAGTCGCATACATTTTAAATACGTGTGTTGTACTATAAAATAAAGTGAAATAAATAACAGCTGCAAAAAAATGAAAATTAATTTTTTGTTGTTTTTTAATTAATTTTTTAACAATAAACATAAAAATTATAAAATAAACATTAATTAACTTTATTATTATTTTATTTTTATTTTCTATTAACTTTCATTTTTTCTCTCATTGTAATTCAAAGTTAAATCTTCAATATCATAGATTTGTTTATTTATATTATTTTGTCTGCTAGTTTTACATACTCGAGGACATTATAATAATTATTGACTCCGATTTTATATAACATAAACAAAAATGATTGATTTAGGTAAGTAAATTTCTAAACTTAAATTAACATAAATTTATTTAAAATAAACTCATGAATTTTTTAAATAATTTAAATATAAATATACTTTTTAATGTCAAATAAATAATACAAATACACGAATGTGAGCAAAAAAAAAAGAGAAATTCCGTTGTAGAAATAAAAATGTTCCGTTATACCTATTATTTTTTGCGTATTATATTTTTTTAATTAAGAACAAAATATTTTCTTTAAATTTTAATAATTTTTAAAAATCTATAAATATTAATTATTTTAAGTTTTTATTTATAATACTTATATTCAGAAAAAAATTTTAATTATGCAATTATAAAATTTAACTATTTTTAATTAAATATTCAATTTTTTTAAAGACATATAAAAAGTCAATTATTGATTAAACACTTGTTTATATTTTATATAATTATAATTTTAATTATACATATTGATATATTATTATTATGTAATAATATTATGATTAATTAAAAATTTATAAAACGTGTTTATTATTTTCTTCTATTCATTTAAAATAATTTTATTTTCAGACTTTTTGGTTATATAAATGAATTGAATAATTTTATTTTTTTTTTTAAATTCGCATTCAAAATCTATGCATTATTCACTGAGTATATATATAAGTAAAAAATTATAATTTATGTTAATTTCTGTATTATTTCAATTTATTTTAGGAATTTTTATTAGTATTCGTTAAAAGCACAGCAGTTAAAATATAATATTATTTTTTTTTGCAGTTAGAAATCTATCATATTGGAAAATTTTTAATAAATTAACAAGAAAAGAAGAAAATGAGACCTCATGAAATTGAAAATGATATAAAAAATAAAATCATGACATCAAATGGTTATTCAAGTCCTACGGACACTGTTTCTTCTGTAAAACAGTCAAAAAATCACTCACTACCTTGTGAGTCAGGGACTTGTATGTGTGCGCTTGAAATAGCATCCTTTATTACATTAATAATCTAACTGTTCATTAAATACTTACTTAAAATTGATTTCCTTAATACTAAAATGAATTGAAAAGTTTTTAGTGAACTAATATGTTTTATTTTTGGAAAAATTAATATTAAAATATTTTATAAATCATTTTCTTAGAGTAAATTAATAATTTTTAGCTATGCCATGGTTTGGAATGGACATAGGTGGCACCTTGTGCAAATTAGTATATTTTGAACCAAAATATCTAAGCAAGGATGAAGCTGATGCTGAATTAGAAACATTTAAAAATATACGTCATTATTTGACAAAAAATTCAGCTTACGGGAAAACTGGCCATAGAGATGCTCATTTACAAGTAATAATAAGTTTTAGTCTTTCTAAATATGTAATACAATTCATAATAAAAACGTAATGAATCCCCTGGTTCTAGATGGAAGATGTATCAATAAGAGGAAGAAAAGGAACTCTTCATTTTATTAGGTTCCCGACCAGTGAAATGGGAAATTTTCTAGCTTTAGCAAAATCCAAAGGAATGGCAACTTTGGTAAATACCGTTTGTGCAACTGGTGGGGGAGCATACAAATTTGAAGAAAATTTTAAAAATGAAGGTAACGGTAATTTTTTATTACCATATGACATTTTAATGAAGTTATTTAATGTTTTTAGGAAGTTGACTTAAATTTAGCCAAATATGACGAGTTGGATAGTTTAATAAAAGGAATGCTGTATATAGAAACAACAAATCCAAATGAATGTTATTATTGGACAAATCCAACGGATGATGATAAATGTCAGAAAGTACCTTACGATTTTTCAAATCCATATCCATTTTTGGTTTGTTCCATTAATCTACAAATGTTATTTTTTTATGAAAAATATTAGTTTAACAGTTTTATATAATTTTTAGCTTGTAAATATTGGTTCTGGAGTTAGTATATTAATAGTACATGGACCTAATGATTATAAAAGGATATCTGGTACCAGGTAAATAACTTAAATATATATTATGAATTTAAAGAATTCATAAAAAATAAACAACAATTTGTATGTCTTTAGTTTAGGAGGTGGTACATTTTTAGGATTATGTTGTTTATTAACTGGCTGTAATACATTTGAAGAAGCAATTGAATTAGCAACTAGCGGAGATAGCACCAAGGTAGATAAATTAGTAAAAGATATTTATGGAGGTGACTACTGTAGATTTAGTTTATCGGGTGACCTTGTGGCAAGCAGGTAACTATTTTTTGTAAAATTATCTAAAAATAAAATAATTTTTTATTTTATAAATTCTAGTTTGAAAAAGATTTTTTTACTTTATTGTGTAGTTTAAATTTTTGTTTTTTATGTTATTATTCAAATTATTTTAATTTTAGATAATTTTACTTACTTAATTTTATGCTTTTATTTTATTAGTAGTTTAATATTTATGCATATGTTAAGTTTTAACAATTTTCATAGTTTTGGTCAAATGAATCTTAAAGAAAAAAGAAATACGGTGTCGAAAGAAGATCTTGCAAGAGCTACACTTGTAACAATTACAAATAATATAGGTTCAATTACAAGAATGTGTGCTCTTAATAATAAAATCGAAAAAGTAAATATTACCTTGATTATTTGATTTTCAACATTTATTTCTAAAATTTTTTTTTGTCAATAGGTAGTATTTGTTGGTAATTTTTTGAGAGTAAATCCCTTATCAATGAAATTATTAGCTTATGCTATGGATTATTGGTCTGATGGTACACTAAAAGCCTTATTTTTGGAACATGAAGTAAGAAATTTAAATTTTTCATCAAAGTATTTAATAATTAAAAAATTTTTTCTTAATTATTTTGTTGTTCAGGGTTACTTCGGTGCTGTAGGATGTTTATTACAATTCACAGGAGATACTGTTTAAGTTTATTACCTGCATTCGCTCAAAAATTATAAGAATGTTATTTAATTTTGTTATAAGTGAATTTTTAAAAAATGTATATATATAGCATAAGGGATGAAACGAGTTACAATATTTTTTAAATCACGTGTTAATGCATGTGCATGATCTATAAATCATTCCAATTTTATGTAAAAATATATTCACTTATATCCTTTACTACCATTAATTGTTTATTTTGTTAAGTTTTTAATTTAAATATCAATAAATTGTTAATTAAAGAATAATCATAATCAGAACAAAATATAGATAATTAATATTAAGTGTAAATATATTGAGCATGTGATGCACTATTTGCGGTTTAATTTTGTTATATTGAAAGCACAACTTTTATATGAAATATACTAATGTTTTTGACAAAAATATATGTATTTAAGAACAATATTAGCTTTATAAGAAAAATTTTTTAAATATATATGGGTTAATCCAAACAATTTCATCATAGCAAAAATTCTTTTTGTCTATTAAATTAAAATATATACGAAATAATTCACGGAAAAATTTAAACAAATTTATTGGAGGTGAATCCAATTTTCAGTAAATGTGACACCAGAAAAATTGAAATATAAAAAAGAATTTAAAATGAAAAAAATTTTTGTTATGATAAAATCACCTGTAACAACGCATATATTCTTAGGGATGAAGCACGTTCATCGTGGCATAATCAGATGAATAATAAAAGGAATTTTTTAAGTGTAAATAAGAAATTGTTTAGTAAAAAGCAAATGCTTTTAATATTACACAAAAAATATATATTTTATTCTTCAAAAATTATTAACAATATTTATATGCTTATACAAACATTTGACATGTTATTAAAATGCGCATAATTATATGACACAATATTTAAAAAAATTTTTTTTTTGTAAATAATTAAAAACTCTATTTTATAATTATGTACACAAATTTTTTAAAGAAAAAATTTTTAATTATGTTTTTTTAGTAATTATTTTTATAAACTTTAGGTCTTTTTTAAAAATGAAAAAATATTTTTTTAAATTTCATGTACATTAATAATAAAAAAATTAATTAAAATAATAATAATTTAGCATAAAAATAAACATTTATTTTAAATTATTTTAAATAAATGTTTTAAAAAAAAATTGTTAGGTAATTTTAAATAATTTTTTATATTTTATGTTTGTTTGGTGGATCAATAATATCAGCAGCTTTTTCAGCGATAGCTGCAATAACAGAATTTGGATTTCCAGATATTGGAAATGGTATAACACTAGCATCGACTATTCTTAAGCCATAAGTGTTATGCACTCTATGATTTGAAAATAATTGTTAAATTAATAAAATTTTAATTTCTAATACAAAAATTAAGTTATATTTATTTTTACCTTAATAATTCATCAACTACAGAATCATAATCATCTCCCATTCTGCATGTACCAGTAAAATGATGTGATGTTAAAGCAGCTACTTTAATAGCACATTCTGAAAAACCATCGTCGTGATAATCTTGGATAAAAAGCCTGCATAATTCTAAATCAGGTACATGAATTTCGGCTCCATAATCACGAAATAAAGGAGTTTCAAGTATCATGTTAACGAGATTTATTCCTTGAAACAATAATTTAGACAATAGTTTTATACAAATTTTTATTTAATCAATTTAATACCTGTTTTAGTACATTCTAAATCTTCTTCATTTTCAAAATAAGCAGGTTCAATTATTGGTGGGTCATCAACTTTCCATGATTTCAGTGTTACATTACCTCGACTTTTTGGTTGCAAACAAGTTACCAAAAAAACAAATCCTTCATGATTTATATCTTTATACGATGGAAATAATGCTCTAAAAGTCTAAATAATTAATATTAATAATATTTTTTAAAACAAAAATCTTTAAATATTTACTTCGCTTTTATAATTAGCAATTTTTCTTAGTATTTTTTCATTCGCTGAACCAACAGCAAAAAGAGTCACAGAGCTATCATTAATTCTAGCTAATGATAGTATTCCATTAGTAGCCAAATACCCTTAGAATTAAATTATTTGCATAAAATATTTTCTAACACAAAATATACTTTAATTGAAAAAAAAATTAATTACCTTTTCCCAAAACAAAATAATCAAGTAAAGTATCAATCGATTGTAATTTATTTAACGTGATACTAACTTGAGATTCTAAATTGACATAAATTGGCATATTTAAATGATCGGCAAGATTTTGTCCAACTGCAGGTAAATCAACTTGAACATCAATCTGCATATAATTTCAGTAGTAAAAGACAAATTTTAAGTAGTAATAGATAACTTTAAGTAGTAACAGACAATTTTAAGTAGTAACAGACAAGTTTTATTTTAAGTAGTATAAGTCTAAATTAGGTAAGACTAAAAAATTTTACCTTATGATGATTTAAATGATCCGAAGGACCAATACCAGAAAGCATAAGTAATTTCGGTGTATTAAATACACCAGCACATAAAATTATTTCACGTTTAGCAAATATTTTTTCAATTGTACCATCTTCGTATCTGATTTCTACTGATTCAGCATGATTTTTCTCATTTAATTCAATCTAAAAAACAATTAAAATTTAAAAAACACATTAATAAATAAAATTAATTTTAAAAAAAATTACTCTAGTAGCAATAGTTTTTAACAAAATATGTAAATTTTTGTTATTCCATGATTTTTGTAAATGTGAATGAAAAGTTGTATATCTTGAGCCATCATAAATAGTATTAGCAGCTTTTAAAAAATAACTACCAGTTTCATTTAAATAATCTTGGGCAATAAACATTGCTTTATTTAATTTATCTTTTTTAGATGTAAATTTAACATTTAATAAATTAAATATTTTTTTAAAATATATTTGTAATTCTGGATATGACCATCCTTTAGGCCATTTTGAATAATCTTCTGGTTTACCAAACGAATGTACCAAATAATTTAATTGACCAGTACCACCTAAACCTTTGCCACGAGGTATAAATTGTTTCTATTGAAATTAAAAAGAACAAATATTAATTTTTTAGAAATCTTAATTGTAAAATTCAAGTATCTTACATAATTCCATAATCCTTTAGAGGAATATTGTTGTGGTTCAGTTTCATATGACCAATCGTATTCAGTTCTTTGTAGAAATGGTGCAGCAAATGGAATTGTTGAAAACCAATCAAATTGACCACCAGCTTCAATAAGTAACACAGTAACATTTTTATTTTCTGATAATCTTGATGCCAAAACACATCCTGCAGTACCTCCTCCAACTTATTCACAAAAATACATAAAATTTATAGGTAAATAATTTAAAAAATATATTTTAAAAACTCACCAATAATATAATCATAATTAATTTCAGCTTGTTCAACAATACTTATTGGTAAATTAAAATTATAACGAAATATTATTGAAATTAATGTAAAAATTATTGATAAAAATATATAATTCCACATTATTCATTTTACAAATAAATATTAAAATTTTATTTATTAATTTAACGTATAAAACTTGTAGGTATTGTTGCAGTCTTTTTAAATCAATAAATAAAATACTTTTTTTCTTTATTCTCTTTGAACCTTAATTGTCATTGATTTCTGTATGGTTTCATGATGTACTATTAGAATATATATATTTTTTTACTACCCTAAATTGTAGTTATATACAATTATCTCATTTTTTTTTATTATTTTTTGTGACATTATTTTTTACTGTTATTAGGTACTTTATTATTTATAGTTTTTTATGATTGTTGAATAAATTATTTTTTGTCAATAAAAATGTGCTTAAATGTAATTATTTATATATATTTTTATTAGCTGATATTCAATAATACTTTTTTTTAATTTTGTATCAAACAAAAAAATGGATCTTGTTTGCCAAGTCAATTCTTGAAGCTGGCTAATATTTTGGGAGAGGTAGAATATGATTTTTGAATTTTGTAGCTTTTTACAGCATTTTTTTATTAATTTATCTTTCAATTTGCCGAGACAAAATTTGAAAAATATTTAAAATATAATAAGCTTGATAAAAATTCGTTCTGATCAATTGATAAAATTTTACGATGAAACTATATTTGAGTTTTGAAAACACTATTTTTCGGTAAATTAAAAAATATTTTACGCGAAATTGGTGCATTCAAAATTAGATTGAAATTATAAGAGCCTTAAAAATTAAATTATCTTCAAACGAAAGTAGTTTTAGATACATTATTCGAAAATTTGTTTTTATGAATTTTTCTCAACTACTTCGCCGGAAAAAATGAGAATGTCCAGATTGCACGCAAACTACCGTCAGATTTATTGAAAATTATCGAGTATCCAGGAAAAAATTGTGTATCCAGCTGCGAAAAAAATTTTTTCTGCTGTGCGAACAGGAATCACGTATTTCTTGGTCATTGGCGCAGAAAAATTTTTTCTTGTCAGCGGCCAGAAAGCACGTATTTCCTGGCCACTGCGCTATCGGAAAAGATGCATTTTCTCGCCACTGACTAAGAAAAATCGTATAAGACCCTTGTCCATAAATAAAGAATGACCCAAATTGCAGTTAATCAACCTTGGATTCACCTAAGATGGTAATTTACGTGCGATTTGGGACATTCTTTACTTTTATGGACACGGGTTCGTAATATATATACGGCTCTTGTCCAAGAATAAAGAATACCCCAAATCATAAGAATTTTCTGAAAACTATAACATTTATAATATTATTGAAATTGCTATTTTTCTGATATTCTATTTAGTCGCAAAGAAAGCTGAAGCTTTTTATTACTTTAAGAAAATAAAAAATAAATTTACAAGTATAAATAACAATATTTAGGGGTTAAACATTCAGTTTTAGTTTAAAATAATTCTACAATTATATAAAATTAAATGTTATAATCTATTTATTAATAACACCTGGATAATACAATATCAATAATTAAAAAAAAAAAAAAACAAAAAAACAAACATTAATGTCTATTTTTTACAAAATTTTTTTCGATATTATATTAAATATAATCGGTACAATTAATATTTTAATTTAAAAATCGTGATTAATATGCAATATATCTACAAAATTTATAATTTTGTGAACTTTTATATGTAATAGAAAAGTGCACAAAATAATAACAATTAATTATACAAGCTAAAAACTAACACTAATGTAAAATTCGTGTCAATTTTTGTATACAATAATTATTTTAAAAAGAAAAAAAATTTACAAGATGGTTTTTTTTTCAGAAAATGAAAAAAAAAATTTATATTTTAATACTTAATAATTGATCTTTCATAACAATTGTTTTAAGTTTTTCATTAATATATTTAACTTTTGTTATTAATTTATCATCGATACTAACATCTGTATAAGGTATTTGTAATACTTTGTAACCTTTTTGTTCTAATATTCTAATTGAAAAATTTACAAGTCCAATTAACTGATTAGAGCCTCTACAATAGTCGTGGTAATCACATGTTATTACTCCTATCCTATGTACATTTTTGTTTGTTTGACTAATTTCAGTACTTAAACTTATAGGATTACAATCACTATCTACAAAGAATTCAGCATCTAAAAAGTTCAATGATATTAAAAATTTTTATATTTTCATAAAATTATATTTAGTAATTTTTAGCAAAAATCTCCTGAAAGAAATATAACTTGGGTGACTGTTTTGAAATTTCTCAGAAATTTCGACATCGAAATTTTGGATCTTTCAATTCTTAATTTTGTAAAAAATGGTCAAAAGGTTCATTTCTGCATTGGTTTTGGGGGTTAAAATTTAATTTTTCACTTATCGAGACTTAATAAAACTGCATTTACGCAGACTATAATTTTTCAAATTTTAAGTAAAAGTAGAGTATAAGAATTAGATTTTTGCTTATTATAAAAAATTTAAACCATTAAAAATTGCAAAAAATGGTCAGAAATCCAGAATTAAGATAGAATTCTTCTTATTAGTCTGGGTATTAATGAATTAAAGTTTTTCTTATAAAAAGTAGTAAAGAAATATGCATTAATTTCGAAATATTTGAATCTGTTTACAGTTCTAAAAATAAGAAACTTAATATATAAAAAAATTCCAATTTTGCAAAAAACTATTTTTCTAAATTTTCATCAGGGAATTTTAGCTAAATATGATATTTTGATTTAAAAAGTAATAAATTTTTTAAATCAATTACCTAATAAAAAGCCCATTCCAGTATTCAAATTTTCTTTAAGATACAAATCATCAGATGGTAAAAGTACTCTTAAAGCTCCTATAATTGATGATACAAGTTTATGCTTTTCTTTAGATCTTAATAAAGTAGTTCTAAAAATTGATGAATCTTTTTGAAGCAATGGTCCTAATAAAAGAAATTAAATTATAACACAAAATTAAAAAAAATAGTTTTTTCATTCTCTATATACTATACCTTTGTATACTGGCGAACTTAATTCTGCAGCTGCGTTGATATTTAGTATTTTTTGTTCTTTGGATGTATTTAATGTTGATACATCTTAAATTAAAAAAAAAAAAAACAAGGCATATTTAAAAACAATTTTTTTCAGATTATTTTTATTATATTAAATAATTACACAAACCAAACAGCCTACTATGAAAACTTTTATTTAAAACTGATTCATAATGTTCTGGTGTAGCTTGATTTAAAATTGTTAATGACCAAACAAGTTGCAACCAATCGTCCGTTGTTGTCATATCGCTTTCTTTTAAAGGATGAATAATTTCCTGCATAAATTATTTGAAAATTAAAAATAAAAAAATTAATATAAATATTCATGAAAAGAATCAATGTAGGTAAATACCTTATATAGTTGTGAGAAATTTTTTGGAGTGTATCCTACAGTAGCTAATGTCATGAGTAAGGCAGTAATATCTTGAGGTCTTAGCCCTTCCTTACACTGTAATATCCAATCTGTTAAGGTATTAAGTATTTTCTCATTTCTGAAATGTAAAATGCCTATGGATGTTAAAATAGATCCAATAACAGAGCTTGATTTATTGTCAGGTATGACATTCTGTAAATCTTTGCAAATTTTTTGTAATAAACCCTAATTAAAAAAGATAATAAATATTTATAAAAAAATAATTTTTTTTAATAAAATAAAAAATGCATCATACTGTATCTGGAAAATTAAGAATAGCTAAACTATACAAAATATCTGCTAACTCTTTAATTGTAAAATGTTCATTACTTAAAGAAAGTTTATTAGCAATAACTTGTAGAATAGGTGTAACTCTGTTTTTTTTATTAGTTAATGATGATAAAACTTTGAGTAAATCTGGAGTTTTAAGTTTAGATAATTGTTGCAAAGCTTTTTCAGCGTTTAATATATTAAACATCGATAAATCATTATTAGCGTCATAAATATTAGCATAATGTGATTTAAAAGTTTTTTGCTTTCTTGGACTTAAAATTCTACATATTTTAAGATACCTTCTATCACTTTCAAATTCATACAATTTACTAGCACCTTCTGCCACTAATTTATAAAGCTTTGATATAACATTTGGTGCAATTTTTTCTGTAAATTGAGAATCTTCTGTTATTTGTAAAACTTCTTCGGTATTTTTTGCAGCTTCTAATTTTTCATTTATCTCTTTAGTTGAATCTATCATTTCTGAATCCTTTTTAAGAACTTGTGTCGATTCTTTCATTAAGTTTTTAAATACATTTGATAAAATTCTTGGCTTATCATTTACACCTCTGTTTACTGGTTCGGATTCAATTATTTTGTGGGGCTGTAAATAAATTTTAATAATTAATTTATTAAAAGAATAAAAATACAATAATATAAATATTTACTTTTCTCGTTTCCAACAGTGGATTAGGATCTGGAGCAATGGAACTAACAAATAATAATTGTTGAGTACTTGCCCAAAAATTAAATCTAGGGCTAATCCTTACTGTTGCATTTGACAAAGTTCCACTAAGTTGTAACATTGCCATTAAAAAAAACTGAAATAAATATATTTTATTTATACTTTTTACATAATCAAAAAATATTATTTTTTTTCATAAATTATTAATATTTTGAAATAATGATTAACAAAATTTTTTAAATTATTTTTAAAACTTTTGAGGTGTTGATGAACTTACTAAATTAAAATAATAGTTTAATTAGAAATTAATGTTTAATTAAATACGAGAATGTTTTTTAATTCTTTTTAAATAAAACAAACTGCATATTTAGGTTGGGAAAACACACGACGATATTTTACACCCCGGGATCTTTGACTAAAAAAAATATATAGAAATGCTTTTTTTAAAAATGTTAGTGTGGTACGGTTCTTCCTCATAAAGATGGCGCTTCAAATATTGTGTAGAAAATTTCAAAAATAGTTATTTCCTTACAAGGGCGGAAATTAACGGCTCAGCAATTTATTTTTTAATTATTTAGATTTTAAAAAACTTAGCTTGATTTTAATAGGTTTAGGATTATTTACTTTTGGATGCAGGAAGTATACAGGGATTCTGTAAATAGTCAGTCTTTTAAAATAGCACTTTTAACCGACATGATTTACTGATTCTAATTACTGAGTTTCAAATTCTTTAGAAATATAGTTTTCCAGATAATTAATTCCTTATGATGGTTGAGAACAAAATTAATTTTTTGAAAAATTATATATCCAAATAATTTGAAACTTATTAATTAGAATTAGCCAAACATGTCGAGTAAAAGCGCTAAATCAATTTTTTTTAATACTGTACCAAAATAAAGTAAATATCAGAGTACAAGCAAAGGTTGAGCGCAATCCGAATAAGAATCCCCTATGGATATTGTACATTGCTTGTATATAATAATCATATACTCAAAGACTACCTATTTACAGAATGCATGTGCATATTAGAATTAAAAAAACTCGGATTCAGTCTTTTTTTGGTTTATTCAGTCCTTACAAATAATAATACAATTTGAATTATTTATTATAAATAGCTAAAAATCAAAATTTAATAATTACTTTTAATTATTAATTTGTTTACATTTAATCGAGTTCAAAAAGTATAAAATTATGCTACTTTTTTTCTTGTAAAAATATAAAAATTATTGAATAATCGTCTACTAATAACGATATCCTCTTCCACCTCCTCGATTAAAACCTCTATTGTTATAACCTCGTCCACCACTAAAATTACCACCTCTAAAACCACCACCACCTCCTCCTCTGTATCCACCTCTAAAACCATCTCTTCTTTCTCCAGAGCCGGTGCTAAGTGACATTAATTTTGGTGGCGGTCCACCTTCTAAGCGAGCAGTTGTATGTCCTCTTGGTGGTCTCTTTGAACCAAAGCCACCTCCTGTAATTGGATCCATTTCAAAGCGTGCAGTATTCATACCACATAAATTCTTCATCAAGCTTATAATCTAATAAAAAAAAAGAAGAAATTAAAAATTAATATTAAGTTTATTGTCTGTGTAATATTTAAATTCTTAATTTTAATTTACCTTTTCATCTAGTGGGCTAAATTCTAAAATGGTTTCTGGTTCTTTAGAAGCTCGAATAACAAGACTTTCTAAAGCTGGCCTTAAAGCAACAATAGCTGCAGCATGCTCTGGATTCATATCAAGGTTAACCCAATTATCAAGCTTTATTATTCCATCAACATATTCAACTTTTCGAGAACCAAAAAGTAATAAATGTATTGGTGATACCATTGTTAATTGTTTGCAAGATACTGCTCTTGTACGAATTTTTTCACCAAATACGAAAAATGGGAATGGAAAATTTTGTTCAAAATTACTACAATTTACTGATGTTTTATGAATTAATGCTGCTTTTGATTCAGTAGTTAAAACTTTTCTTTTTTCTTTATGATAACAAACATTTGGATAAAGACCCATACATAATAAAGCAGTTATACAATCAAGACGAACGTCTGCTCCAGCCTGATAGTTAAGTGGAGTTGGACACATTGTTTCTTCAGGGAAACCTGTAGTTGTTAAGAGCTGTTGTAATTGATTCTAAAAATAAAGTTAATGTTTACAAATGTTCATTTTTATAAGCACTAAGAAAATTAAAGTTATTAATGATACTGAAAATGTACCTTTGCTTCCCAAGTGACTCTCAATGTTGGAACACTCAAATTTTTAGAATCACAAAATGATTGTTCAGCAAATTCCCCGCCAGCTCTAGCTTCTTCCCAAGCTTGAAAAGCATGCAACATAGCAACATGATCACTATATCTTGCTCCAGCAAACCATTTTTGTTGTGCAGAAAGACGTCTCATATCTGGACCCATGTTAAAAACTTCAGGAAAAGTTGAACTGTTTGCGGCCATTGTGGACAAAGCATCACCGACTCGGAAAATGCAACCCAAAATCATCATTTTTCCTAACCTTGGTTCAATTGGTAGTCTAGCTAAAATTTTTCCCAAGGGAGTTAATTCATCATTGGCATCCAAACATTTCATTTCTGTAAAAATAAATTAATCGCATTAAAATAAAGTTGGTCAAAAACATAAGAAAAATAAAAAAAATTTACCTCTAAGCATTACTTCAGCTTCAATGACAGCATCAATAGGTGGTGGTTCAACAGCTTTTGAAAGAAATTTCCCAATATTTCCAAGTCTTAATAATTTTATAGCTAAAGCAAGCTCATGTAAAGGAGTTCTAAACATTTCAGGTGTCATGTGTTCTTCTAATTTTTCAAATCTTGATCTTGAGCAAAGATGGAAACAAAATCCAGGCCTTACTCTACCAGCTCTTCCTTTACGTTGTTCTAAATTAGTTTTACTTGCCCAAACAGTTGCATAGTTAGTCATATTATTATGAGAAGTAAATAACTTCATTTTTGCTTTACATGAATCTATCACATAAACAACATCATCAATTGTAATTGAAGTTTCTGCAATATTTGTAGCTAATATAATTTTTGTTTTTCCTGATGGTACTGGATCAAACACTTTACGCTGATCTTCTCTTGGTAATTGAGAATGCAATGGTATTATAACATATTGTGATCCACCATAAACTGGATGTTGTTGTAAATGTTTCATTAAAGCAAAAATTAAATTCCATCCTGGTAAAAATACTAAAACAGCACCTGGAATGTTCTGATTTTTTATGTATCCTAAAAGTGCTTCAACTAATTCAAAACTTATTTCTTTTTCTGATAGTTGACTCATGGCATTAACTGTTTGTATAGTATATTCATTAGATATAACTTTATTTAAATTTTCTTCTGGTTCAGCATCGGTAGAAGCTTCATCGTTATCACGACCTTTTCGTTTTCTAGTATCAGCTGGTGGTACAAATTTTGTCATTTGAACAGCATCTTCCAAAAAGTATTGCTGTACAGGATATGCTCTACCAGGAATTTCAATAACAGGGCAATTATTGAAATACTGACTGAATAAAGTTGTATCTATTGTAGCTGACATAAGAATAATTCTTAAATCTGGATACAAATGAATCATATCCCTTAAAATAACCATGATAAAATCAGAATTAACATCCCGTTCATGAATTTCGTCAACAATGACATGAGAAACACCTCTCAAACCTCCTTCCAGCTTTTTCAATAATACACCAACAGTGCAGAACATTATACTTCCATAAGGCCGAGGAAGACAAGATTCGAATCGAACTGAATATCCAACACTTTGACCAAGGGGTTCGCAACGTTCAACAGAAATTCTATCTGCAACTGATACAGCAGATATTCTTCTTGGTTGGGTAATTGCTATTGAACAGTAAGCACCTTGGCCACTTTGAATATAATCGTCTAAAATAAATTGACAAACTTGAGTAGTTTTACCACAACCAGTATTACCACGAATTATTATAACTGGATTTTCATTTATTGCAGCCATTATTTCTCCTTTCATGGCATGAACTGGAAGCTTTGATCGATTTTTAATACTTGCTTGAAGATTAGTATCTTCTTGCGTTTGATTTCTCATATCTTTCATTAAATCATCAGAAAGTTGATCTAAAGATATTGTTGCCAAAGGACCTTCATCAATATTACAACCAGTCCATGGATTCCAATTAGGTTGAGGTGGTGACCAACTTACAACACCAGCTGCTTGAGGTTTAGATGATATAAAATCATCCAAAACTTGATTTGTTACTAAAGATATAGCTGGAGGTTTCTTGTCAGCATCTCCAGAAGGGCCAGAATTACCAAACTGCAAAGAGATAAATTTAATAATATAAAAAATAAAAAAATAAAAAATAATTATTAAAAATTTGTAAATACATTATTTATTTTGATTGGAACAACTTGAAGTCCTTCTAAAACAGAATATACTTCATCTATAACATCAGGAGAAATTTTAACTGGGTATGGTGCCATTTCATTGCCTTCTTTCTTAGTTTTTAATGTTCCACTAAATGCTTCAATAACACCTAAATGATATAACTGCCTTACAAGAGATAAAGCACAACTTTTTGAAGCTATTTGTTTGTTTGAACCAGTTTCTCGTCCAGTTACAGCTAATAAAATATTTGATTTATATTACTGTATTGTAATAAAAATAAACAAAACAACTTACTTCTTCCTAGCTGCTTCACATAAACTTTCATTTCTGCCATAAAACTCCTAAAGAAAAGATTTAAAAAAAAAAAATTATTTTTGACAAAATATAAATAATATCAAAACATTATGATTTTAAAAAGTGAAAATTAATTTTTAATGTTAAAACAATTAAATGTTTTGAAAAGTGAGTTAATGATAATGAGTAAATGTAAATAATTTAAAAGTACTTATTGACACTTCCTAATAGCAAAACCCTTATTCAAAAAGGCTTTGAAAAAACCGGCATCTTGTAGTATAAGGTATACAAGATGGCAGAGTCTGTCTCGTTGCTCTGAATAAGTGCTTTTCTATTAGGAAGTATTGTTATGCTTTAATAAAAAAAAAAAAAAAAAAAAAAAAAAAAAAAAAATTAATGGTTTAAAATTACTAAAACTTATTTCACTTACCATATTTATTTTAACCAAGACCATATTGGAGTACATTCTGTCCATATTATCTGCACCAAGAAGCAGCACCAAAATGTTTATTGAATTATTTTCAATAATTAATTTGGTTATATGTATTCTAAAAGCTGTCAAAGTATTACTTATTATTGAAAACTATCGAAATGATTAGGCTTCGATAGTATCCATTAATTTTTTTGTACATACTAAGATAGCTTTTTACATCACCTTAATTCATTTTTCAAAGCTTTAATAATGCTTTCTGTACTCCAAAGTGGTCTCGTATTTTTTTTTTTTTAAATAAATTTCCTCATTTTTCTAGTTTTCAATCAAATAAAATTCAACAAAAAGGAAAAATTAAGATTTGATGCTATACCTTGTATGGTCGGGACCAACTGGAGTATATTTATAGTCGACATTAATTTTATGTAGTTGCAAAAATTGATGCAACTTAGATTTAGCATTTTCGATGGTCCAATTCCCATGGATTCCTGCATTAACATCAACATCTTCAGCTTCTTCCATACTTTTTTTATCAGCTATAATTCGGTCCATGTAGTTAGTATTTTCGCCTCTTTCATTATATGGACGATAAGCCTGTCCATAATCATCAGGTCCCATCCCATCTTGAAAAACTGGACGAGGACGATAATTTGATCCATTTGATTCATTTTGAACTGGTTCTGATGATGGCAATGGAGTATGCACGTCTGCTGGAACATCTTTTGCATTGACTTTGCCAACTCGTAACAAATAGTTTATAAAATCTCTGCAGGCATTTCCCTGAGAATCCTTTTTGTTCGTAGAATTACCAACAGCAACGTAGTCAACACCATTAACACGCAATTCACATAAAAAACGTTGTCGATGCTTTGGGCCTAAAAAAAATTTATTTTGTCAATTCAACAATGCTGCCGGCTTAAATGATAAGGTAATGTGCTGTATCATCAAAAAATTAATTTGCTTTGTCATAAATATAAGTACCAATGTAAAAAAATTTCAAGAAAACATAGTTTGTCTGTATCAATGTTTTAGAAATTTAAACAATGTTTTAGAAATTTCATAACAATAATCAAAATGTTAAAATAATTATGATGGCGTCTCTTACCTGTTGGCCGAACTTCAAAATTTGGTTCTGAGCTGTTTTTAGCGCACCATTGATGGACGTATGCTTTTACATCCCCCATATTAACTTAAAATTTAATTTAATTTATAAATAAAAAATATTTAATTATTTTGTAAGTATTGTTTTAAAATCAATAATCGACGAGTATTTTAAAAAGCAGCCATTCATCACACACACAGTACACACGAATATTAACCGGAAAGGTTTGTTTATTGTGGTCACGCATGCGCTTTAGAATAATATCAATTTGAGGTAATTTTGAAATATTTAATTTTTAATCAAAAATAGTCAAAATTTTAAATAACATAATTAAAAAATTACTAATAAATTTTTTATTTGTTAAAATATTCACTGTAGAGTTGATAAATTAATTATTTTGTTATTATTTAATCGTTTTTATAAATAATAATCTGTCGCGCATAAAAGCAGATAAAAGAGAGAGTAAAAAGATCTGTATATAGTGGAGGGGGTACAAGAATACGAGAGTAAATTCACGTGCCCTATTTTTGGAAAAAATTTTAGTATAACTTGTCAGTTCAGTTTTTATTATTTAGTCAACAATTATCGACCTTTTAATTTTATAAATTTTATATCTGATTGGTCTATTTTTTTAATAATAAAATATAGGTAAATAATAAAAATAAAATTTAACTTGACCTTAAGTTTAATTTGCATTTTGTAATTTTCAGTGAGTGAGATCTATTTTATAACAGATTAATAACGAAATCATTTTCATCATTAATTTAATTTTTGCTGAATAAACTTACAGGTAATTTTTTTTGCAATAAAAATATTCGATAATTTAATTTGATTGTGAATGTTCAATATTAATTTTTTAATAATTTTTTTTTGTAAATTTGAAAAAAAATATGTTGTAACAAATTGCAATTAGTCACAATATTTCATGTTTAATATTTCTAATCAAAACTTATAAAATAATTAACTTTTGTTACTATTATATCAATCAGATGTTACTTTAATAATTAATCTCAGATTATTAAAATTATGTATTATTTTGAATTTTAATATAAATAATTAAAATATGCCCTTTCTAGATCAATTAATTTTTTTTAATCTTGTGTGCTTTGACTATACTCTTTGGTATAGTAACAGGACTTGAAATTAAAGAAAATTTATTAGGTCTAGAAAGGGCTATTTAAGGGCTTATTTTATTAGTTTTTAAAATTACATAAAAAAACGTAATGATCATTTAAGACGATTTAATATTATAATGTAATAAAAATTGAAAACAAAAAATTTGCATAAAAATTAGCAAATTTTAAAAACAAATTTATGCTTTCTATATATTGTGAAAGAGCCAAATTTCAAGTTCAAAAAATGACTAAATTATTATGCAACAATGTATTTGCATAAATACACATAATATAGTCTAATTTTATTTTTTACATACCTACTATAATAGATTGTAAGTAAAAATATAATTAATTAAAGAATGTCTATTATTTAAATCAAGTATTTTTAATAACGTATATATGGTTGATACTTATGTAATAATTATGATTTATACAATTATTTTATTTTTATTATTAAAATTTAATTTTTATTTTTAAGAGTCAGCCTTCATTCACATTCAAAATGAGTAATCAACCTCCAGAACACTACATAAGCGAGGAGGAGCAAGGATTTTCTTTGGTTGAATCAATAAGAGAAAAACCTGTTGGTTATTTAGGTAAGCAGAATTTAATAGACTAATACAAAAAAATAATATACATTTTAATTGTAAAATTACTTTCTATTTTAGCAATTGCAGGATTAACTGGTGCTTTAGGTACCGCTTATTACAAATATAAAAAAGAAGGAGCTGGTGTTAAACCATCTTTATTTCTTATAAATTTAAGAGTAGCAGCACAAGGTACCGTAATTGGTGTTTTTGTAGGTGCTATGTTACTTAAAATGTATGAACAAAATTTCATGAAAAAAAAATCTGAGAATTAATAATTATGTAAAATAATACTAAGATTTTGTAACATAATAATGAATATTTAAAAATTCTTGAAAGTTTATTATCTTCAATATATTTTTAAAGCGTTGACAAATATTTTTTATTTATAAAATTAAGTCGAATAGAGTTATTGAAAAAAATTTATTTCCATAAAGTTAATATTGAGAGTTTATTTATTTGTTAGCTGATTTTTTTATTAAGTCGTAAAATGACTAAAACAGTGTATTGTAAGATATAATGTATATTTGTTCTGTATATTATTTTATATTTATCAAATGATATTGAATGAATGTTTATAGTTCGATGCATATGTTTAACATAAAACTTTTTAAAAAATGAAATACTTTTGTACATAATAATTATTTATAACTTTAATTGTATATTTTTTGAGACAAACATAGAAATGAGATAATGATTACTAAATAGTATTGTTAAATATGTATACCTCTATTTTTTTTTAATAAAAAAATTATATGGAAATAAAATAAGTAAGAAATATTTTAAAATATTTTTTCTGTAAAACCTTTTTATATATGGGTCAATATTTGTGAACTGTATATGACTTTGCATGGGTGGGTCTCGAAATATACTCCAAAGTATGTTTGGTCGAAAGTATATATAAAAAAAATAATTTTCCCCAATTTTTAGCTTTTTAGATCCAATCCTCTATTTTTTACAGCGATTTTTGTTTTTTTCAATTTTTTGAAATTTTTAATTTTTGAGAAATTTATGTTCATTAATTTTTCTCGCAAACGCGCACTTTACAATAAAATTTTTTTTCCTTATAGTACCCCATAGGAAATTTCCCGTAGAATTCGATTCTGGGGTCCAAATTTTTTTTTGAACTGCGCATGCGCGAGAAAATCAACTTTCTTGCTTGGCCTTTTCTAGCTTATATGCCTCTGCTGCAGACAGCTCAATTTTCATCCTGTTGGTCTCAAATTGTAGGTTTTTTCATATACTTTCAGCATAAGAAATCATTTTTTTGGGTAAATTTATTTTAAAAGCACTAAAATTGAAAAATAGCGATTTTAAAAAAATCATTTTTCACAAATTTTGAATTTTCCGCCAAGTCACGTGACCAAATGAAAATCTGACAAAAAATTCGGATTCAGCGGAAAATTTTACATAAGGATACCAATTTTCGTCTTATTTCATTAAATAGTTTCTAAGATATCCCATTTTAAAGATAAAGATTAAAATTGACTTTTTTTAAAAAACCCTAAAAATGGGACTCTGACTTTTATTATCATATCTGTTAAACAAATAATTATAAAATGACGAGTAAAAATTTTTTGGAAACTAAGGGCTTGTAAAAAATTTTTGAGACCTATAGAACTCGTTTCTTTTAAAAATTAGAATTTTGGCAGCAATTTCAAAATTGGTCATTTTTGGGTAAGAATAGGGATTTTGTTTATTGACTATCGCCATGAGAGAATTAACAACAAATAAATGTGGTGTACGGTAAATAAATGTTGATACGTATACCGAAAAAATGTGACCAATTGGAAGTATTTTGGTTAACTGGCGAGGTTGCAGCTTTGTATTAAAGATTATGAAAAAAATCCTATTTTATAACATTGTTGTATTTTGTAGCTATTCTATCTTATTTTCAATTTTCCGAATTGTCTAGTTACCTAATAAAAATTTTGACGAAATTTTCGGATTCCTCGAGAAATTTTACAAAAGACCCCCTTTTTAAAAAAGTTTTGGATGTTTCCGTAACGCTATAGAAATAAAAGAAATAGCAAAATACTAAATAACTACAAGATACCACAATGTTATCAAATAGAATTTTTTTGTAATCTTTAATACAAAGCTGCAAACTTGCCAGTTAACCAAAATACTTCCAATTGGTCTCATTTTTTTGGTATAAGTATCACCATTCTGTTACCGTACACTGCAATTATTTGTCGCTAAATCTCTCATGCCGATAGTCAATAAACCAAATGCCTATTCTTACCCCAAAATGACCAATTTTGAAATTGCTGCCAAAATTCTAATTTTTAAAAGAAACGAGTTCTATAGGCCTCAAAAATTTTTTACAAGCCCTTAGTTTCCAAAAAATTTTTACTCGTCTTTTTATAATTATTTGTTTAGCAGATATGATAATTTAAAGTCAGAGTCCCATTTTTAGGGTTTTTAAAAAAAAAGTCAATTTTAATCTTTATCTTTAAAATGGGATATCTTAGAAACTATTTAATAAAATAAGACGAAAATTGGTACCCTTATGTAAAATTTTCCGCTGAATCCGAATTTTTAGTCAGATTTTCATTTGGTCACGTGACTTGGCGGAAAATTCAAAATTTGTGAAAAATGATTTTTTTAAAATCGCTATTTTTCAATTTTAGTGCTTTTAAAATAAATTTACCCAAAAAAATGATTTCTTATGCTGAAAGTATATGAAAAAACCTACAATTTGAGACCAACAGGATGAAAATTGAGCTGTCTGCAGCAGAGGCATATAAGCTAGAAAAGGCCAAGCAAGAAAGTTGATTTTCTCGCGCATGCGCAGTTCAAAAAAAAAATTTATACCCCAGAATCGAATTCTACGGGAAATTTCCTATGGGGTACTGTAAGGAAAAAAAATTTTATTGTAAAGTGCGCGTTTGCGAGATAAATTAATGAACATAAATTTCTCAAAAATTAAAAATTTCAAAAAATTGAAAAAAACAAAAATCGCTGTAAAAAATAGAGGATTGGATCTAAAAAGCTAAAAATTGGGGAAAATTATTTTTTTTATATATGCTTTCGACCAAACATACTTTGCAGTACATTCTAAAACTCGAAAATCCAAACTGTATACACTTCACAAATATTGACCCATATGCATTTTCAATTACCTGATTTGGTATTTACCATAATATTGATTTTGTACAAACATTATTTTACTTTATAAAATTTTTTGTCTCATAAAGTGTTTCTAACAGCGCAATATTTTTAAATTACTAATATCTGCATAAAAAAACGAGAAAACATTTATTCCATTCAATTTTCTTAATAAGCTTTTATAACAAAAGCGGGCATCGAATTTTATCTCTAGCAATTGGACTAATATTTTCTGCCTTTCAAATTTCACCTATTATAACGATTCGAACGATTTTCTATTTTAGATACTTATTAAAATAATCCGTTTGTCGCAAACGGAAATATTCCACTCTCTACCGGAATTCCCCTTGTAGCTAGCGGAATTTTATTTTGCTCAAACGATTGCAAATAATATAATGATCTGAAACTTAAAGAAAAATTGAAAATTTTTTTGTAATTTAATTTTGTTTATGTTTTAGGTCATTTATACAATCATTTGAGCAAAAAAAAAAAATTCTGCTATCCACAAGTGGATTTTGCTTGCTATAACCGGATTATTTGTTTAGTGTAATTATGTAAAAATTAATTACGTCATTTTTATCACATTTTACGAATTTTAAAATTTTTTGAAAATACCGATTTATTTCAATTTTATTTATTTATATTATACTTATTTTAATAATATTCATTTTAAGAAAACGATATTTTGTTAAAATTTAAAAACAAACCCGTGTATATAAATATGAAAAATAAAAAAAAAACTCAAAAAATGTCAATGCAATTTTTTAAAAATTTCAAATTTATAAACTTATTATCAGTCATTATTATTGGCTATTATTTACTTAACCCATTAGCCTAGCGCTTAATCGACACATACAAGCCATCTGAACTTTTTTTTAAATGAAAAAATCGAAATTTGGGGCTAAAAATGTTACCTAGTAGGTAATTGGGGTTGCTCTTTTCATTTGCCAAGTTCATTTTAACTTACAACCCTTAGAAAATGTCTTATCATCCCCTCAATGTGGGGTAATTTTAAAACATTTACATAAAAAAACTCAAGGCATGTAAAATTTTACTAGGGTCTATTAGTAACAGGAAAAAAAAAATTTATATCGATTTGTCATATTCACCCAATTAGATGGGGTGTAAGGGAGTGGCTTTATAGCACAATAGAAGAAATCAATATTTTGGACTAAAAATATTACTAGTAGGTAATCGGGGCTGCTTTTTTCATTTCTGAAGCCCATTTTCACATAAAACCCCTAGAAAATGTGAAATCATTCCCTAAATGTGGTGTAAATTCCAAATTACTTATGTGCGTCACTTGAATTGATACTGGGCGCAAAAAAAAATCTAAAGGCATATTAAACTTTACCAGGGACGATGAATAAGCCAAAAAAAAATAAATTTATATCAATTTGTCATATGCACTCCCTCAGATGGGGTATAAGGGGGTGTAATTATAGCATAGTAGAATAAATCAATATTTTGGGCTAAAAATATTATCTCGTAGGTAATTGGGACTACTCTTTTCATTGCCAAAGTCCATTTTCACATACAAACCTTAAAAAATAAAATATAACCCCCTAAATGAGGGGTAAATTTCAAATTACTTATGAGAGTTACATGAAATTATACTGTGCGTTAAAAAAAATCTCAAGAAATGAAAAACTTTACAAGGCTGTTATTAGTAAATCAAAAAAAAGAAAGTACTGGTAAAATAAATTCCCAGCATAGCTGGATAAAATAATATTAAATCATGATATACTGTTATGAAGCTTATTCAGGATTGAATTTTCTTTATATTCCCCGGAAATTTTCTTTTTTTAACAACTAAAACTATTTTTCGGGTTAAAACTCATTGAAACCAGATGAAAACAGATGAAACCAGCCAAACCGGACAAAATCGGCCGGTAGCAAAAACCGGTTATTTTTGTTAGGGATGTACAATTATTTATTATACATAACAAAATAAGTTTTTTAAAAAAAGATGACTTTTTGAGATATAATTTTTTAACTATATTTTTACTTTAACATTATTTTATAAGATTATGATAATAATTTATTAGCATGAGTCTATATTTTATTTTTAAATCTTTGGTTAATTCAATAAAATTATAATAATTTGAGTTCACGAAAAATGTTGCCATATTTTGTTGAGAGCTTGCAAGATTCATTTTTGCATCAGAGATTCTTTCTTGACTCAGCCCAACTACCTCCCGTTTGCCCCTGTCCAGAGCCCTTCCGCGTAATGTTTGAAGTAGTTTTACTTATTTCTAAAATTATCTATTATTGGAAAGAGGTTTTCTAATAAAATCAATATAATTAATTTTTAAAATTACGGATTACCACGTGATATCTAAAAGGTCAAATTTTCTATTTCTAATATTTAGCCACGTAATATTTGAAAAATTTATATGCGCTTCGGCTTATATTTTTAATTTGCGGTAAAATTTTCTATAAATATAAAAATCGCAAATAAAATCCATAAATAAGCAATTTTTTATTCAGTGCATGCGTGGTTTTTTAAAAAAATTGTTTAGTTTACTTCAAATATTCGTAATAGTTAAACCTGCGTTTTATGAAGCTAAATTTTTAAATTTTTAATCAAACAAATTATTAATTTCAAAATAAAATTATGATTAAAAAAAAAAAAAAATAAGAGATATTATTAATTAGCTATGGATAAAAAATATTTTGAATACTTTAATTTAGAATTAAAGTATTTACTTATTTATTTAGGAGTTTGGCCACATGAAAAAGATACAATTTTTTCAAAATTTATTCGAAAGTTTTGGTTTTTATATTCTTTGCTTATGTATATTCCCGTGGTATGTAAAAATATTAATTTTTTCTATTTTTTTTTATTTATTTCTTAGGTTGAAGTTTTCAGAGTGTTGAATATTTTTTTGAATAATAATAAACGATTGCGCTTATTAATGGCACGTTTATTAATTAAATGCAAGCCACAAAACATAAGAATACTACAAGGAATAAATAGAATTCCAAAATTTTTTGAATGCTTTAATAGCGAAATCCCCCCGTTAATAAAAATATTGCGCTGTTAGAAACACTTTAAAGATGCCTACAGTTCTCTGCATAAAATTATTGTGTTTTAAAAATGGGGGGATTTCGTTTATTTTTCGTTTACTCTTTAATCGCGATAGTTTCACCTTCGATACCTTACGGGGCTACGCTTCCCTGACCCAAGACCTAGTTTAGGAGTAAATGTGAGTACACCATTGTTGGAAAATTATGAGTTTGTTTTTGCGAGTAGTTCGCCTCCAGATCCCCACGCTGGCTGTACCTCTTTGCTTCCTCCAAAACCTGGTGTATTCTAGAATTAGTTGCAAATACATTATTTTAGTGCTAATTAAACTATAACTTTTAGTTTTTAATTGTGGGAAATTTGACTACGAACTCCTGTGGTCTGTAAATTCCAGGAGGTCGAAATCCTTGGGGACCAAGACACTGCAACCCGCAGAAAACTAAAATTACATTTCTTAAAAATATTATGAAAAATAATATTATCGTATCATATCGCCAGAAGCATGTCCAGAATTTTTGTGATAATTAGTCCTGCACCCAGAAACTTTCGCATTTGGTAAAATAAACTTTTTTCTCCTGAATAATAAAAACAACTGTCCTTTAGTTGACTAGCATGATAAAAAAAATCGAGGGTAGTTTTCTTACAGTTTACTTCTTCGATTACTCTCATATGTAATGTGGCTAAATACTAGCAGTAAAAAAATGTTTCTTTCATTGTTTTGCAGCAGTTTTATATTATTTAATATTTTAAATTTCAAAATATAGGTTTTGAATTTATACAGAAATAAACAAGATATTGAAATTGCTAGTGAATGTGTAGTACTTATATTATGTAATACAGCAATTGCTTTAGTAATATTGTTTTGCTGGACAGGAATGAAGCAGGTAATGTAGAAAAATACTTTCCAATAATATTTAAAAAAAACTGTTCATTTCATTAACAAAATTTTAGATAATTTCAGAATACTATTCCCTTTATTTCCTTGTATTAAAAAAAAGAAATTATGAAATTCTTATTTCGTGCTCTTGTTGGCTGCTAAATAATTCCGCCACTCCAAATGCTGCGTGACTCCAAAGTTTGAATTATGAAACTGAATCATTAGAACAGTAAATATTGATCTGGAGTTGATAAATTCTTTAATAAATTTTATTTCTTTTGCTTTTATTTTTTTATAAAATTTAAAATACTACATTCATAAACAGGTTTTAGAAAAGTTTATTTTGGCAAATACGACGGATTATAGGCCCGAGGTGCGTAGCATTCAGTACAATAAACATTTCTAACACGAGTTTCAGAATGTTTTTTTTCTATTTAGGGCAATAATGACGGCCTCTCAAAACTGGAATATAGTCATTATTGTCCGCAAGTAGAGAAAATATTAATAAACAAAAAATTATACACCGAACAAAAAATCCACTTTCTAACTGAAATATTCTGCTTGTGGTTAGTGGAATTAAAATATCGTTCCCCAAATTACAATCATAACAGTTAACTTGAGATTGGACCTGCGAGCTTACCTATTTTTACGACCCTTTGTAAAACTATATATAAAATTATAAAATTTAAATTTTTTCATATGAATAAACTTAATTTTATTATTATAGACAAAAGTCATTATAAATGAAATTAAAAAGGATTGGGTTAAATTTCAAAAGCCAAAATACGCTTTTCAATTGAACGTTATGTTAAAAAAAGCTAAATTAGGAAAATCACTAGGCCGTTTATTTAAAGGTGAGTTTATTTACTAACATTGTTTATTTACTTAATAAAATTGTTAGTTAAAGTAATAATTTTATTTTATTTATCAGATTTTTCATTATTTTAAGAAAATTAAAAAAAAATTTTTATTTCAGTTTTAATTGCTTCAGGATTTTTAATATTTTCTGTAATTCCATTTTATGCACCAATAATGGATGTAATTAAACCATTAAATGAATCAAGAATAAAACCACAAGTTTTAAAAGTCGATTTTAATGTCGACGAGCAAAAATATTTTTATCAAATATATTTTGTATGCAATCTCCAAATTTTAAATTTCTTGATTGTTATTTTGTCAATGGACTTTATTTCGGCAAATTTTACCCAACATTGTATTGGACTAATAAAAATATTAAGGTACTACTAAGTTTTTGTTTAAATTTTCATTAGAAATATACAAAAATAAATTAACATTTTTGGTGAAAATAACTCAGATATTCAATAAGAGATGCTCTGATGATTACACAGACAGAAGAAGTAAAGCATACAAAACTTATTAGATGCATTAAGCTACATCAAAGGATTCTTGGGTAAAAATTAAATTATAACTTCAGGATTCCGATAGTAAAATCAAGAATTTTACAAAACATTGAAAAATATAAGTCGTTTATTTCATATCTTCCCAAACAATTTAATCCTTCAAGTGATAGTACTGAATTGTCTCGTATATTTCGAATTTCGGGGTCATAATTCAAGAATTTATCTAAGAAATAAAACATGGCTAGCAAACGTTGGTTATGTTTTAAAGTTCCATTAATAAAGTTTTTTTAATTTAAACGTAAATTATCATTGTCGCATTATTTTTGCAGAGTACTAACAAAGTCCTTACAAAAAGGTAAAAATGGTACTAAATTTACGGTTCCTTGTGTTCGCTATCTTGGAAAAATTCATTAAAAATTTTTTTACTTGTTAAAAAGATTGAGGGATCTTAGTTTTTACTCTGGTTTTTACTGAATATAAATAATGAAACAAAAAACTTCATTGCAAATAGGAAGTTTTAAATTTAAGTAATTTTAGTCGATGATGTTAAATTCCCACTGCAAAATTATGGATTTTTTTATTGAAATCCGAGAATGCTTTGACCTAAAAAGTTTGTTATTCCCATAAAAATATTGTGTATTTTTTTTTAGTTTAAAATTTAAATTAATAATTGATAAAGTAGGTTCATTTTGGTAGATATGGGTTAAGCTTGGGGATAAGATGGAATAAGTTAGCCCAGTTGTTGTAAAATTCTTGATATTTTTTTTAAATAATTAACTGATTATTACATAGGTATATGATCTTTAATTCAATATTTTTTACTGCAGGCATGTAGATCGTTTGGATGCGATTTCCAAACCAATTTATGGATCTTTGAGTTTAATTGGTTTTCTTTTAATTAGTTCAAGCGGATTTTCGGTAAGTCAATATTTGTTTTTTCTTTTTATTTGAACCTATTAAAAATTTAAACATGAAAAAAAACAACAATTTATATATAGTAAAAAAAATGTGACTAAAAGATAACTTTATTACTATAATAGCAGCAACGATAAATTATATAAAAAACGGTAATTTTTATCACACATAAGATTATAACTTTTGTAAAAATGTTTACCCGATAAATTTTATGCTCAGGTTACTGGGAAAATATTTTATGCATTATATAAGGCTAATTATAAACTAAATCGGGCTAAACCCAATGAGAGGGTCTTCAAATCGGTAACTACGTATTTTTTCTATTTGGATTCTCCCCAGGAAATTTCATATAACTTCTATACTATGAAAATCTTTAGGCCTTAGTATAAACGAGTGTATAGCAACGGATTTAAAAAATTCTGATTTTACTTGTTTTTTTACATTTATTTGTATTTATTCTAAAAAACATAACCACGTAGTACTACTCTCTGGCTCAGAGACTTATAACTCCCTAAATCAAGGAACTTTCTACATTACCTAGGGGTTTTCGAGGTTGAGAAAATCATTTTTATGAATGAAAATTTTAATTTTTTCGCCCTAGCATTTTTTCCAATTTTCCAAGATGGCAAACTAAAAAACATGTCATAATAATCTTTTTACATTGCCTGGAGGTTTTCGAGGTCGAAAAAACGTTTTTTTTAATGAAATTTTTCATTATTTGATATTACAGCATATTTTCCGATTTTCCAATATGTCGGAACGAAAAACAGGAAGAGGAACTTTCTATATTTCCTGGGGATACCCGAGCTTAAGAAAAAAGTTTTAAATTATGAAAATATTTTTACCCTAGCATATTTCATTCATAAAAACGTTTTTATCAACCTCGAAAACCCCAAATTGTTCCTGTTCTTGCAAGGCCTGGTTTTTGCCCATACGAGCCCCTTTTGTAGCTGCTTTTCTTGATTTTTCGATAGACAAGTACGCTTAGAATCGCGTTTGATAGCGTTTATTTATTTTTTGTTTATTTTTTTGATTATTTATTTATATCTTTTTTTATTTTTTTGATTATTTATTTATATCTTTTTTTATTTTTATTATTATTAATATAAGATAATATAATAAAATTAAATTAAAAAAAAATATTAATAGTCGTTTATTTTAATTTTTGTGTGATTGTGTATGAAATTTTGTGTTTTTCATTTTGTGTGTCTGGTCGTTGTGTGCTTGTAAATTTAATAATTTATAGCGCGTGGTTGGGGTCACGCATTAAATTTTCTATAAAAAACCAAACGGCCCCTTTCAGGGCCACCTATTACGTAAGACAAAGAACAATAAATTTAGAAAGCTTATGTAAATTTAACAATCTTTTATAGACAATACACTTTTTAAAAAAATTCTTCCAAGCTATCAACTTCGCATATAAAATTATATTTCCATTTCTTCCATTCCATTATACAGTATAAAAATATAGTTGTAATATTCTATTCATATTTTATATCTTTTTACTGACTTAATAAAATGACTATTTTCAGGTTATTGCTTCAAATGATCTTTACCATATAATTAAATTATTGATTGTACTTTTTCTCGTATCAGTACATATGTTTTATTATTTTAATCAAGGACAACGCCTTGTCAATGCAAATGATAAACTGTTTAATAGCCTGTTAGTAAAACAAAATATATATAAACAACTTTTCTATTTTTTTTAATTTGACAATTTTGTGAACAAAAAATTTTTTTTTAATCGTAAATGCTATTTATACAGCTTTTTAGCAATGTTATTAAGCATATTATTGAATAACATAATTATTTTGAGAGGAAAGTGACAAAATGTAATTTAAAATACCACACATTAAAAAAAGTTTTTAAACATTTTTAATTCTTCTCTTTATCTCAGGTGTAATAAAACTCTGAAAAAACAGATTTTATTTTTTTGGGAAACGGCACCTATTTTTACACTGCATAATCGAAAACCCAAAAAAATTTTTAAAATAACAGCAAATATAGATACATAACTACCAGTAATCTCCTCTTGCAAGGTTACATTAATAAGAGGAGTTTTAACTGTTTGGGAAGTCGATTTGCTTCTACCTTTAGTTGTGGTAGTTGAAAAGACATCCCCTATACCCTCAGTTTACCTGAATCCCTTGATTGATTGATTGATTTTTATTTTTATTTAAAAAGAGTTGTAAAAAATTAGTGATATAGAAAAGTAATGAAAATTGACTGTGCAGGCACGTTTATTTACATAATGATTAATTAAAATAAAAATGTAATTATTAGGAATAGAAGAAGCTAAGAAATTAAAATAAAATTTAGAAGATTATCGCAAAATTTAGAAGATTAGAAGATTTAGAAGCCCGCGTAGAAATAAAAAAGATCTTGATAAGATCTTTTAAAGATCTTGAAGTTTGTCGTTATTTTGTCTTAAATTCGTCTTGAAAATGTCTTGGAAATGAAACAAATCAAGACGTTCATCTTTAAGACTAAATATCTTAATTTATCTTAACTTTGTCTTAAATTTTTTTTTTTGCAAGATTTGAAGAAAAATTTTATTTTATGACCAAGCGGACTAAGATTTGAAGGTTAAAATATCTTTTTTTTCAATTTTTGATTTTTGATTTTTATTTAAACTTTATCAAAAGAAATTAGGTAAAGAAAATTAGGAAGAAAAAAAAGTTTGAAAATAAGCTGAGACAATTTGAAAAATTTTTTTAATTAATGATCCGCTGCTCCCTGCAAGTTGATCTCCTAGAAAAAAAGAACTGAAAGGAAAAAAAAATCATACATATTTTTCTGCTAGTTTTTCTGTTGTTTGTTACACTAAAAAAATCTCGAAATCAATCGAAAATTACTAAATTAGGTATTCTTTAGAATATCTTTCAAATTAATTTTTAACTATTAATATCACTTTTTTCTTCTTATTTTTTTCTCCTTTTCAAAAATAATTTTTTTAATTCTTCAAATATTTTTAAGTCTATATTTAACACAGTTTTGCAACGTCAAAACTTTCCAGATCAAGGGATTTTAAAAAAAGTTCAACATTAAAACTTTAAATAAATAGGATTTTCAAAAAATAAATACTTGATAAAATAAAAACGAAATTTTTTATAAAAATAATTAAATTAATTTTTTGCTAAAAAAATTAAAAGAAATTTTAAATGAATTGAAATTTGGTGGCGTATCTAAATTATATTTAATACTTATTCAATTTTTTGTTTATTAGTGTCGCACATAGCAACGAATTTGAATTAAAAAAAAAAATAGTTTTATTTCAGGTTATACTAAGTATGTGATTAACAAAGAAATAAAAAAATTTAGTCCATCTCAACTCGATGTGAGACTTAAATGTCCTATAAAATTTTAAATAAAAATGTTTCAAAAAAATAAAAATTTTTGATTTCAAGATCAATTTTTATAAAAAATAATGCAATGATGCACTTTGCCAAAATTTATTATGAATTCGAATCATATTATTCATTGAAAGAATATTTTTAAAGAAAAAGAAGGAAAATATCGATAGTTAAAAATTAATTTGGAAGGACTTCTAAAGAATGCCTTATTTTCGGCTAATTTCGAGATTTTTGTAATGTGAAAAATAGCAGAAAATATGAATGCATGCATTATTTTAGGATATTGAGTTATACAGCGGAGCAGCGGATCTTCAACTAAAAAATTTTTTCAAAATATCAGCTTATTTTCAAACTTTTTTTTTTCTAATTTTCTTTTCCTAATTTCTTTTGATAAAGTTTAAATAAAAATCAAAAATTGAAAAAAATGATATTTTAACCTTCAAATCTTAGTCCGCTTGGTCATAAAATAAAATTTTTTCAAATCTTGCAAAAAAAAAAATTTAAGACAAAGTTAAGATAAATTAAGATATTTAGTGTCTTAAAGATGAACGTCTTGATTTGTTTCATTTCCAAGACATTTTCAAGACGAATTTAAGACAAAATAACGACAAACTTCAAGATCTTTAAAAGATCTTATCAAGATTTTTAAAAGATCTTATCAAGATCTTTTTTATTTCTACGCGGGAGATTATCGCTATTTAAAGATTATCGCAAAAATTAGTTTTTTTGAGTAAAGAAATGGCTTAGGCCTCCTTGGCCTAGAAATGAGACCTTCTAGCAGGTTTCTGAGCTATAAGATAGGGTTTTTTATAATATCTTCTAAATCACGCTACTGCCTTGCAAGTCAACCAACGCCTTTCGGTTTCTCTCATTTTTTTCTTATACTATTAAAATCCATTTTCGGCCCAAAATTGCCAAAATTTCAAATTGATGCCAAAATTACAATATTTAACTAAAATAGGTTTTACAGGTCTCAAAAACTTTCTACACTGAGAAAAAATGTAGAGGAAAATGTACATTTGCAACTGGAAGATTTTACTATTAATTTTAGTAAAGTTATCAAAAGAATTGAAAATAGTACATTTTACTATAATTAAGGGTAATTTTTCTTGAGTAAGATTTTCTACAAAAGTTTCTTCTCTTTCTCTCACATGTTTATAACTTTTATTTTTTTTTTTTTTTTTTTTTAATTTTTTTTTAAATTTTTTTTAATTTTTTTTTTTTTTTTGTCAGTATCTGAAATCAAATTTTGTCACTTGCGAGAAAAAATATGTAAAATAAATTCTACTAAAATTAAGGGTAATTTTTTTTTTCCTTTACGGGTAGTTTATAAAATACATGTTGGATTCATATCTCAATTCATATCTCGCAAACAAATAATGAGAAATAGATGAGTAAAGAATTTTTTAAAACTTAGAGCTTGCATAAAATTTTTGAGACCTATAAAACCTATTTGGTAAAAAATAACATAAAACGCCATTTTGACAACTTCAAATTATTTTACTAATCAAAAGGGTAATTTTTACCAATACAATTTTGTGAGTGTATAAGCTTTAAGTTTCCAAAAATTTTTCATTTGTTCCTTTTGCTTCAATTGCATCCACGATAAAGGATGGTAGAGATTTATATGGTTGGTAAGATGGTTTATAAAATTAGCATTTTTAAAAAAATCTTAAATTAGTACTCTGACTTTAAATTATCATATCTCGCAAACAAATAATGAGAAATAGATGAGTAAAGAATTTTTTAAAACTTAGAGCTTGCATAAAATTTTTGAGACCCGCGCAGTTTTAGATTATTTGACACAAATATGGGCCAAACAATTTGCCATATATGGGATATTGTATTTCCCATATATGAGAAAATGTATTTCCCAAATATCGCCAATGATTATTGGCCATATATGGGCAGAATATTTAAACTTGATTTTTAAAATCTTTTAATTTTTATAATATTTATAAGTATTTTAATATTTTAATGAAGTAAAACGAAATAAAAAATTTTCTGTTTTAAAAAAACGTATTTATTTGATCAGCTTATTATTTTTTTACAATACAAAAGTTAACACTTTAATAAAAAGTAAAAAATACTAACATAAATTATGCTCTAAATTTTAAGTAAAAAAATACTAAATTCCTTTTTGACTGTCAGAATATTCAAACATCAGATTGGATTGCCTCTTGACCAATGGAACCTGTAACATAAATAAGTGCAATTTTTTCGTTACTTTACTTTTAAGAAATCAAAATTAACGACATTTATAAATTTTAAATATTAATTGCTCTGGAAATGAACAATCGAAAGTACCCAAACGAAGACTTATTTTTAAAAATTCTTAAAATACCTCAAATTTGAATTAAAAAAATCTTAGAATATTTAGAATTCAATTTTATCAAAGAAATTTTATTAAAGATTTCATTTTTAACCAACTAAAATCTTTACTAGTTATGCTGCTGAAATTAATTTCCATAAAAATTTCAGCCAGAAAATTGGTAAAAAAAAAGATTAAAAATAAAATTTTTCAATCATACCTGAAATTAATTTAGCGACTTCGTGACTTTGATCATGCCTGGATCTAGAGCCTGGATTATATTAGAAGCTGATTAGAAGCCAAGATTTATTCCGCGAGGTTATTTTTTCTGGCAAATAAGGATTTTTTTTCTTCAAAAAATTTAGGGTTATAATAATCATTCGAAAAAAAAAATAAAAATAAATAACTTTTTATTATAACTTACATTTATTATTATTTTATTTTGTACAATTTTTCTTTTCGTGTAGCTTTATTCTTCTGACCTTCTTTCAATAATTGTTAAATTATTTTTTTTAATAATTAATAACTACCGATATAAACAATAATCGCCTCGAAAAACAACATTATTTGAACATGCAGAAGTTGTCAATTTATGATAAATATGAAACTTGAATTCTACAAATTTGGGGTTAAATATGTTATGTTTAGTTTTTACTAAGAAAATTTTAAGAAAAAATGTATTATTATCGTTATTATTGAAAGAAAATCGAGAAAAAAATTAGAAGAATAAAAATATATGAAAAGAAAAATTGTGGAAAATAAAATAATAAATTAAATGTAAGTTACAATAAAAAGTTATTTATTTTTATTTTTTTTTTTCGAATGATTATTATAACCCTACATTTTTTGAGAAAAAAAATCTTTATTTTCCAGAAAAAATAACCTCGCGGAATAAATCTTGGCTTCTAATCAGCTTCTAATATAATCCAGGCTCTAGATCCAGGCATGATAAATTTAGATCCATATTACTCAAAGTCACGAAGTCGCTAAATTAATTTCAGGTATGATTGAAAAATTTTATTTTTAATCTTTTTTTTTACCAATTTTCTGGCTGAAATTTTTATGGAAATTAATTTCAGCAGCATAACTAGTAAAGATTTTAGTTGGTTAAAAATGAAATCTTTAATAAAATTTCTTTGATAAAATTGAGTTCTAAATATTCTAAGATTTTTTTAATTCAAATTTGAGGTATTTTAAGAATTTTTAAAAATAAGTCTTCGTTTGGGTACTTTCGATTGTTCATTTCCAGAGCAATTAATATTTAAAATTTATAAATGTCGTTAATTTTGATTTCTTAAAAGTAAAGTAACGAAAAAATTGCACTTATTTATGTTACAGGTTCCATTGGTCAAGAGGCAATCCAATCTGATGTTTGAATATTCTGACAGTCAAAAAGGAATTTAGTATTTTTTTACTTAAAATTTAGAGCATAATTTATGTTAGTATTTTTTACTTTTTATTAAAGTGTTAACTTTTTGTATTGTAAAAAAATAATAAGCTGATCAAATAAATACGTTTTTTTAAAACAGAAAATTTTTTATTTCGTTTTACTTCATTAAAATATTAAAATACTTATAAATATTATAAAAATTAAAAGATTTTAAAAATCAAGTTTAAATATTCTGCCCATATATGGCCAATAATCATTGGCGATATTTGGGAAATACATTTTCTCATATATGGGAAATACAATATCCCATATATAGCAAATTGTTTGGCCCATATTTGTGTCAAATAATCTAAAACTACGCGGGGACCTATAAAACCTATTTTAATTAATAATTGTAATTTCGGCATCAATTTAAAAATTATTTGGTTGGCAAAGTTAGCAACAGTTAAGTGGCATGTTTTTCAACATGTTTACACACAACCTGTCCTGAAGGTTAGAAGCAAATTGGTTTTCCAAACAGTTGGCACTCTCCGTGTAAGTTATTTAATTACTGCTGAATTTCAATTTTTCATTTTTTCTGCGTCGTTTCCTCTTGAAAATTTATGTATGAGCTTTTGAAAAATTATCATTGAAATTTAAAATAATTTGTATTACTTTTGATTGATTCATTTAGTTATGATGCTGACTGGCCTGAAGCCTCTCCTAAAATTCGAAAGATGATTTCCTTCATGATGCTAAGAAGTTCTAAGCCTTTACAGTTGCATGCATTTTTCGCAGATGTAAATTTGGAGACATATACGAGTGTAAGTAATTATTGCGCCATTTATGGCGCCGTATCCAAGTTTTAATTATAAAGAAAATCTATTTTTTTTGTGGTTTATCTTTTACTGGTAAAAATGTTACAGCAGGTAAACAGAAAAGTAATAAATTTTTAAACAAGAGACAAAAAACATTATTGTGCTATAATAAAATTATTTTACTTTATACTATTTTTTATATTTTGGCTGAAGTTGGGAAGAGGGGGGGGGGGGCAGAGATAAATATACAAATTTCAGTATTTATGAATTTAAAAACAAAAAACTAAAGTACTCAATTTTTTAAAAACTGAAGCCAGAATTTCAATCAAAAATAAATAAATTTATTATTATCTAAAAAATAATTTATTACGGAGACTGCTACCATAAAATTCTTTAAAATACCTAATTCTAATATCAAACATTGTATTTTAATTAACTTCTTTATCGAATACATTTTTTTTAGGGTATGAAAACATCTTGGAGTTACTTTACTGTGCTGAAAAAAACGAAAGCCAAATAAATATTTTATGATTATAAAAACAACGACAATGGATAAACTTAAATAAGAATCGAGATTATGGGCACTTCTTCTAGGAATTTATTCACACATTTTTTAATTTCAAATATTTTGGCCTTAAACTTTGAATGTCAGGTTTATTGAGCATTAATAGGGCACACTGGAGGTTTTTCGCGATTAAAAAATTAAAATTAAAATTAAATTCGTGATTAAACTGTGGGATATTTGATTTGATATTTCAAAATATTGGCTACTCAGTCCGCGACCCATCTATAAAAGCGCTATGAGTGGTTGCTTTTAAAATTTAACGTAAAAATATTTATAATTCTTTTACTATTGTTTACGCGACTAGGCTGCTTTGCTTGAAAATTCAAGCATTTATTTAAATTATCTAAAAAAGACCCGTGGAAAGCTTTTATTTCCTTCCCGTTTTTTTAATCATTTATAAGAGAAAAAAAAATTATTAGGATTTTGGAAATTAAAAAATATTAAATTCTATATTTAAATAAAATTCCGAAAAAAAAAATTCTGCAGACTTTGAGTAATAGGCCCAAAAGTTAACCTGCTGTTATACCTAATTACCTATTTCTTTCCTTTTTACTTATAAATTTATGGTTTATTGCTGCTGTTGCGTTATCAAGGGAAATAAAGGGTAAACTAAACTCACAAAATTAATTGTCATAAATTTTTGAAAATGAAGAAAAATATAAAAATTTAACTTTCCTGAATTGTTAACTAAAAGTAATATTTTTTAATATTGTTTTTTAACAATTAATAAATCACAGGGGTCCTAAAGCAACTTATTATAAAAATGTCTCGCACTCGAAGTTTTTCTATATAAAAGTTCGAGTAACCTCACAGATGTAACATCCAGTAGTCAGTTAAATCCCAAATGTTCCTAAATGAAAATTTTAGCAGCATCTGCCATTTTTAATGACGATTATAGTAAAATAATTGGTAGTTCCATTACTTTTCATACAATAGTGGGCGCAAGCATGTAACTTATTGGGCTCAAACATTGACATAGTAAAATTTCCAGTTGGTTTTACAGTGCAAAAACTGTAGAAAGTTAAAATTTTTTTAAAATTTTGATAAATGAATAGGTGGAGGTCATGTGGGTACTCTGAAAAAAATCTTCGAAAAACAAACAGCAGGCTTCAATGATTTCTGCAGCTAGGCGTAATAAAATAATAACTGTATAAGGCTGCAAAAATCTGTCCTTCATTTTTCGAAGATATTTTCAAAATATCCACACGACCTCGACCTATTTATTTATCGAAATTTTAAAAAAATTATCACTTCCTACAATTTTATCACTCTAAAACGAACGGGAAATTTTTCTAAGTCAATGTTTGAGTCCAAAAAGCAACATGCTTGAATTATTGTATGAAAAGTAATGGATCTATTCATTGCCTTATTATAATCCTCATTAAAAATGGCAGATGCTCCTAAAATTTTCATTTAGGAATGTTTGTGATGTAACTGACCGTTGGATGTTACTTCTGTGAGCGATTTTACATCGTCGTAGTTAAACCTGAGTTAACTTGACCGAATGTTAATTTAACCACGAGAAAATTGACAAAGCCCCGTCAATCAATATTGAATTTTTTTAATATTTGAGTATGTTTCATTTTTTTTACCCTCTATTCCCTCTTGATAACGTAACAGCAGCAACAAACCATAAATTTATAAGTAAAAAGGAAATCAATAGCCAATTAGGTACAACAGCAGGTTATCTTTTGGGATTATTACTCAAAGTCTGCAGAATTTTTTTTGGAATTTCATTTAAATAGAATTAATTATTTTTTAATTTCCACAATCCTAATAGTTTTTTTTCCCCATATTAAATGTTTAAAAAAAAGGGAAGGTAATAAAATTTAAGCTTTCCTAAAGATATTAAAGATATTTTTAGATAATTTAAATAACTGCTTGAAATACAAGCAGCCTAGCCGAGTATTTACATAACGTAACTATAGTACGTGAAAATTTAACCTGACAAAAAGTTATATATTTATGATTTTTTCTGTTTTTAAAATTCTTTCAATTAAATTTTTCTTAATGTTGATAAAAATTATGCATTATATGCTTTAAAAAATTGAATTTTTTCCAAGTAAACATTAATACTTTAATTTCAACTAAAGTTTAAAAATTGTCAATCGTGACGCTTTTACCAGATGGTTGTGAACTCAATATTTTGATTCAAACACCAATTCTGAAAATTTTCAATTTTTCTTTGTTCTAAAACTAACTAGAACTAATTTCCAAACTTCAAAATAACGAGCTTTTCGCCACCAGCATATTGAAAACTAAATTATCTTTTTAAAAAGTTTATTTCATAATTTTTTAATATTTTTATTTTGAGATCTTCAAGAATTAAAATTAAAATAATTTCAGTTCTCCTAAAATTGTGCGCAAAATAATACTCTTCATACTACCATATTATTGGCTTCAATACCTAAAATTTGCTAAATTAGTCGAAAATTTTCATTGATATGAACCTGGTTGAGACATTATAACTGTGTTATATTATGTATAAATTATGTGTTATACGCTGTTATATTATGTATATACGTAAACAGTGTTAAATCATAATTTACACATAATTTACACAGAGTCTAGCCGTCTCTGCGAATTTTTGAAAATTGGGACCGATTTTAAAGCTCTCAGCCACTATCTTTTGCTTCATTATATAAAAGCATGAAGTAATTACCCTAATTAGAGGCTCGAACAACTGATGTGATAAAACTGTTTACGTATAATTTGCACATAATATAACAGTGTATAACACAGTTATAATGTCTCAGGCGGGTAAGGATATTTGAAAATACATAAATTTTTAAAATTGTAGTGTGTAATTAATTAGCTGGATGGGTGAACATGTGAAGATTAAAATGAATCTGTTAATGTCTAATTAGGATCCTGTTTTTTCGGCATGGTGTCTTAAAGAAAAATCGTACACTATGAAGAAAAAAAGAATCCGAGCTGTGCTCGACACGGGTTTTCTGCAGTTTTCCCTCTGTGTCACGGACAATAATATTGTTCGGGTAAATACGAGTACCAGCCTAAGATCATTAAGTCGGCTGCAGCCGCATTTCATAAATTAATTAAAAAATATCACAGTCTTTGTAAATTTTAATTGGTCTTATTTACTCAAATTTTATAAAATTTATTGTATTAAAAAATAAGATAAATAAATATTTTTATGTTAAAGAATATTATTTATATTGGCTAACTTTGATGATTTCCTCGAAACATTTTTTTTGTTGAAGTTTAATTTTTTGTAAGGTAACTCTTGATAAATATTCTTCTAGAATATTCAAATTATCTCAAGCTTTTTTTGCCCCATGCCCATCACTGGTTTTTACAGTACTATGTGTAAAGCGGATTCAGGACAGGCAGTCAACAGTATTACGGAGCTCTGTCGAAATTCGCTATGGGGGATCTAGTCAATTTGGACTGATCGCGTCCCGATTTCTTGAAACCAAAAAGCAATTAAAAAAATTTTCCTCTTACAGAATTTTTTTAAAATCAAATAATAATTCATAAGTTCGTGTCTATTCGAAATCATTTGATTGGACGCGAACTTAAATAATTATTTAATAAATAATTAAATATTTAAATATAGCTAAATATTTAATATACTTTACGCAATTCCCAAATTATCAATTAATATAAATTAGGTCTCTTTTTATAATTAAAATTATTGAATCGGAAAGATATGAAATAGCAATTACTTAAATACTGAATTATTTTGAAATAAGCCTTCTTGGAGGAAAAAAATGGCACCAAATTTTGAGAGTGGTTGTAGTTCAATTTTATACTAATTAAATTATTAAATCCTAAAATAAATTATCGATTATTATGAATAAAATTTTTATTTGCCAAAATTAACAAATTGATCAAAAAATTGTTTATGTATTCTTGAGTATTTATTCTTTCAGTATCCAAAACTTAAAAAAAAAGAAATTTGAAAAATATGAAATTATCTATTGATAGTTAAATTAACCGATTCAGAAAATACTAAATTTTGAAACAAATTATCACAAAAAAAAAATTTATAGATTTCAGATCATCTTGGCTGATTATTTAAATTTAAAATTTGAAGAGGTGGTCTATTATTAGAATTTTGAGTAGTTTGAAATTGAGCCTGTTCTTGTAATTGATGATTTTGATGCTGTTGAAGCATAATTTGTTGCTGCTGCTGTTGTTGTTGAACTCTTTGAACCTCGATAGCTAATAATTTTTGTCTTTTTTCTTCCATCAATTGCTCTCTGTGCTTATGAATGTAATCGTAAATATTTGGTAACATTGTTATTACACAGGCTGATAAAGCTGATCGTTTTGTGTTCATATCTGTAGCTTCATACCTGAAAAAAATGGATCCATAAACTCGACGCATAAGAAAAAAAATCTGGCTAATTTTTGTTTTAAATAATGCTAGAAAATTCTTGTCTTTTCCCGCAAAATTTTTAAATAAAATTTTTCTTGTCGGCGGTCAGAAACCACTTGTATCCTCCCCGCTGTTAAAAAAAATTGTAAACTACCCTAAACCATAAAAAAAGAATGTCCTAAATCTCAGTTTACGTGCAATTTGAGTAATTTTTTTTTTTCTGATCACCGTATCGTAAAAATAAATTTTTTCTGCTCTTAATTTTTGTATTAAAAAAATTAAATTGCAATAAACATCTATTTACATATATTAATCTAATTTAAGGAAATTCGAGTTGATGTTTACAAGATTTAAGATTCCAATTTCCAAATCCTGTAAAAATCCTTTCGAGAACCCCATTTAAACTTAAATTCTCAAAAAACAAAAATACCATTCATTAGTTTTTTCATCATAACATTCAACATGATAAGTTGTAGTAACACCATTAAAACCGCCCATTGCAAAAATCATATCATCGATTATTTCTATTGCGAAATTACTTCTTGGATTGTACATATCTGGTATTCGAGTCCAAGTTTGTGTAGCTGGATTGTATTTTTCACCGCAACTTATTCTTGATATTCCATTATAACCACCTGCAAAAACATAAATTATTTTTTTTAATCCAAATTATTTTATGCAGAAAATTTTGGTCTACCTATTGCATAGACACAACCATGATATGCGATACAACTAACTCCACTTCTTCGTGATCTCATTGGAGCAATCATAGTCCATTGATTTGTATTAGGATCGTAAACTTCGGCAGAACTAACACATTCGCGTCCATTGAATCCTCCAGTTATATAAATTTTATCTAAAATGATAAAAAAGCAATATTTATTTCGCTGAAATTTATTATTTTAATTTTTCACGAAATTTTTTTTGACTTAACCATTTAGGGTTGTTGCGCTAGCATCAGACCTTGAAACATTCATTGATGCAATTAGCGTCCATTGATTTCTACGATAATCGTAACATTCTGCTGTTTTTTGACGAAAATAACCATCAAAACCACCCATTGCATAAATTATATCATTTAAAACTGCTACACTGACATAAGACCTATTAGAAAATTATTTGTAGTTAATGCTAATAAATTAAAAAAATTTGTTTAAAAGTAATCCTATAGCAGTTTCAAGATAAAAAAATTGCAAAAATCGAGGTTAAATTAAAAAGTTTAAATTTTTTTCTGGACAGTTGCCAGCCACGAAAGTACGATTTCCCGACTGCTGCACGGCCAAGAAAACCGTGATTTCTCGCCACTAATGCCGAAAAATTGTATTCGACCCTTGGACCTGAAAAAAGATTGCCCCAAATCACAGTTTACTATCCTCGGCTTCACCTCTGAAGGTAATTTAGTTGCAGTAATTTACTTGCGATTTGAGCCATTCTTTATTTTTCTAGCCATAGGTCGTAATATATTATTTTTTGTAAGTGGCCAGAAAGAACATATTTGCAAGCAAATACGTATTTTCTCGCCTCTGACAAAGAAAAATCTGTTTTGCCTCGGATAGTAATTTACATAATATTTAGACTATTCAGTACACGGGATCGTAATATACCAATTTTTAATTTAAAAATTATACAAAACCTTCTAGAATTCATAGGTGCAATTTCTCTCCATGTTTTAGTAACTGCATTAAAACATCGACATCTATTAAAGTATTCTCTACCATCAAAACCTCCTATTACATAAATATTAGAACCAATAACAGCTGTTCCATGATAACCTCGTGGTCCAGCAGGATCTACTTCTTTTACCTTAAAATAAAAAAAAATGAATTAAATAAATTACAAGTAATTAAAATGTTAAACAAAAGAAAATTTTAGCTTTGCATGGAACATGTTCATATTTTTGTTATGTTAATTAGATGGTTTCAAAACCCTAAACTGACTACAGAAAAATACAACAGTTTCAAAATAACACTTTCCTTTTTAAAACATAGTTTTATGGCCTGTATTTTCCTTCTCTATACATTAAATTTATCTTCTACCACTTTTATTGATTATCATCGAAAGCTTTTGATTTATCTATGATGATAATGCAAACACGTGATTATAACGATAACAAAAGGTAAGAAAATGAAAATACACGTAATTAGAGCACGTTTTACACAAAAAATTTTATAAACATGTTCCATATTAAAAAAACAACAAATAAACCTGAGCCAACCTTGACCCAACGATCAGCCCTAGTATCATAGGTTTCAATATAACTAATAGCATTATTAGCACACCAACCACCAATAGCAAATAATATTTCATGTGGTACTCTTGGTCTAGCTATTATTGGTGTTGGTATTTCACCATCTTTTAATGTTATCATTTCCAGATCATACAAAAATTTTAATGTCTCAATAATAATCGGTCTACACAATTCATTACCAATAACATATTTATGATCTTTAACATTTTCTAAAAAAAATTGGGTATCCAATAAACCAAGCCTTATGTTTTTCATTAAATCGACTATATAAATTTTTCTGTTATCTGGGTCGTGATTTATCCATCTTAGTACTAATTCCCATACTGTTTCTTCATTTTTAACGTTTAATTCATCGTTACCAATGATGTATTTCAATTCGTTAATTGGTAAATTCAATATATCTTGATTTTTTTCAGCTACCTAATTAAAATTTAAAAAAAATCTATCAAAGTATTATTTATATATTTATTTAAAATAATTTTTTTATTTATTTATTTAATTACACCTGTACGAAATAACGTAATATGTAACGTTCAGCGTCGTATTCCAAATTTTGACAAAAATTATCTTTTGAAAATTTTCTTATGCCAATACAATTTTCAGGAGTTAAATTATTTTTTAAATATTGACAACATAAATCACGTACACCAAGTATGCTTAAGTAATCTGACGTTTTTAATAATTCACAAACATTATCGTTATTTATTTCTATTTTACGTAAATATGAATAATCTATTATTAAATTCATTATTTTACTGCTCACACTGGGAAGTAAGAAGTCTCTTTTTTCTTTAGAATGTAATGTCGTTGTAAACATTGTTCTAAAATATCATTTTTAATTAATTGCTAAATTTAAATTATGAATTTAATTTCATTTACCTAAAATATGGACTACACGATGATAATATTGCTCTGTGAATTGGAAAAACACCTCCATCTTCTAATCTTAATACTGCATCACAAAGTAAATTGTTCTGTTTTAAGTCATATAACGATTGCATTGCCTGAGTACTCATACAACGTGGACCATGTTGTTCATTTTTTTCTATTGATAATTCTTTTGATTTATCAATACAACATTTTTCAAATTCTACATTTATTTCATCCTCATCTATGATTATGTTGTTATTGGTTTGATCTACATTCATTTTATTGTTAAAATTGAGCAATTTTTTGGATTTTCTTTAATTTAGGTTCAAAAATTTTGATTTAGGAAAAAAATTTTTTTTTATTTTTGATTTCTAAAATAAAATACTGATATTTTTGAATTTATGAAATTTTAAAACCAACATACAGCAGCCTTAATTTACGAGACATGCAAATTTAAAGTGTTAATTAATTCTTGAAAATTTATCTAAAAGAAAAATAATTCTTTAAAAAAAAAAAAAAACCTTGTTAAAATTTAGAATAATTAAATTTAGTAAAAAAATTTAACACTTAATTAATTTTAGATACTAAAAAAATAAAAATATTGATTAAAAATCTAACCTTTAATTTATCAAAATTTTGTTTATATTAAAAAAATAATTTATTTTTTTGGTTAAGGTTAATCCATGAAAAATTTAAGTTTTTTTAAAATTGCACAAGAAATTTTTTTTTTGTTTTATTAAAAATCAATTGATAAACTTCAGGATACTGATAAATTTTCATTTTTATCTGGATCAATAATTATTAATACAAAAATGGTTTTAATTCTAACAATAAGTATAAAATATTAAAAAACATTTGAAAATCAATGCTATATTTTCTAATTTATACTATTAAAAAATTTATAACTGGTTTGTGAAAACACAACCAAAAATGCATGGAACATGTTTACTGCAACTGAGGACTAGGTATAATGCAAATGTTACTCGTCAACATTACAATACAATTTGCTATTTTTATAATTTCTAATTATTTCCTTTGCTAGATGTTTAGGTTCGAAACCCAAACTATTCTGATTCTTGTATTATTTTAACCCATAAGCGCCTAATCTATAATTCTTGGACAAATGAATATTTTGATATGAAAAAATGAATATTTTAGGCTGAAAATCTCATCTAACAGGTATTTTAATCGCTCTTTCCATTTCCGAAGTCTCTTTTCACCTACGACCCTTGGATAATGAAATATGAACCCCTAAAGTAGGGCAAAAAAAAAGTTTATTAATTCTAGAAATTCTACTTTTCACTTTCCAAAAGGTAAAAGATGCAAATTTAAGTATTCTCAGCACATTCACCCTCTCTAGGGGGTAAATATTAGGGGTACTTTTACAAAAAAAAATTATTAGACTTTTTTTGGAATCGTGTGATTTTTTGATTTCTGCTCCTAAAGGTTCATCCGCATTTTTAATATTCAAAGTGGTGAAATACCATAAAGCACATTGGCAATTATATAGTTCAATGGAAAAAATAAGCTATCCCAGATCAATTAATCTGAAAAACTATAACGTACAGAGGGTGGTGCGTTGAAGCGAAAAATAATAAATAATAAAGAACGGAATCATGAATTATATACTATTGTTTAAGAATTTTCTCACAAGTAAAATGACTTTTCAACATTATAAATATCCGGAAAAAATATAGTGCAAAACCAAGTGAATAAAATAATATATCGTGCTTTCATCTATAAAAGCTCTTTTTGTATTTTATTCAATAAAAGCTTTCATCTGTAACTCTTATTTTGAAAAAAGCTTATAATAATCGGAATTTAGGGACTTAACGCTCAGGACAAGTAATATTCCAATAATTAAAAGTCAGCAAATTGTAATTTTATGTTTTATTTAATATTATTATAACCATCCTTTAGCTGTAGGAACATGTTCATGTATTTAGTTTGTGGTTAGAAACAAACAAGATGTATTACCTTTTAAGCTCCAGCCAACGTTAATTTTAATACTATAATTTATTACCGTTATAATAATAATGAAAGTGTCCATTTTTGATCAAGACAAAATTTCAATTTTCAATAAAAATAAAATCTTGAGCAAAAAATCAGCCTATCTGAAAGTCTCTTGTTTACTAAACCTCATCTAATAAAATTGAGCCTGTGATGTTTTCTAGACACAAACAACTAATGGAAAATTATAGTTCGCAATCTGGAACCCTAAAATTAATGCAAACCATTTGAAAATCCAATAACTTAATAACTTTGAAAATAAAACTAAAATCTTGAACTTATTATTTCCAATATATCCTTCAATATAATTGAAACCCTGAGACGTGTCGTTTTACAGGATTTCAAGAGGGAATTAATTTAATATTTAAAATGTAAAATTAAATATTGATTTATTATATTTTTTGTTTTGTCTAAAAGATTTTTTTTTGTTTCTCGAAAGTGAAATGCTTTCTTTGTACTATAAATAAAGCAATGAGCAAGTGCCTTGAAACTTAGAAATAGTTAAATATTTTTCAGGAATTAGGTACTCTAAATTTTCTAACAGATTTAATTTGCTCTCTATATTATTACCTATTATAAAATTATTTTGGAGTTTGTTATTAGGTTTCACTTTGCCTAATTTATAATATTTAGAACAGAATTCACTTTCGAGAAAATAATAAAAATAATTTTCTTCAATGCTAACTGCTTTATATTAAATTTTATTTGAAGACCTTTATAAAACATCAAAAATTTTAAACATTCAGGATTTCATTGGAAAATATTAAAAAGATTTTAGGAAGCAAAAGACTTGAAATATAGCTTGAAATGCTATATTCTTGCTTTTAAATCGTAGTCTAAAAGAGTTCAATATTTTTCAACAAATAAGTTAACAAAATTTCATTACATTAATTTTTTTATTCCTGGGTCAATTAATTAAGAACCTTTTTATTTTTTACTTTCTCATTAAATCTTTATAAGATTAGATAATATGAAATCAAAAGAATGATTTATAAATTATAACTAAACAAGCTCCTTTATAAACTAAACAAATTACCCTTCGAACAAATATTTTACACATTGAATAAATAAAGAATATAATAATAATTCTTACATAACTTGTGGTCCTGAATTTATTATTTTTTTTTTTTAATGCGATTCGTATAGAAAAATTCCTTTCAGCATACCACTAAATAAGAATATTTTATAGATGAGATTTATGGTGTAGGAATGTACCAAAAGTTGTAATTTATTTTATCATTAGATCATTTATAATAAAACTAATTCCAAAGAGTTCCTTGTTGTTTTATGTAAAATAAATAAATAATAGAAATATCCTGTTGATTTAGTTAGCAAAATTATTCGTTTATGAATTTAAGATAGTGATTGGAGTAAGCTAAATGCAGTTATATTATGATTTTGAAATTGCGTCACAGTGTATCTGATATTTTATAGGCCCATTGCATTATTTATTTCAAAAAAAAGTAGAAATCCCAGAGACAATAAAGATCAGCATCAAAATTTGGAAAAAGCTACATATTTTGGGCCTAAGAGGTACTTTTTAAAAAATTAAACTTAAAAAAAAAATGGCTTCGACGAAATCAGCAAAGGTAGCCAATAAAAATAATATTTTTTAACATAAAAATATTTTATTCATCTTATTTTTTAATACAATAAATTTTATAAAATTTGTGTAAATAAAACCAATTTATAAATACTGAAATATTTTTTAATTAATTCATGAAATGCGGCTGCAGCCGACTTAATGATCTTAGACTGGTACTCGTATTCACCCGAACAATATTATTGCCCGTGACACTGGGGGAAAACTGCAGAAAACCCGTGTCGAGCACAGCTCGGATACTTTTTTTCTTCATAGTGTTTAATTTTTCTTTAAATCACTATGCCGAAAAAACAGGATCCTATAATTATACATTAACATCCTCATTTTAATCTTCACACGTTCACATTTTTAATGACGATTATAGTAAAATAATTATAGTAAGTAAGTTCCATTACTTTTTATACAATAGTGCAAGCATGTTGCTGATTGGGTTCAAACATTGACTTAAAAAAATTTTCCATCTGTTTTAGAGTGCTATAATTGTAGGATGTGATAATTTTAATCTCAGATTTTGCATTATTTATGTTTTTTTTTTTTTTGAAAAAAAAACAGAAATCTCCGGTTTTCCATTATTTGTGTTTTTTTTTTTTGAAAAAAAAAAACAGAAATCTCTGGTTTTCCACTATTTGTGTTTTTTCTTTTGAAAAAAAAACAGAAATTTCAGATTTTCCATTAGTTGTGTTTTTTTTTTTTGAAAAAAAAAAACAGAAATCTCTGGTTTTCCACTATTTGTGACAGAAATTTCAGATTTTCCATTAGTTGTGTTATTTTTTTTGAAAAAAAAAACAGAAATTCAGATTTTGCATTATTTGTGTTTTTCTTTTTGAAAAAAAAAACAGAAATTCAGATTTTGCATTATTTGTGTTTTTAAAAAAAAAAAAAAAAAACAGAAATCTCAGATTTTCCATTATTTGTGTTTAAAAAAAAAAAAAAAAAAAACAGAAATCTCTGGTTTTCCATTATTTGTGACAGAAATTTCAGATTCTCCATTATTTGTGTTTTTTTTTTTGAAAAAAAAAAAACAGAAATCTCTGGTTTTCCATTATTTGTGACTGAAATTTCAGATTTTCCATTATTTGCTCATTTTTAGTTCAGATACAACCAAAAGTGGTAAGCCTAATAGTATTGAGTAACTCATGTGCCGCATTACAGGTGATAAAATTCCTCCAATCATTGTTTGTTTGATTTATCGTCCATCTTACGTACCCTTTGAGGCAGATCCTCAATTTTTGACAAATTTACGTTACTTTTGTTCAAATTATAGTCACAAGGTCGTTATGGGAGATCTGAACACTGACTTACTTATTGACAGCAATAACACACTTTTAGTGAAAGACGTACTTAATGAACCATCAGGTATAATCACCTACCACTACCAGATTTAGTCTACTATATGTTTTTTGATCACGAATTTCGGGGTCATTTCTATGAGAAATGGGTGAAACACCCTTAAATTTGCAAAAACTACCCCTAAAAAGGGGTATTTTTGATGTATTTGAATTTTGGGCGGACAGATTTGGTCCATATAGGTTTTTTGGGTCGCTGATCAAGAATTTCTAGGACTTTTCTATGAAAAGTTAATATTTCACCCCTTAGTTAGCAAAATATACCCCTAAAAAGAGGGTGTTTTTGCTATTTTTGCATTGTCAGTGTTAAGATTCGGTTCATATAGGTTTTTTGGGTCGCTGATTACGAATTTTGGGGAAATTTTTGCTAAAAATTAATTTTTACCATTATATTTGCAAAACCACCCCTAAAAAGTTGTTTTTGCTACTTCTGCTCTTTGAGCGTTCAGATTAGGTTCAAATGGGTTTTTTGGGTCGCGGAACAAGAATTTTGGGGAAATTTTTGCTAAAAATAAAGCATAAACGAATGGGTATGTAAAATGAGTTTTTAATAAATATAAAATAATACAAATTATTGATATTTAAGTATACATAATATAAAATAGAATAAAAAATATTTAAGTGATTTTAACAATCTCAGAAAATTCTTGTTCCACGACCCAAAAAACCCATTTGAACCAAATCTGAACGCTCAAAGAGCAAAAGTAGCAAAAACAACTTTTTAGGGGTGGTTTTGCAAATTTAATGGTAAAAATTAATTTTTAGCAAAAATTTCCCCAATATTCGTAATCAGCTACCCAAAAAACCTAAATAAACCGAATCTTAACACTGACAGCGCAAAAATAGCAAAAACACCCCTTTTAGGGGTAGTTTCTGTTAAAAATTAATTTTTAACAATAAATTCCACAATATTTTTGTTCAGCGACCCAAAAAAACTATTATAACCATTGCTGAACGCTTAAAATGCCAAAATAACAAAAACACTCCCTTTTTAGGGGTATATTTTGCTAACTAAGGGGTGAAATATTAACTTTTTATAGAAAAGTCCTAGAAATTCTTGATCAGCGTCCCAAAAAACCTATATGGACCAAATCTGACCGCCCGAAATTCAAATACATCAAAAATACCCTTTTTTAAACTCCTGTATTTTACGAAAAGTACAACGAGAAAGTTTTTTAAATACATTTTTTACCCCTAAATTGCAAAAAACTACCCCTAACGTATGAAATTTAATATAAAATAATATTTTTGCGCAAATAAGTATCTAAGAGGATTTATTATGTTGAAAAACGAAAATTTTGCAAACAAATAACGTATTTATTTAAAAATAAAAAAAAAAACCCTTAAAAACCCCCCAACAACCCTTAAATACGCCTGAAAGTGAGAATTGCCGTAGTTGTTCAAAAATTAAGAAATTTCTCATGAAATTTTATTAAATATTTATAAAATGCATTAAAATTAATTTTTTTATTTATCTTAACCCTTTTCAACCCCTAAAAACCCTTAATGCCACCCTTGGAATTTAAAACTGATAAAAAATACCATAATATATTTTGAAGTTTGGAAATTAAAGCTTTATAGTTTTAGAACAAAGAAAAATTGAAAATTTTCAGAATTAGTGTTTTAATCAATATATTGAGTTCAAAACCAACTCATAGAAGCATCACGAATGTTAATTTTTTAAACTTTAGTGCAAATAAAATGAAGTGATAAAGTGACCTCACAGAAGCAACATCCAACGATCAGTTAAATTCCAAAAGTTCCTAAATGAAAATTAAAGGGGCAACTGCCATTTTTAATGATTTCAATAAGGTACTTACCTTATGAAATGTATAGATTCATCACTTTTCACACAATAATTGGTGCAAGCATGTCACTTATTGGGCTCAAACATTGACTTAGAAAAATTTTCCGTTCGTTTATTAGAGTGCTAAATTTGTACGAAGTGATATTTTTTTTTAAATATCGATAAATAAATAGGTCGAGGTCGTAAGGGTATTTTGAAAAAATCTTCGAAAAATGAACGACAGATTTTACCTATTCAGCAGTCTTATACAGTTACTATTTTATTACGCACAACTGCAGAAATCACTGAAGCTGTTCCTTTTTTGAAGATTTTTTTCAGAACACTCACATGACCTCCACGTATTCATTTATGAAAATTAAAAAAAAAATTTCACTTCCCATAGTTTTTGCACTATAAAACCAATTTCAATTTTTGAGCTCAATAAGTTACATTCTAGCACACGGTATTCTATGAAAAGCAATAGATCTATTAATTTACCTTATTATAATCGTCATTAAAAATGGCAGATGCTCCTAAAATTTTCATTTAATCGTTGGGATTTAATTGACCGTTGGATGTTACTTCTGTGAGGGCTCTCGATACTTCTATAGAGAAAAACCTCGAGTACGAGTCATTTTTATAATTAATTTAAAAAAAAAAATATTACGAAAAATTTATTTTAGTTAACTATTCAGGAATTTTCATATTTTTAAATTTATGACAATTAATTTTGTGAGTCTAGTTTACCCTCTATTTACCCTTGATAACGCAAGAGCAGGAACAAACAATAAAATAAGTGAATGGGAAAGAAATTGGCAATTAGGTATAAGAGCAGGTTATTCTTTGTGGTTAGTACTCAAAGTCTGTATTAGAATATTTTTTTCGGAAATAGGGAAGGGAATGAAAATTAATTTTTCCTAAGAATCTTTTTTAGATAAATATAAATAAGTGCTTGAGATTTGAAGCAAAGCAATCTAGCCGTGTAAGTAATTGTAAAAGAATATAATTATTTTTGCACTAAAGATTAAAAACAACCACTCGCGACGCTTTCATCAATTGGTTATGGACTGAATAGCCAATATTCTGAAATATCTAATAAAATATCCCATAGTTTAATCATGAATTTCCCCAAGGATGGCGAAAAAACTCCAGTGTATTCACAATAAACCTCATATTTAAAGTTTCAGGCCAAAATATTCGAAATTAAAAAATATACGAAAAAGTTCCGAGATGAGGCACCCATAATCTTGATTCTGATTTAAGTTTATCCTTTATCGTTGTTTTAATAATGATAAATTGTTTATTCAGCTTTCGTTTTTTTCAGCACAGTAAAGTAACTCCAAGAAGTTTTCATCCCCTAAAAAAAATATTTTAGATAAATAAGTTTATTAAAATACAATGTTTAGTATTCAAATTAGGTATTTTAAAGATTTTTATGGTAGCAGTCTCCGTAATAAATTATTTTTTAGATAATACTAAATTTATTTATTTTTTATTGAAATTTTGGCTTCAGTTTTTAAAAAATTGAGTACGTTAAATACTGAAATTTGAATATTTATCTCTGCCCCCCTTTCCCAACTTCATTCAAAATCAAAAAAATAGTACAAACTAAAATAGTGTTGTTATAGCACAAGAAAGTTTTTCCTATCTCGTTTATAAAAAATGTATTACTTTTCTGTTTACCTGCTATACCATTTTTACCAGTAAAACATAAACCACAAAAAAAATAGATTTTCTTTATAGTCAATACTTACTTTCGAATATGTCTCCAAATTTACGTTCAAGAAAAATGCATGCATCTGTAAAGGCCTAGAACTTCTTAGCAACATCAAGGAAATCATCTTTTGAATTCTAGGAGAGGCTTCAGGCCAGTCAGCATCATAACTAAATGCATCAATTAAAAATAATTCAAATTATTTTCAATTTTGATGATAAATTTTTGAAAGAACATAAATGAATTTTCAAGAGGAAAGGACATTGAAAAATAAGAAATTAAAATTCATCAGTAACTAATTAACTTGCAACGAAAGTGTCAACTGTTTGGGAAGCCGATTTGCTTCTAACCTTCAAGACAGGTTGCGTGTAAACATGTTGAAAAAACATGCCCCTTACCCTCAGTTTATCTGAATGGGCCTCCTGGTACTAGAAATTAGTTCCCCTACTATCTAAAATTTGAATAAAAATTTGGGTAAAAATTCACTCCATCGCACTTTTGAACTAGCGATTTTTTTCACACCTACAAAGCAGTGAACTTGAAATTCACGCTTTTAAAGGTGCGAATTAACGTTGAGACCAGGAATGTATAGCGCGTTTATAAATTCACACTTTTAAAGTAGCGAATTTAAAAACACCTTTAAAAGTGTGAATTTCAAGTTCACTGCTTTGGAGGTGTGAAAAAAAAATCGCTACTTTAAAAGTGCGATGGTGTGAATTTTTACCCAAATTCACACTTTTCAATTTTAGAGAGTAGTATGTTTCTATGCTATAGGATAGAGTTTTTTAAAATATCTTTTAAATCACATTTCCACCTTTGCCAACCATATACTTTAAGGTGAGCTTCATGTTTTTAATATAATTTCACCTTTCAATTCCCATAAACAGCAATTTCTTATCACGAATTTTCTCATCGCTATAATTCGTAAAAAAACGCTGCCAAGTAATTCCTAATTATTAGCAGAAAAATTGAAATTTTTTTGAAACCTATGTTAAAACTTGGTTTGGAAAAATCACCACTGTGTTTCAGTAAATTCCAATTTTTCTAATGGGAAAATTTTTTTTAAATTGGTTTGAAACCAAACTTATAAAACATATCAGTTGTTTTTTATGATTTATTTACAAACCAAATAGTATGAAACGCATATTTTTGCTTAAAGTTTTTTTTTAAGCCGATATAAGTTATTTTTTAATGTTTTTAGATAATTTAGTAAAAGCTAATTAATAATTAGTAAAATTTTAAATTTAAAGCCTGTTTTTTCAATTTTGAAATTTATTTTCGAAACTTAATTTTGCAATTAATTATTTTATAAATATTTTATTTGAAAAATTTTTTGCATTTTTCTAATTAGTCAAGGCGCCAGCAATGTAAATGCATCAAAAAATTTTATCAGCACGAGAATGGTATCACCTCAGTGAAACGTATGTATTTTTGGTCACTGAAACCGATTTTGAAGGTTTCATCCATTTTCGGATTGCCAGTTTGAGTAATGAACGCTATATCATAAAAAATCGGCAAAAGAATAGCAAGATTAATTAAATAATACGTTTTACTACAAGAATTTTGGATTCATATAATTAAATATGTTTTAATATGTTATAATTAAATATGGCTGAGCTACTATTATATTAGTGCTAGTCTTAGAGGAAGCATTGAAAAAGTTCATGTATATTATATTTTTTGTTTTACTCACAGGCTATTAAACAGTTTATCATTTGCATTGATAATGCGTTGTCCTTGATAAAAAAAATAAAACATATGTACTAATATCGAATAAAGTAGAATCACAAATTTAATTCTATGGTAAAGATCATCTGAAGCAATAATCTGAAAATAGAATTTTATTAAGTCAGTAAAAAGATATAAAATACGAATAGAATATTACAACTAAGTTTTTATACTATTGAATGAAAAAAATGGAAATATTATTTTATTTGAAATTGTTAACTTAAAATAATTTTTTTTAAAGTGACTTATTATTTCCTATAAAAGATACTCATGAAGTAAAAAAATTTAGAAGATAAAAATTGAAATGTACCTGTGAAAAAAATTACAAAATAAATGAAAAAAAAAAACTAATTTGAAAGAGATCATAAATAGAGTTCTTGCATGAAAAAAATTTTGAAATTCTATTCGGTAGGTTTTGTAGTTTATAAAGAAATATAAGACAGGTGGCTGATTCCATGTGAACCGTACGCTGACCTCCAGATGGGGTCTTTCGATAGGGCTGTAACTTAGCACAAGTGATTATATACATAAAATGTCCTCACTCCTCAAATTTTACACCGTAAAATCGTTTCTAGCCGTCTCTGTGATTTTTGAAAATTGGGACCGATTTTAAAGCTCTCAGCCACCAATTTTTGCTTCATTATATAAAAGCATGAAGAAATGTTAAAAATATTATTAGATAAACGGTTTAGAACGGAAATTTCCCTGGCTATCCGAATTTCTAAACCGTTTTTTAAAATTTTCACGTGGAAAGCCGGAAAATTGGAAAATGTGAGCCGTACCGGCTGTAGGCTCACAATTCAAAACCCGTCACTTCAAATAACTTCAAACTGGGAGTAGAGACAGAGTATTCCATATACTTTTACCTGGTATTAGCGAAAATTAAAAAATTAGCGATAAAAGATATATTTATGTGCAAATTTAGGCAGAACCGATTTCATATGTAAAATTTATCATAAAATAAATTATTTTTTAATGCCTTTAAACCTTTTCTATTTATATATATATATAGTCAATTCTACGAAATTAGACTTTTTATAAGAAACTATTCAGTCATTCTTAGTGAAAATGACTTAATAGGAAAACGAATGTCTGGAATTTTGAAAAATCAAATTTGGCTGGATTTAGTATGATAAAATATGACACCTTACCAATTTTCATGGTTCTGGATTAAAAACTTTTGAAATAGCAGCTGTTTTTTTAATTAAAAAAATTTTCAAATTGTCAAAGAAAATCTGAGTAAATTTTCTATTTTAATTTTGGTTCCTCAAAGAGGAACCATTGTGTTAGGTCAAAATTTGATTTTCTATTTTTTGGCATATAAGCACGTTTTGGGACCCCAGGAAGCTAAAAAACCTGTTTTTAAAAAAAGTCTGTATGTGTGTGTGTGTGTGTGTGTGTGTGTGTACGTATGTATGTAATCGGTGATATTTCACAAATATTATGGAATTAAGACCTAATTTTTTTTTCAAAAATTTTTTCACCAAAAAAGCTCGAGGTACTTTTTTTTTTTTTTTATTTGGATGTAATACCTCATTTATTTCCACGAAAGTACTTATATTTGAAAATATGGTTTTTACATGATATTTCGAATCGGATACTTAATTTTCTGAAAATTTTTTTCCTAAAATTTTTTTCACAAAAAAATACAAAAAATACTAATTTTTTTTTTCTTTTTGGACGTAGTACCTAATTTATTTCCATGGAAGTACTAGTTTTAAGAACCTTGTTTATTGTTATTTTTTGGATCTGATACTTAATTTTTTCAAAATTTTTTTTGTCAAAATTAAAAAAATAGAAAAATAAAAAAAAATGCAATATTTATTTTTTTTTTTGGTGTAATACCTCATTTAATTCTATGAAAGTACTAATATCTGAAAATATTGTAACTAGTGATATTTCAAAACCATTATCGAATTAAGACCTAATTTTTTTTTCAAACATTTTTTTATCAAAAAATCCCTAACCCCTCCTTTTTTTTTTTAATTTGGATGTAATACCTCATTTATTTCCATGAAAGTACTTATATTTGAAAGTATAGTTTTCAAATGATATCTCGAATCGGATACTTAATTTTCTGAAAATTTTTTTTCTAAAATTTTTTTCACAAAAAAATACAAAAAATACTAATTTTTTTTTTCTTTTTGGACGTAGTACCTAATTTATTTTCATGGAAGTACTAGCTTTAAGAACCTTGTTTATTGTAATTTTTTGGATCTGATACTTCATTTTTTCAAAATTTTTTTTGTCAAAATTAAAAAAAAAGAAAAATAAAAAAAACTGCAATATTTTTTTTTTTTTTTGGTGTAATACCTCATTTAATTCTATGAAAGTACTAATATCTGAAAATATTGTAACTAGTGATATTTCAAAACCATTATCGAATTAAGACCTAATTTTTTTTCCAAACATTTTTTAATCAAAAAATCTCAAACCCCCCCCTTTTTTTTTATTTTTGATGTAATACCTCATTTATTTCCATGAAAGCACTGGTGGAAAAATCTATTGTGACCGTATTGTGCTAAATAATGCTAAAGTGTAGAAAAAAAGTATAAAAATATGATTATAGTTTTCAGCAATGTGCAGAAAAGTACAAAAACGTGCATAAAAAATGTGCAAATTTGTGACAATTTGCCGGCTCTATAAACAGTTTTGTACTTTTCTGCACGTTTTTGTACATTATATAACATTTTAGTATATTTTAGCATACTGTTGTACGTTTTTCTGGTACCAAAAAAATCCTTAAATTTTGAGTTAGATTTTATTAATAAAGGATCAAGAAAAGAAAATGATATTTACAAAAAATAAAGAAATAAGTATTTGAAGTAGAAAATATATTTTTTTAAGCTCTGCTCCGAATGTGGTTCTATTTATACAGCAGCATACCTAAACTCCTGAAATTAATGATAAAAAAGCACATCCATATATTTAATTTGTTTTCTCTTTAGAGAAAAAACTTCACAATTTGTAAAAAAAAGTAAAGTTAGTTGATGGTATTAAATCAAACTGGTTGGTAGCTTTATCTCCAAATTTTTACAATTTGTAAAATAATTCTTCTTGATGATAATTTTTTTAAAATGCATCTATCTATACCCAGAAATTCTGCAAAAATAACCTGAAAATCCAAAAATATTCCTTGAAAGTTTTCACTCATTATACTTTAATTTTTTTCAAATCTTGCAGTCTTTTAACAAAGCAAACCTCAAGTCGAGGGGCTTAAAAAATTTTTTTTATAAATGCTGCTGTACTATACTTCAAAAATTTCTGGGTAAAAAGATTTTGCGTTATTATTTTATCTTGAAAATTATTTAAAAAACGTAATTTCCTTTACTATTTTTAAAAAATTATTATCAGTAAATCAATAGATAAATTATGAAAAAAATTAGCAAAAACTTATTGGAGAAAAAACTTTTGAGCTAAAGCTACCGATCAGTTTGAGTTCATTCCATCAACTAACTTTTTTTTTATTTGTTTATTAACAAATTACTAAGCAACGCAAAAAATTTTAAATTAATTAAAAACAAAACGACAAATAAATTTTGAATGCGTTGCTTAGTGATTTGTTAATAAACAAATAAAAAAAAAATTAGTTGATGGTATGAACTCAAACTGATCGGTAGCTTTAGCTCAAAAGATTTTTCTCCAAGTTTTTGCTAATTTTTTTTTTTTTATTTATCAATTGATGATAATACTAATTGTTTAAAAATATTAAAAGCAAATTACGTTCAAAAGAATTTTTGAAAGAAATATAAATTACATTTTTTTTTTTTTTTTAATAATTCTTAAGTGTTTTAAATAATTTTCAAGATAAAATAATAACGCAAAATCTTTTTATCCAGAAATTTTTGAAGTATAGTACAGCAGCATTTATAAAAAAAATTTTTTAAGCCCCTCGACTTGAGGTTTGCTTTGTTAAAAGACTGCAAGATTTGAAAAAAATTAAAGTATAATGAGTGAAAACTTTCAAGGAATATTTTTGGATTTTCAGGTTATTTTTGCAGAATTTCTGGGTATAGATAGATGCATTTTAAAAAAATTATCATCAAGAAGAATTATTTTACAAATTGTAAAAATTTGGAGATAAAGCTACCAACCAGTTTGATTTAATACCATCAACTAACTTTACTTTTTTTTACAAATTGTGAAGTTTTTTCTCTAAAGAGAAAACAAATTAAATATATGGATGTGCTTTTTTATCATTAATTTCAGGAGTTTAGGTATGCTGCTGTATAAATAGAACCACATTCGGAGCAGAGCTTAAAAAAATATATTTTCTACTTCAAATACTTATTTCTTTATTTTTTGTAAATATCATTTTCTTTTCTTGATCCTTTATTAATAAAATCTAACTCAAAATTTAAGGATTTTTTTGGTACCAGAAAAACGTACAACAGTATGCTAAAATATACTAAAATGTTATATAATGTTCAAAAATGTGCAGAAAAGTACAAAACTGTTTATAGAGCCGGCAAATTGTCACAAATTTGCACATTTTTTATGCACGTTTTTGTACTTTTCTGCACATTGCTGAACACTATAATCATATTTTTATACTTTTTTTCTACACTTTAGCATTATTTAGCACAATACGGTCACAATAGATTTTTCCACCAGTGAGTACTTATACTTGAAAGTATGGTTTTTACTTGATATCTCCAATCTGATACTTAATTTTTTGAAAATTTTTTTCCTAAAATTTTTTTCACAAAAAAATACAAAAAATACCAATTTTTTTTTCTTTTTGGACGTAGTACCTAATTTATTTCCATGGAATTACTAGTTTTAAGAACCTCCTTTAAAGTAATTTTTTGGAATTGATACTTAATTTTTTCAAAATTTTTATTCTCTAAATTAAAAAAAAAGAAAAATAAAAAAAATTGCAATATTTTTTTGGTGTAATACCTCTTTTAATTCTATGAAAGTACTAATATATTAAAATATTGTAACCAGTGATATTCCAAAACAATTATCGACCTAACTTTTTTTTCCAAAAATTTGTTTATTAAAAAAATTTTAAAATACTTTTTTGTTTTTAATTTGGATGTAATACCTCATTCATTTCCATGAAATTACTTATATTTGAAATTATGATTTTTACTCGGTATCTTGAATCTAATAATTAATTTTTTGAAAATTTTTTTCTCCAAAATCTTCGTCACAAAAAATACATAAAACACCAAATTTATTTCTAATTTATTTTAACGAGAGTACAAGTTTTAGAAATTTAGTTTATAGTAATTTTTTGTATCCGATCACAATTTTTTTTTTATTTTGATATAAATTATAACACACAAGAAAGAATGATGGAAATCTTGCCTCTTTTTGACTTCCTCGGATTATTTTGTTCGTTGCTATGTTTATTTATGTATGCAGCTTAATGAAATTATAAACAATAATAAACAGCCTAAAAATATTAAATGGTTATGTTTGCATTTTAAAATTAAGATTTAAAAGTTATATTGGCATTTTTTAAAGAATCAAACAATTTAAAGAATTAAATAATTTATTATTTTGTGATTAATAGGAATAATATAAATAATGTTAAAATCTTGAAGCAATTAATGTGGTTATTTTTTTTATTACAAAATATTATTATTATTATTATTCTGGTAAAAACTCCTATCTTTTTATAATAATTGAGCGAATATTTGTAATTTTCGCATCGTTACCAACCATTTCTTTGACAAAACAAAAAAATCATGTTACCCAATATTTTAATTATTAAGGGATAATTATATATTCTAATAAAATAAAATTTTATTAAAAAAAATAAAATTAGCTTTTTTTATATTTGTCTCTTTTTAATTATCCAAAAATGATTTAAAATCCATTAACACCGGCGCGACCAATCCATGGACGCTAGAATTTTCACTTTAATAACAAAATGATCTTAATAATCTACTTTACCAGCTACTAAAAACGAAAAATGTATGTATAATTGCATGGTTGTAATCAATAATATTTGTTGTAAATTAAGATTACAGCCCATTGTTTGAGGAACCTCAGTGCCAGCTAGTTGGCAGGGTATTTTTACACTCTAAACAGAGCTGAAAAACTATTTTCAACCATAGGAAATAGTTGAAACTTCTTACTGAGAGACGTTTTTGGAAAAACATCTAGAAACCTGAATAAAACTAAAAATTCTAAAGAAAAATTTTTTTTTTTAATCTGGATCTGTAGGCCATTTATTAAAGAAATAACTTTTTCCTATTATATCTTATACACCGCTTGTTGTCCCAATTTTTGAATATCAGCACCGATTTTGTCATTTTACGGTGATATTTTTTTTAGCCATTAGTATATATGTTACCGCTAAAGTACTGAAAATGTTATTATTATATATAATACCTAGGTAATATATATATTAACGAAAAACTCCAAAACTGATACGTTAATTTATTAAATAAAACTCAATTTAATATATTACCTAGGTTTTATATATAATATCGAGACAGCGTTAGGTAATATATTAAACTCGAGTTTATTACCCGCTAATTTATTGAATAGATGAATTTTTCAAGTATTTATTATTGTTTGTTTTTATAAAAGTAATACATATTTGAAAATTTTGAGTTATAATATTACAAAAATAATGAGTGCTATGGACGTTGATAAAAAAATAATTTTCAAAGAAAGATTTTACGAAAAGCTTGATAATTTAATTGATAAAAATTAAAAAAATACGTATTATTTTTCAAAAAGTAAAACTGAAGAAATAATCAATAAAGTTAAAGAATGTAAAAATAGCGATTATAAGAAACAGCCTTCTGATTATTATTTGTTACAACATTATGATGTTTTAAGTTCAAATGGAGTAGAAAAATTAATACTTCCTCTTTCTGACAAGAATCCTGACATAAAATATTATTGTTCAGTAGAACATCTTTTTGAAAAAATATCAAACAAAAAGAAATTAATTTATTTTTAAATTTATGCGAAGTTTGTCAGAAAAAAAAGGGTGCGTGAAAAAAGGATTGGTTAACCTAGGTAATATATATAATAACGAGTGCTGGTAGGTAAAATATTAAACTAAAACTGAATTTAATATATTAACGGGTGCCACTTAGCTAATATATTAAATAGAACGATATTATATATAAAACCTAGGTAATATATTAAATTCAGTTTTAGTTTAATATTTTACCTACCAGCACTCGTTATTATAAATATTACCTAGGTTTTATATATAATAACAGAATTCAGTACTTTAGCGGTAACATAAAAAAACGTACCGGAGTCACTAGGGGCTCAGGGCATAAAATTGTTATTGCTATTGTAGTAATAAAGTTATCTTTTAGTTACATTGCTCTTACTGTATAAATTTTTGTTTTTTTTTTCATGTTTAAATTTTTAATGGGTTAAAATAAAAATAAAAAAAATATATTGACTTACCGTAAATCCGCTTGAACTGATTAAAAGAAAACCATTTAAACCCAAAAAACCATACACTGATTTGGAAAATGAATCAAAACGATCTACATGTCTGCAAAAAAAAATGTTAAATTAATGATCATGTACCTAAGTAATAGTTAGTTAATTATTTAAAGTGAATATCAAGAATTTTGTACCAACTGGGCTTATTCGTTCAATATTATCACAGAGACTAACCCAAATCTGCCGAAATGAACCTTTGTTATCAATTATTAATTTGAATTTTAAATGAATAAAAAAATATATTAAAATTAGATAATTAAAATTTGGTAGCCGTGCTTTATTTTTTAGATAAATTCTTGAATTATTACCCCGAAATTCAAAATATACGAGACAATTCAGTACTAGCACTTGAAGGATTAAATTTTTTTTATTTTATTACCAATCGACTTTGCATGTTTGTTTGGAAAGATATAAAATAAACGACTATTTTTCAAAGTTTTGTAAAATTCTTGATTTCACTATCGGAATCCTGTTATAATTTAATTTTTACCCAAGAATCCTTTGATGTTGCTTAATGCATTTAATAAGTTTTCTATGTTTTCTTTCTTCTGTCTGTGTAATCATCAGAGCATCTATTATTGAATATCTGAGTTATTTTCAAAAAATATGTTAATTTATTTTTATATATTTTTGAATGATAATTTTAAAGAAAATCTTAGTACCTTAATATTTTTATAAGTCCAATATAATGTTGGGTTATATTTGCCAAAATAAAGTCTATTGTCGAAATAATAATCGAAAAATTTAAGATTTGAGAATTGCATAAAAAATATATTAAATAAAAATATTTTTGCTCGTCGATCATATAATCGATTTTTAAAACTTGTGGTTTTATTCTTGTTTCATTCAATGGTATAATTATATCCAATACTGGCGCAGAAAATGGAATTACAAGAGCTGTTAAAAATGATGAAGTAACTAAAACTGAAAAAAATTTTTTAAATAATGAAAAATCTGATCCATAAAATAATATTATTACTTTAATTAATAATTTTAATAAGTAAATAAATAATTTTAGTAAATAAACTCACACGTAAATATATGGATTAGCAATTTCCCTAATTTAGCTTTCTCTAACATAACGTTCAATTGAAAAGCGTATTTTGGCTTTTGAAGTTTAACCCAATCCTTTTTGATTTCATTTAAAATTTCTTTTGTCTACAATTATAAATTTAGGATTACTCATAGGTTATTAGTTTAAAGATGAAAAAATTTTAAATTTATAAATTTTTTGTTAAGTGTATAATTTATTGTTTAATAATATTTTAATTTTTATAAAAAAATAAAAGCAAAAGAAATAAAATTTATTAAAAAATTTATCAACTGCAAATCAATATTTACGAATCTAATAATTAAATTTCATTATTCAAACTTTGGAGTCATGCAGCATTCAGAGTATCATAATTATTTAGCAGCCAATAAGATCACGAATAAGGATTTCATCATGGCGGTATCTTATTTTTAATACAAGGAAATAAAGGGATTAAGTATTCTGAGTCTTAAAATTATGTTAATGAAATGAACACTTTGTTTCAAATATTATTGGAAATTATTTTTCTACATTACCTTTTTCATTCTTGTCCAGCAAAAGAATATTACTAAAAGAATCTGTGTATTAGCTAACAAAGTTACTAAACATTCACTAGCAATTTCAATGTTTTGTTTATTTCTGTATAACGTCAAAACCTATAATTTAAATTTAAAATATTAATTTATGTGAAACAGCTGTAAAACAATAAAAGAAACTTTTTTTCTACTATTATTTAATCGTATAACATATGACAGCCACAGAAGAATCAAATTAATAAAACTATACCCTCGATTTTTTTATTATGCTAGTAAAGGACAAGTCAAGGGCAGTTATTTTTATTGTACACGAGAAAAAAAGTTTATTTTACCAAATACGAATGTTTCTGGGTACAGGACTAATTGTCACATAAATTCTAAACATGCTTCTGGCAATATGATATGATAATGTTATTTTTTATAAAATGCTTTAGAAATGTAATTTTAGTTTTCTATGGGCTGCAGTGACTTGGTTCTGGGATTTCGACCCCCTGAAATTTACAGACCGCAGGAGTTCGTAGTCAAATTTCCAACAACAAAAAGCTAAAAGTAATAGTTTACTTACCCCTAAAATAATGTATTCGCACCTACTTTTAGAATAAACCAGGCTTTAGAGGAAGCCATCGTGGGAATCCGGAGGCAAACTCCTCGCAATAACAAAGTCATAATTTTCCGACAATGGCGTGGCGTACTCACATTTACTCCTAGAGTAAACTAGGTCTTGGGTCAGGAAATCGTAGCCCCGTAAGGTATCGAAGGTGAAACTATCGCAATAAAAGAGTAAACGATTTTTTTTTTTTAATTTTTAGCCTTGATAATGAAGACTGGAGGTCTTCGAAACGTGGGCAATTTATTGAAAAAATAAAGCATTTAATTGTTAGCTCAAAAATCAAATATTTTAATTTAAAAATTATAGGTATTTTTAATGGATATAAAATACTCAAAATCGGTTTATATTTCTGTAATTATTCACTGTAAAAAGTAACTTTCTTAGATTCACAACAAAAATAGAATTTTTTCGAAAAATTAGTTCATTTTCAAAAAATTTTGTAAGTATTCGAAAAAAATCGTAAATTTACTAAATTTAGTATATTATCGACAAATTAGAGAATTCTCGATTTTTTTTTGTGATTTTACGAAAAAAGTTGTAAAGTCACAACTATTTTTTGTAAATTTTCGAAAAAAAATTGTAAATTATCAATCGAGAATGCTCGAATTTTTTTGTTAATATACTAAATTTACTAAATATACGATTTTTTTCGAATATTTACAAATTTTTTTGAAAATGAACTAATTTTTCGAAAATATTCTAACTTTTTTGTTAATATAAGAAAATTACTTTTTAACGATTATTATTCTTTTTTTTTTTATAAAAAATACATAAATTCATATAGTTTTTAATTTATTTTGTGAAGTTCATAACTAAAATCAGCAAATTATATGGAAATTACAAGCAAAATAATGGTTTTGGTTTTTAATAGTTTTAAGCTGTTTGTACCTTATAATTATCAAAAAACGTAATAAATTAATGTAAAAGGTTCGTTATGGTGATTTTTATGCAATAGTGAATAACTATTGGTGAAAAAAGTTTAAAAAGCCTTGTTTGGACTTTAAAAAAGGAATTTTTTATTTTTAGTTTTTGTAAGCTATTTTTTAAAGAAAATGAAAACGAGCCTATTATGAAAATCAATATGATTTATACTCTCAAAAAAAACATTCAACACTCTGAAATCTTTCACCTAAGAAATAAATAAAAAGAATAGAAAAAATTAATACTTTTACATACCACGGGAAAGTAACTTAACAAACAATATAAAATCCAAAACCTTGGAATAAATTTTGAAAAAATTGTATCACTTTTTAATGGCCAAACTCCTAAATAAATAAGTAAATATTTTAATTCAAAATAAAAGTATTCAAAATAATTTTTATCCATAGCTAATTAATAATATCTCTTAATTTTTTTTTTTTTATCATAATTTAATTTTGAATTAATAATTTCTTTAATTAAAAATTTAAAAATTTAGCTTCATAAACGGCAGGTTTAACTAATACGAATATTTGAAGTAAACTAAGCAATTTTTTTAAAAAACTACGCGTGCACCAAATAAAAAATTGCTTATTTATGGATTTTCTTTGCAATTTTTATATTTATAGAAAATTTTTCCGCAAATTAAAAATATAAGCGCATATAAATTTTTCAAATATTACGTGGCTAAATTTTAGAAATAGAAAATTTGACCTTTTAGATATCACGTGGTAATACGTAATTTTTGAAATTAATTAACCTATTAGTGCCCAAGCGGAAGTAAACGGACACTCAATGAAAATACTAAGAAAATCAATCGATAGAAGGCTAAAAATCGTTCTCTATAGAGTAAAATGTGATGTTTTTTTCAAATCTGCCGTTAGTTTTGCCCTACCACCCCTCCATATACCCGAAAAATAAGGGTGAAAAGGGGTAAAACGAGAATTTCTAGAAAACGACGGACAAAAGGCTTTTAATGCCACAAAATAATTATAAAAAGTTTATGAAATAGCTTTTTCAGATCCAAAATTTATATTTTGCATATAAAACTTTGACTAAATATCTTATTTCCACCCTTATCTGGTCAATAGGGGTGGTTTTTTCAAAAACTTAAAATTTTTTTTTTTTTTTAATGGACTTCCTTTAGTAAAATTTTCTGCTGAATCCAAATCCAATTTTCGTTTTGACATACAACCCCTCCTTCTACTTAAAAATAGGGGTGAAATGGGTAAAATGGACCGAAAATTTTTAAAAACTACCAAATTGTTTATAAATTTTATTTTTTCTACTGAATTGGTACCGAATGTCACTTCTAAGATTAAATTCTTCATGCATTCAATATAGGGGTGATGGGGGTAAAATGGACCATTTTTAAGTCGCCAAAAGGTAAATAGGTGTAGAGCTTACAAACATTTTTAAAAACACATTTATTTTTGTTGTTGATGGAGTTTCTTTAGTAAAACTTGCTGCTGAATCCAATGCCAATTTTCATTTTCAGATACAACTACTCTGAACATTCAAAAATTAAGGTCTCATTTTTTTGGTATAAGTGTCACCATTCAGTTACCGTACACCGCAATTATTTGTAATTCTCTTATAGCAATAGTCAATAAACCAAATGCCTATTCTTCCCCAAAATGATCAATTTTGAAATTGCTGCCAAAATTCTAATTTTTAAAAGAGACTATAGGCCAAATTCTATAGGCCACAAAAATTTTTTATAAGCCCTAAATTTCCACAAAATTTTTACTCGTCTTTTTATAATCATTTGCTTAGCAGATATTATAATTTAAAGTCAGAGTCCCATTTTTAGCAGATTTTTAGGGTTTTTTAAAAAAAGGCAATTTTAATCTTTATCTTTAAAAAAGGATATTTTAGAAACTATTTAATGAAAAAGGACAAAAATTGGTATCCTTATGTAAAAATTTCCGCTAAATCAGAATTTTCAGTCAGATTTTCATTTGGTCAAGTGACTTGGTGGGAAATTTAAAATTTGTGAAAAATGATTTTTTAAAAATCGCTATTTTGCAATTTTACTGCTTTTAAAATAAATTTACCCAAAAAAATGATTTCATATGCTCAAAGTATATGCTTTTTTTTAAGCCGATATAAGTTATTTTTTAATATTTTTAGATATTTTTATAAAAATTTAAACTTTAATATTTGTCAAAGCATGTAGTAAGAAAAATTAATCATATGTGGAATGAGGTTTTCGCAAATAATTAGATTACAATACAAATTTTAAAGCTTTTTTAGAAGCCCTTTTTTTAAAAGCTTTTTTCTAAAGCCCTTTCTTCACTATTCAAAGCAAAAAATCTAATTAAAATTTTTGATTCGAATACTGAAGAAAGGGCTTTAGAATTATTAATGAAAATGTAAAAAAGCTTTGATATAAATTCAATGTTAAATTTCTTTAAAATTAACATTTAATCTGATAAAAAGCACCTTTTTTTGAAAAATAATTTAATCAATATATGTATTTCCTTATACATGAAATTTCCGAAATTGAAACCATCAGTAAGGTATATATTTGTCCCTGAAATCAAACACACATATATATATGAACTTAAAATATAATGTATAAAAATGCGCAAGCTCGGAAAATATATATATTTTAACGTCGACGTAGAAAACGTTATATATAGTTGTAAAAATCAGCTGTGTGTCGTCGTTTTTAGTTTGTAAAAATATATATAAGAATGAAAATAATCAGGGCGTACATAAGCGGTACTTATATGAAGTTTCTGACTATTTAGCTTTTTTTATACATTAAAATATATATAAAATTTCTATAATTTTTTGTAATATTTGACTTAGCTTTTTTAATTAAATTGCGCGTTTTATATTGTAAGTTTGTGTTTATAAATGTCTTAATGTGAAAAATTAGTGTAATAGAGGGTGTATACTTAAATGCAACTCGTGCTTTTTTTTAAATATATGTATATATAAGTGTAAAATTTGATTAGTATTTGTGTATATACATGTTGTTTTGATTATTTTAATGTAATAATAATTATAAGATTTAAAAAAAAAAACAGAATTAGTAATAGTTATGTCAGTGATTGAAACAATAACTAGTTTATTTATAAAAAAAAAATTCTTCTTCTCTTATTTTTAAATCGAAGGTGAGATACATATATATATATATATATTTTGATTTATTTATTTATATGTTTAGTGTGTATATGATTATGAAACAGGAAAAAATAGTTATTTGAGAATTTATATTTCATTCAGTTTTGTTTTTTAAAAGAATTTATTTTTGTATACAATTAGTATATATATATATAGGGTGTTGCTAATATAATAGTTAGCTAAAATTTCATCATGCTATAAATTTTTATATGATTAACTAAATTTAGTTATAGAAAGTCAAATAGGTTTCTGAAAAATAATTATAAAAGCCCAATTTGAGTCTTCAAAATTATTATCACTTGTTTTCTGACTTTTCCAAAAAAATTTCAAATTCTAAAGCTTGCGAACTTATCTTTTAAATTGATGGGATTCTTGGTTACTGTATGAAATTAGTTGGACCTTTATGGGGCAGAGCATATTTACAAGAGCCCAACTGAAGGCAATACTTGGAAAGTAATTAAATTTGCTAAAATTTGGGAATCTTACTTTTTTTTGGTAAATGGTTAATTATACCCGGTAATCCAAGTAATTTTTTAAAATAATCATCACGCCAGGCACGTATTCAGGGAGAGGGCCAAGGGGCCATGCCCCCCCCTGAAATGAAAATTTTTGTAAAATTAGTTTATTAACAAAATTTTAAACAATTTAAAATAAGAAACGATTAAATTTTTCTTTCCTTTTCTTAAAAAACAAATTTAAACCATAAATATTATTAGGTTCTGCCCCCCCCCCCAAATTTTTGACCCCCTCCGAAATGCTATGCTAAGCCACTATAGAATAAAATTCCTATTTATATTTAAAATTATTTCTGTGAAACACTATAAATCGAAAATAATTTAAATTTGATTAATTAATCAATAAAATGTTATTACATTATTACATTGTCGTACATTTTTACTACTTTATTTTACAAAATAAGTACTTAAACTTATAACCTACTATAATTTTAAATTGATTTAAATAAAATAAAATTTACTAAAATATTTATATTTGTCAAAATTTATATTTGTCAAAAAATTTATTTTTTTTTATAAATAAAAATTAAAATAATCTGTCCAATTAATAAAAAATTAATTATGTATTGAATTTTTTGTCTAACCCAATTAAAGTTTATTGAATCGTACAGAATTAAAATGTCTATATCAATTATTTTGACCTCTTAATTTTTAAAAACACTTTATTTTTGGTAAACATGATAATTATTGATTGAAATATAAAAATAAATTTTTAATTTAATTAATTTTGAATTTGATAAATAAAATAAATTTTTTTTTTTTCAATTTCAGTAAGTAATTAATCAATAAATTTTATAGGAATCGTGTATAAATTATGTAATTTAAGAGTTAAAGAAAAATGAGTACCCAAAATACAGATGGTCACATAGCAGGAATTTTACCAATAACTCAACAAAGTCAATCACAAGTTAGTAATTAATTAAAATAATTTATGCATTTTTTTATAATTAAATAATTACTTAATCAAAAATTTAATTCATTCAAGGATGAAGAAACATCAGATTGTCCATTATTAACACCAAGTCCACCACCAGATGAGATAAAAGACAGAAAAGTATCATTAAAATTTCAAAATTTTGATAACGTACCCTTAGATATTAATGATCCAATTAAAAAATTAAAAAATTTTGATAACGAATTTAGAAATATTATTAGAAACAGTTCGAGTAAGGAATTAAGTGATGGTGAGTTATGTATATTGATTTTGAATAAATAAAAATAAAATATATTTTTTGAAGGTCAAGTTCATTAATTTTTTCAATTACATTGTTTTATCAATAAAAATTTACTTAAGTTACAACATTATCAAATTACATATTTGAAATTTAATATTCAACTATTTTTTTTAAGAACCAACTTCTAGAGATCCAATGGTGGAGACGAGTAGTAGTAGTGGAAGTGATACTAATGAACCAGTTTGTACACAACTTTTAACACAATTAAATACTGCTTACACGCATTTAGCTCCTGATGCACAAGCATTAGTAAGTTTATAATTTATTTACATTTGAATAAATTTAAAAAAAGTTAGTTTAAAAGTTAATACAAGAAATCGAACTGCGCTTTAACTCTTGGGTCTGAATAAATTTTTCAAAGTATAGATACTAAAAATAAGCCATTAAAATTTTTTTTACTGATTTCTTAGTATCAAAATTTTCATCCATGGTAAGTTTTCCTAGCTTTCTATATGATCAAAAAGTTATGCATACAAAATTACCAAAATGTATATGAGAGATTCCAACCCAACTGGGTCCAAATTGGACTGAAGAGTCGCAAAAATCAGTCCAAACTATTTTTTTCTACAGCCAGTTTTAGTTTTCTAAGTTAAATCCTTGGTTATTGGCAGCCATTTCAGTGTTTTTGAAAGTGTAAATTGAAATAAAATCTTATTTTTGCTGCCAAATGCTTATTATGCGCTGAAAAATATTTTCTTTTATGAATAACCTAATTTTTCGGACATTCGCAGTGAAAATCAAATTTTGAACTCCAGATTCGAGAATTCAGTTTTTAAGCTGTTTTGCTCGATTTTATTGAATAATTGATAGTTTCACTTTAGTGGCCTAAAATAGGCAATAAAAAAAAAATTTACTGAATAATTAAAATTTCTAAAAATAACATGTTTTAATAATAAAAAATTACTTATTTCAGTTTTACAATCAAGAAACTGGTGGAGCTCCATTGGTAGGCATTCAATTAGTAGTACCAAAGCCCCAAGACAATTATGATTTTATGAATTGGAATTGGCCTGTAATTCGCAAAGTATGTTTTTGGTCATTAATGTCATTTTTGATAGCATGCACTGCACTTGTTATTGGTGTTATTGCAACTTTACCCAAAAAGTAATTATATTTTTCTCTATTCATTCAAAATCTGTAAAATAATTTATTTTAAAATTTCAAAATTTTCAGATGTGAACCAACTGTAGAATGGTGGCAAGGTAGTTTATTTTATGAAATATTTCCTGGCTCATTTAAAGATTCACAAAATAACGATGCTATTGGTGACTTAAATGGAATAACACAAAAATTAGATTATTTAAACGAATTAGGTGTTAAAGTGATAAGATTAAATTCGATATTTTCAACAAACAATTATCCAAATAATTATCAAGACATTAAAAGTTTAATAGATATCGATAAAAAATTGGGTACTATTGATGATTTTGATAATTTAGTATCAAATATTCATATGAAAAATATGAAAATTATATTAGATCTTCCATTATATCCATTTATTAAAAATTTAGATGGTGCTATTGTTTATAATAATAATAATAATAATATAAGTGATTATTATGATGATAACGATGATAATGTGATATTACCAGAAATACCTCCATTAGAAACAGTAAATAAATTAACTGATAATTTAAATATTGATTCAAAAATTGAATCAGATGATTTAAAAATTAAAATTAATCAAATTGATAATAATTTAATAACAGAATCAATAAAATATTGGTTATTAAAAAATGTTGATGGTTTTTATTTAAAAAATTTAAATAATTTTGTTAATGAACCTAATTTTCCAAATGCATTAAAATATTGGAAAAAATTATTAGGTAGTAAAAAAATTTTAATTTGTAATTATAATACACTGATCGATGCACCAATTGGAGCACCAAAAAATGTTATTTTAAATAGAATTGATCTTGTTGATATTAATTTGGATGTTACTAAAGATACAAAAAATATTGGCCAGCAAATAAATGATGTATTTAAAGGTAAATTATTTGAAAAACCTAATTATCCATGGGTGCATTGGTCTTTTGGGAATTTACTTACTTCAAGGTTATCATCAAGGTTAAAAATTTTTAATGCTAGTATTGCTATTGAAGTTATGGAAATGATTTTACCTGGTACTCCGAGCATCTTTTATGGTGATGAGGTAAATTTATAGTTTTGCTTGAATTGTATTTTTATTTAAAAAATTTTCTAAATTTTAACATGGAACATGTTCATTGGATGGGGTATTTAAAAAAGCTTGGCTTGGCAGGGGGGGGTGAAAAAGTGACATTTTTAGGGGGGGGGGGGTGAAATGGACTTAGAATATTTTCGATTTAGGGACTTAGAATAATTTGAAGTGGGAGTCAGGACCTGATAAGGCCCTGATCAGGCCCTGATAACAACAACAACTTAGAATACTTTAAGTTTATGGACTTTTGATAATTTATATTTCAGGATTTATTGTAACTTCGGTTTTTGAATTTATTACTGTTATGAGTGAACATGTTCCATGCTCATTGGTTGTTTAATTACACAAACCGGTTATAAATTTTTTGTCTGCATTTTAGATTGGATTACGAAATAGCGAGAGTACGAATCACAATGAATCAAATAATTTAGTACCAATTATTTGGGATAAAAGTGTGGAAAATTCCACGAAATATTCATCGATTCCTTGGATTCTAAATTCTTCAAATTCATTACCGACGAATTCATTAGAAATTATTGCTGATATGAGCAAACTACGTTCAGAGACTGCTGCAATTTATGTTAATTCCGTAATCAAAAACAACGAAGGAAGAGTAAATTGTAATATTAGGTAAATAAATTAATTAAATATTTAAAAAATTTTAATTTATTTCAGAAGCACCAAAACCTTGTGAACATGAAATGTTAACAAAATTCTATTTTTCCCTGATTTTCGGAGATATTTTTAATTACCTTTCGAGCATGCAAATAAGAAATTAGAATATTTGTGATTGATACAAAATCAAAAAGCTTAAATGAAATACAAATTCTCAGTCCGAAAACGTAAAGAATGAGCGATATTGCTCGTCAAAATTTACATAATATTTTTTTTGGGAATTATATTTTCTTACATTTTTTAAAACACCCAAAATATTTGTTAGCCAAATTCCTGTGCGGTATCACATTTTTCACCTATGTACCAAAAATTTTTAAAACCCCTCCCCACTTAGGTCGGATCAGGTTTTTTTACCAACCCATTAGGAATTCAGTTCTGAGGGGTGCATTTAAGCATATCCTAAATTTTCATCCGTTTAATTTTCACCTAGGTGATTTTTTGGTTACCAGCCTCGGCAAATGTAGATCACTGAGGCTGTTAACATAAGACTCAGGGGGCATCCTTACATAAGCAGTATTGTCCATTTGCGTTTTTGTTTGGTAACTCAGAAATTCACCCTACACCATGAAGGCTCTTCTACTATAATGATCATTTTAAATGTTTGTACCTAAATTTTTTTTTTACAATTGTTTGAACGAAAAATTTACCGAATTTTTATATCTATGTGGAAATTAAAATGACCCTCGATTGACTAGTCAATTATTTGCCGCGCCTTTCTGAATCACCAATTACAAAAATACATAATCCAATTTATTAAAAATATCAGCTTTATTAATAAAATTTTTTTTTGTGTAAGTAAATATTAATTTACAAAAATAATAATTTTTTTTTTCTAATTTCAGATATACCTCAGATGAAATAATTGTTATAGAACGTTGGTATCCACGTAGAAATACAATAGCGTTTTTAGCAAATCTTGGTAACAAAATACAAACAAAAGATTTATCGTCAATTTATTACGCTGGACATGTTATTGTTGGGCCTAAGCACAAGTTAAATGAAGATATATATTTTAAAGAACTGATTATTTATCCTGGTGAGGCATTTGTTATTAAACTTGATAAATAAATAATTTTTTATCATTAAATTTATAAGTAAATTATATATTTTTTAAAATAACAATTTTTTTAATAAACTGCCTGTAAATATATTATTTTTTATACGGCATTAAGATTTAAATATTTAAAATTAGGTTGATGAAAATTTTTTATAAAATACAGGAAAAATTCAGGTATTAAATAAATTTAGTCCAAATAATAAGAAATTATTTCAATATTCAATGTTGCATATCTGATTTAGTATTTACATGCCGAACAGAAATAGGTACTTAAAAAGTTCAGGTTCATACTTGCAGATATCTGCACCAGATTCTATCTGAAAATTTATAATTAATAGTACATTATGATCCAGTGTCCAGAAAAGTTAAAATTTGCCCAAATCACGAATTTGGACATTCTTTTTTCATGGACTTTTCAGTGTCGAGAAAATTAATTTCTGTTCGGAATCTAATAAATACAGCCCAACGCGTAGACTTCATTTTATGTGAATATCATATTGAATGGACACTTAATAAATTTTATTTTTCGAAATATTTTGAGATTTTCAAGTTTTATAAATATTATATTTATATGAGATTCTATATGATTTAATTCGCTGAAGCCTTCTCTCCACATAGACTTATTTTTTTCATTCTATATGCTTTGACTATAGCGAAAAGATAAAATTTTTCAGTTTTTGCTACAGTCAAAGCATATAGAATTAAGAAGAATAAGCCTATCTGGAAAGGAGACTTCATGTATATTTTTGAAATTAATTTTTAAATTACTTGAAGACTAATAAAACGAGATTTTTATAAGTATTTTTTTGTAATAAAATAATAAATTATAATTAAAAAAATTAATTTTTTAATAAATAATTATAAGTTTTTTTTGTATAATTAAAAAAAAATTTGTACTTATGTTTAATACTACTGTATTTTATATTATTTTATAAATATTTCATTTCTAAAGAACATAATTACTAAAGAATTTATTTTAGAAATTTGATTCTTTTTGTTACACCTTGCAGAAAGTATGCCAAAAGTAATAAAAAGTGTACGTTGTAATTTAAATAGGTACAAAAATTTTGAATCTAGTTTAGCCAAATTCAAAAAAATTTACAGGCTATTTTTGATTTTATACAACCCCATCTGGCTAAATTATGTTTAATGAGATTCTGGGCACCAAATATTCAGTTTTTTTGTTAAAATTTTTTTATTTATTTTTTTTTTTTCTATGTACTACATTTTTTTAAAGTTATTTAATATAATTAAAAAAAATAACAAGTGTCTAAAACTCTATCCTTGACCCTATATAGAAAATTTAAAAATCAAAAAAATTAATAATTATTATTGTGAATTTAGATTTAAAAAAAAATAACTCACAATCAAAAATTCTAAATTAAAGTGGTCACCTTTTAAGTTTTTTTCTATTTTTTAAGTCTTAATTTTTAAGCTATAATTTACATAATTTTGTTTGCAGAAATATAAAAAAAGGACTTATAATCATGTTAGTAATTTAATTTAAAAATCAAAATAAAATTATAGTAATTCAAGCATGTACTTTTACGATAATATTCTTGAATTAAAAAGTAAACTTCAAATTTTACTATTTAAATAACGTTGTAAATAAATTTTTAATAAATGTCTATAGAGTTTGTTTGTATTAAGTTATTTAAAAAAAAAATATGTATGTGTATGTTAAGTTTGTAAAATTTTATATGTATTACATGTATTAATAAAAAATGGTATATATTTCTTATAAAATTTTATTTTATTTGATAACACCAAAAATTACTATTTCCCAAAAATTCAAATAATTCAAAATTTTAATATTTCATAAATTGAAAATTAGGTGGCGATTGTATCTAAAAATTTCTCTCAAAAACTTTCTCGCAACTGATAAAAACGCACTCTAGTTCATATATAAGGAACGATCGAAAATTTGTATACCAACCCTGGAGTTCTTTCAAGTCTCACCGCGGAGCCACATACTGGGTTCTTCGTAACTCTACTAGCTCTGAGGAAAGTCCCTGGATCTCCGGCAGAGAGTGCCACAACGTAATCGTTGTTAGCCACCACCGTCTACTCAAAATTAAGAGAGGATGCTGAAAAGCTGATCTTACGAGTTGGGTGGATGGTATTGATCAAAGTAAAGTAATGTGAGTTCGAAGTTAATCTTCATTGATCTTGGTCGATTTAGATTAACACTAAACTCGACAGGGCTTACTCTGAGAGAACTTCAACCTTTTTTAAAAATTTTTTTATTTATTTGTAGAATTTATGAAATAAATAAATTGATTTTGTAAACTATAATAAGCAATACAATATTTACCACCGTACGCGAAATTTATTAATTATTAACAAAAATGCATTTTTTTGCATGAAATTTTTTTTTAAAGTTAATATTTTATAAACTTTTATAACTATTGGAACAGTTGGAATATAAGGAAAAATCATCAGGAAAATTATAAGAATATTTTTTTTAAACAATAATTATTTTTAGTATATTTTACGAGATTTGTAAAAAAATTTTATATATTTAAGAATAAATTTCATTTCTATTATGACTTTTTCTCTAAGAAATACTGATTTAGGCTAATATACTCAAAAAAATAACTAAAATCTTTCGAAAAAACTATTCATTATTTCATATTTAGAATCGGAAATGGTTTTTGGGAAGGTATTTCCTGTATATAAAGGTGTACCAATCTTTTTTGTTTGTCCTTGAACAACTCTTCTCAAATCTAAATTCGAATCTTCAAAAACAAGTATTCAGATGTGTCAAGCGGGTTTCAGGTTTTGTGGGTTACTTTAATATTTTATTAAAAAGTTGCAAATAATTATTACTTGTGTGAGTATTTTTAAATATTATGAGTGAGTCACTTACTATATTTTTTTAAAGGTTGGTATTATTGGAACACATAATATTGTTGTACTTGTTGCAACATATCATATTGTACAGCCGGCACTAGACTTGCTGGCACTAATTGCGAGACGAGAGGTAAAGAAAAAAGTTTGATAAGAGTTTATGCTGAATAAATTAGTGATAATTGCAATTAGTATTGTAATAAGAAATATCTTTATAATCAAAAATTGTTTGTAAAAAGAATACACAAAAAAAACTGCTGTTTTAAAAATTAAGAAATTAAATTAGTACCTATACTTTGGTATAATAAAAGTGCATCGTCAAACGTAGTATATAAGTATAAGGTGTCGTATTACTTTTTATGCTTTTTATCCATTTAGAGTATTTTAATTTGTAAAAAAAATAATACACAACCATCATGGGAGTACCAAAGCTTTACAGATATTTATCTGATAGGTATCCTTGTGTTTGTAAAACAATAAAAGTTCATGATGTAAGTTTTAATAAAATAATTTTAATACAAGAAACATATTAGTAATAATCAATTCTATTTTTAGATTCCAGAATATGACAATTTATACATTGATATGAATTCAATAATTCACAAATGTGCACATCCAAGCGATGCTGATGTTTATTTTCGAGTTGGAAAAAAAGAATTTACAGATGAAGAAATATTTCAAAATATTTGTCGATACATTGAATTAATTTTTTATATGGTCAAACCTGTTAAACTTTTTTATTTAGCTTTTGATGGGGTATCACCCAGAGCAAAAGTTAATCAACAAAGAGCAACTCGTTTTAGAGTTGCAGATCAAAAAAATAATAAAACTTGTAATTGTATTGGAAAATGTAATGATTCACAACATAAAGAATTAATATTTGATGGAAATTGTGTTACACCAGGTACAATTTTTATGGATGATTTAATAAAATACATGAAAGATTTTATTAATTATAAAATTTCAACTAATGCAACATGGCAAAAAATCAAAGTTTTATTAAATGGACCTGAGGTATGTGACATGAATTAAATATTTTAAACATTTGTATTGCATTATTATATTTTAAAAACTGTTTTAAATATTTTTATTATGTTATAGGTACCTGGTGAAGGAGAATATAAAATAATGGAATATATTCGAAGCCAAAATGGAAAATCAAACATCACAAGACATTGCTTGTATACGGTAGATGCAGATTTGATTGTACGAGCATTATCAGTTCATGAATTATATTTCTCATTATTAAAAGCAAATATAAATTTTGTTAAAACATCAGAAATGATAACTCCAGAAGAAACTGAATTTCAATTATTTAATGTATCTCTGATGAGAGAATACATAAATTATGAATTTGTCTCTGTTCAATCAAAATTGAAATTCAAATATGATATTGAGAAAATAATCGATGATTGGATTTTACTTACATTTTTAGTAGGGAATGATTTCATTCCTCAGTTACCTACTTTTAATATTCTTAATGGAGCACTTCAGATATTGTATCATACATACATTTCAATTTTGCCCAGTTTAAATGGTATTTTGAGATAGTTTATTTAAATCAAAGTTTATAAAAATATAAAATATTAAGTAATATTTATTTTTTAGGATATATTAATGAATCTGGTAAATTAAATTTAGAAAGATTTGAAAAGTATATGGAAGAGTTGTGTACAGTTTTTATCGATGAAGATAGAAATTCTCAATTATCAGATTATTTTAGATCAATGCAAATAACAAACAAACCTATTATAGATCAGCTGGAAAATATAGGAAATGCTCCTTTTAACAATTATTATGAAGAAAAATTAAAATTCAATGAAAACAAAGAGTAAGTACTCACCTATTAAACACAACCTTATTATTTTCTTTAATCAGATTAAATTAACTTGATTATTTAATTTTTAATCATTTTAGATATAAAGTTAAACTTTTAGTAGAAGAATATGTTAAATCCATTCAGTGGACTCTTAATTATTATTTCAGCACATGTCCTAGTTGGTCATATTTCTTTCCTTATCATTATGCTCCATTAGTTTCAGATATTAAAGACCTAAACAGATTATCTATAGAATTTCAAATTGGGAAACCTTTTCTTCCATTACAACATCTTGTAGCAGTATTGTCACCAAAAAGCAGCTACTTAATACCTGATTGCTTAGGTTATTTATTAACTGATACTGAATCACCAATTATTGATTTTTATCCAAATTCTTATGAAACTGATCTAAATGGAAAAACGAATGATTGGGAAGCATTAGTGTTGATACCATTTATTAATGAAGACAGACTTATAAATGGTAAATAGAACAATTTAAATTATTATTAAAATATATATTATTCATCTATAATTTTTTTCAGCCATGGAACCTTTTTTAAAAAAATTAACATTAAAAGAAAAGGAGAGAAATAAAAATGGACTTCCTTGTCAATATTCTTATTCAAAAGTTAATTTAGGCCAATACAAAGCACTAACAAATTACTTTGAATCTTTTGAAAATCACTGTTTTTTAGTTGAAAACTTGGAATTTAAAATGGTTAACAAGCAACCAAATAATGCTGAGTCTGACAAAGTTATGTTAGGATTCCCATCATTTAAATATATCTCTCATGTACCTAGTTTTGAAAATAAAGTACAGGTTGGTTTTTAGAAAATTTCAATTTATACATACTGTTCATGAAAATTTATTTGTCTTCTTCTTCAATTATTACACGTTTATTAGAGAAATGGGAAAAATTTTATTTTATTTTTACAGACAAAATTAGGAAAATCAATCAAAACTCAGATAGTTAGTATTAATGTCTTGGACTCATTAATAATTGAAAATTTAGATAATGTTGCTAAGAACTTATTGGGAAGAACTGTATATATAGATTGGCCTTATCTTCATGAAGCTTTTGTGATTGGTGTGGCTGATTTACAAAATAAAATATTTCTTAAAGATTTTTGGAAACCATATTTTAATAATTTTAAGAAAGATACTTTGCAAGCAAAAAATATTAATGATATTAAGGACAAGATATCAGAAGTCACTTATTTGTAAGTTAAATTATTTTTTTAAAACAATAGTTTAGAATTAGTCAAATCATAAAATTTTAAAGTTACTTTTTTACAGTTATAAAAACAATTATGGCATTAATATTGGTACCACAAAAATCTTAGCTTATGTCTTTTATTTATCTGGTAATCAAATTATCTATAAAAGGGGGCATATTCATTTAAAGAAGAAATACAATTCAATGTCCCTAACTGTTCCATATCAGTTGCTTGTGAAAGAGCCAAAATTTCATATTAATAACAATAATTTACATTTTAAAACATCAGATATTTTTAAAACATCAAAAACATGCTTTATTATGTCTGAATCAAATTATGGAACTATGGGACAGGTAAACATTTTTTTATAATTAAATTTTTACATATAATTAAAAATTTTATTTTATTATTTTTTTTTATTTTAGGTGAAAAGTGTAGATGAAAGACGAAATAAAATTAACTTGGACATAAAATTAACACAGGAACCAAATTTTTCGGATATTATGCAGGAACTTTTGAATAAAGATAATATAAAATATAAAAATATTCATCAAGTTTCTTCAAAATTAAATATAAGTATCAAGTTATTGAATAGTATAACAGGCCAGATTTTTGTTTACTGCGATAAAGATAAAAAAAATCTTTCTGACTGCCATGACATTGGATTAAAATTAAAATTTAATCACCAGGAGAAAGAAGTAAGTCTTAATAATTATAGTTTGATATTTTTTAAAGACCTATTTTTCAAAATTGTAATTCTATGATAAATTTTTAAAATTGGTTAATATTTTTCACTAAGATGTAGAAACGGTTTAAAAATGTGCAAAAAAAAATGTTTCTAAGAAATTTTTGTCAAAATTAAGTGTTTCAAAAATTTTAATTTTAATAATTATTTGTTTCCAATTTTCTGGTCTTCCCAAGGGGTTCCTCTAAGAGTTTTTCAAAAAAATTTAAGAAAAAAAATTGTAAATTTAAAATAATTAGGCTAAATTAAAAAAAATTTTCGAAATATAGTTATCATTTTGGAACCTTTTGCTCCTGTGTACTAAAAAATAAATTTCGGCTGCAGTAAATAGAATCCCACTTACGATAAAAGATCTAATTTTTTTGTCATCACCTTGAAAATTGGTTCAGTATTATATTTTCAAATACCAAAGCAAGTCTAATTAGTTTTTGCAAAATTCGAATTTAACATTTATAGGTCAGATTTGTTAAGATTTTTCAATTTAACTTCATTTATAAAAACAGCAAAATTAAATGAGCTTTCATAAAAATGATCAAAAAACTGCTGTATCGAAATTTTTATTTAACTAAATATAAAAAAATACAAATCACTTTAAAAAAAATATAATTCTCTATTTAGATACCAGGCTACACAAAAAGGATAAATAATACTTGGCACTACAGCGATAAGGCTATTGAACTTATAGAGAATTATTTGCAAAAGTATCCAGGAGTTATCGAAAAGATTAATTCCAATTTAAATATTACTCACATTCATTATTTATTTGATATCTTTCCAAATGGGTAATATATATATTGAAAAGTTTAAAATCGCCCTTATGAGCTTTTGTAAATAAATAACTCACGATTAATAATTATTTAATTTTAAATAATTTTAAAGTTTCAAAAATTTATTTTTAATAGGTAAATGTGATTAATTTAAAATTATATCGGTAATAATTAAAAATTATTTCATTCATTAAATTTTTTATCGTAATCAGAGTTTTTTTGTTAATAAAATTTTTGGCTGGGGGGTTATTTATTTGAATAAATACAAAGCTCTTTAGGGCCCTTTCTATTGGATCTTTTATTTTAAAAATGCCTAATAAAATGTATGCGTTATTTTACAGCCTTGAAGCATTAAACGATCTTAAAAAATGGCTGAGCGAACAGGAAGTTTTTAGACTGCACAAGGTACCATGTGAGACGCGAAATCTAAGCTTAAAAAGCGTTAAAAAACTTGAAAAGCACATTGATGAGCATCTCTTATCAATAGAAAAGAGTACAATTATGGAAGAAGTCAAACCCATTCTTATCGATGATGTTTATTCAAATGATTTGATAAATAATGGATTTATACCAGTTGATTCTAATGCTGAACATAAATTACTTGATAGAATCATTTGTGTACGAGAAAATTTGACGGTGCCAATTGGATTTAAGGGTACTATTATTGGTATTCAAAGAAAAATAGATAAATGGCTGAATGTTTATGAAGTGCTTTTCGACAAGCCTTTTAAAGGTAAATTAATGCATTAAATTATTAATTAATTAATTAATGTATAGCAGATTTCTGAACAACAGTTTAAAGTATTCTAGCTCAATCCTAGAAAGTAAGTAAGCAAAGATCTAATTTATTTTGTGGATTCTTTCAGGTCTGAAAATATTTAAATGAGAGTTCAGAAATTTAGTTTATAACTTTTATGTTATTTAAATTTTAATTTTAAATTTACGTTATACATTTACAGGTGGTTTAACTTTATATGAAAGCTCAGCCCATCGATGTTACAGACTGTTTGTCACAGATTTTATCAATATTACATATGGAGAAAAAAATAAAAACAATAATAATGAAGCTGTTGGTGAAAAAAAAGTTAAAGAAAAACCTCAAGAGAAACTAAAAGACCACGAGAAAAGGGGAAATTCGGAACATAAACCAAAAGATAATAAAACTTTAGCTAGAGGCCGAGTTCAAGAAAAATCTCAGGAAAAAGTCGAGAGAAACCCTCGGAGAAACCATAAGAGAATTGAAAAAAATTCTGAAAAAAAAGAAAAAATAACTTCACCTACAGACCGCGTTCAAGAAAAACCTCGTGAGAAATTTATAGACCATAAGAAAATTGGAAATTCAGAAAAAAATGAAAACAAATCTTCAGCTACAGACCAAGTTCAAGAAAAACCTCGAGAGCAATTTATAGACCATAAAAAAATTGAAATTTCAGAAAAAAAAGAAAACAAATCTTCAGCTACAGGCCGAGTGCAAAGAAGAATTAAGGGTGGCTAATAATATTTTGGACTGAATTCACATATTTCATTAATATAAATTTTGATTAAATATTTTGTATAATTTATTGATTATTGATTCCCTTTTTTTGATAATAAATTGCATGCAACAAAAATATAATATACTCGTTATTTTTACGAAAAATCTTTTTCCTTCTAAATTAATTTAAGTATAAATTATTTTGAGATCTGAAAAGTAGATAGATCGAAATAAATAAGTTGTTCTTAATGGTCTATTTTACCTATATAGTAAAAACGATAATTCTAGATATTAGTACTTTCAGAATTAAATGAGGTATTACACAAAAAAAAAATATTACGGTTTTAATTTTGAGAAAAAAATTTTCAAAAAATTAAGTATCAGATCCAAAAAATTATTATAAACGTGGTTCCTAAAACTAGTATTCCCATAGAAATAAATTAGGTACTAGGTCCAAAAAGAAAAAAAATTTGGTGTTTTTTGCATTTTTTTTGTGACAAAAATTTTGGAAAAAAAATTTCGATACTTCTAGATATTAGTACTTTTATAGAAAAAAATGAGGTACTACATCCAAATTCAAAAAAAAGTAGTTAAAGATTTTTTGATACTGGTTGTGAAATATCGCCGGTGACACACGTACATACATAAACTTTTTTTTAAAAACAGTTTTTTAGTTTCCTGGGGTCTCAAAACGTACTTATATGCCAAAAAATCAAAATTCCACCTAAAAGAATGGTTCCTCTATGAGGAAACAAAATTACTTTTTTTGTAAAATAAATAATTTTATTTGCTTATACAAGATTTTGCCTCTTTTCTACCCTTGAAAGGGTCAAAAGGAGTTAAAAACATAAGCTAAAATTTTATTACAAAATTTCTACACATCCTTATGAACATTTTCCGCTATTAAAAATAAAAATTGACCCTAGAGGTTTGAGATGCCATACACTAAAATTTTATAAAATTACACAAATGTTTGTAATAGAAGAAGATAAATAAAATACATTTATGTTTGACCTACAATATACGTATCCCCTTCTTTATTTTTTAAAGTGATAAGAAGTGTGATCACAGAAAAATTATCACCTCTTACAATTTTCATACTTCTAAATGAGGTAGTAACTGCATGCATTTCCGTTTATATTATTATATAACCAAGATGAAAGTAGCGGTAATTGGTGCCGGTGTTATTGGAGTCACATCAGCTTTAGCTATAAAAGAAAATTTTCCAGAGTTAAGAGAAGTTACAATAATAGCTGATACTTTTTCTCCTGATACTACTGGAGATGGTAGTGCTGGGTTTTTTTGCCCTTATATTCTTGCCGAGACTGATGTCAAACTTGTCAGGTATTCATGTATCTTTATAAAAATATATATTAGACTGGGATTTATTTAAAAATGCTTCTAATTCTTAATTACCTCATTAAATTTTAAATTACGCATCATTACTTTTTTTATCAAACTAATTATTACGCGTATATTATATTTTATTATTTTATCTTCCATATATAAATCAAAAATATTTTAGTATTTCTTACTGTCAAGTATTAAAATAATATTTAGGTATACATTTTTTGAGTAAATTCATTATAATTGGTAATTAAAAATTGAAATCTAGGGATAATTTATGAGCCAAGTAGATATTTTTGAATTCAATTATAGAGGACCATAGTCCCAGATATCAATTAATAATGATTACATTATCTTTTAAGTCGATGGGCATCATTGACTTTTTCTTGGATGGAAAATTTTTGGAAAAGTGGCTTAGCCTCAGAGGTTGGATTATCATTGATTCCTGTTTATATGGTAACATCAAATCCTAAAGGTTTTGTGAAGCCTGAATGGCTGGAAGTACTTTATGGCGGGAGGGAATTATTGTCTGAACAACTTTTAAAATTAAACTCAAATAGTAATAAATCTTACACGTGAGTTAACTAAAACTTATTATAAAATAGTAAATATTTACACTGAAAAAAAAATTTGCTTGTGGCTAGTGGATTTTTTTTTCTTGCTCAAACGTTTGCAAATGATTATATATTTTAGTAATATATATTTTTTGCTCTTTAACTGAGTTATGAATTAGTCAATAATCTTTCTAATCATGTATAAAGTGGAGGATGTCACTTTGTCAGTTACACATGTGAACCTGCAAAACTTTTGCCCTGGCTTATGAAAAAATTTGTTTCCATGAACGGAAAAATTGTTAGAAAAAAGATACAAAATTTATTTGACCTTAAATTGGAGGGCTATGATATTGTCATCAATTGTACTGGCTTAGGGGCCCAGAAATTGGTATCAGATGAGTTAATGACAGCTGTAAGGGGACAAGTTTCAAGGGTAAATTCTTAACAAAAATTAATTGAATAAACATTAAGATCTTATAAATAAACGTATAAATTATACTTTTATAGGTAAAAGCTCCTTGGATATTTCAAGTGCATATAGAAGACGACGATGTTGGAAATTACATCATTCCCAAGTAGGTAAATAAACTAAAATAAATTTCTGAAATTGCTTTTACGTTTTCAAATTTATTTCTTTTTTTCTGAAATAGCTCTGATTGTGTAATACTTGGGGGCACTCATCAAGAAAACGATCTCGATATTACGCCAAGGCCTGAAGATTCAAAGTTTATTCACAATGGATGCGAAATTATTTATCCATCCTTACAAGTATGTTTGAAATATAAAAAATTATATATGATAATGGGCTGCGATCTAAATCTGTGAATTGGACCAATTTATCAAATTTTAAAATTTCATTTAAAGCTAATTTTAAAATATAGTTTGTATATTTGTAAAAACGTATTGTATTTTATTACTTCAATGATTTATTTTTATAATATCTATTTGAAAAATCTTTAAGTGAAATAAGCTTATAATAATTTGTAAAAATGTTGATTTCACAGTTGGATCGTAGCATATACATTACATTGAAAAATACTTTTCTCTGGGAGAAAAAAGTTTTTGGTTTTTAAAAGAACATGAAAATCATCCTGAAATTTTCTGGATGTTTTTTTTTTTCAGAATTGTGAAGTTATACGCGAGTGGGTAGGTCTGCGTCCAGGAAGAACGAAAGTACGTTTGGAAGCTGAAGATTTTAAAAGCAACGAAACTAAACAAGACTTTTTGGTATAAGTTTTAAAATTTTTAACTAATTTATTGACAAATATTTCATACAGATAATTTAATGCTTCAGATAATTCATAACTACGGTCATGGAGGAAGTGGCGTTACTTTAAGCTGGGGCTGTGCTCTAGATGTGGTGAATATTTTGAAAGATCATTTAAGCTCAAATTTTTTGAAGTCACGTTTGTAACTTAATGAATATTTCTTAAAAATTGTTCTTTCGCAAATTTAAGCTAAATTAATAATTATTTTTCAATTTCTTCAGTAAAAATAGGGAAATGAGCGAGAATATAAAGTACCAAAAAAGTTTGAAAATTTGCGTATTTTTGAATTTTATTCAGCTGTATGTATATGACATAAAATTATGAAAAAATATGAATTTAAGTTTCAAAAAGTAAATAATCAAAATTTGTTTATAAAAAAATTATTATTTTATTATCTTAAAAACTATAAAGATTACATTAATTATTTTTTTATACACAAATAATCACATCTTTTTGAAAAATTTTTTAAAATTCTTGGTTATTAAGTTTCTTTCTTCTGTTATCGTAACTCTGCAAAAAATTAAAAATTTTAAATACTATACTAAATAATATAAAATAAAAAAACTTACTTTTTTAGCAATTTTAATTTGTTCATTTAAATTACTGGTACCTAAATTTTTCATCATATTATAAAAATATTTTCTTTTTGAAGTTAAAAGTATGTATGGATGATCAAATTCCTAAAAAAAAAATTAAATTTTCATTAAATTCAATAAATTTTTACTTGATATTTTTGGCCATGAATGGTATATTTATCAACAAATGGGTCACGATCGTCACTGCTAATTACAATAAAAAAACTCAGATTACAAGCCAGATACGATTCAAAAAGAAAAAACTAATTTAAACAATGTGCATCCGGTCGTCGCGAACAAATCTATATCGATTATCAGTTATTAAAATTAATAAAACCAATTTATGTCAAGGATAAAACAATACCATTAACATATACCAAAAAATGATCAAATAAATCAAAAAAATGTCAACTTACAACAATAGAACCATTATCCATAACAATAATTTTATCATTATCAATAACATTATTAAGTCTATGTGATACAGTAATAACAGTAGAATTATTAAATTTTTTTTTAATACAATTTTGTATGAGATCATCAGTTATTGGATCAATATTAGCTGTTGCTTCATCCAATATCAATATATTATTATTATGTATTATTGAACGTATTAAACATAACAATTGTTTCTGTCCAACACTTAAATTAAAGCCATTTTCTAATATTTTGGTATTTAAACCAAAATTTAAATTAATAATATTATTTAAATTAATGTCATTTATTATATTCAATAAATAATCATCTGTGTATTCATTGAATGGATCTAAATTTTTTCTCAGTGTACCAGAAAATAATATTGGTTCTTGGGGTATGATACTTATTTTATTACGTAATTTTTTTAATTCTATTAAATTTATTGATATGTTATCTATGAGTATATCACCCTCAATGTAACCCATACGAAATAATGCATTTATTAACGATGATTTTCCAGAACCAGTTCTACCAACAATACCAATTTTTTCTTTAGCATTTATTTTTAAATTAATGTTGTTTAATATTTTTGAACCATTTTCTTCATATTTTAAACAAACGTTTTTAAATTCAATTTTTCCATTCGTTGGCCAGTTATCTGGTATTTCAGTGTTTGATATTTTTCTTAATAGTAAATTTTCGTCATCAATTATTTCGATATTCGTATGGTCACTATTTTTGATAGATTTATGATTATTATCATAATAATCAAATGAATTTTTATTTTCTTCGGTTTTAATTTCTGTAAATTCTAACACTCTTTCAACAGAAGTCATTTGATTTTCTAATTCAGCAAACTGTCTTATACCCCATTGCAATGTATTTATTAATAATAAACATTGAGTTGTTACAAGACCAATATCACCAGTTAATATGTTGTTGTTACTGTTATTACTTATGTTTAATAAAAAAAATAATGATAATGATAATAATAAACTACATAAAATATCTAAATACATTCCAAATCCTCTTGAGCCAGAAAAAAATAAAAATGTCGTTGCTGAATGTAAATCTTGATGTTTGTCGAATTCTTTTATTAACGTATTTTGGGCTTTTAAGGCTCTTATTGTTGTTAAACCATGTAAACTGTCGTTTATGTGGTTGAATATTGGGGATCTGGCTTTGGAAAATAAAAATTATTTTTATTAATGAGAACTTTTTAAATCACAAATATCAAAAAATTGAAAAAATGGTACTTACTAATCCCTTCCAATCTCTTGATACTACGTGTAGTCCTCAAAAAAAAGAAAGCACACCAAATAAAAAAAAATCCAATCAATATCGATGGTATAATCAAATAAGGACTAACAGTCGTAACAATAAAAAAAGCTGCTACAATATGTATCATAGTTTGCAAAACATCAATCATCGATCTTGACACTTCTCTATCAATATTAGCCATATCTTTAGAAAATCTAAAACAAAAATTCTCAATTAAATATCATCAAATAAATATATATCTAAATAAATTAAAAAAACTTACCTATTCATAATACGTCCTAACGGATTATTATTAAAAAATTCAATAGTTGCATTGATAATACTGTTTAACATATTTTTATGTAAATTTTTTGATATTTTCATACTCATATCAAAAAATGCATACGATTGTAGAATCGTTAATATTATCGTTGATAATGTTATAAAACCATATATACATATATATAAATTATGATTATCATTAATATTATCAATAATTATTGTTTTACTTGAATTATTTAATGATAATAACAGTTCTTCTTGATTAACCCAGTAAGCAATAAAATAATCACTACCACTAACTGATAATTGATGTAACAAACTTATTATCAATACAATGATAGCTAATGACTTACTACCACATGATTTAATATAATTTTTATATATATTTATTGATATTTTACCTTTTGCTTTTAATTCGTTATTATTATCATTATTATCAATTGAAATATCAGTATCAATACTATCATTATCATTAATTGATATATTATCATTGTATATTTTTTGATTTAAATATTGATTATTATTTTTGGACATTATTTTTATCAAATTTAGACCAGATTTTTTTAATTCTAAATAATTACCTTGTGCTTGTATGATACCATTATTTAATACTATGATATTATCAAATAAATTTAGATATTGATATTGATTGATAACGATGATACATGTTTTATTTGATAAAAATTTTTTAAAACAATTATCAAAGATTTTTTTACTTATTTCTGTATCTAACGATGATAATGGATCGTCGAATAAATAAATATCTGTGTTATGATACAAAGTGCGTGCTAAATTTAATCTTTTACATTGTCCACCACTTAAATTAATACCTTTTTCGCCAACTAATTGTAAATCGTTATTTTTAAAATTTTTTAAATCTTTATTCAATTCGCATAAATTTAATATTTTATCATAACGTTTTTTGTTATATTTATTGTTGAATATTATGTTTTGACGTATTGTTGAATTGAATATCCATGGTATTTGTGAACAGTATGATATTCCTTTACCGTTTATATTAATGTAACCATTTGTTATGTTTATTTCTTTTAGTATTGTGCTTAGTAAACTGGTTTTACCAGAACCGATATTACCAATTATACCGATTAGAGAATTTTTCTTTATTGATAAATTTATGTTACTTAAAATTGTGTTATTTGATTTTAATGACCATTTTGTGGATATGTTGTTTAATTTTATTGCTATATTGTCTTCGATTTTTTCAGGTTTTTGATTATCATCTGTTGTTGGTTCATCTGGTTTTGTCATTGGTTTTGTTTCGTCTATGGACATGAATTTTTCTAATCTTCGTAATGATACTAAGGCTTCGGCAGCGTCGTGTAAACCTTGAAACAGCATGATTATATAAATATATTATCATTAGATTCGGCCACCCTCAGAAAGAAGAACCAATTATCATCTTAAAATCAATTACATAACTAGCTCTTCTTTCAAAATAACAAATTTCTATAAAATTCAATACTTACCCATGGGGAATAAAGTATACATACTCATTCTAAGTACATCATAAAATGCAGTAATAATATAAACTTTTTCAGCTGTTAAATTATTACCTTGTATAATATAAAATAAGATTGTTGTAAATATGCATAATCTTGGTATGTAAAATTCTGATGCTAAACTTATATCACTAATTATTGAATCTTTTTTTATTATTTTTAATTCTTTTCTGAAAAAATACAAAAAATAGATTTATTTTTTTATCAGAGAATTTTTTGGATATGGACTGTCCAAAACTTTTTGCAAGTAATGCACTAAGAGATTTTCGGATGAGTGTAGTGATTTGGCCCCCGAAACCAAACCTAATCTAATTATTAGCATCTAAAACTTTATCAAAAAACTTACTGATTCCTGTTAGAATTAGACTTCTAGGCCAAGACAGGCCCCCGAAACCCTAAAACAACCGTTTTTCGGGGGGGATTTTTAGATTTTATTTAAATTTTCCGACCACAGATAAACAGATAATACTCTGCTCATAGGCTAGAAAACTTAACATTCCACTACTTTAAAAAAAAATTTGTTTAGGTCCTTTTAAAACCCGGAATATAATTTTGAATTTTCCGAAAATCGGTTTTTTGTGAACATTAAAAAATATATATTACCCTTAAATTTAATTATAGTTCTAGTGGGGTTAAAAAACTATATTTTTTAATTTTTTAGAAAAAGTACTGGAAGTGGAACCACTTTCTAATACCCCAAAATTCAAAATCTTCTACCGCCGTTTACCCGCGCTTTTTAAACTACCATAAAATTTTTGGACTTTAGAAAGTGGTTCCACCTACAAGATATTTTCTAGAAAATTAAAAAATATAGTTTTTTACCCCACTAGGACAATAAAAAAAAATTGACGTATGGCATTTTTTTTATGTTCAAAAAACCGATTTTCCAAAGAAAATTTTCTGAATATTTTCTGAAGGTCCAAAAAAAGATTTTTCTTGAATAGTTGTGGAATTTTATGTTTTCTAGCCTATAAGCAGAGTATTATTTGTTTATGGGTCGGAGAAATTAAATAAAATCTAAAAAACGGTTTTGTGGGTTTTTGTGTGCCTGTCGTGGCCTAGAGGTCTAATTTCAACGCGAATCAGTGAGTTTATTGTTAATTTTTTGGATGCTACTACTTGGATTAGGTTTGGTTTCGGAAGAAATCACTACACTTATCCGGAAATAGCCTTTCGCCTGAATTTTAGTATGTCCGAAAAAATAAAAATCTGTATTATTTTAGAATTTGCTTAATTAAAATCCCACAAACAATACTAAAATTTTAACCAAAGCAGGCACTTTTAATTTGCATATCTTACAAACAAAAGATCTGGACAGTACAAAGAAAAATAATAAAAAATTAATTACTTTCTTGCTTTACTAATAATTTTAAAAAATGATTCTTCCCAGGCATACATTTTAATAGATTTAATACCATTAATTAATTCTTTAGTTAAATTAAGTCTTTCATCAGTTTTATTAGCATATTTTTTAGTTAAATAATTAGCCAATTTTCCAAATAATCCTAAATTCTCCAATAACTTTATCAAATTACTTAAAATTAAATTATGAAATATATAAATTTAAATATAATCCAAAAAAAAAAATAAAAAATAAAAAAATTTTTTTAAATAATAAAAATTTTAAAATTTACCTAAAATAGGTATAAATATCAATTGTAATAAAATTCCACTTAATGCTGGTAACCCAATTTCAATAAATAAAAAATATGATATTAATATTGTTTGTAATGGTGCCATCCAAATGTAATGTAAATAATAAACTGATGTGTCTAAACAACTAACGTCGTTACTAACAAGATTCATCAACTAAAAAATATTTAAAATTGAATTCTAAATTAAGATCAATTAATTTAATATTTACCTGACCACTACTTGTTTGATTATCATCAGTGTAAGTTATTGGTATTCGTAATAATTTACGATATATTAACGAACTACATGCTATTCTTATTTTCATACCAGTGTGCATTAAATTATGAACACATAAATGTGATAATATACAATCGAAAAATATACCCATTGATAACATTAAGGCCCAATAATAAACTTCGTCATTTTTTGAGTTGCTGTTGCTATTTTCTTTTTTGTTGTTGAAATAATGCAACATTTGTAGTAAAATGAAGGGTCTTGTTAATCTAAACAATTTTGAGAAATTTTTTAGTTAGTGAAATAAATTGTGTTATTATGAATTGGGATATTTTTTGTCAATTTGGTATCAAATACTGTTTTCTTATTTTATAACAGGGACCTAATTTAAAGAAAGTTTAGTGATTCATTTCTTGAATCAAGCGAATTAAATGCTATTACCCAATCAGTTTCATGAATCTAAAATTTTAAGGTAATTTATTTTAAAATCAAAATTAAAAAAAAATTAAGTTGACTGCAAATATTCAATTTAAAACCAAATATCAATCACCAAACTGACAAAAATCAACCCAAAAAACACAAAATCAAAAGTTACCTTATAAAAAATTCTAAAAAAGCTTGTATTAAACCAGATAAAAAAATATTTTTACCAAATAATTTAATAAATATAATAATTAAATTTGGTTTTTTATAATTAAGATTATTGTATTGCTTCAACCACAAATTATTTATTTTATTACCAATATTACTTGATTTATCTTGATTTAATGGTAAATAAAGATCATTTAATTCTAAATCACGTTTATAACCATTTTTAAATATTTTATACAGCCATCTAAAAAATATAAAAATTAAATTATGATATTATATTAACACAATGTAGTTTTCTAAGAATATTAAACAATTGAAATAATTCATTATAAGTGCAATAATGCAATATCAGAAATAATATTTTAAATGTTTGTGCATTTTAATTAGCAAATAATTTTAATTAATATAATTAATTTTTATTTAGCCTTGATTTTTTTTTTTAATAATTTAATATAAATTTGATATATTTTTTTAAATTTATATAGTTTCCTGTTTTAAGTGCATGTTATGTGTACTGATAAATTTATACTGTGTGATGGAAAGTTTTTGAATAAAAAAGAATCAGTTAATATTTGGTACAAAAATTTAAATAATCATATTGTTAAACAATTTAAGTGGTTTTAAAAATTTGGGATCCAGATCAGAATCATCTGCTGACACTAGACACTGTAAAAAGTAACTTTCTTAAATTCACAAAAAATAGAATATTTTCGAAAAATTAGTAAATTTTCGAAAATAATCGTAAATTTACTAAATTTAGTATCGAGAATTCTCGATTTTTTCTTGTGAATTTACGAAAAAATTTATAAATTAGCAAATATTTTTTGTAAATTTTCCAAAAAAAATTGTAAATAATCAATTTTTCTGATGAATTTACAAAAAAAAATCGGAAATACTCAAATTTTTAGTTAATATACTAAATTTAGTAAATTTACGATTTTTTTCGAAAAATTACTAGTTATTCGAAAATATTCTATTTTTTTTGTAAATCTTAGAAAGTTACTTTTTACCGTGTAATTTATTAAAGTGAATTCTTAGTGCAAGTAAATTTGGGTATACAAAACTATATAAAACAGGATTGAAAATTGTGGGCCAATTAAGTTACTGTAATTTTGATTTATAATTCTCTTAGATTTTAAGTAATTTAGGGTACAATATTTTAAATTTTAGGTCCAATACTATATCCAACACAGTATATTTATTTACTTCAAAAAAAATGTATATGTGCATTTAAGTACATACAAGTAATATGCTAAATAACTGGTTTATTTATAAATTATTAAAAAAACAAAAATGAAAAAAAAGGGTAAAACTAGTTTGGAAAATTTTTAATATTTAAATCTTTCATGCATCAGATTGGTTAATTTCTTAAGATAAAATAAAATTAGGTAACATAAAATTTTTAAAAAGTTTCTAATAGAATCAAAAGAAACTTACGCAAAACTAATAATTGATAGTAGATTAGCATTTTCTCTTGGATTTTCTTTTCTTGTATCGTTAATTTCTTCATTCATTTTTATTGATTAAATTTTACTGGGAAAAAAATTATTTTTTAAAAATTTTATTATTAGGTTAAAAATTTTTATTGTCACTTTAATCGTATTTTTTTATTAAACATAATCTAATAAAATTAATTTCTTAAAATTGTTAAAATTGGCCTCTTAAATCTAAAATTTTTTAATTAAATTACACGAAATTTGTTTTTTTTTTAAATCTATTTTTAAGATATAAAAAATTTTTCTAATTTTCAAGGTTAAAATTATTTAATCGAGCACTTTATTTACATTTTAAGTGAACTAAAAAAAAATATTAAAAATTAAACACCCGAACAATACAAACGTTTAGCGAAAATTATATTTTAAAGAACCACATAATTTTCACATAAAAATATTATTTTTCTAAATCAATTTAATAATAAAATAATATATAAGATTTTTTCTATATATTTTTTAAATTGAAACTATTAAAGTTAATCAAAGATATTTAAATCCCTGATATTATACACTAAAGTGTATTTATTATATTATACGACCGCAATCCCCTAACGACAACTATCTACTAACTGTAACATTAAAAAAATTTATTTTCAAACCTTTTTTTATATTCAAAGTTTATGTTATATTATTTATTACAGATATCTTTAGTATCGATTAAAGATTGCAATAATTTATTGAAAATTTTTTTGATTGTTTATTTTTTTGCCTAGTATTTTACAACGGTGGATCCAGAGAGGTGCGATGGGGGAGATCACCTCCTCTTGAAAACCAAAAATAGACACGTTTTTAAATAAAAATTTGCATAGTTTTAAAATTTTTATAAAAACTTGCAAATTTTTATTGGTTCCCCCCCCCTCTCTTTTTTGAGAAAGCTTCTGGTCCTGCCGCCGAAATTTTACTCCATGGGGTAAATTTGCGCCTATTTTGAGTTTAAAAAAATTGTATACTTTGCAACAAGTTAAAACTCTAATATGGACATTTTTAATAGTCTTCACATGGTTACTGTTGCAAGCAGTATCTCAGCTTTTATCGATTACCTTGCTGAAAATTTTACCTAAAATTCGCCCAAAATTTCTCAAGGGCGACCGAAACAATTAGAATCTCTGGCCTTCTCTACCTTACTTTAATCGCACTAACAAACTCGTCCCAATTATAGGATATGTAAAATTTCTCAAAAATTAATATCTTAAAATTTTAGACTTCCAACAGCTTTCGCCTTTAAAATATCTCTTATTTTCTTTAGCCACCCCTTTTCACATTATCAGTAAGTTAATATTGAAAGTACGCTTGCCTTTTTAAATATTTGCAGATACTCTACTTATTTTATTTTCTTGAAGTTATTATTTGTTTTAGATTTGGCTAGAAATCACTTGCCACTGACGAAGAAGCATCGTATGCAAACCTGGATCATTTTAAAAAGTAGGCTTTAAATATCAGTATACCATCGGCTTCGTCTAGTCAGATTATAATTTGCAAGCGATTTAAACTTTTTCTTTATTTTTTTTTTGCCTAGGTCCCAATAAAAATTGACTGGACTAGATGCTTAAATTGCCATTTCGGTACTGAATTTTTAACTCAAATTTATTTAGTACCCAACAATTTTTCAAAATTATTTAAATTTTTTAATAAAAATATGGAAAATATTTAAAAAAATTTTTTTTACATAAAAATTAATTTTTGCACAAAAAATATTCATGCCTCATACATAAAAATTTTCAACTCGTCAATATTATGTGGTCAAATAATTAATTAAAATATGAAAATAAATATATTTTTTGACTAAAAGTAAATTGAGTATTTGATTCTTCTAAAAAAAAAAATAATTAGAATTTTTTACGTTTCATAAATTAAAAATTAGATGGCGATTGTGTCTAAAAATTTCTCTGAAACTTTCTCGCAACTGATAAAAACGCACTCTAGTTCATATATAAGGAACGATCGAAAATTAGTATACCAACCCTGGAGTTCTTTCAAGTCTCACCGCGGAGCCACATACTGGGTTCTTCGTAACTCTACTAGCTCTGAGGAAAGTCCCTGGATCTCCGGCAGAGAGTGCCACAACGTAATCGTTGTTAGCCACCACCGTCTACTCAAAATTAAGAGAGGATGCTGAAAAGCTGATCTTACGAGTTGGGTGGATGGTATTGATCAAAGTAAAGTAATGTGGGTTCGAGTTTAATCTTCATTGATCTTGATGGTCGATTAAGATTAACACTAAACTCGACAGGGCTTACTCTGAGAGAACTTCAACCCTTTTTTGTTTAGGTAAAAATAAAAAAACTTTTTTTATTATAAAAAAAGGAATTAAATTTATTCATATCAGATGTGATTTTTTTTTTTATATTTAATTTATAAAAATTTTTATTACACTATAATTTCATTATAATAAATTCACGCATTTATGTTTATTTAATTATAATATATACAAACACGATTGTACTCATAATTATTACTTTATTTTAAAAAAAAAATTCTTAAATAATTAATAGAACACAATTTTTTATGTGCGTTAATAATAATAATGATAACTTATAATTAAATTTAAAAAAATACAATTTTACAATTTCTAAAATTAATTCTATTAAAAAAATACTAATTATTGTAATTACTATAAAATAAATGAAAAAATTAAATATTTTTTTTTTGAGATTCTGCTTTTATTTAAAATGCAGTCGTTTTTTTTTCAGTTCCGAATTAATTTTATTTTTCAATATTTTTTATCATGTCTGTAAATGCAATATTTTGTTGTCAAAAATTTGAATTAAACTATACAAAAATTATTATTATTTAATTGACCGCTGACATTCTTCTATTTATAAAACATCAAATAATCAGAGCCCCATTATTTATACTAAACTAATTCCGGGCAGGATTCAAATTGACAATAAATTAGCATATCAAACGACACCAAAGCTCCATTTGAGACACCAATTTACTGAAAATTTGATTTCTGTTCGAAAAACGATTAAAAAAATTTATTTTACAAAAAAAATCGTATAATCAATACGTAAAAAAATAAAATTTTTTATTTACATTATGAAAAAAAAATATGGAATGTTTTAATTGTACGTTAATTAATTATACAAGTAAAATAAATTAATTGTATTCTGCGCATATTTTCTTAAAAATTAAAGAACTGTGTGGCAAATTATATAATGAAGACAAAATAAAAATGGCACCCTGAGTCGAAGAAGCACGGTATGTCAAAAAAAAATTGTATTCAAAAACATGGATTTCATTTAATTATGTTTGTATCTGTGAAATTAATGCTAATTTATTAAGAGAGCTTTGATTATTTTTGTTTGCTCTTCATAATTAACTAAATATGCAAAGAAAATTTGATCAGATTTACTAATTTATTTGATTCAAAATTTTGGAACTTGAAAATCAAAATTCAATACTAATTAGCTGGTGAAATATCTGATATTTGTGATAGTATCTATTAATCATATTGAAAACTTTTGTTGACATCACCTAATTTAGTAAATCAGATTAAATTTTCCAAAAAATAATTAAATAAACCAAAAAAATACTCTATAATTTAAATTTTTTGATCCTAAAGGTGTAAAAGTCATTAAAAAAAATACAATATTTTACACCTCCAGTTACAGTAAATGCCTAAAACCAATTTTTTACAAATTCACAATAAAGCTATTTTTTTGGAATATTTAATACCAAAATTTTTACCTATTCTAAAATTAATTTAGCAGCATTGATATTTGTAAAAATTTTTATAAAAAATAAATTTTACATTTGTTTTTATAAGTACTAACTAAAATTTTCTGTAAACCTAAAAATAACTAAAATTACATAATACCTAAAAAAAAATTGTCTACCATCCATTGAATAATTAAATACACATAAAAATAGAATAAAACAGTCTAAATATTAATCTAAATAAATTAAAAATAAAATAACAGCATTTTCTTTAAAAAAAACTAGGAATGTGACATTCTAGATGAATTTTTTTTACTATCATTACATAATGTTGTTGAAGTAGTAGTATTTGTTGATGTAATTTTGTAATTATTACCTTTACTAGTATTAATTTCACTTAAATGTTTATGATTATTACTAATTGATAATTTTCTTGCTGTTGGTTTATTTAATTGTGTCGTTGATAAACCACTAACAGGATATTTATTTTTATTTGTTAAACTATTTGTATTTTTAGATGATGATTTTGTTAATGTTGATGTTGTTGATGATATTACGTTTGATGAAGATGTTGCATTTGTTGTTGTTATAGATGTTGATGATTTTGATGATGATTCTGTTGGATGTTTTGGCATGACAAATGCTTTTGTTTGTTTTAATAAATAACGGTCATTACACAATGCTGATATTAATGGTAAATCAAGATTTCGACTTTTTTCACGTAACGTTCTAATGTCTATTAACATTCCATCACCTTTACCATCGCTTTCTGAACTGCTGTTATTTGGTTTTGATGCTTTTTTCGGCGATGGTGTTACAATGGCAGTGTTATTTATTGATGGTGGTAATGGCTGATTTCGGTCCAAATCCTGTGCAGAACGAAATTGGATTAATACAATAAAATTTAATAAGTAATAATGTGAAGCATATGTCAATTTTTAAAGTTTCTTACCTGAATTTCGTAGGGTGGAGGCGGCGGAGGGGGTGGTAATCTCCTGTGTTTTATATGTGGTAATGACTTTCCAATACTGTTAGAAATATTTCCTTCAAATTCGCAATTTAATATATTTTCATCACTTTTAGCTCTTGAAAATCCGTAAGGTTTGTGTGGGAGACTTGGTATAGGAGGATTTTTTCCAATACTATGACTTCCTCCGGATGAACAAGTTGCTCCACTATATAATGAACTAGTACTAGCTGCATACTGACTACCTAAATTACTACCTAAATTACTACCAAGGAAACCTGACAAATTTTGGCTTGATGAACACCGAGAAGACGCCGACGATAAATAAGGAGTACTTCGACGCGTAACTGATGCTTTATTAGAGCCAGATAATCCTTGCATAGGATAAGGTGGAGGTGGAGGATATCCAGCCATAGCTGCTAATATAGATCCTTGTTTGGCGTCGATGTATTCTTGTCTTGAAAGCGTCGGATCTTTTATTGGGAACATAACATAGTCAACATCAGAATACATTTGCTGTTTATATTGTTCGATTTGTGATCTGGCAACTTGACTTGTGTATACTGTGGCTAAATTTGAAGGTGGGGGAGGCGGAGGAGGCGGTGGTTGTCTGCTTTGGGTTAGAGTCGATGGCGGAGATAAATATGGCAGCAATACTGGCCCAGTTCTGGATGCTCTAACATCTAAATAATTATTAGGTCCAACAACTAAAGCAGCTACAGGTGCGTGCACAGGTGTAGGTTTCATTTTATCTCCTGGATAAACTGGAGGTTGAATCCTAGGTGGAGGAACTGGTTTTTCTGGATATGGGGGAGGTGGTGGGGGTGGTTCTCTAGGACCTACTGCGTCATTCCTAGGAGGCGTGGGTGGAGGCATTCGAATCCTTTCTCTTGTAGATGGATAAGGTGGTGGAGGAGGTGGCATACCCATTGCAAAATCTGATGGGTAAGGTGGAGGAGGAGGTAATACCAGCGGAATATCTTGGGCTCTAGGAGGAGGTCTTGGAGGAGGCATTGTGACATAATCAGAATTTGAATCTAGTGAAGCACTAACGGTTTTTCTTGGTGGATACCTCCCGACGATGAGATCCGATAATTCATCAGCCGATAACAACGGGCCCGCACCTGAAGGGTCACTACCATCTCCGCGAAAACTATCTACGCTAAGAACGCTATTACTTCGAGATCTTATACCGTCGTTGCCGATATTTTCATTTTCATTTGTTGTAAGCATTTCTTGAGATACTTCCATTTTGATTTGAGAAGGCTGTGGAGGCGGTATTACAGTATTTTCGCCTCCTTCTTTACAGATGCTATAAATTGGATCTTGTTCGGAAGGAGCCGATGATTCGGTATATACATCACTATGAATGGTATAAAAGCCTGAGGTAACTGATGCTTCATCAGTCGTTGATTGAATAGAAGAACAATTTGCATTACTGCCTGGTGAATATATTTCAGTACTTTGTTCATCTTCTTGCATTTCACTACTACGAAGGGTATAAACACCGCTAGTTTCACTAGCAATATCGGTCCCTATAAAATTATTACATTTAATTAAAAACTTTGCTTCTTTATAAAGAAAGGAAAATTTTAAGGGAAAATCAATATACCTGCGTATTTAACAGTCTTTTTGCATCTATCATAAATGGCACCTGGAAAACTGGCAGTTTCTGACGATACTGTTGAATTTTGAGCTGTATGGGAGTAACCTAATTCAAGACTAGACGTAGCAGAACTGCATCTTGGTCTTTGACATGCTCCAGATAATGGAGCATTTACGATAACAACGGTGCTACAACTGCTACTACATTGTGATCCTTCGGCAGCTGCCGGTGCATTAGCGGACAAACGCATGGCAACTGGAGAAACACCTGATTTATCAATGCCGTCAACTTCTAAAATTAAAATAAAAATTGTAAATTTTGTCATCATATAAATATTGATTTTATTTTTATGAAATTTTAATAATTACCATCAACATTATTTAAAGAAGATTCAGATCTTGCGGGATTAATTTCTGCAAGGCTATGGTCAGAAGTATGAACTGAAGCTTCAGTTAATCTAGGCAAACATTCAGTTGAAGCTGGTGCTGTATCAGGTTCATCTTCACTATGAACTCTGTCACTAACAATTCCTGATGTTGTATTAGATGATGTACTAGAGATTACAGATATTCTTTGATCTGCGCGAGATCCTCTCATAGTTAAATTTAATTTGCATCTTGCAGGATACATGTAACAGTCTCGAAGTACTTTGCGTTCTAAAAAGAATTTTCAAGATAAAAATATACATCTAAAATTAATTAAATTTAATTGGCAAATTATAGAATTTGTACAAACCTTCTTCTTCTCTTCTTTTGGCTTCCGTTACTCTCGGCGCTATCGCCATTGAAAATTGGTGTGTATCTCGGCATAATGCTAGCAGCAGTTTGCTTTTATCATCGCAACCGCTGAAGAGTGTGAGTTTGTTCGGCTGATCAACCGCCCGGATTTCAAACTTTTTCCGCTGTAATAAATATTTGTAAATAAACAAAATATCCAAAAAAATTAATATGAAAATTTGAATAATTAAAACTAACGTCAAAGCAGAGTTTGCCAATATTGTTCCACGTAAATACTTGTGGCGTTTCCTCTTGTGCATAGACCCTAACACCTTTTGCACAAATGGCAAGTAGTATTCTTCCGGGCCCAACTTCATTTTTACTTCTTCGTAATCGGTACAAATGGGCATTAAGAGGTGCTTCCAATGCAATCGCTTCCCTAATATATTGAAGTTCAGCTTCTTCTCTTGAAAGCCCTCTGTTATCCCTGTGTTGGGATGCGAGGATACCCAAGATGTTATTTTCGACGCACATCTTAAAAAAGTAAATTTTTGATTAAATTCAAGATATTGATGAAAATTTTTGAAAAATTGTAAATTGAGACTTACATGGGGTGGCAAATAGTCTGATGGTTTGCAGTACCCGACAGTTCCTGCATGCGGTCTGTGACGGTCTTCGGAATAATCTCCCAAGTCCGCTTGGAGTGCAAGTCCTGCCAAGGCAAGCAATGGGGGTATAATTGATGGCGAATGCAAGGGATGATGTGGGTAAAGTGTTTCGACTCCACCTCCATGACGAACGACATTATCTCTTAATTGTAAATAATAATGATGCCGAGTTGTCTCGTCACTAAAAAACAATTTTTTCAATTAAAAAATTGAGCCTCTCAAAAATCCTCGCTTTGCAAAATGTTATATTTACCTTAAAAGTAGTGGTGAATCCACATAATATCTTACTCTAAAATGAAGAACAAATGCTGGTCTTCCACTACTATCTAAGCCCTAAAAAAATAAAGAAATATTTATTTACATTAAAAAATTTTATTTTTAAGTATGCTTCAAAATATTCAAATTTTTATTTGTTTTACTTATTATATTATTATTTTATTATGTGTCAATTTTAAATAAAAAAATTCTTCAAAATTTATGTAAAAAAATTAATCATTTATTATAATAGATGATTCACGTGAATTTCGTGTAATAATAATATTTGACAACAAAAAAAATTTCACTTAAAAAATAACTTTTAAGGCGCCATTAAATGTCAGACTTTTTGTATTTTTTAAAAGATTGGCGCCTTTGACATGTTTTATTTTAAATATGAATTTTTAAAAATTGTCATTTTTTACAAATATTTTGTACTTAATGACGTGTAATGTAACAATTTTTTTTTGAATATTAAAACTAATAAAATCAACAAATATTTAAATAGAGGCGAAATTTTTGCATTAATGTAAAAACTCGTTAACATAAAATAATTTTGACTTTATTTTATGTCTACAAAAAATAAAGATAACTTTTTATCTGAAATGTAGTTTTTTGACTTTTTAAAGAAATTTTTTATTCACTATTTTATTACATAAAAAAAAACTGTTATTTAATGTTAATAAGCAATTTTTTTTTTTTAATAGCGTTTAAAATTACGTGTTAAAAAAATGCTTGTCTAAAATTGAATTAAAAATTCTTTTTTTTGGATTTATCTGACGTATCAATCAAGAAAACAATGTAAGAGAAATTTATAAAGAAAAATTTGTTGTGAAAAGGACTAAATTTTTTTTTTTTATTGTGAAGAACAAAAAAAAATATCTAAACATAGCACGCAGTGTACGGTCAAAAATCATAAAAATTTTAAAAAGTTATCGCTTTTTTTTTTATAATAACGTTACCGTTTTTAGCCTTGGGCATAGAAATAATTACATATTATAAAGTCCAAAGTCTCTTTTTTTTTTATAGAAAAAAAAAAATAAATTTTTGATGTTAGAAATTATAAAGAAGTAATCATAGGCTATATGGGTGGATCCATTAGGTTTCTGGGTTTTATTTTTGAATTTTTTTTTTGTATAACTTGAATATTTAATGTAGGGCAAATAATTTTTAGGTGCTTTTGGAAACACGGTGATTTTTTCGAAGATTTTCACGGATAATTTTCAAACAAAATAAAAAACAAATACATTTGAGATACATTTCGTCCAAAAATTAAGAAGAATAATTTGCATTGTTATATACTGAATTTTCAGATGATACTCTGTTTTTTACTCTATAAGGAAAGTATTTTAAAAATGATAATGCTTAATTTAGCCTATATTTATAATATACGTGCATTATCGTTTTTAATATTTAGAGCATTCCTCGATCGATAAGCAATCATCAAAAGAATTTTTTTCCTCATTAATCTTAACTTTACTTTCATTAATGCAAAATAAATTTTTTAAAGGGGAAAAAATATATTTGTGGTTCATATCAGCCATTTTTATCCTCAAGAGTCAGAACCTCTAAAATAGTCCATTTTTTTCTATTTTAAAAACCTATAACCCCAGGTATAACCCCCACAAAAAACTTTTTTCTCATTTTCAAAAAATTACAAAACACTGTTTTTTTAATCATTGAAAAACTTAAATAAAAAAAAAATTAAATTTTAGGTACTTAATATTACTTTTTAAAATAAATTGTATACCTTTAGGGTAAATGCATTATATGCCATATAATATAAAGTCATATACAGAACATACACACACACACACATACACACATGTGAATATTATGGCACGCCTGCCAGTAGCCAATTCCCCTGAGGCCTCTATCATATTCTTTTTGGGACCATTTTTATACCTCCAAGATCTTCTTACTTAAAAATATACCTAAAAAATTCATTATTTTTTTTCTCTCTTTAATTCAATTTGTTTCTTTTTCCTTTCATGTGTTACTCTTAAACACATCTCCATTTTATATGAAATTCTTTTTTACAAAAATTTTTTAGCTCGTGCCTAAAAATATTGGCACGTGATCTATTCATTCAATATTGCATAAAATTCTTTCCCTTTTTTTTGCTGTATCCTTTTATTTTTAATTTACTATTTCAAAAAAACAAAATTAAAAATTCTAGAGTCTATTCACAAAAAAATTTTAATTTAATACAAACTATCAAAGAATTTTGAAAGGCCCAAAAAAAAAACAATGTATCTGATGAACCAAAACTAATTTACTAATGTGAATCTCATCTGTAAAAAATTTTTCACAGCCAAAACAAAATGAATTATTTTTCTACTCTGGAGGTCCCTAACGAATTTTCAGTATCTAATCTTTCTATTTTTAAATAATCGATTAGCTTTTTTTTGTAGGCTCTTTTATGTTTTTTTATGCTTAGAAACAGTGCAGTATGATTTATAATTTTTTTTACGATTTTAATAATTTGTTTAATTTTTAGAAAAAAAAATTATTTTTAATTAAGCACCCATTTTTTTACATTAAATTTCTTGTTAGATCATAAAAACTTAAATCTTTCTAGATAATTAGGAGTAATTTTTAAAAAGACAGACATTTTATAGTTTTTTTTTTAACTTGCTTAAAATGGGCAATTAGAGAAAAATTAAAAAAACAAAACGTTTACTAAGTTTTTATGAACCATAATTAAAGGGTCATTAAATTGTTTTTGCCTTTTTAGCATAGTTTTATATACTTTTTTGGACTTTTTTTATCATTAAAAATAAAAAAGTCTGCCAAATAAAAAAAAACAAGGTCTCAAAAGATAATAAAAATTTGAATCAAAAAATAAATGGCAGGTAAAAAAATTTTTTTATTAGAATTTTGATAGCAATTTAACTAAGATTCAGATCTGAACTTCCTCTGAAGTATAATAAAAAATAGTTTGTAACTAAATTTTGAATCCCAATTTTAGCTAAAAATTAATTTTTATCCTTAAATATTTTTACCAATCTAAAACAGAACGTTAAAACAATTCCAAAAAAAATCTTAATTAAAAATTTAGCATTCATCTTACTTATTCAATTCTCGATCAACTCAAGATAAGAAATTTTCCTCACATACATTATTAAAAACAAGCCACATGCAAATATTTAATATGCAAATGCATTTCTCTCACGTTCTTTGAATATTATAAAGAGAAAGTTATTTTTTATAAAAAAATATATTTATATCAAAAACTTAAACCCTCTCTCTCACTGATGCATATATATCGATATTTAAATGAGAGCAAATATAAATGAATTTTCTCAGCATGAAATTTTTTTATGTATTTAATAATTTAATTAAATATTTTTTTTTTAAATTAAATAAAAGTAAGAGACAGATAAGAAAAAAATTATTTTGGGTATTTAAGTAGCAGAATGTAAGAGTTAAATATTTTTTTAATGTATTCATTTTCACTTGAATAATTATATATATGCATTTATTTAAATTTTCAGTTTTTTGTTAGAGTTTTACATATAAATTAGAATGTAATGTGAAATCATATTTTGTATATTTGCGATGGAGCCTCGAGTTACAAAACCACAAACTTTATTTGGCACGTGACCAATGGAATCACTAATTTTTTTAAAAATTTTATTCATAATTGGGAATTGGATAGGATTTTTTTAGATTATTTTAAGCTCAATTAACAGCCTCATACCGTTTTTGGTACTAAAATTGAAACTTATTTTGATGCATAAAAAGGTTCGAAAATTAACAAATTATTCAGTTCTTTAAGAAAAGTCGAAATTTTCAAAAATCTTTCCAATTATCTAAGTCAATTTCCAGTCTAATATACACAATTATGCTTATTTTCACGCTCTCATTAAACAAAAAAAAATCTATTTTAATATCTTCGTATGTGTGCTTTAATATATGCGGTGAAAATATTTTTTAACAATTATAATAATTAATGTGTTTGTGTAAATAATTGTATAAATTTTAATATACAATTCATAATTCTATAAAATAATTATTTTATTTTTTATGTGCGTGTATTATAAATAATTGTAAAAAAAACATAAAAAAATAATAGTAATTTAAGTTACAAAGTTTGAAAATTTTTAATTTTAATATACTTTATTTAATTTAAACTTACGTAAGTATGAGAACTTCTCCAATTTTTTGGTGCGTATTTACTTAATTTACTTTCTGGATCTACAAATAAGAATTCTCCATCTGGAACATAAAAAAATAAATACATTTAATTAATTTAAAATTATTTTTTGATGGATATAGAAAACAACTAATTTAGTAATAAGCCTAGAAATAAAGTTCCATTAGTATCCTAAATTTTTGTCAATTATCTTTTTTACATTTCAATGAAAATATTATTTTATTACTAAAGAAAACAAAAATTTTTTATATTTTAATAACAATTGTAACTCATAACAGACATAACTCTCAAAACTACCAATATTTATGACTAGAATACATTTTTAAGGTGCAAAGAGTATATCGAGACAAATAATAATAATTACATTTATTTAAGTATTTTTTCTCTGTAACGGATATTTTTTTCTCACAAATGAAATGACTTTGTGATGTTATATAAGGGGATCGTGAAATTCTTTTTAAAACATAAATCATATGTTTCTTACTTAATTATATGTATTTATAAACTTAAAAAATTATTATTTTAAAATCTAGTTATTGGAAATAATTCTTTTCTTTTTGGTTTTTATATTTGAGATTCATTTTATTGACTATAATGAAAATAATCAAGTTTCTGTGACAGAAAATTGACGGAATATTTCTCTATTTAGAGTTATACCTCGCGTCCTATTGTTTTTTACTTTGACTTTAAAATGCCTAGTCCATATAAAAATTAGCATCTCGTTGGATAGTGGGTTCAAATCATATTTATATTTGATCCTATAGTTTTAAGAAACTTATAAAAAGCCCAAAATATACATTTATATACTTGCGGGCAATAATTACTATATTCCAACTTTGAGAGGTCGTCGTTATTGCCCTTCGTGCATGCGTACTTAATCACATCTAGAAATATTTATTTTTATCAAATGCAATTACAAGAACTCTCGGCGCTACGCGCCTGTCAACCCCCACATTTAGAAAAAGAACAATGATCATGTAAATATTTATAACTATTTTGATTTTTGATAAAACAAATATGCTACTGAAAATAAAAATTTTTAAAAGCTAAAAATATAATTAAATTATTAAATATTTGATTAAAATAAAAAAAAAATGTTAAAAATAAAGATATAATTAAAAGGAATTTAAAATGTAAATAAATCTGATGCGTACGTGTTTAAATTCACTAACACTTTATATTTATTTATATATAATTATTTCAAAGATTAAAAACTACAATAATTTATTTTTTTTTCAAAAATATATCAAGTGTATAAAATTTTTTATTCCTTGATGGATATATTTTGCAATTTTTTATTTTATTTTCAAGCTGTCTTTCAAAAAAAAAAAAACCTTTCGAATATACTTTTTTTTCGATTAATGGTTCATGGTACCTTTAGCTTTCTCTGTATTTTTTTTTTTTTTTAATTTTTTTGATTTTTTTTTTTTATAATTTCTATCTTGCCTTATACAATCGAGAAGGGTTCGACGCATGCTGCTCGATCAAGCACACCTGCTCTTCTCTTTTACTTCAAGATATTCTGGGCTCTCTCGATGCAATTTTTTTTTTTTAATGCTTTTGTATATCCTGTATATTTGAATTCGCCTTTTTTTATTTGCTGCTAAGTATATATTCCAAATATTTTTCGTAATGCTTTTAAAGAAAAATATTTTAAAAATTTCTACCGTTTGATTAAAAAAAAAATTTAATTATTTTAAAAATCTTGAATAAATGCTTTTTCTGGTTTATTTATTTGGTTTAAGAGGATTTAACTTTTTTTTAATTTAAATAAGAATGATTATGGTCGATAAAAAACTAAAATTTGTTTTGAAATGGTGTGATTAGAGATGAAGTGGGCTGTCTAACTTTGAAAACGATCTAAATTTCTGAGTGAATTTGTTCGAGGGACTGAACCCTTTAGCTTGAAATTTGCACATTTTCGCATAGAAATTGGGTGCTTCAGTAATATGAATACAAGAGATTTCGAGGTTATTGTTATTAGCTTTGATGTTTATCACAAATCTTAGAATTCGCTCAAACAAATTACTTTAAATGTTGGGATATTTTTTGGGTCTTGTTGAATTTTAGTTTTAAATCTGCAGGCTAATTTTTGCCTTAAATATCATCATTTTGCAAAATGTCACAAAACAATTATAATTTCAAACCAATTATTATTTATTTTTTTAATTAAATTTTTTTATGTATAATTACATCCTACTATTTTTTAAAACTAAAAAATAATTTAAAAACAAACCAAACTTTTTTTTCACATAATTTACAAAACTTTTAAAAAATGCAAACATCTAAAATATTTCATACAAAAAAAAATATCTAAAAAATTTCAGGTATATATCTATATATCCTTACATACACATAAGTAACATATATGTATATATGTGTATGTGTAAATAAATTTATGTATATTAGACCTTGGTTTATGTTCCTTAAAATCAAATTTTATATTTTTTTCAAAAATTAAGTGCACTTTAATCATTTTATTATTGAAAAAACGTGTCTTACGCACGTGCTTAATTGATTGCCGAGTTCAAAAAATAATGAAGAAAATTTAGGCTCAGTAATACAGCCTCTTGGAGCCTATTCGTGCCCAAAAAAAATCAGTTAAAATGACATTAATTTCGCTGAATTTTGTAATACAAGTAGAATATGATACTCTGTTTAAAGGTTTAGAGCTTACATCAGCCTAAATTTATCAAGAATAAAACTGCCATTCACAAACCGTAATTTATTTTGGATTCAAGATAGGTGTGAAAAAAATATTTGGAATTTGCATACAACGATCTCAATTTGAAATTTTCCTTAAATTGACTATTTTATCTGCTTGATAACGGTTTTAGCAGTAACAATTTTGCTTAAACCTGTATTTAGAAAAACCAAAATTCTCCAAAAATAAAAATAAGCCAAAATATAATATACCGAGTCCCCTCTTAACTTGTCACGGAAAGGGATGTTGTTTATGAGGATGTTTTCCTCTCTGCTGCAACGAATGCAGAATATATATATACTTTCTTGGCCTCGGTTTCGTCCCTCCTCATCCTTATCCTTCACCTCCTCTGTTACCTCCTTCCCCCGCATTCCTTAGTCCGCCTTTCTTATAAATATAAAGAATACGATGCGAGTGGCCTTATATACAAATCACCCAGCTACCCGTCTTACCCGACTAAGCTTTCTCCATCGTTTTTATCTTTTTTTTTTTCTTTTTTGCCATTCTTATTTCTTTTTCTTTCTCTATATCGCCATTATCTCTATCGTTTATCGCCTCTTCTCATCTCTTCTCTTCTTTTGTGTATTGGTATATCCTACATACTAAAAAAGATTCCTCTTCCTTCTATATCTTTTTTGTTTTTTAATCCTTTTTTTTTTTATTGTCTTTTTGGGCCCTCGCGCGTTTATAATATACGTTTCTTCATTTTTGCTCCGAGAGGTTTTGTTTTCTTATATTTTGTTTTTTTATTATTTTATTGTATGCATATATATATTCGTTCCTTTTATTTTCTTGTCGAAAGTGCCACCGGAGAACGCTATAATAATATAACGCAAAAAAAAGTATTATCATTGAAAATATTTGACGCTTTTATATATATAAATTAACCAAGACACGCGAACAAAAATATGTATTTTTATATGTTATTATAGTATGTATGTAAAAAAGATACAGTTAAAATATTCATTTGAAAAGATATTTATTCGTTTTAAGAGGCTTTTTATATTCATCGCATATTTTAATTCTTAATTTTTTTTTTATATTTATGGTTTTTTATTCATCAGCCTTTTTTAACATATTAAAATTCTTTAAGATTATATTAGGTGAGTTGTGTAAATTGTTAGTATGACGTACTTTTAAAGAAAACTGTTAATTTTAGTGAAATATTTAGGGTTTTGTGATAAGAAAAGAATTTTTGTCAAGCAAAATAAAATAGGTATAATTCGAATTAAAAATATCAGAAAAAATTATCTTTTAAAAAATAAATTTTCCAATTAGCTTACAAACCTCTTTAAAAAATTTGGTAAAATAATTGAAATTTTAAAAATCTTAATGAATTTTAAGAAAATTATTTACAAGGAAATCGATAACTGTTAATATCATTTGAGTTTTATATATAAACCAATATTATTGCAAACCATTTTAAATCTGGGTCAAAATTTTATAAAAACGCAATTGGTTATATGTGGTTTCTGCGGTTTTGTTGAAATATTTTTTTTCGTTACAATTATTTTTACATTATAATGCGAAATATGATATCAATTTAAAATTTTATTTTTTTACTTTTTAATATATATTAATTTATAAATAACTAATTTTAAAATTTAAAATAAGTTTGGAAGTATAATTTGTAAATTTAATTAAAGCGAGAAATATACGGGATTGGTAGAATATGTAGGAATTATACCTTATAATATTATACTTTTATTAGTAATATATCTATATGATATTTTTTCTCGAAATAGAAAAGACTTTTGAAACCTATATAAGTATAAACTGAACTATCTTGGAATTATCTTAAATCGTAATATTTATATTTTAATTATTTTATTTATCATAAACTAAAATTTATATAGTGACACATTATTCTAAATTTGCCTTGAAATTTTAAATTTAGGGAACAAAAGTGACCAACTAGACCGGTCGAATTTTTTTTATACCTTAAAGGTTTTCGAGATAATTGATGACAATTTAAACGTATAGATTTACAAACTTTTTTTGATCAAGTCCAAAATCTCATTTACCAAAATTATGTATGATGTACTGAGATGTATCCATTTTACTTCATTTGAAATTTTTGGATGCATTTGGTATAACCGTATCAAGTTTGGTATTAAAATTTGTAAATTAAATTAAAGCGATAGGATCTATAAATAATTTTATTAGACATATAGTATATCTAAATGATTTTTTCTCGAAATAGAAAAGACTTTTAAAGCCTATATATACATGAATGTAAAACGAATTTTCTAAATACAAATCATAATGCTTTAGGTACATAAATATCTAAGAATCACTTAAATTATAAAATATTAATCAGTGACACTTTGCTTGTTAATTAACTTAATAATTTGGTATTATACAATGTGAAATTGAAATTTTGAATAATTCTTTTTGTATGTAACGTTGAATATAAGTATCAGGTTCATCAAAGCATCTAAAACATTTAAAATACAAATTTAAATTTTTGTCTAAAATGCTAAATTTATATAAATTTAAACGATTATTTATATGAAAAAGATTAATTTTATTTATTTAATCACACAATTTGTCTCTATACCTTTAATAGTATACATTGGAATTTATAATCAAAAAATTTAATCTCGATTAATTTTAATGATAAAAAAGAGGATTTAAATTATGCATCAAATAAATATATTTATTTTAAATAAGACTCTGCTTTTTATTTTATAGATTTCTGATTATAAAACTTAAAAAAAAAATGAGAATCACCCATATACATTAACCAAGTATTTTAAATAATCGATGTGTCAGTTAGCAATTTAAAAATATATATATAAGAAGAATAAAACCTCTTTTAGTCCATAATTCATGTAAACGTACGTTAATAATAATGATTCAAAATCTGAGATATTATATCTGGAATGACCCTTAAGCAAAATTTGGGCAACAACGACGACAGGACATTCCTGGGGCATGAATTTTATATACAGTCGTTGTTTGGAAAGTGATACCCTTCGAGATATCTCATGTCTCGTCTTTTTTATTTTTTTTTACTGTATATCTCGTATAATAATAATAATAATAACAAAAATAACTCTTCTATCTCCGATAATATGGGGTAAAAGAGAAAGACAGAAAATAAAGTCTTTACGTGCTTATATTTTGAAGAATCTTATATTATTTTTTTTTTTTTTGCTCTTTTTAAACACTGATTTTAACTTTAAGTTAAGGAAACCGAGATATTTTAGTGATTATGAAATTGCAGGACGTGATTGGTCGGTGTCATTTCGCTGAAATGAAAAAAAAATCAAAGATCCTTCTTTAAAAGCAAAATAAATAAAATTTAGGAACGAAGATAGCGATTGAAGTGATTTTAAAAGAGCGGGAAAATTCATGGTATACGTTAAAGTTTATAAAAAATCGAAAAGTAAACCAATTTTTTATTTTCTTAAAATCGGTAATGTTAGATCATACAAGCGTTACGGTTTTAGAGTCTTCAGTTATCTTCGCAATTAAAAAAGAGAAAAAGAATAAATTATTTCTTATATCTTCCTTGCTTATACGAATAAGTATACAATAGAACTTTGCCACTTTTTTGCAGCATCATGTACAAAAACCATATACTTTGGACGCTGGAGATTTTTCATCCTTCCCCTTTTGGCAGCAGTAAATCCGTTGCAATAGAGAAAGATTCAAACAGCGCGCGCGTGTGTGCTCCTTGGAATGCAAAATGGCGAAGAAAAGAGAGAAGTGGGGGAGAGGCCCCAAGGTATAATTGAAGAGTAGGGGAGACTCGTCCGACCGGCTAACATAGCTTGTAGAACATCAGAGCAGCGGGGGAGGGTAACCAAACGATGATGAAAATTGAATGATAGAAAGAGAGAAAATGATATAATAAAAGAGTAGGGACTATGGTATGCAACAAAACCTCAAGATTATAGTCAAGTTTCAGGCCCCGGCAATTCGTCTTTGCAAGCTTGAAATACATCAATCTCGCGTTTCGCCCTCTTCTTTGCTTGCCATATAGATATATATAATTATATTACGACTGTTTTTTTGTGATGCAAATGAAATGTTTTCATTCTGACGCGTCTCTTTCACTTAAAAATAATAATTTTAAGATTTTGCTCAGCTACCGAATACTTAATGACTTTACTTTAAGGAAATGTACTGATGATATATGCAATACTCAAAAGTTGTAATTTGCAATAAATGTATAATTTGAATTTAATTATATAATCAAGTATTTTTATGCATCCACGTATAATTAATTATTTAAATTTTAATTTTATGTACAAATATAAATAGTTAAAACAATTATAGAGAAAATAATCTTACCGGATAAAATTGCCAGGCCGAATAGTTCGCAATCTTGCATGCCCTGCTGGCCGATGATGTGGCATGTTTGCCCGTAAACCTCTTTTACCTTGGATTTAGCCTGTAAATTTAAATATTTTATGATTAAATTATTAATTTCTTAATTTATTACAAAATGTAAGTTGTATAAAAAATAGAAACATTTTTCTCGCAAATGAAAAGCGTTACGGAACCTATATAAACGAGCATGGTGATTTGTGTATAAAAATGCCTTAGAAAACTAAATAAATTTGACTTCGGCCGTAATGGGCATGTGAAAAATTGATGGCAATAAATTCAAGTACAAATTATTTATTAATTTTTGGCCAAATGAAAAAATATAGATTTTTACTTTGTAAACACAGCTTGATAATACAGAAGTTCGCCAGTCATTTTTTTTATATACAGAATTTTTGTTAACTGCTTTTTACTTTGACCACAGGAATACTTTCACGTATAAAAATCTAGTGGTTGAATTCGATATAAATTTTAAATGGTTTGCAAATCAAAAAAAGAATTTGTGGGTAACTTTCATATCAAGCTTTCAGCATGAAAATTTCCGGTAGGATAATTTTACGGTTATATAACAAATTGTTACCTACTTATAAAGCATTATTTTCAGGGGGGATTTTCCAGAATACCCTAGAAACAAGTGATATGCGGTTTTTTGGTTAAGGTAACCAGAAATTCAATGGTATTGTTTCTTTAGTCGATTACCACCAAAAAATTTGAGCAATTTATAATTAAAAAATTTGAAATTCAGCAGCATTCTGTCCGTGACCTAAGTATGAAACTAAATATTAAACCCATTAAAAATCGTTAAAAAATTATTAAAATCCTTAATTTTCAGAAAAACTAAAATTATACGCAATAAAAAACAAAATAAATTATCAACTAAAGCCATATCGTGACCTGACCGAGGAAAAAAATTCCAAAGCGTTAATCGTGATGCAAGTACGGTACCATTCTTATATATATAGGCATATATCTCATCATAATGTCCACGTGGATATAGTAATTTTCTATCTCTTATATCAGCATGAATTTCCACCCGTTGAAAATCTCTAATAAGTTTATAATATATAAAAAGCATTCTATTGAAATAGGTGAGTTTTCCTGGGAGGCATATAAACGGTATACACACATTGCACTTTATTTTAAAAAAAACTTCGTTATTTGTTAACGGGTTAAAAGTAGTAATAAATAACAAACTTTTTTTTTTAAACAAAATGTATATACGCATTAAATAAATTTTTTTTTTTTTGGTATTTCAATTTTGCAGTGTATGTAAATATTTAAATTATTTCAAAAACTTAGTAATTACTCACGTATGCATGTAAAATTTGTATATGATGGATGTGTATGTAAATTTATAATGAAAAAATAATTTTTTTAATGGAATTTAATGCATTTCTAATGAATTTTATTATATTAATAAATTTAAAATAAAGCATATTGCATAAAATATATATATTACAAAAAATTAATAAATTAAATTAATTATGCTAAAATACAAGCAATTATTTAAATAATTATCCATAAAGTGAGAGTTTTTATTAATGTCATTTTAATTTTGTTAAATTCAAAATTTTAATTAATTATAAAATAAAAAATATTTGACGAATTGTTTATAAGCATTTTTTTCGTACATTGTTTCCTAGTACGTGACATACGATTAATATAACAGAAGGCAAATTATATATGAAAGCATATATATTTTAATAATAATAAATAAAATATATATATGAATATTGAAAACGGTGAAAGCGTACTACATACCAGAAATTGCATATATATGCTTAAAAAAATTATTTATGCATGTATAAGAAGCTGGATGAATATAATATTGTATATATATATATATTTTAAAGAAAATTCTACAACTGCATACTAGATTTCTAATATTATAAGTATATTTATTTTATTTATTAATAATGTTTATAAGACAATTTTATATATAAATTATTTATAATATGAGATTAAATTGAAAATATCTTTTTTAAATTTATTAATACAATAATTAAGAATATTGTTTTTAGATTAAGTGTTATGATAAGAATTTTTAAAACAGTAGTTATTTAATTAATTTTATGGAGATATTGCAGAAGTATAGTAAGTTTTATATATATAGGCAATATATGTATGTAATATATATTTATAAATTTTTAAAATGGGGATTTAATATTTTTCAAAATTTTTCTCGCAAGTAAAATGACTTTGCTATACTATAAATATAAGTCAAGAATTAACCTTAAAATGTTATTAATATTTAAAGTAAAATGTAATTAAATTTCGTATTTTGTTTGCTATAATGGTTTTGTAAATATGATAGTCTTGTCTACATAGACTATTAGAATTAGTACCTACATTACTTGAAGAGTCTGAGTTTCTTATAGTCAAGGCGCTATAGCAATGTTAAATGCATCAAAAAATTTTGACAGCACTAGAATGAATGCACCTCATTGAAATGTATGTATTTTTGGTCGCTGAAACCGATTTTGAAGGTTTCATCCATTTTCGGATGGCCAGTTTTGAGTAATGGACGCTATATTATAATAAAAAATCAGCGAAAAATTAGCAAGATTGGTAATATCCTAGCCTATTTTTGGTATCCCAATGAGGTTTTGGGGTCGCTGATCAAAATTTTGAAGACAGGTTTATAAAAACCAAAATGGTGGACTCAAAATGGCGTATTTCTAACCTCAAAAACGGCGATTTATGCTGTTTTAAGCATATTTACGTTGTCTAATAAGTTTTTCGGACCAATTATAACGATTCTGAGGTCATATTTTTAATTTTCAAAATAGCGGGCTAAAAATGGCGGATTCCTAACCTCAAAATCATCAATAAATGCTATTTTAAGTATTGGCGAACTTCCACCAAGGTGTCTTTACTTGCAGCAGTACTTAATTCAAACAATTTATTAAATAAATATTATACATTTTATAACGCAAAAATATTAACAATTTAACAATATTATATTAAAAAAATCTTATGGTTTAAGCCAAGATTTTACATAAAATCTATAATATTATATTTTCATTTAATTTCGAATTTTTGCAACTTTTTTGAATCCGACATTTGCAAAAAGAATAACATATTACATTTGCTTCCTTGCAACGGCATCTTCTGCTGCAAGTTTTGCAAAGACACCTTGGTGGAAGTCCGTTAACACTTAAAATAGCAAAAAATTAAAAATATGATCTCAGAATCGTTATAAGTGGTCCGAAAAACTTATTAGACAACGCAAATATGCTTAAAACAGCATATATCGCTATTTCTGAGGTTAGAAATACGCAATTTTGAGTCTGCCATTTTGGTTTTTGTAAATCTATCTTCAAAATCGTGATCAGCGACCCCGAAAACCTTATTGGGGAACAAAAATAGGCTCAATTAGCAATTGTTTTCAAGATATTACCAATCTTGATAATTTTTGCCGATTTTTTATGATATAGCGTCCATTACTCAAAACTGGCCATCCGAAAATGGATGAAACCGTCGAATTCGGTTTCAGCGACCAAAAATACAAACGTTTCACTGAGGTGCATCCATTTTAGTGCTGATAAAATTTTTGGATGCATTCAACATTGCTGGCACCTTGACTATTAAGTTCCATATATTCTTGGTTACATAGTAATAGCAATGTAATCATGATTACAAGTGTAATTTTGAATATATTAGAAGCTATACAATTTTTTTTGTTTTGATTCTATTATTTGTTCAAACTAATGTGACAAAAAAATCAACAGGGCCAGTAAAATAGGATCTCGTATTCGTGTTCAGAGATCCAAAAAACAAAACAGATAAAAATCTTTGAAAACCCGTAAAACAAAACCTAAAAATTTCTAATCTGCGCAACTTAACCATTTTCGATAAAAATGAATTTCATATTCGTATTCAGTTATCAAAAAATGGTAAATCCTCGTTGGAAAATTTTATTGACCTATCAGCAAAAAAAAAAGTGGCAACGAAATAGGGCCCAGGCCTACATCACTGAATAATAAAATTGCAAAAAAATAAAATAAATTAATATAAAAATATTTACTGCATGTTCAATGAATATCATATCGTTTTGCATTAAGGTCATTACACGAGAGAAAGTATCTAATTATATATGTACAAAATTACGGTAGTATATATATATATATATAGTTGACCATCCCACACATAAAAAATATAAAATTGCATATTATATGTTGTTTATTTAAATGCGGACGTTCTTGTTACTTTTTTATTTGTAACTACTACTTGTTTAATAATTGTAAAAGTATTGTCACGCAGTATGGGCGCAGTAGTTGCATTGTAGTAAAAAATTTTGTAAGTAAATAAATAAAAAGATCTTTTTTTTTAATGAATGTAACAACAAACATGAATAAAAGTATTTTTTTTTTCATTTAAAATTCTTACATGTATAATGAACTTGATTAATCGATGCTTGAAAATTCAATTACCCAGATATTTATAATAATGACTTTATCCGGATTTCACTTTATAAAGAAATTTTTTTTGAATTCTTTAAAAAAAAAAAAAAAACAAAGTAATTACTGAATTTAAAATTACTTTTTGTTTTATAAAAAGAAAAATTACGACAGCTGGAATTTTATGTGCAAATATATTTTTTGTTAAATAATAAGCAAACAATTTTTTAAGAGAAAACGGTATATTTTTTTTTTTGACGACCTTGAGAATTTTTTTTTTTTTTAATTCTTTTCTTTTTTATGTGTGAATGATAATAAAAATATAAGGAAACAAAAAATTATTTTTTTTGCATATATTATTTGCATAAGAAAAATAGGGAATTAAAGGTAAAAATAAGATGGTACTACTAGAAAGGCTAAAAAAAAAGTTTCAGATATTTATGTAAAAATTTTGTATAAGCAAAACAAGATTTATAACTATGATCTAATCTTTTAAAGAAAGGTGAGTATTTTGAGTTAAAAAATCCTTTTTTTTTTGTATCACTTAAGTCACAATAAAATTCTGTAGTCCCCAAATATTTGTCTATAAATCATTGTTTGCAAGATATTTATTTTAAAAAATCATAATAATGAACCTTTTTTTATCCCCAGATATATTTAAAAATCGATTAATTTAATTCTAAACTACAATACACCAATATCTTAAATAATGATCAACAAAAATATTCCATTCAAGAATATAAAAATATGAAACTAAAAGAAGATTTAGACAAGCATAACGAAGAATTTCCCTTATAATAGGTTTTTATAATTTTAAAGAATTTCAGGGATTACAAATGAGAACCTCACTATAATTAGGTAGATCCTATCGTGTGAGAAGAGAACTCAACCGATAGCCCTCAGTATATAAAATTTTTTATTTATATTTATTTATCCATACATTGTGGCCTTTCTTTTTATGTCATACTTTTTTATATTATGCATATTATAAACATTGTTGTAATTTTACATTTTTTTCACTCTATTATATTATCAAGATTTTTTTTTTCTTCGTCATTATTTGTTTTTTTTTTACTAACTTTTATGGAATTTCTTTTGAAATTTTTTTTTTTGCATTTATAATGATTTGCACGAAAAAGAATGTGCTGTTTAATGGTTGTATGGAGTTTTAAGGTATAGTGCATGTACATTTTTGTGAATAGTAATGTTAAGTTTGTCATTTTATAAAATGAAGAAATTATTTTATGCAAAAGTAAGGCCGAAAGAAGATTAATTGAATTTGAAACTTCAGGTAAAATTTAATTTAATAAGACTAAGTACATTCCAGCTAGGAAATTTCTATTTAATAGTATAATATAATGATTTAAAATTTAAATTTAAGAATTCTAAACATATTTATACTTATATAGTATTTAAGAGCCAATTCATTTTCGAGAAAAAGCGCCATCTAGCGTTTTAAAAATATAATATAAATATTAAGTTCTTAATAACTGTTTTGTATATTTTAGATCGTATTTTAGTGATAAAAATGAAAATCATGTAATTATTTATGGATTTTTTAAAATTAAAATTGCCACAGGTTTTAAAAATTTAGTAGGCGTGTACTTGTTTTTCAAATAAGTTAACAAATAAACATATATGCAAATAAAATAATTTAAAATAAAGAAATTTGTTAGAAAATAATTTTTTTTAAACATTTAACAAATATTTAAAGCCATTAAAATTAATGATTCCAAAATTAAAAAACCAAAAAAACAGTAAATTTTTTTACTTAAAATTTTCTAATTATATAGTACCCTCATAAAAAAATTTTCTAATACCAAACTAATAATTAAATAAATATTTATAATTCACTTGTATTCAACAAATAAATAAGATAATTTCTTCATTAAAAAAGTAAAAGAGGAAAACAAAGAGTTATAATATACTAATGATATAATAACAAGCTTGTATTTTCTTTAGGTTAAAAATTCCATCATATATATATAGTTTCTTTTATAAGATCGTTAGAGATTTATATTGGAAAATTACCAACAATTTTTATATTTAACTTGTAATATATAATTAACGTTAATCATAATATTTTATTATAATTCAAAAATAATAATATAAATAGCAGAAAATTTTTTTTAGTATTATTTAAAAATGAAAATTTGTACTTGCTAATCAATCAAAAACAGGTGTGTATATGGGTATGTTTTTTTTATTTTTTTTTGCTTATTATTGAGCTATATCCAAATTTAGGAAAAAAATTTAGATACTTTTAAAAGTAATTAGCAAAGAATCTGAGAAAAATTTGTATTCAAGTTTCTCACATAATCATTAAAGGGCTTTTACGTCCAAAAAATCTTTATTTTTCTTAAGAAAATATTTATAATAAAATAAAAAAATACACCCATATACGAATAAAATTATACGATGACGTTATAACAAAACCTTAAAGTATAATAAATGTAACTAACGAGCTCGTTACCAGTGCAATTAGAAAATGTAACTCCTGCTTTTGACCCTTAAGGCATTTATTATATTATAGGTTTATATATATATGACTAGAAAAAATTTTCCTTGGGAAAATATGTGAGGTATATATTATTACAAGTATACCCCATTTTGATTACCCAGGTATAAAAAACCTGATTGATGTATTTGGTAATACAGCGACATATATGAAGATAAACCTTTATATATATATATAACACTACATATATTTTATATATACCGCTTATTTATACTTGAATCAAGAAAATTCCATTCTTTTTTTGCTTTGAGAAATGCTATTTTTTATTTATAAGTGATACTTAGTATCCTGACAATTCGATTAGTAACTTTTTTTTATAAGTATTTATCTATATTATTTTCTATCTTTTTTTTCTACTCAAACGAAATAACAAGTTTGTTTATTTAAAAAGTTTGTTTATTATTTAAAAATCGCTTGTCATATATGGAAATTTAACTTGATTCCTCAAGCACAAAAATTTTTTTTTGACAAGTGGAACCAGCATGGGGCTAAAGAAAAAAAATTTCAGGATGTAAAATTTTTGCACTTTTAGTTAATCCTAATGTAATTTCAAGGTTTTACACTGAGAAAAAATCTTTTTGAGGCTAAAAATAATCATAAAATTGGACTCGAGATTACTTTCAGACTCTATTTGGCATGAAAGGAATCCTTTTGAGAGCTAAATAAAATTTTTTTTCGTCAAGAAATCACCCCTTTTGCTTAAAATAGATTTATTTTCCGATGAAAGGGTTTATTCGATGTAAAATAGAAAAGAATTTTAAGCCAAATTTTAAGAAAATTTTAAGAAAATTTCTTTTTGCCTTAAAAGCAATGTTTTATGCTTGTATTGTTGAATCCTGGGTTAAATCAAAATATTCGCCTTAATGTTTACTAAGGTAATATATTATAGAAATAAAACTTACCTCAACGACGAAATACAAAGGGTCACCGGGTAAAGCGTGGACGGCAAGGTAGCGGCTGGCGGAAACCAGAGGTTGAAGGCAGGACCGCGCAGCCGTGACACCGCTACCACGCATACTGCATGCTTCATGTCGCTGCCGCTACGTCCAGCGTCCTCACTAAAAAACCAAAAAAATAAAATATACATTAAATTTATAATTTGAAGTGATCATTTAATTTCCGGGAAGCAGCGAGCCGAATGCAGGCCAAAATTTGCACCCAGCCCGGATCCGGCCCGTAAAATATCCAAACATTTATTTCTACCCGGGTATTTTTGATATAATTCTTATATATTAAATTTTTTATCAAATAAAATAACTAATTAACTACAGAAATAAATAAAAAATATAAGAAGCCATCGACCCTAAACTTAATAATATATAGCAGGTATTACATTTGAATGATGAATAACATCCATTAGTAAAATAAATGTTCATAGATAATAAAAAGTAAAATAAAAAAGTATATAATTTACTCCTACACTCTTTTCCAATAGTTTATTATAAATCTGTCTATTCCTCATTAATAAACGCAGAGTTATTTCAAATTTTGTTCTTTATATAAAACCGTACTAACGAAAATATTTATCTCTTTATCACTATGTGTCTTATATTTTTCTAATTTAAGTAAATAAAAAAATATGTTTTTATCAAAATCTGAATTATAAAAATTTCCCTAGAATAAAAGAATTTCACATATTTTATTATTTTTATAAAAATAACTTTTTTATTATATCATAATATCTATAAATGGCATTATTATTATTATTATTTTTAAATACTTTATGATTTACCTCATTTATTTTGAAATTTTTATCAGATTTTAACATTTAAATAATATTTCAATGAACTTATTTGTGTGTATATGTACCTGAATTATGTAATAAATAAAGTATTTTTGTATTTATTAATTTATTTTTAAATTTTCAATGTATATGGAGTGTTTCATGTCAATTTGGTTATATTTTGCGATTTTTAAAATGGTAGATATTTATTCAAAAAAGGCTAATTTTATTAGATTTTAGGACAAATATTTGTTTCTCAAATGGTAATTTTTGTTTGCTGTTTTTTATAGGCATTATCATGCATCGATAGTTTTGGTGTAAATTACATGCTTTTGATTAAAAATTAAATTACTGCTTGGGAAATACAAATTCATGTCAGGAAAATATGTTTTATAAAGGAAATATCCACACCATATTTGATTTTGTGTATTAATTACCACAAAATTGAAACTTTTGCTTCAAGTTGAATTAACTTTCGCTCAGACTTATATATAAATCCGAAAACATCTAAAACCTTCCAAAATTCCTAAAAAATAAGTAAATTTTCCCAAAAATAGGTAATAAACATTGAATCTATATCAAAATTCTGCACTAAAAATGCAAGCACAAAATTGCAGTACACAAAGTAACATAATAAACATTATATACATGACTAAAAATATATTAAACTGACTGATGACTCTTTTTATATGGACATGATATCAATCACTAAATATATATATATATATAATGCTTTAAGGCATATCCAATATATCCTGGATGATTAGTTATTTATCTTATTCTTTTAAAAAATAAAATAAGGAAGAATTCAGGGAGTGTCTTATATATACTGATGATTCTTTGACTGCAATATAATAAATTTAATACTTTTTAAAAAAGATTAATAACACCCTAACACTAATACGTACACACACACATATATATTTATGTAATTTTTACTATATATGTGAAAATTATATAGCTATTATATCTACAAATAATGTATTTTTAATGACTCGATTTTAGTAAACTAACTAAAATTTTATTTATAAGTGTATGTGTGTGTGTGTGTAGAGTAAAAAAAGGAAAAGAATGTGCATAATATTTTGTTATTATAAAAAAATAAAATATTAAGGAGAACGTTTTTACCGAAAAACTTTCAGCAATCAGAATGGAATGCAGTAGAACTGGTGTACTTATGTATGTGAGTGTGTGTATTCACGTATATTGATATATATGTCTTTATATGTATACTTGTAATTGACAATTGTAAAATGGACCTTAATGAGGAAATTATACACATAAATGCATGTGTGCCTAGTGCATAATAATTCATATGATAATGATGAATGCAATAAGTTTTTTTCAAGTTTTTTTATGGGGCCTGCGTGTTAGAATTTTTTTGAGTTGTTGCAGAAAATAATTTTTTATAAATTTTATTTTCCAATTTTGATTTTTTGAGCAGCCCTTGAATGAAAATTCCCTTTTTTAAAACACATTTTTTATTTTTTAAGGGCAGTTCAATTTTCTTTTGCCTCAGTTTCCTTAAATTCGATCCTCATTTTGGTTTCTACGAGGGTTCCTAAGTTAGTAGGTGAAATTAACTCTGTTAGGGAAATTTTACAATTTCATTTTCAGAAGGATAACTTCTAGGGACAAAATATAAGATACCCAGGTTTTATCAGAAACTTAATTCAAGTCGAATTCTAGCTTAACTCAACCCATCGCTATCTGAAAAAACCATTTTCTACATTCAAGCCACATAAATATTAAAAAATTTTTTTAAATAATAAGCTTCGCTATGTAACAAGATTTGAATAACTCGAGCAAAATAACATAAATCACGATTACATTTTTAAAAAAGATAATCACTTGAATATAAAAAGTATTAAATTACACAAAGAATGACACAAATATTTAAAATTTGATAGAATCGTGCGCATATAAAAAAATAATTTAAATTTTTATCTCATCAAATTTAATACTAAATAAATCCACTCCTTATTTTATTCAAAAATTACATACATTTCTCATTACTCTGAGAACTCGCTAATTAAAACTCTTATAGCCAATTAGAATAATTAGACAGACACAACTAAAAAAATAAATTAGCTATTTTTTTCTAAATAACTTTCACTTTACACAATTATTATTATTATTATTTTATAATAAATAATATTAAACATTAACAGCATGTACAAGTAACAACTAATGAATTAATTATCAAACTGCAAGTATAATAATAATAATAATAATAAAATACAATAAATTAGATATTTTATTTATAATTTATTCATTAGCTATTTGTTTGGTACCAAGAAATTAAATAATTCTTTATTGTAATATTATATTTTTATTTTATCGTACCCCGAAATGCAAATATTATTTATGCATTGGTTGATCTAGAATTTTTCTAGGAATTGCAGTTTTTTAAATTGAATTTGTTTTTTATAGAGGTGTCGTATTAATTATTTTATTTATTTTTTCGTGGTAATTTATAATTGACACTATAAAATATTTTGTTTATCTTAATTTTAAATATTGATGATTTATTGAAATATCAGATTTTTTTGGGGGTTTTTAAGGTGATTTCTTCGAATTAGAAATAATTAGGATTGAGGTTTATGTTAGCAAAAATATTACAGTGAATTTTTTAATAACATTTTGGATGCTACAACTTGTGTTAGGTTTTATTTCGGGGGCTAAATTTTATCCGGAAATATCTTTTAGTCAAATTTTACCTTACAGCAAAAAACAGCTCTGCCACCTAATATATCTACAATATTTAATATTTTGCCACCCCTAATATTTTCCATTTGCATTAATTGCTTCGTTTGCTTATACTTCAATCCAAACTTACCAAAAAATACAAAAAGTATCAAATTTCCTCACAAATTTCTCAAAATAAAAAATGTATTTAATTACACTCAGACTAATCATAATTTATTAATAATAAAAAATTATTTATTATTCCAATTTTTTTGAATTTTATTAAATTAAATTTTCTTCACGCACACATACACAATCAATGCTTTAGCGTATTTCAAGAAGGTATATATAATTATATTGAAAAATTAAATAAAAAAAAGAAAAGACATGTTATGTGACATTTAATTTAATTTATTAAAACTGACAATTCACTTACGCGGAATACCAGAAGCTTTTTTAAAAGATCTTTTAAAAAGATCTTAACGGTTTATTTCTCTCTTCTTGTTATATATATATATATAGTTTAAAAAACTTATTTATTTTTTCTTGAGTGATTACAAAAAAAATATAAGAAAAATCCATAAAAAGGAAAATAATACACACAAACACACATACGTGTATTTTGTATTATCATTTTTTATCTTAAAAAGCTTGTCATTGTAAAAAAAACATGATATAATAGAAAAATATAATTCATGTAAAACTGCTAAACAGTCTTTTATAACATTATAATAAAATAATTTTCTAATATATATTTTATGTATGTGTTAATTTATGTTATTTTATGTCTGTATTAGTTTAACACTTTTAAGATTGCTGCAAATTGCAATATTATGTACTATTTACTAATGTGTTTTTAGATAAAAACTTGTATGCCATTAATTAATTAAGTGTATGTACTAATGTTAGTGTTGATGTTTTATTTGAGATTTTATGAAAATATATTTTTATTTAAAAGGGTCGATTTTCAATTTTTGAATTATCTTTAACCTAATACTGTCACCAAATTTGATAAAAAGGCTGTATAGGTAATTAGTAAACTATAAATTAAACTTTTGGTCATAAAATTTTATTATAAAGTGGAAATTTCAATAGCAGTTTTAATTAGACGAACGAAAATAAAAATTTCAATTTTCAATTCCTAACCAGCTAATAAATCCCAATAAAAATCTAAATAAATCAAAATACAAATCATATTTCTGCAAAAATCAAGAGCTATTTTTTATTATTATGAATATTCGATTATTTATGTTCACTCGTATTATAAATATCTAAAAAAAAATTATGAATAAAATGCTATAATTGATCATTAGTTATATCTTAACATAATAAAATATGGTGACAGTAGTCATTAAAATGATTAATTAATATAATCGTCTATAGAAATCAAAAAAATAAAATCTTTAAGATATGCAAATAACATGTTAAAAATTATGTCTTATAAATTATTAGAGTCATTTGTCACTTTCTATACTAAATAATAATAATAATAATTTGGTGACAGAAGTGGTTTATTTGCATAATTTAATTTTATTTGAGCAATGGCAAATTTCAAAAAAAAATAAAGTATTTAACTTGTACTTTCTCCAAATTTTATTTAACTTGTTAAAAATTAGTTAAAGTGCAATATTTGGTGACAGTAGTAAGTGAAAATAGGTGTTTGTATTACGTCATAAAATATTGGTTTCAAAAGACAAAATATAATGCAACATAAATTTTTATTAATTCACAAATGCATTTTTAAAAAATTTTACATGAATTTTTAATATATTTTAAAATAAAAATCAAATGCATAATATAAACTTCAGACATATCCTTATACTACTTATTGAATGACCCTCAAATCAACCTTGCAATATACTTATTTATATTAAAAAACATTGCTCAATTAATTTTAAAATTTTCGAATGTACTTCAAATTTATTCTTCATCATACACGTACAAGTATATTACATCAAGTGCATATATTGTAATTTTAACAAAATATGTACACTCAAAAAAAAAATAGCTCTCAGAAAGCCCGCGCTCACGTATAGTTATACGCGTGTATGTACGCATTTACACACAAATATCAGCATCAACACTGCAGAAATTTTTATAAAGCGAAGGGGGGCATAACTGTCTGTCTTTTTCTTGATCACAGTGCCTCGAAGCAAACGAAGGACGCCCGCATTCCAAAGCACAACCTCGTATATATATATTATATACACGTTACTGAGAATCGCCAAAGCCGCGAAATTATGGATAAGAAATATAGAACCCGATTGGGACGTTAAACTATGTACATATCTGTTGTAAACAAACATATTATATATGAAATTTGCTTGAAATTTGTATATGGAGTAGTTCGGGTACGTTTAATTGATTTTGGCATGATGGAGTAAAAATTTAAATCACTTGAAATCGAGCGAAAAATGACTCAAAAGTCGGTATTCAATTATAACGCCACTCAAATGAAAAATACTAAAAAAAGAGCAAGGATAAATTAGGTGACAACTGAATTCATTGAATGGGTAGCAAATATAAATTAGGGGTTAAGAAAATTCACAGCCTGGATGACAAATAGAATTGTGGCAGATCCAGAGCAGTGGAAAAGACGTGGAAAATTAGTGTTTACCTCCCCGATTTGAACATCGAAAATAAACAGTTTTTCTGACAAGTAGAATTGTGGCAGATTCAGAGCAGGAATTCCCGGAAGGGGGTTTTAAAAACAACAGTTTTTAATAATTCTAATATAAAGATTCAAAAATTAAGCAAACAAACCCATAAGCAAAGAATGCATTAATTTCCCAAAATTTCAAAATATTTTTTTCATGCTTAAATAATAATTAAAATTTCATTTTAAAAATATTTTTTTTGCAGCTGTGTACATTTATTTGTACTACTTTAAAAAAAATAAATAAATATTCTTATCAATTTTTAATTCTACTAAATTTTCAATGCCAATTAAATTATCGATATAAAAAATTAACAGGTGTTACACACACACACATACCCGCATAATCTATTACTGAACACGCTAAAATTCATATTCGCAATAATAATAATAATAATAATAACGTAAAAAATATTTTTATTATTTAATTATTTTCTGAGAACGCATTCCTCAACTTAAATTAACTAAAAATTTATTTAACAACTTATTATTTGAACGCATAATAAATTATTAATATTATTTTTACACTTGGTTTTTTTTTTGTCAGCAATAATGTAAGCGAAAAGTCATAAAAAAAGTATTAAGAGAGAAGTTTAAAATTTATAATATCGAAAGGAATAAGAGATTTTAAAAAGGAATAATATAATAAAAAAATTCGGGATGTTTCTTTTGATGGGGCAGGGTGGTCCAATATGATGGTTTTATAATGCGAATATAATGGTTAAAAATGCTACTGGAAATACGCAGAGTAACACGCGGCGTTTTAATCCTATCAGATACGGCTTTCAAACTTGCATAATATATATAATATTGAACCATATATAAAGATTTATTTATATATATATTTATTATTGTTGCATATATATATTTGTTAATTAAAAAGAGTTAATTAAAAAAAATTTCTTTTCAGTTTTTTTTTTTTACGTAACGAAATTTCTAATTTAAATTTTTGTCTGGATTGGATAAAATCTTAAAATATTTATTATACAGTATGAATTAAAACCTGAAAAATAAATTATCATTTTTAATTAAAAAGAAAAAATAAAAGGATATTATAAATATTAAAATATTTTTGAAATTTTTTACATTTTTTTTTTTTTGGTATTAGAATTAATTAAAATTTATATGGCGTTTTTTCAAAAATTATGATAAATCTAATAAATTATAGAATTTTAATTTTTCTTTTTTTAGGTTCTTGTGAATGCTTAGTGTGATTTTGTAATAAGTACGAGATATTTACAGAAAAATAAAGGATGGTCCAAATCGGTTATTAATTTTGAGGTGAGGCCGAGAATGGTAAACTGCAAATTGGAGCATTTTTTTTCATGACCAAGGCTTGAGTTCAATTTTTCTTCGTTAGGGGCGAAATAACATAATTTACGTATTTTATAGCCACTGCCTACAAAAAAAAATTTTTTTTAATTTTGATGAGAATTTGATACCAAATTTTTTAGACACTTGAAGATCCTAAAAAATGTCCGTTAGTTTACGATCTTACTTTTAAAAATACTGCCTAAACAAAAAATATTATAAGCACAAAAATTTCGGGAACAGCAGATCAAAAATTTCAAATAAATTTTTCAAAATGAAAATAAAATTAAAAAAAAATAATTTATCGTTAAGCAAAATATCATTTCCAATAAATCTAAGATCAATTAAAGCGTATAAATCAGCTTGTTTCAATAAATTTGAAAAACAATAATTTTTATTTATTTATTAAATACCATCACTATCAATAGTTTACATTAAATTTTTATCAAAATATTTCACACTAAAAAAAATTAAATAAAATGACAAAAAATCGCGCAATTATTAAAAAATAAAAGTATTAGTCGACTTAAAGTAAAAAAAAATAAAAATTAACTATTTTATATTAATAAAATAAATAACAAAATTATAAAATATCGCGTGCAATAATATCATAAGAGATTGGAATTTTTTTTATTTCAAGTATTTATATGAGTAAATCAGTTAACATATTTTAACCATATGTGCATTCATCAGGTGTCTTGATCAAGAATTATCTTTAAAGTGTAGGTGTAAGTATAAATATGCATGTATATTAGCCTAGACGTTGATTTTAAAAACTATTTTTTAAACTAACAAATCCCAAAACCACTTAAAAACAGGGATAAAAACATTTTTTAAATTCATTTTGTGAAAATATTATACTTATATAGGAACTGAATTCGCAGTGAATTATTATTTGGTATTCTATAAGTCCCATGCTTATCAAACTAATCAAGCTAAAATTTTCCAGATCTTAATTTTTTTAAGACAAATATCCAGACCAATATACATTCGTACATGCTTTAATTGAGAACAAGTTATGGTGATAAATTAAGTATAAATCTATATAATATAAAGTTGGCGCCAATAATAATAATAAACATAAAATATGTTTTTATACATATTTATATTTTAATCTGAATAAAATTTAAATGAATTTTCAAATAAAACTTACAAAAAAAAAGCTCGCTATCTCAATTTATACAAGGAAAAATATTTATAATATGTACATATTCATTTATATTTTCAATTTTTATAATCTTCAGAAAAAATAAATTTTATAATTTTTAAAAGAAAAAAATAAATATTATAACATAAAAATATAATAAAGAGGGCGAGGATGTTATTTTGGGGCCGAGGATGTTTACCTCAGCACAACGGCCTCAACGTGGTTTAACCTCGAAAGGTATTTTACACCGTCTCTCATTTTATATATTTACACAGGGTAAACCAATGCCCGCGTTATATACCACGAAAGAGGCCACGAAAAAAAAATTATACATAAAGATTTTTTTTTTGAAAAAAAAGAGAATTACTTTCTTAAGAGGAGAAGGTGAAGGCGGAGAACTATGTGGGCTAATAATTCATATGTGTATGTATATTTATGGGGAGACTATGTTATTATAATACTCTTTTTTTAAACCACGTGTGCATATAATATGAGTATGTATTTTCTACAAAAATAATTTAGTTTTTCATTTTTTTTTTATAAATTGGCGTATGGTTTAATACGAGGTTTAGTCGAAATTGAATAATATATACCCTCGAGATTGCAAGATTTAAATTTTAACTGAAAGCTCTTGAAATAATACGTACTTTACGGAGGTAATAATTTGGTTTTTGTAAATTTTAATATATTAAAAATAAATTAACTGATAATAAATGATTTTATATTATGCTTTAAAAAAATTTTTTCTCACAAGTGAAATGACTTTTGAATATTATATAATAAAACAAAAACATGAGTTTCTTATTACAAGCCTAAATGCTCCCTAATTAGACGTTAAATAACCCTATACCACACGTATCATTTGAGGATTCCAAAAATGAAATTAATAATAATTAATTTACTCGTAATCTTTAAATTAATAATTTAAATACCAAAATTATTTAATATTTAAAATCTCAAAAACCCTCAAAATTTAATAGCAATAAATTTACAACACAATAAATAACACAAAATTAAATTCTCGAAATAATTTTAAAAAATTTCTTATATAGCCTTTAAAACTCATTTCACTTGTGAGAATAATTTTAACTTGAATTTTTATTTGATTTTAATGAAAATGCATCAATAACCCAGTAAACGCATCAATCTTGCCTCTAATCTTGCTAACATTTTAAAAAATCTTAAAAACAAAAAACTTCATAATGTTAGCAAGATTCGAGGCACGATTAATATTATCTCTAAAAAAGTAATCAGGTATCTAAATTACAAAAATTTATGCAAGTCATTCTGCAATAGTAGGTGTAAAACCTTTGGTAAAACCCATTTATTCAAAAAAGCAATAATAATATATTTAAAAAAATATACATAAACGTAAATTTTTTTACAAATAGGAAAATTTTACAATATATTATTTTTTCACTTTAAAAATTGAGACTTTACAACAACAACAACAACCATAATAATAATAATAATAATAATATTTATAAAGTATAGATCCATAATATAGTGAAGTAAAAAAGGCGTGATCATTACTTTAAAATAAAAAAACTGAAAATGGAATGCGGATAGAAAACTTACTTATGAATTTTTACTATACATTTATATAGTAATACCTTAAAGAGAAAAGACTAATATCCGTTGTAATATGTATTTATAATAAAAATAAATAAAGTAACAAGAATATAATATTTATATATATTTTTTTATTATCATTATATATATGAAATTTTTTTGTAAACTAATAAAAATTCCATATTGTTTATTGTGTACTATACTTATATTTTAATTTGAAAAATGTTTAAAGTTTAATTATTTAAGTATTTATACTTTGTTTTAGTGTTTTTTCTTTACTTTGTTACTTTTTATGGGCAAAAATAACAAATACTTTTATTGTATTGTTTAGAAAATTAGAGTTTTAGACTGCTTATTGGAATTTTTTTTATATTTTAGAGTCCCTGGCTGTAAAAATTGGTGTCTTGGTTTTATTACAGGGTTTAATTATACTCCCCTTTTCCAGTTTCAATTATCTTATGAAAAAAGAATTTTCGTTACTGATAATTTTACTGACACCACTTTTTAGTTTACTTTAACAGCTGCATTGTATGACAACAATGGTTCGAGTGAATTTGTATTTTTAAATTCATAGTTTCTAAAACATTGATAGCATATTCAATGCTCGATAACGAACTTTTCGCAGGTTCTAGCTTTCTGAAATACCTCAATAACAAAAATTTTTAAATTTTATTCTCACTGCAACAAAAAGATATCATGGAACCAACTAAAGAAATTTCTACATTTATGAAAATTTTTTTTTAAATTTCACTAAAATCTTTTTAAATAAAATTAAATTTTATAAAATGAATTCACTAATTAAACAGGCTCAACCACCAATAACAACCATCAATGGTTTATTAAAAAAATTTCTAAACATACTTTTTAAAAAAGGTAATTAATATTTGTTTAAAAAGTATGCCAAGATGCCTTAATCTTCTTTAATAAATACATTAAAATTTTTTTAATGCAGTAAGTAAGTAAGTATAATTAAATCAAGATTAAATTTTGAAATCCCATTTAATTTATAACACAGATATTATAAGTATGCAATTAAGTGTATTAGAAAGTTAAAATTTAAGATGTTTAAATTTTATGAATTGTAAAAATTATTTTAATTAATATATAAATTAACATCTTTATTTTACATTTATTTATATAGTAAATCTAAAAGTTTTATTTTATAAAAAGTTTCTAAGTTTATTTAGCCAAATTTTGTCCAAAAAAATTTTTTAATTTTGAGAATATCTAAGTCGAAGACCTCAATAACTCAATAAATTATTATTATTAATTAAAATATTTCTAACAGGAAAAATATATCTTATGATTAAACTATAAATAAATTATCAATGACATCTAAATTAACATTTTTCTATTACATAAGTAAAAGTATAGATTTTTATTTTGCAAAATCATTAACAAGAATAAATAGTGCAGTTTGGGAAGTAACTTTTTGAGGTCAAAGTTACAGGTAAATTGACGAAAGTTGAATTGACCAGAAACCTTTTACATTATTTCAAGGATTACCCTAGCTACATTTTCCCACTTTTAATTTTTTGCCAAATGCTACATTTGGCCAATAAACAATAAATAAGCAATTTTTATTGACAAATTGATTTAACTTGGTTAATATTCAAACGATTTTCATGAAAATTGATATTTAAGATTTTTGTAGGTCCCTGATCACGAATCAAACGTTAAAAAAATGGAAATTCAATATGGAGGATGGAAAATTCCATTTTCTTCTTCATTATGAGGAAATTTTTTGTATTCAGCTTTATTAAACTTATTTAATACTCGTATTTAATTTTTAACCAAATTTTTTAAAAATGAAAATTAGAAATGGTAACTGGAAAATTTTGTTCCTTAACTATTTAGTTCACAAATTATTGTCTTTGTAAATTTTATAAGACTTTTAAAAAATTTGATTAAAAAGAATTGAAATAATTGATTATAAATAAGAAATCAAAAAAATGAAAATTCAGCACAGAAGTGTTTCCACTTCCGAAAAATCCAATTTCCCATTTTTTTGTTATATTTTAACCTTATCCATTTGTTTAGTAATCATAATTAATTTTTCTTTGCATATAACACTAAAGCGCCATCTTTAAACGGCCATATCTTTGATTCTATTGGTCGTAGAAAAATAAAAAAAAAAGAATTTTAATTGTTATTTGAAGCAAATTCGATGTCCTTATTACATGTTTTTCTGTAAATACAATAGTTTTGGAGTTATTTTTAAAAATTTATCAAAATTAAGTAATTTTTTTCTACAAACTAAACTTAAATACGAACTTTCTTGGAAAATATGAATTTTCATGAAAAATTGTACTTTACCTATTTGGTTTAGATTTATAAAATACTTCTAATGCATATAAATTTTTTCATTATTTTGGTCAAATTAAACATTTTTCTTTAAAAATTGGTAATTTTTTGAATTATGGCTGAAATGGAAATGCGCTTTTTTTCGGAAAATAAACTATTTTATGAAAAACTGTATTTCACTTTATCGTTTTAGAATAAAAAAATAAATCTATTCCATACAAAAGTTTTTGTTTTTTCAACAAGCTCAAAAAGATTTTCTTAAAAATTGGCAATTTTTTGCATTTTTTCCAAATTTTGTAAGCGAATTTTCTTAGAAAATATGCATTTTTATGGAAAATAGTATACTACATTTTTTGTTTAGAATAAAAAAATACCCCTATTCCAAACATTTTTAAAAATATAATTTTACCCCTTCAATGGGTTAGGGGTGGGTATTTCCCCCACTACTTGGGGGCAGATTTTTTTTTGTGGGAAACTGAAGTTAGGAAGCCCCTAAAACGAACTTTCTACCTGATTTGCAATTTTGTTTTTCGTCAATTTACCTAGAAGTCAATTTACTTTATTCACTGCACTAAAATTTTATTTCTTTATTTATGTAAATACAAGGAAAACAAAGCGAATATAATCTGTAATATCTTTAAATTATTATTCCTGAATCTGTGTATGGTGAAGAACTTGGTGAAGAATTTTGAAAAAAATTGCTTTTTTCTGGACAGTGGCCACGAAAGTACGTTTTTCTTGGGGACGTAAAAAAAATCGTATACGAATCATGACCAGAAAAATAAAGAATGCCCTAAATCTTGCGTAAATTACATTCTGAAGGGAAGCCGAGTAACTGGAAATACGTGCTTTTTGGCCACTGACCATAAAAAATTTTTTTTACAAAATATTTAAATCAAAATTTAAGCTGAAGAATTATTTCTAAATTTGTACTGCTAAATACTAATAATTTAGTCAATGAACATGATAAATTATAAATCAATTTTTCAAAATAAAACTGCCAAATTTGTTTTGGTATTTGCTATTTGGTATTTCATAATTTCATTAAATTTTCAAGGCAAAAATATTATTATTTCAAATAATTCCATAAATTACAATAAAATAACAATTTAACAACAAAACAAAAAGACTAGTTTTAAATAATATAAATAATTGATTTTCCTTTTCATTTTATTAATTTATATATTATTCAAATGAGTGCGTATTTGTGTGAATAAAAATATAAAAATCTTGTTATTTATTATTAATAATAAAATTTTTCTGTTATTTTTATTTATTCAAATAATATACATAAATTTAAATATAAAATTGTTGATTGAAATGTCAATTTATGATATTAAATGATTGATGTATTAAACAAGAAATTTATTTTTATTTCCTTTTTATAAATTGAATTCTGCATTTTTTTTGTATAAAATATTTTTAAAATTATCACGTATCAATAAATTTTTGTTTTTTTGAAAAAATTAAATTCTTTTTGGTAATTAATTTAATTTTTTTTGCTTATCAAATTAGGTATTTTTATTGAATTTTTAATTTTTGAACCTTCCCCAAAATTTTTTTTAATCCCTCCCAAAAAAAGTTTTTAAATATACGTGCTTGAATTTGATAACAAAGGAATTTCAATGTCAAAAATGATCATATCGACTATAAAATTTACAGGTAAAAAATTTGATAGAATTTCGCAGGAAATAAGACCAACCGGAAATCCTTAGAATAAAATCGAAGAAGGTAGCTCAATTTTAAAAATGAACTAAAAAAATTTTGAAACTTTGACGAACTTCGTTCATCTCCGGATACCCACAGAAAAGGAGAAATAAAATTGGTTCTAATAGTCATAATATTCAAATTTGAAAAAAAAAATTTTTAAATCAGTCATAAATATTTTTAGAGTGTTTATAAAATTAATTAAAAACGTTCTTTAAAATATTTTATACACACTATGTGAAATTCTTTATAGTACACAAATCAAACACACAAATAATAAAAAAAAATTGAGGTACTATTAAAAAATATTTTATAAAAAAAAAGAGAGGTCGAGGTCCTTCCGCATGAAATTCCATCTGCCATTATAGGTTTTAATAATATTAAAGCCAAATAAAAAAGAATTTTTTTAAACCGGAAATCTGCTTTATTCATATATAAACCGATATAAACGCATTATTTAAATTTTTAATGTGAGTTACCCTGTTAGAAAATTTTCAATGAAATTATGGACTTTCCCGCGGTAGAATTTTGAAGAATAAAAAATTTTTTGCCAAAATTGATCATGTATGCGTGCAATTTTAAATTAGGATTTTGACTTGATGAAAAATCTGTGTTATACTTCTGATTATGCATTTAAATTTTAAAAAATTACTTTAAAAAATTTATTAAATATTTTTTTAATCTCAAAAAAACCTTTATTTTAACACATCATTCTAAAAAATAATTCAAAAGTATTTTATGTACACAATGACAAAGCAAAAAAATAAAAAATCATGTTTATATTTTCTAATTAAATATTTTTTTAGCTTAATTACATTAAAAAAAATGATTAATTTAAAATTCAACCTAAAAATTTTTTTAAAAATTCCTAATTTAATCCAAAAAAATGTAAACTCAAAGTAAAAAAATGTTTAAATATTTGAATTTTTAATAATCTAAAGAGGTAAGTATAAGCTTATCATATAAGTGCATTTTATATTAAAAAAAAAAAGAAATTCCAAAAATTCAGAGCACATTCCATAATATCATGCTAAAAAATTCGTGCAACTTTCCAACTACTCTGACTCCATCTCGCAAGTACTTTTAATACCGATATTGGAATGCAGCATAATACCGTTTTCAAAGTGTTAACTTTTCAACGTTTACCTATACATATATATATTATATATGAAATACAGCATTAATGAGTAAAAATTGTAAAACAATTTTTTCACATTTGCATAAAAACATAGAAAAAACAAATATGAATATAATAAAAAAAAAATGGCAAAATGTGGTTTGAAACTTGATTTTTTTACCTGAGTGCGTCCCGCGGGGTCTCGTCGACGCCAAGACGAGATCGCTCCGATTTTTTTTTTCTTTCTTCTTTATTTCTTATATAAACCTTGGCATTTTTATTATTTTATATAACAGGTACCAAAAAACTTTGATTATCACTAAAAAATCCCAGCACCTGTTTTATTTTAATACATTATTTATATATTTTGATATTTCCTAATGGAAATCAATAGTTCTTTCACCTTCACTAATAATGAGATAAGGTCAGAAACAACTAAATTCCCGGTAAAAAAACTTTTTTTTTTTCTTTTTAGGTAAAAAATTTTGTATTTTACACACGCGTTTTTGTTAAAAAAGAGAGCGAGGCACAACAGGTGGCAGCTCTCTAGCGTTGAAATTATTAAAAAAAATAAAACACTTTTTTTCACATTTAATATACAGATACTTATATATATATATATATATATGTATATTTTTTTTAACAGGTTATTATAAATACCTGTAAATACCTGCGTGTCTTCTTATATGGTATAAAGCACTCACAATAATTAGTAAAAAAAAATTTTTTTATTGCACTAAAAATGACCCCTTCTTGATTTGCACTAAGTAATAAGTAGCCACTTTGATTGGTAGTTTTAAAAAATCACTCTTAAATTTTTGCACAAAAATTAATTTACATTTAAAAAAAAATTTTTTTTATTCATAAATTTTAATTAAATTGCATAAAAAATGCGTGTTTCTTTAAAATTTTTTTGCATCTTAAAATTGGTACTCTCGCTGTGAATACCGGCGAGCGACTGTGGTTAGTGAGTCGTTTTGCTGGTTCTTTCAATGCCTTTACAAGAAATGTGTAAATGTGTTATATAGTTATATATATACATGAACTTATACATTCATAAAATTATATGGTTAAGTTCAAATAAAACTATGGGTCAAAAAAAAAATTTTTTGGTTTTTTTTTTAAGAAATAATTTTAGAAATATATTTTCATATTTTGCTGAAATTATATGTGTGATCTAAGTCTACGGAACTCAGAAAATGTTAGCTTAAAAGAAGCTTAAATATTTTGAACCAAAACATTTTTCCTAGACTGCCCAAAAAAATTTGTTGTTAATTTTTTGCATGTTTTGCCACTGTTTAAAATTTTCATAATAAACCAAAACCGAATTTCGGTTTTCTTGGTTTTCCTTAAAATTTTCCAAAATCAAGATATCATATACCTATATTTTTTAAAAACGATAAAAATTTCCAAAGTGTAAATCTTAAATTTTCACCTAGAATCATTTATTTTAGTGTCACTAAAATTGCTTAAACAGGGAATTTTTTCGATATCAATTTTAGTAAAACTGGTTTTACATATCTAGGGCAAAAAAGCCTATTTTCTACCCTAGGGAAGGCTTTTTTGCCCTTTATATGTAAAACTATGTTCTTTATATGTAAAAATATGGGGTTCGACTCGTTCTCTATGCTCGCTCGTACATACAACTGTATGCAAAGTCAAATCCAATATTTTGTTCCTTGTTTAAAAAATAGCTAATTATTATAGGATAGGTATTAGCATCAAACAATGGTGCAAAAAGGCCAAGAATAAAATACAGTATTTATTGTTGTTAGAAAAATAATTTCCATGAATATACAAAAAAAGTAGTATGTTTACGAAAATTTACTAAGAATTCTTTATTAAATATATAAATTTTGACGAAGATTTACTAGTTTTACTACACTGTAAAAAGTAACTTTCTTATAACATATAACAAAAAAATTAGAACATTTTCGAAAAATTAGTAAATTTTCAAAAAAATTTATAAATATTCGAAAAAAATCGTATAATTACTAAATTTAGTATACTAACAAAAAGTTCGAGTATTCTCGATTTTTTTTTTTGTGAATTCGCAAGAAAAATTGATAATTTACCATTTTTTTTCGAAAATTTACAAAAAATAGTTGTAAATTTCCAAAAAATAGTTGTGAATTTACAACTTTTTTCGTAAAATCACAAAAAAAATCGAGAATTTTCGAATTTTTCGAGAATATACTAAATTTAGTAAATTTACGATTTTTATCGAATTTTTACAAAATTTTTTGAAAATTCGCTAATTTTTCGAAAAAATTCTATTTTTTTTGTAAATTTAAGAAAGTTACTTTTTACAGTGTAGTTTATTTACTATTTTTTTGGAAATTAATTATTTTATTCAATTTTATTTATTTTTTTTTATGAGAGCAATAAAAATAAATAAATTTAATGTGAATGCACATGAATGTATCTTAATGATGATAGCCGATTTGATAACAGCTTTCATAAAAGCGAAAAGTTTTTTTTCCGGAAAAGTTGATATAAATTTCATATGAAAAAAAAATGTTCACAAGTCACAATAGATTAGAAACAGCTGAAAATTTTGTCAAATGTTGAAACTATAAAGAAATAAGGAGACTATCAGCAATTAATTAGGCTAAAATATAAAAAATTCTCTTACTGATAGAATGTTTATTGAACCTGAAAAATGCCCTGAAATTTAAGCCAAATCGGTCACATGATTTAAAAAAAAATAAATAAAATTGCTCTTCTCATAATAAATATGCAAACACAATCAGGGCAGGGGTTCTAAAAGAATTTTTTATTATTTTATTAAAATATTTTTTGTAAAACACCAAAGTTTTTACATAAAATAAATTACAGACAATACAACTATTAAAGGTAGAATAATAAATATCAAATTAGATTTGTTTATTTGGATCATCTTGATAATATTCATCATTTCAAAATTCAAAGCAATTATAAAACACCTCCACAAAAATATAACTATATTACACTTTCAATAGACTTTTATCTTGACTTATATTAAAAAAATATTCACAACCTATTCTCATTCCTTAAGCCCATATTATATTCCCTAAGTCCCTAAATCGAAAATATTCCAAGTCCCTAAACCCGCCAGTTTATTCTTCATTTTCTTTTGACCCCCACCCCACCTTGATTTTTTAATTCCCGAGATACCCCTACCTATAAACATGTTCCATGTTAAAACGCATCTATTTTATATTTTAAAAAAACGCATAACCGGTTTGTGTAAACATTGGAACATGCAGCTGAGGGCTAAGTATAATGCGAATGTTACTTAACGTTACAATACAATTTTTTACAATCTAATTTTATAATTTGTAATTATCACCATACTAGATGTTAAGAAATTAAACCCAAACTATTCTAATTCCCTAAACGCGTATTATTCTAGGTCTTTAAATCATAATTATTCTAAGTCCCTAAACCCGAATTATTCCAAGTCCCTAAATCAAAATTATTCCAAGTCCCTAAACCTGAATTACTTTAAGTCTCTAAATCGATATTATTCTAAGTTCATAAACCTGTGTAATTCTAAGTCCCTAAATTGAAATTATTCTAAATCTCATTTGACCCCCCCCCCTTAAACTGGACAAATTTGACCCTACCCTCTTAAATCAGACAAATTTAACCCCCACCCCCTTAATTTTCAAGTTTTGAAGTACCCCCTCCCTATAAACATGTTTCATGTTAAAATAATTCTATTTATTGTAAAGAATTTTATTAAACATAAGTATTCTATTAAACAATGTAACATATTTAACATATTTTATTAAACAATGTCTTGAATATAAAAGGAGAAAATGTAATTTTTGTAAAGTGGTTCCTCAGGAGTTGATACAAATGATTTTCATAATTGTACATTATGACCCATGGCCAGAATAATAAAAAGTGACCCATTTTGCGAATTAATTGCAATTTGGGCATTCTTTTTTAATGGCTAAAGTTCGTATCGGATTTTTTTGTTGTCACTAACAAGAAAAAGTGTTTACATATCTAGGGCAAAAAAAGCCTATTTTCTGCCCTAAGGAGACGGCTTTTTTGCCCATTATATGTAAAACTATTAATTAGAACACGGGACAAAATATGGGGTTCGACTTTTGCATGCTGTCTGCACTCGCTCGCTACGCTCCCTCGTGCATACAACTGCATGCAAAGCCAAAACCAATATTTTATCCCTTGTCTAATAAATAGCTATTTTCTTCCTAGCGGGCCGAAAACTTTTTTTTCGCCCCGCAACGAAATCGAAAAAAACGCGTTTTCACCCCACTGAGAAAGAAAAATTTCGTTTTGTCCATGGGAACAAACAAAAAATATCCCAGATCGCTGTTTACCATCCTCGGCTTCGCCTCGGATGCTAATTAACGTGGGATCTGGGCCATCGGGACATTCTTTTTTTTTGCTCCCTTGGTTAAAAATGTACTATGTATTTCAATTTTAAAAAACTTCGAAACCCAATAAAATGTATAAGGTTTTATACCATAATATTACTTCCTACTTTGAAATTCATTTAACTGAGATCGCCCGAGCATGAAAGTAGATCATTGTTACAACGTATAATGAAAAATGTCCATATTGTATTTTTCAAGTTTTGGACCATCCATAACCGACCAGATCCCATAAAATTTTAGATTTAAAAAATAACGCTCTTTTTCAGTAACGAAAAAAGCATTTCAAGAGAAAACTATATTCAAAACTTAATTATTGAAGAAGACGAACCCCTCTCATTCGATTATTTTGCCGAAAATTGGTTTTTCTATGGTAGCATAATCGAAAATCTAAAAAAATCTGATATGGTTCAAATAAAGTAAATATACCAAGCAAAAATTTCGAAAAGGAGCATTTCACCCTAAAATTTTTTGAAAAATATTGAAAAAACTGACTTTGGATAATATTTAGCCTAATGACATACTTAAGTTTAATTAAGTTTTCTTTTCAGCAGCCAGAAAGTACATATTTTCCGGCCACTGCGCGTTCGGAAAAGACGTAATGGTGAGAAAACCACTGATGAAGAAAATTCCTATACGACACTTGACCCTAAATAAAAAATGCCCCGAATTCCAATTTACCATCCTCGGCTTTGCCTCGAATGTTAATTTCCGTACGATTTGGGCTATTCTTTACTTTTCTGGACACGGCCTCATAATATACTATTGATCTAAATTTTTGAACCATTTTCCAGCAGCCTATAATATAAGTAGTGCTTTTGAAATTTTGGGAAAATTTTGCATGATTTTAAAAATTTGCATATATATAGGATCGACTATATGTTTAGTAACCAATACTTTTTTGGAAATCACCTGAGAATTTCTATCTCATTATACGAAAGCACTTCAGCTTTCTCTTGTTAAAATTTCCTGGATCTTGGTCTCAGGTCAGAATCGATTAGGTTGGTTAATTTTTTAGGTGATTTTAACTTTTGCATATTGCAAATTGCAAAATTTGAAATAATTGCACTTCGCGAATAGATCTACTGCGCCACCTTTTGCTTAAATATCAAAGTTTTAAGAAACATTATTGCTTATCCAACTCGGCAGATAATCAATTTGATATTTGAAAACAAATGTTGCAAAAATAGGAATCAGGATACAAACTTTCATAAATGAAAATGTAAACTATAGTTATAATCATCATAATATTACATATATAGGGTTAAATAAAAAGCAGAGACTTGGGCAAGGAAAGTTCCAATAGAATAGGTCGAGGCATTTGGGTATAACGCGAAGTTTACTCCTCTAAATAACAAATAGGTATAGGTTTTTAGCGTTACTTCAAATTAAGACTTAAAAACAGTGCTTATATTTTTTTATATGTACTTTAAAAATTTGTTAATTACTTAACATAATTAAAAATTATTTAAAAATTTTAATTTAATTATTAAATTATATAAAATAAATTTATGTTTATATGTATACGTTTATGATAATGTAAACAGTGAATATACAAATATGACTTTAATGCAATAATTTATCTTATAAAAAATTTAAAAAAGTATATTAAAAGATCAAGGCTCCAAGGCTCGTTACCTGGAAAATTAAATACATCCAATCAAAGAAGAAAAACATTAATGTGTACATACATATGTATATGAAAAATATGCATGTATTTATGCATCCACGCAGTTCACGTTATTATGTATGCAGGTACATATATATATTTAACACAATCCGCGCGCGCATCTTTTGAGGGCCATCATCGAGAGTACACACAGAAAAAGAGCCCTCAGCAACTCGCAGCAGAAACGGAAAATATATAGAAAAAATAGTTATAGCAGAAACTACAACAAGAATTATCTTCAACAATTAATTCACCAGGTCTTTATATTAATTAAATACGCATAGTTTATTATCATAAAATTTACTCCAAAATAAAATTTCCTTTTTTTCTATATAAATTAAATCATAATGTATATCTTATGCTTTTATTTTTATATATATAAAAAAAGTGACGTATTAAATTATTAAATGAAACAAAGATCCAAACAAGCATCAGCTGTGTGGTGTGGCAGCAGTCATTGTTTTCTTATATATTACTTTTTAATTATTAATTTTTAAGAGTGCGTATTATTATTATTTTTCTCCATTTTTATTATGCTTTTTATTCTTGAATTTATTTTGCAATTTTTTGCAAATTTTATTCATTCATTTTAAAATTCAGAAGAATAAATACAAGCTCACAACATATACCTTATACTAAGAGTGTTCGCTCTCGTGAAAGTTGTATACTCTGAATAAATATAATGCATTAATTATTTGTGCAATTAATTTTTTTTTTTTCGCTACCTCGTGTTTACATTTTATTCTCTCATTCATCGATCCAAATTTTTTATAATATTAAATATTTCCTTCAGGGTCTTTCGAAAAGGACTACAAAATGTTTATAAACTAAAAAAAAAAAACATAAACAGTCCAGAAAAGAAACTGCAACAAGCTGATAGTTTATTATAAAAGAAGTCTTGGGTAACCACGCGAGTTAGGCAACGGGTAAAAAGAAAAAGCAAACATATCCATATATATTTGTTTATTTATACTCGCAAACATAAAGGAGCAATAAGAAAGGTAGCAACAGCGTGACATATACAGAAAAGAGAGTTTGCCTCTCGAGGCCCGTGCCCCACCGTACGAGAGGCCCAAAGATTTGCGGGGGACAAAAATCGTATGAAAAACGGGGCGGTACGCGCATAAGCCTGGCCTCGAGCGGCGAGTCGGACGACGGTGGACTCGCTCCGCCACCGCGCAAAAGGTCCCGTAGTTCCTTACAAACTACTGAAAGACCAGCGGACGAGCAAAGCACCGAGGAAGAAAACATGGACAATTATAGGTAATGTATATTTGTTATTTTTATTATTCTTTACTGTTCAATACAGCTTAATGAGTTCATATAATTATAATTATCTATGTTTTGTTTGTTATTTTGTATTGTTTTCTTTATGCAAAAAGATTGCTTTATAATGATTTCATCTTTTCGATGAACAAATTTTATTTCTGTAAATTTTTTTACCTTAATTTTTTTCAATATTATTGTATTACCTATTTAATCCTATAAAAGGAATTCTTTAATATTATCTTATTTTCCAGAGTCCTGCAGCAGACTTCAAATGGTGGAGTTGTACCTGCATCTCCACAGCAGAATGGAACGATATCTGATTCTGGTGGTTTGCAAAGTAATGGTAATATAATAACAGAACCAGACGAAGATGTCAGTGAAACTAATACTGAAGATACAGAAAATATCGGAACACCTAAAGTTATTATGGATCAGACTAATCAAGATATTATTAGACTTATTGGACAACATTTGAGAGCAGTTGGACTTGAGTAAAAATACATTTTTATTGAAAAAAAATTAAATTTTTTACTTGATTTTTTTCATAAATATACTTATTTTTAGTCGAACTGCAGATTTGTTAATGAAAGAATCAGGTTGTCGACTTGATCATCCTGCAGCAGCAAAGTTTCGTTTACATGTTATGGATGGTGATTGGACCAAAGCAATTCATGATCTCGAAGAATTAAAAGGATTTTTAAATAGTGCCAATCAAAACCTTGTTGTAAGTTTCTACAAAAAAAAAAAGTATCCAAAAATTTTCATGTTTTCTTTTTATAATTAATAGGAAATGAAATTTTTGTTACTTGAACAAAAATATTTGGAATATCTTGAAGATGGTTTAGTGTTAGATGCACTTCAAGTTTTGCGTAATGAACTAACAGTCTTAGGACATAATACTACTAGAGTTCATCAACTATCTGCATTTATGATGTGCAGTGCTAAAGAAGAATTACAGGTATTTATTATTTCCAAATATATCAACATTTTAAGTAATAATGCATTTAATGTTTTTTTTTGTTTTTCTAGACTCGCGCTGTTTGGGAAGGCAAAGGAACTGCATCTAGGACAACATTAATGAATAAATTACAAAGGTTTCTCCCTCCATCAATTATGTTACCACCAAAACGTCTTCACTCTCTTCTTTGTCAGGCTGTGGAAATGCAAAGTCAACAGTGCATGTATCATATCACACAAACTCCGGTTAGATTTTATATCTTGTATAAAATCAATAAAAAATTTTTTTAATTTTCATTAATTAAACAATTTATCAATTTTAGACAAATCTAGAGAATATATCTTTACTTGTTGATCATGCTTGTAGTAAAGATCAATTTCCGTGCCATACAATACAAATATTAAATGATCATTGCGATGAAGTTTGGTATTGTAAGTTTTCACCAGATGGGTTGAAATTAGCTACTGGTTCAAAAGATATGTCAATAATATTATGGGATGTTGATCCTGTAAGTAAATTACGAGTTTTTTTTTTTTTTTTTTTTTTTTTAATAATAAAAACTCTAAAATTACAAATTCAATCTTTAGGAAACATTAAAAGTCTCATATAGAAAAACATTAGAAGGTCACACATATGGTGTTGCTTTAATAGCATGGAGTCCTGATAGTACACATTTAATAGCTTGTGGACCAGAAGATTGTCCAGAACTTTGGTTATGGAATGTTGAGTCACCTGATTGTGAACTACGTGTAAAATTATCTGAAAGTACAGAAGATTCTTTAACAGCATGTGCTTGGCATCGAGATTCTAATAAATTTGTTACTGGTGGTCTTCGTGGCCAATTTTATCAATGTGTAATTAAAAATTCAAATTAATGATAAATTTAAACCTTTGATAATATATTACAATTTTTTTAATAATTTCATTTAGGATATGGATGGAAATGTGTTAGATACTTGGGAAGGAGTCCGTGTTAAGAGTTTATGGTGTCGAAATGATGGTAAAACTGTCTTAGCAGCTGATTCTCATCATCGGATTCGTGGATACAAATTTGATGAATTAAGTGAATTTACAATGTAAGAATAATATTAAAATTATAACTTTAAAAATAAACATTTTAAAACTTTGTATTATATATTTGTTGATAGATTGCAAGAAGATCATCCAATCATGTCATTTAATGTCAATAAGGCAGATAGGCAAGCTTTGCTAAACGTTGCTAACCAAGGTGTTCATCTTTGGGATTTGCAAGATAGATGTTTAATTCGTAGATTCCAAGGTGTTACTCAAGGACACTTTACAATACACAGCTGTTTTGGTGGAGCTAATCAAGATTTTATTGCTTCGGGTAGTGAAGGTAATTTTATAAATTGAATTGCATTTTTAATTTGGAAGCTAATTAAATTTAAATTTTACATTTTTTGTCTTAATTATTTTTTAGATAATAAAGTTTATGTATGGTACATAAAAAAAGAGTCCCCAATAGCTGTATTAACAGGTCATAGCAGAACAGTAAATTGCGTATCATGGAATCCTGTTTATCATCAAATGATGGCTTCAGTTTCAGATGATTGTACAGTCAGAATATGGGGTCCAAAACCTTCTACTCCAGATGGTAATAAAATTAAAATAAAATTTAAAAAAAATATTTTTATTAGTAAGGAAAACGCGTGAAATTACCCGTGTTCATCAAAGCAATCCTTCAGGTCAGAATCATATTTTAGTCAGGGGGTTCCAGTCTATATTGACTTCAAAATTTAATTAAAGCATCTTTAAATTAAATACTTTTGAATAAAAAAAGAAATTTTAGCACTTGCTTTTTAATACTTACTTTAAATACCTATATTATAAAGTACCTTTTTGAATCCTGAATTGCTAGTATTAAAATTTGTATGTAAAGTATCCATTTATTTAAATTTTCACCCTTCCCTGAACTATATCTCGTTTGGGGCTATTTAACTACTATATATTAAGTTACTAGATCCTCTGGAGTGATTCCCTACAATATGTTATATGTTGTAAAAAAAAAATAGAAAATAGTGGGAGATAAAATAAAACAAGTTTTCCCGTGGCTAAAACCCAAAAATCAACACAAAAAAAAAAATAGTGCAGTAGCTGGGCCAGGAAAAATATCTTCACTTTAAGTGGTAATTTACATAAAATGTGGGCCATTCTATATTTTTCCGGTTGTGGATCGTAAATGTAGTTTTAGCTTCATTGGAATAATTTTTTTGACATTGGATAAATGCTTAAGAACATTTAAAAGTTTAATAATTTTTATAAATTTAATTTTTTTAGCGTCATTAGAAAGCAATACATCAAATGGCACTGGCTGGAATGAGATGGTGTCGTAGCCGATTTTGGCACAATCATACCCCTATAACCCAGCGGTGTTCAAAAGACTGTCATGTTGACTATCTCTTTGACTCCCTATAACTACTCTTGGTTAAATATAATTTACCAATTATGGTTTTACTCATACACATACAAAAAATTGTTCATCGATTATACTCAGGTAGAATATTGATAAAACCTTAATTTTCTTTTGTTTTTAGTTATTTGATTGTTTTTCTTTTACGAATTTTCCAAAAACAAATAACAATTTATTGTTTATATAATATGATATAATTATATAGCTCTATATATATATATTTATATATATAGACATGTAAAAATTTTAATTGTTAATTGAATGCATTAAAAATGTATGCGTTATTAAACAACTGCTTTGAAATGTATTTAAATAGGAAATGCCAAGTTTAAAAATAAAAAATAAGATTTAACAATTAATTTATAAGTAAATAAATTTTTTTTTTAATAATCTAGTTACTTAAAAACTTTATTTTACAAGTTATAACGATAATCGAAATGAAATTTTTGTTTTAAAATTTTTTTGCCAAATAATGCTAAATAATCAGTTAAATAAATTTTTAATAAAGTCATTTCCTGTATAAGTACATCATAAAAAGATATCTGCAAACTGTATTCTATAAAATAATTATTTTATTTAATTATCATCACTTTAAAATTTTAATAGTTGATTTAATATAATGATAAAAAGTTCGGTATATTATAACTATATTGAAAAATTGATATAAACTTACTCCAAATTTAATAAAAAAATATACTATAGAAGAAGAAAAAAATATTTTTTACAGGCTGCAATAAAAAAAAAAAAAAAATTGTGATTTAAAATAAACTTGATAATTCAAAATAATAATTATAAAGTAATGGTTATTAAAAAAAAAAAGTAATGTTAGGTTTAATATTAACCTAATAAAGTGATAAATTTCATTAAAAAAAAGTAATACATTTATGATATATAAGTTTGTGTAGAGCTTGAAAATGCAATTTTCTTGAAGAAAAAATTAATAAAAATATTTTTAATGCAAAAATTAATTTACTTTTTATTAAAATTAATGTTACTAAAAAAAATTGTTTTATTAAAAAAGATAATAAATTTAAAAATCAACAAAATATAATAAACTTTAGGGAAAAAATATTTTTTAAATTGTAAAAAAAAAAACAAAAAAAAGAATTTAATGAATTTACAATAAAAAAAACTAAAAAATTTTAAACAATTAAATTTATTAACGTAGGTTATGATGGGAGTCAATGTACTCATATATAATTAAAACTTATCTTAACAGATAGCAAAAATTAAAAATCATTTTAATCTTTTTATTTAATATAATAAAAAAGTATTTAAGACAATTCAATAGAATAAATACAAATAATTATGCTATAAGATTAATAGATTTTATTTACTAAAATGGTATAAAATACTTAACATCTATAATTTAGTTATAAAATGTTAATATAATTTGTCTCGTTGATTACTACAAGTTCTAAAAAATTATTAAATATCTTCTTTTGTTAATTAAACATATCTTATTGTTACTAGAAAAAAAATTTTTGTTTTAATTGTTCCATGTTAAAATCGATATTTATAACTTTTTCCATTTCTTCTGTAAATATTTTAGTCATCGAGGCAATTAGCAAAAAAAAAATATTGTAAAAAACAAATTTAAACATCTAAAGTCAAACATGTACAGAATTTTTTTTTCTTCATATATTTAAATATTTAAATATTTGACACAAATAAACAATATATATGTATAGCATTCTAAATAATTAAATATTCATCTTGTTTGGAGAATGTATTATTAATTTGGATCATTAATAGTACATAATTAGATATTCGTCAAATATGACAAATATTTATTTTTATGTACTTTTCAGTGCCTTAGCACTAAAACAAGTTCCAAACTTGCACGATATTATTGAATTTTATTTAAAAAAAAAAAAATAGAAATATTCAAAAATATCAATTTTATTGCATTTTAACCTTCTGCAACTTTAAATGATTTTAAAATAGAAATCATATACGTTTACAATCAAATAGATACGATAATACCAAATGCAATTTTTTGTTAACTTAAATAGAAATATATATATAATAAATATATATATAATAAAATATAAAACAATAGATACATTAATAGTTTTAATTAATACACAAACAATCTATTTATATGGTGACAAAGTTGCATTATGATAAAAGCAGTTGATTTATATTGTGCATTAAATCAGTTTTAAATTTTTGTTTTAATCTTATACCTACCTACTAACTTAAAAAGCACCAAAGCAATCAATATTTAAATTAACTTTGCAAGAAATATCCATAAAAATATATATATTTATTTTAAAATGGATGAGTAAGAAAAAAGTTTTTTAAAAATTGCTGTAATAATGCACATAGATTTTTTTCTTCTTATTTTATAATTAAAAATAACTGCCGGTAAAAATTGTGCAATGTACAAAAAAATGGAAAATATTTCACTTTTCAGATTTTATTATATAAATAGTACATTCTTGATATTGTGAGACAATATTTAATTGATTTTTTATTAGCTTATAATTCATTTTTTTTTTAAATAGATTAATTAATTAAAATTTTATTTTAGTTTTTATTTATGTTATCATAAAATGAATTTCTTTCAAAGCTTAATGCATTAATTTTTCTCTCAACATTATAATTATATGATTAATTAATATTTTAGACAAAAAATAAAATATTTATAATATGTTACGCTGCCTGTATAAATCTGATGTGAAATATGTATACATATATATACGTATATATAGATCAAATAATGTTAAATAAAAAAAAAAGTCCTTAAAAAAAATAGTATAAATAATTGGTGTCTAATTCTTATTTTTGTGTTGCAATTTATCATTCAATATTTGACAAAAAACAATTAACAAAATAAAAGTTATAAAAATAATAGAACCTACGGGTCATAATAAATAAATTAACGAATCCTTTTTTACTGAATAAACAGTTTCAAGAAATTTTTAAATATTTAAAATAAGAAAAGTCGTGTAAAATATAATAAAATTGATAATAATAATGTAAATTTTTATTTTTTTAATTGTATTTTGTCATAAATCTCAAACGTCAAATTACAAAACAAAAATAAGATTAGACCTCTGTCTAGCATTTTTTGTGCAATGTTAAAAATGATAATTTTAAAAACAATTACATGTGTTCCATACATATATATATATATATATATATATATATTATAAATAAAAGAAAACAAAAAAATAAGAATTGTAATCTTGTACAATAATTATTTTTAAGGCTAAAATAAATGGCCTCTCGCATATATATAAATATATATATATATATATATATTTTGCTTTGTAAAATAAATGCAATAAATAAATACTAAAAATAATACTATATATTTGTTAAAATTAAATTTGTGTATGTGTGAATATAATCACATATATATGTAGATGCAAAATTTTTCTTGATTCTGAAATTTATTTTGTAATATAAAAATAAAAAACCGTAAAAAAGGATATAATTATACAAAAAGTACTTTTTTGTGATAAAAAAAAAAAAAAAAATTCAGTCAATAATAAAAAAATCTTTTTTAATTATATCTCAAAATTGATAATTATTTATTGGCATACATATATATACATAAAAATCACATATTTTTTTTTACTGCATTTAATAATTTTAATTTATGAATTCAGATTCATATTTCAAAAGAATGAATGATTTATTCCAAAACAATAATTATTTTAATTTATGTTCGATTAATTATTTTAAATAATGTAAATACAGTTCTGATATAAATAAAGTTTGTTATCGATAATAAATATAGATTTTTTTAATTTACAAAAAAAAGTATACTTTTTATTATTAAAAAAAAAAAAAAAGTGTAACAAAAAATATGTGACTTGTATAATAAATTAAAAATTGTTTAAAAATTGATAAAAAAATGCATAAATAAAAAACTGCCAGAAAATAAAGCAAAATTTAAAATAATCCAAAATTACACACGCACACACATATAAATAATAATTAATTAATTCATCAAGATGTATATGTGTATATATATATATTACATAATATATATAGGTATACAGAGCAAACAAGTAAAAAATAAAAATTAAAATAAAAATTATAAAAAATTTTAAATATAGAAAAAAAAAAATTATATATATTATAAAAACAGATGTAACATTATTTTTATTATAAAAAAAGTAAATGTTTTCTCTGTAGTTGATTATAAATAAATAAATATATAATAAGAGGAGTAATAATAATTTAAGCTGTCTTTATTACGAAGACAATTAAATTTTTGCATATGTGGCTTTTTTTAAAATAAATATGAAAAGTCGATGCATGCAAAAAATATATGTATATTGTAAAAGGAAATATATACATATATATAATTATGATCTTCGATGTTTAGTTTTTAATGAAAAATGTCTGCATTATTCATTACGCTTGAAGAAAAAAAATCATTATTGAATAATTATTAATAAATAACATATAAAATATATATATATATTTATATAATATATATATATATAAATAAAATAATATTTTAATTATTTACATATAAAATTTAATTTGATTATGATTTATTTAGTTATATAGACTGTTAATAAACTCCTTTAATTTCATCAGAAGTCAAATTATACTTTTAATAAGTTTTTATTTGTATAGTATAAAATCAAATATTTTTTTTTTTACTAGTAACTACTATTTTTGAGAGTACCAATTTTTTTAAATAAATAACAATAACACAGATTTGTTGTTTTAATCATGTTTCATCAGCAAAGTGATATATAAAAAGTCCCAATTTTATGGAATCCAAAAAATAGCTTTCCCTCTTTTTAGTGATTCTAAAAATTTAGAATTCAAATTTCAAAAATTCAGGTCAACAAAACAACATATACTTATAAGTATAACGATTTCAAAAATAATAAAACAAATAAATATTCCTAGAGGTAAAAATAAATATTTTCTACTCAAATAATTATTATACACCTATGTAATTTTTTTTCAACTGCATTAGTTGTGATCCATATTTGATCATAAGATTTTTGGTATAGGTATCTAGAAATCAAACAAATTAATTTTTAATTTCTCATAAGAGCTTTGCAGTACCCAATTCCTGTCTCTCCAGCAACACATTCCAACAAAATTTCCAGAAAGAGAAAAGAATTCATCAAAAAATTATGTTCTGGTGAAATTACTTTGAGCGCAACAACCCTCGCAAATTCAAAATTTTGAATAATTTTTTTTTTTTTGAATTATTAAAATAAATTTTTATTATATTTTACAAAAATGCATATAGTTTTAAAATAATCAAAAAAATTTAATAAACATTTGTGATTTCATCATTTGCAAGACTTTGTGACCGTATCGGGACTTTTTTTCCAACTGTACATCGGGTTGAATAAAGTCAAGGGGCATTCCTTAATAGCGTGGAGATTCGCGCATGCAATAATAAAGTTCGGTAAAATTTCTTGTAAAATTTATATTTTTGCTTCTTTCATTTAAAACAATTATTAAAAGCAATTAATTAATCAATTGTGTCTTTTAAATATATATTAATGATTTCCAGAAAAGGGAATCGAGTTAAATTATTTATGAATTTATAATGCTAGTAAAGAAACCAAAAAACCAAAACCGAGGCTTCATATTTCGTGGCATTAGAAATTTAATAGTTCTTGAAGCTGGACTTTTTTTAGCATCTTATCTGGCTTACAGACGTATGAACAGATCACAAGGTAAAATAATAAATTACTGTATAAAACGAAATACAGAAAAGTACCTATTTCAATTGTTATAAAATATTTTTAGGTTAGAATCGATGTTCATTTTTATTTTCATTAATCAATATTACCTAGTTAATAATTTTTACTATAAATAGTTTAACTAAAATTTTATAAATTATTTTTTTTTTTACAGAATTTAGATTTTATTTATCTCAACGTTTACCAGGTCTTCTTGATACTTATTATGCTATTGGAGAGTACATGGACCCGACAAATAATATAAGAAAAGCAGATTTTGAAGTTTGGAAAGATAGAAGCTTACCCACAAGTTTAAGACGATGAAATTTAATAACCTTTTTGGATTCCCAGTAGCATTTAGTAATAGATTAGAGAATTTTGCATATTTATTTCAAAGCTCAAATATTTTTAGAAGATAATGATGATTTACTGAGTATAAATTCGAGTAGTATACAAACAGAATTTTTACATATAAAATCAAAGCTTTTTGTTTTTCTTTTGAAAATGCAATCCAATACCCCCAGTGAAGAAAGTCTTTGTGAGCGAATTAGTAAAAGGGACAAGGAAAGAAAAACTATTATAGAAAAGCGTAAGGAAGAAAAGGAACAGCATGCTGTAGAAACGGAACAAGCTAGCTATTTTATAGAAACATTCCATTCAGCCTGCAAAAATATTAAAGATCTTTTAAAAACTGTGGAAACAGCACCAACTGCATCATTACCAGATATATTCACGAAAATCAATAAAGAAATTTCATTACTCCAAAATTATTTATTTCAGTCAAAAATATTTTTAAAAGTGTACGATATTCGAAAGGCTTCTGAAACTTTGCAATTATTAGAAAATGAATCAGCACAATTGGAAACAAAATTAATTCCAAGAAAAAAATTTGGGTTCACTAATCGTAAAGTTTTAAAGAAAGCTACTTTGACAAAAGGTGAAACAAGTGATATGACTGATGGCCTAAGAGGTTTAAAAATTGGAGAAGAATTAATAAATGTTAAAGAAAAGAAAAATAATCAAATCTACAAAAAATACCGAGACAACACGTGTTCTTTAACTGGAAATATTGATGAGCAATTGGTATTAGATGCAGAAAATGTTAATAAAAATGATGTTTTACTTTCAGATCTAAAACGATGCACTGTTAGAATCTACGGAGCTTCTAATACTCTACATATGGTTAATTTAGAAAATTGTATTATCTTGGTTGGACCTGTAACAACATCAGTTTTCGTTGATAACTGTCATGACTGTCAATTTGCATTTGCATGTCAACAGCTTAGGTTACACAGATCAGTTAATTGTACTGTATATTTGCATGTTACTAGTAGAGCAATTATTGAAGATTCGTCAAACATATATTTTGCACCGTATAATTGGACCTATGAAGATCAAGTAAATCATTTTAAACTAGCAGGCCTAGACCCAACAGTAAATAATTGGAATTGTGTTGATGACTTCAACTGGCCATGTGCCGATCAAAGTTCACCAAATTGGTCAGTTCTTGAACCAGAGTCAAGAGTTAATTCTTGGGGATGATAAAACGATATATATAGCATTAAAGAAGTCTTATATTTTGTCGCTTTTATAATGTATAATAAAAATTTTTTACATCAATTTATAAAATTAAATTTAATACAAATGTATATTATTATACAAATAGCATTTACTGCTTAAACAAATGTGTTGATTGTTTAATATATTTATAATAAAGATTCGAAATTGAAAAATGAAAATTGTTTTAATTTTCTTTCAAGAACCTAAACTTTTTAAAAAATATTTTTTTTCAGAATCCGAGGTGTGTACATCAAGAATAAATTTTCAGGTACGAGTTTTCAGATAAAAAATTCATTATAAAAACAAAAATACAAATACCCCTATTATATCGATTCGACTTCCGTAAATTATAAAATATTTTGTGCGCAAGTCTGCGGCCATTTTTGTTTTAGAAGCAGATCAGATTTTAGCAGAAGTTTACTGCTTTTAGATCTCGGAAAATAAAAGATTTTCTTTAAAAATGGCTTTTGTGGGAAAGCTTGTTTCAGGTAAAATTTATATAATTAAATTATAAAACAAATTTTAGTTGTTATAATTATTGAATTATGCAAAAAATTTCTTCATTTTATTTAATTATGAATTAATTTTTATAACCTATAATTTTATTGATAAATTTTATATTCTTATATAACTGTTTATTAATCATGGTTTATGTATAATTTTTAAAATTAAATTTTATCGATTTATTTAACTCTCTAAATTAAGGTTAAGTTTATTTTTAATAAAATATATTTGTATCTTATTATTTTTTATTTTATAGATATTATCAAAACATCAACACCTAAACTACAAGTGATTCAAAAATATGCAATGGTAGAATTAGTTCCACCATCTCCAAAAGATATACCAGCCATACGTTCTGGAATCCAAAAATTAATACATGGTGCTAAATCAGGATCTTATAAGCAACTTACTGTACGAGAAGCATGGCTCAATACTTTAGTAGCAGTTGAAGTTTATTGTTGGTTCTTTATTGGAGAATGTATAGGAAGACGTCATCTTGTTGGGTATAATTTTAGAAAACAACATCATTAAATTAAATTCTAAGAGATTAGATTCATTTAATAATGTAAAATATTAATTTGGTTCTTTACTATTACATTAAAGTTTTTAAAATATAAAATTAATAAATAAATATAAAAGAAAAAATAAAACTATGGGTTTAATTAAAAACATGATATATTTAAATAATCAGTCAGTAATACATCGATGCTGTTTAATGTATTCCCAAATACAAATGGCACTTGTTACATGTACGTTTAATGATCTAGTAACTCCAAATTGTGGTATTTCTAAGCACGTATCTAACAATGGAATAATGTTTGCTGGTATACCATCTTTTTCATTTCTAAAAAATAAAATTTTTTAAAACATTAAAAAAATTGATTTGAATTTAATATTTATTTAAATAATTATTAATTTACCCTAAGATAAGTAATGTTTTTTTAGGGAATTCAAAATTAATTAAATTGACACTATTTGCAGTTTGTTCAGCACCAATTAAATTCCATCCTGAATTCTTCATTTCTAATAAATAATTTGATAAAAAATTAGACTTTACCTAAAACAAAATTTTTTTTAAATTAATATTTTAAAAATTAATTATTGATATCAAATAAAAATTAAAAATTAGTGTATAAGGAGTTTTAAGATTTTCAATTTTAAACAATTATTTTGAAAAATTTGCAACATCAATTCACCTCAACAAAGTTTATCCATTTATCAGATGATACGCTTAATGCTTGAAATTCTTTATCTTCTATTTGCTTTGAATTTGATATAACAAGTTTTTGAACACCAAAAATTTCACATGTTCTAGCTATACCACCCAGATTTTGTGATTTTTCAATTAAAGATGCCACAACAATAATGTTATCAGTTTCTATAATTTGTGATAATTCTTTTGATTTGTTATCGTCAGTAAACATTGATTTACAAGGAATAATTTTTTTTTGTACATCCTTTTTTACTTCTATGGAATCAAAATCTTTTTGTCTATTAGCTTCACCTAAATATTATCAAATAATAATAAACGATTTATTTGTGCTGTAGGTATACTTAAAAAAAAAAAAAAAAAACATGGAACATGTTTACTTACAGCTGAGGGCTAGGTATAATGCAAATGTTACAATATTATTATAAACATTACAACATTACAATACAATTTGCTATTTTTATAATTTATGTAATAATCACCTTTACCAAATGTTAAGATTCTAAACCCAAACTATTCTGATTCCGTAAACCCGTATTATTCTAAGTCTCTAAATCAAAAATAATTGATTAAAGTCCCTTAACCAGAGTTATTACAAGTCCTTATACACGGATTATTCTAAGTCCCTGAACCCAGATTATTCTGAGTCCCTAAATCGACATTATTCTAAGTCCCATTTGACCCCCTTAAATCTAACACTTTTTACCTACCCCCCATTGATTTTCAGATTCCCAGGGTACTCCCTCCCTATAAACATGTTCCATGTTAATACTTACAATTTTTTAGAATAAAGGAAGGAATTTCAGCATTTTGCAATTTCAAATCTTCATTTTTAATTTTAATATTGAAGAGTTCATTTGAACTAATGTTAAAATTTTGTACATTTATACATTCTTCAAAACTTAAATTACATAATCTTGGGAATTGATAATAAATTGTCTAAAAATTGCATAATTTTTAATAATAGGGAAAATAAAATTAAAATAAAAACTTACTTCCAAAGTGAAATGATTAATAGGATTAAAGCAATCAAAATAAAAATCATCAAAGATTTTTAGTGAATTTTTTTTTAAATTTCCATATTTTAAACTTTTTAATGTTGCGTTATAAAAAATTTTATATTCTTTTAAATTATCATGAGACTGCGATAACTCATATAGTTTAACAAATATTGTCTAAAACATTTTTGAATTAAAATATATTTAAAATTTTATTTTTATTTAAACACAAACATACTTGTCCATACAGTCGATTATTAAATTGTTGGCTCATACTGAATATAACAATAGATGATAAGGCTGTTTTTATAAATTTTAATTGCTTTTCATTACTTAAATGATTTGCTATATGCCAGATAATCCCAACTAATGAACATGCACATCCTAAACGTTCATCACAGACCTAAAAAAATTATAGATAAATAATTATATAAAAATTTATTTATTTTTGTATAATATTAAAATTATTTACTCTATCAAAAAATTTCCATAATTCATCTAATAATTCTTCATGATCCAAATATATTTTTATCATTATCCATTCCATTAATAAACGTACACTATGTTGATCACTGTCTGTAATTAATAAATCGCATACAGTATCAAGAACTGTTTTAGCAGCATTCTAAAAAAATTTTTTTGTTGATAATATTATGAAAAAAAAAGAATTTATCAAACGAATTTATAAACATACCCCATCTAAATAAGGTGTTAAAATAAGTAAAGTTTGATATAGCCTCTGTTTCAATCTATGTAATAGCGAATCAGCATAATATCGTTTACTTTTTACTGCTAATAATTTTTGTAATACTAATGGAAAAAATAATTTTGCATTATTTTTATTAAAAGTTAATGCTTTTAAAAGTTCAACTGTTGCAGCAGCTCGAATAGCTGAATCAATATTATTGTGCCTGTGAATAATCAAAATATTATATTGTAAAATTATAAGGTTTTTATTTTAACTTAAAATTTGATTTTATAAACATAATTTTACCTGCTTATTACATCATAAGCATTATTAGATTCTAAAATTATTTCAGTTTCAGCATTAATATAAGTTCTTGAATTAATTTTTTGATCTTGACGCATAACAGAACCATGACAAAGTCCATTTAATATAGTTTCCATAAAAAAATTAAAATTTTTTTGAAATGAACCATAAGCAAATAATATATATTTGATACCAGGTAAAACATCATCTTCTTTTAAAACATCATTACATAGCTAAAAAAAATAAAAATTTAATTTTTAAAATCTTTAAGTTTTAAAAATTTTCTTACTTCTTGAAATATTTTGCAATGACTATCATAAGACAAAAATTCAGTACTTTTGAAACATTCAATTAAATTTTGAAAAACTAGCCAAAATATTTTATTTCTTCTGCAGTTAAAATTATACTTCCAAAAATTTTTCACATACTCATAATATTTTTCTGAATGAAGATTTGTATTCTTTAGCAAAATAGCATATTGTTTAATAATATCTCCTGTGTATATTAATACTTCATTTCCAGTTTTATCAAGAATTGAAGACACGACTTCTAGCCATTTAAAATCAAGTTTTGTAACTTCTAAAGAATTATTAGCTATCATTTTTCCAATAATCTTTATCAAAGTACAATAATAATCAATGGCAATTTTCCCATTTTCAGATTTTTTACTGTCATCAGTACGATAATTTTCGTAATTAAAAACTTGAATTAAATTTACTATATTGTCATTAAAAAATTTACTTAAAATTTGGTAATTATTTGAATAACACAAACATTGAAGAGCAAATAAAATTTGAATTTTGCTGTAATTATTGCTATTATTTAAAATTTGAATGCACTTTATACTAAAATCTCTTTGTAATTCATCATCATTTTGAATATTTCTTAAAACTTTTGAACAAATTTTTAGATTTTCAAATTGTAAATTACTATTATTCAATAACTTTAAAATAAATCTATTTACAGCGTCAGAATATTTATCTATAAAAATATTTACAATAGGTGGATAATCATGTTTTAAATCAAGAAAGTTATAAAGCAGATTAATAGTTGCTAAAATTTGACAAACATTGACATATGGTCTTGTATCTATTTTTTCCAAACACAGAAAGAGATCAGTTAGTTTTTCTGATATAGGGCAAGTTTGATTTTGGCAAATAATTTCAGATTCATAGAGTAATTGAATGATAATTGCAATTGTTGGTATATTTTCTGTGTGATTTTCCAAATCATTAGATAAGGTTGAACAAATGTAATATTTAAAATTGTTTAAATTGCTTAAATTCAAATTTTTAAAATAAAATTTTAAAGCTTCCCAACTATTTGGTTGCAAAATTAACTTTTTATCAATAGTCGTTAAAAAATTACATAAATATGATGATTCCTTGGTATTACTATAAAAGCATACAATTTTTATTAATTTTAATTGAATAGCTAATCTAAGTAAGTAAGGATGCAATTTAATATTTGTTTCATTTAATATTTTTAAAGTTTTCAACTGATCTAGATCTATTCTATAAATTTGAATACTTTCAAAAGCATTCAGTAAAGATTGTAAAATATAATAAATAGGCACTGGACCCCATGTTACTTTAGGCAAAAAATTTATAAAATTTTTTATTAAGCCAGGATTATCTTCGTGAACATCAATAAACCATAAAGATAGTTCATTCATTATTTCAACTTTAGCATTTTCATTTACATCATAAAGAAACATATTATTTAAAGAATGAATTATAATTTTCAAAAAATCATTATTGTAAGTATTAGCGTTTAATTTTAAAGATTTAATAAGTCCCCATTTAAGAATAGAGTCATTGCTGTGACTAAATATTCTAGAAAAAATGCAATGAATCCACACAACATTGAAACAATTTCCACATAGCATATGTTTTTTATTTTCATTTATTAAATTGTCAATAATTGATAAAGATGGTATAACTAAATGTTTTTGTTTTTCTTCCAAAGCTTCCAACATTAAAATAAAATTATTTCTGACATCTTTGAGATTTATTTTTAATTCACTTTTGGAACAAATAAATGGATTAAGATTATTGGTTTCAAATTCTTTTAATTGTTTAATGTTTTCTTCATGTTTATCAATAAATTCAGTTAATTTTTTGAAGCAATAAAGTCCTTTTTTTCTTTCTTGTGCGTTATTTGAATTCAAACTTGTTCTTATTAACAGCCATATCTTGTTATTCAAACATAATTTGTAATCAAATTCATATTCTCCTTCAATTGGGAAAACAAATTCACTTATTATGCACACAACATTTAATAATTCGCTTGAATCTTCAATCTGGAGCAATGAATCAAGTAATGAAGATATTGCTTTAATACTTTTTGATATTTTTAGAATTTTTGGTAAAACAGAATATAAAATATTGCATCTTGCCCTATCATTAAATTTAAATATCCATGTTTTAACATTAGATTCTACAAAAGAAAATAAACAATTTTTACATGTATCTAATTCATGTTGATTAAACCATTCCAATTTTTGATTTTCATTTATTTCAATTAATAAATCTAACGAAGCAAGTAAACATTTCAATATTTTTACAAACCAAGCACTAAATTCATCTATTTTGTTTAAAAATTTATTAAACAAATTGTGTTGAATATTATCAAGTATTTGCTGCCAATTTTTTGCATTAGTTCTTAAAACTAATATTAAAATAATAACATCACATAAAATTTCTTCATCTCCTTTATCCCATAATTGAAAAATAATCATGGGAACATTTTCACCAAGTTTATTGCAAAGAAAGTTTACATTCTTTTTTCTGTTTGAAAATTTTTCACTGTATTCATAACATAAAAGTAGTCGAAGAGTATTTAAATGGTTGCAATTTTCTTCTTTTTCAAGTTCTTTAATATAGTAATCTATTAAATTAGATAGACTTTCATTACTGGAACCTTTTAAATTATTTATTTCTCTTATTATTTCTGCAATTGGTAAATTATTTTCAGAAAGTTTTAAGTAACGTTTGCTTAAATCCATTTTAAGAAGAAAAACAATTAACTTGAAAACAAATAAATAATTAAAACATTTTAATATTAGATAAAAATCAACAAAACTCCAAAAACATCTGTGTTTATATATCTCCAAAATTTCAACTTTTGTATTTACCCCACGATTTACCCCCTATACACAAGCCAAACACGTGGGATTATTATGATTATGCTGCACGCACGTTATATTTATTTTTTGCGGTAATTTCAGTTCTTTCTGGTACTTTATAGCATCATATAAATTCAAAATTAATTTTACAGTTATAATATATAAGGTAAATTTTACAATTTTTATTTAGGAAATTGTAAATATTTATAAAAACAAATTAAAGAATCAACAGGTTTAAGAGATTGCGAAACATTTCTACTATACCGGCAACTGTGTGTCACGATTTTTTTGTAAATATATATATTTAAATAAAATTTGCACTTTAATTTTATTAATACCGAATGATACAAGGTGTTAAAAAGATATCAGTATTTTTAAATTATTATGGTAATAAAATAATTACAAAGAGTAATAGATTTATAAACATCAGTTCAAAAATGGCTAAAAGTAAATTTGATTATGTAAAAGACTTTGAGCAAGAAGATAGATGTTTACAAAATTGTTGGATAGTGGTTAGAATAGATGGTAGAAATTTTTCAAATTTTTCAAAAATGCACAACTTTATAAAACCAAATGATTTAGCTGCATTAGAATTAATGAATAAAGCTGCTATAACTGTTATGGAAGACTTTAGGGATGTTGTTATAGCTTACGGTCAAAGCGATGAGTATTCTTTTATATTTCGAAAAGATACACAACTGTATAAAAGAAGAGGTAAGCATATTTGAAAGTTTTTTTTAAAAATTAAATTATTGTTAATATTTGTTTGTATACTTTTTTAGCATCAAAATTAATGTCTAATGTAAATTCATTATTTGCTGCTGCATATGTTTACAATTGGCCAAGATTTTTTCCAAATAAAGAATTACATTATCCTCCATCCTTTGACGCTAGAGTTGTATTGTACCCAACCGATAAAAATTTAAGAGATTATTTAGCTTGGAGACAAGCAGATGTTCATATAAATAATTTGTACAACACTTGTTTTTGGAATTTAGTTTTAAAAAAACAAATGTCAACTCAACAAGTAAGTTTATTTAAAAATTTTGTTATATTTTTTCAATACTAAATTTATATTTTAAATAATAGGCTGAAGAAAAATTGTGCGGAACATTATCATCTCATAAGAATGAAATACTTTTTCAAGAATTTGGTATAAATTACAATAATGAACCAGCAATTTTTAAAAAAGGTACAACTTTAGTAAGAAAATTAGTACAGGATTCAATAGAAGGTAAATTAAGACCAAAAATTGTACCATTAGCCGATGATATAATTGGAGATCGATTTTGGAATGAAAATTCAGAAATTCTTGGTTTGAAAAGTTTAGTAGTATATAAACCTCCTGTGCCCTTACAAATTCAAAATACTCCTCCCCCTCAACCATTACCAATAAAACCATTAAGCAACAATTATCAAAATAATTCTATAATGAATAATTCAAATATGAAAAATACTGATGTTCGAGAAACTAATAGGATAGAAAATCCAATGATTGGAAATAAATAAGGAAAATAAAAAATTTCTATAAGAAATTAAATTTGAGTATTTTTAATTCTGTATTATTTTTCTATAAAGTGTGCATGATTGATATACATATGTAGAAACAAATGAAAATTTATATATAGTATATTTATTCCATATTTTTCATTATCTAAACAATTATCATAATTTTTACATTGAAAACAATTTTAATATTATTGCCTTTTATACATAGTTTTTAAGAATCAGTAGCTATTTATGATATAATTTTTGAGAAAGAATTACTTTGTTAATAATAAAGAGCATTTTAAATAATAATAATAATAATAGTAATAAATAATTTTTTTATAATGGTATTATAAATACAGCTCTTGTAATACACTTCTGTTAACCTGATAGGAATATATATTATCTATTATTATTATTATTGATATTATTATTATATATATATTATTACTATTATTTTTATTATTATTATTATAACTATACAATTATTATTATCATTATATTTTTATCTTTTAAATTGTAGTTATTTGGTATTTCTCACTGTAAATTTTATTGTATTTGTAAGGGAATAAAATATTTCAGAAAAAAAAAAGAATTAAACAAAGTTTTTATCCAATAATTGAAATTTTGTAATTTATTTATAAAAGATTTTATTCTAAATGCAACATTTTACTTTTCAAATAATTACACATTCTATAATATATTTGTTGTAAAATTATGAACTATAAGCAATAAAAATAAAAAAAGATAGTATTGCATAAAGGATTAGTAAAAAAAAGAATAATTTTTTATAGATTTCAATAATTTGGAATGCAATTATATATATGTTTATTAAAATTTAAATACTTTTTTTTTTGAATATACATAAATATTTTTTAACTCAACAATTAAAATATAAATTTTTTCAATTTCTTATAAATTAAAAACTATTTACAAAATTTTTTTAAATTTAATTTAAGAAGACACGGAAAATGAAAAAATTATAAATCTATTATACAGTTTATGATAACTACAAGTAATCGGCGAAAAAATTATTTTGTTCAAAAAATTAAATAAACTTGGCAGTTTATAATACATATAGCGGTTTTTTTAAAAATTAAATCTAAAATACAAAATAAATGTTTTAACTTCATAGTTTTAACATTAACTTTCATGGAATTTTTTAATATTTCTCTTTTTTTTAACAAAAACGACAATAAACACAAGCAGATTTTAATTTAAAAAATTGGTATATAGTTATCAATTTTAGCTCGATGTTTTTGAGCAACACATTCAGATATCCAAACGATATTACGGCATTCTTGTTCTTTTAGTTTTAAGTAGCTGTAGAAAACTCCAAAATGAAATTGTTGAAGAAATGCATTAACGTTTAAACGTACCTAAAATATAAGTTATTATTGTAATTTTTAAGCTTATAAAAATTTAAAGTTATTGAATATTATTCTCATTACTTCTCTTTCAAAAAATTTGTCTTCCAAAGTTTTATCTCCTGGATTATTTCCTGAACCTTCAAAAAGAGCTGAATATTCCTAAAAAATATATTTTATTAAAAACAATATAACGAGTACTAAATTCAGTACAAACTTACAGCATAGTACTCAGCAACTGCTTTAACTTGCTCAAAATCATCAGCACGGGCAAGAGCTGCAAGTCCATCTGGGTTTAATCTACCACAACGAGGATACAATTTTGCTCTATCATCCTTGCCTAATTCGGTTCCAAATGAGTTAATTGTTATAATTATAGCTCTTCTGTCAGCCTCAAACTGTTTGAGATAAAATGTTTTGTTAATTTAAATTTTTTAAATGGTATAGAAATAAACAAATTTTTTATATTTCTTACAGCTAAAATCTCACACATAGTTTCACCTGTAGTTCCACCAATATCCTTACAAAATGTATAAAATGCTTCTAAATATGCTTTATATAAAGTATTTCTGATAATTTCAATGTTCATTTCATCTAAATCTTGTTCAGAAATGCAGTCAACAAAAAAAGGAGCTGTAATAAAATTAATTAAGTTTCATATTACTTTTCAAATATATGTATAATTTTCAAATAATTTTACCTAATGGTGTATCAACTAAAACTGCATTATATAATTCGGCTGGAGTAGCAGCAACATGAATAGCTTCCATTTGCTCAAAGCTACCAAGAGGATGACATTTTGGTATTAATTCTGAAATCGGACGCTGATGTAAAGTACCAGTTATAAGTAAAATAATATTATCAATCATGTAACTGTAAGTTATAAAATCTAAAAATTGGGATAAAGGTTCCACAGAATGATTACGCATATGCTGAAATTCAATAACTAATTTTTCTCTTAATTTATCATCGATTACACTAACTGATAATGGTGATGGTTCATTTGCTAAAAATGCACCATAATCTGTTCCAGCTAAATGTAATTTTAAATCTGAAAAATTGTAAAAGGAGATCTCAAGTATTTATTTACATATTAAAATTTACTGTTTTATAATATTAAATATATGTTTAAGCAAATTAGAAATTACTTGAAAATGAATTTATTGTGTATTATTATTAAATTAAAAGAATATAATTACAATAAAATATGCAAAATTACCTTCCAAAGTCTCACATTGAACTAAATTTAGATAATCACTGCTTTGCAAAATACCACACTTAAAACCTCTGCACAAACCCTCCAAATATCCATTATCAATATTAAACATACAACCTTTCATTTTTTATGTTTGTTTTTTAAAATGAATGTGAATCAATAATTTTTATTAATATCCAAATTTAACAGAAGTCTCGCCCTGTTTTGACATGGAAATCAATCATATGACTAAAATATGATGATGGTACACGTTGCATGAAGTTAACTTATATTTTATCTATTTATCCTTGTCTTATTCGCATAAAAATACTTGCAGACGAGTTTGAGAGCAGACGAGAATTTTTATTGAAATAATCGATTAATATCGAATTCTATTTATGTTTTTGTGGAAAGTGTCATACTTCATTATGCAAAAAATATAAAAAATAAACCTTATCATCTGATTAATGATTGTGATTAATGATTGTTGCATTTTATATTTTATGTAAAAATATACATTTATAAGTTAATTCTCGTTATTGAATTTTAATAAAATAATCATGTTTGGTAAAAAGAAAGAAAATAAGCGTCCTAAATCGAGTCCTAGACCACCAGGAAGCCTTGCTCAGGTTGTATTTTTATTGTTTAAAAATTAAACGAAAATCTGTAATTGTTTTTAGTTAAAATTTTAATAATTTATATTTTTAATGTTTTTCTTCAGTATGGAATATTTGAAATTCCTGAGAGTATTGGTGATTTAGGAGGCAATTTAAATAATGATGATGATGATGACGAAGATTTAGAAGCTGAATTACTTGCTTTGACATCTGAAAATGGATCAAGACCTAAGCCCCACAGAAAAGGTATGTTGATAAATTACTATATAAATGTAAAGTTATGGATATTAAAATTTTAAATTATTTGATAATTAAATGAAGCTCCTCCAAAACCTAATCTTGATGCTTTAATTGCTGAAAGCATGAAAGATGTACCTGATGATGAAGTATCGTCTGGGGATGAGAATGATCCAGATTTATTGGTAAGTTTTAAAAAATTATGTCTCAAAATGAGTGATGTATGTTAATCATTTAATTTTTAAAATTTATGTTTGTTATAGAATGAACTAATGCAAATAACAGGAAATGAAAGTTTGCCTGAAAAAGTTAATGAAAATAAGCTACAAAATAATTTTAATAAAAATGAAAGTAATAATGTTAATAATGAAACAATTAGTTTATTAACCAATCGGTTATCTATGTATAAAATTGCTGAAGAAAAGGCTAACTTTGAAAATGACACAAGAAAAGCAAAAAGGTTTAAAAGAGGTATAGAAACTTTAAATCAATTAATATCTGCTTCTCAATCTGGTAAAGCAGTCAACCCTGATGAAATTCCACCAGAATTACCTCCTTCTGCAATTAAAACAACTGTAGCTAGTAATGTTGCAGGTAAATTTTAAAAACAGAGATGATATTTTATTTTAAGGTGAATTTTACTATAAAACTTTTGTAAATTATGTAAAAGATTCAATAACTCCACCGGAACCAGTAGCTGCAGCTGAGCCAAAATCAGAACCAGAAGTTGGAAATGATTTAATTAATTTTGATTCAAGTCCTGAACAAAAAGTTGTTGAAATTAATCAAGAAAAATTAGATGCTCTTCTTAATCGTCAAAAAGATTATAAAAAAGCAGCTGTTCTTTGGAAAAGATCAGGCCATACAGAAATGGCTACACAATACCTGAGAATAGCTAAACAGTTTGATGTTGTCATAAATTCTGTAAAACAAGGTGAAGACATTAATTTATCAGAAATTCCCCCAATACCTACATTGCCTTCTACAGCAGTTGCTGAAGAAAATGTTCCTGCAACTAATAAAGAAGAGATTGAAATTCAAGGAAAAGCAGAAGATGAAATAAAAGATTCGGGTAAATTTTTGTAATACACGAAATTTATTCAGCTGCATTTCAATTATTTTCAATTTTTATGTATATTTAGAACCTTCTGCTGTACCAATTAAAAGTGATCAGTCACTAGAATCTGCTCTGAAAGAACGTTTAGAAGTTTATCGTAGATCTAAAACTGCAGCTGAAAATGAAGGAAATTCTTCAAAAGTACGAAGATATAATCGAATATGTAAACAATTTGAAAGTGCTTTGCAATTGCATTGTAAAGGAAAACCAATCCCTTTAGATGAATTACCTACTCCACCTGGTTTTGCACCGTTAGTTAATGCAGAACCAACTCCTATGCAACCACCAGTTTCTAAGCCACAAAATCTACCTCACAAAGCACCAAACAATGAAGAAACTTCTCCAGAAAATGTAACCGATGAAACTACTCCAGATAAAACTGCTCCTACACCTCCTCCTCGACAAAATTCAGGTAAATTTATTTATTTTTATATAAAAGAACAAAAATGTAAATTAAAAATTAATTTAATATAAATATAACAAATTTTAGATAAAAAAAAACAAAGAATTACATCCAGAGCTGATAAGCAAGCTCAACAATTGCAAAAACGTCAACAAGAATTAAAGATAGCTGCTCTAAAGGCTAAAAAAGATGGAGATATAGAATTAGCAAAAGACTATCTCAGACAAGCAAAAGGTATTGATCCTTTGATAAACGCTAGTTTATCTGGCTTGCCTGTTGATATGAGTTCAATACCATTATCACCTGCAGCTAAGCTTCAGTTAGATAAAAGAAGCTTAAGCTCTAAATCAGTAACAAGTGATGGCTTTACAGTTATATCATCATTAGATTGTTCAGAAGAGGCTACTGGAACGGATCAACAAATATATGAAAATTTAGAAGCACAGTTAACAAAGCAAATCCAGGTAAATATAAAAAATAAAAATAAAGTTAATTAGTAAAGTTGGTGTCATAAATTGAATTTACAAAAAATTATTGCAAGATTAACACATTCGCTGCGGCATGGGCGAAATGCGCCCATGATCCCATGTATTTTAAATGGAGTCACGTGACCTGCCGCAGCGAATGTGTTAATAAATAAATAAAATAATTTTAGTGGTGTTTGACTACAAGAGATCATTGTAAAGAAATGGGTGATGTATCCAGCTATAATAAATGGGGACGATTAACCTTAGATTATACAAAAGATTTAGATATGTTAAGAGTTCGCAAAAGAGACTCACTTCCTCCTCCACAGCATCATTACGAAACAAAAACGTATTCAATTGTACAGTAAGTTAAAATTACAAATTTGGGTATTTTGTTACTTTTAGCTTTTATTAAAAAAATATTTTATTTAGATGTTGCACAGATCTAACTGATTCAGATATAGAGATCACTATTTTAAGGGGTATAAATTATGCAAAAGAAGCTGATACCTATGTCATCTATGAATTTCCACTACCAAATGATGCTCCATCAACTGATAGGACTTCTACTATAAGAGAAACTAATAACCCGGAATATAATGCTAAATTTTCTTTAAGTGGATTAATCGATAGAAAATCAAGACCATGTTTAAGAGTTTTTAAGAGACATGGACTCAAGTGTCAAGTTTGGTCTAAAGGGTAATTTTTTGCTTCTGATAATATAAATGCTTACTTAAAATCGCTGCATGAAATTTTTTTATTAAAATGTATCAATAGAATAATAATTAGATTAGCATAGTACCTAGAGTAAGACGTTGCTTGCAGATGTTCGCTGAACCCTATCCTGTGTTGCACTCATCCAAGGTATGAAAGTTATAACCAGTCTAATCTAGATAATCTATTCACTTCAAAGTAAAGAGAAAGTATTTTTATTCATTTTTTATTTTAATACTTAATGAATATTGTTTCAATGTCATACAAATTTATTTTTAATTTTAAAATTTATGCATATTTTATTGATGTTTTTATTCACCATTTTTAATACTAATTTTTTTAGATTTTAGATTTATTTCCCTAAATAATAAACTATTTGAAAAAAAGTTTCTGAAATATATTTAAAGTAGTAGGTATATTAAACGATCCACTATAGGAAAATGCATGAATTTTCCAGCAGTGGCAAAAAATTTACGTATTTTCTGGCCGTGCAGTCTATTTTAAAATTTTCTGCTTAGCAACGTTTTCTTACAGCTAATTTTATTAGAAAAAATTTACTCTTATCTTGCGAACGGTTTTTACATTAATTTGATTACAATTTATGATTATAGATAAAGCCAAATATAAAAAACGATTTTGTGGAAATATTTTAACCACTAATTGGCTATAAATTAGTATTATCGGGAATATTTTAAATAAAATTTTATTATGAGTAAGAAACTTTTTGAAGGCCACATTTTGATAATAAATTGGCTGTAATTAACAAACAAAATATTTTTTATGAATTTAAATAAGCTGCACTTTTGGGGCAATTTTCGTTTTGTGGTTGTAAGTAAAGTTAGATTGTTTAATTTTACCTTTTTATATTACTTAGGAAGTATTTTTAAATAAGATCCTTGTTTAGGGTAAATTTTTTCTTGATAAAATTTGATTAAATTTAATAAATTTGACTAATTATAAATTCTATTTTCTCGTCAGTGGCCAGGAAAAATCCCAAAAACTTGTATTTTCTTGCCACTGATTGAGAAAACTGGGTACCATCTTACACTTAAAAAAAACTGCGCTTGTGAAAAGCGTTTTTTTTTTTAAATTGTTTCAAATGTAATTCAAGCTAAAACAAATTTAAAAAAAATTGTTTAGTTATTACTTACGCACCGCAGCATAACGTTGGCTTTGAATTTTTATTCTTTTTATTTCAATGGTCACAATTTAAATGAAAAAAAATGACATAAATCTGCTTTTCACAAGCAGCAGGGTTTCAGTGCAAGCTGACTGAAAAGATTGCCCAAGATCGTAAATCCGCAATTTACCAATAATATTGCAAGATATTAGGAGTTTTTTATTTTTTTAAATAATTTAAATTATTATCATAATTTTTTTCAGAGGATTCTTTCGCAGTGATAGTCTTCTTGGGACAGTAACAGTAAAATTACAACCTTTAGAAACATCATGTATCTTACATGATTCATTTCCTGTAAGTTTCAAGTTCATAAAATTAAAAAAAATGTACATATATTTTATTTAATAATTTTGGTTTAGTTAATGGATGGAAGAAAAACTGCAGGTGGAAAATTAGAAGTTAAAATACGTTTAAGAAATCCAATTCTTACAAAACAAATTGAACAAAATACTGATAAATGGTTGGCTATCGATCATTAAAAAAATGCTTTTTATTAAAATATAATTTTAAAATAATAATAATATTTTATTTCCTTTTGTATTAATTACAAGTTGTTTCTTTTTTTATAATAATATTTTTGATGCTTAGATTCATAAAATGTGTATATATATTATTATTAATTAATAATCATGCTTTTGTATATAATTACCAGAGTATTTAGATTTAATATAATTATTATAAGATGTTATTAATTATAAAATTTGACTTAAAAAATTAAAGTTTGCATAATATTGTAATATATAAGTTTTTATAAAATGTATGTTAAAAAATACATATTTTTAAATAATATTAATTTTTGTCATTTTTATTTAATTTCCTTGATATATTATTAGGTAATTTTATTATTCTTAACTTGTTCTGGGACTCTGTTTGGCAAACAAGATAAAAAAAGTCTGCTAAGTGTTTTTTCAGTCACTGATCTCATAAAAATTCAGAATTCGCTTGTGCGAAAATTTATCTAACGCCCTTGAATTAGCAAAAACTACCTGTTTTCTAGAAATAATTATTTAATCATGAAATTACGAAATAAAATTACGAAATCCGAATTAAAATTTTTTTTATAATCAAAGAAAATTTTAGAATTCACTATTATTTATTTAAATAGCATCTATAAATTTATTTTTAAACAAAATCTATAGAGAACGTTAAATAAATCAATGAAAACCATAATTAGCATCACTTTGATTAAAGTGTACAAAATGATTGTATAATTGAAAGCTGAGTCCACAAATTTTCAAGAATACAATACAATCCAGGTGAATTCACTAACAAACTATTGTCCGGTTTAATCGTTCTTGAGTTTAATTTTCGAATAAACGTTTAGATACTAGTGTATAATATACATATACACAAAACTATAAACTCTATTTTATCCAAAACTTAACAAATAAATGCTTCAATTATTTTCAAAAAAATATTCTCAATTTTTTTTTTTTGGGCACAAGAAAATAAATGTTTATCAACAGCGATTTTCAAAATTAGCGGGTCAAATGGACTTAGAATAATTTCGATTTAGGGACATACAAGGGGAGGCCGGAACCTTTGGGTCACCAAATTACAATCTATAGTTATGGATGACTTTAATATGTTGAAAAAACACCCAAGATACCCTTCATTTATTCCAACGCGTCTTTTGGGATCGGAAAAATGTAAGAATAGGTATGTTACTCCTTATTTTCACGTTCCAGACCACTTTGAATATTTTGAACCATACTTACAAATTTAGTAGGTTTCAATAAATTCTATCACCCCAAGGAATTGAGAAAAAAATTCCAAAACTTCAAATTTATTAATAAAATTCTTATTTCTACACTGTAAAAAGTAACTTTCTTATATTTACAAAAAAAATAGAATTTTTTCCAAAAAATAGTAAATTTTCAAAAAATTTTGTAAACATTCGATAAAAATCGTAAATTTAATAAATTTAGTATGTTCTCGAAAAATTCGAGAATTCTCGATATTTTTTTGTGAATTTACGAAAAAAGTTGTGAATTCACAACTATTTTTCGGAAATTTACAACTATTTTTTTTGATTTTTGTAGATTTTCGAAAAAAAATTGTAAATTATCAATTTTTCTTGCGAATTCACGAAAAAAAATCGAGAATACTCGAATTTTTTGTTAGTATACTAAATTTAGTAAATTTAAGATTTTTTTCGAATATTTACAAATTTTTTCGAAAATTTACTAATTTTTCGAAAATGATCTAATTTTTTTGTTAATATAACAAAGTTACTTTTTACAGTGTAGGATATTTATCTTTTACTACACTGTAAAAAGTAACTTTCTTATATTAACAAAAAAATTATAACATTTTCGAAAAATTAGTAATTTTTCGAAAAAATTAGTAAATATTCGAAAAAAATTGTATAATTACTAAATTTAGTATATTAACAAAAAATTCGAGTATTCTCGATTTTTTTTTGTGAATTCGCAAAAAAAATTGATAATTTACATTTTTTTTTCGAAAATTTTCAAAAAATAGTTGTAAATTTATGAAAAATAGTTGCGAATTTACAATTTTTTTTCGTAAATTTACAAAAAAAATCTAGAATTCTCGAATTTTTCGATAATATACTAAATTTAGTAAATTTACGATTTTTATCGAATATTTACAAAATTTTTTGAAAATTTACTAATTTTTCGTAAAAATTCTATTTTTTTTGTAAATCTAAGAAAGTTACTTTTTACAGTGTATGCTAGTAACCAATAATTTATATACCAAGAGTACTTATTTTTTTAGAAATAGAAAAACCCTTAGCTTTTTTAAAGTCAGGGTGTTATTAATATATGCAAGTTTATAAGAAGCACGATTTAATAGAAGCGTATTTATTAAGTTCGGTTCTAAACGAACAGCAGCTTGCAAGCTCATCATTCAAAAGTTCATTTACATCAAAAAAACCAATTGTTTGTATTAAACAAATAGATAAACAATATAAAAAATTTTTCTTTTTAGTGATAAAAAGAAATTATTGCTCACACTTCTAAAACATAATAAAACTCGTGTCAGCGAAATAATATTCTTTTTATTGTGTTATTTAAAAAAAAAAAAGTGCATTGTAAATAAAAAAAAAATAAAAAATTGCATAAAAAATTTAAAATTTCTAGGTGTTTCATAAAAACATCAAAAGAGCAGCAGGAATTAAAAAATTGATATCCTGCGTAGATATTCTTTTAAAAGATAAAAAAATGCACCATGTGTTAATAAATCTCAATTATTTTAAGTGCGAAAGGCTTAAATATAGAACGTTTTTTCTTTTTAGGTATAATAAAAATGTAAATAAAAAAATTTTGTTGATTTGTTTAGTTAATTCATAAAGTTATATGTAAAAGCTCAAGCGGGAATTTTATATTTACCAATTATATTATGTTACAATAAATATGTACCTATGTGCTACACACTTGCATGTGCAAGCAGAATAAAAAGAAAGAGTTAAAATTAAATATGTACATATGGTTAATAATAAAGCTGTTACTCACTGTTTTTTAATTAATAAGTTTGTTTTATTCATTATTTTTTGTTTTTTTTTTGTTTTTTAATAAAATTGCAATTTTTTTGAAAAAGTTTACAAAAATGTACAAAAAATTTTTTTTAGAAAACCTTCCTTGAAGCTAAGAAGAAAAAATTTTTCAAGATTTTTTAGATCATTTGGCGAAAAGAAATGTTGGTCCAGGCCGAAAATGGACGAATTTAGCCCTCGGGCCAGATAAGTAACATATCTGACCACTCGCATGTTTCTTTGAGAGTGGTTTAAAAGATTTTTCAGATTTTACCAATTTTTTTAAAAATTTAACTCAAAAGAGTCTGATAAATGTAAACTTTTAAGGTAGGAAATAATTCCTCTAGCTAAAAATGCTTAAAGAGTATCATATTTATATAATTTTTAACATGGAACATTTTTATCTGGAGGGATTTCAAAATACCAAGAGGGGAGGGGGTTAAAAGTGTTCGATGTAAGGTGGGGAGAGGCAAAATGGGTCCGATTTAAGGGGGGGGGGGTCAAATGGGACTAAATTATTAGGATTAAAGTAATTTCCTAATGGGACTAAATTATTATAAAATAATTTCGATTTAGGGACTTAGAATAATTTCGATTTAGGGACTTGGAATAATACAGGTTTAGGGACTTAAAATAATTTTGATTTAGGGACTTACAAGAATTTAGGTTTGGGGTCTTACAATATTTTCGATCTAGGGACTTTATAGAATAATTTTTATAGGTACATACTTGGAATAATTTTGATTTAGGTACTTAGAATAATTCAGATTTAGGGTCGTCGGATAATTCAGGTTTAGGGTCTAAAAAATTTTCGATTTAGGGACTTAAAATAATTCAGGTTTAGGGAATAAGAGAAATTTGTATTTAGAATTTTAAAATCTAGTAAAGAGAATAATTACAATTTATAAAAATAGCAAACTGTATTGTAACGTTGCTTAACATTTGCATAATACCTAGCCCTGTAAGTAAACATGTTCCACGCATTTAAGTCGTGTTTACACAAACCAGTTATAATTTTTTATTTTTGGATTTTTAAGAAAAAAATTATATTTTTTTCGTGTAAATTATCCAGGAAGATATTTTCGCAAATAATTCCCTCATATAATACAATTTAAAACACCGCTTCAAGACTGCTCTTTACAAAAAAATCTATTTGAAAAAATATGTATATGAGGTTGATTTGAATGTTGACTTTTTAAAAGATGTAAAGTGAATTGCTTGGGTATATAACGCAGCCGCTATATATACATAATACTTTGAATTAACGATGTTTGCACTTTAACCCTTTATGTAGCCCTATATATATATAAAGTATAAGATCCCTTCAATCTGTTCATGCATATAATGATAATATAAATGTGTATGCGGTATATCATCATAATAAACGCTCTGCAGGAGTCTCTCTTCCTTCAAAAAAAATTTTTTTTTGTTCTTTTTTTTTATATTGTAAATTAATACATACATGCAATATATTATCTCTGTAGAACTTTTTTTTTTTGTTTTTCAGGAAGCTAAAGGGTTTATTATAATATGTATCGATAAAAAGACAAAAAAAATGTGAAAAATGATATATTGAAGTATAAAGACGATGCAGGAGGTATATTGCAATATTTTTTTGTCGGGAAGAGGGGTTGATTATGTGCATTTTTTATTAAGCATGTGCAACTTTGTTTAATGCATTTAATTTTTTGGTCTTTTAAGTTAAGTCAAAATGGGTTTCTGATCTTTCAGTGAGGATATAGATATCACCTATTAGGATTCTGGAAATTTTACTTCTTTAGGTCCCAATTTTAATTATTAATATATTTTGAGTAAATTTTTGGGGCTCCTAATTTTTGGGCACAGATTTTGATAATAGTTTGAATAAGTTGTAAAATTAAAATTTGTAATTTATATCAGAAAAACTCTAATAGAGCCTTAATGATAATCGAAAAAATCAGAAAACATTTTTTTTTTTTGAAATTAAAAAAAAAATTCATATTTTTCAAATAGATGTTTGTTTAAAAATAAGCTTTATATTCTTATCAATTAAAAAGTTTACAAAACATAACGATTGCAATCGAGTGAATAAATACTAAGCATTTTTGATACACAAAAGAGAGTTCAACGATTTCAAATAAAACTTTTTCTATTTTAAATTTTGTTAGGTCAATTTTAAAACCTACTTTTCACGCACAAAAAATTAAATGTTTCATAAATTTAAGCACATTTTATTTACAAAATGATAATCATATTTATAAAAAATAAATAATACAGACTTAAACAAACCGTTATGTAAAATATGTATAAAATTTCATACTGAGAATTTGAGCAACTATAAAAAAGTATTAAATAAAATGTAAAACTATAATTTTATCATTTATCAAACAGTAGTCATATTCCCAGTATTAAGTAATATGAATCATTGTTTCTTTATAATTTTTTTATTAAGAAAAAAATTACACAGAAGTTAAGTACAATATGATTTTGACCCAGTAACAACACCCTTGTTTATCTTATAAATTTTTGGAAATTAAATACTTTAGAAATTTTTTATCTTGTTTATTAGTTTAAAATTTCATTCCTAAAATACTTTTGATATTTTAGAGTCTTCAACGTTGGTGGCTTTTGGAAGCTGAAATTTTCTAGGGAATCAAAGAGAGATTATAAAATGTTAAGGAAAAGAAAAATTATATTTTTTGAGGTTTTAGTAGGATCACATTATTTTATTTTTTGTCTTATCTCGAAATTCTATAAATTTGATTAATAGCTAATTTACTTGTATGTGCTTTGACTGCTTAAAATTTACGTTTAAGTTATGTTTGTTTAAAAAAATTTTTCAATTTTTCTATATTTTTCAATATTTTTAATCTTGAATCAATTCTCTATAAATATCTTGATAAATCTCGGCTTTAGGAGCCAAACAAGTTTTTTTTTTTTATTTCAGATTTCTAAGGGACAGTTTTACTCAAATTTAATTATGAAAGCAAAATAATCATTAAACTTGCCTGTACTAAAAAATACTGCATTCTGACAATAACCAATCATTCTATGAATATTTGAGTTATCAGTGACAAAAAAGTACGTTTTTACTGTATACATTAACAACATTCGATGCATCGATGTTATACCAAGTTAGCCTACTATACAACGTCATCCTATAATATATTAAATGAATAGTTATAGTTATCGCGTTTCTCACAAGTGAAATGGTTTCTCAATAGTATATATAAGATGCTCTATAATTAGATGATCTTAGATCTTACGGCGTTATCGGTAAACTAATGCCGCTATTAAAGTCTCATTCAGCACTAGGCATTAAAAATGGCCTACTCATTTATAAAATGCTAATAAGACCAGTTTTTACATATGCCCCAGCCGTATGGGGTAATGCATCGGAAAATAGTCTCAATAAGCTTCAAGTAATTCAGAATAAAATACTTAAACTAATAACCAACGCTCCCAGGTACATGAGACTGTCGAAGATCCATGAAGATCTAGAGGTCGAAACGGTTAAAGAATATACAACCAAATTAACCAAAAACTTTTACGAAAAATGCAAGAATTCCAAGTATCAGACTATCAGTAAAATTGGTAGTTATGATTATCAGGGTTCAAATAAATATAAAATGCCTAAAGATTTTATTTTAGGACAAACTAATTAACAAAGTTTTGTTTCAGACTAAGGAACAATGGCCATTTAAACAGTAAACTTTAAACATAAATTGGGTCATCAAGGCCTTTTTCAACGTAGGAGCAATAATAAATAAATTGTTTTTTTACAGGACTATTAACACCCTTGTCCTAACTCCTACCTTTTATACATCCTAAGTCAAATTAAATAATTAAAAATTTCATTAAATTTCATTCAGGTTTTTCCCCACGTGGGGTTTTCGCCTGATAATTCATGCTAACTATCACCCGTCATTTTTCTTCTAACTTCATGATAGAGTGTAAACGCATAATAATGTGACGCACTCAATACCTCCAAGTCAAGATTATTTCGTTTCTAACGGAGAGGAACAATGCATCTGCATACTTGTATGCAAATGCTCGCGCCGCGTTTCGGTGGTTGTTCCTCACGGAAAGTAGCGAGGAGGGGCTATTTTCTTCCTAAAAAAAAAAAAAAAAAAGATGATCTTAAATTCAATTCTTTTTGCATTGTAAAATAAGATATTATATTTATTAATAGGAATGTTTATTAAATAATTTTTTTAGATTAGAAAGTTGTTTGTTATAATGGTGACTACTAGATTAATCTATATTCTATAGTCGCCAGCCATACTAACCGCGGCTAAAAATTATATTTCTTTTTTCGATAATAAAAATAGGTGGTGTTTATGTTTTTCGACTCACTGAACACGAATTCGAAGTTTATTTTGTGAATTTCTCGGTCAATTTTTTGTCATTAACTAATTATTGCAAAATTGGTCAAAATCAAGCTGATAAATTAACTGATTATAAAATCTCAGCCTATACAAAAAAAATTTTAAACCGAATTAATTTTTAAACCGAAAAAATCTTATTTATAACTTTAAGGCTCACTGTTTTAGGCCCTGATGATCTATGAGATCCAACTATAGGTATCAGGATTATTTTGAACAAAAAAATACACTCTACCAAGTGAAATTAAGATCTGACACTCCCCTTGTTACCATAAAAAGTATTCCAATAAAAATTCAAAAACTAATTAAAAAACTAGTTACCCCAGACTTCTTCATATTCAATTACAGAGTGTTAAATAAATTTATATACGTATTGAATTTTTTTTTGTCGTTTGAAAAAATAGTTTATGATGCATATAATACAAGTAACTTTATTATACTGGATATGGTCGGATGTATATAGCTATTAAATTTAATAGACCATAGAATAGCTTTAAATAAAAAAAAATCATTGATTGAACAATAAAGATTGGAACATTCATAATAAAAAAGGGGTTTCACATTTGCTATAAATTTATTATATATTTTGTCTAGCATGACTTTATGATATAAAATGAAATACCCATTTTTTAATGTTGCGATTTATATTAAATACAATTTTTTATTTATTGAAATAATGTCATCATGTACATTTAATATTCTGAAACTTATGAAAAATCACGTGTTAAGGATCAATTACCTCGGTTCATCATAAATGAAATAAAATAATAAGTAATTCCATATTCTTTTTTTGTGTTTAATCAGCAAAATTTTAAAGTTTATTGAAAAATTTATAATTGACAAATCTTTTTATTCGTGTATTTGTTTATGTAGAAGTACATTTATACGCTTAGTACATATTAGGCTAACAACTATTCCAAAAACTCGTTCGGATTCTTGATTTTCTGAAATTTGGTGCTTTTTTTAAAAAAAAATATAATTTTCAATATTTAGATTATTAGAATAGAATTTTTCTGGTCTGCGGCAAACGGCCCTTGTCCATAAATAAAGAATGCCCCAAATCGCAGTTTATCATCCTCGGCTTCGTCTCAGAAGGTAATTTACGTGCGATTTGGGCCTTTCTTTACTTTTCTTGGCTCGAGCCGCAAATATACTATTCTTTTCCTCGGCTAAAAAGAGCATGTTTCCGTGCTGGAAAGACGTATTTTCTTGCCAATGGTGAAGAAAAATCTTATTAAAATCTTGTTACGGACACTTCTCCGTAAAAAAAATGCCTTAAATCGCAGTTTACCATATGAGAAGCTTTGCCTCTTAAATATACGTGCGAATCAGGACGTTCTTTACTTTTCTGCAGTATATACGGACTTGTATATAAACATGGGCTTTTATGGAACAGATTTTCAGCCCTAGAAAAAAAATTTAATTTTCGTATACTTGATAGCAGTAAATACTCTAACGGAAATTTTGTAACCTTATTTTTTTTTTATAACTGGTACCTAATTTGAATCAGTAATCAAATACCCAAGCAATTTATTAAAATAACCACCAGGCTAATATGCTAAATTATTGAATCCAATGATATTTCTGGACAGTGTCCACAAAAGCACTGTCGCAGAAAAATCTTATCTTTACGACCCTTGGCCATAAAAAAAATGCCCTAAATTGCAGTTCAGTGAATCGCAAATGGGCTTCGCCTCGCAAGGTAATTTAAGTGCAATTTGAATCATTTTTTATTTTTCTGGCCATGAATTGTAATATACTATTTTTATATAATTCTATAGGTGTCTAATTTGTAATTCCGTAGAAATTTATAGATCATAACACTTTCTAAATTTCAATAGCCTTAAATCCAATTTACAGAATTTCAAAAAGTTATAAATACATTAAATACAGTGAATCAACTGACACCATTGACATCACATCCTGTCTAAATTGCTGATTACAGGTATTATACCTGAGAAACTATATTTTTAAAACAATTAAAATTTATAAAAATAAATTAAGTATGAAATTTTATACATTTTATAAAAAAATATAACATAAATTTATAAAATTAATATAAAATATTAAAAACATTAAAGTTAAACTCCAGTTTAGTAAATAAAATCCAATCTCTGAATTACCGGAGATGTTAGAATGGCTTTTTGAATTCGCCTCTGTAATTTTAATTTTCACCATTATCAGATAATTATTAAACTTAATTTTTACAGGATTAAATTTTCGCAATTTTTTTTTTTATTTATGTAGGAAAATATTTTTAAAAATTATACTTTGTTATCTTGGATTCTTAAAAAATATTATCAATTGAATAAAATTTTTCTAAATTTTGTTTACTATTTTTATTTTTTTTTTACCTTATAATATTCGTGATCAGCGACCCATAAAACCTCCGTATACAAAATTTCAAAGGGCTAGACTGATTTTAGTGAAAAGCCCCTTTTAGGGGTAGTTTTGGCCAATTTAAATGTGAAGCCCTAACTTCTCATAGATAAGACCCTGATTTTTGTGATCAGCGACCCAAAAAACCTATACTAGACCAAATCTGGTGGTGGCCAGAAACAATACACCCCCCCCCCCCATATTTTGACTGGATTATATGAGATAGATTTAATAACTAAAAAACAATTAAAATAATGAAATAAAAGCTAATAACTTGAATTTTATTTTTGTAATAAATAAAATCAATTACATTTTATATAACAGTTAATAATCAAACTTTACCAAATAAATACCAAAACTACAGTAAAGATAACGATAACACACCCAATAAAAAAAAAAATTTCTTACATTTACAAGAGATATCTATTAAATCCTAAAAAAATAAAAATAGAGCAAAAGTAATATACAGAATATTATAGAATAATAAAAATAAATAATAAAATCTCGAGATTTGACAAATAAAAATAATCTCAATTGTTAAATTCAGAGATGATCCGAGAATAATTGGTCTAAAAGTATACATATAAAAAGTAAACAAACTATATATATATATATTTTTCATTGTCATCTGTCATCGACTTCGAACAAATGAACAAGTTTTAGAGAATCTCTTTATCTTTCGTTGTATTTACTTGTTGCTAAAATGAGAAAGATGTAGGAAATACAAATTTTTCCCCAAGGATTATTATTTTCTGTCATATATATGAACTATATATATATATATTGTTCTATTTTGCGAATGAATTGGGAAGCTTATAAATGCATACACATAATATAAAGATATAAATATTGTCTACATTAAATTGGGTTGCGGATATGAAGGCTATATTTCAATCTAAATTATTGTTTGAAAGAATTTAAGAGCTTTTTGTTTATTTGGTACTGGTGGAATGGATATTTTTGAAATAGAAAGCTTCTGATCCAAATTTTTCTTTTTTTAGGTATTAATTGAAAAATTTTTTGGATTCGTTCTTGGGTGCTTGGGTTTAGCAAGGAAAGATATTAGCTTAGACGAAGTTTGGTTTGGTATGGTTCTTGGTAATTAATTAACATATGATCCTTGGACCGAAATATTGTGGATGAAAGCTTCAGAATATAGTTTCATGATCTACCAAATCTGTTAAGCATAGATTCTTATTTGGTTTCAGAAAATATTAACCCCTGTATTTTTTTTAGGATACAATTTTCTAATTTTGACTTTCCTTAAATAGTTAGAGAGTTCCTATATGAAATACAAAATATATAATCTTTTTCCTTTTATTTAAATCAGTAAATTTAAATCTCTGATAAAAAGCAAAATTTTATTTAAACATAAAAAAATCTTTATTAAATTAAAAAAATAATATGCATTAGTTAATTAAAAAAAATCAATTCTGAAAATTACAAAAGAATAATTTAGTTTACGTTTATAATATTTTTTAATAAGAGTATTTTACTTTTTATGTACATAAAAGGTAAAATTGCGAAAAGATATATATATATATATATACAAAATGTGAGTGAGAGAAAAAAGAAATAGAAAATGAAGAAGAGAAATATAAATATAGAAAAGAGAGAATATAGACGGAAGTATGCTGAATCAGCAAAGTCAGTTTGCCAGGGAATGTACACATCGATACCGCAGCTAAAACCAAGCCAAAATCATCCAACCAAACCTTATTCCCACTGAACTCGAATATATATAATACTAAAATGAAGTAAAAAAAAAAAAAAATCGAAATAGTACTCGAAGCTTTTCTATATATATTGAATTTGTAGATGTGTACACTTGAGTACCTCAATCTTCTGCCAAAAGAAAGTGAATTTAATATTAGATGTGACCGTTTAGCATTTATGAGAGGACACGTATGGTATATTATATTTATTTTACATTTCAAATAAAAATTGATAAAAAATTTAATATTGAATAAAAAAAAAATTTAATAATGTCTTTCCTTTGGTTCTCATGATATAAAAATACTTTTTTAATATAAAAATATTTAATATCAGTCAATAAGTATTGAAAAATTTAATTGAAAAAATGAAATTGGTTTTAGTGAAGGTCTGCACTACTTCTGGGTACTGAATATAAAATTTAAATTGTACAAAAATGCTTTATGTTCGATAGCTATTGGGCAAAATCCCTTTTTAGAATTGAGAAAAAATCTATTAAGACTCAAAAATTCGTATACTTGAAGGCAATAACAAAGTTTGGGAAACATTTTGTCCTTAAATAGATTCTTGCATTCCAAAATGGTAATAGTATCAACACTTAGGGGGAGGGGGGTTGACAAGGAAACATTATTGCTTCTATTCGAATTCAGTGCGAATTTTTCTGTCTGATTTTTTCAAGCGAATCTGAATTAATTTAAGTATCTAACAAAGTTATTTATTCTGTTACCCTTTTTCTTTAAACTAGAAACTTTTTACCTCCTTCTAAATTATTTTTTAAATTTCCTTAATTCCGATTCCCTAAATAAAATATAAAACATTTGTAAAAACTGAAAATTTTATGATAACCCTTTCAGAAGCTAATTAAATAGAAGTATCCACGTAAGGGTTTTTGGATCACTGATCAAGAAAATGAAGTCAAAATTCTGATTGTAGACATTTCAAAATTAGGGCCAAATCAAATAATTTTTCTTTAATGATTAATTTCTTAATAACATTACTGCAAACAAAATTGAGTAGACAATTTTAACAATTTTTGAATTATTTGAATAAAATGCCAAAAAAACTGTTAAAAATAAGAAACTATTCTATTTTCAATAATTTTTTAGGCCCTTACCTGAAAAAACTATCAACAATAAATCTTGAATGCAAGAAATTTGAAAAAAGTAGAAATTAAATCAGATTTTTTTATTTGTACCTACATAAATGAAAAAAAAATTTAATATTGGTTTGTATAAAAAATTTCACATGTGTAAAACTTATAAATCATGTACAGCACAAAACCTTATGTTTCTTACAAGATGATCCCACTGATACACGATAAAAAGCAATACTCTTTTTTTTAAAAAAAGATTGGCATTGTTTATATCATAAATTAGATCAAATTCATTTCATTTATAGACAATATATAATATTTTTATAATATAAAGAATTCTTTGGCGTATTTTGAGTGCAATTGCCTCAATAAATCTTTTTGTAATATGAAGGAAAAAAAGTTTATTTTTGCGCCAAAACAGACGTTAGAATATGGGTTTGTGTATAGAGAGATGAAATCGATATTTTATTAATAGTTTCTTTGTTTTGATAAATTCTTTCTTTTTTACTTTCTCTCTTGTACGCATCTTTATTTTTCATTCATTTTCTTTTATAGACATTTATCAAAAATATGAACTCTTATAAATATTAAGTTAATTTATTGTGTTGCAGGCCATAAATTTTAGATTAATATATTTTTTAATTTATTGAAAAGAGCCAAAATGCCTAGAAAATTTAGTTTAACTATTTTAAATCCTTTTTTTAATAAAGAAAAATTGTAAAATTTTAAATATCTATAAGAATTACAAAATTTAATTGACACAGGGAATTTGATTTATTTTATTTTCAACAGTCTTAAATTGTTTCCAAAGGTCTAGGATTAATTTTAAACAGTTAAAATAATTTCATTGTTTCATAGTATCAAATAAAATATAGACACCTTGCAAGTTAATTAAAAAATTTTTTGGTTCCTCATAGAGGAACCTTTGTGATAGATGAAATTTTGATTTTTGATTTTTTGGCATATAAGCACGTTTTGGGACCTCAGGAAGCTAAAAAACCGGTTTTTAAAAAAAGTCTGTATGTGTGTGTGTGTGTGTGTGTGTGTGTGTGTGTGTGTGTGTGTGTGTGTGTGTGTGTGTGTATGTATGTAACCGGTGAAATTTCACAACCATTATGGAATTAAGACCTAATTTTTTTTTCAAAAATTTTTTTATCAAAAAATCTCAAACTACTTTTTTTTTTTTTTAATTTGGATGTAATACCTCATTTATTTCCATGAAAGTACTTATATTTGAAAGTACGATTTTTACTCGATATCTCGAATCTGATAACTAATTTTTTGAAAATTTTTTTCTCAAAATTTTTTTCACCAAAAAATACAAAAAATACAAATTTTTTTTTTCTTTTTGGACGTAGTACCTAATTTATTTTCACGGAAGTACTAGTTTTAAGAACCTTGTTTATAGTAATTTTTTGGACCTGATACCTAATTTTTTCAAAATTTTTTTCTTAAAATTTTTGTTGCCAAAAAATACAAAAAATGCCAAAATTTTTTTTATTTTAGGACGTAATACTTAATTTTTTTCTATGAAAGTACGAATATCTGAAAATATTGCAACCGGTGAAATTTCACAACCATTATGGAATTAAGACCTAATTTTTTTTTCAAAAATTTTTTCATCAAAAAATCTCAAACTACTTTTTTTTTTTTTTAATTTGGATGTAATACCTCATTTATTTCCACGAAAGTACTTATATTTGAAAGTATGGTTTTTACTCGATATCTCGAATCGGATACTTAATTTTCTAAAAATTTTTTTCCTAAAATTTTTTTCACAAAAAAATACAAAAAATACAAATTTTTTTTTTCTTTTTGGACGTAGTACCTAATTTATTTTCACGGAAGTACTAGTTTTAAGAACCTTGTTTATAGAAATTTTTTGGACCTGATACCTAATTTTTTAAAAATTTTTTTCTTAAAATTTTTGTTGCCAAAAAATACAAAAAATGCCAAAATTTTTTTTATTTTAGGACATAATACTTAATTTTTTTCTATGAAAGTACGAATATCTGAAAATATTGTAACCGGTGATATTTCACAACCATTATGGAATTAAGACCTAATTTTTTTTTCAAAAATTTTTTCATCAAAAAATGTCAAACTATTTTTTTTTTTTTTTTTAATTTGGATGTAATACCTAATTTATTTCCATGAAAGTAATTATATTTGAAAGTACGATTTTTACTCGATATCTCAAATCTGATAATTAATTTTTTGAAAATTTTTTTCCCAAAATTTTTTTCACAAAAAAATACAAAGAATACCAAATTTTTTTTTTGTTCGGACGTAGTACCTAATTAATTTCTATAAGAGTACTAGTTTTAGAAAGCTTATTCATAGTAATTTTTTGGATCTGATACCGAATTTTTTCAAAATTTTTTTCTCAATATTAATAAAACAAAAAAATTAAAAAATCTGTAATATTGTTTTTTTTTTAAGTGTAATACCTAGGTTATTGAAAATTTTTTTCTAAAAATTTGTTAAATAAAAAACATTAAATCACAGCAACATTTTTTTTCTTTTAAAATACGGTATTTAACTTTTTTTTATGAAATACTGATATCTCAAATTATAATTTTTATTAGATAAAATAGACCATTATAAATATTTTGCTATTGTTAATGAGGAACCATAGTGCCAATCACTTGGCAGCGTTTTTTGTAAGTGTTTACTTATAATTCTCCTCTGAACCGTCACACTCAATAAACCAAATGTTCATTTTGGTTAAAAACGACCAATTTGTAAATTTTTGCTAAAATACTAACTCCTGACTCCAGACCTTAAAAATGTTCAGAAAAAAAATTTTTTAGTTTTGTAATTATTATACTTTTGTTTATTTATAACTGTAATTTAATATACAGACACATGGTATTAAAAAAAAAGTAATAATAATGATAATAATATTGAACAAAAAAAAAAAAACACAAGAAAGAGTGCTTAGTACGTAGAAAAACGATCGAAAGTAAAGCAAATGAAGACGAAAGGAAAAGTCACGGTATGAGAAATATAGATGTCAAAATGCAACATCGACAAATTCCTTTAGTTTAAGTAAAATGGCTAATTTCTTTATATACGTATATATAATTTTAAATTTCACTTTCTTTAGCCTAAATTTTTTACTTTTTTTTTTGTTTTTATAAAATTTAAGAAATTTTAGGTTTTTTTATTAAAATAAATTAATTTAAGAATTTTTTGTGGGTTATTGATTTCTTAAACCAATTTTTTATATAAGGGGCCAAATTGGAGGATTTTATCAGTGCTGGATTTAGGCTTGTGAGGGCCTGTAGGGAAAAAAATTTGTTGGGGCCTTTTATAATCGCTTATTTTGTGGGAGTCTGTAGGCTGTGCCTACTGTGCCTATGTGGTAAATCCGGCACTTGTTTTAGAACAGATCAAAGGAAAATGACTAAAGGCGTGTATTGGTAAGTGTCTAGAAATAAAAGTGATGCAAAATTAAATTTTCGCAATTAAAATCTATTTATCAAAGTATATTTTACCATGTATAAAAAACATGGGCTTTTTCTTTGAATCAGCTTAAAATTTGCTTATATTATCTGCCATTATTTTTAGAAATTTTAAAAAAATGTTAAATTATGACTATTAATTTTGAAATTTAGCCCTTTTCACAAAAAACTATTCAAAGATACTTTACTTATATAAAATTTCCCAAATTAAAAATTTGAATATAAAATCAGATGTTCATTTGGTCATGTGGCTTAAAAACTATAAAAATTCTAAAAAATTGAAATTATTTTTTTAGCTGAAAATAGCTTTTAGAATCAGAAACTAAACCTCGATTATAGACTGCACATTTTGAAAAGCTCATGGAATAAAGAGTAAATAATGATTTTTTCACACTATCAGAGTCTAAATTAATTTTTGGATCAAAGAATCGAATTGTTCAGGAAATTCCTTGTTTACATTTAAGCAAATTATTTTTCTCGGTGAAATAAATATTTGTCAGAAAAATTAAGTAATTATTGAGTTAACTCAAAACATTGGGCCAAAACACAAAAATAGAGAATTTGATTTAGAAAACTAGAAATTTCAGTAGGGACTTATATTTAGTTCCATTTTGAAAAAAATTTTTTTAATCCAATTTCTGCAACCCTTAAGTTTAGCTTAGACCCAGTCAGCATGAAACCCCTCATTTAAAAATTGCTTATTTATTATATTTCTGTATATTTTTATAAAAAGAACAGTAACTTATATAACAATAAAACAAACTATAATTTTTTTATGAATCACTTAAAGTATTAATTGCAGTTATTTTTTATTTTTGTCAGCAAACTAAATTTGATATCATTTACCGGGTAAATCTAAAATTTCAAAATGTATGCAATTTTCAAAGACATTTAAAATTTTATAAAAATAAAAAATATTAATTTAAGTCAGTAAAATGTGATCCGTAATAATTTTTTGAGCTTTTTTTCTAAAATTTTACATTCTTAAAAATTAATCTCGTTTTGTTAATTAAAATTACGTCTCTTTTATGTGCTAAAAAAAAATCTAAATAAAAAATTTAATAAACTACAGTTTTTTTTAATTAAAAAAGGAGTGGTTTAAATAAAATTTTCGTAATACAAGTTTACATACTAACACATTTTAAACAAAAAGGTAAAAAAATGACGATGAATACCATTTTACACACAGGTTAACCAAAAAAAAAAAAAAGTTACACACTAAAAAAAAAGAATAAAATACAAGGTAGAAGTGGATATTTCAAGTATATAAACCAATGGCGTCTCGGTCTCATTTTAGCCAATGAAAATAATGTACAGTGAATTTACTAAAACTCAATTCGAGTCATAAACTCCGCCTACTTTTTCACCCACACATACACGATTATTTAAACCCTTATATTGTATTTTATATATAAAATCGATTACTAATACTATGATAAATTTTTCACAAGCTTTTATGTTATTCCTATATTATAATCGAGCTTTCAGTATGAAGAGTAAAACAGTTATCGTTCAACCGGCGTATGTAACGCATTGATATATTAGATTCTTTAACGTTTTATGTTACATTATTTTTAAACAGAAATTATTGAGACACAGAATTTAAAAAATTTTATTTTTATTATTATTAAAGACGTTATGAAATTATGATATGATTAGTGATTTATCGAAATTGTGATAACAAATGACATAATGACAGACTATTTGAATAAAATTTTAATTACATGCGCCTTGATAAAATTTTAATTAATGACAAAATTAAAGTGTTAATTAAATAAGAGCATGAAAAGGTTAAAAGGGAAAATTTAATTTGTTTTAAAAAAAAAGGTAAATTTTCTAAAAATTAAGGTGTTATTATTAAAAATAAAGTTTTAAAAAAGTGGTCAGCACGACGCATCAAACATTGGTGGTCAGTAGCTGCCCAAGTGAGGGTGGCGGAACAAGAAGTGGAGGAGGTGGAGGAGGAGGAGGGGGTGGCGGGAATGTTAGTGGAGGAATTAGTGAAGGTGTTCGCGGAAGTGGAAACACTGGAACAAGAACTGGTAATAACGGTGGCGAGGGGGGAACGTTACCCTATGCCGCCGGTACAACTGTTAATAATCAAAACCAGGTTAATGGACACCAGGAAGTATCTCCTGTAGTCGATGAGGTGAAAATGGAAGCTGAAGAACACCTGGCTAGAGAATACGTACAAGAATTTGTTCTTGATCATCTTGATCCAGGAGACGTTAAGAGAGAAGTAAGTTCATTTTTTAAAACATCATATTTTTGGAATCATTTTTTAAATACCAAAATAGTTGATATTTTTTAATTCATTCAGAAAAGCTCGATTCAAATTAAATTTGTTAAAGTCTTGGAAGTTTTTATGTCGGCAACATAAATAATTCTAATCCCAAAAAAAATTTCAGTTTTCATAGAGCAAGATTGTATCCTTGCAGGATTAAGCTTTGATTTATATCGTAGATTTTCCTAATAATTTATTTTGAAGAAAATTGAAATAATTTTTATTTTATTTCTAGAAAATAGAATTTTATTATACTTTTTTTCGCTGGAATTAGGAATTAAAATTTAGCTGAACTTCAAAAAAAAATTATTCTGTATGACTTTAGGAATTCACGAACCTTATTTTCCTCTAATAATTAAAAAATTAAGTGACTAATAATATTCTAAACACTGAGATTCAGTATATTTTTAAATTTTAAATAAAGGTAAATTTTTTGTGTGGAAATTTCGAGTAAACAATTTTGACCTGTGAATAAATCAATATAAATTTTAATTTTATTTTGCATTTATTTTAAAATTTAAAATAGACACTCAAAACTTTTATCTTAATGAAGGTACGCCCAATATTTTAAGGTAGCTTATTATCAAAAATAATTATTTTCTTTTAAACAAAGTTCAAAAGTCTTATTTAATTATGTTTAAAGATTAAAAAGAAACTTTTTATCTAGTTTAATAATCTGCCCTATATTCATTGAGGTTGAAAAGTGTTCTTAGGTCTGTACCGACGAAAAGATTCTTTGATGTAAACACGTTGTTGTAGTGTAACAAATATTACGAATATAAATTTTGGGACCAATTAATTTTTTTTTTTATTTCGTATATTTGAACAGTTTTTTTAGCATTTATCTTAAAATAATCAAAAATGAATACTAAAATACTTATCAAACATAATTTTAATTTATATAGTTTTAAATTTTCCTAAAATAAATTAAACTGCAGTAGGTATCAAAAGTATACTTAAATTTGAAATGAGAAAAAAATCAACCTAACCGTTTTAAGATTATGTTTTTTCTCCAAAAAACATATCTGATTAGTTAGTTTATCTAATATTTTTTGTTTTTAGAATTTATTTAAAAATAATTTTCCATAAATTTACAATATTTTGAATGAAAGAAGCAAGCAAATTAAAAAATTATATTCTAAAATTCTAAATAAATTATAATTAGCAAAAAAGTTTCCGGTCGCTTTTTCAAAATAAAAATAAGATTCTTAAAATTTTAGTTCGTGATACTATTAAATACACTGGTTTTTGGCAGAATCCTTATTATACCCCATTAGAAAATTAATTTTTCATTTGTACTTATGCACCGAGTTAGTATTATGCATGCTTGACAAAAATTCTGTTCACGCAAAATATTAATTTTTGGTTTTGTAAAAAATAATATCATTTTAGGGAAATTTCTGTCACTATTTATTAAAATTCCCTATTTATAGTATGTTAAAATTTTCGAAATCTTCTAAGTTTCTGGGAAATGGTACTTAATTTTAACATGGAACATGTTTAAAGGGAGAGGTATCCTAGGAATTCGAAAATCCAGGATGTGAGTGGGGGGGAGGAAGGTAAAATGTGTCCGATTTAAATGGGAGGGTGATCAAATGAGACTTAAAATACTTTTGAATCAGTAAGGACTTAAAATAATCCGGGACTTGGAATAATTTCAATTTAGAGTCTTAGAATAATCCTGGTTTAGGATTAGGTACATGTAATAATTTAGGTTAAGGGACTTATAATATTTTCGATTTAGGAATTTAGAATAAGTCAATTTTAGGGACTTAGAATAATCTGGGAATAGGGATTTATAATAATTCGGGTAAGGGAATTAGAATATTTACGATTTAAGGACTTAAAATTATTCGGGTTTAAGGAATCAAAATAATTTGGGTTTAGAATATTCACATTACAAATTAAGCAATTAGAAAATTATATTGCCTAGCCCTCAGCTAGAAGTAAACATGTTCCATGCATTTAGGTTGACTTAAAACAATTAACTGGGTAATTAATACATAATTTACCAAATTTTTTTACATCGCCAACAGAATAAATATCAACGGCATCTTATAATATTTTCAATAAACACAATATAAATTTATTTTGTTAAAAGATCTAATAATATGATTTTACTCAATAGATAAGCATCCAAAAATTATTAGGAAATTTTTTAGATATTTAAAATTTGCTAAGCCTCTTTATGTCCCTTCAAGGGAATGAAGAGACTATGGAAGTTTCTAAATGGAATGGCAGAACGAGTTCAGGGGTATCGCAAGTTTGTAATGATTGCCCAAAATTTAAGCTTTATAAAGCTTTAACCATCCGCATATACTAAATTTTGACTATCTTCCTTACGTAATATTTAGAAAAATTTTACTTGCAAGAAAAATTGTATCCCTAATAGGCTATATAACAACGGGATACCGGCTATGAATTTAGAGAAAAACTTGAATAGGCTATGAACTATTTAGAACAATCTATATCTCTAAAAATTACTTTCACGGGCAGGCAGGCAGGAAATGGAATATTTTCTACGAGATTATAGTAATGGGCAAAAGAATTATTTTACAAAAATGTTATTGCATGTTAAAAAACTGTGTATCTATTGCAAAGTTAAAATTTAAAACTTATGACTAATTCTGAAATATTTTAAGCGCGAATTTAAAAATTTATAACATCTAAATAATTTTAAAAACCTTTTGTATGTAATTAAATTTCCAACGTATCTATTCCATTAGGTTCGAATGGTATCACCAAGTTTAATGACAAACGGTAACGTGATGCATCTTCATCAAAATTTACAGGGCATGGCCCTGGCACCATTAACACCTCCAGCTCATGAATTAGAACAACCTCATCCACTTTATGGTCAACCACATATTCAAATTCAACAAGGAGTTTTAGTAAAAGCTCCACCTGGTCCTAGTACACATTTGACAAATTTATCTCATCCAGGTACTCCACCCGATACCCCGCCAGTATCAGCATCACCACCTTTATTATATCACAGAGTACCTGGTGGTTCAAGGGTCTTAGTTAATATGCAAACACTTCAACAACAGCAGCAGCAGCACCAACAACAACAACAGCAAGAACAAGATTCAATATGTCTTGGTAATGATCCTGGTATCAATTGGTTAAATCCATTAAGGCAAGAACCACTCGATCTTAGGCCACATTGTCCCCAAGATCAAACGCCAGAACCACATCCAGACCAATGGCCAGGCCATCATCATCATCTTCCAGATCTAGTTCCACATCATTCAAGGCACACGAGACATGGAGGTTTGCATTGATAATGTTTTTGAAAATTTTTCTATGGATTATCAGTGTAATAAAATATCTTTGTTTTATACAGGGGGTTACATAATGAATGGTCACATAGAATATTATGGAAACGGACCACCAAACGGTTGCATTATGGGCCCGAATTCCGTAATACAATCACTCGATGACAATATGCAACCAATGTCAGTACAACATTCAAGACCAATGAGTGTATGTTCAAGTAGCTCATGTGGTGGTAGTGGTCCAAGTCCTGCACATCATTCAAATGGATCGCAAGGGCCAAAACATTCAATTATATCTAGTATTAGTAGCGGAAGGGATGATCATATGAGCGATAATCTTCTTATGTCACTATCAGTTAGAGAACTTAATAAGCGACTTCAAGGATGTGCAAGAGAAGAGGTCAGTGAGGTCACTATTTTTTTATTCTAAAAAATGTTTTTTTTTCTTTTAATTTTGTTTTTAATTTTTCCTAAATTTATTAAATACTTAAATTAGAGGTGTACGGTTATCCGGAAGTCGGGTCGGGTATTCTAAATTTCGGCTTTTTCGCTTCGAGTTGGATCGAATTTAGGGGTATCCAAGAAAGCTTTTGATTCAAAACTGCAACTGCAGACCTTTTTCGGGAAGTTTCTGGCTTCACAAAAAATCTTACAAAAAAGACCCAAACCGACTTTCGGGTAACCACACGACTCCAAACTTATATTAAAAAAAAGTTTAAATTTGAAATTTAATTTTGTTTAAAAACAGATCGCAAGATTAAAACAAAAACGTCGTACATTAAAAAATCGTGGTTATGCACAAAACTGTCGTAGTAAAAGAATGCAACAAAGACACGAATTAGAAACAACAAATCACAGTTTACTAGCAGAAATGAATATATTAAAAGAAGAATTAGCAAGAGTACAACAAGAACGAGATTTATTTAAACATCGTTACGAATTGTTAACAGCAAATAGAACAAGACAAGTACAACAACAATCATCACAACAATCACAACAACAGCAACAACAACAACAACAACATCATCATATTAATCATGTACAACAATCACAAACAAATAATCAACAAACAACATCACAACATCATCATCAACCACAACCATCTAGTCCAGAAGTTTATCTGTGACATAGACAACGACGGGGTGGTGCCTGTTGGACTTCGAATTAAAAAGTAAAAAGGTACCAAACCGAATTTTTAAAAAAAATATATTTTTCTTTTATATTTTATATATAAATAATTATTATTAAATTTTATTGCTTCTTTATTAAACTGTCAATTAATATAAAATTGTAAATAACTGTTTTAAATTGTATACGATTAAACGAAAAAATATTGTAATATAAAATACATTTTTAACGTCATTTTTCAAATAATTAATTAAACTTAAAAATATTAATTATAGTATGTAAGGAAAGATTTAATATCAATTTTTTTTTTTTTTTTTTTAATTAGATTATGAAATATTCTTGTACAAAAAAATGATATCACACAACACTGTTGCACGTTTTTAATTTATGCAATGATAAAATTACTTAGTATTTTAATATTATCTTGCTATGTGCATACACGAGTCATGTATGTGTGTAAAACATATCAATTAATTTTTTTTTAAATGTAAACATGTGTTTTAATTTTATTAAATTAATCGAATTAGATTGATACTTTTTTTTAAAGTATCTTTATCGTGTCAAGTTATTTTATTTTTTGCTAGTAGTGATAATATTTTAAAATGGGAGTCTAGATAAAATTTCATGAAATTTCAGAAATTAGTAAATTTTTTTTATATGCGTAGCGTAAGACAGTTTATTTAGGATGTATCGTCTCAAGGAGATATATCAAGCCCTAAAAAAGTTTGATTTTCGAAATGCTTTTAGAAAAGTTTTCTGAAAGTCAAATTTTTGGGATTCAGAGGGTATCGTTGCGTCAAGTCTGATAATTTATTAAAAGTTGAAACACCTTGAAATAGCGAATCCTAATTTGTTGATTTTGGAAAAATGAAGGTGATATTTAAATTTAATTATTTTATTTTTATTTCATAATGGTTCTTTCCCTTTTGCGAAAAAAATCTTGTCGCATAACTAGAAATTCAGACCCCAAATTCAATTCAGGAAAATTTATTTGCATCAGAAATTTTACGAATTGCTACAACGTTTTATCGCAATTGCATATGAAAAGCCTTATAGAGGAAATTTCTCCAAAAAATTGTACGCACAATATATAAGTTTTAAAAAAAATTTTTCATAATCCTTAAAACCGTAAAATTTTGTCTTTTAATTTATCATTACAAAATCATTTAAATTCGATAATAAATGAAAATTTAAAGTTTAAAAAATAAATAAATTATATATATGAGGCGGGCTAAGGGGTTCATAAAAAATATATCAAAACCTATATTGTAAACCATAATTTCAAAATTTTTAAATATTTATTGACAGTTACTACTTATAAAAAATTAAAATAAGATACAATTAAATTTTTATCGGTATTTAAGAAATTTAAGTCATCATAATTTAATATTATCAGGTTCTGGCCCCTCAATTTTGCATACTTGCTTGTATATACTGAATGATTTTGTAATAAATTAAATTTATATATAAACAAATAAATATAATTAAAGAATATTATTTTTATCATCATTATTTTATGAATACGCGACCTTTGGCAGTAATAATTATTATTTATTTATATTAACTTCAAACTATATCAATTTGACTTCATTAATATTATAAAATTTTCATGCATACATTAATGATAAAATTAATGATTAGAAAAAAATCCTCTTGAATTTATCAGACTTAAATTATCAGAAATCATGTATTTTGATTTTCTAAAGCAGCCATGATTTCTGCTTTATATTATAAATAAATAGAAAAAAATTTTTTTGATTAATATACTTATTTTTTTTATAATTTTAATTATAATTTTATAAATGACTATAATATTTAAAACAGTGTGTGTGAATTAAAATATTTTCAGTTTCATATATAATAAAAAAAAGTGATTAATATATGAATGATTCCAACCTAACTTGGCGCAAGTCCTCTCAGCTACTTGTAACATTTTAGGTCAAATCCTTGATTGTTGGCAGCCATTTTTGTATTTTTGGACTCAATTAAAAAAATGTGCAAGTTCGATTTTCTTCTACTTAAGCTTAAATTTCTTGTTCTTATAACCTATTTAAACCAAAAAATAAAATCTCCACAATTTTTTTATTTAAGGCCAAAGACGTATAGTAATGAAAAACACATTTTCTCGTGCACCAGCAGTGCAAATAAAATTTTGAACTCCGGGATAATATTCTGCGGGAACGCACCGTGCACCGAAAAAATGAATTATACGACAAAATTGGGCAAAGTGGATATTTTTTACAGCTACTTTTTAAAAAAGGAGAAAAATATTGGTTTTGACTTTGCATGCATTTATATCCGGAAGCGAGTGCAGACAGTATGCAAAAGTCGAACCCCATATTTTATCACGTGATTTGAAACATAGTTTTGCATTGAATGGGAAAAAAGCTGTCTCACCAGGGCCAAAAATAGACTTTTTTTGCTCTAGATATGTAAAAGTGTTTTTGAAATATTTTTTTTCTTCGATTCCTTAAATAAAATTTTGAGAAAAGAATATATTCTCCAAGAAATACCTAAATAAAAATAAGTATTTATAGGGAAAATATAATTTTACCAAATTAGGTCAAAAACACAAAAAAGGCTGCCATAAATCAAGGATTTGACCTAGAAGTCTAAAAGTGCCTAAGAGTACTTATTTGTAGTTGTACTTTGGGAAATAAATAAATTGTACTGATTTCTGCGTCCCTTCAGTCCAACTTGGCCCCAGTTGGGGTGGAATTCTCATATAATAAAGTAAAAATATAATAAATTTAAAAAAAAATCGGTTACTATGTTAAATAGTTTTGCTAAATATTAATTTAATATGGTAACTTTTTATTTTAGAGTTACCTGTAAGTTTATGGTGCCAAATGAAATAATAAATAAAGCGCAAATTATATTATAATGCATTTATTAAAATTAATTTTTTTAAGTACAAATAGTTTTTAAAATATTTTACGTTTAGACAAGCAAATTATGTACCAAGTTGAAACTAATGATAACATTCGGTGATAGGCAATTATCTTCGGTGATATTTTTACAGCAATCCCTTAAATTGGGTGCTATGCTAGTTTTGTTGGTACGCCGCGTTGTGCAGTAAACGAGTTTGCATATATTTAAAAAGTTACTACACAATATGGTGTATTTTAAACGTCCAATGAAAAACAGTGCCACCAAACTCCATTAATACAAACGCAGAACCGTGTCGCATGTGCAGGATGCAATTTTTGCCAAATAAGCATTGCAAAATATTTAAAATTGTCTTCTGTACTGTGCACTATATGAGGTTGTAGCTTGCCTAAATAAATTTACGGTTTTTTAAAATAAGCCTGAAGATTGCAGAGTATGCCTAAGACTGGCAAATATCTACGAAATCGCAAAATTGAATGAAGTTAATTATGCCAATGTAAATCGGTTATTTGCAATAAATTCAAAAGATCCAATCACGAGATTGCAGAAATGGACTTAAAACTAGTTGTAGATTCAATTAAGGTGCATATTTGCTTTTTTCTTTCCTGACTTATATGAAGTGCGAAAATTTCATTATAAATTTAATGCACGAATTTTCAGCCCAAAGCATAAAAAAATTATGGGTACCTATATTTTTTTATAGTTACTAAAGTGTGGGAAAAAAATATAATTTTATTTTTAAAAGTTCTGTTTTTCTCAATTTTAAAAAAAAATTTCTAATTATTTAAACAAACGTCCTTTACTTTAAATATATGTATATAATAATAATTATATAAAATATATATGTTTATTAAAAATTATTGTAAATCACTTAAAATATATTAAAATTTTTATATTTAATAGGTAATTAAATAAAAAATATTTGCTATATAAGAATATGAAAAATTAATTCAAAAAAACTACAATTGTAATTAACCCATTAGCGCCGGGGCGGACGCAAAATGTTCAATTTTGATAAAAAAGCTTATTATTAAAATTAACTGTTATTTTTTACTTGAAATCTATATTCACTGGTTTTTTAGGCATTTAAGCCGAAAAATTAATGTAAAAAAATTATTTCATTTAATCTGAGGGCAAAAATTTGATCCATAAAGTTCAATTACTCATAAGTTTTGACCCTATAAAAATTAAAGCTACTAGTACATTTGGTCCACTCCATCGCTAATGGACTAAAAAAATTTTGAGTATTTTATAACATTAAAAAACTTTTTTGAAATTCCCATAAAATTGTGTTATAAATTTGATAAAATTTTAGTTTTTCAAATGCCTTATAAATTAGGTGCAATAATATTTAATTATAGTTTGATTTATAGGTAAATGAAAAAAAAAGTATTATTTTGTTTATTAAATATATAAATAAAAGTATTAATATAAAAATTAATAAAAATTTTTGTATAAAATAATGTATATTAGACTGGGCGTTAAATTAAAATAAAATTTGCTGTGATTTCTGAACGAGCAGTAAAAAAATACTAATTGAATTTATGACTTTTAAAATAGTTAAAATCAGTATTTAAAAATATCAAAAAGCAAATTTTTAAAATAACTTCAAGTCTAATATGTATATATAAAAAATAATGATAAATTCTGTAGGTAATAAATAATATTGAAAATTAAAAAAAATTTTTAAATAAATATAGGAAAAATGGCACAAAATTTTTTTACATTATTTTTTAATTCTAACTATAATTAATTATAGTTTATGGGAAATATAATCGCTTTTATTTTTTATTATTATTTTATTTCTATATAATTTAGGTAATGTTTCAGAGTTTAAATTTATTGACTTAATTCAACTGGGATTAGTTACTAAATTAGGTGCTTGAACAATGCCATTGTACTTAAATTTTCAAATTTATAAAAAATATTTTGAAAATTTAAATTATGTGTAAAAAAAATTTTTTAAAAGATTAAAATTTATTTTTAAAAAATAAATTAACCTAATGTTGAAAGCCTAAAAAAATGGCTAGATTATTATGTATTACAATTTTGGTTATTTTAATGTTATGAATAAAAAAATTATGTTATATATTATGTCGTCCAAAAAAATAAAATTTTGTAAATATAAAAAATTATTATATATATAAAATATAAATAAATTTATGAAAATAAACGTCAGTGACGACTGTTTTAAATATAAAAAATATATTTTTTTCATTTTTATTACTTTGATTCATACCTAAATTATACATTATTTGTTTGAGGACGAGGTTCAGGTAAGCAAAATTTTTATAATTTTTGACCCTACAATTTACTTTTTATCTCAGGTTAAAATTGAAATCGTATGTCCAAAAAATATTTTTTCCATGGAAAATTTAAAGAAACTTAAATTTTAGTTCAATTTGGTAATAATTTTGGTTCCTCAAAGCAGAATTTCAAGCTTCCATTAAGATTTCATAAAATGTTAGTTTTTAGATTGCTAACTTGTATTATTTCTAAATTTTGGCCTAAAATACGAACTGACAAGAACAAGTAGAACCTTGATAATCTAATTTAAAATAAAAAATAGCTGAAAAACACTGAGAATTCTCAGACAAGATCAATTCTTAATTCACGAACCCATAAAACCGTGATCCTCGAACATAAAATTAAAAAGGGGCGTGTATCATTAAACGCTAAAAAGATTTTCGCAACATGAAAGTATAATCAAACAATCAAAATTTTTATGTAAATTAATAATATGCGCAAATTTATAAAGTGAGAAAGAAAATCTAATAAAAATATAATAAAAAAAAAAGTATATAAAGAACCAAGAAAAACGGAAAGTTTCATTTATACAGCAAACGATTCAAATTTCAGTACATACACACAAATACATATATAGCGGTTTTAAGGTACATTTTGCAAACTCAGCAAATTTCGTTTGAGTGAGGTAAACGATGTTTAAAGAAATATCAGTGTATTTGTGTGCATACATTGGAAACTATCTACATTTCTTTCTCATTTATGTATAACGATTATGAAAGATTTTTTATTGTATTTAGGCTCTTTTCTGGGGTGTATGTACTGAAATTTTAATATTATTTTTTTAATTATTTTAATTTTTTTTAAATTATATTTTTAATTGAATTTTTTTGATGGTTTAATATTTAATTGTTAAATTTTAAAATAGGAGTATCCTTTAGTCAAATGCAGTTTTACAATTAAAAAATTTTTTTTCTTGTTAGTGTCCAGAAAAAGCGTGTTTTCTGGCCGCTGCGCTATTCGAAAAAACGCATTTTCTCGACACTGAGCAAGAAAAATTATGTTTTGTCCTTGGCCACAAAAAAAGGATGCCCCAAATCGCAGTTTACCATCCTCGGCTTCGCCTTGGACGGTAATTTACGTGCGATTTGGGCCATTCTTTACTTTTGTGGCCATGGGTAAAAATATACTATTATTTGTAAATTATTAAACAAATTTTAAACTGTATTTTCTTGCTGGGACTATAATTTCACTGTAAAAAGTAACTTTCTTATATTAACAAAAAAATTAGAACATTTTCGAAAAATTAGTAAATTTTCGAAAAAATTTGTAAATATTCGAAAAAAATCGTAAATTTACTAAATTTAGTATATTATCAAAAAATTCGAGTATTCTCGAGTATTGTGAATTCTCAAGAAAAATTGATAATTTACAATTTTTTTTCGAAAATTTGCAAAAAATAGTTGTAAATTTCCGAAAAATAGTTGTGAATTTACAACTTTTTTCGTAAAATTACAAAAAAAAATCGAGGATTCTCGAATTTTTTGATAATATACTAAATTTAGTAAATTTACGATTTTTATCGAATATTAACAAAATTTTTTGAAAATTCACTAATTTTTCGAAAAAATTCTATTTTTTTGTAAATCTAAGAAAGTTACTTTTTACAGTGTTGATATCTAATTTCTTTGCTAGGCACTTGTGATAGTGATCTTTCTAGTGTCAAAATTTGAACCCCCTTAATGATTAATATACTATTTTTTTAATAAGTTTTTCGTAAATTTTGGTTTCGTCAACGCAAGAGGCAGTGTCGGATTTACCATGCAAGTACGGCAGACAGAGCCCAACAAATTAAGATATTAGAAAGGGCCCTCACAAAATTTTTTTAACATGACATACAGGCAGGCCCTAACAATCCTAAATCCGACACTGCCAAGAAGTAAATTGGGCTTTTTTTTATTTGGTCCCAAATGATTAAAATCGGCTCTCACGTAAATGAATGCTTTACTGGCATACAAATAATATTTTATTTACAAAATTTTTAGCTAAACACAAAATTACTTTGTTTTCCAAAGAGATCATAATTTATTTGGAGAAAGGGCTATTCAAGACATTTTTTCAAAAATTTATTTTTTGAAATTAATTTACTTACCCAAAATTACAGTAGCTAAACAAATAATTATATAAAACTTACAAAAGGGTAAATAAAAACCCATAGTAAATTGATCAGCGTAAATAAATACTGAAAAATAAAAGTTCAATAAATCAGAAGAATAAAAATTAAAAGCACAAAAATAATAAAATTTAAAATTATGAGCGAACATTACACTTAATGAGGATTTAAATGATTCTATATAATGCATATAACAAAAATGAGGGTTGGTATATAACAATAGCAAGTGTATTTTCAAATTTGTCGCGTGGCTCATATTATAATAGTCGACCCTTCAATCTCTTTTCTGTCATGGGTGTCTTCTGAATGTCATTTATATATGTACAGTAAAAAATGTTCAGTGATTGATGGTTATTCTTTTTCAACAGGTTTTTTTTGTACGTTGTTAACTGCAGTGATTAAGTTACCACGAATTCTTGTTCCGGTAGGGGAGGTTGGGGCATTTTGAGTATTTTGCATACATTTATTCTTGTCTGTAAAGTTTAGTTTTAAATTTTTTAAAGGAAAATGTATTCTAATGCTGTTTATTTGGATTTAAAGTGTTAGGTACAACCCATATAGAAAATTAATGGGAGTATTTGGAGACCCTATTCAGGAACCCCATTAATTTTCCACAGTAATCAAAGCAGTAAAAGAAATTTATATAAATATAATTAATAGCAACATTGATATAAACAGTCATATAATACGTTCATAAGAAACTAAATGACGCTTAATTTTCTCGCAAGAGAAATTGCTTTTGTATATTATATAAGGTGGTACAATGAAACAATATTTCATGTGCTATATTAATTTTGAAAATATTTTATTGTTACTACTATAAAGTTTAATATTTTGTATAATTTTTTTTGTTGGTTTTTTATCAAGTATAATGTTTGCTATTGGTTTTATAATTAATAAATATCCTTTTTTTGATATTAGTTCACGGTGACCTGGAAGCGTTTTATTATGCGATCAAAATGACAATAAAAACTGTATGTTAGGGTCTTTTCTACACTAAAAAGTGTCTACGAATTTTCTATCCGGACTTTCTATCCAGCTACTTTAAGCGTTTGCTGTCAATATTTTCATAATTTGAATAATGATGATTTGAATTTTTTTATAAGACTGGCTTTTTTTTCTCGAAGTATCCGGGATTCCTAACGCGCCTGCAGAACTCTAAAATATAAGTACAAAAATAAGTTTCTCGTTGGATTTAGACCAAAACATCGATTTTTTAGCCCACGATAGCTCTCGAAAGTTTTTTTTTTGGCCTCCTTAAAATTGGGATTTTCTCAAAACATTCAGTTTTTCCAGTGGATTAAAATTACGTTTAAAATTCTGTTCCAATTGATATACTTTAGTATTTTTTCCCCAGGAATCCGATGAAACCATTTATTTTAGTTTTTGACCACGTTTTATAGGAGAAAAATCGATTTTATTGGTTTTTAGGGTCCCAATTTTAAGGAAACCTATTATAAAAAGTTAGCAGTTTTTAAAATAAGTTTTTCTGATTATTATTTAAAAGAAGGTCTTCGTCATAGAATTAAATAAATTCTATGGTCTTCGTATACTTTTGTGTACTTTTTCCCCAGAAATCCGATGAAACCATTTATTTTAGCTTTTGACCACTTCTTATATGAGAAAAATCGACTTTTGTCATGTTTTGGGGTCCCAATTTTAAGGAAATCAATCATAAAAGTGTAATAGTTTAAAAATAAATTTTTCTGAAAATTATTTACTAAAGGAACTTATGTATTTTTTCCCCAGGAATCCGATGAAACCATTTATTTTCGCTTTTGATTACCTCTTATATGAGCAAAATCGATTTTTGGCGTGTTTCAGGGTCCCAATTTTGAGGAAATCCATTATAAAAGGTTATCAGTTTTCAAAATATGTTTTTCTGAATATTATTTACAAGAGGATCTTGTATATTTTTTCCCCAGAAATTCGACCACGTCTTATATGAGAAAAATCGAATTTTGTCGTTTTTCAGAATCATAATTTTAAGGAAATCCATTATAAAAATCAAGACAATATTGAAAATATGAAAATATTGACAGCAAACACTTAAAGTAGCTGGATAGAAGGTCCGGATAGGAAATTCGTAGACATTTTTTAGTGTAGAAAACACCCCACCATACGGTTTTTTTTGTCATTTTGATCGAATAATAAAACGCTTCCAGGTCACCGTGGGTTCATTATATAAATGGGGGGTTCTTATTTCTCGATTTATAACATATTTATTATCTTTTTCCCATGCATAGATGGAAAAAGGTAATGTTAATATAACTAAATTTTAATTTTACTTATTTATTTCAGCTCAAGTAAATATTTTTTTTGATAAATAAATAGTAACGATTTAAAAAAAAAAAAGTTTTTATCTACTTTATATTCCCATCGTATTCCCAAATATTCGTTAATATTTTATGCTTCTCAAGAAAGACCCATTTTACAGTAAATTAACAACAAAATTTTAGTTACTTAAAAAACAAATATACAAATACATACTAATTATTTTTTACACCCAAAAAGCATAAAAAGTTTTTTTCATTAATAAAAAAAAAATACATATTTATTTTATAAAAAAAGATTGTAATAGTAGTAGTAGGTGAATATTATAAAGTTAAGTCACACATTAATAACGTGTTATATCTTTTCATCATTTTACTTTTTGTTTTTGTCTTTCTTTTTTAACCCTAACATATATGCAATTTAACCCCACGTGTATATTTTAGTATATGAATTAGAAATACGCGGGCAATCTATTTTTTACACTGTATATATGACGCATTTCTTATCAAAATATAAATTAAATATCATATAACTTTACCTACATATATTAAATTTCTTTTTATTATTATATATATATGTTACAATATTTTTTATTCACATACATATTATTATAATTATGGATTTATACAGTTGAGAAAAAATGTCACGTTTTTGCCATGGTACGTATGCTGTTGCTTACTTATTAATAAAGAAAAGTATAAAAATGATAATTGTGATGGGAATTTTTTTTTCAAGACAGTTTTATGGCCTAAAATTTCATCTTTCAGGAGCTAATTTTCTTGCTGAAACTTGTGCACATTATCATTGATCCACTTACAGCATGAATAATTTTTGGTCAGCCAGTGATAATACTCACAAAGAATTTTTCCAAACTTCACCATCTAGGAAATGAAAATACATTGTAGGTAATTTAGTTTAACAAAGTCAATTTTCATATCAATTTTTCAATTTCTCGGTCTAATTTGAAAATACCTATGTCAGGTCACCATAGCGCACCGATTGTGCACCAATTTTGTAAGTTTTACATGGATAAAAAGAGTGGTATTTATGTTTTTGATCTCCTCAAACCAAATCTGAGGTTTATTTTCATATAAAGCTGGCAAATTACTAGTTAGTAATAAATTAATACAAAATAGGCCCTAAATTAAGGGCTGAAACTAACATTTATCAAAATTTTAAAAAGGGACCTAAAAATTTAAACTGCAAAATCTAAATTTACTTCTTTTTAAGGCATCAAGTTAATAATACCTTAAGCCATTGCTTAAATAAAAGATTTGGGGGCTAGTTTTTTCTGGGTAGTAGATTAAATTGGATAAAAATTTTTTGGTCCATTCTTAAAATTTTGATAATTATTAGCTTTAGCTCTAAAATTATGACTAGTTTTGTAATAGTTTGTTAATAAAAACTAATTTCCCACTTTTAGGTTTTCAGAAGACCAAACAACATAAGTACTGTGAGATTGGTGGTTCCAAGCCAGGCGTTAGATGGCTACAGTCTCACAACTGAATGGAGAGAGCTTAGGTTGATGTGAAAGGTGAAATAAGAAGGCGATAGTGTGTAGTTGTCACCCAAACATATCTAATGATGCCCTAGGGCAGTGGTAGGGCCAAATGACTACGAGGAAAAGCAAGAATTCCTCTTTTTCAACAAACCCTACAGTACACGGGTACAGTACCACCCCATTTTATGCACGCAGGACCTAAGTACGAAATTGTATACAAAAATTGCACTACAACAGCCCGACTACTTGCAAAAAAGCCTACTAAGAATTCAATTTTTAGACCAAAGCTCTATAAGACTCGAAACTTAATTCTTATTTAAAAAACCATTTCTTATAATATCTAAAAACGTGCTTTATATCATTATGTCTATAAATAAATACGAGAGAAAAATTTTAATAAGAATTTCATCTCTGGTGGCCTATATCATATTATATCAGCAGTCATATAATAATCATAATAAACTTGATACATTTATAATTATCAATTTTATGATAATATTATTTTTAATTAAAATAACATATTAAAATACAATGTATAAATAATAATTTTATATAATTAAATTATCAATAGTAAAATATTAAATACTTTGTAACTTAATTCGAATGTTATATTATATCATTTATTTATAAAATAAAAAAAACTTTTTTTTTTGATAACAGAAATTAAGAAATTTGTTATCGTTACATGATCTTTATTTATATATAATATTTTGTACACTGTAATAATGTTTTGTTTGAATTTTTAAGTAATTAGATAAGAATTGCCACCCATATTTATTTATTTTCATTTCCTGGCTAAATACTGGTGTGATTGCCACTTGAGTATTTCTGTTTGGGTTTGTTTCAAATCTTATTTTTTTAAGTCTCATTCTTAAACTGAAAAGTAATTTTTAAAAATTTTAACTAAAGACTGTTATTTGTTGATAAAAATCGTTTTGAATTATTATTTACACTGAAATCCAAAGTAGTAAACTTTTACAGTGTATGCACATTACTAAGAATAAGGAAACATTATCATTTTGCGGTCATTTTAATACCTTGTGAAAAAACAATTGTTGAGAAACGTGTTCAATTGCAGCTTCTACTTCTGTTTATAATTTTAAAAAATGACTCCTTTTAAACGCAGATTAGTTACTTAAGTAAAAAGATATAATTTAATTTTTTGTTTTTAAATTCTGAAAAAAGTGTTATGATAATTTTTTCAGAAATTTTATTATGAGATAATTACCAGAATTTATATGAGAAATTAGTGGTATATAGTTACCGCGAATTCAAGTACATTAAAAATCGGAATTTTTTCAGAGATATTTGGGCATTAATAGCCAAAAAAAAGACGGCAGGTACAGAGAGAATTAGAGAAAATTAGTAATTTTTCGAAAAAAATCGTAAATTTACTTAATTTAGTATATTAACTAAAAATTTGAGTATTTCCGATTTTTAAATTCACGAGAAAAATTGATAATTTACAGTTTTTTTTCGAAAATTTACAAAAAATATTTGCTAATTTACAAATTTTTTCGTAAAATCACAAGAAAAAATCGAGAATTCTCGAATTTATTCTTAATATATTAAATTTAGTAAATTTACGATTATTTTCGAAAATTTACTAATTTTTCGAAAATATTCTAGTTTTTTTGTGAATCTAAGAAAGTTACTTTTTACAGTGTAGTGATAGGGAATTGTATTGAAATGTTGCGTAACATTTTTATTATACCTAGCTCTCAGCTGTAAGTAAACATGTTCCATGCATTTTGGTTGTGTTTACATATATCAGTTATATGTTTTTTAAGGTTGTTGCTGGGTTAATTAATTGACGATAGATTTTGATAAAACTTTTCCAGAAGCTTTATATTATTATAATGCACATAAAAATAAAATTTGAAGTAATTTGTCGGTTTTGTATAGGAGATATAAAGCTCCAAAGTTGAAAACTCATACATTACAAGGATAGGAGACCGGGAGAAATCGTGCGATAGAGATGCTTTTTTTGATTGCAAGACGAAAGTAGACGATAGATTTGAAAAAAAAACCAGTTGACTATTAATTAATTATGGAAGAACAACTTATTCAATTTTGAAGATGATCGTCGGTTTTATAATAAAAGAAAATGTAATTAAAAGTTAAATAAACCGAAGATTTTTTCAACACATTTTTTACTCTGCAACATTGTATAGCTAATAGCATAGAATTATTTCTATATGTAAAAAAAAAATCGTATGTGTATAGCTATATATAGTAATATATTCTTTGCGGAGTTGTCAAACTTTTTAGCTCTGCTTTACCTACGTGGAAACTGACATGTCACTGTACGGTATTTTACAAATGACCCAGCAACTACCTTAATAAGCTATCATCAGAACTTTTATTCATAAATATTTTTTGAGAATATTCAAATTATCAAAAGTTTTTTTTTTTGCGCTATGCCCATCACTGATTTTTATGCAATATGGATAAAACTGTTTTGCTTGGTAATCCACCAAATTAAAAAATAAATGCGTGAAAATTCAAAAAACTCAGTCACTGCAATCATAAAAACTGAATATTAAACGAAAAAAACAACAATCAACAAGTTAACATAGGTTATCATAACAATCGTATGCTTAGTCAAATCACTAATACAAAGCCAATTTATATATATGTAAAGAAATCAAAGCAAATCGATAATAATAACGATGACGACTAAAAATTTTCTATCGATGCTTGCATCAGCTTTATAAGCTGCAACATATAAGTGACGTCACATTTTTTTTACATATACAAAACCATATTGTCATATGATAAAGAGTAAAAGAGATAGAAATATATACAAAGTAAAATTTCTATATATATTTAACGAAAGGGAAGATTCGGTGACGCCAGCATCTTTCAATTTTTGATGACGATGTAAGTCCATTTTAGCTTTATACAACAGTAGTACTACTATGGTATGTAGTGGTTGATGACGTGGCAAGTAGCTTGTATATATTGATCAAGAAATTCCTCGAAATACATTGGTCTAAATCAAGGTCATAGATCGTTTTCTATATGTATGTGCTTTTATTTCTTGGTTCATCGAGCTTTTTATCCATAAAGCTCACTTTCATTCAAATAGTTTAGTTTATGTCTACGTATGTGTTATTTTTATATATATGTGTAATTGCATTTATATATGTTGAATTTTTGTTGGTTCCCCATTGCTGAAACTGCAAAAATTAAACCTGACCTATACTATATCTTTCTTGATTTTTCTTGATGCTGTGTGTGAAAAAAAAAATAATAATAAAGAGTTGCCGACGATGCTTTATGTTAAGAGGTTACTGACTTATATACTTCGCATTAACTGATTCTAATGTGATATTTTCTGTGCCAAGGACAATATAGTCGTTTTTTGAATGAATTTTTGCAAGGTTTTTTTTGTTTATGCATTATTTTCTTCAAAGTTTTACTGATATCGGTTAGGGAGTTTATGGTCATCAATCAGTGGTAATAGAAAGAATTATTGAAATTTAGCCTTCTGTATTGTTTGGTGAAATATTTTGATGATTAGGAAAACTTATTTATGAAAATTCTGATTCGTAGACAAAGCCAAGCATGATTTATTTATTTATTTACATAAACTCAATCATTTATGAAACTGAAGTACCAATGCAGTACAATATATTATCAGAAATATTTCGGAAATTGGATACCAAGAAATATGGGCGTTCATCGTAATGCTTAAAAGTGATAATAGATAAAAATATTGCGAAGAATATAAGAAAATATGTAATGAAAAACTATGAATTTGAAAAAATATTTTCATACCAGGTTCTCTATAAGACAATTTTACAATTTTTACTTAAAATAAATGGGAAAAATTTATTTTTAAAACAAAAATTTAATATTCAGTCTAATTATTTAATTTTTAGCCAGCTAGTTCAGAATAATATATTTGCTCCAAAAATTAATTAAAACTAAAAATTACTTAATCTAGCAAGTAGAGTTTTTTTGCTATTTTAAATTAAAAAATGTTTTCAATTGAGCTTTTTTTTATTATTTTCAAGTGAAATTTTAATTAAAGTAATTTGACCTGACACGATTAGATAATTTGTAACAGAAAAAGCTTTAATTACATAAACTGTCAAATTAAACTCTATCCAAATAAATTAAATTATAAAATTATTTTAAATAAAAAATTTATCGAACCTTACCAAAAACCAAAAAAAAATTTTTTATGCATAATTTAAAGTAACAAACTCACACAATCCCAAAAAGAATACACACACAAACTTGCATCTATAAAGAAAGGCTACCCTGACCCAGTCATTCGTTCAATTCACTCGTCAACATATATAAGAATCGATATTATCGCTAATCAGATCAAACTACCCCACTTCCTATATAATAAAGAACATGTCCACTTGTACTTTTTTTTTTAAGGGGATTCTTTTTTTTTTCTGATATCTTTCTTTATTCCTCCCATCATTATCATTATATATTATATTTGTCGTCAGATCGGACACATACCTATATATATAAGTAATATGTGATGCTTCAAACCCTCTATATATATAGATTTTCTTGTGTAATTCACTGCTAATCAGTAGGCCATATATGTATAGATTGAGGTGCGAGCGTGAGGTGACTGCTTTATCAAGCTTATCAGTTTTTAGAAAGTTAACTTTGTAAATATATATGATGAAGGGTGTCAAATTCTCAAATTGTTGTGTCAACGAGAGTAAAATAATAAATTTTTTTTTGTATTTTTAGTAATTGAATTCTTTTATATGCTAGATATTTTTTTGGATTGAACAAAATATTTATTAAATGTATATTAGACTGGTACTTATTTATAATATTCTTGTTATTTTTTAGATGAATATCAGTTATAATAACCTTTTATAAGTTCCAAATATGAGGTTCATGAAAAGTCATTTAAGCTAAATAGATCCAAAAACTTTTCACTAAGATCTATTACAGGTTCTTCAATTCAGCCATTTAATCTCATTCAATTATTTAAAATAATTACCACCCTGATTTTTTCCATTTTATGCATTTAAAACTCCTATATATAACATTAGCCAACATTTATAAAAAATAAACTAAAGGTCAACTACACCCAAATTTATCTATTTCTTGTCCTGCTAAATGGCATGGAATCTTCCCATACATGTAAGGTCGACGTATTTAAATCCCCATAAAAAAAACAAGACTAATATATTTTTTTTGCCCTATTTTTTTCAAGGAACCAAACAAAAAAAATTTACACAAATGTAAATATATATAAATTATCCTGTACGTTCAGGCAACATTTTTTTGTTAAAAAAAACTAAAATACAAAAGATTTTTTTATGTTTAAGAACTGTACCCATAAAAAAGAGCAAAGTCCAAGCGCGAAAAGTGATTTAGTATACAAGATCCGATCATTTAGATCGTAAATACAAAATTTTTTTTATACTAGTTATCTTAAAAATAGCCTATAGAACTGGACAATATAAATAGTCTCCTTTTTTATGTTTATTTTACCCCCTTCTGAAAATATCTTTTATTCGATATATATACTGACCGATTGCCTATTTTTTTGTATATATATATATATATATACCCTATACGAATCAACGATGTGAATATTATGCAGTGATCATGTCTTATCTCTTATTTATATAGGAAGACTGTCTTTTTTATTATAGATTTTTTTTTTTTTGGACGTACATAAAATAAATTTTTTATGTTTTGGCTGGAGGTCGATACTAATTCGAATAAATTAAAAAGTTTTTTTTTAATAAAAGTAAGTAGTATAGTAATATTTTTAGTCAGACATCATGATTTTTTGTAATTTTTAAAAATATGTCTGACTTAAAATTTAGTAATACTACTGATTTTTTATTTATTTGAATAAAAAAAATATAATTTTGAGGTTTAATAAAAAAAAATTTTTTATTGAATATTCATAACATACAAATAAGGAGCGAGAGAGAGAGAGTGGGAGAGAGATAGAGATAGGTGTGGATTTTATAGAGTATAATAAAAGGTATATATATATATATCTCAATATTATAAAATTTAACCTATAATAATAAAATAAGGATTGAAGTGGTGGATTGGTATACGCCTGCGGCTCTTGTTAGATTCGCCTTGAATTCCTGACTCCGCCTACATATGATACAAATATAATACCTCCCACTATTTTATCCAGGTAAATAACGTAATATACCCTCTCTACGTAACTTGGTTCTTCAAAATGTTCATTTTATATTTTTTAAAGGTTTGGTTTGTTTGAATAAAAAAAGGTAAGTTTGAGAATAATTTATGTGGTTTATTTTCGAATGGAAGGTTTTTATTTGATTAATAATATTTAAGGACTGCTGTTTTTGATGATTTTTTTCATATATGTACTTATAGTTATATATAGTTTTAGTTTATATTTTACTAGCTGCAAAGCCATATATATCGCTTTAAATAATAAGCATTCATTTGTACCAACTTGAATGAACTTCACTTTTACTTTGAAAGTATAATATTAAAAAGATACTATTTTCTGTAATAGAAACCAGCAGAAAAACAATATAATAGGAAAGAATCTGTAAACAAAAAAAATTATTTATTGGCTTAAGTATTTAAAGGAGAATATCAGTTTGAAATTTAGTCGTAAATTATCATTAAAATACATAAAATTTATATATAAATTATTAATTAGTTTCGTAAATAATGCATAAAAAGATGAAAAACCTAATTGTATATCATTAATATATATCATTAGAATTCTATTTCTTTAACGAGAAATTAAAGCGCCATCTAGATTTTGTAAAATAAAATAATTTTTATTATAATATCAAAATATAATCAAAAGGTATAATTTAATTAAAAAGATAAAAAAGAAAGTGTAATTTTTTAAAGCTCTTTATCTGTTTAACTCACTTAACACACAAATATAGATCTCAAAGTTAAAATTCTAACAAGATCATCATAAAATAAAGAGATATTTAATACATGATACTATTAATAGTAGGCGCCTCTATCTTTTGTATTCAAAATTATATTATATCATCATTGATTTTATTTAATTTTTTAGAAATTCTTTTATCTTTAAGTTATAAAGCGATATATTTAAAGCTTTGTTTTAATGTGTTTAAATATGTACAAATTTTTTAAGGGGTTCTTTTTATTTTATAAATTTTTTGTAACGAGGATGCTTGTGAAGAAAAAGGAAGTGTGTAACAGAGCGAGTTGAAAATCTTTATTTGATATTTTTTTTCTTTTTTAAAATACGCATGAGTAAAGTTAAAATCAAATTTTTTCTTTTTTTTTTGATAATTTATAAGTTGATTATTTTAAAATTCGAAAACATTGAAAATGCTTTAGTTGAAATTTAAAATCCTACTTTTATCGTATTAGTTGAACTGGTTCTTACAAAAAATGTAAATACTGTTCTTAAATATTAGTTGGAGGAATGAGAATACAATTAAGAACTGTTAAACTCGCCAGGAAAATTTTTATTTTTAATTTCTTCCAAAAATTAAGTTAAGTCCAAATAAAAAGTGCTAGGACTACAGTTCTTCAAGTAATGTTATAAGGCCACTTAAATGCTATTCATAAAGGTTGATAATTTATTTATCAGAATATAATATTATAAAGAAAACTACACTGAAAAAAAACCGCTTGCGGACTTTACGTTTGCCGCTAACGGATTTCTGCTTCTGCTAGCAAAGTTCTGCTTATGGCTAGCTCAAACGATTGCAAACAGCCTGAAGCGTAAAAAAAATGGAAAAAAAAAATTTGAAGGATCTAGACAAAATTTTAATAAATCCTTGTTATTTTGATGTCTAATGAGGAACCAATTGCAAAAATTAGTTCATCCAAAAAATACCCAACTTATCTAAATAAACGAAGATGGTCAGTTCATTGCATCAAAATTTTACTAAACTTAAAAAAAAATCAGAATATTAATACACGAATCTTGCGTAATCAATTTTGCTAAATGTTACAGAAATGATTTAAGTTTAGGGTAAATATGATACAAATCAATATAAATGAGCTCAATTAATCAATTTAGACAATTAAATTCATTATACATACCTACATAATAATTTATAAAAAAATTTGCTATACGGAAAATCGTAAGATTACCATGACAAAATCATGAAATTACATCCGTTAAATAAGAAAATTTCTATTGAATCCCTTGGGAATGATCAGCCTATAGAGTTAAATAGCTTTTGTGGTTAAATATTGTATACACAAGAAATAAAGTAAAGGGAAAAAAGTATATAACTTTTGTTAGTACTAAATTTCGACATTATTTTTTATCTGAAGTCACGGTCAACTAACTTAGCTTAAAATAAATATATAAACCGCCCTATATTAGCACAGAGCTTTGGATTTTTGTATTATCTTATGAATTTTATTCTGATGATGGTCAAAGTTTAATTTTGTTGTTTTCTGAACTCGTACTTTTCAAATATGAGGCTTTTTTGTGCTGTAGAAATTTCAAAAAAGATTTAAACTTATAAGTAATCTCCATTTATTAAATTATTAAAGATTTATTTTTATTTGCATTTAATGCTTTGTTTACTATACTTTATTGTTGTTAGTGAAGCCTATGCGAAGGCGATATAATGCAAATTGTTTAAAGAGAAATTTAAATAAATTATTTTTATTTTTTTGCATCTCATTATGATTTTTTAGTAGTGAAATTTATGTTCCGATATGAAGATGGACCTCTAATTTAAATATGTTTTTAGTAGACTGCGAAAAATCCTCGATTTTTTTCGGGGGTTCACAAAAATAGTAGTAACTTTTGTCGCAAAAACCCCAAAATCAATTGAATATTTTTGAATTTTTCGCAAATTTACTAAAATTATTAAAATTACAATTTCTGTAGAAAATTTACTAATTTTTCGTAAAACAACTAGTTTTTTTGTAGATTTTCAGAAGTTACATTAAAGAGTGCAAACAATCTGAATTTGAACTAAAAAATATACCAAATTCCTAATTATTGACAGACTAAACCACAAAAACTTCAAACTAAACCCCAAAAAATAGCTGTCCAAAAATTAATTAAAAAACCCAAAAAACAAAAAATTCCCAAAAGTACAATAAACATCTTAAAAAAAAACAAGCAAAAGAATACGTCAATGACTATTAAACGTCCAGAACAGACAGTATACATAAGTAGTTATCGAAAAAAACAGAAGTTCATTGCAATATTTTTTTTCTTCTTCCATACTCTCTTATAACAAAGAAGAAAAAAAAATCGAAGGGTGACATGCGTTTTTTTATAGTAAAAATATAAAAAAAAAGGTTTTTTTTTATCTTTTTTATTATTATTACTATTTATATAGATTGTCGCTATGGGCATTTGGCCTTGATTATTCTTATATAGAGAAGTTAGTATATAAAGAATATTATGATAAGAAACAATAAAAATAAAAGTATATAAATTTTATGTATCATAACAGTGTAATTTACAAAATTTTTTTATTTCTTTTAGTTAATATATTGAAATAAAATATTGTTTATTTTTTAGTGCCTTTAGTTTGATTTATGGGCTAAATTTTTAATAGTTTTAACAGTTTACTGTCTAATAAAGTTTACAAGTTGATATTTATCATTTGGGATTATTTGGGAAATTTTTTGTATCATTTTAGTAAGGTAGGTATTTCTTAAAAATATTTTAGCTACACTGTAAAAAGTAACTTTCTTAGATTCACAAAAAAAATTGAATTTTTTCGAAAAATTAGTCAATTTTTAAAAAATTTTGTAAATATTTGATAAAATTCGTAAATTTACTTTTAGTATATATTATCGAAAAATTCGCGAATTCTCGAATTTTTCTTGTGAATTTTACGAAAACACTTGTAAATTAGCAAATATTTTTTGTAAATTTTCGAAAAAAAATTGTAAATTATCAATTTTTCTCGTGAATTTACAAAAAAAAAATTGGAAATACTCAAATTTTTAGTTAATATACTAAAAGTAAATTTACGATTTTTTTCGAAAAATTACTAATTTTTTGAAAATCTTCTACTTTTTTTGTGAATCTAAGAAAGTTACTTTTTACAGTGTAGGAAAGTAAAGATACTAAAATTTTCAGAAATCAGAGAGGTAAAATTTTATCAAAATTTTAGGGTATTCATTAAGAACCCAACTTACTAAAATGCACCTAAAACTAAAAAATGAATTCAGTTTTCTAACCAGTGTATAACTTACGCATTCTAAAAAATAAAATTGATATTTTTTCCGATTCAATTTCCAAAAAAATAAATATCCATACTTTTCTTATCCATAAAAAAGTACAGCATGTAAAAGCTTATCAGATTTGACTAAAAGAGAAACAGGGAATCCCTACACAAAAAGAATCTTTTTTTGTCTATAAATATATCCACATGCATTTCAGTTGAATGAATTTGTGATTTTGCCAATATATATATAAAGATTTATGAATATAACTGTAATTATCTACATTTGTCTAAAAGAAATTTTTTATTAATTTTAAGACATTTAACTTTTCATTCACTATAAAGTAATTTTACAAGTTCGTAATTGTTCAAGTCATGTGAATGGGGTTAAGTAAGCACAAATTGAGTCGAAAGCTGGAAACCTCATAACTTTTATATATATGTGTGACATAAGGGAAAACTTAAGGGTGAATAGACGAACTCGACGTGAGACTCGTATTATCGCCTCTATGGAATCGACGAAGCCTTAATGCATCACTATTTTTTACATTTTATTTTTTATAAAAAACATTATTTTATTTTTTATAATGATTACTTATTGTAAAAATATTTAAGATTTTTTTTTTAATGAAGAAGCTTTTTATTTGAGCTTTTATGAGTTAAGCTTGTTAGAACTGTGCTAATCTGAAAATTTTCAGGATTTAAATTTATATCTTGTTAAGTCAGTTAATTTATTTTATCAATTTATACAATGATTGAACTTTGATTTATGTACTGTTGGATTATTCTTGGGATTCATTTATAAATTTTGGGGTTTTTAAAAATTGAATTTTTTAAATTCAGTAGGAGCTAGAATTGAGGAAAACTTTAAATAATAGCTAAAATATTAATTTACTTGACTATTCTAGCTGATTTTTGTTAGTAAATTCAATTTGTAACTCCTGTAAGCCATTTTAGTTAAAAATTTAGCCCCTAAAATGTATTGTTTAAGAAATATTGATAAATTAAATAATAATTCTACAAAAATTACGGTAATAATAATTTAAACACGTTTCCAAGTAACTTTATACAGAAAATAAGGGTATATATAAAACAGTGAATTGTTTAAAATTGAGTATAAAAGGGCATTTAAATGATCCCTAGGCGCGTAGGTAGAAAAAAAAGTTTTTTAAAAGAGGGAGATGATATTTCTCGAGTGTAGAATCGAATTTTCAAGCGTGTTATAAACGGCACGCGTTTTCAAGCATATATATATATATATATATATATAATCAGTATAAAATAGTATATAATATTCTCGCTCCCTTGTCAAATGTTATATTATTTCCTGAGCGTGATTTTGTACCCGAGAGAATTTTGTCACCGCGAAATATAATATACTCCCGTATCATCTTCTGTGTCGCGTGTCGTTTATACCCTAAATTTAATTTATTTGTTTCAGTCATACTAATATGAATTATAATAGTAGTTAGAGTGTTATACGTAAATGATTATGGTGTATATTGACTTTGTAATATAATAAAAAAGTCAATTTTAGTTTATTAATTTTTTTATTTTTAGTTTTTAAGAGTGCTTGCTAAATATTAATGAATTTTTTTATTATTTAATAATTGAATGCAAATTATTTACACTGTAAAAAGTAACTTTCTTAGATTAACAAAAAAAATCGTAAATTTACTAAATTTAGTTATTCTAATTAAGAATTCTCGATATTTTTTTGTGATTTTACGAAAAAAGTTGTAAATTCACAACTATTTTTTGTAAATTCTCGAAAAAACATTGTAAATTATCAATTTTTCTTGCGAATTCACAAAAAAATCGAGAATACTCGAATTTTTCGTTAATATACTAAAATTAGTAAATTTACGATTTTTTTCGAATATTTACTAATTTTTTCGAAAATTTACTAACTTTTCGTAAATGTTCTAATTTTTTTGTTAATATAAGGAAGTTACTTTTTACAGTGTAGCTTTAACTGGGAGCTTGGTTTTTTATTAATTTTTGCAAAAATTTAATGATTTTTAGTTGATTCATTTAAAAATGATTGCTAAAATTTAAAACTTTTTTTGTTTATTTATCCGAATTTTTGGAGCTTTATTCGGGGTTTTCCGTCTCTCGAAGTTTTCTTTCAATCTTTCTTAATTTTAGAAAAAATTAAGTATCTCCCCTTAATTTACACCCCTTACGAGAGTAAGTACATATCCAATAATACCACCCTCTAAAAAAATTAAACCAATAACAATTTCAGATCCCACAATTAAACTTAATCTCCGACGAACAATTTGAAAAGTATAATTAAATATCAAAAGGCGGAGAAAAAAAATTTAATCCCATTTAATACTTTTCACGAAGATTATAAAATTATAAATATAACATAAAATGTAGGTGGTGTACTATAAAACGATAATAATAATATATAAACCTTTAACGAGGCTAATACACTTGTCACGCGTCATGATACTGACGATGTGCCGAGACATCACCCTGACTTTATAGTTATATATATATGATGTTCCCCATTAATGTCGCGTTTCTATAAGCAAACTGTTGATGATAAGGATTCCCTTTTTTAAATTTAACTTTGAAAATTTTAATAGATAAACTTTTTTTCATAAATATAACTTTTAAATATTAAAAAAAATTATATATATCATGAAAACAATTATATTATATGAAATAAAAAGTTTTTAGAAAAGATAAAAGATGAATTTATAGCAAAAATACTCACACATACATAAAATATATATAAAGTTAAGTAAAAAGAGCCAATATATGTTTCTTATAGTTTCTGATTTATTACCCATGACCAGTAGTTTAGTAAAAGAATTGAACGGTCGTTGGAAGTCACCAGATATTAAATGGAATATTAAAGATTTTTGTATTAGACAGTAAAAAAAAATGATAATCGAGATGGTCATCATATGTGGACGAAAAAAAGGGTCTTGATGCATGCGTATAAATACGTGAGAATATTATTCATGTCTTTTAGAGAAATAAATTTTTTTTTTTTTTTTTGAGTTATTGAATTAAACATTTGTATTAGAGTAACATTTTTTTTGTCATTTTTGTAAATTTAATCAAGATAAAATATTATGGAGGTTCAGTATGAAGATATTTTGTTTCTAAGTTAAAGGCTACTCTTAGGGATTTTTAGACTCTATTTTTAAATATTTTAGTTGGCTGGAACCAGATTTACACGCTTTTAATAAATTCTTTTTGAATTTATTTAGATGATAATTTGCACAATTTATCGTAGTCAAATTTACTAAATGGTGTATTAAAATTGAGATTTCTTATCTTAAAATACAAATCTGCTGGCAGAATTAATTATGATACTTACATTTATTTTAATATCTTTTAATTAATGTCCATTTTTAGCTCCCAAAAAATATAAAAAATTTCTTTAAATGTTCCAAAACTACCCTCAGACACAAACTGAAGTTAAAGAAATAAAACATTTCTGAAAATATAAAAAAAAAGCTCTGACTTATTTTATGTATTCACGCTATAATTTCTAATCTTGATTTTCGTTTTTATCTATTTGATTTTTTTTTCAAATATAAAAAAAAAAAAAATTACGATAGTTTCAAAGTAAAAAAATATATATAACATCCCTATGGATGTGGTAAAGTAATAAAAATAGTCTGTGGGCAGTTTCGTCCAGCTGGTCTATAGATATGTACTTCTATTTTTATAAAAAATAAGTACTATGGGTATAATATTACATGTAAAACATTTTATGTTCTCACAAGAGAACTGTTATTGGCATTTGTGAAAATTTTCGTTTTTTTTTTTATTATAGGCAAATCGTGTTTTCCATAATCGATATTATAATTCTTTTAATATATGTATTTCTGTGACTGAAATTTTTATTAAATTCTACTCATATATATCTTAAATATATTTCTGTGAGATTTTACTAATAAATTTAAAAATATTTTTTATTGAAAATTTTAATTTATTACGAACAATAGATTATAAAGATGAGCGGTATCTATTTTTATGTCCTTTCTGAAGAAGATATAGCATGATTTAAAAGGAAAAGTTTGTAACTGGTTTAGGTAAATGCTACCTAAATGTATGGAACATGTTTAATAATGCTCGTGCTTGGTACATATTTGTCCAAATGTATCTTAGTAACCATCGTTTTTTTGAATGAACCAAGTTGCTGTCCACAACGAGACTGACAGAGAAAGTTGTTGTATATTGACCCTTTGTGTATCAATAAAATCGTGTATTTATTTGGAGTTAATTACATAAAAACAAAATTTTTTTGTTTATAAATGAATTTTAGTAATATTAAAATTGGTTATATTTACTAAAGTTTTTGACCATAAAATATCCAAATTTTATAATCCCAGAACCAGGATTATTCTAATCTACGTTCCATTTTACTACCCTCCTCAAACTGAACACTTTTGCTCACCCCCTTAAACTGGACACATTTGACCAACCCTCTTAAGCCGAGCATATTTGACACCCCCCTCCTTTGACACCCACCTCCCTCAATTCTGGGGTTACTAAAAAATGTAAATAAATAAATTAGTTGATAAAATTTTAGTGAAAATTCTTGAACCTAAATTTCAAAGTGTAGCTTTTAATTAGCGGACCTGCGCATCACTTTGTTAATTTTGGGGGGACTATTTACGGAGATCGAATCCCCTGAAAACCCCAACAAGGCTGGTCAAAAGTTCTGGAATTTGATGGGCGTTATTTTTAGTTAAAAAAATCTTCTGGACCGAATTTAAAGTCCCTGTATCAACTTTAAATTTTTGGCGTTTTTTTCAGATCCAAAATCGATTTTGGCCTCAACAAGGAGTCTAGGACAGTTAAAAAGTCCCATGGGGTAATAAAATTTTTTGTTAAAGTTCATTAAAAAAAATCAACTGTTTAGTTGCTTTATTTAAAAACCATTTTTCGGCACTTTCAGTCCTCCAAAAAAACCGAAATCCGACCTCAAAATTTTGTTGATCTTTTAGAATATTTGTAGTCCAAATAAAGTACTTGCAAAATATGATCTTTCTGTATATTAATACCTACAAAGACAACTTAACATTTTCATTTAGTTTATATTGGTAAACTATAAATACTGTAATAAATTTATCCTTACAAACATAGCACTTAATTTTCATATATGAAATCATAATTTTTATTTCCTTCAAGTTTCTGATACAAATCTTAATTATACAGAGTATATTTATGAAGGGTGCATTATATATTAGAAGTAAATACAAGATATATTAGTTTACAAGATACTACTACATAAACTTCTATTAATTAATACATGCTCTTGACGCTTATACAAAAATTTTCTCTTTTATTTCTTTTTCTATTTAGTATTTATATATATAAGTTAAGTTAAGTAAGTAAATATCTATACTACTTAGTATATTTAAGATTACTAAGCCACCATTAATTCACATCAATGTCTTTACTATATATTTTATCTAAACTATAACAGTGACTTGCATCCTTGTTGTCAAAATGAGATAAAATTTTTCGATGCTTTTTTCAAGTATATTAACTAATACACTTATATTTATGTTTGTATCTATGTGAAAAACACTTAAGAAAATCAAATTTATACTTTTTTTTTTTAATTTAAATATACTTTATATATTTTAAACTGAAAATTATTTTAATTCTTGGTATTTGAATTTTCAATTATCGTTATCAAGAAAATTCAGAAATTTTGTGTATAAAATACTTTAATATTTTTTGAATATACTGAATTTATAGATATATATTATTATTTCAATTCAATGAAATATGATTTATTTTATGAAAAATTTTTGTTTTTGAATAAATTTATAGAAAATACTTGGTTAAAATTTTTTGTTTTAAAATGCTAAAAAGTTTTTATTTGTAAATTTAAAAAAATTTCTTAAAATGTTTCTAATCGTTTAAAATTTATTTTAAATTGGTTGGTATTATTAAATATGGCAGATATAGTATATTATAGCATTTTTGGTTTTTCTCGCAAGTGAAATGTCTTCTTAATGATATATAAGGATGTAAGGTTCACGATTCAGTTATGAATAAATTTTATAATATACTTTTCTATTTTACTTTAGGTTGTAAGAAATATAATGTAAATCAAAATTTTTAATTATATACTCCGCAGTCTGCTCATTCTTCATGAGATATTTTGATTCTTAGTTGTGAAAGAATATGATTACTAAGACCAATTTCATTATAACAAATTAGCTATTGCGCTTGGATATCAAATGCTGGTTTATTCTTATCTGAGTCTTCAAAATATATGAATTTTTCATTTTCAACACTTGGTAATGTTATTTATATAATAACCAGAGGAAACAATTATATAATGAGCTGTAAAAATACCGCAAATTTCCTCCATTTGATATAAAGATTTTTCTCTGCGAACCAAATTACTCCAGTCAAAACGCGGGGTGGGGGTGTATTTTCTACTGGCGGCATGAGATTTGCTCTATTATATGTTTTTTGGGTCGCTGATCACGAAAATCGGGGTCTTTTCCGGGAGATATTGTCGGAACACCCTTAAATTTGCAAAAACTACCCCCAAAAAGAGTTTTTTTTGAAATATTAGCAAACTGAGTTTCTAGATTTAGCCAAGAATTGGCCTAAGAGGGTTTTTTGGGTCGCTGAACAAGAATTTGAGGTAATTTTTTATAAATATTCAATATTTCGCCCTTAAATTAGCAAAAACTACCCCTAAAAGGGGGTGTTTTTTCTATTTACGGACTTTGACCGACCAGATTACGTCCATACGGGTTTTTTGGGCCGCTGATCAGTTGTTAATTCACAACTATTTTTCGGAAATTTAGAACTATTTTTGAGAATAATCGAATTTTTTGTTAATATACTAAATTTAGTAAATATAAGATTTTTTTCGAAAATTTACAAATTTTTCGAAAATGTTCTAATTTTTTTGTTAATATAAGAAAGTTACTTTTTACAGTGTATATAAATAAAACTTATATAAAGTTACAAAGTAAGAAAAATAAAACTTTGCCAGTAACGCTAGAGGCAAACAATACATATTATATTTATTATTATCAACTTATATATGAAAATGATAAAATATGCATAGTATTAAAAAGATTTTATTCAAAGAATACAGATAATATTTACTGATAGTAAAAAACTGTTATTGTCACGTGTGTCTCAATAAATAATTCATACATAAATTATATATCAAATAATCATCAATTTTTTTGTCTCCATATTTCAATTAATTTTTTTTATTTTTTCGTCAATTTGGTGATTTCTTACCAGACTATATTTTGTCTTTGAAAACTATTCATCTTATTTTCATACGTATAAACCTACATTTACTAAATTCCCTTTCAATATATAATATAGTTGTAAGGTTATGTAGTCCCATGAGATACAAGATTTTTATTCCCAAAACTCACATTACTTAATCGTTCATTCCTATTTTTTTATTTATAACAAAAAAAAAAATAAAGAAAAATCATTTATCGATTTAAAAAAAGTTTTTATTTTATTACGTAATGTGAAAAATTGGTATTTCTGAAATTAAAAAATATTTTTAGAACCATAAAATATTATTTATAATATCCGGATAAGAGTCTGCATGCGTATATATTTTAGAGGGAATCATATAGAAAAAGTTTTAAGAAACATATTTCAAACTTTTTTAAGGTATTAAATGTGTTTTATATGATATTTTCAATAAATATGTGTCTATAATAGATTTGTTACATCGTGCGAGAGTTATATAAGGGGATTCAATGATCAAGAGGATTTTTTAAATCCCTTTTCAATTTCTTACTTATTTTTTTTATAATAACTTTTTTAACTTTATTTTATAATGATTTGAATCAATTTTTTTTATGATTTAGAGTTTCGTTACGAAATTTTGATAATTATTTAGGAATAGGTTGAAGATAATTATGTGCAGTTATGCTATTTTGTTTGGGAAAAGTAGTTTGTTATTTATAGAATACATTCTGGAGTTTTACTCAAATTCGATGCTACGAGGAGAGTTTTAGAGTATGCAGAATCCGAATCTGGCAATTTTAAAATTCAAATTTTTGGCCTAGAAAAATTAAAGTTTAAGCAATAATTTAAGAGCAATTTAAAATTTTGAAAGCGATTTAAATACTTTAAATTGTCAGCCCATCGCGACGCTATGACCGAAAACTACACCAGGTCAAAATCCATGAATTAGATGCATATTTGGGCTACAAAATGAGCTAGCCTTGTTTTTTTATGCTCTGCGAGTTTGGATTTTCATCAAGCATATAAATTTCCTCTGCATACCTCTTAATATTCGCTTTCAGACTGTTGCTTAATAATTACTTAATAATATACTTAAACCCCTGTCTTGTAAAAATGTATTTAGTGCAGCATTGAAGGCCTCTGTAAAATTTATCCAATCACTTAGTATGCCAGATATCCCGAGTCGTTCATCTGTGTCTTGATCGTGTCAATGTGAGACAAAATTTTCTTGCTTCCGGTAACTGATTTTCAGAATCCATTTTAGAGTTTTACTCGAATTCGACGGTATAACCGATAACTACGCCATTTCAAAGTCTATTATTTAGAAGCATGTAATCTTAAATTAATGCTCTAAAATGAACTCGTGTTGTTTTCGTTATAAGCTGCGTATTTAACTTAACTGATATTTAGTGTTCACTAAAGATTTTATTTTTTCTCGCAAACGAAATGACTTTGTGAGGCTATATAAGAATATTGTGAATATTATTCATTTGAATTTAACTACATATTTAAAAAAAATTTCTTAATTTATTGAAAATATTCTGTCTAAAATTATTAGTTTTCGTCTTTATTGCATTTCAATTAACACTTTTGTTTTAATGGGTGTTACTTTTGATTAATACCTCCTTTCCAGACAATGATAAAATTATTAAATACTCGCCCTGATATGTGGTATAATATTTACACTCTAAATATATCAGACAGTGTAGTATTAAGTTAAGAACAATCAATAAGATGTTAAAAAATTTTTTTATGTTGGGAAATTCCGGTCATTTCGTCTCTTGGCTAAACAGTGTGAGGCATCATCAGTATGATCACTGTTTAGCCTTAATCATAGATGACCAAGATTTAAATAAAAATCCATCTGGTCCAACAGTGTTATAAAGAATGTACATAATACAAAAAACAAACTACTTGAATATAAATTTTTGAAAAAATATTTAAAAAAATTTTTTAAATAAAAATTATTAAAAAAATAATAAAATTTTCCATTTGCTTATTGAGGGAAATGTTGATGATATATTAAACAAGTTGTTAAATTATTATTACATTGACACTGCCCTCGTATAATATATCGTAAAGTGAAAAAAAGTTTCTGAATGTGAGTTATTTCAATACGTTTATAGTAACAAACTAACAAGCGATATAAGTTTAAATTTACACAATTTATAAGCAACTTAGAAAACGATTTCTTGAAGATTCTTAACAAAACTTCTATAAACCTTTATTATTTAGCCTCTAATTTTAATAAAATTATAATTTAAACTTAAAATTTTTATTATTAATTTTTGATCGAAATTTATTTCTTTAAAATTAATAAATAAATAGCTACTGAAATACAAAAAACTATACTTGAAAAATAGAACATCTGTTTAAAAATTTGATGAAATTTCAAAAAACTATTTTATTTCATAATAATAATTTTAAAAAAATGAACAAAGTACTATATTATATATAGATCGTGTACTATAATAAAAAGATAAGTACAAAAAGATAGGCTTTGAGTTAAAAAAAAAAAAATATAAAAGAGCAATAAGGCATGAACGAGCTATATATATATATATATATACTTGATATATAATGTATTATCACTTGTATATATATAATAATAATTTATATAATAAAAAAGTATCTTTTCCGCAACTTGTCCGCATACTGTTATTGTCCTAGCCATGGAGGTCCACTTGATCACGATTTAGTACTACTACAACTATAACTCATATATATATATTTAAGCAAACCTAGATTTATCTCAGGTACCTTTTTTAAGAACGATAAGATGTCGATTGAAATTCATGTATCGACAATGACAAAAATTTTATTATTATTCGATGAGATATTCACACTCTTTAATCTTATACACTTGAATATTAAATTTATTATCTTAGAAAATTTTCAATTGTTTTATTCAGTTTTCTATTGTTCGGTTTTTAATATTATAAATTTATACTTAACTTTTTGAATTTTTAAGATTTTTGTTTTTGTATTACTTTTTCGAGTATATTTAAAGACTACTTTTTTTTAACTCGTAACTGGGTTGAGTATTTTCTTGTGTAACAGCTCCTTAAAAAATAAATCAATTCCAAAAAATAAGATTTTTCGAGCAAAAAAAAATTTTTCTAAAAAAATCGTACAAACGCATGTATTTATAAACCATTTTGGAATAAGGATTTAGAAAAATAGTCACATTCAAAATTCAAAAAAAAAAAAGAAAAGTATCAGCTTTTTGATAAGATTCGTTGCAACAAAGACACGTGCTTTTATTTTACATATATAAAATAAAAGCTTATACGTTATAAGGTAAGTACAGTAGCACAGTATAAAAAAAGTAAAATAAAAAAAATAAAACCGGGGTGTCAACGAGTTTAGTACGATAATGCTAACGTTCCCTTACTTTTATTTTTTTATACTACGAGCTTGCATCCCCTAAGGAGTGACAAACTTACTGTATAAACCACATATACATACAAAGCTTTATGTACTTTATTTAAGATACAGCTACATGAATTTGTCTTATATTAGAAAGAAAGAGAAAGAAAATGCCTTAAAGCAAAAGATACCAATAGGGTGCCAATAGGTAGTAGTAATGTCCCATTAGTATGTAACGGATGTAACTTGGAGACATTTTCTCTTTATACAAGTCTGTGTATATATATGATATTGACTATTGGTCAGTCAAGTTAGTTATCTTGAAAAAAAGACATGGTTTTATTTTATAGATACATATAAAAAAAAGTGGATTTTTTTTTGTGTGTTAAAAAATAAGATAAAAAATAAAGGGGAAACTTGTCAATATTAAAAGAAGGCTTGTTATATTTCGTGACGATGATCAGGTTTAGCCAACAGGAAATATATTTATGTGTGACGCCCGCACGAATTTCCTATTATAAATTTTATATTATGCTAGGTAGAGATACATATATGACGATAATTTAGGCTGCGTGTAGGTTTTACAAAATTTACTTAAAATTTTTTTGTTTTCGATAATTATAAATTTGTTATTTATCGTCAGTAATTTTTTAATAAATAATCATGAAATTTATACTGAGAGCGCATTTGCCAAAATAATCATTCCTAAGATCCATTTAAGAATGTAGGTGGGCGAACCTGAATCTTGCATGAAGTAACAGGGCCTAGATTCTGCATTTATATCATATATAACATATCAGGTGAAAAACAAAAAAAGTACTAACTTTTAATAAAATATTGACTTTTATAACCAAACTGCATCACGAAAAGTACTACCATTTCTAATAGTATATTTTTACCCATGGCCACAAAAGTAAAGAATGGCCCAAATCGCACGTAAATTACCGTCCGAGGCGAAGTCGAGGTTGGTAAACTGCGATTTGGGGCATCCTTTTTTTGTGGCCAAGGACAAAACATAATTTTTCTTGCTCAGTGTCAAGAAAATGCGTTTTTTCGAATAGTGCAGCGGCCAGAAAACACGCACTTTCTGGACACTAACAAGAAAAAATATTTGTTTGCGCATGCGCAATACCACATATTGTGGATGGTACGGCTGGTTATCACTATGACATGAATGCTGAATCAGGTCCCAGAGACACAACCTATTCTTTACAACCAAGTTTAAAATGTAATAAAATTTAGAATAATCATTCTTCAATTTTTTTTCAACTTCAAAAACAGCAAGTAATTGGGACAAATTAATAAATTTTTTAACCCTGATTTAACCCAACAGCGTATTTACCCTGATTTAACCCAAAGTCGAATATAAATTTATCATTAATTATACATACATATATTTCAAATTGAATAATTGATTGAATACGATATATATATACCCTTGCAAGTTCATTTCACTTGCGAGAAAACATGTATATCAAAAATGTACTATTAAGTACTTTATATGTATTCACGTTTTATCTAAAATAAAATTTATTACTTATCGTTTTCTGCTTTCAGGAATGTAATACTTTCCTTGAATCTTTTAAGATTAAGAAAAGCTTTTTCCATTAGCCCTTTAGTACCAATATTTACAATTACAAAATAATAATGGCCCCGTTTACACGAAGGCTAATTAGGGTTTAGTTTTGGTAGTTAAACTGCTACAGGTATGTGTAAATATTGGCTACTGTAATACTCAACTTAAACTGGATCAAAATAAGTCTTTTTTTGGTAATCACACTGTAAAAAGTAACTTTCTTATATTAACAAAAAAATTAGAACATTTTCTAAAAATTAGTAAATTTTCGAAAAAATTTGTAAATATTCGAAAAAAATTGAGAATTCTCGAATTTTTCAATAATATACTAGAATGAGTAAATTTACGATTTCTATCGAATATTTATAAAATTTTTTGAAAATTTACTAATTTTTCGAAAAAATTCTATTTTTTTGGAAATCTAAGAAAGTTACTTTTTACAGTGCATGTAAACGTCGCGCATATTTTCTCGCATATTTTAGCCACGTATATATACTTTTTTATATAATTCAATTACTGAAAATATTTAGTATGCCCAAAATTTGATTCAAACACTTTACCGATTACCAACTAAATTTTTTATGCCAGTTTTACTTACTTTTATTTCTTTATCTTATTCCATGTAGTCTAGTAAACTATAAAAAAGGGGAATACTATTTTTTTTTTTTATTTCTAAATGTAATAAAAAGAAATCAAATCTACGAGCTTGAACAGTTGCTTGGTAAATTAGATGCCGATTGTCCAAAATAAATATATAATAGTAGTAGAAATGGGAGGGTTACTAATCAGTAGTTTCGATACATCCTTTATTTATTTACTTTTTTTTCTAACTTTTTTTTGCGTGTGTGTGTGTGTATCAAGTTATCGACACTTTAACTTTTATTTTTTGATATTTATATTCTATGTTTATACCTACGAAATAACTTAATATCAGCCCTATAAAAATTTTTGTCTCTGAATTTTAGTTTAGTAAAGTTGTAAAAGAGTAATTAATTATTTATTTGTGTGCTAATAAATTTTTTTTTAGTTAATATTTATAACTTTTTGATTTTATTTAACTTCCTTTTTTTTCCTTTTAACTTATAAAATCAAATCTTTCATTTACTGTAATAACTTATATTTATGTATTGAAAGAAAAAAGTTTTCCGGGAGTTAAGTTATCGTAAATTTTAACGGTATTAAGATACATGATAAAAGAATGAATAAAAATTTAATTGTTCTATCATTTTTTATTGATAATATTATGGATGTTGTTTATTTAATAAAATTTTTTTTTTTAGTTGTTGCTGCCAGATTTTTTTTTTGTTAAAATTTTTCTGTAAGCTTAAAACGTAGAAAAAAAATTAAAAAAGAATAATTTTGGTCCTAGCGAGAGGAAACAAGTGATTCCCTCCTGCAACCTTATTGAAAAATTATATTTTATCCATGACCTACGCTCTCTTCATCCATCCACCAATGTTTTACATACACTGTAAAAAGTAACTTTCTTATATTAACAAAAAAATTAGAACATTTTCGAAAAATAAGTAAATTTTCGAAAAAATTTGTAAATATTCGAAAAAAATTTTTAATTTACTAAATTTAGAATATTAACCAAAAATTCGAGTATTCTCGATTTTTTTATGTGAATTCGCAAGAAAAATTGATAATTTACAATTTTTTTTCGAAAATTTTCAAAATATAGTTGTAAATTTCCGAAAAATAATTGTGAATTTACAACTTTTTTCGTAAAATCACAAAAAAAAAATTCTTGAATTTTTCGAGAATATACTAAATTTAGTAAATTTACGATTTTTATCGAATATTTACAAGTTTTTTTGAAAATTCGCTAATTTTTCGAAAAAATTCTATTTTTTTTGTAAATCTAAGATAGTTACTTTTTACAGTGTAGGAAAGATCTTTAAATGATAAATTTATGCATTCCCTACTTAATCACTCGCGCAATTACAAATATTCAATAACAAACAAAGTAAAAATATATATCATTCATTTCTTAAAAAATAGCTCAAAAAAATCGACCACTAAAAAAAGAAAAAAAATAATACGTGGATCAATGAGGTATATGTGCGATCCTTTACGGATCTAATTGAGCGCAGAGATAACAAGCTGACTTATATATTGAATAGAAAATAAAATGTTATATTACTATCACACACACACATATATATATATTTCTTTCTTATACTCATATAAGTACTAATGGTCAGACTAATAGCTCTGCTGGTAACCGTATAATGTCCCATTTAAAAAATAATAGCATAGATCTATATATATTTCCGTTTATATTATTATTACTGATTTCTTAAATTTGATAAAAATAGTAAAGTATTCGTTAAAAATAAAATTTTTATTCTAGAAATTTTATTCTGTTTTTAATGGGTCTGTAATTAATCAAAAATTTTATATATAGTAACTTAAGTTTATATGCGCAGATACAGAGATGTAAAGAATTCTCGAAGGTATTAGACAATTTGTCCTGGTCATTTAGAGGGTCCACTGAGAGTTTTTGACTGTAATCCAATCACTAAAAACACTCTAGTTTTTTCTCTTTTTCTGCACGTATATGGCAGTTTCCAGTTTTGTGACTAAACAAGGACTACTTATAGGCTGTACCTACAAAAGGGTCATTTTGAAGTATCCTACTTATTAGGCCATTTTGTAAAGATATTTTATTTAAAAAACCAGTTCGGAATAACCAAACTGAAAAACAAACAGATAATATAATTTATTGTGAATATTATGCGAATTTCTCTAATCAGAGTTAAATATTTTCTGTTATCTTAGTTCAAATAAATAAAAAGCATACAATATCCGAAGCTCTAAAATAATAAGTAAAAAAAAAAGTACATGAATATATTGATTTTTTTTTGTATATGTAAAAAAATTTTCTATTGAATAAAAATGCCTAAGGGTGTACATAAAACAGCAGCATACGTGATATTATATATTAAAAACGTGCTATATGCAGAATTTTGTAAAAAAAATTAGCCTTGTTTTTTTTTTTTTGGAAATGCCCTTTTTTCAAAACTTGTAGTAGGTGTTATTATTTTTTCCTTTTATTTTATTGACCTTTTAGTTTCTGAATTATTTTTAAAGTTTATTTTTCATAAATTTTAGTGTATGTATACGGAAAGTTGGATTTTTTTTATGTGTTAACTGTCAAGAGTTCTTTTTTTTAGGTGTTGAAGTTAAATAGTATATTACTTTTTATTATATTTAGAAAAAGAGATTTTTTTAGTGAAAATTTCATTCAAAATACTTGGTGGAAAATTTTAAAACCGGTTTTTGGGAAATACACCTAAAATAGTATCTTTATAGAAAATTCCTTGCAGACATTAGCAAACCAAATAATTCGGAATCGGGATCCTAATGTCACGAATGTCACCTCTTCCTGTTGGGATTATCCCGTCATGATTCAAGAAATCTCGACAAGAATATTTATTAAATATGGAAAATACATGCTAAGGTTTATTTGACATTATTCTAACCTCGAGTATAAAAATTTAATCAAGAGACATTTAAATTTATAATAATAGGAATATAATAATAACTTTATAATATAAATTTTTGATGTTTTTCAGTATCACTAATGCTCTTATATATCCTCTTGAAACCATTTCACTTGCGAGAAAAATTTTTTAAACTGTTATTCAATTTTTATTTAATTTTAATTTATTTTTGAAATTTTCTTCTCACACAGTTTATTTTTTCAAAAAACAAAACAGTCGTATAAATTAAAATAATAAAAATTAATACTGAACGAAGCTCGGAACGAAGATAAAAAATACATAAATTTCGAGTTATTAAAAGAAAAAGAAATAACATTTTTAATTATAATAATTCAAAACCAAAAAGTATATAACAATAATGATAATAATGATATTTACGCCTCTGATAAATTATAAATATCGACTATTCGTTATGAGACAGTGTTCCGGTACGTATAACACAAAGTTAGAAACGATGTCGTAATTACGCTACGCTGGCATGATTTAGGGTTGCAACTATATATAGCAGAGTTTTGATTTAGTAGTAGTAACTCTTGGTGAAAATTAATTTAGATTTGTTATATAATAATGTACGCGTATAATTCATATCTCTTTTGTATCTTTTATATTTACTACTTTATTTAATACCTCAAATTTTCAATTGTCAACTATATAATGTAAGTATTTAAATTGATAATAATCGTAGGTTTTATTGTGTGTGAGGTAATTTATTTAATTAAGTTATAAATTTTATTTATGCGTTTTATCTGATCTGGTTGTAAGTAATGCATTTTATGTTGAAAGATGCACTTATTGAAATTAGGTACCAAATTTTGAAATTTTGGTTCCTCAATGAGGAACTTTTGTGATGGGTCAAATTTTGATTTTTAATTTTTTGGCATTTTAGCGCGTTTTGGGACCTCAGGAAGCTAAAAAACCGGTTTTTAAAAAAAGTCTGTATGTGTGTGTGTGTGTGTGTGTGTGTGTGTATGTATGTAACCGGTGAAATTTCACAACCATTATGGAATTAAGACCTAATTTTTTTTTCAAAAATTTTTTCATCAAAAAATCTCAAACAACTTTTTTTTTTTTTTAATTTGGATGTCATACCTAATTTATTTCCATGAAAGTACTTATATTTGAAAGTAAGATTTTTACTCGATATCTCGAATCTGATAATTAATTTTTTGAAAATTTTTTTCCCAAAATTTTCACCACAAAAAAATGCAAAAAACACCAATTTTTTTTTTCTTTTTGGACGAAGTACCTAATTTATTTCTATGAGAGTACTAGTTTTAGAAATTTCGTTTATAGTAATTTTTTGAATCTGATACCAAATTTTTTCAACATTTTTTTCTCAAAATTAAAAAATTTACAAATTTTTTTTTTTTTTAGTGTAATACCTCATTTAATTCCATTAAAGTATTAATATCTGAAAATATTGTAACCGGTGATATCTCACAACCATTATGGAATTAAGACCTAATTTTTTTTTCAAAAATTTTTTCATCAAAAAATCTCAATCTACTTTTTTTTTTTTTTAATTTGGATATAATACCTCATTTATTTCCATGAAAGTACTTATATTTGAAAGTACGATTTTTACTCGATATCTTGAATCTGATAATTAATTTTTTGAAAATTTTTTTCCCAAAATTTTCATCACAAAAAAATACAAAAAACACCAAATTTTTTTTTCTTTTTGGACGTAGTACCTAATTTATTTCTATGAAAGTACTAGTTTAAGAAAGTTTGTTTATTGAAAGTTTGTTTATGAAAGTTTGAAAATTTTTTGGATCTGATACAGAATTTTTTCAAAAATTTTTTCTAAAAATTAAAAAAACAAAAAAATTAAAAAAACTGCAAAATTTTTTTTTTTTGGGTGTAATACTTCATTTAATTCCATGAAAGTACTTATATTTGAAAATATAGTTTTTACTCGATATCTCGAATCTGATAATTAATTTTTTGAAAATTTGTTTCAAAATTTTTGATCAATAAATAGTATATTACGACCCACGGCCAGGAAAATAAAGAATAGCCCAAATCGCACGTAAATTACCTTCCGAGGCGAAGCCGAGAATGGTAAATTGCGATTTGGGGCATTCTTTTTTTATGGCCCAGGGTCATGCCGCTGACCAGAAAAAAAACTTTTAAAAGTTAATAAAAATGTATGTATGATTGCATGCTTGTTGTCTGTGATATCTATGGCATATTGAAGTATTAAGCTCATTGTTTGCCAGCTAGTTGGCAGGGTATTTTTTGAATTTACGATTCATTAATTATAAGTTTCAAAAAGATTGATAGACTCATTTTTAAAAATATATCAAAATTTTAGTAAATTCGTTCGAAAAAACAGAATTTTATGTTTAAAAACTGACATACTATATCAAAAAAATAAAACATAAAATCTTAATACACCACATGAATAGAATAAATATGAAAAGACAGATAAAAAAAACGAACTTAAATCTATTGAAGTAAATTTAAGCTTTTAAAGCAATCTTGTAGATTTTCTAATATTAAATCTCATTACAATTTCAATCCAGCAGCTTTTCAAAGTTTCGTCTTCCCTACATACTTATATATAATATTGATATCGGATCATATACACTCAATTATATTTCTCTCTGTCTCTACAAAGACAGAAAATTGAGATAAGGACTAAACAAAATGAAAAGTAAAAGGGTGTATTACATAAGAAACTTATCTTGACCGCATTGCATTTTCTATTTATCCAAACGTATTTAATGCCTCATTTTCTCCAAAATATGTCTTTAAATAATCTTAAATTGAAAATTTATATATAACTTTTTCCTTTGATTTAAGTATCTACAATAAATTAAAATTTTTTATGTTTGAAAAATATTCTTTCAAGATTTATGTACAGAAAAACTTTTTTAGAAAATAATATCAAAAAAAGGGGGATCGAAATATAAAAAGGAAATAAAAATATGCGTTTCACACAAGTAAAATTTCACGCCTAATTTCTTACTAAATTTTAAATTTTCTACATGCTGTCTTTTTATTCCTTAAATTTAATATTAAACATGCGGGTTACGTAAAAAAAATATAAATTTTTCTTTTACATTTCAATTTTTTTCTAGTAAGAGTAGCTAAAAATTTTAAAAAATATAATCAAATTTTAAAATCATATTTGTTATCCAATACACGTATATATAAAAACTGACCATTATACGTATATATATCAACCTTTTATAACAAAATAAAATTTATTCATGCAAATATTGAAATAAAAGTCTTTGTGTAACAAAAAGAAGAAGTTACGTCTATATCATGTCTGCACACACATAACATGATTTTTAGAAGAAAAAAAAAAGTTGGTAGTAAATATAAATTTGACATTTGAATGATTATTAGCATATTCTATATGGTCAGTTTGCAAAATAAAAGTATGTGTCAAAGTCAATAAAATTTATATATATCTTATAAATAAATTTAGACTGAAAAAAGAAAATGTCGATACAAAAAAATTTTTTCTATTTTTTGGTATTCTATTGACGTATGTTATATACATGAGTAATTTACATAACAAGTAAACTTGCAAACTATTGTACTTTTTTTTTTGGTGATTTTTTAACATCCCTTGCAATTTTTACACTATACAATGCAAACTTTTTTGCGGTATGTATATAAATTATTTATATTAAAATTATTTTTCAATATGTAGTAAACAAAATATTAATTTATATGTATGCTCTTTTTTGAATAAAATGAACATTGATGACACTAATTATAATTTTAAAATTTTCTTTACTTTTTCTGAATTATTCACCAATCTTATAAAAAATTTCAAATAACCTGAAGGGTGTACAATCGTGTAACCCCCTATAGTTTACGTACCTCTTCAATGGGGTATTTACTTCTAAAGTATGCTAGACCTAAGGGGGTTGTTGAGGAAATGCCCCATCTGGAGTTCGTGTCTGACTGGGACCCCCCTCCCAATAAAATGCCCCCCTTGATGATATTTCTCTCTGAGTATTCCCTTGTTCCTCTATGGATATTTCCCCCTTGGACCTAATCCTAAACTATGCTAAACCGAATTGGGTCGAAGAAGGTGCAGTTCAAATATTTCCTTTGGGGGAATTATCCTGAGGAGAAATATTCATCTAACAAACTAACACACATTGTGCCTATTATACTGAATAATTTTTTCAATTTTTTGTTGGCAAAAAATGAAATTACTAGTTTCACACTGAACACCAAATTTTACGTTTGAATAGTTAAAACTTTTCAATTTTTTTTTTACATAAATAACAAATTTTATTTTTAAGGTCTTTATCAATATTTTTGCCAATTTTTAATTCATTTTTTGAATATTTGCCCTAAAAACTAATTTTTGAATATTTCTAACTAAGTAGACTTAAAATCCGTTAATTTTTACCAAAATTTTTAAAAATTACACCAAATCTCATAAATACCAAAAACGTTAGGATTCAAAACACCACCCTCTCTTCTCAAATTTCACATAAAACAACCCATATATATCAAAACACAAATACAAAAAAATAAACATCTGGAGTAAAAAAAAAAAAGAAGAAGAGAAGATTTAAATAATTATAGAAAGTTGTAAGTTGGGCGCGCGTGACAATAAATCTTTCATGTCCAGTATGTTTTCCTTTATTTTTTCCTCATATAAGAAATAGTCCTATAAACTACTTATATATTACAAAATAGAGGGTTTGGTAAATATACTTGATATATGTCTTCTTTATATAATAGTATAGGAATCAAAACACCCAGAACCAATTCTTTTTATACATTTTTTTTTTGACTCTACGACTATTTATCTTTTAAAAAAGTCACAATAATAATAGTGTTATATTCTATTAGTTTTTTTAGTCTGTAAATAATTTTAGAACAATATTTTTAATTGAATAAACCTAAAAAATAAAATAACAGAAGAATATATTTTAATTAAATAAAATAAATTCACTTGTTCTGTATAAAAAAAAAAAAGAAATTGGAAACACAGAGAGAAATAAAATAAAAAACAACGAATTGTGATTTCAACCCCTAGTTTTTTGTAATCTTTGTCACGTAAAATCATCGCTGACCCAAAGCTATTATAGTATTTTATACAAAAGGGAAATATATATATATATATTAGATCAAGTTTACAAATCTTTATAACTGACCAGATATAGCACGTCCAATGACCTTAATAGTAATAATAATAATTAATATAAAACAAGTTATTGTATAAATAAAGAAAACGATTAACGAAAATTTTATCATGTTTACACCAACGTTATCATATGTACATTATTACATATTTCTAATCTATATAGAGAAAGATACAAAATATTTAACTTTATTTTAGCTTATAAGAATTCCTAGACACGTATTGGTCACTACATTTTTTTTTGTTAATTAAAAATTAAAAAAATTTTTTTTTTGTTGATAATGATAAAAAATTAGTGCAGGTTGGATATTGTAAACATTTAGTTTTCTAATTTACAATTTTGATCATTTTTAATCTATACGTAGATAAATAAGTTGGAGTTTTGAGGAAAATACCCAATTTTTTTTTGTATTTTGAAAGAAATATTAAATCTATTTTTTATAAATTAACAGGATTTTTCAATTAAATATTTGAATCGTCTTTATAGATTCTAGGTCCCTAAATCGAAATTAATTCTAAGTCCCATTTAACCACTCCTTGATTTTCAGATTTCCAGGGTACCCCCTCCTTATAAACATGTTCCATGTTAAAACAAATATTTTCTGACCAGGGTGCCTTTTTTGCTACTTTTTGACCTTTTCAAGTAAAATATCGTTCTAAAATTTTTATAAAAAAGCTTAGACCAAATGAGATTTATGTCTCTCAAGCTACGCCTCTCGGGCTCGCATTCAGCCAAAAAATTTTTTTTGACAACTCGTTAGCAAATAGTTATTATCGAATTTATAGCCAATTTTTACTAATTCGGTTAAATTTTTATAATAGTTTTTTGGCTTTGGATAAAATCTTTTTTCATTTTTCCTAAAAATAAGTTAAGGAAATAGAAAAATATGAAAGCTATTAAAGTACACGAATTTTTTTTAGTGCTGAAGATATTTTACTTGATTTTAATTTCTATTAATTATTAGTTTGCTAAAAAATAATTTTGATGTTGCATGACCGTCTTTGGGTGATATTTTTGTACCTCCCAATTATTAACTAATTTGTCTTCCAATTTTAAATTAATGCGAACCAAAATTCCGCAATGAATATTCCAATCAAAAAAAAGACCTAAAACTCAAAAATTCTCAATTAATAAATTACATTAATTAAAAAAAAGGCCGAATTTTTTATTTCTTCTACCATAACACAATAAGATAAAGTTAGTGGTTTACCATATTTATATTAAAACTTATTCTTAAAAATAATTATCCTCTTGTAAATACACTTAAATAAGCTTAAAATAAAATATATTACAAGCAGTGGACTTGACCGCATACTGTTTCTAACCCCTTATTATATAAAATATTGCCCTTGCTTTAATATACTTCATAACTAGATTATACGGATTTACCATATAATAACTGTATATAAACTTTGTTTTACATTATGTAATTTAATTTATTCTATTTCACGCTTATGTTATGATTTCTCTTTAATTTAAATAAATATCTATCAAACTGTTGCAAAAAAATTAATTTATTAACTGATTGATTTTAATAATATTTTTAGTATCATTTTATTTAACGTTATGTATTTTGTTTGCCATTTGTTTGAGTACATTTCTTGCTACTTTTCCAGATGCACTGTGAGGTAATTCGTCCAAAAATTTAACACCGCCGTGAAGTTTTTTGTAATCAGCTAGTTCAACGCTCATATTAATTAAATCTTCTTCTGTTACCTGTAAATAATTAATTTGATTGTTAACTAATAATTGTTTTTTTGTAGATTTTTAAACTAACTTTGGAGCCTGGAGCTTTCTTAACAAAAGCCATTGGCCATTGTCCATCAATTTCATTTGGTACAGCAACTACAGCAACTTCTAAAACCTCAGGATGTGATAAAAGATGTTGCTGTAATTCTGTTGGTGAAACATGATGACATGCATATTTGATCATTTCTTTGTTCCTGTCATGAAAAACGAATTCTCCATTTTCATCATAAGAAATCCTGTCCCCAGTATGCATCCAACCATCTTCATCGATTAATTTTTTGGTTTCTTCAGGATTTTTCAGGTACTCAATCATCATCATTGGATATTTTACCAAAAGTTCGCCTTCTTCATTCGGCCCTAAATTGTTACCATCCTCATCTATAACTCTTAATTCAACATTTGGTAGAACATATCCAAGTGACCCGTCTACTTGACATTTTGGAGTCTGAGATAAATAGACAACGCCAGCTTCTGTCATAGCTGCACGTAATAAGAAAGATCAATCAATTTGAGATTTTAAATTTAAAATAAGTAAATAAATTTTAATCACCTATAGTATTTAACAAATAACCATTTGGCAAGCTATTTTTTAATTCGACGAATGCATTTAAATTGACTTTATCCCCACCAGTTTCAGCAACTTTTAAAGACTTAAATAAATGAGGACTGTGTTTCAAAATACCAGATTTGACTAATAATGTCATCATGTAATTGTTCATAAAAAACCAATTAACCTATGTGAAAAAGAGATTAAAATAAATATACTTTTTGACTGCATAAATTTTTAAAAAATTATTTAAAAATACCTTGTACTTTTCAATAATCTTTGACGTAATTTCAGGATTATATTGCTTGTGTAATATCCTAGTTGCTTCTTCGAATATACCCTTTAGCATTATCATAACACCTAAAAAAAAAATTTCAGATACTTAAGAAATAAATAAAAAATTCTAAAAAGTACTTACCTCGAGCCCAAGAAGGGTAAGTGTACCACATGATAACGCAATTTTTGACAGGGAAAATTGGGAAATTGTATGAGGCTAAATAACTTTTTTCTAATGTTTCATAAGGAAGTAAGACACCTTTTGGTAATCCAGTTGTACCTGAAGAAAAAACTAGTAAACCTGGGTCTCTAATGTCATTAAGTTTTTTTGGCTTAAAATTTTCAACTTCATCATCTGAGACGCTACTCAAAATATCTTCTAATGATTCATATTTGTCGTGCTTGGTAAAACAAATTAATTTTACTTTTATTCTTTCTAATTCAGCTGCTTTTGCTAGTATTTCAATGTTACATTCTTCAGAAAATATAATTTTTGGTTCTATGAGCTTCATTAATCTTTGCGCAGAAACTGAAAAAATGAAATAAATCATAGAAAACGAGTAATAATAATAATTACCACTCGTTGGGGCCCATCAGCCCACTCCTCTCAACTAGACTTTTTGGGGTACCCCTTATTTTAAACGTACACTGTAAAAAGTTCCTTAGATAAACAAAAAAAATAGAATGTTTTTGAAAAATTAGTAAATTTTCAAAAAAATTTGAAAATATTCGAAAAAAATCGTAAATTTACAAAATTTAGTATATTATCGAAAAATTCGAGAATTCTCGATTTTTTTTAGTGAATTTACATAAAAAGTTGTCAAATCACAACTATTTTTCGTAAATTTGCAACTATTTTTTGTAAATTTTCTTGAAAAAACTGTAAACTATCAATTTTTTTTGCGAATTTAGAAAAAAAATTTGAGAATACTCGAATTTTTAGTTAATATACTAAATTTCGTAAATTTACGATTTATTTTGAATATTTACAAATTTTTTTGAAAATTCACTAATTTTTTGAAAATGTTCTAATTTTTTTGTTAAAATAAGAAAGTTACTTTTTACTGTGTATTTTAGGTTTTAAAAAAATCGAAAATAAAAATTTTACCCATAGCAAGAGTACCAAAAACTCCTAATTAATCATTTTTAATACTTACACAACGTAACAACTTCCCATGGATTATAAACAGCACCAAGATAAAAAGTAGCAAATAATGGAATTTGCATTTCAAAAGAATTATTCGAACTTAATGCTACAACATCACCAGTTTTAATATTTTCCTTATTTAACCAAACTGCACATTTTACACTTAGATCGTGAATTTCTCGAAATGTTGATTTTTTATCAGTTTCTGCATCGATCTAAATAAAATTAACTTATAAATTACATTTTTAATGTTAACTAAGGATTCAAAACACTAACCAAAAATACATGATTTGGATTTTTTTCAAACAAATCAATAATTATTTGACCAAAATTAAGATCTGTTTGTCGAATTGGTATTTTTTCTCCTTTAATAACATTATCTTCAATAGTAAAATTTCTTTCATTGATTAATTTATTATCCTAAATACACAAAAAAAAATAAAAAATTTCAAAAAAGTATTAAAATTTTTCAAAAACTTACCATAATTTATTTGTTTAAAAATGACTAAATAATAAATAACAAAATATTACAACGTTATATACGCTCTTATTGAAAACATAAAACTTTTTTTTATTTTATTTTTAATAATTTATTACAATTTATTACATAACACTTTACAATTAAGTCTATTATTTACTATTTATCTGCAAAAATATCTTCTGAGTTTTATCGTAAAGTAATTTTTATATTTGTAAAATTAGATATGATAATAATAAAAATTTTTTCAAACTATTACATAAAAATTTATTGTATAAAATTACGACCTTGTTGGATAATTAAATCTGCTAATTATTTGAAAGATACATTTTGTACGACGCTATTGTCGATATTATAAGGTCGTTTAGTTTAAAAAAAAATATAATAATGATTGTTTTTATAAATAAATAATGTGAAAATTAATTTATACAGGTGTTTGTAAAATTAATTCTTTCAGTGTGATTTAAATAAAAATTTTTATTACAGATTGTTATTTTTTGAAGTTTTTTATTTTATATTACTTAATTCTTTAGCCATTTGTTTGAGAACATTTCTTGAGATTTTTCCTGCTGCACTATGAGGTAATTCATCCAAAAATTTGACACCACCACACAGTACATCGTAACTAGCTAATTCAGCACATTTTTTGATTATGTCTTCTTCAGTCAACTAAGTAATAAATAAATAATAATAATTTGTGTTATTTTTTTGTTGAAAACAATTATTTGAACTTACTTTAGAGCCAGGAACTTTTTTGACAAATGCAATTGGCCGTTGTTCGTCTTCATGATGAGGCATTGGAACAACAGCAACTTCGATAACATCAGGAAGAGTTAAAATATGTTGTTGTAATTCAGTTGGCGATACGTTATATTCTCGAAATTTAATCATTTCTTTGATTCTGTCATGAAAAATGAACTCTCCATTTTCATTATAAGAGACTCGGTCCCCAGTGTGCATCCAACCATCTTTATCGATTAATTGTTCAGTTGCTTCGGGATTGTTTAAATAACCAATCATCATTATTGGATGCTTTACCAAAAGTTCACCAGGTTTGTTTGGACCTAAATTATTGCCCTCCTCGTCTACAACTCTCAACAGCGTGTTGGCAGAAATAAATCCAAGTGACCCTTCAATTTCACATTTGGTTGTTTGGGATAGGTACACCACACCAGCTTCTGTCATGGCTTTTGAAAAAATTTACTCTTTAGTTGAATTAATTTCAATTTAACTAAAAAATTATCTATTACCTATCGTATTGAGTATAGTTCCATTTGGCATACTGTTTTTGACATCACAAAAAGCCTTCAAGTAACGTTTATCTCCACCAATTTCATAAACTTTTAATGTTTTAAATAAGGATGGATGCGTTTTTAAAAGACCAGAATTTGACAGCAAAGTCATATGATAATTACCCGTAAAGAGCCAATTAACCTTTATAAATTAGTATTTAAAATTAGTAAAGTAATTTTTTATTGTTGCAAATTTTTAAATTCATATTATTTACTTACTTTGTATTTTTCGATTATTTTGGCTGTTTCATCTGCGTTAAACTCGTTATGAATTATTCTTGTAGCTTCTGAAACGATACCTTTCAGAAATACCATTACACCTATTATAAAAATATAAAATTAGTAAAATGTCAGACAAGAGACATAAAAAAAAGTATTGATTGCTAATCAATATGCAAATTTACCTCTAGCCCAAGAAGGGTACATGTACCACATAATGACGCTATTTTTGACAGGAAACACAGGAAAATTGTAAGAAGCTAGATAATTTTTTTCTAGGGTCTCATAAGGTAGTACAACACCCTTTGGTAAACCAGTTGTCCCTGAAGAAAAAACCAACAATGCTGGATCTCTGATTCTTTCAAGTTTTTTTGGCTTAAAATTTTCAACTTCGTCATCTGAGGCGCTATTCAAAATATCTTCTAATGATTCATATTTGTCGTGCTTGGTAAAGCAAATTAATTTTACTTTGTATCCTTCTGATTCTGCTGCTTCTGCTAATACTTCAATATTACTTTCTTCGGAAAATATAATTTTAGGTTCAGTAAGTTTCAATAATCTTCGAGCTGATACTGTTAAAAAAAAATTTACATTACATTAAAAAGTGCTTTCTTAAATTAAAAATGTTTTAAATTTAGTCTCTTCTCTCTACACTGTAAAAAATCATACTAATATATTTACTATTGTGATTCTATTATTAGTGTAAATAGCTGAATAGGTATTATCAATTATAAGGACAATTTGCTACTATATTTTCAAAACCTAATTACACTACATAGGATTAGTTATGGATTAGTTTTTTATGTTAAAAAAAGATAACAGATGCCCTCCGTTTATGTCATAGGGACTTCTAGGCCTCGAAGCGCAGGGCTCCGTATAATAAAGTAAGGGTTTTTATGGTATCTTCAAATACTGCTGTCGACTAAAATGAGTGTAAATGTAGTATTTGTACCCCACAGGAGGCTTGCACCTGTGCGTAGGAGATATTATATTACTACTTAATTAATTATAATAAGTTATACATAATAATTAATTTTTGCGACTGCGGCGGACTTTAAAATGTTAAACTGTCTTGTATTTGTCTATTCATATTCACCCGAACATTATTAATATCCGAAAAATAAGGAAAATTGCAGAAAACCCATATTAAGTACAGCCAAGATACAAGTTTTCTTCAATGTTTTCAAAAGCAACTCTGGGAATTAGACGAGCAAAAAATGAGACCAACCGGAAACTAATAGGCTAAGAAACAAGGCTACAGTAATATTTAGAAATCAGCTTAAAAACCCCTACCTTTAAAGAACCCCTGCATTTTTAGGCCGAGAAGGCTTATTGGCTTAAAAGGAGGGTATCTTGTATATTGTTTTAACGTAATAAACTGATTCATAACCATGTGGTGTAATTTGGTGTTGTAATTAGTGTTCCAAATGTACTTGCAGTGTACTCCCCTTCTTTGTATTTTAGGATTAGGATTTTATTAAGGAACTTTATCTATATAAACATAGTCCAAAATGTATAATTACATATTGTGACGACTTCCCATGGATTATGAATCGCTCCAACTAAAAAAGTAGCAAACATGGGAATTGGCTGTTCGAGAGAATGATTGGAACTTATAGCCACAACATCGCCAGTCTTAATATTCTGCTTATTTAACCAAACTGCACATTTTATGCTAAGATCATGAATTTCTTGAAATGTTGTCCCTTTTCCAGTAATTGCATCAATCTAGGGATTCAAATGTGTTTTATATATATCATTTTTTGATACTTGAATAAAAATGAACAAACCTGAAATACATGATTTGGATTTTTTCGAAAGACATCTAACAATAATTGACCAAAATGAAGATTTGTTTCCGGAATCGGCCTTATTTCTCCTTTGATGATATTATTTTCTATGGTGAAATTTCTTGTGTCTGTAATTTCGGTATTCTGCAAATAACAAGAAAAATGAATAAACTTATTAAAATTAAGTAGTATTGAAGTTGCATAATGCACAAATTTCCCATTCTTTAACATGCCTTCATGTATTGTTTGTTTAATTTTTTATAAAATCAATAATTCGAGAAGTGCTTGTATGGAATTCATAATTTATATTTCGTAGATTATCATCAAAAATTTGAGACCAGGCTATCAATACAAGGCCACGTTTACATGGGGCTCAATTCTAGCTGTGCCAAGTCAGTGGGGCCAAATTTTTATCAGGGAGTGAGGTGAATTAAAGACTCCTAACTCGAAGCCAGGGAAAGACTCAGGACCGTGTAAACGGTCAAGGGCTAAGATTAAAATTTTAAATTTTTATTCAAAATGTTTATTTTGATTAAAGTATAAATATAAAAGAGAAATTACTATTTTAATTTTTTTTTCAAATTTTATATCTTAGCCCGGCACTCAGTTACACGAGAGCTGATCTCCTCCAGCCACTATCAATAAACTTGGCTCCTGAATTTCGACTCCTGTGTAAATGGGTAATTTTTTGCTTAATCATTTTACTCTAAAAATTGCCCTTCTCACTCTTTAAAGGTGCTTTATGGATTCTCTATAAGCGCAACGTTTATGATATTTTTTGCCTGTCAAGGGGCCTAATACAAGATAAACAAATAAATAAAAAAAATTTAGCTGCCTAATATCTACTTTAGTTTTTCTTACGTTTATTTTGTTGGCTAGTATGAGAAATTAAAATAAAATATGCAACAGAAAGAGGGAAAAAAGAGGCAGAAATATCACATTTTAATTTTTTCGATAACATTTGGATTTAAGAAAAAGTAGTAATTATATTTGAATAAATTTTTGCTAAGAAATATAAATTAATGATATTGAAAATTTGATAACTTACCATTTTGAATAAAAAATAACAAATGCAAATTTTGAGATGAAAAAATTAAAAACAAAAAATTTTTTTGCCTTGAAATGTACACTAAAATTTTGTTTAAAAGTATAGTTTATAAGTAGTTTATTATTTATTTCATTACTTATAGTTTATTAAGTTAAAGAATTTTTGTCACTAAGCAACAAGTTGAAAATTTAAATAGTATACTAACTTTTATTGAAAATAATAATTCTACCTTTAACTTATCTTTCACAAATTGACAGAAAGATTAAATAATCTTATCAGAAAGCTTAAATTTATCTTATCAATTATATAATTTCTTTGATGAAAAATAATAATAATAATAAATTTCTTGTTTTTATTTTTGAATTCATTGATTTTCTTTTATTTTATATTTTGTATTTTTCTTTTGCCATTTGTTTAAGGATGTTTTTTGCTGCTTTTACTTATGCACTGAGGTAGTTCATCTCACTATGATGCATTTTATCTTAAAGTTTTCGTTTTGTCTACATATTTCATAAAATACTCACTCAAATCTTATAATTATGACTTAATTTAGAATATCATACTCGCTGATTGTATATTTTTAGGTCCAGGCATCAAAAAATTATCCCTAAAACCGAAAAACCATTTTTTGAAGATTTTTTTTCAAAAATTAATTATTCTTATTCAGTGACTTAAAATCAAATTATCTGACATTTTGAGAACAATAAAACGAGATTAATTAAGAATCATGTGTATAAGAAGCAAATTCGTTTTTAATTATTAAACAACGAAGGATTCACCCTAGGATCTTCAAATTTTAAGGATTTATTTTTTAAAATAACTCCTTGTTATATGAAAATTTGTTTTAAAATCTGAACTCAAACAAAAAAGGTAGTTAACATCCTTAAAAAGCGAAATCATCGTTATCGATAAATATTTGATAAAATTATTATATAGATGTCACTTAATGTACCATTTTTATCATGCGAATAATAATTAAATTCAATCAAGATGAGAAGTCTGACCTGAATTTACTTTACAGTTATCTGAAATGATTAATACTAGTGTGTACATGCAGCTAGTAAAATTAAAATAAATAAAAGTATTAATTACGTTTTATTGTTTATAATTAATATCTGTGTAAAAATAATTTTTTTAAATCAGGTAAATTTATCACAAAATATTTTTAAGAGAATGGATATATTGCAACCATTGCATTTTAATGAATGGCCTTGTTTATTAAAAAAATTAAAATCTGAATATCCAACTAATACATGGGTAAGTTTTTTTAAAATAATTTTTATAAACAATTTTTAAAGGAAATCTCAGAAATAGTACATTGCAATTATTAAAAAAAAATATCCACCAAATTCTTGATCAGCAACCCAAAAAATGCTTATAGACTAATTCTTGACCAAATCGGAATGAAAATATATCTAAAATACCCCTTTTTGGGGGTAGTTTTTGCAAATTTAAGGATGTTCCGCAAATATCTCCCAGAAAAGATCCCGATTTTCGTATTCAGCGACCCAAAAAACCTATAGTAGATCAAATCTCACGATGGCCAATAACTGAACACCCCACCCCTCCCTCTCGGCGATATGACCGTAGTAAAATAATTAAAAATAATAGCATACCAAAATTTAAAATTTTTTTATTTTTCAGTTTTACAATTATGTTTTTTGTGGATATGAAATAAAAAAAAAGGATCAAAATTATAAATTTAATATTTACTGTCCAAATGGTACTTCAGATTCAAAAATTTTTATTGGAATTACTACATTAGTAAGATGATTAAAAAATGAATTAAAAAAAGGAAATTAATCGTAATTTTATTTTAGGTTGATATGCAGCAAATATATATTTTTGCATTTGCAAATAGTCCAGAATCAATATTAAAGAAATGTTTGCTGGAAACAAACGTTATTGATTGGAATAAGCCGGTTTTTAATTTAATAAAAGAAAATTTACAGTATATTTTTGACGAAGTTTTAAAAGAAAAAGAAAAAATTTATAAATTTAGTTCAACACTTACTAAATTAACTTATTTCTACAAATCTATAGAAGAATGTGCTCAAACTGAAATTCAGTCGTAAGTTCTATTTACTTTTTTCATATTTACATAAATTAATTCCTGCATCGTTTAGGTTACCAGAAGAATTCGAATTAAGAAAATTAGATTTACCAGATATTTCTTTACTAAATTCTGTTTATCCTCATGGAAACATAGATTCCGAATATATATTTAAAAATTCAATATTGTTTAATAAATGTTTTGGAATATACGATAAAAAAAATAATGAATTAGCTTCTTGGTGTTTACATGGGACTTTTGGAAGTTTATTTTCATTACAAACAGTTGATAAATACCAAAGGAGAGGTTTAGGAAAACTTATTGTTAAAATTTTGATGAAAAAATTGGCTACTGAAGAACCAAAATATGATACAACTGCATTTGTTATTTTAAATAATGTAGCTTCAGAAAATTTGTTTAGTTCACTTGGTTTTCAAAATTATGGGTTTTTAAATGTTACTTTCACCGATTATCATTCATAAATGTGTAATTATTTTATTTATTTGTTATTGCAATAAAAAATACACAAAACCAAAGCTCCAATATAAATTTTAATTCTTTTTAAAATATTTTTTTTGCAGTTAATTTTTGAATAAAAAATAATATTGGTAAATAATAGTGGTCTCGCCAAAAGAAACTTTTACAGAATATTTAGATCGACTTTCAATCGACTTTTCTTTTTTTTATGTACAACAAATGAAAAAAATTATTTTCAGGTTACTTTATTTTTTATTAATTCCAAAATTTTAAATCGTCAAATAAATTCTATTGAAATATTAAAATTAATTTCACGTAAATATTGATTAGCGTATTAGGGGCTCTGTCCCAAATTTGACCATGTTAGACAAAAGGGTTGCAGAAATCGATCAGAGCTATTTTTTTCGAAAGCACATATAAAAATAAGTACTCTCAGTCACTTTCAGCTTTCTAAGTTAAATCCTTGATTATTTGCAGTCATTTTTGTGTTTTTGAAAAGACGACCCATTTTTTGTAATTAAAAGATTTTTATTTAAATAAATAAATCTTGTGATATATAGATTATATTTTAGAAATAAAAATAGTATCAGTATTTATTTTTTGCAGTCATTGATTTTATTTATTTTATAATGTGCATTTCTTTTGCCATTTGCTTGAGGATGTTTCTTGCTACTTTTCCTAATGCACTGTGAGGTAGCAAATACTGTACAAAATTGACCTCTAGCCCAAGAAGGGTAACTATACCCTCGACTATACCTAGGAAGCTAAGAAGCTAAATACTTTTTTTCTAGTGCCTCATAAGGTACACTGTATAAAGTAACTTTCTAATATTAACAAAAGAATTAGAAAATTTTCGAAAAATTAGTAAATTTTCAAAAAAATTTGTAAATACTCGATAAAAATCGCAAATTTACTAAATTTAGTATATTATCGAAAAATTCGAGAATTCTCGATTTTTTTTTTGTGCATTTACAAAAAAAGTTGCAAATTCACAATTATTTTTTGTAAATTTTCGAAAAAAAATTGTAAATTCACAAAAAAAAATCGAGAATACTCGAATTTTTCGATAATATACTAAATTTAGTAAATTTACGATTTTTTTCGAATATTTACAAATTTTTTTGAAAATTTACTAATTTTTTTGTTAATATAAGGAAGTTACTTTTTACAGTGTTGTAGAACACCCTTTAGTAAACCAGCTGTTCCTGAAGAAAAAACTAACAATGCTGAATCTCTGATGCTTCAAGTTTTTTTGGCTTAAAACTTTTAATTTCATCATCTAAGACTCAAAATATCTTCTAATGACTCATATTTGTCATGCTTGGTAAAACAAGTTAATTTTAAATTGCCTCCTTCTAATTTTGCTGCTTCTGCTAATAATTGAATGTTACTTTCTTTGGAAAACATAATTTTAGGTTCAGTAAGTTTCAATAATCTTCGAGCTGATACTGTTAAAAAAATATATAATTTGTATCATTTTTGTCGCTCAACAAAAGTAATAAAAATTTGTTTGAATATTTTTATGAGAAACCATTTTAATCAGTAAAATTTTTATTTTTGCATATGAGCACATTTTGAGACCCCAGGAAACTAAAAAACCGGTTTTCAAAAAAAATTTTGTGTGCGTCTGTGTGCATGTGTAGGTATGTATGTTAATAATGATATTTCACATGGTAATATTTATTTTTCAAAAATGTTTTCAATAAAATATCTATTACTATAAATGGAAATTTTAATTATTAAAAAAAGCTAAAGAATAAAAATTATGAAATTTACAAAGCATCGTTTATTTGGCCATGTAATTCTATACGCATATTAGTGCAAATTTAAAATTACTAAACTGTAAAGTGCTCTAAAATTTGATCTCATACTAAAAAGCTTAATAATCGTTATCAATAAATATGATGTCGGGTTTAATATATTTAATGCAAAATGCAAAATGTGAAATTGTTGATTCTCTTGGTTTTATTTCACCAAATACTCAACTAAGAATCGTCGATAGCGAAGGCAATAATTTAGGTCCTAATCAGCAAGGTGAACTTTTGGTAAAACATCCAATAATGATGATAGGTTATTTAAAGAATCCTGAAGAGACTAAAAAATTAATCGATAAAGATGGTTGGATCCATACTGGCGATAAAATATCATACAACGAAAATGGTGAATTTATTTATCATGACAGAATAAAAGAAATAATAAAATTCAGAGGAAACCATATATCACCAACTGAGTTACAAGAGCATCTTTTAACTCACCCTGAAATTCTTGAAGTAGCGATAGTTGCAATTCTACATCCATTAGACGGTGAATGGCCAATAGCTTTTGTTAAAAAAGTCCCTGGATCTAAAGTAAGATAAGAATTAATAAAAACTGGCATATTTATATCTGCATCATTAATTATTTAATGTTACAGGTAACTGAAGAAGATTTAATAAATATGAGTGCTGAACTTGAAGATTATAAAAAACTTAGAGGAGGTGTGAAATTTTTGGACGAATTGCCACAAAGTGGATCTGGTAAAGTTGCGAAAAGTCGACTCATAGAACTAGCAAAAAAGATTGTCGGAATTCAAGAAAAATAAGTTTTTAATATTAGTTTTAATTAATAATAGGAAATAAACTTAAATCATCTGTCATATTGTTAGATAATTAAAGATTATATTATAAAACGTGGGTACAAATAAAAAAAATTTTTCCAGAAAAATTGAATGTAAAATTGATAATAAAATTGATATTTCTTTTGAATAAAAAAATTCCACTAATTTTATTAAATTTTAGAACATAAATAATTATTTATGAGCATTTCAAACAGAAATCAGAAAAACATACCAGGTTGGGCTGCTGTATCTTTTCAATTTTATACTCAAAACGGGTCATTGCCCCACTTAAGAAGGCTAGATGTCAGCCATTTTTTCAGATCTCGACCAATCAGAGACTAGGTAAAATATTAATTTTGGCCACAAAAATACGGTTGTAATTTTGAATTAAATTAAAACGAAAATTGCCAATTATTCTGCATAAAATGAAAAATGTGGCTCTGCTTTACTTATGCTTGGGAAAATTTTCTTTAACAGTTAAAAAATGTGAGAAGCTGACGACATTGGGGTTGCAATTTCATTTCATTTTTTTGAGGAGAAGGAAAATTTTGTAGATTAATTTAGTAATTTTCTTTTTTAATTTAATTGAAAATTAGAGTCGTATTTTGGTGGCCAAATTTTACCTAGTTTCTGATTGGTCGGGAGCTGAAAAAACGGCTGACATCCAGCCCTCTTAAATAATAGCTCTTAATATTGAAATTTAAGCCCCGGGCATATTTTTTCAAAAAAGGTATTTAAAAAAATTTTTTTAGCTGCCCGTTCATCTTTTCTATCACGCCACTGCTAGCTTTAAGAAATATGAATAAATAAGAGTTTTTTTTAAATTACCTCAGGAATCCATTTTCGCCATTAAATTTGGAAAATTTCTACATGAAAATCTGGTATTATTCGCATACTATTTTTCCATTTTCACATTCTATATATTTTAATTGAAAAGTGAATTTCATAATTGAATGGCTTTTTAACATATTTTTTAAATTCTAATTTTTAATTTTTGCCAAAATTATACAATTTTGATGAAAAAAGGTTTTAATTTTTATAATAAATTTTGTAATAAAATTTACTAATGGTAATAATTTGTATTTCTTATTGAATTAATTAAATTAAAAATTATTAAATAATGCGACATAATCATATAATCATACCAGACGTTAAATGATAAGTAAATTAAATAAAAAAATTATTTAAATATTATTCAAAAATTTACACATGCAACCTTGTCAAAAAATTTGAACATAAAATGGCCATTATTTACGTTGTGATATCATAGCCAAAATTGTAACGTCTTACACGTAAGCTTCAACAATATTCCGATATCTGAGAATCAAATTTTAAACCCAAATATTAATTGAGAAGCAACGATATGCATTTAGAGAGCATGACTAAAATTATTGGAAAGTATTAGAAAGTTTAAATATTAGTTTGCAACTCGGAAAATAAAATTTAAATAGAAATAACGGCCGTGAAAGTAAATTAAAAATAATTTTTTATATAATAATTTCTAATAAGATTTTGGCCCCCCCCTTACCTCTTTATAGTCTAAGTGACCAAAAACACTCCGAGGTAATTGAATTTGCCTTGAAATTTCCATTTCAGAAGGTCGCTATATCCATGCAGAATATACCCATTATATGCTGATTGCAGAGAGTGTATCTTTATACACACTCTGGTTATAATATATTTCCATACCCACTATCCTCTCCTGTGATTTTGGCCTTATTTACGTTTCTGAACATGGGCTCGTAATATAATATTTTGGTTTATTTAGGGCCGTAAGGAATCTATCCTAATTTTTTTAAAAATAATTTAAAAAAAAAGATAATTAAAATTTATTAATAAAATTTAATGATAATTAAAATTTTTGGTAAAAAATTTTTTTTTAATTATTGGATTATCGTGTAACTATTAATCCACGTGTACTTTGTAGAACAAAAAAAAATTAATCTTATCTTATATTTATCTTAAATATTATCACTGCTTCTATTTTTCATTTTTATTAACTTATAAAATATTTTGAATTTATTGGCCAAATGGATTAAAATGTAAAAAAATATATGTAGAATTTACAAAATTTTTAGGCATATTATCTTATCCTAATTTATCTCACAGCAGTGTTATATTTTTTAAAATAAAGCGATTACCTATAAAAACTCTGAAAATTAACAGCAACGATTAATTTAAATTTCAAATATGTTTCATACAACATACATTGTTAGTGTATTAATTTTTTCGAGTTTCAGCCTAGTGTATTCTGGACTGAATGTAAGTATATTATTTTAGTTATTTTTTCATAATTATTTTAAAAATGTTTTATTCAAAACTTAAATAGAGGCTGCTAATGAAAACTTGGCCATCTAATATGTTTGTACATACCATTACTTGAAACAAAAAATTTTCATAATTTTATTTTTTAATGCGAAAAATCTCCAAAAAACTAGGTATCAGATCAAAAAAATTCAGTAAAAATGATTTTTCTAAAACTAGTATTTCTGTATAAAATAACTAAGTATTACATCCGAAAAGAAAAAAAATGGGGTTTTTTGTATTTTTTAATGACAAAAATTTTCAAAAAATTAATTATCAGATCGAAGATATCGAGTAAAAATGATGCTTGTACCTATTAAAACATTTTAAAAAAAGTCTCTGTCGGGAATTTGGATTTGGGAAAACGGTAGAGAATCAATTCATAGAAATAGATGAAGTACTGCAAAACTAGGTTCATAATAAAAGTGTGTTTAATTTATCTAATTAAAATAAGATTATTATTTTAGAATTTAACATTCGATAATTGATAAAATTAATGAATTAATTTTTAAGAATGATTAACCGAACCAAGAAATCAATTTTTCAGATCGATGGGTTCGAATACCTTCCAGGGCAGACTTTTTTATCTTAAATAAAAAATTTTGTCTGCTTTTTTTTAAAATCAGTAGTTTAAACTAACATTATTCCATAAATTAAAAATTTAATTTCTTGTAAATTTAAAAAAAATTAATTTATATAATGATTTTATAAATGTTAAGTGTTGAGTTAAATAAATCAAAAATTAATTTCTTGGTTCGGTTAATCATCGTTAAAAATTAATTAATGAATTTCAACTAAGATGTTTCTCTAAAAAAAAATTCAAATTTTTATAAAATGTATACTCTTCAAGGTTTTATTAGGTTAATTAAGCTTACAAGTAAGCTTACCAAAAATTAAGCTTACTGGTAAGCTTAATCTTTTTACGTGGGTATTTGGCTCTAAATTTATATCCTGCAGTTTTAAGCTATTTGCAAATATGAAATGTTATAATAATTGATACAATAAGTTTTTTTTTCTCTAAAAATGTATTTTCAATGCCTCTTACAATTTAACAATTTACTTTATTTTACAGATTAACAATTTTGTAATAGAAGATAATGTTATTAAAGGAGAAATTAAACCTATTCCGGCAACAGACCTTAATTTTGGACAAATTATTTTGAATATGTTTCAAGCAAATTTAAATCATGTATTTCAGGTATGTGATTGTGAATGTGATTTTAAATATGTATTCTGTCAAAATCTATATTTTTTCCTCTGCAGAGCAAATTTTTAGCTATTTTTTAAATAAATAATATAAATTTATTAGATTGATTCAGAGACTGATAATAGTACGACATTTCAAGAAATGCATGATTCAAGTATTAAATGTGCAATATGGTTAAATAAACAAAATATTAAATCTGGAGATGTTATAGCAATAAGTTCAGATAACTCTCTTGTTCAGCCGATCCCTATGTTCGCAACTTTTTTAATAGGAGCAGTTCACAATCCATGGGAAATTGTTACACTGAGTAAGTTTACAACTCTTTTTTTAAATTTATTTTTGGGTCCGTATGTATATCTCTGGTCTCTTTTTATTATTATATACCCCTTTATCGAAATTATTCTAAATCCCTAAATCGAAAATAGTTCATAGATAGTCCATAAATCGTAATTATTTTAAGTCCATTTGATCCCCCCTCCTCCAAATGAGATCCTTGATACCTCTTCTACCTATAAACATGTTCCTTGTTAAAATGAAGGAAAAAAACAGCGGATAAATATTAACTATAAATGAGCTTTGATAATTATGTTACAGAATTTTTGGATCGCTTTTTACGAATTTCGAGCTCTTTCTAAGAGAAATAAACACTCTTAAATTTGAAAAAACTTCCCCTAAAAAGCGGTATTTTTGCTTTCTTCATGCTTTCAGTATCCAAATTTGGTCAACTGATCAAGAATTTCGGGGTCCTGGATAATAGAAATTGGTACTTTAGCAAAAACTACCTCTAAAAGGGGTGTATTTGATGTATTTAACGTTTTTGAAAATTTAAGGGTGAAGTGACATTTTTTAGTATACAAGAGCTGCTTGAAATTCGTGATCAACGATCCAAAAAACCCATGTAGGTCAAATCTAGCCACTCAAGTGCAACTACATCTAAAATACCTCTTTTATGGGTAGTTTTGCAAATTTAAGGTTGTTCTCCCATTTCTTCCGGAAAAGACCCTGAAATTCGTGACCAGCGACCAAAAAAACCTTTAGTAGACCAGAGCACATGACGGCCAGTAACTTAACACCCCCCCTCCCCCGACTGGAGCATAATTGTTACGTATTTACTTAAATTTATTCGAAACGGAAAAATTAAAAATTTATAATAGTTTCAAAGATAGTTGGTATGTTTTCTAATTTTTTTTTTTTTTACTGAATTGTTAATCTGATAATTTATCCTTTTTCTGAAAAAAGATATGTTGCAATTTTTTTTGAAATGAACAATATACACTATTAATGTCAACACAAGATGTGCTATTTTCTTTATCGTCCATTATTTTTTAAATATAAGTAAATATCTTGTATAATTTTGCATATTGATCAGTACTTTTTAACCTTTTAATTTTTTATAAAGCATCAGCTCGAAGATTACTGAAACTTACTGAACCTAAAATTATGTTTTCCGAAGAAAGTAACATTCAATTATTAGCAGAAGCAGCAGAATTAGAAGGATACAAAGTAAAATTAATTTGCTTTACCAAGCACGACAAATATGAATCATTAGAAGATATTTTGAATAGCGTCTCAGATGACGAAGTTAAAAGTTTTAAGCCAAAAAAACTTGAAAGTATCAGAGATCCAGCATTGTTAGTTTTTTCTTCAGGGACAACTGGTTTACCAAAGGGTGTTGTACTATCTTACGAGACGCTAGAAAAAAATTATTTAGCTTCTTACAATTTCCCTGTTTTTCCTGTTAAAAATAGCGTCACTCTGTGTGACATGTACCCTTCTTGGGCTCGAGGTAAAATATAAATAATTTCTCAAATTTAAATACTTTATTTGAATCTTATGAACTTTTGTTCTAAATAGTGGTTATGATATTTTTAAAATCTATTCAAGAACAATCGGTTAGAATAATTCACAAAAAATTTGATGTAGAAGAAACATCAAAACTTATAGAAAAATACAAGGTGAAAAAATTTTTTATTTTTGCAGACTATAAAATTATTTTAATTTCTTAATTAAATATTTAAATTCAGGTAAATTGGTTATTTATAAGCAATCGAAAAATTGCTAATTTAGTCAATTCAGGTATATTAGTAAACCGACCACATTTATTTGAATCATTGAAAGTTGTTGAAACTGGAGGAGAAAAAGTCTATCGTAAAACATTTTCAGAATTCAAAAAAAGTCTACCAAATGGTTCTGTTTTTAACACAATTGGTAAAATCAATATTATTTAGAGTATAACAAAATATTAATTTTACAATAGAGATATTTAAATAGATAATTTTATAAATTTTAAAGCTATGACAGAAGCTGGGATAGTATACTTATCACAAAATCCAAAATCCAAAATTATTGATTCTCTTGGTTTTGTGTCACCAAATATTGAATTAAGAATTATCGATGAAGGTGGTAATAATTTAGGGCCAAATAAAATAGGTGAACTTTTAGTAAAACATCCAATAATGATGATTGGTTATCTAAAGAATCCAGAAGAAACTAAAAAATTAATCGATGAAGATGGTTGGATGCACACTGGGGACATGATCTCTTATGATGAAAATGGAGAATTCAAATTTCATGACAGAATCAAGGAAATTATAAAATATCAAGGTGAAAATATTTCACCAACTGAAATACAAGAACATCTTTTAACTCACCCTGATGTTCTTGAAGTAGCTGTCGTTGCAGTTCCACATCCATTAGACTCTGAATGGCCAATAGCTTTTGTTAAAAAAGTTCCTGGATCTAAAGTAAGATTTAAAATTTATAAAAAAAAGGTACAATATATCTAATAAATTTATTATTTTAAGGTAACTGAAGAAGATTTAATAAATATGAGTGCTCAACTTGAAGATCGTAAGAAACTTAGAGGAGGTGTAGTGTTTTTAGACAAATTACCACAAAGTGCATCCGGTAAAGTTGCTAAAGGAGTTCTTAAAAAATTAGCAAAAGAGATTCACAATATTAAAGATTAACGATTAAAAATATTATATTATTGAAGCAGTGGCCTGTTCTTATTATAATTAAAAACTAGAAGACCCCAAAAATTATTAATTTATACTTAATTTTTTCATTAATTCTTTAAATTTCAGTATAATACACTGCGTTACTAAATAAATATTTTTTAATTAAAAAAATAAAATGAATTTGTTATTTAGAAAATATATATGTTTTATATTATGTTACGTATCCTGAGGTTTTATCCAAGGGATACGTAAATATAAATAAATATGAATATATGAAATATAAGTTTATCCTGGGGATATTGACTGCCCCAGGTATTTTATATAATAAGTTGGTATGGTTATTATTTGGTTGGTTTATAGTTGATGTATTTGTAGATGAGTTCGGGTTCGATCTAAGCTGGATGAACCTAACCTGAGGCTAAGTTCTTAATTACAGAAGGAATTGTCACTTACACAATAATAACTGATAACTGATTTGATATATAACTTTCACTTTATTGATTATAAGTAAATAAAACTGTCTAAGTCTTTAAGTCAAGTAATTAAAGGTAGAACTGTAATAGAGTGGTAAGACTCTAAACGAAAGATAGTATTCTAATGGGCGGTTTGGGCGCCTGAAGGGCAATATATAATCTAATATGAATCTGCCCATATTCCGAGATTTTGAGGGAGACGTCCAATACAAAAAAGCGTCGGTCTCGTCACGTCCAATTAGCGAAGGCGTCCCTAATTATTACCGAGAATCGCGAGGTGGGATTTATGCAGTTTATAACGCCTAAATCCCTCCTAATTTACGTCATAGTTGACTTTTGGTCCCACGCTATTGTGCTAGATCAGCAACAGCGGAAATGCACCTGCGGGTTCCTATGTCGTCTGTAATATTAATACAGCTATCGGATATAGGGTTTACTATTTATATATATCAAATGTTAGGCATATCAATTTTGACCTACCATACGTAACAATTATTATAAAGAAAAATCGAAAGAAAAATGGCCTAATTTTAAAAAAAGTGTGTTAAAAAAATTAAGAGCTGAGGCTTAAGAACTAAAAATTTGTTAGACAACTGAGTTTTAGACTTTTTTTTTCAAAAAATGATATTTTTTGTGTAAAAAGTAACTTTCTTATATTAACAAAAAAAATAGAACATTTACGAAAAATTAGTAAATTTTCGAAAAAATGTGTAAATATTCGAAAAAAATCGTAAATTTACTAAATTTAGTATATTCTCGAAAAATTCAAGTATTCTCGATTTTTTTTTGTGAATTCGCAAGAAAATTTGATAATTTACCAGTTGTTTTCGAAAATTTACAAAAAATAGTTGTAAATTTACGAAAAATAGTTGTGAGTTTACAACTTTTTTCGTAAATTCACAAAAAAGAATCGAGAATTTTCAAATTTTTTGTTAATATACTAAATTTATTAATTTTCGATTTTTTTCAAATATTTACAAATTTTCTCGCAAATTTTTTTGAAAATTTACTAATTTTTCGAAAATATTCTATTTTTTTTTGTTAATTTAAGGAAGTTACTTTTTACAGTGTAGAGTTCATTGCTTGGTCTCATTTAACATGGAATCTTACGTATACCATTCAATATTTTATGATAAAACCCTTAAATTATTATCCACAAGTATAACCCGCATTGTATAATAAAAATCGTTATGCGCTCAAGGGAATGATCAACATATTACAGAAGGAAAATTGCACTAAATTTTATTTTTAAGCTTTAACTTTTTCCCTATACTTATAAATATAACTTTTTTGGTACGGGTGAAAAAAACTAATAAAAATAGATTTTCTTTAATATCGAGACAATCCTATCCTCTCATTTTTTTTTTACTTATATAATGTCCTTAAGTTAGTTGTATACAAAACAGATGTGAATTAAAAAAGAAAATTATTTGACTTTTTTATGGTACAAACGCCCAGATCATGTTATAGGACATTTAACTTTTTTGATATACTTTTGTTTGTTGTTGTATCTAAAAGTACAGATACTTTTTTTTTGGTTTTTTTTTCATTGGTTTTAACGCTAAAATTTCCCTTCTTGCTAGATTCGTGCCTGTATATATATATATATATATAACTTTTTTTATTTATATATATATATATATAATACATATATATATATATATATATATTAGGCTGAATCAAAAAAAAGGGCTTCAAATCAGCTCTTAAGATAAGATAGTTTAAGAATCAAGAAAATTGTTATGAACCCCTAGGAGTGAAAAATACCCCTAAAAATATTTTTAACATCCCTAAAAATCTGTATCTTTAAAACGGGTAGCTTTCGTGGTTTTAGGGGTGCCAAACATGTTTTGGGGGTAGTTTTCATTTCTATGGGCTTTAAATTATTTTTTTTTACTTAAGTGACCTAATCTAAAGCTAAAAGCTTTAAAAAAAATCATATATAGAGCCTTTTAAAAAAATTTTGTGTTACGCCCTCGATTTCAAATTTTGAAAAAGCTACTAACAACTTGCTCGACTTCTAAAACGTCATCGAATGGGCCGAAACTTGCCCCGGTATCTTTGTCTCACGTGTACAGCAGCCTACTTTAGTTGGAACTAATTTCAAGCCCTTTTTTTTTTTTTGATTCACCCTAATATATCTACTCGTCGTAAATACTTTTCTTTTTATATTACATAAAAAAACTATCGGATTTTTGTTATCTATAACGATTGGAAATCTCTTAAATTTGTAACTCAAAAAAGTTTTTGATGATATTGACGTTAAATTTTATTATTTCTTATACAATATAAGGAAAGCTTTAAGATTTAACTTTTTATATTCATATGGTAATTTTATTAAGAAAATTGAGTAATAACTATGAATGAATCATTTTTAAATTTATTGTTTTTTGTTAATTCAATAAAATTTAAAATAAATTGTTTCAATTTTTTCAAACTTATATGGTACATTCCATTGCAATTGTCAAAAGTTTGAAATCTTTTGGTTACCAAATGAAATTAGGTGCTATTTACAAAAAAACAAGATTTCCAAAGTTACAGCTCAATTAATAACTCCTAAGTATTGTCATCGAGTATTTGAAAATAATATGGGACCGAAAATTCGTTTTATAAGAAGAGGCCATGTATTTGGCGGCGCAGTATTTAAAAAAGATTTAAATGCTATCATTTTTGCATATTTTTTTGAAAAATAGCAACTTATTTTATTTTGTAGCCGAAAGTCCAAGCAGATTTTTAAAATAGTTGCCAGGTACTTTTAGAAAATATTTCTGGAGTTATTATTTTGAGCCAAGTAATCGGACTATGAAAGAAAATATATTTCGGTTTAGAAAACAATGCATGGCCGAAACTTATAGTCATTTAAGCTTTAGAGTCACCTTTCAAGTTTCGTTAACCCCAATTTTTTACCACTAATTCTTTCATCGCCATAATTAATAAACCGATTGGCAACTTTTGGCCCAAAATTACCAATTTTTAAATTGTATATTATTTTGAGAACAAAACGTGCCTAGTTTGTCCGCACCGGTGTTCTCATCCAAGTTTAGTAATTTATTTACAATCTGGGTCATTCTTTTGGCCATAGTTTTTACTGTTCTACATCTTTTCATAAATAACCTAATTAACAATTTCTAATTCTGAAATTTTTAAAGCCAAATAAAATAATTAAAAACTGCGATATACTTTAATTGTTTTCAAACAAAAGGAAATATATATGCTACTTCCATATTTGGGGATATTTTCGGAATGAAATATTTCATATTCTTATAATATATATATGAAAAAAATAAAAGCAGCTTTACATGGATTAGTACGCTTGTTATTTTCTATTCTTAAATATTGTACTTTTCAAAATCCTTGAATAAAAAATCCCTGTTTTGTAATATTTGAATATGGTAAATAAAAAAATGAATCTGTTATACATTCTTAAAGCTTGACAAAATAATTTTTCATAATTTAGAAAACAATCGTATGCTTTTAAAAAGTTTGAAAATTGAGTGATCAGATCTAATAATTTTATCCTTATTTTGGAAACTATAGTTTTGCTTGCAGGTATAATCTGGTAAAATTTTTTGAACCCCAATTATTTACTGTTTCCAACATAATGTTTGAAGAAAATTTTTGCTCCATTACTCTAAAAAAGACAAGTATGAAAATATTTTGACCCATCCCATTTCAAGGGTTCATCTGTCCCAAAAATTTTGGTCAAATGCTAAAATTAATCTCCCAAAAGTTCTTTATAAAAACTTTTTATTATAAATTCATTACTTTAATTTATGTATTTTTCTAAATAATCTTTTCAACGTATACAACTCAATAGTACATTAAAATTTTATACAATTTTAGATCTGCACAAAAACATAAAAAAACGTACCCACGAAAACAAAAAAAAACGATGTAAATATATATATAACTGTTTTAACGTTCACAGTGAATGGTCACCTTGTTATCAAAACGTTTCATGTTAACGCATGACCAGTTTTGGTTATTAAATCACACGAGTTGACTACACACATGTACTAACTATTATTTTGAATAAAAGTATTTATGTACATCATGATTGCATATCTCGAAAATTGTTTTGAAAAAATAATTAAAATAAATTACATTTAGGTATTATTGATTGACAATAAATTATATTAAATAAAAAAAAAAAATTATATTAGATTTAAAAAGGATATAAAAAGATTTTAAAGTCCTTAAATTCAATGTTCCGCGAAATGTGTCCATATCAAAAAGTTATTTTTCTTTGGTTTCCCTATAATATAAAGTTAAGATCACATATGTGGATAAAAAATGTCTATATAAGTTACAAATCCCCCTTATAGTGTATAGCACTTTGTATTTTTATATATTGCAATTTGCTTCATAAATCCCAGTAAAATATACTAGATCTCTTCGAATATTGTTTCCAGTGATCGAATTTTTATGTATTTATATAGAGAAATTTTACAAATTTAAGTATTACGAGATAATATTTTATTCAACTTATTTGATTTATATTATTTTACGTTGGAAAATTAATCAAAAATTTTTTATTATATATTAGCCTGGACGTTATATTTAAAATTTTTTTGTTTTCGAAATTTTTAGGCCTAAGTAATATGCTTTAATTTATCATTTTTGTTTTATATTTTTTAGATAAGAAATTATTTAATTTAATATAATGTTTATTTAACGTAAATTAAACTAGTTATAATTTTAACAGAAAAATTAAATTTAATCTAAGATCATTAAAATGATAAGATAACAAATAAAAATGCATTAGGTACTTACATGCAGAAATTTAATTAAAATTTTTCTACTCAACAAAAGTCTAAGGAAAAGTTTAGTTTATTACACAAAAGTTTTTTTGGTATCAAAAAATGTTAATTTTTCTAATTACTTTAATTTTCTGCCCAGTGCTATTTGCAGCAACAGAAGAATTCGAACTGAGTAAAAATATTATAAACGAAGTAGTGAAAAATCGATTTGGCCGGAATGCCATAAAAATTTCAGCCGAAATAAGTGAATTTTCGAACCGAACAACTGGTAAATTATCAGAGCAAAAGTTTTTAAAAATAGCAGTTAGAGAAATAACGTGCAAAAGAACAGAAGAAATATTTTTTTTAAAAGTTAATCCAGATAAAATTTCAGTGTCCAAAATAGCATTTTTGATTGAATCAAAATTTTATTCAAGAGATAACCCAATATTTTCAGAAAATATTCGTATTCAACAGTGGTTTGCTAAATGTTACGCAGCAGATGAAAATATTATTGTTCTTGAAAATTTAGAAAATGGTGGATTTAAAGCCAAAAAACAAAATTTAAATTATGAAGAATTAGAAGCTGCAATAAAAACAGTCGCTCGCTTTCACGCATCGTCAATAATAGCCGAATCACTTTCAAATAAATCAGGAAAAGATTTGTATCCTTTATTTTTACATGAAACTTTTTTAACTCCAGAATCATTAAATGGGCCACTTTTAAAAGTAGGATCAAGTGTTACCGAAAAAATTGCAAGTGAATTAAATTATGACATTTCTTTGTTTAAAATGTCTTTAGATTTAGCAATGAAAAAACTTTCACTAAAGGATGAGGAATTAAACGTCTTAAATCAACGTGATTTGTATTATCCAAATTTTATGTTCGATAATAACGGAAACTGTCGTCTTTTGGATTTTCAATTTGTAAGTTACCAAAGTTTCGGAGTGGATTTATCAGAATTCATTTATTTAAATTTGGATAACGATATGCGTCAAAAATATGAACAAAATTTAATAAAAATTTATCAATCTGAAATGGAAAAAATACTCATTGAAAATAATCTTAAAGATAAAGTAATTAATTTAACTGAAGTTAATCGTGTTTATGAAGATAAGAAAATTTGTGGATTAGTCAGAGCAGCACTTTATATGCCGATGCAAATATATTTGAATGAAAGTTGTTATCAAGGGCTTACCAAAGATGATAAGGATTATTATTATAATAAAAATCAAACAGGACTTGTGCTTAATTGTATGAATTCTAATAAAAGTTACAAAGAAACTGTAGTTAGTAATGTAAAAAATTTAATCGAATATATGCAAAAATATGTAAATGAATAAGTAATTAATAAATTATTTAAAAAATTGGTGTATTTTAATTTTTATTTTAGGCAAAGTGTGATTGTATACTGTCAGGTTGCTGTGTTCAAGGAATCAGTTTGACTTTTTAAAATTATCAAAATATTGAATTCAGATTCTTCTCGAAAAAATTCTGTCCAACCATTGACACTGATGTTCTTCAAATAACAATCAAATGTTTAATTGAACTAATAATATAAGATAAAACCCAGAACTATAAAATAATATTTTTTTAAATGCCACGGCTAGTAGGGCCTGAACCCCCTTCGAAATCCACCAGTTTATACAATCTTTTAATACACTGTAAAAAGTAACTTTCTTATATTAACAAAATAATTAGAACATTTTCGAAACATTAGTAAATCTTCAAAAAAATTTGTAAATATTCGAAAAAAATCGTATATTTACTAAATTTAGTATATTAACAAAAAACTCGAGTTTTCTCGATTTTTTTTGTGAATTCGCAAGAAAAATTGATAATTTACCCTTTTTTTCGAAAATTTACAAAAAATATTTGTCAATTTCCGAAAAATAATTGTGAATTTACAACTTTTTTCGTAAAATCACAAAAAATAATCGAGAATTCTCCAATTTTTCGATAATATACTAAATTTAGTAAATTTACGATTTTTATCGAATATTTACAAAATTTTTTGAAAATTCACTAATTTTTCGAAAAAATTCTATTTTTTTTGTTAATCTAAGAAAGTTACTTTTTACAGTGTAATATTATACTACCCCAAAAGAGTCAGTAACTTAAAATTTTTAAATTTTTAGCAAAACCTAAAAACTTTAGATCTTAGTGTTTGAAATTTCAAACGCAGAAACTTTAGCCAATCATAAAATTTCAAAAATAATTTTACTTCACTCAAATTTCTTGGACCAATTCATATATTATAATAAAAGCAATAAATAATAAAAAAAATAACAATTAGGTACATAAAAAAAGGAACGACATAAAAAGCCATTCAAAAAAAAACTTGAGCTAATAAAAATTACCATGAAAAGGACAAGTTTTACACTCCTCACTACCCTTAAATATACTTTTCACAAACTTAATTCAAAAGAACAGTTACGCTAAGTATTATCACAAGTAGTATAAAAAAAAGGGAAACCAAAAACTATTTAGGAAATCTTGAAAATTTTCTCAAATAATTCTAATCTTTCACTTGAAGCAAATTTCTTTTAACATATAAAGTCTCTTTTAAAAACTCGTAATAATAAAAGCGAGATACAAAAAGTGAGCAAATGACAGTTTTTAGTTTGACTTTTTATTTTTTGCCTTTACATACCAACCCTAAAATGTCATTTAACCTAAAGTGTCAGAGAAAGATAGTTTTTAAATTTTGAATCACTCCCTCATATTTAAATTAAAATAATAAGGATAAAATATTATAAAGTCAAGTTAATTCGATGATAGTTAACAAATCGTTTTACCATTAAAAAATGAGTGAGAAAAATAATATAAAAAGCGAGAAGAATTGTGGCTTGTGGCATAGGTCATTTATACCTACCCTTTTTTTTTGATTTTATAACTCACCCTTAAAAATTCTTTATTTTTTAGGGTGTATTTGTTCAAATACATAGTACACATTTAGGGTAGAAATAGAGATTTAGGGTTATCTCATAATTAAAGACATGTATTATTTATATGTATGTGTGTGTGAGTATATATATAATCTACCCTTGTTTTCAAATTATTCGTGATTCGTTTAAATGCTGCTCTGATTACCGGAAGAACCATTTAATTAATTATCATTGTTCTCGGTGTGATGCTTCAATGATTGTACATATACACTTAAATTAATGTGTATAAAAATATATTTAAACGTAATATTTACAAAAGTACTTTTTTTATTTTTTTTTTTTTTGCTCATTTATTATATTTGTTTAATTTATATGAAAATATTTAACCCTTTCTATTTTTAAAATAAGGGGTATTTTTATTTGTTATTTAATTTTAAATTTAATGAATTATAATTAATTATTTATAATTAATTAATTGCAATATTATTATGCAAATAAGTTTTTGAAAAAATGTTACTACTATCATGTTCAAAAATTTTGGCGCGCAAGATGAATCCGAAACTACGGATTTTGGATCACCAAAACACATGAATTTTGGAACAAAGGAATTACAGCGGGCAATCGCAGCTGATACATCATTTTATTATATTCCTTGGCAGCATCAAGTATATACTTGCAGTGAAAATTATTGAAAAGAAATAATAAAATATTAATAATCATTTTTAGCCAAATGTATTTTTTATACGTACAATTTTTTACATATTTTGAAGTTTTATGTAAGTTTCAACTGTTTTAGAGTGTTAGTTTTTTATTACGTTGTAACCTGTCTAAAAGGACTTCAGAAAATTTGAGTTTTGTTTTAGTGTTTTATTGCCCCTACCTAAATTATTTCTAAAGGACAAATAATGCAGTGCATGTAGATGACATTGTAGTAATGATATTATATTTTTATAATTCACAGAAAAGGTCAAAATAGTTTGTGTTAACACATAAACAAACATAATAGTGTGTATTTTTGTCAAGTTTTTATACTATGGAGAATGAAATGTTGAAGTGAAATATTGTGTTTATTTTCTGACTATACATGATTTAATTATTAAAAAATTTATTTTATTTTTATTTTTAATGTATAATATTTTATAGGATTAATAAAATCTCACATCTCCCATCATAAATTCATCTGTACGTAGACCTATATAATTTTCAATTTTATTTATTGTTCATATTACTAATTTTTTATTAAAATATTTTTAGGTTTGAAAAAAGAAAGTAACTATGGATTGGACTGAATTTAATAATGAACATCCTGAAAATCTTAATCCTAAAGGATGTTTTAAAAACTGTATAGAAGAGACCAAAAAGGAAATAAATAATCTTAAAGAAGATTGTGTGGTTCATTTAACAAATAAAGCTGTTGAATTTGAAAAGAAAATTGAAGAACAAATAAAAAAATTTGAAGAAAATATCAATGAAACAAGTTTTTCAAATAATGAAGATGAAGTTCAAAAAACAGTCATTGGTAATTTAAAAGAACGTATTAATAATTATCAAGCTCAATATGATGAAATGTTAAAAAATTTCAATACAGTTTCTGAAGAGTTGAAAGAAAAATCAGATCGATTATCAGAAGAAAGTTTTAAAAGAGCAAGTTTACAAAAAAAATTTAAGCTTTTGAGGAATTCAAAAAATCTAAGAAGAGTTAATTTAGAAAATGATTTAGAAAAATTTAAAGATTTAAATATAGTTTTAAGTACTGAAAATAAAAGTTTAAAAAAGTTGATAGAAAATCTCACAAAACAAAATAATTTTCAAAAAAAAAGGAAATCAGTTAATAATAAAGAAAGTAATGATCTAGCAATATTTAAAACTGAAAATAAAAGATTAAATGAAGAACTTGAAGCGATGAAAAATAATTATTTAGATCTTGAAGAGGAAATGGAAAATATTAAAAATGAGATTACTGTTAAAGAAGAAAAATTGAATCAAGAGTTGGAGTTACAGAAAAATAAATGTATAGAACAAAAGGAACTTTTTAGAAAAGTATTAGGTCTTGCTAAATCAAAACTCAAAGAATTAACATCGGAGGATAATACTTTAAGAGAAAAAATTGAAGAATTAACATCCGAGAATAATACTTTAAGAGAAAAAATTAAAGAATTAAATTTAGCAAGAAATAAACTTGAACAACAATTATCAAACATTAAAAATGAAATCAAATTAGTTGAATCCAATCAAATTAAAATTTCAAATAATCCATCTATAGTAACATCAAATGATGTAGACAGCTCAAGAAGACAAGATCATTTAAATTTAAAAAATAATAATTTAAATTCTTTACAATTTAAAAATCAAGAATTCAATGGAAAAGTAACACAAATTTCATATAATCCAGCTATAGTGACATCAAATGATGAAGACATAAACCAAATTCAAATGATGGAAGGTTCAATTGAAGATGAATATAATTCAAGAAGACAAGAAGATCATTTAAATTTAAATAATAATAATTTAAATTCTTTACAATTTAAAAATCAAGAATTCAATGGCCAAATAAGACAAGAATTTCCAGATTCTTCAACATTTCAAAAACATCATTCACCACCATCAGGTCTAAGAATAAAAAATATTGAAAAAGTTAATTACCCCTTAGAATCTTACAGATACAGTAGATTTGAGGTAAAATAAATTTAAAAAAAATAAACTTGACTTTTAAAAGTATTTGATATTTAATTTGTATTATTTTTTTCTTTCAGAACCATCGAAGATTTAAAGCGTTCAGTCATGATGGTAATAGTCATAATAATGGTTTTAATTTTCAACGAAAACGAAGTTTAAGTGTTCATGAATTAAGATCAAGAAAAAATCATTTTAATAATCAGAATCAAGCAAAAAATAATTCATACAATCAAACAACTGAGTTTTTTAATAAAAACGATTCAAATTTATATCATTCAAGATCAAGAAACAGTTATTTAAACAATCAGAGTCAAACATTTAATAATTCGAATGATGAAAAAAATGATTGTATTAGTTTTGAAAGCTTGCTAAAGTCGACAAATAAATCTGATGATTCACCAGAAGCATTATTAGAATCAATGTATAATGGTATATGAAGAATTGTTATTTTTGGCTTAAATTATCATAAAATTTTTTTTTTTATTTATATTTAAATAATATACAATTTAATAAATTTTAACTTAGTACAACATTGAAGTAAAGTAATTATATTTTCCTAATCTTGATATATAATTAAAAAAAATGATATCATTAAGATTGCATGCATTTTATGCTTGAAAATACAATATTTTTGTAAATAAAATTATCTATACCTTTAAGTAAGTTTATTATTACAAATTTATATTTTTAAATTAAAAAATTATTCCTACTTAGAAACTTGGGCATAAGAAATCATTGAAAATAAAATTTTTTGACATAATTCAAAATTATGAAACTAATATACTTAAGTAAAAAATTTTTATTTTCTTTTAATCTAGTTTATAAAAATATATTTTTGTTTATTTAACATACAATTATTATTTTAGCTTAAGCTTTATTTAAGTTTTGGAAATAAAAAATTATTTAAAGTAAAATTTAAGATTAATTATCTTAAAAGACTGCATGAAAATTAAAATAAAAACTAAAGATAGTTTATTTTATTGTATTGAGAATTAAAATAATGTAAGGTTTCGATTTTCATTTTTTTTGCTTATGTTTCTAAAAAACTGACTTGTGCATTTTTTTTTAAATTTAAATATTTCTTAAAAATATATATTAAAATATATAATATTTGAGATATATCGACCAGTGAAATAATTAAATTATTATATATAATAAAATGAGTCTTGATGAAATTATTATATATGATAATAATTTATTTATAATTACACCTAGACAATAAAAAAAAAGTTAAAAAAGTTTTTTATTTTAATTTTTGAAAGTATAATTTTGTATATTTTTAATGTATACAGCAATAAATAATAAAAATATTTAAAAGAATTTCTAAGTTTAAATTTTTTCTTGAGTTCCTATTCTTTACCATTTCCTACTATAGGTAATACTTAATAAATAATTTTATTAATTTATAAGTACAGATATTTATAGTATAAATGGCAACAAGGACGTGATATCTTATTCTCAAGGCTTTTTTTATTAAAAACATTGAAGTGAAAAGCGAATCCATGGAGTAAAAGAGAGCTTATACTGACTCAGCAAAAGTATCATTATTAATAACATGAAAAAGATGAATATTATAAAGTTTTTTAAATATCACGATTTTTGAGCACAAAATATACTGATGTATAATATGCCATTAGCTTCTTATACAAATCATGTTGCAAAATTTAACTTTAAATAAATAATTATAAATTCTACATAAGTTATTATATTTTTGGAGAAATTAATTTTATTAAATCAGGGATTTCATGCCAATTTTCCCAAGTTGGAAGATAATTTTTTTTTTAAAGTGAAAAGTTACAAAATAAAATTTATTCAAATCGATAAATGAACTAAGATAAATATAAGATTCATGCTAAATTTATTTTGAAACAAAAATGATTACCCCAAAACAACTAGCCCCCAGTTAAAATTTTTTAAACCAGAGATTAGTCTCTATGCTAAATCTTGTTTTCTGGACAGTGGTCATGAAAATACGATTTCTACTGGCACAAATAAATCGTTTATACGACCCTTGCCCATAAAATTTTCTGGTCATATGGGTCGTAATCTACAATTGGCATAAAATCTTTTCTAAAGCTAATGAAGGAATCTAATAAAGATTACTTTACATAATTTTATGTAAAATCAGAATACTTGATAGTGTAAATAAGTATTTCAAACGTTTTTAGATTTATCATAAAATTTTATTTATTTAACAAAAGTATATATATATACCTAGGTATTTTAAATATAAAATATAAAATTTTTCATTGAATATATTGTTTCAATTATAGAAAATTACAAATTAAATAACATAAAAATTAAATTTTTTTCAATAGCTTTAATTTTATAAAAAAATTAAATTAAATATCTTCAGATCTGTTTAATTTTTTTTATATCTCGTTATAGTACCTATTTTATAGATATTTTTTTAAAACTTTAGTATTCTTAAATTATTAACATAATTATATCGTTAGTAATTTTTAATTATCAAGTGACTAAATAAATGCATTAAGAAAAATTATTAAACATGTAAGCAAAATAGTATAACAAATAAAATTGTTTGAATATTCATTATTAAATTTGTACTCATTTCAGCACTTTAGGCACAATAGTTACAAAAAAGTATGATTGTCTAATATATTGTTAATATACAATATTAGATTGTACATAAAACAAATTAAAAATGATGAATATGACCCTAACTACACTTGTGGATAAAATTTTTAGAAATAGGTAATCCACATTTTCTGGTAGGTAATAGCTTTTGAAACCATGTGAACTTGAATAAATAATTTTTTTTTTCAATTACACGGGCATAAAAAATGTTTACATGGATAAGTTAGTAATATTTTATCCACAAGTGTAGTAAGAATATATACATTATGCAAAGTTATGAAAATAAAATTAAAACTATATATAACATAATGAATAAATAAAATAACTTGTTAAATTTTTATATTATTTGGATTGAATGCAGGAATCCAGTAATTATCACAAAATGTTTTTCTTTCTTCGGGTATTTGAATAACTTCGGAACCATTAATCTCACCTCTTTTTTTATCTAAATTTTTTACTACCTTATGAATCCATTCTTTTATTTCGATATCTTTTCTATTAATCTGTAATTCATTACAAATCTCCTGTATGAACCAGGAACCTACATAATAAATTAAATTTTTGAATTATTTATCAAATATTAAATATTTACAATATAGTTTATTTAAAAAAACCTTCTGATTCATGTCTTAATGATGCAAAATTTTCAACCGTTGAATGAAGTTCAATATACTTTTTTCGGCTTATTATGGATCCACTATCAGGCTCTAATTTACCTATTTTTAAAATAAAATACATAAATAATATCAGTTAAGTAAATTAATGAATAATTTCAAATTATATTTAAAATGCTTACCTTTATCTTCAATAAATCCATTGTCAGTTCTTAGTTTAAGAAATTGTAAATTATATATATTCTCATTTTTGAGATTGATGCCTAGTTGATCACCTTTGCAGCATTGAAAAATTAATACTTTAAGAGTATCTTTTAACGCATCACAATAAAATTTACTTCTTATTAAATCATAAGTGATTGTTTGACAATCACTTAAATAAATAGTTTCTACAATTATGAAATTAATTTAAAATTAAAATTTTACTAAAAAAAAATTTATTAAAAAAGTGAATTTGAGCTTTTTATTACCTTTATATGTTCCATGAGACATAATGAATAAGAAAATACAATCAAAATTTTTGTACATTTCAAAATCATTCAAAAAATCCTCCATATCTTCTTTTGTTAAGTCATTAAGAGCTTCAACTTCAAAACCGCATCCTTTGAATGTGTACTTTAATGATTCAGTATCCTTCTCTGAACCATGTCTTTCTTTAAGCTGAAAAATAAAAATAAATTAGTTAACAATAAAAATAAATGAATTTATATTTATTAAGCTAAAATACTTTTTTAGAATTTGTAAATTTTTTTTCGTTAATTATTAAGCATAGTCTTTTATTTTTTTGATTTATTTTACTATTCAATTTATTTTGAATTTCACTCCAAAAAGGCATATTAACAAATTTTTCCGATAGCTTAGTTTCTATCAAATAGCTTAATATTTTATCCATTTTGAAATTGTCTATAAAAAAAATTAGATTCAATTCTTTTATTTATTTAAAGTAAGTAATAATATTTACCTTTTTTAATTGAAATGTAATCATTTTTTAAAAGATATATAAGAATTAATTCCAAATAATTAAAATGAATTTTAATTTTACTTAATATTTGCTTTTCAATATGACATTTTAATTTTTCAAGTTCATCGTCGTTTATTTCCTTGCATAAATAATATAAGCACAAAATATCTTTATTTAAAATATCATTGAACTTATTTTCTTTACACATTGTATAACTGATTCCTAATTTCCTAAGAACTTGATAATTTTCAACACATATTAGAGCAAAAGGCAATTTTTTGTCCCAAGATTCAATTTTTTGTATAAACTTTGTACACTTCTCCAAATTAAACTCTGTAGAAAAAATATTTTCGAATTTATCATAATTACTGTCTTCATCAATTAATAAAAAAATAATCGATATGATTTCTTCTGTCTCCAAATCATTCAGTATATTTTTAAGAATATCTGGAGTCAAGTTTATTTTGTCCATGTTATTGAATGTAATTCAAAAACCAAAAAAATAAATTACTTATTGAATTAACTTAATGAAAAAAATAAGTTTTCTCAACAAGGAGTCAATATTGCAAAAATGCAAAACTTGTTTATTTTTTAAATCATAATTTGAGGTTATATACACAATTTTGCAGACACATTCTAATCACCAATAAGAGTCACTGTATATTATAGCGGGAATGGGAGTAAGTATTTGAAATACTTCATTTACTAATAAAAAAATAGGTATTTAATTATAAATTTTCTTTTATTTTCTACAAAGATTTATAAAAACGGTAATTCATACATTTTATGTAAAAAAATAAAGTAAATATTAAAAAAAAAATTTTATTTAACAAAAAATATTTTTATTTAAAAGGCATTTTATTGCTATTTGGTGCTATTAGTTTTTTTAAATGTCGATTTTGGACCCCACATTGAAAGATAAAACCATTTCGCTGTTTTGTTGACTAAAAAAAAATAAAATTTATTATTAAATTCCATAATTTATTTTTAAAAATCTTTTAAAATTACTTACAGGTGTATTTTTAACTAATTTTCCGCCTGGATCATAATCTGGTTCAGCGACTAAATTACTGTCACTAAGAATCAATTTTGAATCTTGACGATAATTATTTTTATAATTACAATTATTATTACCTAAAGATTAATATTTTTAATTGAAAAAATAATTTAATAATTTAAAATATAAAAATTAACGTACTTTTTTCATTCGGTACTTTAAGTTTTATGCTGTAGTTTTCTGAAATATCTTCAGTAAAATAATTATTGTGATGATGATCTTCATAAATACCAGATTCATGTTCACTACTAACACATATTGAACTTTTACAAATTTGACTATGTAATTGTTCCAGATCTTTCATACTTAAAGACTAGAAAAATTTAATTTTAGTTAGAAATAATTCAAAAATTTGTAATAATTTAATTACTTTTAGCCATTTTTTAGGATTGAAATTATAATTTTGTTCAGTTTTTATTGATTCTTCATACTTATTTTTTAAATTCTGAATATGTTCAGTATGATTTTTCAATATTTCTTCTTTATCCTTTTTAAATTGTTTATTTATTTCTTCAATTTTTTCCTTAAATTTCATTGATGTTTGCTTAAAAGTAAATTATAATTCAAATAAATTTCGGCTAAAATTAATTTTTAAGATTTTAAAAACTTACTTTTAATTCGTTTTTCAGATGATTTTTAAATTTTTCTTCAGATTCTAATATTTCATTATTTTGTAATTCAATTTTCTTATTTTTATTCAAAATTTCTTCTTCCTTTGCCCTCAGCTCATTTTCTAAATTTCGGTACTAAAAAATCAAATATTTAGTTAAAAAAATTTCTGCTATCAAAAAATTTTTTAAAAACTTACTTGATCTCTTTGAAATTTAATTTGTTTTTCTAAATCTCTAACAGTCGTTTCTTTAACTGAATCATTTTCTTCCAATTTCTTGCCAAAATTAGCAACTTGCTCATAAAGTTTATTAACTTTATGACTTAATAATTCTTTATCAGTTGTTTCTTTAACGATATCTTTGTTTAACATTTCATTTTCTTCTTTTAAATTTTTAATTAATTTTTCCAATTTTAAATTATCATCGGTAACTAATTGTAAATTATTTTTTAATTGTAAATTTAAATTTTCATATTTTTCTAATTCTAATTCTAAATTATAAATTTTCTTTTTTAATTCATCGCGTTCTGATTCCATTTCTGATGATATTGTATTTTTTAAATTTAATTTTTCTTTTTCTGTTGTCTCTAATTTTAATTTTATTGCGTCGTTTATTTTTTGTAAATCTTTTAGTTTTGTATCGCGAAATTTAATATCTGAATGTAATGTTTGAATTAATTTTAATGATTTGTCACGATCATTTTTGTTTAATTCTATCAAATTTTTGTATTCTATTGTACAATCGTTACATTTTTCGTCTTTTATTGCTACTTCTTCACGTAAACGACCATTTTCACTTGTTAAAATTTCGATGCTGTTAACAAAAAATTTTTAAATTCTTATTTAATTAAAGTTAATTTGAAGCTTATTATTAACGGAAAATTGGATTTCCACTCCTGTCAGAAGCTAAAATTTGTCTGACTTTTGATTCTAACAACATAAGTCTGGAAGATTTCGGGGTTTTACAGGGCAGCTACTGATATGCAACTTTGTCAAACAGAAGATATTTTGCAGGCAGCTATTGGAACACAATTTTAAAAAAGGTTTTTTTCCTTTTATAAAACAGTTCTCAGATTTTTAGAGTAAAAATAGTTAAGAATAAATAAGATTAGACAGCTAATTTTGACTATTGGAATATGGTGAAGTGCCATGAATTGGTTTCCAGTCAGTTTTTCCGATCACTTTTATAGAAAAATGAATTTGTAGAATAGTAAAGCAGAGAAGTACTCAATTTTGAACTTACAATGTATAGATTTAATGAAACACAAGTTTTTTTGTGATTTTTTAGAGAAAAAGAAATTAATATAGCATAAGTTTTTTAAAGGTTTTTCGAAGAAAAGAAGCTGTTTTGTAAAATTTAGCTAGTTTTAGCTTATTGGCCATATTGCCTAGTAACATTGGTTATCAGAGTGAAAATCCAATAACGAATTCAGATCCTATATGAAAATTTCTCAACAAACCCTAAAAACTCTGAAATTTCCATTAAAAATCTCGCTTATTAAAAAAATTTAACTTACTTTTTCTTCATATCCGAAATAGTATCCATATAAATATTAATTTCTTTATTCAATTCAGAAATCCTTTGCTCATAATCATTGCACTGTTTGAAAAGTCTTTCATTTTCATTATAAATTTCTTTGATATCATATTCTAAACTTGTTATATTTTGTATTGATTTGTGTAATTTTAATTTCAAATTTTGTATTTCTATTTTTTTATCTTCTAATTTTCTTTCGTTATTTTTATTTATTGTTTTTAATTCGTCAATTTTTAATTTTAAGGAATTTTCTAATATTTTTTTATCATCAATTTGTTTTTTTAGTAATTTTAATTCTGTTAATTTATCATCGTTTGTTTTTTCTAAATTATTTGTTCTAATTTTTGTTGAATTTAATTCGTTTGTTAATTTTTCGATATTTTCTTTTAATTCATTTTCAGTTAATTTTAATTTATCAATTGTTGATTTTTTATTTTCTAAATCTTTTATTAAATAATTTCTATCGTAATTTAATTCTAAAAAAAAAATTCAAAAATTTAAGATAACAATTTTTTTATGTAAATTATATTTTTTTAGCTTACTTTTGATAAACGATGAAAATTTTTTTATTTTAAATTTACAATTTTGTATTTCAATAATTATTTTTTCCGAAAAATAATTTTTATTAAAAAATTTATTTAACTTATTAGTTGATAATAAAATATCAGGTACAGAATTAAATTCTTTATCATCATTTACTGTTAAATTGAAATCATAAAATAAATTTTCTGTTTTATCAATAAAATCTTGTAATTCTGTTATTTCTTTTAATAAAATATTTTCATATTTTTTATAAATATCTAAATCATTTAATTTTTCGTCCAATTTTTTTAACGACAGGGATGCTTCGTTTATTAGTACTAATTCGTTGTTGTTGTTGTTGGTTTTGTTAATGTCATTTATTATTGGTAATTTTTGGATCAAATCGTCAATTATGTATTTTAATGGTACCTTAAAAATAAAAAATTTTTTAAAAGATTGAATAAACAAAAGTTGTAAAAAATCCTGGCCATTGAATTTTAATTAACTCTATGGGATAGGCGAGTAGGCAGGATTTTTTGTAGTAATAAAATTTTTTTAATTTACTTTCATTGTTCGACTTTCATTAGCTTCGAAAATTATATTTTTTAATGTTTCCCATTGTTTTATTATATTTTCTCTGTATTCTTCGATTTCTTTTCTATGTTTTTTGACTGTTAAAAATTAAAATAAAATAATTTAATAATTATGCTTTGTAAGTGAAAGGGCGTTGTCCACAGAAAAGATGATATTGAAATATCTTAGGATTTTAATTTAGCCAAGCATTTTTTGCAGACCTTGATTTTTTATGAATTTTCAAAACGCCTGTTTTCAAAATCTGGATCCAAAAATCAAGATCCTTCAAAAAATTTTTATTTTATTATCATAGCTCGGCTAAATTGCAAAGTAGATAGTTGAAAATTTCAAAATCATATTTTAAAAATGGGTCAAATCTGGAGGATAGATCAAACAAACAGGTTTATTTTCGAAATATTATTTTAAATCTGTTTACCTGTTTCCTCATTTCCTTTTTCAACTTCCAATTTTAGTAACTGAATTTCTTCAATAAATTTTTTTCGTTCATCTACTAATTTTCTAATTCTTACCCAAATTTTTTTAGCAGTTTCTAAAAATTTTTGATTTTTTGATAAATAATTTTCAGTTGAATCAAATATGAAACTACTTTTTTCTTTATTTAATAAATTTTTATTCAAATCAATTAAAAATAAAATTATTTCATTTTCAATATTTTCTATTTTCTTTTTACATTCTTTGACTGTTTGTTTTTTTTCAGTTAGTTCTGATCTAAATCTTTCAACTTCAGCCTTAATTTTCAAGATTTAAAAAAATTAATTTCTTTAATTTTATATTAACTGAATGAATTAAAATACCTACCTTTTTCGCTTCAAATTTTATTTCTTGTGAATCACAAGTTTCAACGAATTTTCTTCTTTCTAATTCTCGATTTTCTTCTAATTCTTTATTTTTTTTACGTAATTTATTACGTTCCTCCTCTATTTTTTTAATTTTTGAAATATTAGCATCATTTATAGCTTTTAAATTAGAGTACAATTTTTTTTGTGATGCTAGTTTTTCCTAAAATTAAATGCATGAAATTTTGTAAACATTTTTCTAAAATAAAATCAAAATTTTCAACCTCTAAATCATTTTTTTCTTCTTTTATTAATTCTGCTTCTTCGATAGAATTCATCATGTCTTCTAATTCTTGATTACTTCTTTTTATTTTAATTTGAAGATCGTTTATTTTTTCTTCAAGTTTTCTAATATCTTCTTCGAGTCTTCTATTTTCATCTTTTAATTCTTTTATTTCACCTTCTTTACCCTAAAAAAAAAATTATTTTTTAAAATACTTAGAATAAAATTTAAGTGATAGGTAATACCTCGATGTCACATTTTAGAGAGATAATTTCTGATTCTTTTGAAATGATCATATCTTTTTCTTGGGAATCCATTTCGAATGAATGAAAGCTATCGTTATCTGATTTCTGTTCACTAGGATTTTCTTTATCAAGACTATCAGCGGAAATTGTTGACTAAAATTTATGATTTTTTATATTTATGTATGCATACAAGTAGGGGTATGTGGTACGTTACCCGAAATTCGGGTCGGGTACTCGAAAGTTTGGGGTTTTTTTAGATAGGGGTAGGTCAGATCAAGTTTTAGGTAAAGACAAAAATTTTTCAAAAAAAGGACTGTAGATAAAAAGTGAATCAAAAATTTATCTAGCTAAAAACCCAGTTTTTAGATCAGGTACTCGATATTTCGGGTAACTGCATACCCCAGTTGCAAATAAATAAATAACTACCAATTATTACCTGAGAATAAATTTGAGGAAAAAGATACTGTTTTGTAAACAGTTTCATATTTAATTTAGCAATTACTTTGATGCCTTCTGTAAAATTTGTTTTTATATTTGGTGCTAAATCTGTATCAGAAATCATGTAAGCAAGTAAACATTCATCTTGAATTTGTTGCTATAATTGTTTTTTTATTTATTTTTTTTTTTATAAAAATGATTTTATAAATTATTAAATTTTTATACTTGTTTTAATCTTTCTGATTGTTCCTCGGTTAAATCAAGTAATTCGTACCATTGAAGTTTTTTTTGTGTTATTGCTAATTGATTTTCAATTTGCATACCAAGTTTAATTAAATGCTCAATTGCTTCATGATATGTTGGAAGTTTTTCTGACACATGTAAGAGAAATAAATTTTAAAAAAATAAATAAAGTATTCAAAAATTACAAGTTTTTATAAAATTTAAAAAATCTCTTACTATTAATTTACTTTCATTTACTTCTTTTATGTAATCTGAAATTTCCTGGGGATTCAAGCTCCATGATCTTCTATCCAAAGAAGAATTACAAAGATTTAAATTATTAAGAGGAATAGAAATTTGTGTTGTACCATCGCCACCACAAGATTGAATTTTTTTATCATTATTATTATTTACAGTTGGAAATATTTTTGTACCATAGTCAACGAATGACATAATTAATTAATAATTATCTAATAATTTTTTGTAAATCATGTTATTTATTATGTATTTGAGAAAAAAAATTAACCTCACTAAATTTTGAATACATGGAACATTTTTCAAGACTAAAGAAATCCATAGAAACGCTTTTTTCAAAGAATTAAAAAAAAAATGAATATTTTATGATAACTTCAAGTAATAATTCATACATTTTTATTATTAAAATACTTTATTTTTTTCTTTTTTCAGATTTTTTTTTATTATACAAATACATAAGTCTTTTATAATTTCTTACGCCATTGTAATATATAACTATTTAAGTAAAATCATTTTTATTCACCTATAAATTAATAATAATACAATTTAATTATATATAATATAACTTAAAACGTTAAATAACAGTTTTTTTTAAATTTATCATTTATTTTTCAAATTAGATAAATCAAAAAAAAATTTTAAATTAATTTTAAAAATTAAAATTTAATTTAATTAACTTGTGCTTATATATATATTTAAACTACAATAAAAAATTTTTCCAGTGATTTTTAAAAATAATTAATAGTTATATTGGAAGAGTAGCTAATGTATAGTCTCTAAAAGATTCTTACGTTTAAAAATAATTATCCATAAAAAGTTGTTACATAAAATATAACTAAAAAAAAAAGGAAATGAAAGCAATATCTCATTTCCTAAGTATATATAACAATATAACAGTTTTTATTTAAAAAATTTTAGGCTTAGACTTTGAGTGGACCACTGTATATCATAGATATTTTTGATTCTTTACAGGAAAATGGAATTTTCCACAAAACTTTTACATTTTTTGAATCACTGAATAAAAATATGATATTCATCTTTACCAAAAATGGAATTATTACCCACATAAATTGTATAAAATAACCTAAAGTTGCCTATTCTGGGCAAGTGTGCCATTCAAAAACTACAAATATCATATTTGTGTTTGGAAATCCAAGAAACATAAAATTTTGGAAAATCCTATCATCCAATCACAAATAAAAAGTTTCTATTAAACAGAGATCAATACAAGGTCTATTTTTCTTTTTTGTTTTTTTAAAATTCAAAAACTTTAACATGTTTTTTAATAATCAATTATTTTTCTATGAAATTTAATCATTTTTATCTAAAAATCAGATTTTTTAACATTTAGACATGTAAATATTTTTAATGCAATTTATTTTACAAATGTTTTTCTTAACGTAAAGATTAAGTTTTTAAACGCACAAATTAATTTTTAATAATAATAATCATTAGTTTTTTTTAATTAATTATGAGTATAATATTATTTTTTATATATACAAATATATTTCAATATATAAAGGCCTCTGTTATTTTTTAAGTAACTTAATGGAATTTTTATTTATATTTACAATAATTAAGAATTAGTTAGTAAAGTAGTATTTGCCTAAATATAATATACGATAAAGACCAGTATTTAGTTTGATATTATAATCGTCCCTTAAAAATTCTAAATTTTTAAAAAAACAGGATAATAATGTCATTTTTTTTTTCAATTAATAATTAGCTGATAATTGTTTATATTAAATATTTGATTTTCTTGTATAAAAAAAAAAAAACTTATCAAAAGTTTTTTTCATACAGCATATACATTATGAAAAAATACTTGTGAATTGAAAAGTTGCATTAATGACAAAATCATTAAAAATTATTAACAAAATTCAAATTAATACGTAAAAATAAAAAAAAAAATATTTTATAAATTAAGTACAATTAATATAACAAATATAATGCAAATATATCAAAAAAATTGATTTAAAAAAAAATATACAATTAAAATTAATCTAAATTAAAAAATAAAATGTATACGTTTTTAAGTACACTTTTTTTCAATAAAATTTCTAAAAAATGTTTTTAAAAGCTTAAAATTTATGGTTTTCATTTTTGATTAAAAAATAAAAAAATAAAATAGAATGTAAATATGTAAAATATTGCTGAAATAAATTGATTTTTTCTACAATAACAATAAAATAAATATCAGTTTTTTAATAAATACTTGAAATATTTTTAAGACAAAAAAAGTGCCTTAAAAATACTCTGGTTCGGAAAAGTTTTAATCCAAAATATTTTATACATTGTCCTATATATATTTAATTAGGATAGATTTTTTAATACTAATAAATTTTATTAAATTATTTATGCACCATTTTTTAATTAGGTACTTAAATTTTTCGAATGTAAAGAAGTTTTTTTTTTAAAGTTGTTTTTTATAGGAATATAAATATTCTTAAATAATTTTTATGCTCTAACCAAGTATGTAAATATTGCTTTTTTCAGAAGAAATATAAATATATATATGTAGAAAAATACATTATTTTTGATCATCTAAGGCTTTTTCTTGGTGAGAGCTTTTTAAGAGGCACTGACAAATATTACCCTTTAATAACTGTACCTTGTTTCTTAAATAAATTTTATATCAGTCGCAATAATTTTTAAAACCTAATCTTACCTAATGGAATCGTTTTTTAAGATATGCATTAGCACTTTATTATTATAGATGTAAAACTCCTTGGTCATGGCCAAAATTATGATGATGGTGATGATGATGATGATGAGATTGTTGATATTGTGTAGAATCAGTTGAATCATCATGAAGATTAACCCCAGTTAAATCAACAATTTCATCAGCGTCTTCATCACTACCAGTTGCAGCACTTTGAGTAGATTGGTGGCTTCCAGAAGATAATTGACTATTTCGAGAAAATGAACCTCTCCGTGGTGCTGCTAAAGCTGCTCTTTGATTTGCTGGTTTTACAGTCATTATCAAATTTGAAGAGTTAGCAATCATCATGTCTGTTACCTGTGCACAAAAAAAAAATTAGAGATAAAACGTTTAAGACTTAACTAATTCTAGGTCTATAAAAAAATTAAATTAATTACATTTTTAAAGTAATGGGTAAGTAACAATATTTAGGTAAGCAATATAATGAATTTTTGAAATTGTTTCAGTAATTGTACTGAATATAGTACATACCTGGTCCAAAGTTTTTCCAGCAACCTCAATACCGTTAACTTCTAAAACTTCATCATTTACAGCTAACAAACCAGTACCTTCAGCTAAGCCACCAGGAACAAGTCTACTAATAAAAACACCAGGTACTTTTTCAATAGCACCTCCAGCTCCGACTCTATAACTTTCACCATCTTTAATATAAAAGCCAAGTGGTTTATCACTACCATGTTTTAATAATTTTACTCGTCTGCATGTTTCTGGTAAAATATCTACATCAATTATCGCAGAAACCTGCCTAAAATCTTGAGGTTGTGATATTGCCAGTAGTTTTGGCTTTCCTGGCGTTCCTCCTAAAATACTTGAAATAAGGTTTTTGTGTCCCTTCATTGTCCCATAACCATTCATGTCTTCCATTCCATCTCCTGTAATATAAATTATATTAAGTATAAGAGAAATGCTTGAGATAAAAAAATTCATTAATAAATTAAAAACATTTAATACAATATTTAAGTTAATGATAAAATACTTATTAAAAATTTTTTAATAAATTACTCATCTATTTGAAACAATTAATTTATTTGTTATACAGTTTTTAAAACATATTTAATATAGCATCTATGTGTGCAAGAAGTGTATTTTATTCAAATATATCAATGAAGAAAATATACTCCGTTCACTCATTAAAATTCATAAATTATGCTTTAATTGAATATATTAGCTTATAAGTAGATACATGCATATTAATAGACAGATTATTCATTGATGTATTTTCTTAGTATAATGAATCAGGAAAAAATATTTTTTTAATATTTATTTGTAAGTTATTATTTGTTATTATTAAGTTTAGTTGAAAAAAAAAAAATATTTTTATAGTTGAAATTAAATATTTTTACCTTTTCTTTGAATATTAATTCTTAACAAAGGCTTGGCAGCTAATAAAGCCCTTGCTAAATTATTATCGTTATTAATTGGAAGCAGATCATTGTCCGTTGGATCTGTATACCAAATATTAAAATTTAAATCTGAACCTATATCATGTTTTTCTGCTAAAAGTTTTCTAAAATCTTCACAGGTAATTGTTTCTGCTCGATCGATGGAGAAACGTATGATGTCTGCATCAAACTAAAAAATAAAATTGATTTTAAAATTTCTTAATATTAAATTTTATTTTTATTTCTATAAATGTAATTAAATGATTTATACCTTACTCTTGACAGCGACAATACTGCTGTTAGCATAGTGGTGCAGTTTGTTTTTCGACATTTTTTCTTTTTTGTGTAAGGGATGTCCATAAGATAGTTTTGATAACTAATTAATAATAAAAAATATTTATTAAGTAAAAAAATATAATAGTAAATAAGATAATAAAAATAAAAAATATCAATGTAATGAGTAATAAATTAATTCATTAAACTGGGTAATACATTAGAATTTTGGAGTTTGAAAACTCCAATTTACAAATATTAATCATGTGACATTAGAAATGAATGAAATAGTATATAGTATACTAATTAAGCAAACAATTGAAAAAAGAACTAATCCAAAATGTATACAGTTATGAGTCAACTCATTAAAACTGGGTTATATATTTTGGAGTTGCTATGCACCAATTTACAAGTAATGTTTTACTAACCTAATTAAAATAATAATAGAAAATAATAGATAAAAATCTTACCCTTCCGCAATATCTTGTAAGGTCAGTTTTTTGTAGTCAATAAATTAATTAAAGACTAGAAAATAATGAATCAAAAAACGACCGCATTTCGATTAAATGATTGTTGGTATGTTCAACGTGACGTCATGGACACCTGCTCTCTCTTGACTCTTTTCTGAATATACACAATAAATTTTTTATTTTATTTTATTTTACCATTTTGATAATTAAAGATTTTAATATTTAGTTGAAAAAAAGAAACAAAAAATTAATTATTATGCAAAATAATTAGTTATATTTTTATATTACTTTTATTATACATCCGTTTGAAGGCAATAAAATGTGTACATTTGTGGAAGTAGTCGCGGCATGAGATCCGACATTATCATTAAGTCAAAATGTTTAAAAGTTTCATGCATAGTTTTCGTTTTCATTTATTAAATTTTGTTAATAACTAATTATTAATAACAAAAAAAAAAATTATTGAAATTTAAAAACTTTATTAACGAATAAAAACTAAATTTTGCAATTAAATATTAACACTTATTAAATTATTTATTGTTAATATTTTTTTTCTTTTTCTTTCACCCACTACTCATACCTAAATATACACGGTCTTTGTGAAACAGAAGTAGTGAAACCACGCCCACTAAAAGAGCACCATAAGTTCTAGCATAGAAATTTTTGAATTATTTTGGCGCTCTTCTACTTTCACTACTTCTGTTTCACAAAGACCGTGTATACACTGCACCTAACGATACGATCATTCTTTTGCCACTCTCCTCTTAAATCCTTATCGTAAACACACACACATTAAAGAATTTATACATGCAATAAATGCAACTATCAATATATATGCGTTTCTTTTTTATGGTTATCTCCACGCACTAGGTGCACATATGTATATGTGTGTATTGTAATAATCAAATTTATTAATTATTAATTAGATACCTTTGCTAGGTATTTGCAGAAAATTATTGATTAATTTATAAAAAAAAATTATTATGAAAATTACTCAGTTTTATTTACACAGATGTAAAGTAATTTTTGGAGTCCTTAGGTTAATTTAAACCCTTTATTTTTTGTTTATCTGCTTTCTCTTTTTGATAACGTTAATAACATTTTTGTATTTTTAATGAAGGTTGAGTTTTCACGGAGCTCCTTTTTATTATTAAGCCTAGTTTACAAAATAAAATTTCTTTAAATGCGCTTGCGCAAGAAAGAGAAGAAGAGAAAGATATATTTTAAAGCGGGATGTTTCAAATTTGTAATTTTAAATTGAATATTTTTTTTAAATAAATGATATAAATAAATATTTTTATAAAATCTTCATGATTATTAATTAAATCAAACATGTTTTATATTTAATAATTTAATGTATATGGAGTTTATTTTGTGAAAATTAGGATTTTAGTGTCCACAATTACTTTAAAGCTTCTAAAGAATCTAATTGCTATAAATGCACCCCTTTTAATTAATATTAAATATTCACAAATAAATATTAATTATTCACAAAAACTACCCCCGAATTCTTGATTAGTGATCCAAAAAAACCCTTAAGGACCTAATTTGGTCGCTCAAAGTGCAAAAATTGCAAATGCACCCTTACCAGGAGTCGTTTTTGCTAATTTAAGGGTGAAATATTAATTATAATTAAAAAATTACTTTAAATTCTTGACCAGCGACCCAAAAAATCCTCTTAGACCAACTCTTGGCTAAATCTAGAAACTCAGTTTTCTAAAATATAAAAAAAACCCCTTTTTGGGGATAGTTTTTGCAAATTTAAGGTTGTTCCGAAAATATCTCACGGAAAAGACCCCGATTTTCGTGATCAGCGACCAAAAAAACATAATAGAGCAAATCACGTGTTGGCCAGTGAAAATACACCCCCCCCCCCTCCATGATTTGACTGGAGTTTATGTGAATAAAAATGAACATGTTTTTTTCTTTTAAAAATTAGTCTAAAATCACATACAACCCAAATGGAAAATATATGAAATATTTTACACGTAGGTATTAAAACTGTTCCAATATTTAAATATAAATTATGCTACAAACTTTAAATGACCTATTTAATTACTTTGCCTTCAAATTTTTATGGAAAAAATAATGGGCAGAGAAAGGCTAATTCCGGATAACTACAGTGATTTGGCCCCCGGTAACAAACCTAACCCAAGTAGTAGCGTTTAAAAAATGATAAAAAAAACTCACTGGTTCCCGTTGGAATTAGACGTCTAAGCCAGGACAGGCCCCCGAAAACCTAATTTTTTTTTTTTTAGATGTTTTTAATTTCTCAGACCCGCAAACAGATAATAGGTACTCTGCTCAAAAAATTTCAGCGCTTTTTAAGAAAAAATTTTCAAAATTTTCAAAACCGTAGTAGTTATTTTTAATAGTGTATTTGTTTATATTATTTAAACAATTATATGAAACTCATTACTGAAGAGGTTTAGTGAAAAATTTTCCACGATACCTCCCCCTGAATTGAATGATCTTTAATATGAGCCAAACAGAATTTTGATCCAAGTTTTCCAGATCTGGAATCTCAAGCTTTTATGACCCAAAAAATTTCAAAAATTTAACAGTTCGTATTTGTTTAAACAAATAAACATTTTTAAATATTTTGGTTCCTCTTTAGGTTAAATTTTGATTTCTGATTTCTTGGTTTATAAACAAGTTTTGAGACCTCAGGAAGCTAAAAAACCGGTTTTTTAAAAAAATGTCGGTATGCGCGTGTGTATGTATGTATGTATGTATGTATGTATGACTGTAGCCGGTGATATTTAACAACAATTATTGTATTAAGACCTAATTTTTTTTACAAATCTCGATATACTTTTTTTTTTTAATTTGGATGTAATACCTCATTTTTTTCCACGAAAGTATTAATATCTAGAAGTATCGTTTTTACTCGATATCTTAAATCTTATATAATTTATTTTTTTTAAATTTTTTTCACCAAAAAATACAAAAAATACAAATTTTTTTTTCTTTTTGGACCTAGTACCTAATTTTTTTCTATGGGAGTAAGAGTTTTAGAAATATCGTTTTTAGTTAATTTTTGGATCTGATACCTAATTTTTCGAAACGTTTCACATAAAAAAAAAAAAAAAATAACAATATTTTTTTTCTTTTGGAACGTAGTACTTCATTTTTTTCTATGCATATACGAATATCTAGAATTATCGTTTTTAAAGAATTTCTCCATCTGATACGTAATTTTTGGAAACTTTTTTTTCTTGAAGATTTTTTGCATAAAAAAACTTAAAAAATACCATAATTTTTTTTATTTTGGTACCTAGTATTTAATTTTTTTCTATGAAAGAAATAATATCTAGAATTATCGTTTTTACTTTGGTAAAATAGACGATAAAAAATATTATTGTTATTGTTAATGAAGAACCATATAGTGCCAATTACTTGGCAGTGTTTTTTTATATTCTTGTATACCAAATACTGAAAACCATTAACTTTTTTATAAAAAAATTATTATATGGTTAAAAAATCTTAATTTTAAAATGTGCTACGCTGAAGCACCCAATGGCGGAGTGAGGTTTTTTATTTGACATCTTTTAAATTTTAAAGCTTTTTTTCACAGTGATATTTTCAGTAATTGTACATCGTAGTATGGATTCCCATACTCAAATTATACAATCATGAATTAATTATCACTATAATTATTTTCAGACAACCTTGTACATTTTGATAATTTAAATTCTAAGTAAAATTATTTAACATTTTAATATTTAATCAGCCTATTGTTCATTTATCATTTATTTAATTGTCGTTTCAAGGAAAAATTTAAGTTATAATTTAAGGAAACATTATTTGCGTACATGTTAATATTATCTGAAATATAATTTATTATATAAATTATAGTTATTAAAATAATAAATAAAGTCAATTAAAATTCTAAATTATGAAAAATAAAAATTAGGTTCAATTTGCATTTTTAAATAGATAATTGGTTCAAATGTTAAGGGAAGGTGTACGGGGAGTTCAAATAGCACATAGATTTCAAGCTACCCATGTTATGCTTCAAAGTTCCTTGATTATTATGTTAAAAAATAAGGTTACTACCCTGGTTTTTAATAAAAAGAGTGGTCATTTGCACTGAAAAATAAATCTCAGGGAAGACATGAAAAGGATTCTGAAAAAGACTATAGAGCCCTTCGCTTCTTTTGCAAGTAATTTAGTAAATAACTATATTATCTCGTAAATATAATTTACCAGACCAGGAAACACCGATTAAAATGTAATCGCTGAAAGGAAAACTTGGAAAATTCTCCTCAATTAAATTGATATTTAATGATCTAAGATAAAAATAACATGAGACATCGAGGATAATTAAGGAAAGTTAAGGAAAAATTTAAAAAAATATTTAGGTATAAATACAGGAAAAAATTTGAAATTTTCATTACTTGCTTCAATTTTTTTTTAGTAAATATTTAATTACAATAAAATTTAAAAATGCACAAAGCAATTTTATTCTGTGCTATTTTATTTATTGGAATCATCGTAATGGTAAGTTTAATTTATTTTTCGGGAATAAATATAAGTTTAAAGGTTTAGACGATGTCTGCACCCACTAGCTTGTGCATATAACCGTTTGGAAAGTTAAAAATTTATTTTTGTCCCTTTTTTAACGAATTTTTAATTTAAGAAATTTTAGCAAATTTTTTATTTAACAAATAGCTATTTTTATGATAAGTAATATTGTAAACTAATTAAATTTTATTTGAATTAAAATATGGTTTCTGTGAATGCAGCCTTTTGTGTATTAATTTTGCATGTAAAAAAATCTTGTTCTATATTTATTTGTTTAAGTATCAATAATTTAAATTTTTAATAAGTTTGGAAATAAACGTTAAATTTTCGCTAAAGAACTAAATATTTTTGTTTGATGCATTTATTAATTATTTTGAATTTTTTTAAAAAATGTTACAAATCCAAGTAATTTTATTAAATTTTTCATGTAGAAAATTGATTTTTATTCGACAAGGCTAACTTTTATTCGATTAAAATAAGTTGTTTTAAAAAATTCAGTATTACAATTAAGTTGATTAATTTTTTTTTCTTTTCAGGTACAAGCAGGTATGAACATTCAAACAATAGATTATTACTGAAAAAAAAACGTATTTAATTGGTTGCACATTGCATATTCAAAAAAATCATTTTTAACATGTATAATTTTAACTTTTTGTAATTTTTATTTTACTTTTGTTTCAGAGGACGCCCAGTATCCAACTCCAAAAAGTAAAATAATTTTTAATAATAATTTGTTGGCTCTTATTTACAGTATTATTTAACCCGTTCACGGAAAATGATCACAGTAGTGTTTTAATTTTCAGTGAATTGGTTAATGAAAAATCGTAATATGTTTAATTTACTTTAAACACGTAATTTATATTTTTTAGACTGTAAAAAAACAAGTGATTGCCCTAATTACTGTGATAGCTTTAATGATAAACTTAAAATTAAAGATCCAAATGATAAATACAGACCAATTTGTATTGGTGAAAAACCCGAGGATCGTCGATGTTCATGCACCAGAAGTAATCATTAATTTAAAAATGTCATAATATTTTTGAATTATGTACTGATAAAAGAAATAAATTTTAATTTATTTTAAAAGATTTTCTTAGTTTGTACTTTTTTTTAAAAAAAATTTTAAATTTTCGAATTCTTGATCTCTTTAGCTTTGACACTCGAAGGAAAATTTAGGATTAAGTAGAGCTTGAATTACTCTAATTTAATAGAATCATTAAATTAAAAAGAAACCTTTCCAACGAACGTTTCCTGCGTCTTGAAAAAAAAAAAACAATGTTTGACTTAAAATTTTAAAATGATTTTTATATAAGAGAAAATTTTATTTTGCAAGACCTGAAAACAATCTAAAATTGATCATTTTAATGAATTGTTTATTGTATGGGTAGGTAAGGTAAGTATATGAATTTTTTAAATTTATGTAATGAAATTAATTCTTACAAAATATCGATTAATTTGCAATATCGAATTTTACAGAAGTTCTGAAATATTTTTTCATTATTAGAAGTAAACAAAGAAAATAAAATAAAAATTTGTATTTTAAGTAGCATTAAAAAAAGCATTTTTTTATTGACATTTTTTTATAAGCGGATTAACGTATAACCGTTAATTAAAAAAAATTATTTAATTGGACCAGATCGCACTTACATTGCACTACTCAATTCTTAAGGAGGTATATAAGTGCTGATATGAGCAATTACAAAACAGATTAGGTTTAAATTACACAGACTTAATGATTTTAATGTATTAAACTGTTAAAATTGTATAACATTTCATACCTTTTACGATGATAAATTAATAAAAACATTTAACATGGAAATCAAATGGTGGAAGCCAAAAAAACGTACATATTTTAAGATTTATCGTAAATTACAAAAGAGAATATCAATTAACTCATTGGACTAAGAAAAAAATTAATTAGGAATATTTTTAAAAAAATTTTATGATGTTTTAAACCTTTTAAGAATACTAATTAATAAAATAAATATAGAATATTTGTTAAAATTAAATTATTTGTTTTATTATTATTTTAAAAGGTAATTTTTTAATACACGAAAATTTATATTAAATTACGTATAGGAGTCTTTAAAATAACTAAATTTAGTGAATTGACTACGCGATCCAATAGAAAAAATAATTGACTAGGCTACTTACTAAGTATCAGTTAATTTTTAACTTCGTTAAAAATTAGATAAAAATAGATAGGTCCATAAAATTTTCCAATGATTAATTATGTGTTTTGGATCACTGAATACGAATATGGCATTTGTTTTTACCTAAATTGCTCTAGTTGTTCACAATAAGCAACTTTAGGTTATTTTTGGTTCCTCATAAAGGAACCATTGTGTTAGGTCAAATTTTGTTTTTTGATTTTTTGGCATATAAGCACGTTTTGGGACCCCAGGAAGCTAAAAAATCGGTTTTTAAAAAAAGTCTGTATGTGTGTGTGTGTGTGTGTGTGTGTGTGTGTGTGTACGTACGTATGTATGTAATCGGTGATATTTCACAAACATTATGGAATTAAGACCTAATTTTATTTTCGGATTATTCTAAGTCCTTAAATTGAAATTATTCCAGAACCCCTCTCCCCCTCCTTAAATTGGACACATTTAAGGTGGGCCTTAAAATCAGACATTTTTAGTGCCAATTGATTAATCAATCAATAGTGATTGATTTTTACAATTCAAAGTATTCAAAAGTAACCCAGTCGTTGGTATTTTTTCACAAAAATCTCGAAACAATAAAAAAAGTTTTAATTAATGATTTCAATGTATTTTCTGATCGTTCAATTAATATAGTTCATAAAGATATTGAACCCCTGTTAACTAATCTTTTAACTTTAGGTACCAGAAGATGGGGACCACCAAGAAAAAGATTTTCTCCAGTTTTCACATCAAGTAAACCGAATGAAATGTTTTATTTGATTATTGAATGTAGTTAAAAATTTGAAAAATATTTAGAAAAAAAAAACTACCTGATAGTATAAGTGTTAGAGAATTAACAATAAAATTTACTACAGATTCTTTTGGTGTATGTGCTTTTGGACTTAATGTTTATTCACTTGAAAATGAAGATAGCGACTTTCATAAAATTAGCAGGAAAATAGTTGATACTGACTTTGTAACAATCTTAAGTCGTTTTGTTAGAAGATTATCTCCAACTTTGCTTATACTACTGTATCAATTTATATTAAACCGATAAAGTGAAACTTATTTTATTAATTTAATGAAGGATACTATTGATTACAGTATTAAAAATAATATTAAGAGAAATATTTTTTTAGATCTTTTGATTAATATTTAAAAAAATCCAGGAGAAAATAATACATATATTATATTTGGAAATACAATAAATAGCAATATTTTTATTGATTAAACTGAAAAAAATTTGCTTAGGCTACAGGAATTCCAGTTTTGGTAGCTGGAAGTTTTTTTTCGCATTTTAAAATGCGAGTACCATGGGATGAAGGGATTTGAAGAAAAAAATTTTTAGAAAAAAAAACATTTTTTTTAAAAACCTTTCTTTAGGTATTATCCCATTTGTAACCATTTAAAAGAAAAAAAATTCCAGTAGCTGCAACCAGAAATCCGGTGGCGATAACCTGAATTCTGGTCATAGCAACTGGATTTTTTTTTCAGTATACGAGTGCCTCAATGAATATTTTCCAAGTAAAATAGTTATTTAATCGAATTTTCGTATTCTGGCTAAGTATTCATTTTTCATTTACAGAATGCACAGATAAATTTCTGACTGCACAAGCTTTTGTTTTTTTTTTGCTGGTTACGAAACTTCTGCTATTGCCATTATACTCCAGTCAAAATACGGGTTTGCCTACACTTACGGTTGCGAATACGAGATTTGCTCTAGTATAGGTTTTTTGGGTTGCTAAATACGAAAATCGGGGTCATTTGGTAAAGAAAATTGCGCTTCACCCTTAAATTAGCAAAAACTACCCCCAAAAGAGGGTATTTTTGATGTCATCACCTTCTGATTCAATAGATTTATCCAAGAATTGGTTTCCAAGGGTTTTTTGTGTCGCTAATTAAGAATCTTGATGATTTTTTAAGATAACAGTAATATTTAACCCCTAAATTAACTAAAACTCCCCTTCGGAAAGGGGTGTTTTCGCTATTTTCGCACTTTTTGCGGTCAGATTTGGTCCACAAGGGTTTTTTGGGCCACTGAAAACGAATTTCATGGATTTTTTATGAATAATTAATATATCACCCCTAAATTACCGAAAACTACCCCCAAAAGGGGCGTTTTTGTTGTTTCTGCACTTTTTGCGTTAAGATTAGGTCTACAAGGGTTTTTTGGGTCGCTGAAAATGAATTTCATGGATTTTTTAATGAAAAATTAATATTTCACCCTTATATTAGCTAAAACTACACTCAAAAGGGGCGTTTTTGCTATATTCAAACTTTCTGCGTTCAGACAAGGTCCAAAGGGCTTCCTTTTTGGGGGTAGTTTTAGCTAATATAAAGGATGAAATATTAATTTTCCATTAAAAAATCCATAAAATTCGTTTTCAGCGATCCAAAAGAATTTTACCATGATCCAGAAAAATTTGATCCGGAAATGGAAAAAATAGGCACTCAATGCACTATTACCGTTTGGTGATGGTCCTCGTAACTGAATAGGTGAGAAATTTATTTAATACGCTGAATAGAAATAAAATTTTTTAAAATACATAATTTTTAAGAAATCATTTTTTTTAAGTGCCGACTTTGCTATTTATCAATAAAAATTTAGTATTATAAAAGTCATTCAAAATTATGCAATTGAAGTATCTGAAAAAATGCGTATCTGCGTATCTATAATAATGATTAAAAGTATTTATAAAGTTTTAAAATATCTATATAAATATATACATTTTTCAAATCGTTAACGTGGTCCATAAAAAAAAATTAGAGCACGCATTTTCCATAAATAGACTGCTGTATATTATTATTATCAATTATCAATTATTTTTTCTGTTATTATAAGTTCTAATTATTTTATATTTCAATATTTAAAAATAATTGTAATAATTTTAGTTGATTTTCTTTAAAGACTTTCAGAAAAATTTTTTTAAATTTTCTTGTAATTTTTTACAAAATTTTAGCAAAAAACTGCAGAAAAATTTTCTTGAATTTCTATAATTGTTTTTGTAGTTAAAAACTTTCTATATTTCTATATTTATAATAATTTCACCAAATTTTTCTGCATACAATTATTTATTGAGTTTCTTATAAATACGTAGATTTAAATAAGTGTAGACCTGAACCCCTATATCGTAGTTATTTTTTTTGCTGGTAAGTCCATAAAATTTCCCAATTAGCAATTAAATTTTTATGTCGCCAAATATGATTATGAAATCCAGTTTCATCGAAATCGGTCCAGTTGTTCACAATAAGAATTTTTAGGTTACATTTTGCAGGGTTTTCAAGATTTTTATCTGTTACTCATGTTTTTTGGATCGCTGAATACGAAAATATTTGTTTTTACCTAAATTGCTCCAGTTGAACACAATAAACAACTTTAGGTTATTTTTTTGCGATTTTTTAAGTATTTTTTTTTGTGTGAAACTGGAGCATTTTAGCTAAAAATGAAAGTCATATTCGTGTTTAGCGACTAAAAAAATATACGTGAAAGATAAAAATCTTGAAAAACCCGCAAAACGTAACCTCAAAATTCCTATTGTGGGCAACTGGATCGTTTTTTGTAAAAACGGATTTCATATTCGTAGTCAGCGACCCAAAAAATATAAATACTCATTGGACAATTTTCTGGACCTATAAAAAAAAGTGATTACGAAAAAGGGATTCAGGCCTTCACTAAATATAACTACTTGAAGGAAAATTTATTTTCCTCAAATTAACATTGATAACAAAAACAACGTAATATATTGAGGAAAATTTAATCATTAGGAAAATTTTTTATCTATAAAAAAATAGTATAAATAAACTAAAAATTTTCGTTTAATTTTTATTATATTTTTGTCACTTGTTTTGTTAAATATTTCTCAAGCAATTTAAAAATGTTCAAGGCAATTTGGTACTTGGTTTGGTACTTTGCTATTTTATTAATTGGAATTAATGCAGTAGCAAGTTAATCGTCTTTTATTAACATTGTAAGTTAATTCGTCTAAATTTAATTAAAATATTATTGTTTTTCAGGCTGAAGGTATGAAAATAAAAGTTACCAGCTAATTATATAATTTTTGGCAAAATGAAGCTTTAAAAAAAATTATTAGTTTTGTAAAATATTAACTACCATTTAATTGTTTTATATTTATTTTGTTCTTTTTGAAGCTGCAGGGCTTCCATATCCACTTAAAAGAGGTAATAAATAAATACAATTTTATACTGATTATTTTATTTTATCATGAAATAAAAATTTTAGACATCATCCCTGGTAAATCAAATGGCAATAGAACGGCGTATTACTAACGTGCATTTTACAAAGTAATTTTTTTTGTTGAAATATATTTATATAAATTTAGTTTGTTTTATTATAATTAATTCATGAAAAATGAAAGCAAATAAAAATTCTACTTTTTAATGAAAAAATTAAACTTTTTTTATGTGTTTTTCAACATAAATTACCCTTAAATTAACATACTAATCCAGTTTTACGAAATTAAAAATGTTCAAAATGCCCACCAGGAACGATCACTAAATTTTTATTAAATGTTATAATTTGAAAAAAAAAATAATCGTAAAAATATCTGCTGAATTGAATAAATAATACAGTCTCAATAAATTACAAAATAGTTTAATCAAATAAATTTCGAATTGGCTAATTTTATGTTATTTATTTTATGTTATTTATATAGAAATTTAATTTTTTGAATAATCTATTTTTTTAGCTTCTTTATGAATATACTTAATTTTTTTTTTTAGGATGTACCACTATTGCTGATTGCTCAGGTTATTGTGACCCGGTTAATTTTTTTCTTGGAATTCTTAAAATCAAACTTGCAACTTATTGCCAGGATGGTACTACATGTAGTTGCCAACGGACAGTTTAATTTAACTCGATCTAAAAATATATTTAATTTATGAACTAAAAAATGTACTGTTCTGATAATGAAAAAAAATAAACTACAATAAATGTTTAATGTTTTAAGCGGTACTTTTATTTATGCCTTTTTTAAATAAAAAAAATTACGAAAAATCTGTTTAATTGAGCTTACTTCAAGTCAACATAGATAAACTTAGAACAAATTTCCATATCCAATGTATTCAGTTTATTGCAGCGTGTTGATTTGCGAATGGAAATTATGAAAAAGATTTTGAAAAGATTTTTGAAACGTTTTTGTAAATTTTTAAGGATAAAAAGCTTGGCGGTAACAAAATGGTTTTAAAAAAATGGTAAATTAAAAAATATTTTCAAATCTATAATTTAAAATTTATTATGGAGCTCTAACGAACTCCAAAAATATTTACAGTGTTTCTAGGCAAGTTTTTGAGAAAACTTTTTGTAAAATTTTTCATTTTTGGGAGTTAGGCTTTTTTAAAAGTAATTATAGCATCATTTGCACAGGAGCCGAATCAGTCGAAGTTTACTCAACTGACCAAAATTAGGTTCAGAGTGAAGTGAAGAATCCACCCCTACGCAAGACAAGAAAAAAGTAAGCGGCTGTATAAATGCTATTAGGTCAAGTTAAAAATTTATAATTCTTATTAATTTATTATTTTAATCATTTATTTTTATGCAAAAATTATTATTTGATTATTTATGGAAATAAAAAATGTAAATAAACTGTCTTTTTTAATTTACCGCTTATCTCTTATTTAATATTACCGTCTTACCCAGTTTTTAAGGTTTTTTTGGACAAAACTCCAATGCCAATGCGTTAATTTTAAGAGTTTTTAAAATGGAACATGTTTACAGGGATCTTAACATCTATTAATGGTGATAAATACGAATTATAAAATTAATAGCAAATTGTATTGTAATTGCTTAACATTTATGTATTATACCCAGTCCTCAGCTGTAGTAAATATATTCCATTCATTTAGGTTGCAGAGGCGGATCTAGAAAAATTTTTGGGAGGGGTCATTTGGAATCAAATTAAAAAAAATTTGCTAAAAAAAGGTCCTTAAAATTTTTTTGGGTGGGTCAAACTGGTGCATCACGTTAATTATGTAACGTAAAATTAGCTAAAAAAAGGTAAAACTGACCCCTTTGACCCCCCCCCCCCTCTCTGGATCCGCCACTGGGTTGTGTTTACACAAACTAGTTATAAATTTTTTGGAATATTTTTGAAGTAAAGCTAAAATCATTTTTCAAGAGTAATTTATTAACAATATATTGAAGCTGTATAATAATTTTTAACTTATTCTGTAAATCAATATTTTAATTTGATTCATCATCAATTTTTATGCATTTAGTAATTTTTTATCGGAGACAGATAAAAAAATTGTTTATTTATATATTCTGGAGTTTTTTAAAAATATTATTGCAAGTTAGTAGGAAAATTAGGGAAGCAGGTTATTACAAAATTTTGTACAAAATTATTGGAAAAAAGGTATAATTATCAATAAAGACAAAAATATAAAAAAATTACAAGGAAAAGTTTCGTGTATTTGTACAATTATTTTTACAAAAATAATTTCCCTAAATATTAAATTATCCTCAATATATTACGTTATTTTTGTTTTCAATATTAATTTAAGGAAATAAATAATTAAACTTAATAAATAATTGTATGAAAAAAAATATAATATAAATAATTTTAATCGATAAATATTCATTCTCAATGAAAACTAATTATAAAATAAAAAATACTTATAACGGGTATATATTGAAAATGTCTATATGTTTACCAACTATACTTATCTATTACAAATATTCTAGCTTCCTAAAGTACCTTTACTTGTAAAGCAAAATCAAATAATTCCTAAACCCAGATTATTCTGTTCACAAGCCCAGATTATTCTAAGGCCCTAAACACGAATTATTCTAAGTTACTAAATTGAAATTATTTTAAGCCCCATTTATCGTCCCTTCCCCCCTCTATCTTAACTAATTGATCACCACCATCGATTTTCAGGCCTCCTAGGGTATACCTCCCTATAAGCTTGTTCCATATTAACATAGAAAAACTTTATTGATTTAAGTGGGGTACCTGGTGCTTTAAAAAAAAAAATTGTTAAAAAATTTATTATAAAAAGTAAGTGAGGTATTTTATGCCAACTGGGGGGAACTAAGTTGAACTGGGTGTTACGAAAATTGGTCAATAATATTTTTTTTTTGAAAGCATCTTTTTACCTTCTTAATTTTCGATACTTTTTTATATTTTTTTTTACCTATTTTCAAGTGATTTCTAATTTCAAAGCAGGTGGAGTATTTTTTCGTATTTTCAATTTCCCTGCTTAAACTGTAAGCATTTTTTTCCGAGTATCTAGTATCTGGATTGTAAATTTACTACCCGGATAGTAATTACCCGGACAAGAATTTTCACAAAACAGTCATGTAAGCAAATAAAAATCTGAGTTCAGATTTATAAATTATTCCCAGGGATAGAATTTTGGATGTCTTTAAAAAGGTATATGTGTCATAATTTTGCAGTTCTTTGTAAATTTACTACTAATATTATCACGGTTAAGTTGCTCCGAGCTAGAAATATCAACTGTAGCCGTTTTGTAAACTGACTACTAAATTTAGTGCATTCAAAACATTTCTAATGTAAACCTTCGCATCTGGGAAAATAAAAATTTCTACTAGCTAGTTAAGGATGCACTATTAAATATAGCATTGACAATGAGTACACTATAAAAAATATACGCTGCTGCCAAGTCAATATGGCTTGACACAAGTCAATTATCACCGTAAATGTGGCGAAGAGAATATATACTTGAATCAACCTTATATCAGCTGACTCAAGGTTTTGATACGTTGATTCAAGTTCGTTACCTTTAGTCAAGGGATTTATTCTCTTTCCAGAATTAAGGGTCGTCAACTCAATATTGACTTCATAAAATTTAATGATTTTTTATAGTGTATAATAAACGTAATTTTAACGCGTCCATTTTAACCCGAGTTTAAGAGGGTCTTTTCTCTATTACATTGAAATCTTGAATATCTGAATTTAATCTCTCAATTTCGAATTTTAAAAAGGGAGTAAATAAAAGCACAAATTAAAATTTTAGTTTTTGTAATTTTTATTATTTTATTAATTATATAAGCTAAACGGTTCAGTAATTTTTACATCTTTTATCAAGTTCAGTTTAAACTTGTTGGCATCTACAAGTTGTTCCATCCTGACAAAATGCAAGTAATTTTATATGACGTATGAGACCCCAATAAAGGCAATAATTGGAGCATCCATTGTCGTCATTACAGCCTGAAAAAATAAAGTACAATAAAATTCAAACTCATGAACTTTTAAAAAAATGATTTCTTTAAAAAAAATTTTTGATGTTTGTCAATTTTAAATATTTTTATAATGTTTAGTTTTAAATATGGCTTAGAAAAGTTTTTTTGTATTTTATAATTCTAAAATTTTTTAAAAATAATTAATTACTTACTTCTTGGAAGTGGATAACTGCTTGCTTGAATAAAATCAATTTTTTTAGTTCAATTTTTTATGCTGGTTTTTGATACAAATTAGAATATGGTTCTTTTTTTAAGCAAACAAATGATTTCTTAAATTATTAATTTCATATAATTTTTAACCTTGAAATTGAAGACTGAAAGTTTTTGAAACGTGATGTGTATTTTTATTAAATTTATAAATCGTAATAAATTTTTATCATGATTTATGTAGGTACTTTCCGAATTTTCAAAGAGAAAATAATCATGAAAGTTTGAAAAAAAAAATTGATTCAAAATCCTGAGTTATTTCAATTTTTAGTTAAAACGGAAAATCTTGGTGTGCCAAATTTTTCGAAAATTGTAATTTTTTTAATTCAATATTCAGTTGCTAAAAAAAAATAATACTTAAACCAAGTAATATTAAAAATGAGACTAAAGTTAATTTTTTGAAAAAGATACTTAAAATAAAGGTTTCCAAACATTTAAAGTAATTTCTTATTCCATACCTTGTGCCTGAAAAAATATATTAAATAAATTAAATGAAATACTAAAAATTTAATAATTAATACTAATTTTACATAATCATAATTACCACACAAGTATGCAGGGCCGAATAAATCATAAGGGGGCCTGTAGGCAGAAATATGGTAGGGGCCTAGTTAAGGCGAGAGAAAATGACAAAAAAGTAAATTTTCTCAAATTTTCTTTAAATTAAAATTTTTTTTTTTTGATGATTTGGCCCTGCAAATATGTGTACCTACCGAAAAGTTTAGTATATTCTTTCATTCAAATTTGGATTGTAATATTGAGTCCGACCCTTCCCCACTCCTGGATGGTGTTTGGTTTAAATTTAGGTCCGGCACCAATGAAAAGAGTTAAAAATTGTCGCTGTTAAAGGAAATTTCTGTAACTTTAGGTCCGGAATTTACATCCATCAATTAGAGAAAGTTAAAAATTTTCTTACAGTGGGGAAGAGTCGGACTCAATACGTATCAAAATATTCGTACTTTCCGCATAATTTTGATTCGCATTTAAAAAACCAGGCTTCATCATAATATTAAATTAGCCTGACAGATAATTTAAAAAGTTCCTTGGATTTTTAATTACTAGAAGAAACTAGTTGTCATTTACTAAAAAATAAAATTTCCAAAATTATAGACCCTTATAAAGCATTATTTAAAATTAGTGACAATAGAGCTATGATTTTAGGCATTTCTTTTTTTGATAAATGGCACATAATTTTTTGAAATTTATCTGGTAATCGAAAATCCAGCTATTATTTATACTTTTAAGTAGCAAACTATTTGCGAGAAAAACTTTATAATTTATTTTCTTTATATGCTTAAATATTAATTTTAATAGATAATAAAATAAAATAAACTTGCTAATGCATTAATTCCAATTAATAAAATAGCGCAGACTAAAATTGCTTTATACATCTTTAAATTATTTATTAAAATATACTTAATGCATTGAAAAATTTCTTTAAACAAATAATGAAAATTTAATAATTTTTCAATGTATTTATACACTACTATTCGAAAAAATTTTTGCTGATAAAAATTATCCTTAACGTGATGCGCATATTATTTTTATATCTTAAATATATTAAACTTTGCAATAAATTTTCGGAATAGAAATTGACAGAAATGAAGTTTCAGAAAGTTCCAAACAGAAGCCGGGCCCGATTTCGGTCGAAAATGTTCTTAATTATTACGAAGATATTTTCTAAATTTATCCCCGAATAAATCGATATTTTGAAAATTACAGGTTGGGTCAAAAATTAAAATTCTTAAAAAATATTTTATATTATTGTTAATAGTTGAAAATTTTTTTATATGCTAAATAATGTCCCAAATATTATATTAAACTTGATTTGACATTGGACCCCCTTCTGTTAATATTTGACCCCCTCCTCCTAAAAACATTAATATTTGACCCCACTCCCCCTCCTGCTGAGAGGGACTTTTTCGGGTATCCCTCCCTATGAACATGTTCCATGTTAAAATTAGTTCTGCAATTAAAAAAAATTCTTGAATTTATCATTTTTACTGATGAGTATCCAATTTATCTAAATTCAGAATTATTATTTTAATGTGTCTTTGAATATATGGAAATATAATAATCACAGATGGGATTTTTGGAACTTTTGGAATTTTGGCTAGTATTATAATTGTATTTTATTTTTTCTACTATTATTATACAACTAGCTTTGATTTCTGGGAAAAAAGGAATGTTAAAGGAACCAATACCATTTTTTGGTAACTTCAAAGGCATTATTATATTATTCAAAAAATATTTTTGCCAAGCATTTCATGATTTTTTCAATGAATTCTCAAGTAAATCAGTAATTGGTATTTTTTCACAAAAATCTCCAGTTTTAAAGGACCCTGAAAAAATAAAAAAAGTTTAAATTCTTCTACTGCCATTAGAATTGCTCTTTATGAACTAGCTCTGAATCCAGCGGTTCAAAAGAAGTTAAGAAATTAAATTAAAGAAGAAATTGAAAAGAACGATGGCAAGTTAACCTTTGAAAGTGTTAAAAAAGCTTATAACCGGTTTGTGTAAAGACAACCTAAATGCATGGAACATGTTTACTATAGTAAAGTTCTTGATTCATTGGTAATTCACTGGTAAATCTACCCTATAAGTATTGCACCAAGAAATATCACTTGCTTTTTTGCAAACGTAGTTTGATTTTAACCAAACTAAACGGTTAAATACTTCCGATTTAACACTGTTAACTTTTATTTGTAAATCTTAAACATAAAAAAAAAAATTTTTGAAATCGTATATTTAGAAGTCAATCGAGTTATAAAACTTTCGGGTATAAAATTCAAACTTTCGGGTTCAATAACTCAAAAACTAACTAGGTCAAACTTCCTTAGATTTGGCAGGTTGATTCCTTAGTTTTTCAGACAAATCGTATATTTTTATCAACCTGTATTCAACGTCCTTAATTAGGTAACAATTTTTAAAAAAAGTACAGGTTGCCTCAATTAAATCAATGAAATTTTGCTTTTTTATTTTTACAATTAGCTTTCATTAGGAATTAATATTTACCCATTAAAATTATTTATAAATTAGCAAAACTTTAAAAAACTCCAAGAATATTTCCAGTGTTTCTAGGCAAGTTTTTGAAAAAAAATTTCTGTAAAATTTTTCATTTTTGGGAGTTAAGCTTTTTTTTATTATAATTATAGCATCGTTTAACCAGGAGCCAAGTCTGTTGAAGTTGAGTCAACTGGGCCAAAATTAGATAGCATCAACCCCTACTCAAGACAAGAAAAATGGAAGCGGCCATGTAAGCGCTATCGGGCCAAGTTAAACAATTTATAATTCTAATTATTATTTTAGTAATATATTTTTATGCAAAAAATTTTTTTTGATTATTTATGTAAATAGAAAATTTTTAAATTAAATAAATAGTTTTTTTTTTAAATTATAGTTTAGCTCTTATTTAATATTACCGCAGTTTATTCTGCAGCTAAACTTACAAGGAAAGACCTGAAAGGGTCGCCAAACCACAATCTATAAATTTGGATGATATAGTTTTGGATGTTGGATACCCTCCGTTTATTCAAACGTGTTTTCTTGGTCTGAAAACGCAGGGCTCAATGTTAATTTTAATCAATTCTAAGCCCAGATTATTCTGTTCACAAGCCCACATTACTCTAAGGCCCTGAACCCGAGTTATTCTAAGTCCCTAAATCGAAATTATTTTAAGTCCCTTTTAGGCTCCCTTAACCCCTCTCTCTTAACTAATTGATCACCGCCGTCGATTTTCAGGCCTCCTAGGGTACCCCTTCCTATAAGCATGTTCCATGTTAACATAGCAAAACTTTATTGATTTAAGTGGGGTGCTTTAAAAAAAAAAAAATTATTATTAAAAGTAAATGAGGTACTTCATGCCAACTGGGGGTGACTAAGTTAAACTGGGAGTCACGAAAATTGGTAAACAATATTTTTTTTTTGATAGCATCTTTTTAAAGCACTTTCTTAATTTTCGATACTATTTTATATTTTTTTTACCTATTTTCAAATCATCTCTAATTTCAAAGCAGGTAGAGTATTTTTTCGTATTTACAATATCTCTGCTTACACTCTAAGTATTCCTTTCCGGAAATCTGTCTTTAGAAAGGTATATGTGTCATAATTTTGCAGTTCTTTGTAAATTTCTAACTAATATTATCACGGTTAAGTTGCTGCGAGCTAGATCAACTGTAGCCGTTTTGTAAATTGACTACTAAATTTAGTGCATTCAAAACATTTCTAATGTAAACCTTCGCATCTGGGAAAATAAAAATTTCTATAAATATAGCATTGACAATGAGTATAATAAACGTAATTTTAACGCGTCCATTTTAACCCGAGTTTAAGAGGGTCTTTTCTCTATTACATTGAAATCTTGAATAACTGAATTTAATCTCTCAATTTCGAATTTTAAAAAAGGAGTAAATAAGAGCACAGATTGAAATTTTAGATGTTGTAATTTTTATTATTTTATTAATTATCTAAGCCAAATGGTTCAGTAATTTTTACATCTTTTATCAAGTTCAGTTTAAGCTTGTTGGCAACTACAAGTTGTTCCATCCTGACAAATGGCAAGTAAGCTTGTATGATGTATGATATTATAATAATTGCAATAACCTATGCATCCATCGTCGTGATAACAGTCTGAAAAAAGAAAAGTTAAATTTTATTATTTGAAAAAAGTATTTTTATATTTTTCATAAACTTTTAAAAAAATTATTTCTTTCAAAAAAATTTTTTTCTATAATTTTTAGTTTTAAATATCGGTTTGAAAAGTTTTATTGTATTTTATAATTCTAAAATTTTTTAAAAATAATTAATTACTTACTTCTTGGAAATGGATAACTGCTTGCTAGAATAAAAACAATTTTTTTAGTTCAATTTTTTATGCTGGTTTTGGACAAAAATTAGATTATGCTTCTTTTTTAAGCAAGCAAAAGATTTTTTAAATTATTAATTTCATATAATTTTTAACCTTGAAAATGAAGACTGAAAGTTTTTAAAACATGTTTTGAATTTTTATTAAATTTATAAAAAAAATAATACTTTTTTCAGTACATCGTAATAAATTTTTATCATGATTTATACACTTTCATTTTCCTTTTTCGTTATTCAAAGAGAAAATAATCATGAATGTTAAAAAAAAAATTGATTCAAAATCCTGAGTTATTTAAATTAGGTTTGTTCTTTTTTTCCCGAAAAAGTATAGAACTGGAGTTAAGCAGAGAAAAAAAATGCGCGCTCATTTCAAACATTTTGTAGGTTAGATTGTATTTTATTTAAATTTTTATTAATTTTTTGATTATTTACTGCTATCGATAAAAAGCTATATTAAACATGTTTTAACATTTAATTTTTAGTAAAATAATTTTATCCCAAAAAAACGTTTTGTTTTTTGAATTACCGTCATGATAAAGAACGCGCGTTCTGTTTAGTTTTACACCAGTTTTGCTCCAGGTTAACTTTTTTGGGAATAAAAGAACAGACCTATTTTTGGTTAAAAAAGAAAATCTTGGTTCAAAATTTTCAAAATAAAGTTAATTTTTCGAAAAAGATACTTAAAATAAAGGCTTCCAAACATTTAAAGTAATTTTTTATTCCATACCTTGTACCTGAAAAAATAAATTCAATAAATTAAATGAGATTCTAAAAATGATAATAATTAATACTAATTTTGCATAATAAAAAACTTTATAATTTATTTTCTTTACATGCTTAAATATTAATCTTAATAGATAATAAAATAAAATAAACTTACTAATGCATTAATTCCAATTAATAAAATAGCGCAGACTAAAATTGCTTTGTACATCTTTGAATTATTTATTAAAATATATTTAATACAGTGAAAAATTTCTTTAAACAAATAATGAAAGTTTAATAATTTTTCAATGTATTTATACACTACTATTTTCGAAAAATTTTTTCCTATAAAGATAAAAATTATCCTTAACTTGATGCGCATATTATTTTTATATCTTGAATATTAAACTTTGCAATAAATTTTCCGAGTAGAAATTGACAGAAATGAAGTTTCAGAAAGTTCCGAACAGAAGCCGGGACCGATTTCGGCCGAAAATGTTCCTAATTATTACGAAGATATTTTCTAAATTTTTTCCCGAATAAATCGATATTTTGAAAATTACAGGTTGGGTCAAAAATTAAAATTCTTAAAAAATATTTAAAAATTTTTTTTAGTGAATCTATGCTAAATAATGTCTCAAATATTATATCAAACTTGATTTGACATTTGACCCCCTTCTGTTAATATTTGACCCCCTCCTCCTAAAAACGTCAATATTAGGCCCCACCGGTGGGGGGGGGGGCTGCTGAGAGGGACTTTTTATGGTACCCCTCCCTATGAACATGTTCCATGTTAAAATTAGTTCTGCAATTCAAAAAAATTCTTGAATTTATAATTTTTACTTATGAGAATCCAATTTATTTAAATTCAGAATTATAATTTTATTGTGTCTTTGAATATATGGAAATATAATAATCAAAGATGGGATTTTTGGAACAATTTTGGCTAGTATTTGTATTTTATTTTTTCTACTATTATTATACAGCAAGCTTTGACTTCTGGGAAAAAAGGAATGTTAAAGGACAAAACCAATACCATTTTTTGGTAACTTCCAAGGCATTAACTTATATTATTCAAAAAATATTTTTGCCAAGCATTTCATGATTTTTACAATGAATTCAAAAGAAATCAGTAATTGGTATTTTTTCACAAAAATCTCCAGTTTTAATTTTAAAGGACCCTAAAACAATAAAAAAAATTTAAATTCTTCTACTGCCATTAGAATTGTTCTTTATGAACTTGCTCTGAATCCAGCGGCTCAAAAGAAGTTAAGAAATTAAATTAAAGAAGAAATTGAAAAGAACGATGGCAAGTTAACCTTTAAAAGTGTTAAAAAAACTTATAACCGGTTTGTGTAAAGACAACCTAAATACATGGAACATGTGTACTATAGTAAAGTTCTTGATTCATTGGTAATTCACTGGTAACTCTACCCTATAAGTATTGCACCAAGAAATATCACTTGCTTTTTTGCAAACTTAGTTTTATTTTAACCAAACTAAGCGGTTAAATACCTCCGATTTAACACTGTTAACTTTTATTTGCAAATCTTAAACATCAAACAAATTTTTTTTTTGAAATCGTATTTTTAGAAGTCAATCGAATTATAAAACTTTTCTGTTTTCAATTAGAGCATGTATAAACTTTCGGATTCAATAACTCAAAAACTAAGTGGTCAAAATTCCTTAGATCTGGCAGAGTGGTTCCTTCGTTCTTTAGACAAATCGTATATTTTTATCAATCTGTAGTCAACTTCCTCAATTAGGTAACAATTTTTAAAAAAAGTAGAAGTTGCCTCAATTAAATCAACAAAATTTTGCTTTTTTATTTTACAATTAGCTTTCATTAGGAATTAATATTTACCTAAATTAGCAAACTCTAAAAAACTCCAAGAATGTTTCCAGTGTTTCTAGGCAAGTTTTTGAAAAAAAATTTCTGTAAAATTTTTCATTTTTGAGAGTTAAGCTTTTTTTTATTATAATTATAGCATCGTTTAACCAGGAGCCGAGCCGGTTGAAGTTGAGTCAACTGGGCTAAAATTAGGTAGCATCAACCCCTATTCAAGACAAGAAATATGAAAGCGGCCATGTAAGCGCTATTGGGCCAAGTTAAACAATTTAGAATTCTAATTATTATTTTAGTAATTTATTTTTATGCAAAAAATATTTTTTGATTATTTTTGTAAATAGAAAATTTTTAAATTAAATAAATAGTTTTTTTTTTTAATTACAGCTTAGCTCTTATTTAATATTACCGACTTATTCTGCAGCTAAACTTACAAGGAAAGACCTGACAAGGGTCGCCAAATCACAATCTATAAATTTGGATGATATAGTTTTGGATGTTCAAAAAACACCTACTGGTCTGGAATCGCAGGGCTCAATGTTACGACAATGTTATAAATCAGGGTTTTTAGGCAATTTTCCAAATAACGCTGTCATGTTACTTTTCAATTTTTTTCGTATAAATGTTACCTTCCATTCACCGTAATTTTTTATCATCAATTCTCTCATCGCTATAATCAATAAACCAAATGCCCCTTATTGTCGGCCAAAAAATACCAATTTTTAAATTGCTGCCAAAATTACAATTTTCAATAAAAATTGAACTCAAAAGTTTTGTATAAGCTCTAAGTTTCCAAAACTTCTTTGTTCGTTCCTTTTAAATTGTTCCTTTAGCATATGTGATAATATAAAGACAGAATCTCAATTAAAGGTTTTTTTTTTTTAAATCATATTTTATCACAGTGGAAACATATCTCGGTCTAAAGCGAAACTTGGATCTTGTAAAAAATTTTTGAGACCGATAATTTAAAAACTGTTCGTTTCAGGCCAAAACGGACTTTTAGTTTATTGTTTATTGCGATGAAAGTAATGGTGATGAAAAATTGCAGTTTACGAGAAGCAAAATTACAAAAAAAAAATAAGACCAACTGAAAGTATATTGGTTGAAATGCAAAATGACAGCGTTATTTGGAAAATTGCCTAAAAACACTATTTCATAAAATAAGTTTTTCTGATATGGTTAGCTTCGCTCTACCCATCATTGGCGTTTTTTAAGTAAATATCCGTGTACCTACGTCAAAGAAATTTTGTTTTAGTTATTTATGTTATCATTTTAAAAAATTTTATCAACTAATTTTTCATTATTCAAATAAATTATTTAAAAATAAATACAAGGAAACCTGAAAAAGAGAATTAAGGAAAAACTCATAATTTATGATACATTTTACATTACTTTTTACATTACTAGCGCCTTAAGGGTTAAATAATAAATTTGTTTTTATAGAAAATTTTTCCAGTTTCGCTAAAGGCTAATAATGTGTTCACTATAATTAAGCGAATACTTAAGCAAGGAAGGTACTGAAGAAGGCCCTGTTCAAAGAAGAACATTTTTGGCTGAATTCTGATCCAAGTTCTGTTCGGGACATTCTGAAACTTTATTTTTATCGATATCTGTTCGGGAAATTTATTACAGTTTATATAAAAATTGTGTGTGCATCACGTTAAGGATAATTTTTATCTTTATAGGAAAATTTTTTTCAAAAATAGTAGTGTATAAATACATTGAATAATTATTAAATTTTCATTATTTTTTTAAAGAAATTTTTCGGACTCAATATTAAAATCGACAATATTAAAAATACATTTTATGAATATTATCTGTAAAACTAAATTATTGATAATTTAAGTTAATAAAAATTCAGCGATAAAATAAATTAACCCATTTATGCCCAAGCGGACGTAAATGGAAAGTAACAAAAAAAAAAAATAGGTTCCCATATAGATAGAGGCCGCTTTTAAATTACATATCTGTAGTAAAATTTCATACTCTTACCGAATCTGAAGTCAGATTTTACTTACAATCCTTTTAAATGCCCCAAAAATAGGGGTAATGGGGGTGAAAAAGGGGCTAAAATAAAAATGACGGAAAAATTAATATAAAAATAAAAATATGATAACAAAAAACATTTAAATTTACTTATTTGTGCAAAAAACTTACATTTTTTAGGTTTATGGGATATTTAATTGGATTTCAACGCTTATATTGCAACTAGGGGTAGTTTTTCCCAAAAATTTCAAATTATTAAATTTTACTCCTGATTCCATTTTTTGAATTTGTTTTGAGCTAAAACGATTCTGTGAGCGTAAAAATAGGGGTAATCAGGGCTATATGGAACCTATAGAATTTATTATTCTTATCTGTGCCTTTTAAGGGTAATTTCTAAGGGCACAGAAACGTTTTAGCTCAAAACAAATTCAAAAAATGGAATTAGTTTGTAATTAATTTATATAAAAAAAAACTTTAAAAAGTAAAAATTGCACGGTCTCAAAACGTTAAATAGCACTGATATCAATTTACATTTTAAAATTTTTTAAATGAATTTTTATTCTTTATTTTAATATTTAAGGTTAAAATTATCTATCATGTGGTATTTTTTAAAGAAAATGTAAAAAATAAATGTTTTTTTTTATCTGTGCCTAAGTCATAAGGGGTGTAAATATAGGAAAACGCCTCCACGCCCCCCTCAAAAAAGATGCAAATAATAGAATATAATTTATTTTTTACTATTAAATAAAGATCGTGATTATTAATATTTATTAAAACTCAATTTTTTCAGTTTTAGCCTGTAATAACGACGATGACTGCAAAATGGGTTGCGAGACATATAATTACATGACACAAAAACACTCAGTTCCAGTTTGCGATGATGGAACATGCAGGTGCCAAGAACCTTGATAAAAGATGTAAAATGTATTATTTTTATGGTTTAGTTAATAACTAAATAAGATTAAAAATGTACAAAAAGATGAAAACTTATAGTTTTTAACACAAAAAATCCCAAAAATTTTTATAAATTATAAAATCATCCGAGTATCTCTTAATTTGCAAAAAGATATTAATTAAAACCCTAAGCAAGGATACATAGATAACACAAAATTTAATAAAGTATCACAGTACTATATGCGCATAAAACAGAATATTGAGATAGAAAAGCATGAGCATGACTATAAGAGTGGCTAATCAACAGGACATTGGCGACACAATACATATAAAACACATCATCGTTTCATTTTATACATACACAGAAAAGCTTTATGTATATAATCGTATAGTTTCAAAAGAGCTTTCGCATGATCGTTAGGGGTATAATTATCGTATGTGTGGCAATTATTGACAATTTCGAGATACATACAGAATTAATGCATTCAATGACCTTTCCTTTCTCATCTAGTTTATATATTTTATATACAACTATGTTGCTCATATATATATATTTATCAAGTCATTGAATACACTCTATTGAATCTAATACGTGTGCAATTGCCTTTTGGTATTGGTTTTAAAGTACTTTATGAGACATTAGGTAGATTCTATATCTCTTTGACTTTTGTTAATCAAATCTTTCACGTTTGAAATCGTAATATCTGTATTATATTTATACCTCTATATTCCATATGTATGTGTTTTTAGCTTTTTGATTAACTGTTTATGTGTAGTTTATTTTTATTATTTTTATTTAATTTGTATTTTCTCAAGAATTAATTTTATTTAAATGATTCGATCAGTGTAGCTGATTTTAATTAAATTAAGTTTATTTGAATTTTAGATTATTAAAAAAAAAAATAGCATGAATTTGAATTATTTATTACCAAAAAGTTAAAAAAAATTTTTAAAATTAAAAAAAAAAATCTTGCAAAAAGAATTCTGTTTAAAATTTCGATTTTTTAAAAAATAAATTTTAAAAGTGTACTTTTTTGGTTCAGGAGAAGCTAAAACTATAATTAGGTATTTAAAAAAAACTATTAGGTAGTCTCATATACACGTTTATTTTGCATAAATTGCATCAGGGTTTAAGATTGAAAATTTAAAGTTCAAATCTTCTCTTGATAAAGATGCAAGTTGAGCATTTAAGAAGCTTTAGAAACCAAAATGTTTGAAAATATCTTTAAGAACGTAATTTACCATATTCAAAGTATTTTGCAATGTATATATATAATATATATATATATATATATTTTGTATAAACTACAAATTTAACGAACTGTGCTTTTTGCTTAAAAAGAATTAATTTTCTTCGTTTTATATATACCAACATAAGGCCTCTTATGATAGATTATATGTATTTTATTAGAGTACCAAATATTTTTAAATGTTTAATACTAAGTAAGCATAATTGGTAAAACAAACTCATAAATACTTACTATATATGGGTTTATCTAGGTACTTTTTTAAAGAAATGTATAGTTGAATTGTTTGAAATTGATATAGGTTAGTTTTTAGATTTTTTAATGGATGGTTTTAAGTATTTCTCACATTTTTAATGGACTCTAGGGTAATAGCAGATCATCGACGTCATAGTGAAATCTCCAAGGTAAGAATGAGTAACTGAGGTGTTAAGAGACTACTGAAATAATGATATATGTCAGCAGGCATGATAGGATTATTGGGTTACATACTCTTCAGTAAATATATCTGTTTTCTGAATTTTAGGCATTTCAATTTTTAAAAAAAAGCACTGTAACTTAATTGTTGAACTAAACATTCATAGTTTTAACTTTATTTTTTAAGGATTTTGTTAAAAAACTCCAGGTGCTACTGCAGTTGCTTAACACCAAAAGGATAAATTAGAATTAGGGACTGAGTCCTTTTAATTAGTTTTTAATTAGCTTTTTCAATTAGAAGTTAAAGGTAACTATTTTTATTACACCTACCTTCGCCCCCCCCCCCTTACCCCGTACCTTATCATTCTGTAGAATAAGGGAAAAATATATTTAAAAAAACTTTCCAATACGTTTGTAAAACAAAATTTAAAAATTTTTTATAAAAGTATTGGACCTATCATTCCAAAAAAAAATCCCATTAAAATTAATTAATAGCTGCGTAGATGTAAAATTTGAAGAAAAAAAAACAATAAAAAAAAGCTGACGTTTACAGATACGAATATCCATATATAGATATATAATATATGTAAAGAGAAATTCAAACGAGTTTAACAAAGTGCTCATAAATCAAATAAACACTATGCACAAAAAAAAAATTTCTATATTTCTCATTGGTTAATGCTTTTGTCCTCTGTATTTTACTATATACGTTAGAACTTATCACATATATTTTGTCTGACCAAACGTAGACTTATACTACTGATATAGTAGTTATATATAATTGAATATATATTAAAATTTTTATTAATACTTTACTTTGAAAATTTTGATTTATTATTATTACTATTTATATTAACTATAAATTTTAAAATGTATTTTAGAGAGAAAATTTAGTATTTTTCATAAAATAAAGTTTTATTACTATTTTATTTAAGCTTTTTTTACTCTTTTTTTTTTTTTTTTTTTTATTTATAAGGAATAAAGTTTTAATTAAAGTGTCAAGTAAACATGTTTTTTTTTACAATTTTATAAATAATTTTTTATTACAAGTATTTATTTTTTCTTTTTTAGTTTGTGATTAAAAAATAAAAAAGTAATTTTATAGAGAAAAAAATTGATGTTTTTTAAAATTAGTTTTTAAACAAAGTTTATAATAATATCATAATTTTTTTTATGTAACTTGGGTTGTTTTAATAATTTTTGTATTTTTGTATCATCAAGTCATTTTTGACAGAGTTGATATTATAAATTTTTTTTAAAGAATTTTGTAGAATAAAATATTAACATGGAACATGTCTATAGGCAGGGGAGTATTTCGAGCGTGTCATTTGGGGGGTGGGTCAAATGGACTTAGAATATTTTCGATTTAGAGACTAAAATTAGAATAATTTAGGTTTAAGAACTTATAACAATTAGGAAGTATAAGTTAAAACTGTTTTAAATCAGTAGGTCCTAGTTTCAAGTTTTTTTCCTTTGATTTTGACACTAGTTTTAAGCCATTTCGTTCGTTCAATCTTAAAAATAAAAACGAAAATATGATTTTGATTGTACCTCTTTTATACGATTTTTTCCACAAATTCGTTACAATTATCAAATATTGCTGAAAGTAAAAGCAACGGCTCAGCTTCCAATTATTTCTAAAATGGTCATTTAAAAAAGTAGGTATTTAGTGAAATCAGTCTGGATTTCAACTCTATTTCAAAAATTTTAGTTTTTTACTAAAGTACCTTTAGGGTAATCCGATTTGGACGAAAAATAATACAAGGCATCTGTTTAATGACAAAAGATTTAGTTTCAAAAATGAAGTTTTTATATTACTTCGATTTGGGTCACTCTTTTTTTATAGCCAAGGTACATACACGAAAATTTATTTAAAAACTCAACTCTTACAATTGAAAAATTAAGGCAATTTAGATTTAATTAAATTTTTACTTTTATGGAACAATTCTTTGAGCAACAAAATTCAAAAAAAGCTAAAATAACCAAAAATCTAATATACTTACAAATACAATGCATACTAAAATATTTGAGACATTTTTGCAAAGATAAAAAGTTTAATAAATTTCCTACAAAACTTTTATTAAAAATCAAGTCGTTTTTTCCAAATACTTTCAAAAAAAAAAAGACAAACATAAATAAATAAATACTTGTATATTAAAAAATAGCTTTAAAAAACTAAACTAAAAATTAAATTCCACATAAATTTATTATTATTATTATTGACATGAATTTCAAGATATTTATGTCACATACATTTATAAAACCCTCATTAAGACGTAATTCAGTCGAGTCATGAAAATTCATTTCATTCATATATATATATATGGTATAGTAACCCTTTTTTTGTCTCTTATAAAAAAAAAGGATGAAAAAAAGATCTTATAATATGGTACTTCAACTTTTCTTTTGGAATCTCTTTCTGCTCTCTGCTGGTAGCATTTCATTGCATTCAACGTCACACATACCTTTTATACACCCTTGTTTTTCTCTTCTCTAATATCTTTCCTCTTTCTTTTTATCAGAAAATGAGTGTGATTGGTGGGAGGAGTTGGTGGTTATCTACTGCTAGTGGCGGATGCGTCATTATTGTTGCGCATTAGTTACTTCAAGTTATTATACCCGGCAGTCTTTTCGCGAATTTCGTATGAAACACGTGGGTTCAAGACGATTTTCATGCAAAAATTTTTTTTATACTTAACTACTTGAATTGTTGTTTATCTGCATGCTTTTAAAATATTAGTATTTGAAGATTTTTAGTTTTTGAATTTTTAGGCTGGAAAATTGTTTTGGTTCAAATTTTTTATTTATTTTTTTTAATTATTCAAAGTGTATGTGAATTTTAATTAAGATAAATTTTTGTGCATTTAAGTGTTTTTTGGTGCTAATTTTACAAAAAAAATTTTTTTAGTGTGAATAATTGAATATGCTAAATCGAGAATTAACAATTTACAAAAAACAATAAAAAATTCAATTTTAAATTAACAAAATAAATCTTAAATTAAATTACAGTTCATTAAAATAATGCTAAATTTAAAAAATTGAATTTTAAGGTAAAAAAAAAATCTAAAAAAACAAAAGAAAATGAATCTAGAATAAAGTTTTTTTTGTTGTGGATAACTAGAAAAAGTAGTGAGAAAAAAAAAAGTTGTTTACCAGCTTGGTTTTTTACTATACTGTTTGTTTTGTTTTTATTTTTTTTATTTTTATTTCTTCCATAATACTATCTTTCTCTAAAAAATATAGAGTGGTTATAGTGTGTGTTGTCATCTACCAAAATAAAATATTATAAATTATTAGTATAGTTTTTAAACAAAAAAAAATTTATTGTCACAAGTTGGATTAATTTCCTGGAATTTTCAAGAATACCATTATTTTTAATAAAGGTACTTGTAACAAAAAAAATATTTTTTTATTATTAATTACAATTTATGCATATGAAAATATCAGTTCTAAAAAAAATTTCTATTCATTACTTTTATTGTTTTTTGTTTCTGCTTTTATGCATTATTTTTTATTTCCTAATATTCTAGATTTTTTTTATATCTGCTTTTTTCTGGTCCAACACTTTGGATAATTGAAAAATATGTAAGGTTTTTTTTTGTTTGCATAATTGTGCATGAATATTACTAATATTTTTATTTATTTTATAGGTCATTTTTTTCTTTTTGAATTAAAAAATGTATTGCTATTGTTTATTGTTTTGAATTATTTTTTTTATGCATGGACTAAATAAGAATAGGTCATAATTTTAAGCATTTTTTTTAAATATTCAAAAGATTTCTTCATTTGCTAATTTTGGGATAAATTTAAATTTTTTTGATAGGTTTTAAAAGTTAAGGACTTGATTCTAAAATGTGCAATTTTTGAGATTTTTGAAAATTATTTATGAATCTCGTAGTTTAAAAATTTGACTGGAAAAATAAATTTTTGACCGTTGATAGCTAAATTTAAATTAAACAAATTATGCGACAGGGTTTATTTTACAAGGTAGCTAAAACAGTATTTTGAACCAAAGTTCGGTGTGAGAAATCGGATTTTGTGTGTTTTTATTAGCGATTTATTATATGTCTTATCATTTCTTGAATCGAAATAATTCAGTTTCTGCGTGCTTACTCCTCAATTTGTTGACCTAGTAACAGAATCTTTCATATCTTCAAGCCTATGAGACAAAAGTTAAGTATTTCTAATTCAGAAAATAGGGTAAATTCTCAATCACAGAAAATTTGTATTCTCACTTTATGTAACATCGGAAAACCATTTCTTTTGTGAGAATATTTGAAAAATTAAAATTAAACTAGTAATTAAAAATTATTATTTTTTTGCGTATCTACAAGAATTGTATAAGATAATAACTAAGTCCAAACTAGCCTAAATTTTGAACTTGTGTTAATTTTTTATATATAGGCTCTAAAAATCATTTTACTTGGGATTCAAAAAATTAAAATTTTCACCCATATATATTTATATTAATACTTCTTTATTAAAATTTTGTTTTTACCAAGTTTATGATGATTCTGAAAGAAAAATACATAAAAGTATAATATTTAAGTTATGACTTGATTCGAAAATTAAACGTTAAGATTCCTCTATTTATTTTATGCAAAACTTTTCTGTTTGTGATTTTCATTATTATTAAGATTTAAATAAGTTATATGCATATTAAATGTTTATTTTTGTTGTTTGTTACAAAAACATTATTAAATATTTCATTTATTTTATGATGAATAAACAGAATAAAATAAAATTTTCTATGTAAATTCAAATTATTTTTTTTTTTATTTTTTAAATCACAAATTTTATTTTTTGAAATTTATATGCAAAAAAATATTAAAAATTAGTAAATTATTGTATTAAATGATATTTTTTATATTTTTTTATGCAAAATAACTGCACCAAGCTTATTATTTATACATACAATAATATAAACAAATTAAAAATTAATTATGAGCAAAATAATTTTCATTAATGCATGCAACAGTATTTTTTAGTTATTAAATTTTTCGCTGCTGGCATTATATTTCTTAAACTAGTTTTAGTCTGCTATTTTTTGAAATTTTAACTAATTGAAATTATTTTTAAAATTTGAAAATCAGTTTTGAAATTTTTTATTTTGCCTAAACTTGCCTTTAGGACAAATGCCTTTTTTAAATTGTATCCCAAAAATTTTTAATAGCAGATTCTTAAATAGGCCAAAAAGTGCGTATTTTCTGTGCGGGTGGAACAGACGTGTTTTCTCATTACTGACAAAGAAAAAAATCGTATATAACCTTTGTCCATAAAAAATTGGTACCCAAAAAATATGCCCCAAATCGCAATTTATTTTCATGCATTTTGGTCCATTATTTACTTTTTCAGGCACAGATTCGTAATTTACTATTCTACAACCTGGGCAAAAAAGATAACTTTCTGAACTGGGCGTCTTATTAGCCATTTTTGTTCAAAATATTTTTCTAAACTTTTTATAAAAACCATTGCATTCGGCAAAAATAAACTTTTTCATAGCACGTTAGAAAATAGCTATCCCCTGTGAGGGTAAGTTGTATTTTCGTTATGGAAAAATCACCCTTCTGTTGGACTGTTTGTAAATCAATTTCTATATTTCTGAGATACAATGAAGTAGTTTTTAAATCAGAAAGTAATCGCGATTAGATTACCAAAAATTATTTTTGAGTATAATTCGAACAAATTAATAATTTATTGAAATTTGTTAGTTTTGCTTGCTACGACTAAAATTTATCTTTTTTTTTAATTAAATAAAAAAAAAAACTTATCGCTAGAAAAATCGCTAAAAAGCCAAAAAAACTTATTTACACTCCAATTAAATTTACAACTTAATTTTACAAGTTAATTTTATTTAAATAAAATTTTTTAAATGTCAAAGGCTAAAAACTAAAAACTTGTTTTATTATTCGTTAAGCTCCATATTTTAGTTTAAAAAAAAAAATTAGTGTAAAAAAATAAATTAAAATATTTAACTTTTGACTAAAAAAAATTGAGGATACTAAAATTTCAAATAAACTTTTAATGATAATAAATATCAAATTTTTTATTTTTTATAGAATATTCAAGAAGTTTCTAGAAGATATTTTAATAAATAATTTTAATAACATGTTATAAACATTTTGAAATAAAAAACTAAATTTTCAGATTTAAGAGCTTATAAATACTGAGAGGCGAAGACAATTTTTAATAATTTAATCTAAAAATTTTATATTATAAAATAATAAGCTTTTAGTATTTAAAACTTTTTAATAACATAACTTTATTAATATAAAAAAGGTTAGATAAAACAAAATTTTATATGTAAAAAAATAGTAATTACAAAAGCTTTACTTTAAGAAAGGATTAAAATACAATTAATAGAAAATGTTTATCCTACTTTAGCTTGTTAAAATATAAAATTATTAAATTTTACTAAAAATAACAGCCAATTATTTTGGATTAATGATTAAAAATTTTTCTCAGGATTCAGTGAATTTTTCATTTATAATAATATCCATGAGAACAAACAAGTATTTCTATTTAGTTTGAAGCAAAGATAATTGGTATTTTAGAAATCGAGCAGGTCAACTGAACTTGCAATTAGTTTTTGATACTTTGAAATGTAGCATACCAGCAGAGAGTTAATTGAATTGTAATAATTACACTGTAAAAAGTAACTTTCTTATATTAACAAAAAAATTAGAACATTTTCGAAAAATTAGTAAATTTTCAAAAAAATTTGTTAATATTCGAAAAAAATCGTAAATTTACTAAATTTAGTATATTATCGAAAAATTCGAGAATTCTCGATTTTTTTTTGTAAATTTGCAAGAAAAATTTATAATTTACAATTTTTTTCTCGAAAATTTACAAATAATAGTCGTAAATTTCCGAAAAATAATTGTGAATTTGCAACTTTTTTCGTAAAATCACGAAAAAAAATCGAGAATTCTTGAATTTTTCGTTAATATACTAAATTTAGTAAATTTACGATTTTTATCGAATATTTACAAAAGTTTTTGAAAATTCATTAATTTTTCGAAAAAATTCTATTTTTTACAGTGTATAAATGATATTATTTTTGAAAATATTATTTATTGTGATTTAAATATAGTTCAAAACTCGTTTTTAATTATTGTAATTTACTAAGTAAAACCCAAAGTATTAGTATTATTTTTCAATAAATATTTTTAAATATTTTGATTCAATAGTTTCTGTCAATTTTCGAAACCTAGAATAGTTCTAAAATTCCTTTCAAAATGCAAATTTAAGACTACCCCAAAAAAATTTTTTAATACTCATTTTAACTGGAACAACCCATATATAAAAAATTAATTAAGTAAGTGGCTTGAAAACCGTGAAAAAAAAATTATTAGAACAAAAAATGTTTGTTTTTAGTGTAAATTAATGAGAAATTTGCATATGTTTACTGATATAAAACTTACTTTTTAAAACTTATTTCGATAAAATTTGCTTTTATGAACTTTTCAAACTTTTTGAAAACATTCTTGTAATATAATGCATTCTTTATACAGTATATAAAATTAAATTATAGGTATTCTCTGAACTTTTAAAAATTCATATTCATTTTCCTCTTCTTTATTACTGTTTTGATAGATTTAATAATTTATTTATAACAATATTTAAATTTAGTGTAACTGGGTCATTTTTAGAAAATATGAATTTAATTTGTTTTTAAATAAATTAAAAAATAAAATTAACTCAAAATATATAAATTATTTATAAGTATACTAAAAAAAGATTAATCTTATATTGAAAATAATATATATAAATCGTTATAAATTCATATGATGTATCGTTTTCAATAAATAAAATACAACCAAAAAATAACTAGGTATATAGAAATTTTCACGGTAAGTATTACGTTTTATTCACTGAAATGATTCCTTTTATATTTCCCTTTCGATAAACTTCAATATATATAGGCATATATAATTTTATATTGAAATGTTATATATCATGCATACTAATATATATGGTACTTTGATTTAGAGTAAAATATCCAATAATCACGTGTTATTTATGCATGGTATACAAAAACAAAATTCAATAAAAAATTCTTTATATGTATATATAATTTGATGTAGTATGTTTATAAACATATATCTAAGGAGGAGGGGCTGTGAAATTAAAATTATTTGTAAAAATAACAATATTCTTTATATTAATTTCGAAAAATTTTAAATTAGAGGTCCTGAAGGTCTAAAAAACTTCTTGAAATTTGGTGATATGTTTGTAAGTTTTTCAGCCAGTTTTCAGAATTTTATCTGCTTTGTTTCAGTGAAATTAAATTAATCGTAAAAAATAATTTTTTTTCTCTCCCGAGCGTAAAACCTAGCAAAGAATTTTTGGTACTATTTTTATGCATAGGCAGGCAAAAAATATTGTGTAAGCACCATAAGCGAAAAACTTAGGATACTAGTGTGAAAACGTATTTACCTGGCTTTTGCCAAGTTCTCGAGCTGGTAATCATGCTAGTACCGAAACTTTTGCACCTTTGGTTTTTAAAGTTTGATAGATTTCTGTCAAAAAGTTTTTTTCCAGGCTAAGTTTAATTGTGAAGGCCAAATCATTAAGTTTATCCAACAATACACTTTGATATTTTTAACGAAAAATTAAGTTTAAAAAAGTAGTAACAGCACCAAAAACAAAACAAAAAACCTATCCACGTATAAATAAAACAATTTTTTACAATTCCAGATGACAAAGTTTAAACGAATGTAAAATTGTGTAGACATAAACGATGTCATTATCCTTGATTATTATTTTCAAGCTTCGCTCTATTATAAATGAGGACACACCCATTTGTCATTGATTATAAGTACTCTTAAGTAATGGTATTTTTTCATTTTATTTTTTCTACAACAACTATAACTGATACTATATTTATCATACTATATATATATATATGCGTTTAAAATAAGTGACGCATAAAAAGAGTGGGTAAGAGAAAAACGCTTACAAGGACTAGCGCGTAATAATAAAAGAAAAAAAAACTTGGCGCATAACTTGTTTAACTTTGGTCTCATTGTATGGATCTCCAGAGAGAAATAATATAATATACTACACATATATAATACATATTTATAAATATATTTGCATACAAACTCATATATACAGTTTATATATCCATAGAAATAGCCGCATTGTGAATTACTATCAGTATTTTTAATGTCAGGTTTAATTAATCATAAAATTTTTTATAATTAATTCAGTTTTTTTTTTACTTATGTTATTCAAAAAAATTTTTTGTTAAAAGAACTTGAAATAAAAATTTAAAGGCAAAATAAACCCTTTGAAAATGTTTTTAGAGCATAATTTTAAAAAAGTTTTCTAATTTATGTAAAAATTATTTATATTTTGATGCTGAGTAATGTAGTTATTAAATACTTTTTTAAGTAAATACTTCTGGTTCAAAAACTAGTTTGATTAGGTTCTTTGGAAACATGAAAAGAAAATATGACCCATATTTTAGTAAACTTAAATATTATTATTTATAATTGGACAATAGCACTACAAGTTGAGAATATTTTAACCTATTTACTACAACGAGGGCTCTATGGTCATGGATTTTTCTTAATTCGTTGTGCCCTGGCAATTGATATTTTTTAGGACTACTTTGCTCGTACTTTATTTATTTGTTAATTTTTTTTTGGTGGGCTAAATTAGGATTTTTGTGTCCGCGAGGAAACCTAGAAGAAACCTCACTCAAATATTGTAAGTTACTTATTAGATTATCGAGGCAATTTTTTAATAAGCAAACTTTAAGCATCAAATTATATATTAAATCATTCTTTTTTAAATTAAAAAAAAAAGAGTTTTCAGTCCAAGTTCCGAGAAAGTTAATTTAGGCACTTTGTGTTGCCTTATCCGAACGACGCATCAAAACTGACATAATTTGATACACTAAAAAAAATCCACTTGCCACAATCAGACCTTCCGTTCCCCGATAGCGGATCTCCGCCTGCAGCTAGTAGAATTCAGCTTATAAGTAGCGGACATTTTTTCCTTGTCCAAATAATTGCAAATGACCTTAAATTTTAATTTACTAAAATTTTTAATTTATTTTATATTCTGAATAACTACTAATCCTTGGTAAAAAAGCGCATTACCTTTTAATACTTTTAGTATAACCAAAATTGACTGCAAAGAAGATTAAATTTTATAAATTTTAATAATCTCCTAAAAAAAAAAAATTATCTAATAAATTATTTAATTTTTTTAGTTACTTACTGTATATTAATTCATAAAAATCAGATAATTTATAAATAAAAGATTGATTCAAGTGTACATTTTATTTCTTTTTTAAAATACAAAGAAACAGAAAAAAGACATTAAGAGAAAAAAAAACTTCAAAGATCTACACGAACTGTATTAGCGATACATTTACTGTCCCTTTAAACATCAAAGATCCAAGAATTTAGTATTATAGAATATAAAACTGAAGTTGTATGTGTGTGTGTGTGTGTAAATTTGTATTTATACTAAATGTGTATTTTCCACGTTATCTGTTCTAAAAGCTCTTAACGAGCTATAATTAGTAAAGCTATCATTAGCAATTATGTGGACCAATGCTTTTCACATAAAATTTACACCAATTAATGTCATTTATTTTGTGTAAATAAATTTTTTAATCTTGATTTTTTTGAATAATTGTTATTTTTTTTAGTAACATAAAAAAATTTTTTAATATTTAGACGCTTTTTATGTATTTTCTAAAATACAGTAATATTTTTCTTGAAAATAAAGAAATAATATTTTTTTCTAAGAAAAATGAAAAAGAAAAGTTAGATACAAAAATAAGATATCTCCTTTGATTCAAATAAGCTTTTAAATATATATCTTTACATTTATACATTTTTAAAGAAAATACAGATAATGCAACACCTTTTTTCACCGGATATTTTCTTTCATATTTTTTTGTCGTATTTCAAAAGTCGTTAGTTTTTTAAAATATTTAACATTTTTGAAGAAAAAAAATATTTAATCAACATTTTTTAATAAAAATAAAGAGATTAGAGTTTATCTAGGTGTAATGGGAGTGGTTCAAATTTTTTAGATTTTGTAACTAGATTTGGTTATTTAGGACAATGATTACAGCTGCAGAAAAAAAGAAAGTTCTGATACTTTAAATAAACCTACCTGCAGGTAGGTTTTTCGATGTCCTAAAAACAAAGCTGAAGTCATAATTTATCTTACACTCTTAGATTTTGCCCCAGCAACCCCGACCACCCTCTAAACTGTCCCAGAGGGTAAATATTTTATTTTATGCAAAAATTAAAAATAAATGTACCTTAGTAACATTTTTTGCTGTTCTAAAAACAAATTTTGACTTAGGGACTCAGAATTATTTGAGTTTACCGGGACAAATGCGATTTTAGCAGTAAATATGTTCTAAGCAATTTAATTGTGTGCATTATGCAAACCCATTATAAGTTTTTAGACCTTCCACCACCTGAATTCGACTTTATTTCCAAAATATACCCTACTGTTGGGTATTAAATTACAACCAAAGTATGAAATAAAAATGAAATATTAAAATAATGTATCATTTTTTTAAAATTTATCGTTTAAAAAATTAAATTAAAAATTTTTTTCAAAAAATTTTTTTTTTCATTACAATACATGTTACCATAAATCAAAAATACACCATAAAAAAATTTATGACTTTAATTTGAAAAAAATTTCATAAATTTATTCTGCCATTATTTAAAATTCTATAAATAAATTAAATTTTTTAAAATGAAATAATTTGTTTATGTTTTTAAATAATATTAAAATATAAAAAGATAAAACAAAGTATAATAAAAAATAAACAAGAAAAAAAAATTTTTTAAACAGAAAAGTCTAATAAATCCTTATCAAATTTACATATTTATGTAGAAAAAAAGAAGGAATAATTATATGCTAAAAAGACTTTTCCAAGCGAGCTGACGTATTATAATAGTAATGAAAATCACGTTAACACCTTTTCTTTCTATTTTATGTATAAAAAAAAATTAAATTCTCGAATTTCCAGAATTTGCTTCTTTTTATAAACATAATTCAAATTTGACTGAGTCATATTATAAATATAAAATAGAAAATGTGTGTAAAGAAAATGGAAAAACTTGCTCTTGTATATTTTATTATACATAACGTTGTGCTATTTTTTTGTTTTACTCTCTTTTGGTACTGTCCTTTGTAATTAAACTTATATCAACCTCGACGCGTTTGAAATTGAGAAGAAAAGAAAAATATAAATTTTTTTTTTATGCTACTGTTTTATTTATTATGTAAAAAATTTCAGTTAAATTAATTTTGCTGTGTGACAAATTTTATTAAATAGTTTATGTTAGAGAAGTATTGGTGTAACTAAAAATTTTTAACATGGATTTGGGTTAGATATTTGCATAATAATTAAAAATGTAACCATCGAGGAATTAATAGTGAACGACTAGAATTTAAAAAAAGACTTCAGGGAAAATCAGTTTTTTACACTGAACTAGAAATCCAAGCTAATTTTAGTTTCTTGTTCAAATAAAATTATGAAAATTTAAACAAAAAATTTCTCTTTTTAAAAAAATTGTAATTATTAATGGACTTAACCTTGTTAAGGTTTGGAAAGTTTGCAAAGGTAAACTCAAAAAAGGATTGGTTTTTGCTAATTTAAAGGTGTTAAACAAATTTTGCGCGAGCGAAACCTGAATTTTTAGAAACAACTATCAAAAAAACCCGTAGTAGACCTTTTTTTATCTTGCTTACTAAAATAAACCGCAAAACCAAGATTTGATTGAAGTACATATAAAAAACAATAAAAAATTCACTATTCAGAAGCGGCTTTTAACATTGAATACGTTCGTAGGGAGGGGTACCCGAACAAGTCTCTTTCAGCAAGGGGGAGGGGTGAAAAAGTGTCGTTTTAGGGGAGGTCAAATGGACTTCTAGGGAACTTAGAATACTTTAAGTTTATAGGATCAATTTCATGGAGTATTCTTACTAGATTCTAGGGACACTAGAGTAGAAACAATTTATTATGACTCAAAATCTATTAAAATTCTGCTGAAAATGGATCCATAAAATTTCCTTGGAGAAAAATTTTAATAAATTTTTAGTGACAATTACTAGGGTTCAATTGTTTTAACTCTAGTGTCCCTAGAATCTAGTAAGAAAATGCTTCATAAAATCAGCACTTAGGATAATTTCAATTTAGCGACTTTTGTAAATTTGGTTCTAGGGCTTATAATAATTAGGGGGTATATGCTAAATCTGTTAAAAGTAAACATGTTCCATGCTCCGTTGGTTGTCTGAATACATAAAGCAGTTAAACTTTTTTTTCAGTGAAAGTGTAAAATTAATTTAGAAATATGTTTATACGTGAAACGCATTTATGAACGGCTTCTTTAAGATTTAAGTATCCCAAAATTTGCAACTTATCCACCAAAATGATTTAAAAACCAATATCATATATTTAAAAACTTCTAATTTTAAATTTTATCGGCTTTTATAAGAAAATGAAAAATAAATAAAATAAAATAAATTAATCCAACTATTTTATATTTGACATTAACTTGATTTAATTAACTTTCAATAACTTAATTTAATTATTCTTCTACAGCCAATTCTTTACTTTAAAAAAAAAAGAAAGTATAATATAAAATAGAAATTGTGGTTTCAAACCATCAAAGTCTCTTTTTTACAGTAAAATAAAAAAAAGTTAACAAAGCTTCAATTTCAACAAAAAGAATTAAGAAAATAAAAAAAAAAAAATTAAAAGCTTTTTTTAATTTAATAAAAAGTAAATAAAATTTTTTATTTTAAATTAATATAGGTAACCAAAAAAAAAAAAAAAAAAAAAAATTATTTATGTATTTAAAAACAAAAAATTAACAATAAAAGAGATAAAAGCTTTCAAATTCGTTGAAGAGAAAATTTATATATTTAAAAAAAAAATATATAAATAAACGAGAATAGAATAAAAAGTGATATAAGTATGGATTTAGTCAGACTTGACAGTTTTTAGCCAGTAAAAAAAAAATATACGCATGGGACCTTGTGTTTAAAAATTCTTTTTTTAGTTATACCGCAGTGTTCAACAAACACGTTGAATATGAGCTTTTATGCACGTGTTTGATTTTTTTTTATTATGTATGGTATATATATATATTTTTTATATTTTAGTTGAAAAAGAAAAATATGAGTAAAAAAAAAAATTTTTTTTTGGTTGAGGTACTATTCAGAGATTTTAATTAGGAACGTGTAATTTGGCTTTTGTATTCAACTATGAAATATTATTATTATTATTGTTTATTTTAGTCAAAATAAAAATTATTTTTATATATGAGGTGGTTTGTGTGAAATTCACGCTTAGTTAGTGTTCCCCTTAGTAATTACCCCTCTTGGATATTTTCCCATATGTAATAAACAAGTATTGTTTACAGTAACTTAGGGAAAAATCCCTTCCCAAAATGGGGAAATAACGTACTGAAAACACATGATATCGAAGGCCTAAAAGAGAGGGTTCAAGGTTTGCTCAGCTCCTCCGTTAAGGATCAGGGCAAAGCGTTTGCAATAATTTTTCATGGTTTACTTACTTCTGCTATGGTACACTTGCAACTTCGCCTAGAAGAAACTAGGTCTCGGAGATGTTTAGTCCTGAAACAATTTTTTTTTATTTCAGGATGGTGATCTTTCAGAGGGTAAAATTAATTGGTCACGATTAAGGCCCCAACTATCTTATTTAACCCCAAAAATCTTCAAAATCTAAAGGGTAGTTTGAATCAGTAAGTAAAAATTCACACATCTCCCCTAGAATACTAATTTCAAAAAGATAATAAAATTATATTTTTAATTATTCTTGTTATTACAAAAATTATTAAAATTTCACTTCTGTACTTAATATTTACATTCTCTTTCACATCTAAAAATGAAATATTTAAATAATTATTAAAAAAATACAAATAAAATATTATGTTAAATAGAGTAAAAAGGAAAAAAAGATTTAAAAAATTTATTTTTATCTAAAAAAAAAATGGTACTTAAAATACACTTTGAAAAAAATTTATATATATGCAAGTTCCATATTTGAAATTAAATTATAAATTCACTACATCACAATGTTATGAATTATAACATTTTTTTTTTTTTGCTTTAATTTTTTTTTTTTATACAACACTGAGTAATGTAAGTAATGTTATTTTTTTTTGGATTCAAAAGGAACTATGATTTGCATATAAAATATCATATAATAAATGTACGTAAGCTAGAGAAAAAAGCTGATAAACATAATATAATTTTTTTTTTTCACTTGTTTATTTTAAAAAAAAATATTTTTTTTTTTAAAGTAAATAATTATATTTTATTTAATACTCATTATTTATGTAGGGTAATTCAGTTAATTTTGTGAGAATAATTTTCTTTTGCGCAGTGGACAGAAAATTGGTATTTATTGGTAAAGTCGTATTTTTTCGACAAAAATTTGGGCAATTTTTTTCTAGGCACACACTATTTTTAATTTCATATTGTAAAATCTTGATTTTGAATCAGAAAAAATTGTTTTATTACCTCTTTTGATGGAGTAGATTTAAAATTTTTTACTTTTCTGCTGTAATATATTCTGTCAGATTTCTAAATCGCTTGAAGATTCTAGTAATTTAAGCAAAACTGAATTACAGTCACCTGACAGTATAATCAGAAATTGAAATACCCAAAGATTCTATACTCGTGAAATCCAAACTTTCCAAAATATTTGCATGAGTTACTCAATTCAAATTCCGAATAGGTGATAACCTTTTTAAAAATAAATGCACATTCACTTAAAACTCATCGCACATCGTGCCTAAAAAAATAAAAAAAACGTAAATATCAAAACTGTTAAATCAACTACAGTTATTTTTCTAAAATTATTCACTTTTTTTAATACACACACATAGAAAATAATAAATCTATTCGGAAATTAGATATGTCAAACATAATCAAACTTTTTGCATGTGCGTGCATATGATATAAAAGAATAAAATATATTTCAAGCCCACACGCATACCTATTGAAAAAAAAGTGAAAGAAAAAAATTTTTTTTTAGCAAAATATATACATAAATGCATTATTCAGTCAAAAACAGTCGCTTATATATACAAAGATAAAGTGAGATAGAGTGAATTTCTGTAGTAAACATTGAATATATAACTATTAGTTCCCATCTGTCGTCACTCGACAATCATCATTTTAACAATTCGTCATGTCATGTCAAAAATTTCATTCTCTATATATATTAGAGTGGACCTTATTTTGCACTTGGTGGAAAAATATTGGTCCCCAGGCTTTAATTGAAAACTTTTGGTCATAAAAAGGGTTAAAAAAATATTTGAAGCGCGTTAAGAAATCGGAAAGCTGAAAAATCAAAATTTCCATGTTATTTAATTGGGAAAATTTAGGTGCTTACAGGCACGTGTTTTTGCAAAGCAAAAGCAAAATCCTTGGAGCTGGGATCTTTTTATGACCAAAAGTTCTGAAAAAAGCCCAGGGAGCAAAGTTTTTCCCCCAAGTCCAAAATAAGGTCCACTCTAATATACATACATATATATATAATTTTTATAGTCTCAATTGTTTATTTCTATTTGTGTCTTAAATATTATATATAGATTTTATTATTGTTTTCGATAAATTTTATGGATGTCAAAAACTTATTTTTTTTTTAGTTTTATTTATTGTTATTTATTGTATTTTGTCTCTTATGTAGACAAAGGATTAACTGAAGTCAGACGTATTTATTTTTAGTAATACTTGAGTAAATATTAGGGATAATGAGTTTAGGAATAATCAAATTTTCATGTTATATGAAATATTTTGATTTTTATAGGCTTTGCGAAGAATGACCAATTTTGATTTTTTGACGATTTTTCTGTATTTGGCTTGTAAATTTAACCAGTAAAAATTTTAAAAGTACCAATAATGTTTAGACGTGGAAATTTCAGAATTTATGGTAAAAGTCTAATTATAATGTCACATTTACTGTAGATTTTTTCATGTAACTAGTATGATTTATAAAATAAAAGATATTTTAAGATTTATTAGTAATGAAAGATGAAAAATAAGTAAGGCTTTTATTTATTAAATAAAAATTGATTTTTATTTTTATTTTTGATCAAAATTTAATTATCGAATATAAATAAAGACAAAATTCACTATTCAAAAATTCATAATTTCCTGTCCCAGTTACAAAAATAAACTATTTAATAAATATTCTGATTGAAAACTTAAATAGGGCATAAAATTGAATAATTAATTTAATCAAAAATTAAATTTAATTTTAAAAAAACAAAGAAAAACAAAAATATCTGAGATATAAAAAATTGAAGTTTAGATTTTTAAATAAAATTTTTTTAAAAAGAATTTTCAATAGATTTAACTATAAATGTATATAAATTTCGAAATCAACCAAGTGAAATGATTATGATTCGATAATCAAAGGATAAAGTTCGATAAAGTTACAATTTTGAACGTATATATATTTATATTCGGTCAACAAGGATATAAATTCTATTGTAAGATTATTAAGGTAGATATAAATTATATATAGTAAATTTCATGAATTTCTTGTATTAGATGAGAAAATAATTATCTATAAGACTTATAAATGTAACTTTAAACTCCGTTTATTATAAATTGAATTTTATTATAAAGTTAAATATTTATATATGGGTTGTTTTTTGTAATTTAGTCATAGTTTCATGTCCAATAATTTAATGGTTTTAGAAAATCTAAAAAAAATTTTTTTGGAACTTCAGACCCCTTTAATACCCTGATTTAATTTTTTAAAAATTAGTTTTTTGAGCACAAAAAACATTTACCATTCTTGTGGAATTTAGGTAAGTATGCTTAGTTTTTGGACCGAAGGATGGCTATTATCTGAAAAGCCATAAAATTTGAGCGCCAGTCAAAAAAAAAATTTTATTTTATTTTAATTTATTTTGAATAGTTAATAATTCTGTTATTAATTTAAAGAATATTTTTTGAATTTATTGACCAAATGGAATAAAATGTAAAAAATTTATAAAAAAACTGTAATTTTACCGAAATTCAGATTTTATCAGTTTATGATATTAAAAAATTTCAAATTATCTATAGAAACAAATAATTATTATTTAAATAAAACTGTTTCATTTAATTTTTGGATAAAATATATAAATTAAAACAATAGAAATTAAACAAAATTGCTAAAGGCTTTAATGAAAGATTAATTAGAGAAATAAGAATAATATATATAAGCTTGCATATTGTAAACAAACATTAAAACAAAACAATTGCAAAACACGTATATACAGTAAAGAAAATCCAACAATGATAATTAAACACAAAATACGTAAGCTTTTATTATGTATAAAGTAAAATAGAACGACGAAACATCAAAGGTTTTAATAACAGTTTAGAAAAATATTTTAAATTTTATTTAATTTGGGTCTTAAATTAAATATTATTTGCATCTTGTCTATGACTATTTATTAAATAAAATTTTTAAATTAACAATTATACAAAAAATTTTTTCGAGTTATGCTTAAAACGAATTAGCATGGTGATTTATCCTAAACTCAAAATATCAGTTAATGGTTTTTCTTACGAGATTGGAAGTGTAATTGGATGAATAATACAAGGGATGCCTTTTGTTTATATGTCATAAATATCTCTGTTAGTATTAAATAGACAAAGTTTTTTGGATTACTGATTACGAAAATCCTAGTTTTGCTACTTATGAATTGTGGGAACCTTTTCTATATAAAGAATATTCAGAAAACTCCTAATTTACTAAAAAAAATCTTCCCAATTTGTAATCTTTACTAACCATAACAAGTTTTGACATTTTTTAGATGACTGAGCAAGAAATCCGGGGTGCTATATGCAAAAAATTCTCGGAGCAGCCTTAAATTAGTAAAAATACTCCTTTGTAAGGTTGATACATATTATAGGTCAAAATTCGTAATTGTTAATGAAAATTCTAAAGTATCCTCTACCAAGGGGTATTTTTTTGTGCATAACCCCATAATTCGTAATTAGTAACCTAAAAAACATTTAAAGTAGGTTAAAGTTCCTTTAGTTTTGTAAACATTGCCAAAAGAAAAGAGGTGTATTAGGGCGTAACTTCAATTTTCCACAAGCGAACAGTTTTCGTAATCAACGAACCAAAAAAATCTTTTTTCTAACTGCTTTTAACAAACAACACCCCGTCACTTAACTATAGAATGTAAAACGATAATAACTCACCAAGATCCCTAATATTAACTTATACCTATATTTTCAATAAACTAATAAAATTTTCCAGAAAAACTTATCGAAATTTAATATATCATTTCTATAAAAAAAAAAATAATTTGAAAATTTTTTTTTACACATCTAATGCTGATATTACACTTTTTTTTTTAATACTACTTTTTTTTTATTACCTATTGTTATTATTATTATGATTATATATCCTTATTTAATACTATAGATATTTACAACTAAAACCATCGTTTTTTTTTTAAATTAAAATTATAATCTGTAATATAATAATCTAAAAAAAAAATGGTCTTATTATTTTTTATGTGTTAGTAGTTATATAAGAAGTTAGTGCAACAAAAAAGTGGATATTTTATTTTATTATTATAAAAAAAAGTTAATAACATAATCGATTCTTTTATTATAAAATAGGTGTATTAATAATTATCTGAAATTAAAATTGAGTTAAAGAGAGAGAGGATATTTTTTTTGAATATAATATTAAAAATATTTTAATAGAAATTCCATACTATTATATTATTTTCTGATGTCGATTTTATTATATTCGTTTTTTAGCAAACAAAAAGGAATAAAGAAAAAAAAGGAATTTTTATTTTATTCTATTTTATATCTAAAATACATTTTTTTTTTATTCGTTGTTAGTAATCTTTAATCCTGATATAATTAAATTTATAGGAAAATTAAATTATGCTTAAAAAATTTATGAAAATTTTTGAATAAAATTTAAATTTATTACTGTGTTGAATTGAGAATATGATAATGAGTCAGTTTTTTGACTATGATTTCGAAGTAAATAGGAGGTGAATGTCGATAAATTTTATTACGATCGATTGAATTCCTTGCCATAAATATGTAAATTTTAGACTATATTGTTGGGACCGATCTTGAAATTTGACTATTAGTAATTTTGAAGTAAAGTAATTTATAAACACGTAATCAAGAGAAGGTTGCAAGTCAGTAAAATAGGAGGTTGTAACCCACTATGATACTTAGGTATGAAAAGCCAAAAAAAATTCTTGTAACTAAAGAAAAAAAATTTTTTTTTAATTTTATTTACTTTTCAAGTCCTTTGCAATCGTTTGAGTAAAAAACCAAATTCCGCAAGCCATAAGCTGAAATATCCCGCTTGTGGCAAGTGGATTTTTTTTCAGTGTAGAGATAGTAGCTAAACTACTTCACTTTGGGAAGTAACTCATTTCAGTAACATAAGTTGGTAACTTTCATTAAATTGGCAGCTCTTCTGATTTACACCAAATAAGACGTAATCTAATATTATACGGTACTTTACTTAATTAAAAAAATTGCAAAGATTAAATTTAAGTCAATACAATACTTAATCATATTATGAATGAATGAATAATTATAATATGTACTTATTATTATAAATTTCACACATATAATAATAATAATAAAGAACAATCAATTAATCTTACAGTTCTTAATTTTCTAGCCCTTTTTCTGTACGTCATCGTTGTAATGTATTATTCCATTAACAAAATTAACCTAATATAAGTCTTTATTAAGATAATTAGAATTTAATAATATATATTTAACCTTTTTTTTTGTTTGCTTGTGTCTTTTATATGATTATAAGAAAAAATTATGAGTAAAAAATTTCTTTATTTTAATTTATTTTACAAAAATTTTTTTAATTTATTAATTTTTTAAATTATTTATAAGATTTTTTAATTTTTAGGTAAAGGGCCTGAAAATATTTTATTTTATTGGTAAAATAGAGATTTTCCCGTCTAAAAATTATTAATATGCATATTAGGTGTTGTAATAGGTATATTACGAAGTTATATTACGGTGAAAATTGGCGCTTCACCCTTTAAATAGCAAAAGCTAATGGTGTAGGTATTTCATGTTTTTGCAAATTTAAGGGTGAAGTGCCAATTTTTAGTAGAAAGGGCCCTGAAATTCGTGATCAGTGACTAAAAAAATCCACTAATTTTGGACTCTGAAAGCATGAAAATAGCAAAAAAATTGTTTTTCAGGGATAGTTTTTGCCAATTCAAGGGTGAAATATTAATTAAAAAAAAAAAAGTCCCTGAAATTCATTATCAGCTATCCAAAAACCCATAAAGACTAAATCTGGCAGTGGCCACAAACTTTCCACCCCCCCCCCCCTTAGTGATTTGACTGGAGTATATAACAATTCATACAACAATAAAAATTGATGGCAAATATATTTTTCGACCACTAAATACCAATTCGAGGACTGTTGTGCTTAAAAAGTCACTTATTTTTTGTAATGAAAATAAATTTAGACGGCTTTTGTTCGAGTGCCAAACATATTTATTTAATTAATTAGCGTTTTGGACACAATGTAACCCTCTCCAGACTATATAAATACAAATTTATAGTTTTATAATTTTAAAGTAGGTAAAATGAAATGTATTTCTGGATATTTTTCAAAATAAATTTTCATGCATTTCTTAATTATACATGAATATAAAACATATTACACCTGATATGTATATTAATGATTTCTAGATGGGATCGCGAAGAAATTAAATTACAAAAAAATAGTATGACAACCCGGAGCCGAGATTTTTTCATTATAGTATAGGCCTGGAGCATGGTTTTATTTGCGATTTTTTTTTGAAAGCATGTCCATGAAATTTTTCGACGGTAATTTTAGTTTTTGGGTTCGTTGATTCCAAATCCGAAGTCGGTTTTGACCTAACGTGGTCCAATTTTGCGTAATTGCCCATTTTAGGTCATTTTTAACTTTTTTTGCCATTTTTTGTTAAAATTTTTAACATATTACCGATTTTCTCACACTATACTAATGTTTTTTGGGTCTCTATACCTAATTATCATATCTACTCATACAAAAAAAAAATGGTAGCCCATAATAGGGATTTTTAGGCTATTTTTCACGCTTTTTGGGCTAATTTTAGCTATTTTTATGAAATAATACCAATTTTTATCTACAGCTTTTGGTTTTTGAGTATTTTAATAACGAATATTATTTTTAATTTATCTAAAAACGGTGCAGTAGCCCATAATAGGCACTTATAGGCTGTTTTTTGGTAATCGGTATTATTTCATAAAAATAGCTAAAACTAGCCCAAAGAACGCGAAAAATAGCCTAAGAATCCCTATTATGGGCTACCATTTTTTTTTGTATGAGTAGATATGATAATTAGGTATAGAGACCCAAAAAACATTAGTGTAGTGTGAGAAAAATGGAAATATATTAAAAATTTTAACAAAAAATGGCAAAAAAACGTTAAAAATGACCTAAAATGGACTATTATGCAAAATTGGACCACGTTAGGTCAAAACGGACTTCGGATTTGGAATCAGCGACCCCAAAAACTAAAATTACCGTCGAAAAATTCCATGTAAATGCTTTCAAAAAAAATTGCAAATAAAACCATGCTCCAGGCCTATACTATTATTTTGAAAGTAAAAATTATGCATATTTTACAAAATAAAGTACCAATTAATCAAGTAATTTTAGATAATGTACTTTAAATATAAAAGGTACAATTATTTAAAAAAATTATTATGGTATCTAGTTTCTAAATAAATTCAATTAGTTGAAGGCAGAATATTAAAAGTAAAATAACAGCTTTTGTAACAATGAATTTTAAGGTTCGTTAAAAACTTTTTAGTAATTAAATTAAAATAACATTTAATCATTAAATCATTCCATATAAGCTAGAAATTTATTTTCTAAGTAAAGTGTGCAGTCAATACAATATTTTTTTAAAAGAGTCTAAAAATTGTTCTTCTGAAAAAAAATCGATGCATTAGTTTCAAATTACAAGCTTTGCTTCAGTGGTTAAACCGAATGTAACATTTTTACCCATACTTTTTTTCAAATTAAACTTTTTTTGAATTAACTAGACTAATTACTTAGACAGTTAGTTTAGAGTTAACTGTAAAAGTTCAATGGTATTTTAGAATTAAAAAATGCATTGGGGTGTAATATCCAAATAATTAATTTTTTGAAATTTAACTACATCAAAAGGCTTTTTCCGGATAAGTATTGTGATTTGAACCCCGAAACCAAACCTATCCTAAGTAGTAGCATCCAAAAAATTACGAAAAAACTCACTGATTCCCGTTGGAATTAGGCCTCTAGACCACGACAGGCTCCGAAAAAAAACCGTTTTTTGGGGGTTTTTTAAAAGATTTTATTTGATTATTCTCTGCTCATAGGCTAGAAAACTTAAAATTTCACTACTTTTCAAGATTTTTTTTTTTCTTGTAGGGCTCGTTTAAGATCCCGAAATAAAATTTTGAATTTTTCGAAAATCGGTTTTTTGAGCATAAAGGCCTAACGAGTATCAGTGAGTTTTTTAATAATTTTACGGATGATACTACTTAGGTTAGGTTTGGTTTCGGGTGCCAAATTACTTACTTATCCAAAAATAGCCTTTGTGATTTAAATGTTTTTACCATGAACTATTTTTTACAAATTACAAAAAATATTTATAACAAATTAGTCCAACATAACTATATCACAAACTTCTTCTCAACACCAATAAAAATTCTAATTTTTTTAATACTAACTCCAAATTACCTAAAAAAAAATCATAAATCAGTATCATTTAATTACAGGTATTAAAAAACAAGCAAGCAAAAAAATAATAAATATTTTTTTAAGTATTTCCTTTTAGCTCACAATACTTAATTTTGATGTCCCATTATAAAAAATCTACATAATAACCTAATGCACACCCTGTTTTTTTAAATATTATAAAAATGAGTAAAAGAAATATTAAAATAAAATTATCTTATAAATATAACCTAGAATTTTCATTTTAATTATAGAATAATAAGCTATAATACTTATTATGTTTTTTAACTTTTCTTATACACGCAAATATATAAATATAACGCTTTTTGGATTTAAAATTACAGATATAAAGTCTAACTTATTTGTATTTACGTAAACCACAGAAAGGTACGTGTATCTTAATATTTGTTGGTACTGTGTATATAAACTTATAATAATAACAGAAAAGGACTGAATTTATCGTATGAAATAAGGTAACAGCTGGTTTCGATATCATCTTTTACCAGTTTATTATGCATTAAAAATTATATTTTTTTTTTCGAATAAACTTAGTGTATTTTACGTTAATACGACCAGCGATTATCTCACATATTGCATCTATGAAATTGCTGCTAGCAGCTACTTGAGTTTATAAATATATGTTAGTCTGGTAGGTATTTAGAAAAGTTGCTTGCATTTTACTCATAAAAGCCCATTTATTTGGGTGCAGTACTCAAGTGTGATTTTGGGAATCTTATTTTTTTGGTAACTGGCATTAAATTTCACCCCGCAATCAAAAATCCAAGCACCTTTTTAATATAAATTCCGGGCTAATTAAATATATTTTCCCGAAACGCGGCAATTTCATAAAAACGTAAATTTACTGAATATTAGACTCAAAAAGAAAATAAATTACTTATTATAAAAAATTAAATATTTATACAACTTATTCATTAAAGTCCTAATTACAAAAAATTTTGAAAACGGTCTAAAATTAGTTAGACTGTCTATATAGATACAGCATCCTGATTCGAATTTCATTTGCAATTTAAATAAAGAAGGTAATAAGAATTTTATATTATAATACATTTAAGCAAGCGAGAATGCCACTTTATTCTTTAAAGAATATGAGCCATAAAAACAAAGGACTTTATAAATACACGAAGAAAAAAAAAAAGAAACTTTAAGACTTAATAAAGTGTTAGCTAATAAGCTTCCGAGAAAAGCTTTTTCTAATTTACACTACAGTATTTGTCCAGGCAGAAAATTTCTTATCTCTTTTTATTTTGCATCTTTATCTAACACGTTTTTTTTTTTTAATGCATTCTGTTCTTTGTAAAACTCTTTTATTTTAAATAGCTTCTTTATAAAGCTTTAGAATGTAGGAGTTGAATAGGCACATCGGCTAGCGGCGTCTAAAATATAAATTTAAAAACTTCGCGGTATAAAACGACCATTCTCTTATATAATGCAAACTCTCGAGGCTGTTGGTGCACGTGCTGGGAATTTGAGATTTTGCGAAATAAGCGCCAACTCACGTTGCTATATTGTGGATAGTTTAAAAATTTCAAGTCTAAAAAGTAACAGTAACAGCTCTTTCTAGTATACGAACCGTAAAAAACATTACAACTTGTTCGAATTTTTACTGACTTTACGTGATGTAATATTGGCTTTCTTTTTTACGCCACATTTATTTACTTTTTTTTTTCGATTTCTTTTCTTCATTCGTTAAATTCTAGTTAAAATCACGAATACTTGAGGTTTTTTTTCTTGATTTTTTTTTCTTTTTCAATTTTAATGCAAAAAGTCAATAATAATAAGTTAATTATTTTATAAAGTAAAATTGTATTATTAGTTTTTATTGTTCATTTTGTATTTTATGGTAATTAAATTTTAGTAATCAGATTTTTCTTTATTCAACTTTTATTTATTAGCTTAGAGCGAAGCTCTATCTTAAAAAAAAAATTTTTTCGTCGCTAGCGGAAATATTCCGTTTGCGGTTAACGGAATTCCACTAGCAGCTAGTGCAATTTTTTTTGCTCAAACGATTGCAAATGACTTGAATAGTAAAGAAAGTTAATAAAGTCGCTTATTTTTGGTAAATTTAGATAAAAACTGATAAAATACTCGTGTTCAGCGATCCGAAAAACATTATAAGCTATATACTCCAGTTAAAATACGGGGGGGGAGGTTAAATTTTCGCTAGCGAATACGAGATTTGCTCTACTATAGGTTTCTTGGGTCGCTGAAAACGAAAATCGGAGTCATTACGTAAAGAAATGGAGGCTTCGCTCTTAAATTTGCAAAAACTACCCCCAAAAAGAGGTTTTTTTTACATATTCGCACTTTGAGCGCTCAGATTTGCAACATACGGGTTTTCTGGGTCACTGATCAAGAATTTCGACTTTCATAAATAATCAATATTTCACCCTTAAAATAGCTAAAACTACCCCGAAAAGGGGTGTCTTTGCTATTTTCGCACAGTGAGCATCCAGGATATGCCCGTATAGGTCCGAAATGACCGCGATTTTCGTGTTCAGCGACCCAAAAAATCTATAGTAGAACAAATCTCGTGTTCACCAGTGAAAATACTTTATTTGACTGAAGTAATAGATAAAAATCTTGAAACCCCCGCAAAATCTAACCTTAAAATTTCTATTTTGGGCAACTGGACCATTTTCGGTAAAAACTGAATCTTACAGCAAAAAAAAGTAACTACAAAATAGGGCTCTACACTACAAATTTCATTTAAAAAAAATTTTATTTTATACACTAATTGAATCCTCACTAAAATTTAAATTTAATAGGATAAAAATTTTTTAAATATTAATATTTGCTTTAACAGTAGACTCCACAAAAAAAAAAAATTACAATAAACAAGTTTATATAGAATAATATCAGCTTAAATTGAAAAAAACTGTATAATAATAACAAGTTAAAATTTGTAATAAATTAATCATATTATGCAAATTCTTATAAAAATTACGATAAAAAGATTATGTACTTAAAAACTTGCCCTACATAATTTTTTTTTTGCATTATAGAAAAAAAGTTTAAAAAAAAATTACAAATTATTACCTTACTCTAAATATATAATATTACATTCACTACAACAGTAATAATAACAATAATCAAAATTTATTATTATTATTTAGAAAATTGAAGAAAATTAGTTTAAAAGTTTGAATAGTGTATTACTTAAGATATAGTTAAGTTATCTTTGCTTTTATTTATATTGAATGAGTAAATATATAATAGTTGAAAATGGGTTTTAATGTGTTTCTATGTATAAAGGATATAAATAAATGTAAAGATAACTTTATATATATATATATATTGTTAGATATTTTATTATTACAGTAAAATGAGTAGAAAATGAACTTTTGAGTTCTTAGATTTCCATTATTATTATTATTCTTGTTGCAGTTTCAACAAAGTAAAGATTTCTAAGAATGATTTAATTTTATAAAAAATACTGTCATTTATTTCTTTGAGAATTATTTTTAGTAAATATTAAATTTAATTTCAATAAAAGTGGAAGAAAAAAATGCTTTCAAGAGAATATTAATCAGTAATTCCAAGAATAAAGAAGAAAATTTATTGAAGGGTTTGACGTGTTCGATTATTATAATGAGTTTAAATAAATATTGAATTATTTAAAGATTGGATTTTTCAAAATTCTAATAAAAGTATAATTTGTTGCTTAAAGTATTTTTAGTAAATTTTTTTCTATACTGTAAAAAGTAACTTACTTATATTAACAAAAAAATTAGAACATTTTCAAAAAATTAGTAAATATAAAAAATTTGTAAATATTCGAAAAAAATCGTAAATTTACTAAATTTAGTATATTAACAAAAAATTCGAGTTTTCTCGATTTTTTTTGTGAATTCGCAAGAAAAATTGATAATTTACAATTTTTTTCGAAAATTTACAAAAAATAGTTGTGAATTTACAACTTTTTTCGTAAAATTACAAAAAAAAATCGAGAATTCTCGAATTTTTCGATAATGTACTAAATTTAGTAAATTTACGATTTTTATTGAATATTTACAAAATTTTTTGAAAATTCACTCATTTTTCGAAAAAATTCTATTTTTTTTGTAAATCTAAGAAAGTTACTTTTTACAGTGTATGGAGCCTGGAGGTGATGTTTTGTAAAGAATTTTTTATCAGCATAGAAAAATGATGCAGTGAAAACCACAATAATTCAAATTCAAGCCAAGAAACAAAGGGATTAATAACCAACTAAAACTATTTGCATAATATAGTTTATAGATTGGTAATTAAATTTTCATTGCCTAAGAAATTTGATACTTTCAATAAAAAATATTCGTTATGTAATACAGTTTAAACTAAAAGAACTCTAAATAAAAAATCTATATATTCTGAAATTCCTAATCGTTTAAAAGCATTATATCGGAAATGAAGAATTTCCAGAGAAATAAAAAAAAAAACTTCCTGTAGGGAATAGAGAAAGCCTCAGAGTTAAACTAAAGTAATATTATCAACTGTTCTAGGTTTGGTATACTCTAGGGAAAGTACCAAAAGTTACTAAAATTTAATAGTTAGGGCTCTGATGTAATTCTCATTGTACTTATAAGTGATAAAAAGGTTTTTAACGTTATTGATTTTATTTAAAATAAAAAATTTCAAAGGATTCAAAGTTATGTTTAAGGGTTGTGGATACTAGTACAACCTACTTTTAGCTTACTAGATTCAATTTTCGGTACCATGTACATTTCATTTGGGCATTATTGGTGAAATTGCTTATTTTACATATTGAAAAATATTTACCTATTAACCACTTATTCTAAATTTGCCACCTAATTTGAAATTAGAAAAAGTTGTAAAATAATGAATTTTTACGTAGTCCAAATCAACTTTTGGATCCTGGAATCGAATTCTACGAGAAATTGGTACAAGAACCTAAAAGCAAATTATTCTCCAATGTAAAATAAGTATTTGATAACAATAATAAGAATATTTTGGTTCGACTTACAGAAAAAAGGCCATAAACCTAAAAACGACTGCAAAAAATAGAGCTTTGATTCAAAAAAGCTAAAAGTAGATGAGAGTAAAAAATAGCTTTGACCGACTTCCTCGAATCCTCGCTCCAGCTTGGGTTCAGCTGGCGTAAAATTAAAGTAAAAATAAACAATCATATTTATTTAGAATTTTAATGTACATAAATAATTTTAATTAAACGAATATAGGTAATACATAATCTGATAAAAATAAATAAAAATAATCATAAAAATATAAAATAATTGTTAAATATTTGGATAAATAAAATCGATATAAATAGTGTTTTTTAATGAAAAAGTATTTAAATATTAGCTTGAAAATTATTTATATTTTTTTTTATTTTTTAATATTTTTAATGACTCATAATTTATTTTCATAAATAAGTAAAGAATTTTTATTAATTTTATAATTTTATTTCAAGTATTTATAAAACAAAATTGTACTTTAATTATGAATTTATTTACAAGTATACTTAAAATAAAGACAAGTCTAATATGTGTAAAATATAATCCAAAAAATCAAATAAAATATATGAATACCAATTAATAAAACAATTATTTGTAAACAATATTTTATATTTATTTGTATTTAATATTTAAAAACTAAAATAATGATAAAAAAACAAAATAAATTAAATAATAAAATATAACAATAATATTTTGAATGTTAATAAAATATTTATTGTAATAAAAACACATTTTATTTTATAATTTTTTTTTATTGTTTATTAAAAGTACTTGAGAACAAAATAGTAATAAATAATTTTTTTTTTTAATTTGCAAAGAATATGCCCATTGTCATAGATGGATTAATTAGGTTAAATATTTCTTGTCTCTCTTGTCCAGTTAGATATTAGGCAATGGGATGGTAAAATATGTAATTTTTTAAGAGTGGACGAAGGTCAAAATTTTATTTTTAAAAGTAATTTCTAATAGTAGAATTAGACCAGAAGCCGTATATGTTAGATGGATGCACTTTTTTTCTAAGTTTTGTGAAAGGCTACTCATATGTGGTAGGTAAATTTTTCGATACACTAATTGCCAATTTTTAGGTTCCGACTCCGATTAATTAGCCCTAATACCGAAAAACTGTATTTTTTTAGAACGTTATATGAATGGACATATTTCATAAAAAACATTTCTAATTGTTCTGAAAATGATAGGTAATATGTTTTCAAGGTCGTTGAATAGGAATATTTAGGTCCTGACCCTAAAAACTTTCTCCAAATGCCATTAATGAGTTCGATTTTCGCGTTTTCTCTAGATATTGCATAAGATATTTTAATTCGCATAAAAATGATTGGGCTAAAATTTTTGGGGTGGCTGATTCCAAATTTTTAGGTCATGGCCTCGAAAAATTAGCCCTAATATCGAAAAACAGTATCCTTTTGTCAATTTTATAGGTTATTTTGACTTATTTCATAATAAAAATTTCAAATGATGGTTAATATATTTTGAGACCAAGACCTAAATATTCTTATTCAGCTTACTCAGAAACATATTACCTATCATTAAAAGGGTAATTAGAAATATTCCTTATGAAATGTGTTAAAATTTACAATAACCTTCAAAATTGACCGAAAAATACAGTTTTTTGGTATTAGGGCTATTTTTTCTTGGTCAGAACCTAAAAGTTTGAAATCAGCGTATCAAAAAACTATCTTATATGAGTAGCCTTGCATATCTAATACATCTAATATATATTTAGCTTCTGGACTAGATTTTGCTCACTGAATTCAGTTTGATTAAAAGTCACTATAAATATTTAGCAAAATTTACTAATAAAATTTAGTAGGTATAAGTACTTTGAACCTGTTCTGTTTTCCTTGATTATACTTTTACAGTTTCTAATTTTTTCTGCAAAACTATATTTTTAATATCTTTTACTTTTTTATTCAAAAAACCAACGTAACTTCACTTCTTTCTTAGTCTATAATTTTGGTAAATTCTCTGATAATATTTGATAGTACGTGCCAGTTTTGTTTGATTTTATCTTGGGAAACTGCAATTTTCGGGTTCATTTAGTTTAAGGGTTGATTCTAATAACCAATTAAAAACAACATTTGTCGAAAATGCATTAGTGAAAATGTGACTCATGCTGACTAAGTAAACTGTATTTACAAAATTGTGAATTCAAATTAGAAAACTAAGTAATTTATTACTAAGCAAATTTGACTCTGTAATTTTTTCATAGATTGAACATTTATTTTTTATTTACTTTACAGTTAAACTCGTATGGCTTACATTCCAAAAAATGAAAGATAAAAAACTGATATTAAAAAAAAACTATATGCAATCATAAAAACGGCGAAACATACAAAACAGAAAGTAAAAAAAAAAACATAAATTGATTATTTACTGGAGTCTTTTATAAAAGACAGAAATTGCAAGTTTTCTAAAAAAAAAAAAAAAATTAATCCGGATATCCTAAAACATTATACGTGCACACTAACGGACCCTTTTAACACAAAGTGCCAACACAGTATAAAAAAAAGAATTGCGATGAGTTTAGTAAAATATATTCTTTTATATACGTAAACTCTCTAAAATAGGTTATGTGTGTGTGTGTGTGTGCATCAATATCTATAGAGAAAAAAGATGAAAAAAAAAACTTGACTTGCAAGCTCGCAAAAAATATCTATACAGAAAAACAGGCTTTTTTAAAAAAAAAAAAAAGGGTGGGTTTATCGCGTTTAGTGTGTCTATCGTCCAAACAATATAAACGAAAGCGATAACTGGATTTATTTTATTTTATATATTTATCATTTTTTTTTTTTTATTATTATAAAAACAAAAAAAAAAGTTTATAAATCAAGATTTTTGCTTAAAAAAGTATAATAATAAAAAAAAAATAAATTGATAGAGATAGGGAGATGAAAATTTCATGTCAACAAAATATTTATAAAGCCAAAAAATAAAAAATACGTTATCTCTAATATACATTTAATAAATGGAATATTTTTTTATACCCTGGATATTAATTGACAAAATAAAATTAATGTTTTTTTTGTATTTTACGTATTTTAATAATTTTTTATGATTTATATTTTTAAATGAACTAATTAGTCCAGACGTGGCCTATAAGGCCTGTGTGTATGATAGATTCAGAGGGAAAAGTCCGTTGTAAATTTAGTTTTTTTCATGCTGATTAAGAATTCGTTGGTAAATATTTTATTGGAAAATGTCCATATTTATCGCTGTAGCTTAGTTTAGAATATTATTTAAATGTTTCGATTCTCTTCATCAAAATAAAGTTATCCTGATACTGAAAATATATTTTTTGGTGCGTGGATTTTGAGAACATGAGTGATTTTTCCGGAAAATGACCTCATCAGAAAAAAATACAATTTTTTGGAAAAATGATCAACATTCCCGTTATCTGTGCACCAAAAATCCTAAAAACCAGTGGTTAAGATCAATTCATTTTGTTATATTTACTCAAAACATTAAAAAAAATGTTGAAAATTGACCCAAATTGGACTATTTCATGAAACGTGAATATTTTCAGGAAATAGAACTAAAAATTATAAATGGTTTGTGTAATGGAACATGTTTACTTACGCAGTTGAGCATAGATACACAAATTACATTACAATTTGCTATTTTTATGATTTGTGATTATCATCTTTACTAAATGTTAAGATTCTAACCCCAAACTATTTTGATTCCCTAAACGCGTATTATTCTCCCTAATCCCTAAATCGAAATTATTTTAAGTCCCTGACCCGAATTATTCAAAGTCCCTAAATCAAAAATATTCTAAGTCCCTAAACCCGGATTATACCATTTGAACCCCCCCCCCCCTTAATTTGGACATATTTGACCCCTCCTTGACTTTCAAATTTCCAGGGTATCCCCTCCCTGTAAACATGTTCCATGTTAAAATATTCTATGAGCACATCAAAAAACTTCAGTTGCAAAGGTTTATTTCTTGTGAATCTACAATATACACAAGATTTAGGGACTATGTCTGGAATAAACCAAGTAATAAAAAATTTACATTAACAAATAAAATTTCAAGTATCATTAAAATTACTCACAGGTTATTAAAAAGTATTTGAGGCATAAAAAAACGTTAAAGCTTTTTTTATAATTGTGACTATAATTGTAAGTAGTAATTGAAAACAATATAAAGTTTAACTTAAAAATAAATAAAAATTTTTAACGTTACAACAGAAATTTTTAGCATACTAAAAAGTTAGATAATTATTGTTAGTAGGTTAAATAATCAAATTAACTCTGTTTTTATAAATTGGAATGTTTTTGCATGCATGTTTAAAAAAAAATTTTTTTATTTTTTTAATATTCAAAATGTTGCTAAAATATTTTTTTTATTTTTTGAAAGCTTTTTATAACTAGATTTTAATTGTGTTACAATAAATAGGATAGAGCAAGCATTAATTGAATTATGCGATGTGTATCAGTGTTTACTAGTACGATAAGTCGAAAATCATTTGAATTTTTTAAATATTCTTTATTGATAATATGAATTAACCTACAGTTTTACTGTATTTAAACGTCAAATGTGATGTGAGGAGGTTGGCGCGATTAAGTGCGCAAGGGGCTTGCCCCCAAATTACAATAATTCTTACAATTCTTTATTGATAATAAAAATTTTAGTTACAAGAAAATAATAAGTAGCTTAGGTATTTAAATATATTTTAAATTACGTTTCCTAATCCAGATATGCTCTACGATAATATATGTAATGGTAATAATTGGAAGAAAAATATATGTTAAAAAATATAAATCTAGCTTTTATATAATCTTTCAAATTCATTTCACTTGCGAGAAAAATTTAAAAAACACAATCGAATGATAAAATATTTTAAAATGCAAATACTTTTTCAACAATTAATTATTTTTAACTCATTTTAATTTATTTCTTATGAATTTAAAAATGCGAATTGCTCTTGCGCATGAAATGAAAGTTGAGGCTTCTAGAATTCAATTTGTCAAATTTTTTCCCTTATGTTATGCTTCAGTAATTATTTGTCATCAAAGCTAAAATTCTATTAAAACAGTTATTTAGAAACATATGGACTTAAATTTTGGCACAAAACCCATTACTACAAATATTTATTTTTTGACTATTAGTTTATTGTAATGTAAATAATACTACTTGCCAAAAATATCATATTTACATAATTAAGAATTCAACAATATAATCGAAATTTTAACAAATGACAATAAATTATGAAAAAAATTTTCTAGTTTTAGAAAATAATTTGGTTTACCAAAATTTAATTATCATAAATTGATTATTTTAGTTATTAAAATAAATTTTAAATTAATTTATATCAAAGTTTGAAGTGTAATTTTAAATCAGAACAAATGTTTATTCAGAGCTCATATTATGCACAAATAGAATGAGTTTTTAGACCTAGTTTATTGTAATTTAAAATTGGATTATATAAGAGGAAAAATTTTTTTAAAACATTTAATAATTATTGAATATTCTGCTAAAATAAACACTTATTATTAAAGAAATTTTTTACTTCTCTTGATATTTATTTTAATTATAAAAACTTCAAGTCCTTTTTATCTGTTAAAGAATAAAAGAAGAAAGAAGAAGAGTTAAATTTATTGACTTTAAATATATATATAAATAATTTAAATTGCTTCATTTAGATAGCTTAATAAAAAAAAAAAGTAGTAATAAATTTACATTTCTATTTAAAAAGTTAAGTATATACTTTTGTTTTTAATTCAATGATTTATTTTAAATATAATTAGAAAATTTAAATAATTGCATATATTATTTATTTGATATTTTTATTTTTGAGATTTTAATTGGGGAGTTAGTGAGGTTGGTTAAAAATTGGTTTAGGGCCTAAATTATTATCATATACCAATTTTTGGTTTATAAAATGAAACCAAGGGGTTTCTTGGTTTGGTTGGAGTCAGTTGATCAGGGACTTTTGGCACCAGTAGAATTATGATTTCTAGGGTAAAAAGTGAGTGCACTGTCATAACTTCTAAGGTATCAAAACACTCTGAATTACTCAAACTCTTACTGGCTCACATTTGGTACACTTTCACATGATCTTTGAAAAATCATAAAAACTAAAATTTCAGGCTAACATCTTTAAAAAAATGTATTTTTTACACAAAAAAAAAGAAAAATAATCAAATAATTTTGATTTGTAATCAAAGTTTATCAGATAAAATAAAAAATAAAAAAAAAGTAACTATATAGTGTTAAAAAAAAAGAAAGTAATGTAATAAAATAGAAAACTCATTTACGATCGATCGCAAAAGCATTAAATACAACTTGAATCGTATCATTTTATAAAATCAAGAAAAGTTTCTTTCGATATATATATAAATGAAAATGCGCGGACATAGCAGTTTAAGTTCGATTAAAATGAAATTCCTAGATCCCAAGCAAGCAAAAAAAAAAAAAATCTGAGCTCTCTATATAAAATACCACATATATCTTTCTTGTTTTCAATTGAATCTCAAAAAGACGATCTTCTCTTGACATCAATATTTATTATATATATCCTCTCTCTCTCTCTTAAACCTCAACGCGTACTTTTTTTACAAAAAATGATCATTTAATCTTCTTTCTTTTTTTTTTGGACAGAATCTGATCAATCATTTTCTCATACGTCTTTTTTTTATACCTATTTAATGTCTAAGTTTTTTACTTGATCGACGTTCAACGACTTTTAACTCCTTATACTATAATAATTTTCAGAAAAAAGGCTTCTTATTTTATGCTATCGTGTATTTAAGTTTCCTTACCAAAATATAACTTTTTTATACCTCTTCACTTATGTTTTTTTTAGAAAAAAGATTTTTATACTAACTTTTTATTATTATTTCAATATGTTTTTTTATATATGAAAAATTTAAAAAAAAAAAAGTTTTTTGCAACTTTTAAGTGATATATTGTATATATATTTTATATTTATTTCTATGTGTGTGTGTGTAAAAAAGTTTTCTTTTGTTTTATGATATTTTTTTTTATGTGTAATATAAATATTGATACTTTTTTTTAATAGTTTTTTGATAAGAAAAGTTTTTGTTATTGGTATAAAAAAATAATATTTTTTTAACTCTGTCGTTCAAACTTTTTATGCATCGGATTTGTAAAGCAAATTTACTTGATTTTTGTAAATAAACTGCAGAATTAATAATTTGATTTTTTCTGAACAATAGATTTGTTTTATAGATATTTCACTTGCGAGAAAAATTTTTATAGGCCAAAAAATGCAAAAAGAAACTCCTGAACTTGTTCTTTAATTGGCTTATTATTTTAACAATAAATTATTTTTTAAATAGAAAGTATGAAGTAAGCGAAATTTAGCAACTAAAATGAACTTTTTAAATGAAAAGAATACAAACAATGGAACTAAAAAATAGGCAGTTGTGCTTTTTAAAATTTTTTTTACTTTTATTTTTGTATAGAAAAGAATATTTTTTTTCAAAGACAATCCATTCTTCATTTTTTATGTCAGATCGTCTTTGAAATAATGTTTTAATACAAGTTTATATAAATGAAAGTTATAAACTTGCACATACAAGTGTTTTTTTTTTTCATCAACTTAAGTGATTTTCTACCTTATTTTTTTAATTTTTTTTTTATATCTCACGAGATTTGTACTAAATAATGTTTTTTTTAAGATTGACATTTTTGTTTAGTAAGGGCAATTTTAATATGTGTGATAATTCATACAATTTATTTTATGATTACACTGTAAGATTTCGTTGCTTGAATTTTTAAGCAATTTCGTTTAAATATTTTAGCAAATCTGTTTAAATTGTCCTGTTTCGTGTACTGCAAACCCAATCCAATAAATTTCATAGCCCTCGAACTTTCTTGTTTAGGGCAATGGAGACGCCGTATCGTTTTCTCAAAGGCTTCCTCATTGTGCTAGTTTTCGTTGTTCTGCAGCTTTTCTGAAACTATTCTCTGGCCTCCAGTTCAGGAAAGGCAGGCACTTCTTCGGGTAAAGAGCAAATTTAATGAATTTTTCGATTAATTTAATTCTAGTTTATTATGAAAACTAATAAAATAACAAATCGACCAATCAAATTTCGCAATGTGTTATATCAATTACATTATAAATTTCTGTCTGCAATAATAATTAGAAATTTTTTTTTCTATTTTTAGGTTTTTTCGCCAAGGGAAATAACAGAATTAAGTTTATTGGTAAGTTCAAATAAAATTTAATAAATTTAAGTGTCGTTGGGTTAACTATAAATTAAAATTAAGTTCTTAAATTCATTATCTGTATGTACACTGTAAAAAGTAATTTCTTATATTAACAAAAAAATTAGAACATTTTCGAAAAATTAGTAAATTTTTCAAAAAAATTTGTAAATATTAAAAAAAAATCGTATATTTACTAAATTTAGTATATTCCCGAAAAATTCAAGTATTCTCGATTTTTTTTGTGAATTCGCAAGAAAAATTGATAATTTACAATTTTTTTTCGCAATATTTCAAAAAATAGTTGCAAATTTACGAAAAATAGTTTAAAAAAAAAAATTTACAACTTTTTTCGTAAAATCACAAAAAAAATCGAGAATTCTCGAATTTTTCGATAATATACTAAATTTAGTAAATTTACGATTTTTATCGAATATTTACAAAATTTTTTGAAAATTCACTAAATTTTCGAAAAAATTCTATTTTTTTTGTAAATCTAAGAAAGTTACTTTTTACAGTGTAGTAATTTGAATTATTAACATTATAGTAATAAAAATCTGAACTAAATTTTTAACATTAGGTACACCTGTTAAAAAATTTGTCATTTTACTAAAATTATGCTTGAAAAATAAAAATAATCAAGTAATGTTCTTTTTCGTATCATATTTATAATAAATAATAATAATAAAAGTAACAAAAATTTTTTAAAAATAATTTCAGTAGTATGAGTTATTTACAGTCAGACAGAGTATAATTCAAAAAAAAAAAAAAATGAAATAAGTTATTTTTTATTGTTATATATGCCAATGTAAAAAATAAATATTCATATATGATTTATTTCACGTCAATAAAACCAATTTGAAAATTTATTTTTTTTCAAATGATAAAAAAATATTTCTCAAATTCCTAGGATCTGATAACTGTATATGACTTTTAATAAAATTTGATTCAAAGTTTTAGTTGTACTAATGAACTATATTAATGTATCATATTATTTTGTGCAACTATTAACTTTGATGTTAAAAGTCCAAATTTAATCTAAGCAAATCCCTGTGATCGTTAGATGAAATTTAACAAACCATTTATAAAATTTTTTACCTAATATTCTCCTATTGAGGAACGTCCCTATAAAACTTAAAAATTTAGGAATGCCCTATGTACAATAAAATAGTAATTTCTGAGATTGACAAGTATATAAATATACTATTATCGTTATTATTATTATTATTACTTTTTGCAATACTTTTAATGTCAGTTAAATGTGCAACATTCAAATATATTTATGTCAATTCTTTTTAGATATATTAAAAAATTGTGATATATACTGAAGTATATTATATACTAGCATAGGTGTGAGGGGGGGCTCCGCCACCCCTGATCTATTCCCGGTGTTCTTGTTATTGATTTTTTATTATTATCATGTTGTTATTGTCCAAAATATATATCAATGTCAAAAAAAATTAACGCCTTGAAATGAGCTAAAATTTTTTTCTTAATGTAGACCTTTTACCAGTTCAAATGTGACCAATAAGATAAAATTTGTAGTAAATTCAAAGAAATGGTGTAATTTTGAAAATGGGCCAGATCAGGCTATTTTTGGACCTTTGAACAGACATATTTCGGGCCCATGAGGTGCTAGAGGACTAAAACTTTGGCTGAGGGACTTTTTTATCACCCCAAACTATACCCTAAAATTTGAGTTCAATATATATAATATATAGTAAAAAATTTTTTTTTTTTTTTTTTTTTAAATTATAAATAAACGTACGTTTTTAATAAAAATTTAACTAAGTACGCATAAATTACATTTTAATATAGAATATAAATTACATTATAATATACACAGACCCACAAATAAATGATTAGAAATACCATAAAAATAAAAAAATGAAAAAAATTTTTTTACCAGCTTTAAAAATATTTTATAAAATTTTAAAGATACCTCCGTTTTGAATAAAAATTTCAGAGAATACGTAAAAATTAGTGCTGAATCGAATACTATGAAGTGCGATAGCTAAATTTTTCGATAGTCTCGAGATATTTCAATTTTTGTTAAAATTTTTAAAAAATGTTATCAAGTTCAAAAATACTAAAAATTAAATATCTCAAAAACTACGACAGCTAATCAGAAAATATAAGGCCTATGTCACCCGCAGACTTTTTATCTTTATTTTGACACCGGTTTCATGCCAATTGGTTCGGCGGTTCTTGCGTGATGAGTGGACAGACAGACAGACAGACAGACAGACAAACAAATAAATTTTCAAATATATATAGTATTAAGATATAAGAAATAAATACTAGCTCGAAAATGGTACTTTAGGTCATAAAATTATTCTCTAAAAAAAATTTCTGAATTCAGTAAATATACCTAAAAGTAACCTCTTGTTTTACAATTTTTGTTTTTTTCTTTTCATTTATTTGGTTTGAAATATTTTAGATACAAAAATTTTTTTTAAAAGCTTCCAAAATATTTTTTGTAATTTCTATAGATTTTCTCAAAATCAAATGTTTCTCAAAAGTCTGATAAATGAACACTCTAATACACAAATTATTTAAATATTTATAAAAATTATTTTCTATACAGATTCATTTATAACTACTTCAATAATGGATAAATAAAGAATTGATTTTTTTGTCATTTTAGCCATTTTATCACGTATTAAATACTTAAAATATTAACTATATATATATATATATATATATTTTATCGACAAGTACTTTAATAATTTATTAAATTTTTTTATCGCAGCTAGGTGTAGAGTCAAGAACTTTAATTTTTTATTTTATGATATCATAAATCAGTTGTTTACTTATTAATGAATAAATACAATGTAAAGAAAAATTTTTTTGAATTTAAGTGTATAAAATTAATGAAAAAAAGAAGCTATTAAATAGTAGATGTTTTAAAATTATTTATTATTATTGTTATTATAGACAGAGATGGAATTTAAATTATACCTAAAGGCCATGTATAAACAAACGTGTTAGATATTTAAACGAACATATCACGTAAATATATGAAACTCTGTATAAACATATATATATATATATATATTTATACATATGGGTGATTCTTTATAAATTTAGAAACTTAATTTAAAGAAAATCATAACATTTGGAAAGCCAAATTACATGGGGAAGCTTTTTTCATGTAATAAAATTATCCATAACTATAGATTCTAATTTGGCGTACCAAATATGGTAGTATCCTCTTGATAATTCAAATTTGGAAAATTCTAATTTTAGTCTTTCTGAAATATTTTAAGCTATGAACATATTTTTAATTTAAAAAAGGGCTCTGAGCCATCCTGTCTAAAATCTGAAAGCATAATTAATAACATTTTTACTAGTTTTCTAATACTGAAACTATGTCAATTTTGAAGTTTGAATATCAAATTTTCCGATTCAAAAATCTTATAAATTTTGAGATAAGAAATGAGGCTAAATCACAAAATACTAGCTCATATATGTACATTATATATATATGTATATGTATAAAATGTATCTGTACACAGAATTCAGGTGATGACGTGACGGGAATTGTGTAGGGAGCAGTATAATTACTGTATACGTGCCATTATGTGGATCATTCATTTCTCTTCAGTGGGATCTCGCGGTCATATACACATAAATACATATATATACATATTATATACATGCGTAAGCATTCAAGTGCATTATAATCAAACATGACTCAGGATTTTACGTCTCTAGAATAATTTAAGGAATTTTAAGCCTATTATAATTTTATTTAATATAATTTTTAAACTTTTAAATTTATAAAATATATTTTATTTAAAATTTTTATGAAAGTTTAAATATTATTGTAAAATACAATTCGGATTAGTATTTTTATATATTATCCTGACAGTTATTGTTTTAAAAATTTGTTTGGATTTCCCATTTCCATTTTGTGATTTCCCAATTTAATGTATTCATTTTGTATTTATTTCGTATAAAAAATGGACTCATGTTCCAATCAAATTTTAGAAATTTTTTTTAGGGGCAGTTTTTTTAAGTTTTCGGGTCCTGGCTGATTCCAACGGGAATCAGTAAGTTTTTTGATAACTTTTCGGACGCTACTAATTAGGGTAGGTTTTATTCCAGGGGCCAAATCACTGTACTTATCCAGAAGTAGCCTTTAATTTTTTAAAAAGTCTTTGCATACCAAAATTGATAAATTATTTCCAAGACTAATATGCATAAATATTTTTATATGTAAATACTTTTAAAATTAATTACCTACCTATTTCATTAAAAATAATAATAAAAATAATAATAAATATTATTAAATTTTAAATATTTCAAATTATCAGATAAAAAGTATTTTAAAAAATAATTATTTTATTACTATTATTAAATAAATGACCGAAAAAATGAGTATAATTATTATCAGTATATAATAAAATAATAATGAACACAAACGAGTATTTATAGAATTCTCATATAATATAGTAATGAAGTCAGAAAGAAGAAAATAGACAGGATGTATACCCACATAATCTATACAATTAATTCAATTAATTTCCGTTTATAATAGCGTCTGTGAATAATCTCATATAGAAATTTTATCAGACATGAGGCTTGAATGTTATATTATAATGTAGGATGGGATATTCATAAATGGATTTAAGTAATATAGATTTTTTCTGGTTTATATATTTTACACCCACATATTTGGAAAATTATATTTTTGAGCAACTTAAATATATATTTTGGAATTGATTTTTAAAGTTTTTTACTGTAAAAATTTGTAAAATTATTTGAATTCCTGATTACGAAATTCATCAAATGTTAATTTATTATTTATTAAATGTTACCACAGGCATTTGTGGTTTTCGGTTAAAGATACATTAATTCATGTAAGAATTTCGTCAATTATTTATCAAAATTTTACCTTCCAATGTAACGTATTAAACTATTTCTGTTCATTTTTTTGTGTGTAAAATCCTATTAATATTCATTTTTTTTTTTGCAATATTACCTTAGAAAAGCTCAGTAATAAAAATTAAAAATAAGCAACAAAATTTGGGAATTTTAAATTTATTTAGACTAAATAGTCTCTTTTTCAGGCAATTTATAGATATTTTTAAAACGTTGTTTAAAAAAAAATTAAAATATGTTTACAAATTATTGAATTTCAATACATTAAAAAAAAAATATTTTCCGCTGGCCGAAATATTCCGCTGGTAGCTAGCAGAATTTTTTTTATCTTCTTCAAACGATTGAAAAAGACTTAAATAGAATTAAACACAAATTTTTTTTCCTACAAAAAAAATGTTTTATAACATAGTACCGCAGCACGCATAGCCTAAATAAGCAAACTTTATTTTACCTATGTTTCAGGTAATTTGCAAACGTTTGAGAAAGAAAAAAAAATTCCACTAGTCATGAGCGTATTTTTTTTTGTATGTATCTTTTTTCATTTAATTTTTTTTTGTTTTCATTTTTTTGATGCGTTACAGATACTTCGAAAATTTGTCTATTAAAAAGGAACTTTATCCAAAATTTCTGGAATTACATTGCCTGAGAAAAAAATCGTACTGCATCCTGTTTTAGGTAATTTTGGCTTATTTTGACAGGTTAAACTATTGATTGTGGATTCTCATGTGGAGGCCCTTTTTAAGGCCCTAAAAATCAAAAATCTCAAAAAAACTAATTTTTGAGCATCAGAATTTTTTTGCGAAATTAATGTTTTTAAAAATTACCGCGAATATGTTGAAGACCTAAAATAAGCTATTTCGAAAAAAAATTTAGAAAAAAAAATGTTGGTCCCGATTTCTTATATGTATCTGAGTCTATTTACCGAGATAGCACTATTTTGGGAAAAAAGCGCCCAGCGGATTTTATAATTTTTTGTTTCCTTAGGACCAATAGTTCTTAATACCGAAATTTGTTGAAATATCAGAGGTAATTTTAAATTTTATTTAAAATTGTTTCTAGCCAACCGTGAAGTTCTTGTACAATTAAAATCTCACAACTCTTTTTTTTCAACTTCAATCAAATATTTAAAATATTTTCTCAAATATACTCAAAATTTACGAATCGTTCTCTGAAAAGCAATAAAAATAATATCAAAAATAATCTAAATTATAATAAACGACGATAAAGTTTCTTACACATATATCCTCTTACATATCATTATCTTTACTTCACTTTATATTTGTTTCCTAAAATGTAACTTGGTGATATAATCATAAAAATTAGGACAGAATATATATATATATATAGTAGTTACATATACCGCAAACAGTCATTAAGGCACATACTTTCTATCTCTTTCCCTCATTCTATCATTAAGGAAATGGCACTTGAGTAACTCCATTCTGATAATCCTTCCCAACTATGCATATATGTAAAGTTATCACACACATACATATGCAAAATATTTATAATTTTAGTAAATACACATACTACTATAAAATTTTAAATATGTTACTATAAAGTAATACATGTAAGGTTTTATAGACTTTCATGTTAATAATTACAATAATGCATAAGTGAAATGATGTTTAAGATGCTCAAAAGACACTTTGAAAGCTCATGATTCTTAATGCTTGAAAGTATATATATATATAGATTCTATTCATACATAAATTTAAAATATTTTAGCATCTTTAGTAAAGTAATATATAAAATTAAGATACATTAGTATGGCTAAAAAGGCTTCCTATTTTACCTTTTTTTTTATTCTTACTTTTATCACGTAATGTAATATTAATTCTAGTAGCTTTTGAATATAAACAAAGTGGATGCTGCCAACGAGTACTCTTATATTTATGCATATAATTATGAATATTATAGTATACGTACATTTTATATATATTTTTGAGTATACTTATTGCATAGATTTAACAAAAGATAAAAAAAAATGATCAATTTATGAATTATTTATAAATTTTATATTTTTTTACATGGAAAGAAAATTTATAACTGATTATGTAAATTTTTTTTTAAATTAATGAAAATCCTTAAAAACAATTCCTATGCAGATTTTAAATAAGGTGATTAACATAATAAATTTTTTTAAAAAACATTGCTGTGTTAAAATTATTCTCGCAAGAGAAATGCTTTCTAGAGGCTATATAAGTATAACTTTGAAAGATAATTTATGCTTTATGTGAGTTTAATAATATTAAAATATTTAAATTTTCATTTGAAATTTACTCTTTTTCTAATTAATTTATGTTTTTTAGAATTTATTTAACGGAACATTTGTGTATCTAAGTTATGCTTAGTAAATAAATGGTTTTATAATGGTTTAACTAAATTGATTTATATATTTAATTCCTACGCTTTTCATAATCTTTTTTGGTTTAATGATGGAACATATAAGGGGATTTCATGGAGCAAATTTTTACTAGATTCTAGGGGCACTAGAGTAGAAATAATTAATTATTCCAAAAGGGTCGATTTCATGGAGCATATTTTTACTAAATTCTGGGGGCACTAGAGTAAAAATAATTAATTATGACTGAAAATTTATTAAAATTCTGCTCGAGCAGGATCCAGACAACTAACTTCAAGCAAAGTTTTAATTAATTTTTAGTGTTATTTACTAGAGTTCATTTAATTCAACTCTAGAGTCCCCAGAATCTAGTAAGAATACATAGATTGAACTCTAGTAATGATCACTAAAAATTAATTAAATTTTTGCTCAGAAGCGATTTTATAGACCCTGCTCGAGCAGAAATTTAATAAATTTTGAGTCATAATTAATTATTTCTACTCTAGTGCCCCTAGAATCTAGTAAAAATAAGCTCCATGAAATTGCACCTATATCAAAATGTATTTTTATCAGTTAGCTAATTATAAATCTAATTCCTTTTTATATCATTCATCTTATTAATTTATCATATCCCAGTTTTATTTTAAAATATTTTCCAATTGCAAAATAATTCGTCCAATAACTTACAGCATATATTAATGTTCTTAAAACTGAGAAGTTAAGTAGAGCTTATACACATCTTGGTACATTACAAAGTAATACACTAAAAATGTGTAATAAAGGACATTATTCTAGAAGTCTTACATTCTATAGTAAACTCGAAAGTCCAACACAGAATTTTAATGAACCTGAATAACAAGAGAACAGCTTAAAGTTTGACTTTTCAACCAGACAAGACGTTATACTTTTATTAATGTACTCAGATTAAAATAATATACATTAGATGTTCATATTTATGAATAAAGTCCAAGTTTTTTTTTCTTCCTTTAATGGTCTTAAAAAGCTTTGGGGGATTTAATTTTGTGTATTTAGAACAAGCTAAAAATATGCATAGAGTATGAAAATTGCTAAAATAGGTCATGGATTAAATTTTCTAGTTAAGTAACGCAATTAGGCAAGGCTGTGAGAATGGATTATAAAAATATTGTTAAATGTTTTTATTTATTAAAGAAAAAAATTGTTTGCAAAAATTTTTAAATTTATAAAAATTATTTATCTAAAGCTAAGATTAAGTTTGTAATTTTTAGATTTATTATTGACATATTTTAGTTTACGTGAAACTTTTATTTAATTGTTAATAATATTTAATACTTTTATAATAACTTTTATAAGTAACACTTAAAAAGCTTTTAACAGTTTATGTAATATTTTACAAAATTAAAATTATTTAATATCTTTACAATATTTTAAAATTTACCAATATTTTTTAATTATTAAAAAAATCTTATTAAATAAATATTCGATTTAAATTTAATTAAAATAATAAATCAATAATTATTTTATGATATTATCTAATTAAAACATGAAAATATAATTTTTTTTAAAATCAATATATTGTTTAAATTGGTAAATAATTATAAATTTTATGTTTCCAAATTATTATGAAATTATTTGTAATTATTATTATTATTATGTAATTAAATAATCTTTAATATAATAATAATAATAAAGCTTAAAATAAATAATTAGTTTGAATTAAAATATTTATATTGTTAATTTATATATATATAGTATTAAATTGTTTTATTTAATTAGGTAGTATTGTTTAGTTGGGAAAAAATTTGAGTTGTTTTATATGAAAAATTTTGTTTTTGTGATCTATGTTTAGATTTTTATCTGATTACAAATTTATGATAAAAAAAAAATTAAAAAAAATAAAATCACAACTATAAAAAAAAATAAAAAAGTAAAATTAAATAAAAAAGTAAAAGTAAATTAAAAAGTAAATAAGGTCAATAATTTTTAATATTTGTTGTTTTTATTCTAATTAGATCTTTGTCCGTATACAAATTTATGATTCAAGAAGGTACACATTCCACAGGATGAAGACATAGACCCTCCTTTTAGACGCTGTATTTAAAACAATAAAAAAAAATTTTAAAAAATTTCCCAAAAGTACCCCAAAAAAACTTCAAATTTTATTTAAAAAAAATAGTAACCTAACGTTTAAACATCAAATTATTATCCAAACCAAACAATTGAAAATAATAAAAGTGTAAAAAAAGTGTACTAAAATAAATATATCATAAAAAAATTAATAAATAAATAAATAAAATAATAAAAATTATAAACAGTACGCATTATAAAAATTTATTACCATTATTCAACTTATCGATAAATAAAAGCAAAAAATAAAAAATAATTAATTAATAAATAAAAAAATATATAAAATAATCAATTATGAGAAGAACACGAGCAAGAGGTTTATCACCACCTATAAATCTTTTACCAGCAACACCATCAACCTATTGTTAACCTAAACTTATTTTAACGCTCAAATTAAATATAAATTACTCAAAGCATTTTTTGAACTCATAGATCCAAAAATGCTGTTTCATGTTTTTTGTGTTTAAAAAGTGGCTAAAATTACTAAAAAAAATATTTTTTGATAAAATTTTTGACTTGAGTGAGTGCTAATTTTAAAAGTATGAAAAGGCCTGAATCCAATATTATTTTTAATTAAAAAATGAAAAAATGACAACCTTTTAGACTTTAATTACCCACCAAAAGAGTTGATATTCCAACCAGACAGAAAAAACCAAGTTTGTGCCAAAATCTTTCATAAAAATGAGATAATAAACAATAGTAAACAAGATAAGGAAAACATGAAAGGGAGTAAACATCTTAGACAACAAGAGAACAAATGTCATTAAATTTCTCTGCCACAAAGATGTGTTTTAATTATTTAAATTTGTATACTTTGATTCATCTATATAATGAAAGTGTCTTAAATTTTCTATAGGTTTAAACAGTAGATTTCATAAAACAGTAGTAACAGAATATTTACATAACAAAGTCTTTCTTATAGTAAGAGAAAATTACTTGATGAATAATCATCTTCTATACTAACTGTGAATTACTTTTTGTTTAACAAATAAGAAGTTCTAATTAAAATGTTATAAATCTTAATTTATATATATGAGTAATTACAACTTGGAAAGGGCAAGAAAAATATTACTTTGTAAATTAATTTACTGTTTCTGGGATGTAATTTATTTCGAAAATTAAAAACTACTGTGTTATAATATTAGGAAATATAATTTTTCTTTATTTTTTAAAACTTTTTTATAAAATGGTTGAGGAGGGTGTTTCCCGTAATAAGCTACTAAAATTTTGTTTAAATTTAATAGTGTACTTGCACCCATTTATCTAAATTAAGATGTACTGAAGGGGATTCAGGGGGCATAGCCCCAAATGAAGTTTTGGGACCAATGTTCCTGCAACAAAAAACTAAAATTTTACTTATGCCCAAACAGTGCATTCGCATCTATCCTGAAATTAAGCTAGACCAAATGAGGTCGAGATAGAACTTGTCCTAATTTAGAATAATTCGGAATACTAGAAACCTTTATTAAAAAAAAACCGAATGTACAAGAGCCTGGATCTAAATAAAAAACCCCATATACATCACGTTTAAAAATATTCCTTTAAAAAAATTATAAATTGCAAAAAAAAAACTTAATTAATTAAAAATAATTATTAATTTATCTTGTATTTTATATTATTATATATAAAAGATAAAATATTGTAAATTTTTCTATGCTTATAAGTTTTAAAAAAAATATAAAAACTTAGAAAACTTGGTACATTATTAAAAAAAGATGAAAAAAAGCAAGGAATAAGTTGATAAACATATTAAGTATCTGTTCTAGACGGAAGTATACGTTTATATTCAAAAAAAGTAGAGTATATATATATATATATAACCTTTGTGCAAATTATCTTTTATATATATAAGATTGCGCGAAAGTCTTGACGATGTAGGTTAATGCAGCGTTACAAACTAAAGCATGCTGTTGCTTGAACTATAAGCTTCCTTAAAGTTCCTTGATAAAGGTGGAAAGTATCCGGGCAAACAAACTAAATTCCTTAACTATACATTGACTTCTACTTTATTTTTTCTTTTTTATTTACTTCCTTTTATACTTTTTTTTTATCGTTTTAAAAAAATATGTAATATTAATTTATGGTGATTTAAATATTAAATTTTTTATCAATAAATACGTGCTTGGTTATTTAATGAAAATATTTGGCTTAATGATTATTTTCAAATAGAAAGAAAAAAAAATGGTTAGAAAAGCAAAAATGTCGTTAACGTTAATTAGAAAGATTTCAAAAGGTATTAAAGTTTTGTAATTATAACGATAATGAAAGCACGGGTAATTTCTCAAAGCTTCCATCGTTGATAATAATAAAGATTTAAGAATAAAAAAAGAAAGGTTAAGTAAAAATAAACTAGGTACAAATTATTAAAATAATTAAAAATTAAATCTGACTTTAAAAAGATTGGTACAACTTTTATGCAAGCTATTTTTTAATTACAAAAGTTTTATCTTAACGTTTTATGGGTCTTTCATGTTTGGAGATGGATTATTTTTATGATGTTTATGGGATTTTAAAGTGTTTCCTTTTTAGTAGTACCATTGGCCAATAAATGAAGGTATAAAATGCCTCTTTAATAATAAAAATATGGTGTGCATGTTTTGGCCCCCTGAGATTTTGTCCACTCGGGATTTTGTCCCCCTGTTATTTTAGTCACCCAGGATTTTAGCCTCCTGAGATTTTGGCCACTTGGAATTTTAATGGCAAAAAAGAAGGGTTACTTGAGAGTATTTGAATTTCGGGTTCGGGAGCAATACGCCTCCAATAAAAAACTATCTGAGATCCACTTACCCTAACGGTGTACTCGCAACTTACCCCTACACAGCAGAATACCCAATATTTCATGGGACCAAAATTCTGAATGGCCGAAATTCCGGGGAACCAAAATTCTAGAGGGCCAAGATTAGGCGAATTTAAAAATATAATTCCCAAAACCGTAATTTTCCATTCTTGGTAATTTGGGCTATTCTCTATTTTTGTGTTCAAAGTGCACGTTATACACAATTAAGATTTTTATGCTCATCTTCTAAAGATTTCTGTTCTCGCATATAGAACTTAATATAAAGAATCAAAATTTTTTTATGACTTTAATAATCATAAAAAATATAATAACTATAATATATACAATTAGATATTTTGTAAAAATAAATTCTGTATTTGACTGCATCATTCCTATCTTTGCCTCTTACATTGTGGATTAACTTAACTTAATATAGAATTTAATTAAAGAAAAATTTTATTACTAATAGGATTAAAATTTTTAATATGTTATTTTGATTATTGTCATTAATTGTAGAACTTGTCCTACTACAAAATAATAAAAGTAAAAATTAAAAGATACAAAATTCGTAAAATGGTCTCTACCTGACAGGTAAATTTCTTTAAAAAATTTATTTCTATGTTTTTTGGAGGAGGCATAGTTTTCCATTAAAAATATGAACCTCCAGCGAATTTCAGCTTAGGTTTTAAAATGTCTTCTTCCTTCCAAAAATTAAAAAAAAACAAAATTTCGAAAAAACATACTTAAAACTTGCTAAAAAATGCAAATTGCAAAAAAGTTTTAGAACAAAAATAATGAATTATAACAGGTGTTTCTAAATTTTTTTCCATATTCGCATAATTAATACCCTGAAAAAACATAATCCATCAAAAGTTTTAATTAATAATGGCCCAGTATATATGACGTAAAAAAAAATATATATATATTTTTTATTATCCTTTTGTAAAAAATTACGCTTTAATTAAGATAAAATAGCTTCTAATAATTACGTATGAATAAATTTTTAAAAAATTAAGTCGCTAGATTTTAATTTATTTAACGTATGAGTTATTTTTAATATTTTTTTTTTTTTTATTTTGTGCAACTAAGTATAAAATTCATAGGTTGAGTTTTCTTCAAATTTTATAATTTATTTTATACTTACTGAGCATAAACGATTATAAAAAATGCGGAATTTTTAAAGTACCTTAGACTGTTCCTTATTATATTTTGGTTTAAAATTTTTTTAAATATTTTTTTAATTTTATAAAAAAATTCAAAATTTAAATCTCATTATTTGCTTTTCAATAATCACGTAATATTTTCAGTAATAGGATTAAAAAAATAATAGGATTTTTGTTAATAAATATTGTAAAAATTTTTATTTATAAGGATCAATTTAATATACTTTTTGTGTATAAATTAAATTTTGATATTATAAAATTTTTGATAGGGGATAAAATATAGTTATAAAGTATAATATAGATGAAGAAAATAATGAATTCATTCAAGAATCGATCATGAATCACTATCTAAATTGCTTTTTAAGAAGTAATTTATTGTAACAATCTTTTGACAGGTAATTCCCGGGCTGCTAACCAAAAAGTCATCTATATATAAGGTTACTAAGCACTTATAGAATTTTATTTTACAAATTTATAATGTATAATGAAAAAAGGAAAAATATTTTTTCAACTTTAATTGAACAGAAAATTTGGACTAATAAATTTTATTGGATTTATGTAAAAAATATTTTATATGATTTGAAAACAAATTTTTTATTGATTTTATCTTGCATTTATTTTTAAAATAATGAGAAATTTATTACGTAATAATGATGAAGCCTTTAGAATAAAATTTTTAGCTTTTTAGTTTAACAAAATAATTGCATATTTTGATGAAAAAATTATAATAGGCAAGAATAATAGCTTTCGATCGAAAAATATGTACAGGCTTCGATGGGGACATTGAACTCTGCTAAATTTTTGATAGTTTATGGGTATTTCCAGAAAAAAACATTTGAGGCAAGACAGATATATTTCGATGTTTTATCGAGCATATCAAAAATTCACAGTGGGTGCCTGTACTTCCCGGAGTGAAGGCTAAGCAATGATTTTTTTAAAATTCTGTGGAACACCAAAAATTGATATTAAAAATTGATACAATCCTTTCGTAGCAGATTACGTAAGGATTGCACTAAAATAGACACACAAAAAACGGGAGGAAATATTTTTAGACTTCAGGCCTAAAATTGAGGCCTATTATTTAGTATTTAAAGCTTGATGTTAGCAAAAACGCCTAGGTTGTACGTCCCAAAAAAAAATTTATGCATAATCAGGGAACTTCTTTTGATATAAAAGTGCAGGTTTACATAATTTTATAAGACATGGATATAAAATGAGCTGATCTGGCGCCATTCATAGTTTTGACAATGTCTGTTTTTGTTCTAATAATAGGGATCTATTATTACCCTGCTAATTATTATTACATTTATATGAATAAAAAAATCTGATCCGCAAAAGAGAAAAAAGTGAATTACCTTCTATTTTCAATTTATTTATTTATAAGTTCGGAAAAAAGTACATTTTTTTATTTTATTATAAAATAAATGACTATTTGTTAAAGTTAAAATTTATATATATATATATATAATTTGAATACATATTTATAATAAAAACGTTGTTTGTTAAAAGATCCAATTACTTGTGAAATAAGAGCCATAATGATAGATGACAAGTGAGCAATTTTTTTATTCATACATAAAATAATGTGTAAATATTTTTCAAGATTTTTTTTTTCTATTTTATTTTTAAATCCAATTTTTTTATGTATATTAGGCTGGAACTGACTTTTAGTTGTTTGTTGCTCAATTGAACCAGGAGTAACTTTTTTCGGAACCTTTAGAAATAAGTTTGATATAAATATTAACAATCTTGCATAACCAAAAATCCCAAAATTACTACTTTTCCATAAATAAAACTGTAACTACATTCGTATGCATTCGATAATTAACTAAAAATAAATTTCGCAAAAAAAAGATTGATTATCTTAAAGTAACAAGATGTATTACTATTGGTAATACTCTAACTAAAAAAAATAATGATTGGGTTAAAATCGATTAAAAATAAAATTTTTTAAACTTAGTTTAATCTATTTTTTTTTCTACTCGATATAAGAGAATTTACGATGCATTGAATTCTTTGTAATTTATTTTTCTTTTCATTCTGTATATATTATTTAACTTATATATAACCTTTTTTTAATGTAATATATATAAAGTCAGATTCACATATATTTACATCAATGTGACAGTATCGAAAATAACTATAGATCAAACTCTTGATTAAACCTCTGAGTATTCCATCACACGAATACACTGGACGGTATTAAAAAAAAGGGTAATCGGTATTTTTCTTCTATACATAAAGTATTTAAGATTAACATTTATTTACATGTAATTTTCTGTTTTTTTTTTGTATGTGCTTTAGAAAACCGAAAATAAATGTAGAAAATTTTAAAGATTAGCTATAGAAAAAGATTTTGGTTTGGTTATTGATGATATTTATATTTTTCTAATTACGTACATTTCTTTATGGTTAAGGAAAAATGTATTTATTAATATTTGATTTAATTATGTTAAAACATTTTTTTCTATTAATTAAGTTAATAACCAAGTAAATCTTTGAATAATTACATGCTTTACCTTTTTAATTAGCTATATTTTCAGTTAAAGATATTATTCCTTACTAAAGTTTGTAAACTTTCAAGTTTCAAATTACTAGTAAGATTATATGCATAGTTTAGAAACTTATTTGCTAAAAAAAGAGTTTATATTTTATTTTAAAAAATTATTAAAATAAGTTGTTTAATGAAATTTTTAAATAATGAAGGTTTTCTATTCAAAATTTTCTTATTTTTTTAAAAATACTTATATACCCATAAATTATATGATTAATTTATACATAAGAAGAGAAAATCCTTAAATAAAAAGTAAGCAAGAAAAAACAATGTAAAGTTTTAAATTACAAAGTAAAGTAAGCTATATAAAATACTTGATCTTTATTACATCGTAATGTAGACTTTTATTAGATTTTTGCATCTAAAAATATCAAATACTAACAACCATCATATCCATTAATATATATATAAATATGTAATAGTATTAGTATTTTACACGGTATGGTTTAATTCGCGAACCGGAAAACCAAAGCACGTTGCTTAAACTTTGCAATCATGCAATAAATTTTCCCTTTATACTACTTTATTTTATTTATATATTAGTCTAGACTTTATCTTTAAATAATACAAAAGACGAAAATTTAAATTTTTATTCCAAGTTTTATAAAGGGTTTTATATTATGAAGACTGGGGACTCGCTTACTGCTTTATATGCTACATGCTATTCTGCTTTGTTTAAAATTGAACAATAAGCTTCTTAATACATGAAATACATTATCATAAAAGTGAGCACGATTTAATAAGTACGGTTATTAGTTTAATTTTATAACGGAATTTGACTGTTTTTTTCTCGCAAATGAAATGAGTTAGCGAAGATATATAAAGACAGAGTATTTTAAGAAGTATCATGAGGTACATCCTTAATCAAAATAACATCTAAAAAATGTATTAAATTCAATAAGGCCAATTTGCAGAGTACACATATTTTTTATAATTTCGTCGGCCCAAAACAAGTTACAGGCATATAATTTACACATCCAATAATAAGTAGAACGTACTTTAAATATTTTCAATAATTAATAGTTAAGTTATATGAAATTTTAAAACATCAAAATTTTTAAACCTCGCTTATATTTATACTATTGAAAGTACATTTCATTTGTGAGAAAAATTTGAATATAATAAAATAGCTAAATTTTTATACTCTATGTAAAATTTAACTGCACTTACTGTTGCAATATATTTACGATTTCCTTGTGATTGGAGCATTTAGTTTGTAAAATAGCAAAAACGGTGGGACGCATACTCCTTTGCTAGTATAATATACCTTATACATTGACTTGTAAGTCGGTATTATAGATGTCGATTAGTTATCGTAAATTCTCGTTTTTCGTAGTACTGCATATTACATTTGGTTCACTGATCTCTATAATTGCAATTCGTAAACATTTGTTTTGTATGAATTCATTAAAAATGTGCAAAATGTTTCAATTCCTATCTATTAAAAAAAGTAGTAATTTAAAAAAAGTGCAGTAAACTTATTATTAATATAAATTTAATCTAATTGTTTAAAAGTAACAACTTAAAATAGTACTTTTCAAAATTTAAATAAATACATTATTTAGACAAACAAAATTTTTTTAATCAATTCATTTATTTTAAAATAACATCCAGTCTAATATACAATTATAATACATGCATAAATTCAAAATTTTCAAAAATATACACACTTACATAATATATAAATTTTTATACGTAAAAATATTTTTTCTATATTTTAAATTTTATGTACTGGATAAGAAAAATAGTAACTTACGCCTGACGTAATTCTTACCATAACTACTTGCATAAAGAGCAAAAATAAAAAAACAGCTGTTTTAGAAATATATATAAAAGAAAATAACCTTAAAGGGAAGGCAAAAAAATGGTTAAAAATGTATAAATATATATACATATATATATTTATTTTAAATTATTCATATTAATATTATTATAATATATATATGCATTACAATATAAAATTTTACTTTTTTTATCTTATATTTACATTTAATACTGCAATGCTGATTTTTAAATTATTTCTATCAAAAATTTACATAATGCATATCTCTTGAAATATATATGATAATAATAAAAATTAAGAAATATTATTAAATTCATATATATATTATATATATTAAATTCTTTAAATATTTAAATATACAATATTAATATACTATATTAAATTGACGTAAGGAATGTTTCTCCATGTTATATATATATATATATATATGTATATACATAAATTATGTATGATATTTACATTCATATATATCTGTTTAAATGTTAAGATGCTTAAAGCTATATAAAATCAATTAACAGATTAATTTAAATTTAATATTATGAATATTTCTAATGTGTAGTATTAAAATTATTGTCACATTTATATATTTAAGACATTTTTTTGCTGTTTAAGAAATTTATTTAGAAAATTAGTATTTATTCATTTATATATATAAGAATTATAATAAACATAACTTATTTTTCATTCAGTCATCATTCACTGTATATTTGTATATCTTTTACCTACATTTATAAATAATAATACATATATAGGGATGAAAGCTGTTGGCAGACAAGAAGATATCGCGTGTCTGCAGCAGGTTTTCTTAACTAGCACGTACATTTCCTGTCATTTTACATGCACGTACAGTTTATTTATTTGTAAATAAGTTTATACATATATATATATAAGTTATATTTTATACGCATGCATATATATATATATATATATATTTGTTATTTGCTTTTAGATATCTTATAAAAGTAGATACATATATGTGGGTATATTTTGTATAATAAAATTTTAATACTGAGTTATATATTCTATTAAAAAATATAATTGTAAATCGATATTTTATAAAGATGAAAAAATATTTTTTTTTGGTATTTTACAATTTAATATGAAAAGTAGACAAGTTGTATGAATTTTTATTTATGTGTGTTACATATATCAGATTGAAATGTGTATTATATACTATTTTGCACCTCAAGCATATTTTATTAGTTAAAAATAATTTTTCATTTTAAGATAGAGTTTAAATATAAGCTTATGAGAGTTTATTGTTTGTTAATAACAAAAGACATTTTTAAAAAAATTACAAGAATTTAATAATGCAAAAAAGGGCATTTAAATACTGTCTAAACAATAATAATAATAATACTTAAAAATTTTTTAAATAATTCTGACATTGATTTTACAAAATATGAGGCAAAAAAGTATCTATACAAATTCCAATTTTCTTCTCAAGTATTATCCTTTTTTTTTCTTTAAATTTTCTTGTTCAATATAACATCGATCTTTCTTGACATTATAACTTTTTGCATTAAATATTTTTGCACGGGGTTCTACTACAACATTTTTCAAAAAAAAAAAAACATTGTATAGTTAAACTATTATAGTTTAATGTATTTATCACTGAATTTTTGTATGAATTCTGACTATAACTATTAGCAACACCAAAGTCTACCCTCATCTGTCAATCTAATGCTTGTCATATAAGCTTAACGATTTAAATGTAAAGAATGAAGGTTAAAATACTAAATTTATTTATAGAGCTTAACCTTATACACATACATACTGGCATATTTATATATACATATATATCTTAATACTATATATATTTGAAAATTTATTTGTTTGTTTGTCTGTTTGTTTGTCTGTTTGTTTGTCTGTTTGTACCCTAATGACGCAAGAACCACCGAACCGATTGGCATGAAACCGGCGTCAAAATGAAGAAAAAAAAAATGCGGGTGACATAGGCCCTATATTTTCTGATTAGCTATCGTAGTTTTTGAGATATTTAATTTTTAGTATTTTTTAACTTGATAACATTTTTTAAAAATTTTATCCAAAATTGAAATATCTCGATACTATCGAAAAATTTTCTTATCGTACTTCATAGTATTCAATTCAGCACTAATTTTTACGTATTCTCTGAAATTTTTATTGATAACGGATGTATCTTTAAAATTTTATAAAATATTTTTAAAATTTTTTACTATATCTTAATACTATATATATTTGAAAATTTATTTGTTTGTTTGTCTGTTTGTTTGTCTGTTTGTTTGTCTGTTTGTACCCTAATGACGCAAGAACCACCGAACCGATTGGCATGAAACCGGCGTCAAAAAGAAGAAAAAAAAAATGCGGGTGACATAGGCCCTATATTTTCTGATTAGCTATCGTAGTTTTTGAGATATTTAATTTTTAGTATTTTTGAACTTGATAACATTTTTTAAAAATTTTATCAAAAATTGAAATATCTGGATACTATCGAAAAATTTTGCTATAGCACTTCATAGTATTCAATTCAGCACTAATTTTTACGTATTCTCTGAAATTTTTATTCAAAACGGAGATATCTTTAAAATTTTATAAAATATTTAAAAAATTTTTTACTATATCTTAATACTATATATATTTGAAAATTTATTTGTTTGTTTGTCTGTTTGTTTGTCTGTTTGTACCCTAATGACGCAAGAACCACCGAACCGATTGGCATGAAACCGGCGTCAAAAAGAAGAAAAAAAAAATGCGGGTGACATAGGACCTATATTTTCTGATTAGCTATCGTAGTTTTTGAGATATTTAATTTTTAGTATTTATGAACTTGATAACATTTTTTAAAAATTTTATCAAAAATTGAAATATCTCGATACTATCGAAAAAATTTCTTATCGCACTTCATAGTATTCAATTCAGCACTAATTTTTACGTATTCTCTGAAATTTTTATTCAAAACGGAGGTATCTTTAAAATTTGAAAATTTATTTGTTTGTTTGTCTGTTTGTTTGTCTGTTTGTACCCTAATGACGCAAGAACCACCGAACCGATTGGCATGAAACCGGCGTCAAAATGAAGAAAAAAAAAATGCGGGTGACATAGGCCCTATATTTTCTGATTAGCTATCGTAGTTTTTGAGATATTTAATTTTTAGTATTTTTTAACTTGATAACATTTTTTAAAAATTTTATCCAAAATTGAAATATCTCGATACTATCGAAAAATTTTCTTATCGTACTTCATAGTATTCAATTCAGCACTAATTTTTACGTATTCTCTGAAATTTTTATTGATAACGGATGTATCTTTAAAATTTTATAAAATATTTTTAAAATTTTTTACTATATCTTAATACTATATATATTTGAAAATTTATTTGTTTGTTTGTCTGTTTGTTTGTCTGTTTGTTTGTCTGTTTGTACCCTAATGACGCAAGAACCACCGAACCGATTGGCATGAAACCGGCGTCAAAAAGAAGAAAAAAAAAATGCGGGTGACATAGGCCCTATATTTTCTGATTAGCTATCGTAGTTTTTGAGATATTTAATTTTTAGTATTTTTGAACTTGATAACATTTTTTAAAAATTTTATCAAAAATTGAAATATCTGGATACTATCGAAAAATTTTGCTATAGCACTTCATAGTATTCAATTCAGCACTAATTTTTACGTATTCTCTGAAATTTTTATTCAAAACGGAGATATCTTTAAAATTTTATAAAATATTTAAAAAATTTTTTACTATATCTTAATACTATATATATTTGAAAATTTATTTGTTTGTTTGTCTGTTTGTTTGTCTGTTTGTACCCTAATGACGCAAGAACCACCGAACCGATTGGCATGAAACCGGCGTCAAAAAGAAGAAAAAAAAAATGCGGGTGACATAGGACCTATATTTTCTGATTAGCTATCGTAGTTTTTGAGATATTTAATTTTTAGTATTTATGAACTTGATAACATTTTTTAAAAATTTTATCAAAAATTGAAATATCTCGATACTATCGAAAAAATTTCTTATCGCACTTCATAGTATTCAATTCAGCACTAATTTTTACGTATTCTCTGAAATTTTTATTCAAAACGGAGGTATCTTTAAAATTTTATGAAATATTTTTAAAATTTTTTACTATATCTTAATACTATATATATTTGAAAATTTATTTGTTTGTTTGTCTGTTTGTTTGTCTGTTTGTTTGTCTGTTTGTACCCTAATGACGCAAGAACCACCGAACCGATTGGCATGAAACCGGCGTCAAAATGAAGAAAAAAAAAATGCGGGTGACATAGGCCCTATATTTTCTGATTAGCTATCGTAGTTTTTGAGATATTTAATTTTTAGTATTTTTGAACTTGATAACATTTTTTAAAAATTTTATCAAAAATTGAAATATCTCGATACTATCGAAAAATTTTCTTATCGCACTTCATAGTATTCAATTCAGCACTAATTTTTACGTATTCTCTGAAATTTTTATTCAAAACGGAGGTATCTTTAAAATTTTATGAAATATTTTTAAAATTTTTTACTATATCTTAATACTATATATATTTGAAAATTTATTTGTTTGTTTGTCTGTTTGTTTGTCTGTTTGTTTGTCTGTTTGTACCCTAATGACGCAAGAACCACCGAACCGATTGGCATGAAACCGGCGTCAAAATGAAGAAAAAAAAAATGCGGGTGACATAGGCCATATATTTTCTGATTAGCTATCGTAGTTTTTGAGATATTTAATTTTTAGTATTTTTGAACTTGATAACATTTTTTAAAAATTTTATCCAAAATTGAAATATCTCGATACTATCGAAAAATTTTCTTATCGCACTTCATAGTATTCAATTCAGCACTAATTTTTACGTATTCTCTGAAATTTTTATTCAAAACGGAGGTATCTTTAAAATTTTATAAAATATTTTTAAAATTTTTTACTATATATTATATATATTCAACTCAAATTTTAGGGTATAGTATATTATATTATTTGTTTGTTTTTATTATATTATTGTATATTATATATTTTTTTGTTTGTCTGTTTGTCTGTACCCTAATGACTCAAGAACCGATATGAAACCAGTGTCATAATAAAGAATAAAAGTATTCGGATAACATAGGCTATAGTTTTCTGACTCAGCTTTCTTACTTTTGGAGATATTCAATTTTTACTATTTTTAGAATATATAAAATTTTTTGTAAATTTGCTTAAAAAGTGAAATACCTAAAAAATATGATTAAATTTTACTGTCGGAATGGGATTACTTAATTTGGCACTAATTTATGCGTACTAAGTTAAATTTTTTTATTTTCTCTATTATAACTAGAGATCAATCAGAACCATTTGATCGACATTTCAAAATATATTTTATTTTTAAAAGACTTTTATTTCAAATCTATAAGATATTTTTTTTTCTTCTTTATTTTTTTTTGCGTTTATTGAAAATATATATTTGGGTTAATATTTCTGCAGCATGTTCTTAAATTTTATAAAAAAAAAATATTTACTCAAATTCACAGGGTTATTTAAATGAAGTCTCGAGATTAATGGGTAATAGTGTCACTCTGCTTTAACTTGGACTGAATTTCTGGGATTCGATTTTTTGCTAGTGCATGAAAATTTCGGAAAATTCTGACTAATTTTTCAGATTCGTCGAGAAAATTTACTTAACTCATTAAAGCCAATGCAGAGAGTTTTGGAAAAATTAATTAATTTCTTTTACAAATACATAGCTTAACATTTTTTTCTTAAAATCCGTCATTAGTTTTGACTTATAGCCCTTACCCAACAACAGGGATAAAAGAGATAAAATAGAAAATACATATAAAATTTGTTGTTAATGATTTAAGGTCCTCTTTTCAAGCAAATTTTAAAAAATATCTGAAAAACTGCACAAAAAAAAAAATAAAATGTCATTTTAAACAAATTTTTGAGGTATTTAACCCCAACTGGGTCTAATCTGGACAGATAAGGATTCTCAACCAATTTTAGCATTCTAGGTCAATTCCTTAATTTTTGGAAAATAGATTTCCAATTCAAGCAATAGGAAATTCTGACCATAAAAAATTTTACTAAAAAAATAGTGTTCTTTAAACAAATGTCTGAAAAATCAAATGTTCTGGATCTTTTAATCAACAATAACAATTTTTTTAAATATATTATTCAACTGCTTTTATTAAAACTAAATAACATTAAAGTTACGGTCTTGTTTGGTTTGTATTCAGTGAGAAGTACATTTAAATAGTAGCGTTATTACGATACCCCAGGGCTTGTTTTAAATACGTTTGAGCTTTTAATAGGTGTTAGCTCACTGTATAGATAAGGACAAATGAATTTTAATCAATAATTGGTCTTTGAAATATATTAAGCTTCGGTTAATGGTGAGAAATATTGACATATGAATTTCTGATCAATATGCCTTTTAGATATTTACTCGTAATCAAAACTTGACAATTTATCTTGATATTTTTTTTATTTAAAATTTTAATTACATTTTATTTTAAATTAAGGTTATAAAGGTATGAAATTCTCAGAATAAAATAAATTTAGTAAATATTTCAAATAAAAATTTAATATATTTTTCCTAGTATTTTTTTCCTTTTAATAGATTTTACTATATTACTTTTTTATATTTGTTTTTATCAAGCTCATTTATTAAAAACTTTTTTAAATTAAAAAATTGCAAATAATTATAAAAAAGCTAAGGCACGATCACATATTTATTAAATATTTTCTGTTTACAAAACCTTGATGGGACGTAAACCCTCATAAATTGAAAACTATTATTTATAATGTATTTATAAATAAGGATTGGAAAAAAAATTTCTTTTATTTTGGCTTACAGAAAAATATTTAAAACTTATATATTAAATCAAAATTATTTGAGAAGAGGTCATTAGACATCCTTTAGTTCACTTAAAATTAAAAAAAAAGTTTTAAAAACTTTTAGCGTTTTTTCCTAATTATTGGATGTCTAAAATCAGTGTTTAAAATTTTTTTCATTGATTATTTCCTGATAAATTACCATTTTAATCATTTTTTCCTTAATTTTTTGATATTTGAAATCGATATTTTTAATATTTCTCCGCAAGGACTCGATAAAATCACTTCAGATTGAAAACTCTGCAACTAGATCTGATTTCAAAAAATTTAGTCTAAGGGATTTTTGATTCATCGAGTAGGTTCTGAGATCTCGAGAATACACTTTCTTGAATATACATCCCTACACACACCAAGGCAATATAAGCATTTAGAGGCATCAGATTGACCTGGGGACAAAATTTCTCCATGAATTGGTCAATTAGGAGACTTTTCCGTTTTTTGACCTAAAAAACTTATAAGGCACAATTTCATCTATGTACTGTATGCATAGAGTGATCGTACCTAAAAAATTTCTATGAATTGAAACACGTAAAATTTACAATAGTCTAATTACTTAAGTTTAAATTATAATAAATTAATTTCCTGTTTTTTTACAAAATATTATAATTTAAATAAGCTTGAACCTAAAATAATAAAAATAATATTTAAAATAGCACAATAATTTATAAATCATTGAATTAAATAGGCATTTAAATATTAAATCACGTAAGTTTTGTTACAAAAGTGGCACCTGTTAAGGACAAGAGGGTTAAAATATAATATCAAAGTTTTCATTCGCATACTAAACTACTAAAACCCCTTATAAATCTATATTTTAACCCTCTATTCAACCCTATTGCAATTTTCCATTTCGTATGTTTACTGTTATATTTATGTTTACTTTGTAGTATGTATGTTGTTGAAGTAATTGTTTAAAGGCATACAAAATTTATTCTGTCCACTCATATTTGAATCCACTTAAATTTTGTAACGCGTATTTTCAATATATATAAGCCTTTATTTATCAAATATTTGAGTCTAATTAAATATTCTTCTCATTTTCTCGAAATTATTATTATTATTTTGATAAAAATTAAAATATTTTTTAAAAATACTAAATTTTATAAAAAAAAGTCACGATTTACAGTATAATGAAATTAGTTTTGAAAATTTTTGGTTTACAGTAAACTATATGATGCAATTGGAACAAACAAACTTTCTTGAAAGGATCTTATATTTGAGTTATAAAGAGAGAAGAAACATACGCGTCTTTCTTATATATATATTATATACTTTAAGTTTACTTTGGTCTCTAAACTTATATAGTAGTAATTCGAATCTAAAATATCTCTCTTCTTCGTTAACTTGTCACTGCTGGGGTTTAAATTTACTAGTTTTGAATGATAGTAAATCATGAGATTGTGATTATGTGTATAAAACGAAACAAGATCGATATTTGTCTTTTCAACAAATAGCATTGATTAATTAAGATTTTCACTTTTGATATTGATTAATTAAACTAAGATACTTTTCATGTTTACTTTTTATGGCTTATAATACAATTGTTATAGAGCGAAGCTCTGTCTTATAATAAGAATAATTTGAATTTTTTTTAACTTATTTTTGAGACTAATAATTATTCAGATTATTTTTAGTTTTATATTTATCGTGCAAATGCGCTCTTTAAATTTTAGAATTAATTGGTCATCAGATGATTTTGTCGGTGCAAGATTTTTTTTTTTTAATTTTTTTAACGTGGCTCTGATTTAAATCTTGATTTCTTTTAAAGTATGAAAAATATTTTTTTGAAACAAATTGCTTTGCTTAAAAATAAACAATAAAACTTCATTTAGCCTGGAAAATTTTATTAATTTCAGTATTTAATTGCTTAACATTTTTTTTGTCTTAGAGAAATAGTCAAAGCACCAGCAATGTTTAATACACCTGAAAATTTAAAATGGAGAAAAATGGATCAACCTTAGTCTTTCTTATGTTTTTTTGGTTGCTAAAAACGATTTTGAATTTTTATCCATTTTCGAAGATGATCAGTTTTGAGGAATAACATCCAAATATAAGAAAAAAATTTGTCAAAAAAACAAATTTTTTAAAAATATAGTTGATAAAACCGAGTTTTAACATGGAACATGTTTTTAGGGAGGGGATACTTCAGAACTTGAAAATTAAGGGGGGGGGGAGGGTCAAATGAGACTTAAATAATTTCAATTTAGGGACTTTGAAAAATCTAGGTTTAGGGACTTAGCATAATACAGGTTTAGAAACTTGTAATAAATCGGGTTAAGGAACTTAGAATATTTCAGGTTTAAGGACTTAGAATAATTTTGATTTAGGGACCTAGAATAATACGCGTTTATTAATTATTAACCTAATCTCTGATTATACCTAGCCTTCAGCTGAAAGTAAACATGTTCCATGCATTTAGGTTGTGTTTACAGAAACCAGTTAAGTTTTTTGAATACCTCCAAGGTTTTCGGAATGGCTGGACACGATAGTTTAAAATTCAAACTGGCAGGCTGAAAATAGTGGATTCCTAACCTCAAAATTAATAATTTAATTTTTTTCAAGAATTTTAAATATAATTTATATCTTTTGAGCTCGTTGGTCACAAGTCTGAAATGTCATTTTTTATCTTATCAAAGGAAGCATGTAAATAATCTATTTGATTTTCGGATTTTTACATACGATTTGGGCCATTCTTTATTTTTCAGACAATGTAACGAAGTATTTGCAATAAAATTCAAGAAATAATTTATTGCTTTTAGAAAACCACGCCTAAAAAAAAGTCAATATTAAAAATACTTAATCATTACAAACATACAAGTACCTAAAAAAAATTAGTCCATAAATTAATTATCAACAAAAAACGTACAAAAAAAATAATAATCAAAAAATAAAGTTCACGTATATAATAATAAAACTTTTTATATTTTTTAATTTTATAAAATTGTTTTTATAATTAATCAACAATAAATCTAAAGCTCTTTTTTTTAGATTATTTTTTTCATTTATTCTGCATTTAAACGTATTCTTTAATTAAAACAAATAAATAACAAATAAAAAAAAAAAAAAGTTAGCGAAAAAGTTATTATTTAAAAAATTTTATTTTTAATTAAAAACAGAGTAGTGTATAATATTAATCTATAAATCTAATATAAATAGCTCATTAAATAAAATGAAATATAGAAAATAATTTCTATATAGAGTATCGAGTAAATTTAAATACGAATATTATGAATCATGCTTGGTAAAATTTAACTGTAATACTTCATTTATATAATATGGTCAAAAATACCCATTTAATCATTAAGCTAGTAAATTGTAGAGATAAAAGCTCGTCGAATAGATAAATATTAAAATATATTATTAATGAAATTTTTGTTGGTTTTTTTTTGTTTCAGGATAATAAATAATACGTCAAAGCAGACGGTTTTACGAGCGGAAATGAGTTGAGAACTGGTTATGATGTTGAAAAGACTTACGGCCATATTGGCCGTTATTTTAATACATAGCATCGTATTATCGGATGCAGTTATTTCCTCAGGTTTGTAATTTATATTTCAATATGCACGTAATTATTATTATTTATGTATAAAATTTTGAAAATTATATAGGAAAAAATATCCATTAAATTCTCTCCCTAATTTTATTTTAGTGACTAGAAAGCATTATTTCCTGGCTGAAGTGCGAAAAAACTGTCGAAAAACGTCAACTTTTACTGCTAATTTGCAGTATTAGTACTTTTTTGATTCATCGATCAGTTTCGGATTCAGATCATTTCAGGCATTAATTCTCATAAAAGAAAGCATTAAAATGTGCGTCAGAATAACTCCTGAAAATGCAAGTCCCAAATTCTCAATGAAATTCCCTACCATTTGGCACATTTATTTTGTATCAAAAGACTACACTGTAAAGAGTAACTTTCTTAAATTTACAAAAAAAATAGAATTTTTTCGAAAAATTAGTAAATTTTCAAAAAAATTTTTAAATATTCGAAAAAAATCGTAAATTTACTAAATTTAGTATATTTTTGAAAAATTCGAGAATTCTCGATTTTTTTTTGTGATTTTACGAAAAAAGTTGTAAATTTACAAATATTTTTCGGTAATTTACAACTATTTTTTATAAATTTTCGAAAAAAATGGTAAATTATCAATTTTTATTGCGAATTCACAAAAAAAAAATCGAGAATACTCGAATTTTTCGATAATATACTAAATTTAGTAAATTTACGATTTTTTTCGAATATTTACAAATTTTTTCGAAAATTTACTAATTTTTCGAAAATGTTCTAATTTTTTTGTTAATATAAGAAAGTTACTTTTTACAGTGTACGATTTTACGTGATAACTTATTTATTTTGAAACTTAGAGATTTTTGTAAAAACTACTTAGTATCTATTTTGAGAAATAAACTTAACAAAACCTGGATGGTCTTCGTTTCTTGAAAAATTTATCAGTGATCTATTTTTAAATTTAATATTTTTGATTTACCATTAACGACCCTAAAATGGGCAATTTACCTTACTTAAACTTAAGAGAAAACAAAACAGCACCCTTTGTCATTAATTTGTGACGAATTCCTTTTAATTTACCTTCGTTTCAGACTCAGGTAGGTAAGAAGGCTGTCTTGAGAAATAATTACCCAATAATTAAATATTAATAAACATAAAATGAAATATAATTAATTTTAAGATATTGACCTAAATTTTATTATAAATTCCAAGAACCTATAAACGAAACCTTTGTAAAATACAATGATTAAATATTAATATGCATAATTAAAATATAATTAATTTGAAATATTTAGAAAATTTTTATTTTCTATTCTGAAAACCTAATTAATTATAAAAAATTTGTTCATAAAATTTTACTTTATACAGCTATTAATTTAATAATTAAATATATGTGTAATATAACTTTTAGTCAAATTTACACCTAATTAATTTACAATCAGCTACTTAAGGTGTAACATAAAAAGAAAAATTTTTCCATTAAACTTAATGACAAGCACATAATTTAAAAAAAAAAATTTATAATAAACATGAAAAAAAAAGTTTCTAATCTATCTTTTTCTATTTATATTATGTCACGAAATCTTATCAAAATGATATTAGCACATGGTTTGCTTGTATAAAAAACTTTTTACTTGAAAAAAAAAAAAATCTTTGAAATCACAGTTTTCTTTAGGATTCTCATTTTACACTACTTATATCAACTTTTTTTTTAAGATATAAACTATCGTCAATGTGTTTAGCCACTGATAAGAAGTAAAAAGTCTTCTCTGTGAAATGAATCAAAATATAAGAGATAGAAAGCAAAAACTTTTTTTTACTAGTAGAAATATTTCACATTAAAAAGTTTTTTTTTAAATAATTATAAACATAACCTTATTAAAAAAAGTTTTTGATAAATTTTTTCTTATTTTTTAGTATTAATGTAGAGAGAAAAAAATATTTTTTTATATTAAAAACTTTTTCATATTTTTTTTTTGTATGAAATTACTAATTTAAAAATTTTTGTGTGTGTATTTTTATAGGTGGTAAACCATATCCAGGATTAGAAAATTTGCCTCGAGCATTTTGGCACGAATTAAGCTCACCATTTACAGAGGTACCAAAAAAAATATTTTTTAAAATAATTATACACTGTAAAAAGTAACTTTCTTGGATTAACAAAAAAAATAGAATTTTTTCGAAAAATTAGTGAATTTTCAAAAAATTTTGTAAATATTCGATAAAAATCGTAAATTTACTAAATTTAGTATATTATCGAAAAATTGGAAAATTATCGATTTTTTTTGTGATTTTACGAAAAAAGTTGTAAATTTACAATTATTTTTAGGAAACTTACAAATATTTTTTGTAAATTTTCGAAAAAAAATGGTAAATTATCAATTTTTCTTGCGAATCCACAAATAAAAATCGAGAATACTCGAATTTTTTGTTAATATACTAAATTTAGTAATTATACGATTTTTTTCGAATATTTAAAAATTTTTTCGAAAATTTTCTAATTTTTCGAAAATGTTCTAATTTTTTAGTTAATATAAGAAAGTTACTTTTTACAGTGATAATTAAAATATTTTTTTAATTAATATCAGATTTACGAAGAAGAAAATTCAGTTACCGAAACTGGTGCAACTCCTGAGCCACGTCCTTTTTTTGAAGATCCAGATAGTAACATAACAGTACAACTTGGTTCTAAAGTATATTTGTATTGTCGTGTACAAAATCTTCAAACAAGAACTGTAAGTTTACTAAATAATTATTTTAATTTTCATAAATTTTTAATTAGCGTCTTTAAAAGACAAAAGATAGAAATAAACTTTATGATTTCTGCATAAGTCGTTAGAAAAATTCTTAGGACCGTTAAATTCATGCATCAAGAAATTTTACTCAAATAATTAAATTTATATTATTTAACTCTTTTGTTCAGATAATTAAATTGTTTAAATGTCCTAACCCTTCATTTTTATTTTATAACTATAGAAAACCCAAGTTAATAATTCAAAAATTTTTTAAATTCAATTTTTTAACAGACAGGATCGAAACTGTATATACTGTTAAAAAATCAGATCTAAAAAAACTGATTAAAATAACTTTAATTTTAACATATTAATAAAGAAATTTAAGATTTAAGCCCTTGAATTCATAATTAAAGTAAACTTAATTAAATTCATATTTGATATTATTACATAAAATGCGTACAAGTTAAAGTAAGACAGATATATTTAAAATTCAAGTAATTTAGACAAAAGCTTAATATGGATAAAGTTTAGAGTGAAAGAGATTTGGTTAGAGAGAAAAGTTATATAATAAAGTGTGATTTTAAAGGTATAAATTTCAACTGGTTTTCAACAACTAAAAATAGTAGAGAAATTATATATATATATATATATATATATTTTACGTGTAGAATGAAACTAAGTACTTTCTGTCATTACCATGTAAATTTAAATATGTGTATGTGTGTATTAAATTCACTCATATATACCATCTTGTCCATGTATATATAGAACATATATTTTATTTTAGACACGTATGATCCTTAATTGTTCTTTCGACTGTCTAAATGAGTATATTTTAATCTTTAAAACTCGCACATATTTTTTTTAAAACCTTTTTTAAGTAGTATTAGTGTGTTAAAAAGTTACTTTTTTTATCTTTCACTACTTTTTTAAATATATATAAATGTGGTTATATTATAACTTTTGTTCTTTTAAAACGAAAATTTTTTTATCATTTAATGTGAAATTAAATTAAAAATTTTATTTTTTTTTTTTTGCAAAACAATATTAATTAAATTTTTTTATATTTATCTGAGATATAAATAATGATAATAATCTGTGATAACAATAGGATATATAAATTATATTAAAAGTATGTATCAGTCAATTTTAGTTCCTATATGTGTAAATCGTCTTTGTCATTTCCTCGTCCCTTTGGACAAGGTAGACTAAACTGTTAAGTCTAGCGATAAATCAAGCTTGGTCCGTTAGTTTATATATAACTTATTCCTATATATGTATCGATATGCTTCTCAACTTCCTCAGTTAATTAATGTCACAGATTGATGTTAAATCCACAATGTATAGAAAACGAATCTTTGTATGTCAACAGGGTAGAATAATCCGAGAGAATAATCATGACAATGATGTAAATTTATGTTTATTTAGAATATTATATTTAGAATGTCTTAAAAAATTAGGCAAGTATTTATTTTCTCTGGTCACCGGCCACGAAAGTAGGATTTCTTGGCCACTGCGGCCAAGGAAATCGTAGTTTCTTGACACTGAGACAGAAAAATTTTTTTTATAAGTTTTAACGCAATTATCAGAATAGCAGAAAGTATAAATAAAATAAAAATGTTTGTTTTTATAGTTGTTTTAAGGTCTCTATTTGCAAAAAAACATTGTATAATAATATTTTTTTCATTTCATGATGCAATTTTTACAATAAAGAAATTAAATTCAAATTATATATAATACACAAAAATGTTTATTTATATAGAACTCTAAAGACTTTAATGCTGACAAGACCTTTACTACCCTTTGATGGATTAAAATAAATCGAATTAAAATATTAAAAAATTTTCTATACTCAAATTAAGCCATTTTTAAAACTTATATAACCTTAAGAACTCAATTCACTTGCGAGAAAAAATTATAATTTGTATTAAAATTATTCTCACAAGTAAAAAGAGTTTCTAAAGATATATAAGTATATTAAATACCTAATCAACTAGAATAATTAATTATTATAATTAGTTTCTGTGCACGAAAGATTTGAAGATAAAATTTGTATTTTTTTAAATACTAGATTCAACTGCGCTTCGTGCAGCAACAATCTTATGATAGCATAAAATAAATAATTTGATAATCAATAATTAGAAATTTAGTAATTTTTCAGCTACGTTAAATTAACCTCGAAATTAACCTAAAATTTTGAGATGAATTTGTTTATGTTTATATTTTTGTTAATTAAGTGTGTAAATTATTGCGAGAACCAATCAGAATGATTCTTTAGCTCTAACAATTTACATAGTTACTGTTGCTATGAGCATGTAATTTTTAGAAAAAGGATATATAAATCAAATAGCACGTGTCTTATTATTTTTAATTTAATTAATAGTTTGAGATCCTACAAGATAATACAATTTTATGTCAGCTAAATAATTCGATTGGATATAAAGACATACTTACCTACATGGTAAAAAACAAATATCCATAATATAAGTAGTCGTATCAAAGATTTACAATGAAAGTATGATACTTGAGACATCTTCATCAAGTATAGGCGCGATAGAAATGAAATATTGATTATCAAATTATTCATTTTCTTTTTTAGCTCTAAGATACTCTGATAAATACTTGGTTAGGGTGTAATTATTAAAGAGAGTACTTTTAAAACTTTTTTTTAATTTTCTATTATCTGTTTTTCAGTTTCTAATATTAATCTTATAAGTTTAAGGAATTCGGAAAAACATTGTGATGGCCTAAAAGATGGCCCAAAAATTTTAAAACAGCCAAATTTTGAAGAATATTAATTCTGATCGAATTTACCATTTTTGGATCTAGCCCTTTCAGTTCAAAAAAAGCCATTGATCTAAAAATTGAGAATGAGGGTTATTTTTATTTGTACTTTTACCAAGAAGACCAAGCTTAAGACATGGCCTGAAACACGTTTGAATTAAATTTTCCCATGTAAATAAATTATTTTCAAAAATTTGACGTCATAAAATATTTTAAAAAACTATTGCAAACATAAAATTTTCTGTTTATTAAAATTTATAATAATAAAAAAATAATAATAATGATAAACTTTACAATATTTTTCTCTCTCTTTTTTTATCATGTATACATAAAATACATACATATATTTTTTTCTTCGCTTATTTTATATTCAATGTCTTCGAAACTTTTTTATAGAAATGACTGACAATGTATGCAAGCAAAAAAAAAGGGAAGAATTATATATAAGTAATACTTTGCATATAGTACGATGTCATATATATATATAAAAAGCTAAAGAAATGTTTGCCAAGTTTTCAATGGTCTCCAATATCTCAGAAGATTCATTTTCTCTGAGCCAGGAGTCTCGTCTCTAGATTTTTGAATATAGCGATGACATTATCTAATATATGCATTTACGTATATATAAAGTATTATCATTATAAACTCATGTATATGTTTTTGTCTTCTGTCCGTAGGGAAAAATTTTTTCCGCTACAGTTGATTTCTGTATATGTAAAATGTATGTTTTTTTTCTTGTTTTATTATTATTATTGTTAGTACTGATATTTTAATTTTTTAAGATTTAATATCGTAATTGGAATATTTTGAGTTTATTTTTTTGTTTTTTTTTTGTAGTTCGAGAATAGTAGAAAATTTTTTGTTTTTTATTTAGTTTCAGGTGGTTCTGCTAAAGAATTCAAACAAATGATTAAATTTTAAAACAATACACGTTAATTTCAAGCAAAGTAACCTGATAATACAGTTTTAATTCTTAAAATTTTTCTTTTTGGCAACTGACAACCATTGATACAAAAAAAATAAAAACTTTTAAAACTAACCTAAAAAAAAAAAATATAATAGCATTGTCAATTTAAGAACAATATAACTTACTTATCTATAAAATAAAATTACTTAATAGAAAAAAGTAAAAAAAGATAATTAAAATAATGATAAAGCACAAACGAAAGGATAACTAGGTCAAAAGAAGGACTATAGTAGGAAATAGTGGTGAACCAAAAACCAATTTAGTGGTTTTGACAGTATAAGGAAGTATAAAGAATCAATGGGTTATATATAATTATATATATATGTATCGGGATCTTAACGAGTTGTGGTTACTCAGATAAAGTCTTTGAAGTTTATTTTACGAAAATCAATATATTTTTTAATTTTAGTAAGGTATTGGTGCCAGTATTTGAACGATGTAATGGAGCAAAGAATATATCATGAGTATCAGTTAATTTCACAAAATAAAATGCTAATTGTGACAAAATTTTACTTTTAATGATCGAAAACTGGTACGCTTACCCTATAAAATAAATGATTTTTTTAATTAAAAATTTTGAAAAAAAAAGCAATTTTTTTACAATTTTTATTAATTGAAATACATAAAAAAAGTTAAGTAATTTAAAAAAAAAAAAAATACCCACTTGATTTAACTAAAAGGAAAAAAAAAATGTTAGATGACACACGAAAAATTATATTTTTCTTATACAAAGAGTACTGCATAAGAAAGTGAATAATTGGGGTAGCTTTCTAGAATTAAACTTGACGTGAAGTACTTTATCTTTTTTTTTTTCATTTTCTGCAGTAAAAAAAAATATGACTGCTGAAAAGATGATTTTTATATTATATACCAAGAATATGACCAACAGTAGTTTTATAAAGAAAAATGGTTTATTTCACTTTTTTTTTTACTTTATGTTACTTTTTTGAGAATAATTAATATGAAGAATTGTATTAAAAAAAGAGGAAGAAAAAAAATGTTGAGATATAAAAAAAAATTTTTTTTTGTATTTAAACTAGATTTAGGATAAAAGAATCCTTTTCTTTTTATGTGAATGAAATTTTTTTATATTTAGCATATTTAATTTATTATCCACAAACGTTTTAATTATAATTTTATTTTTTGCTTAAATAAATATTTACTTTAATAAAATAGTAAATTTAATAAAATTAAGATTTAATTAATATTTTTAAAATGAAAAATTGTATGTTATGAGCCATGAGCAGAAAAATGGGTTAGGGCAAATTGGTAAATTTTTCTGAAAAAAATGAGGTATTAGTTTTGTAAACAAATTTTTAACCAAACCTCATATTGTAAACAAAATTATGGTTATGATTACTAGCTTTTTGTGTGGGTGCAAGTTTTTTAAAAAATATATCAACAGAAAATTTTCATTTTTTGAGGTTTTGAATTATTGAACTATTGCCTACAAAAATTTATGTATAAAAAACATTTTGTAAAGAAATAGCAGAATTTATGTTTGCAAATTATCTAAAAGATTTACACTAAAATCCAGTCGTAGTTTGTATAAAATCCCCCATGTACAAAAACTAAAAAAAGTAAAATCAAATTTTCACAAAATTATATTTTGCATAAAAACTTTTCTTAAAGTTACTATCTACTTTATAATAATTTATTGAAAACGAAATTTACTTCATCTACATAAATAAAAAAAAAAAGTTTGTTTATTTTTTAAGTACTCCTCGAAAAAAAAATACATAACATCAAATTAAGCACGTTTCTATTTTACAATAAATATATATACACTTTATTACTTAACCAATCGAAAGAAATTTTTTTTTCTTTATCTAAGTATAAAGCACATTAATGCTTTATTTATACATAGACAAACTAAAAAAGTAAAGTGCATATATGTTTATAGAAAATTTATTATTATTATCATTACTTTACTTTAACATTAAAATAAATTTTACTAAAAAGTAGTAGTAGTAGTAGTAGTTACAATAATAATAAATTTTGTATTATTCCAATAAATAAATAAAAAAAGAAGCTTTTATTCTTATATTATTTTGAGAGTTTCTTATACTTTGTTTTTTATTATTTCAAAAAAAAAACTTATGCATTCAGAAAATAAACTTCAATTAGTTTCTTTAAAATCTTAGTTTTTGAAAGTAGGTACTCGAGGAAAGAAAAAGTTTGTAATTTTCAATTTTTTATTGTACATTTTTTATATTGTAAATAAATAAGATAGAGAAATATTTTTTTAAGAGTATATGATGAATTCTTTTTTTATCAGGGTATTAAATTAAGTGGGTACTTGGAAATTTAACTCATTTTTATATTAAAAATTTTCGAGTTGTTGGTTTTATAATTTATGAAAGGAGCTTAAATTTTATTTTAAATAATAGGTTCAGTTTAATTTATTTAAAATAATACTACTCTTTTGTTTTGTAAAATGCTTGGTGAATTAGCCAAGTAAGCTCCCCTGCACTTTTTTCCCACTGATGCAATCTAACCTTGTAATGGGTTTATTTAAAGTATATATAAATAGCCTGATTTAAAAATATTTTTTTATGGATTTATGAAGAAAAAAAATTTATAAATGTCCTAAAGAGGTTCTTAGTTCAAGAATGAAAAATTGACATGAAAAAAAAATAATTTTATAATTTATATCGTTATTATTTGTCCAACAAGTTTGAAATAATAAATTATTCAACAAAAAAAAAAATTAAAATTGCTATAATAATGTATTTTCTTTTAACCCAGTCATAATAGGAGTTTGATTTTATTATTACAACTATCAGATTTAAGATCCTATTCAGAATTTCGGGGTTAATTTGTAAATAAATGTATGGAACATCTTTAAATTTGCAAAAACGACCCCCAAAATGAGGTATTTATTATATATTCGCACTTTGAGTGCCCATATTTGACACACAGGGGCTTTTTGGATTGTTGATCAAGAATTATTCTGATTCTTTTTAGTTAAAAATTATAATTCAACCTCAAATTAGAAAAAACTACCTCTAAAAGGGATATTTTTGCTATTTTCGCAATTTAAGCTAATTTTAGGGCGTAATATTAATTTCACCTTAAAAAATCACCTAAATTCTTAAACAGCGACTCAAAAACCTATATGGACTAAATCTTGACACTCAAAGTACTAAAATAGCAAAAATATTCCATTTTGGGGGTAGTTTTTGCAAATTTAAGGGTATTCCGCACATTTCTTTACAAAATGATCCCAAAATTCACGATTAGTGACCCACAAAACCTATACTAGACAAAATCTGATAGTTGCCAGTAATAATACAACCCCCCCCCCCCGTATTTTGACCGAAGTAACTGCAAATACAAAATAAAAAAGTAAAAATTTATTTCCAACTTCACTCAGATTAAATTAAAATTGACATAGTGATTTTTTTTTTTTGAAAATTTTTTATAATAACGTCTAGGCTAGTATACATTTTCTTTGTAAATATTCTTATTTCAAATGACGACTTCATATCATAGAAGGGTGCACATAAAGAAGAAATCAAGATTTCATAAATAATGCAAATAAAATTTATATATATTTTATTTCAATATGTTTTTTCTTCTTCAATGTTGTACTGATATGAATGTAAATTTTTTTTATGTGTATAGTAAAAATCAATGAATTATTAAGATATAAATTTAAAATTATTTTTATTAGGGATGTACGTGGGTATCAGAATTTCTGAGTCATTTAAAGCTAGGTTAAAGCCCAAAATTATTCATAAAATATCTGTGAGTACGGTTTTAAAATTACTGAAAAATCGTAAAATACAAGTAAAATATTTTACTGCTTTTTTACGTCATTTCAATAGTTACTTGTACATTGACTTTTAAAAAATATACGTAATTTTTTTCGAAACCTGATCTGACCTGTAAAATAATATTTTATTCAAAGTCGGGTACCTCGAAGATTCAGATACCCACACACTCCTAATTTTTATACAAAAAGGAAATAAAATTACTCGGTTTCTCAGTAAAGATATTTAACACATTAATTTATCCTTCATCTGCAAATTAATTTCTCGGAATTTAATATTTTATAAAAATATTCCTAAAGCTCAAATTTCTCAGAATCCTAAATAATTACTTTTATGAAATATATTATTCAGTTTTAAACACTTTTGAAAATATTAAAATATTGTAAGAACCACTCTAATAATTATAAAATTATAAAATTATTTGTATAAGTAAATTGGTACTTATATTTGTTATTATAACTTTTAAAAGTTATTCGTACGCACCTAATAAACGAGATAATATAATATTTAGACTGATTTTATGTATTTTCATGTGAACTATATTTTGGATTATATCTAAACTACTGTTTGTTATACGTTTATATTTATGCAAACAATTTTATGTTTTGCTAAAATATAATTATTTTAAAGCTTAATAACGTACCATAAAATTTTTATTATTGAAAAATGGTAGGAACATAGAAAATTCATAGGTAAATGTTAGTTTAGGGGTGGTTGGACTAAGGCTCTTTTAAAGACCTAAATGAAATTTTATTTAGGAACATGTTTATAGGGTGGAAGTACCTTGAAAATCTGAAAATCAAGGGAGGGGTTTCAAATACGATTTAAGGAGGGTGGGGGGATCAATTTGAATAATCTGTATTCAGGGACTTTAAATACTTTAAATTTAAGGACCCAGAAGGACTTTCAAAAAATGCCTCCTAGACGAATACAAAAATTTTTTAATTTTAAAAAAAGATTTACCATTTAAAAGAATATCAAGTCTACCATCCCTTAATATTGGTAAACATGATAGTAATAATAATAATAATATAGATTTTTATCATTTATATAAACATCGAAGTATTTAAGATATTTATCTATTTACAATAAAATAAGCATTTAATATTATAAACTAGTACGTGGGAAATTGGTTTTCTATATTCACATAATTTAATAAAATATATTAAAATATTGATTTCATAGTTATTGGACGTAAAACATGTTAAATAATAGTAATAACAAAAAAATTTACATACAATTAACTAGCTTTTTTATAAAATATGGTAAGAAGCGTAAAAAATCGTTTATAAATTTATTTATTAAATTAAATTCAAAATTGAAATATTTTATTTCTCATTAGTCCGTGGTATTTTTTTTTGTAGGCTATAATTGATATGTTATTCATAGAGGAGGAGTTTTTGACATTAAAAAAACTCTTTTAGGGCTGATTTTTCAATATTCACAAAATTTGAAAATTTTCCAACTGCAGGATACCGAAATTCGAATTCAGCTACCTAAAACAAGCATCGGAAGCAAAATTTTGTTATTCTGAAGCATAATAAAAAATCACCCATAAAAAGTAGCATTTTTTAACAATTGAAGGGCGTTGGAGAGTAACATATCAATTTTTCAGTGAGTCACAAAACTTTAAATCTGAGAAATCCAGTTTTAAAGACTTCAATTTTGAGTTGTTTTTTGAGTTTATGAGTGCCAAATATAAAAAAAAATTGAATTAAGTATAAAAAAATGTTTGAAAATTCTAATTTTATAAGAAGTAAAAGGCTTTTTTATCTTTTCTGGGAATGGAGATATTAATTTTTAAAAAAAGAGAAAACTTCGGCCCTTCTTGTTCTAAAAACTTTAGTTTTTCGGTGTGTAGCCTGGTGCAGAGAATCCTGTTTGTTCCGTAATGCTCTTTTTTTCGAATACATTTTATGGGTCGCTGATTTAGAATTTCTTTAGTACTTAAAAGATCCTCAAAAATTAAATAACAAGTATTCATATTTTGTTTATCTCGTTAAAAATTTAATTTTTCTGTATTTAATAACAAGAATAATAAAAAAAAGATAAAAATAAAATTTATTAAATTTTGAATCAAAATTGAAAAATTTTTAAACACATTTTACAGTTTATTCATAATAATATGAAAGAAGAAAAAATAAAAGAAGCATAAAATAATATAAATAGAAATTACATGTTATATACGTAGTGTAAAATACTCATTTGTAATAGGTTGTAAAGTATAGAAAGAGAAAAACAAACATTTTACGAGCTTTTATTAAAGTTTCGATGTTCTTTTTATGGTTGTTTATATTCCCTTTGGTATTTAGAGCTTTATATATATAAATATACATTTGAATATGTAAATTATTTAACATTGTGTTTGACTATGTCAAAGTTCAATTTTATTTTAAAAGAAAAAAATAAAATTTAAGTTTTAAACATAAATAAAAAGTTTAAAGCTTAATATTTTTTATTTGAATTATTGGTGAAAAATTTTTTATTAAAAAATATACGACGAAAAATTGTTAAGTCGGATTTTTAAAAATGAGCTATTGTAAAAGTTAAACTTTATAATGCTTTTAATTATTTATTATTATTTATAGTTCAATAATTCTGACTATTTTCCAAAAATTAGATTACAGTTCCAGAAATTCAATTAACATCATTGTAATTTAAATCTAAATCAAATTCTTCTGCAAATATCCGAACGATTCTAATAAAGGAGTGCTTAATTAACTGATGCTGATTGATTATTAATTTATTTAAATAGCCTGTTTCTGGCCTCTTTTTGACGTCAATCAGAAGGTTTCAATGACAACCTCTTGTCTTTTGTGTACCATTATAATTTACTTCACTTTGTGCACTGTTTTCAGGTTGTTTTCTGTTAATTTACCATACCTAAATATATGAGCAATACTAATTAATTTTGACTTATTAATTTTTAAAAACTCATTGGGCATTTATTTATTTTGAATAATTTTATACTGATATATTTTAATTTCGACCCTAAAAGCTTGGGAGTACCCAAACTCGAAGATTAATCTCTCTTATAGGGGAGTGCTGTACGTAATAAATAGTGATGTACCTTTTATTTAGGCCTTTCTAGAAACCTTTTTTATATCTATTTCAGAGATAAAATTTGCTACTGTTTTTAGATTACACTATTTTTTATTTTTTATATATTTATAAATCATTAAGTCTTCAAAGAAATATCCTCCCTTTCTTACTACTTTGGAAGCTATAATTTTCTTTGTTCCCTGGTTATTATGTAAATATTTTTAAAATATTCTTTAGTTTTTATTAAGACGATAAATTTGATTATTTTCTAATAGTATATTAAGTATCAAGGGTCCAAAAGTTTCGGTACTAAAGCGCTCGGCAAAGTGCCTGGGAGAGCAAAAAGGTTTTCCTGTACGTAAAACTTGATACAGAGTTTTCTGCACTCGTTTTACGACTAGGTAGGAAAAAAAAAAGATTGTTAGCACCACGGGTGAAATACTTTAGAAACTAGTGTGAATACCGAAACTTTTGTGCCCTTGGTACTTAATATACTATTTTCAATTGTTTCTTCAAAAATAAATTTTTTATATATTTAAAGAATAATTGGAAAATAATTGAATGCATTCAAAAACAAAAATTTATCAAAATTTTTATGAAATAACTTAATTAATTCCCATTCTTAGTTTAATACAATGAATACAATAATCCAAGAAATGTGGCTCTCTTTGCCTTGAATTCCATAAGTAAAGGAGATAATTAGGAATAATTAAAACGAATATGGGCTAAAATACCTCAAGTATTTTGTTTTAATTACTGCACTTCAAACAAGATATAATATATGCGTGCTTTTCACAGGAACGGAATCTATACTGTCCCGCGTACTTATATCTGAAACAAAAGCTCTTTTGCACTTTTTTTTTTTTTAAAAGTTGATATAGTATATTACGAGCTCGTGTCCAGAAAAATAAAGAATGGCTCAAATTACACGTAAGTTACCATCCAAGGCGAAGCCGAGGTCGGTAAACAGCGATTTGGGCCATTCTTTATTTATGGACAAGAGTCGTATAAGATTTTTCTTCGTCAGTGGTAAGAAAATACGTCTTTTTCGGTAGCGTAGCCTAGTTAGTAGCTATTCTAGGGTCCCTAGAAGTCCTTAAAAATGTTACTTTTTCACTCCCTCCCCTGCTGAAAATGACTTTTTCGGGTACCTCTCCCTATGAACATCTTCCACGTTAAAAGCCCATAAGAAAAAACATACAATTTTTTTAAAAATATTATTCCATAAATTACAATATTTTTCGAAAAATTTTATTGTAACCAATTTCAATAAGAATTTTCATCCTAATAGTGTTTTTTTATAAAAGTTATTCTCCAATGAAGATTGAATAAAATAAGAAAACTGTATATAAGATTTCCAAAAAATATTAATATTTTTAAAAGCAATAATGACAACAAAACCAATAAATTAAAACTGAAAAACAAACAAAATCTATCTTGTCTTGAACACAAACACAATAATTCACATTAAAACATTAAAATTAAAAATTATTATCCTCTTAAACCATATATTTTTGGCAAAACATTTATTTATAATAAATTTTCTACTAGATAACAATTATATGTATTTATTACATCGAATCTCCCATTGTGAATTTTGGCATAGAAATATACGAACGACATGAAACTAAATATATATATAATTTACAAGAATTTAGTTGTCTAGATTAATCAATTGGTTCTTATATTTCTCTTGTCGAATTAATTTATTAACCATTTGTAATAGTCAGGTCCTTATATATATATTTATAGAGGAAGAAATCTAATGGATAAGCGACGAAACGTGTATATATGCGCAGAGTTACCTATATTTTATACACTTAAATAAGAGAAGAATTCTTGCAATAAATCCAACTTCCAGTTAGCCACCTTTACTTCTCCACCTCTGTATATATAAAACTCTTAGGTACTACACTGAAAAACCTGTAATTTATTATAAAAGTATACCGCCCAAAAGACTTAACAATTTTCGATTTCGCGGGTTATATATATACCTTTTTCTCTTTAAGAGTTTTACTCTGCACATGAAAACTCTTTCTCTATTTTTAACTTTTCTATTAACTGCTGCTACTGCTACTTTTTATTTTGTCGTTTTTATTCTTTCTTAAAATGATAAATTATATAGAAAAATATATATTTATAATTGATTTGAATAATTTATTGTATTTGAAAAAAAATTTTTTTTCTTTTGTATTTAATGGATAAAATTTTATTTTTCTTTAAAAGTTTTTATTTATTTATTTAACAAAAAAAAAATATTTTTTTTTTATTTTGCTTTTTGTATTACTAAAAAATTCAAGAAATACTTAACGACTCTTAAAAGCTTAATATTGCATTAGATAAACGACCAAAAAAAAAATTTTTTATTTCTAGAACATTAGGTCAAAATTTATTATGTTCATCCTAAATTCTGTTCCTTTTTTTTTAAATTTAGTATGTTTGTAATTTTACCTTTTTAATTTTATATTACAATCTTTTAGTATATAAATAAATAAATAAAAGACTTTTTTTTTAGATAAGTGGAAACATTTTATATTATTTAATTTTAGTTTTTTTTGTTTATTTGTTTTAATTAATTGTTTATAAAGAATTTAAACGCGAATTTTATTTAAAGAGAAAAAGACATAGTTATAAATTTTGAGTTACACATTACATTTAAAATACCCTGTGGTAAAAATACAATACTGTCTTAACGTTTAATGCTTATATAATTTAAAAAAGGTGCAAAAACCAAAAGCCAAAAGTGTATTTTGAATTGTATGAAGACTCAAATTTAATAAGTAACTACTAATTTTTTAAGTCTTAGTAACCCCAAATGATAATCAACTATGTATTTATTTACCGTAGCTGAAAATAAATTAAATAAAAAAAATTAAAAATCAGTTACAATATTGTATTAAAAATTTTCTCGCAAAAGAAATGAATTCGCTATGGTATAAATACAGTCGTATAAATCTAAAATGCATGCAAAATTCTTAATTAATAAAATAATTTATCATAGTATTTAAATAACAATTTATCATAGTTCAAATACTTGTTTTTTGTCTAGCCGCGGTATGTTACTAGCTAGGTTATTTACGTACTTTTGAACCATCTAATAAGAACTCGAAGATTCAGCTATATATAAGTTCAACTCTATACATGAATAGAAAACCTAATTTTTTTTTTGGCTTTTTGTAAAGATAAAATTATGCAGCCATTAATAGCTAAATTATTAGCTACGAAGTCCTGAAAATTGGAACAAAGTAGCAGAGTACGTAAGGGCCACTCTATTGATGAAGAAAGAAGAGGGTTTTCTATTTTAGAAGGCTACTCCATACCTGGGCAGGGGAAATGTAGGCGGCCAATTACCTAGGCTGCGTGCCCAAAACCGAAGTTATACCTGAAAAGGGAATCCCGGTTTGGGGCAGAAAACGCAGGGGGGATTTAAAGTGTGTTTAGCTAGTAGGAATCTGGCACTTGGCAGCGGCCAAGTCTCTCAGTTGTACTTTGTACAGCTGGGTGGTCATGGAAATCTGCGGACCTCTTTAAGGCCCGCAAACATCTTATGATTGATGCATGATTCACATATTTCCTTCGTACAAAAAAAATCTAAATTATTATTTATTATCAAAAGAACAACTCAAGATATAATTTTAATATTAAATAATTATCCATTTGGTTCATTAGTTAGAGGTATTTGATTTAGTTGAATAAAATATTTACTTTTAACTAAACTATCAGAAATTATTAATCCTTTACTCCAAACAGCCTTTATTAAAGACTGTGTAGTTGATATTTTTCAAAAACGTGTTTACAAAGTTTTAGTACACAAATTTTAAAAATATACCTCTAAAAACTTTACTTTTTTATTCAGATATAAAAATATTAAATATTTTACAAAAATATTAAAAAAAAAAAAAACATAAAACATAAATTATTAACGTAATATTTTATATTTTATTTACTCATATAAATTTTCTATTGGTATATATGTAATAAATTTATTATTATGTATGAAAAATAAATAAAATACACACGTATATATATATATTATTTATGTAATAAATTAATATTCAATATGTTCAATAGATAGAAGTCACGAATATATTGAAAATTTCTCATTTAATTGATAATATACATAAATGTAAATTAGTCATTTTATTAAATGAACATAAATATTGAGTTTAATTATTGCTGTAAATTAACTACATGCTTTATATAAATTGGGAAGAATTTGAATTATTTTGATTAAACGAGAAATTTTGATTTTTTTTATTTTTATAAGTTTTAAGGGAGGAATTTGTTATTCAAATTTTAATTAAAGGTTTAATTAGCTCTTGAATTTTAATTTGATATTTAGAAATTTCTTTGAGCTCAGTTGAATTTATAATTGTAATTAATATTCGAGATTCTTAGAAAATAAACTTAGCACACCTGTCTTCTTTTTGAGTGCTAAATATTTTAAAATACATTTTGAAATTTATACTTTTATTTCCCCTGTATTTATTTCTAATGCTTTGATTGATAAAAAGCCCTAATATTTGAAAAAAATAGTTTTGCAATAAATTTTAAAATTTTTATTTTTTAGGTATCATGGGTCAGAAGACGTGGCGAAGAATTACATTTATTAACATTTGGTCAACAAACATATTCAAGTGATTCACGTTTTTCATTAGATTCAGAGAAACCAAACGATTGGAGATTGCGTCTAAGTTCAGCAACTGAACGTGACAGTGGTACTTACGAATGTCAAGTTAGTGCACATCCCCCATTAATAAGAACAGTTCATTTAACAGTATCTGGTAAGTCAATAATTTATATATTATTTTTATTTTATCTAAAATTTTAAAAAATTGATTTAAAAAAAGTTTTTTTAAAAAAGTGTTGCAGTTTTTGATGAAAATTTTACGCATTTGTGGTTTTCAATTAATTTTAGCCAAGAGTAAAAATTTCATGCTTACATTAAACAAATATTTAGAATAACAAAAAATTTATTTGAAATGTGTATATATAAAAGGTAAACTAAATCACGAAAATAGCATAAATATCAAAAAATCTTTTTTTAGCCTTATATTTTCGTACTACCAATCCCTTTTTTTTAAATTTATTTCATCTTATGGGAATGCTCAACGATCTAAAAGATCTACGTATCATAAATTGAGAAAATATAAAAAATATAAACAGATTTTATGACATTATTCAAACAAGAATAAAAAAAAACAAAGCTTCAATAAACATGAATTCCAAAACCAATGTAAAATTCATAAAAAAATAATTTTTCAAAGTACTTTGATTGATTGATAGTTAAGTACACAAGTTAGTATATAGAAGTACTTGAGTGTATGTGTAATAATTATTTTATATTTAATAATAATAATATACTTTATAGACATACTATAGCTCTTGTGGTAAATTATTAGAGGGTAAATGAGCAACGTTTAAATAATAAGTTTCGTCATTAAACTTTATAATTTCATTTTATAAGTTTAAAGAGACTTTCATTTTCATATATAGTGCTTTTTACCTTTTTTTAGTATATGATAATTATGAGGAGCTTTAGAAAATATAATTTTTAATTTATTGAGGTAATATATATATATATAAAATACGTATTTTAGTTTTATTACACTTTAAAAAAAAATTAGGTTACAAAGATATATATATTTTTTTAAATTATATTATTAATGAATACTTGATTTTGAATAAAATTTTAATTGAGGTTAGACACTTATTTTAAGAATTTTAATTATTTTTTACATATTTTGAATTTTAAAATTGTAATAAAAGTGAAAAGAAATTCTAAGCTCTTTCGAATTTAAATCAAATTTCTCTGCAAAATAGGGCTAAAATCGCTTGTTTTTGGGTTTATATTTCCTGAAGGGCTGCAGCTTGAAATTGACTATAAAACTGAATTATTAATAAATTTTTAGTTCTAAAGAGATTGTTTTAGATTCTATGAAATTTAAAGCTGTTAGATATCAAATGGCTCGTTTTGTCCACGCCGGCGTTAATGGGTTAAATTTACATATTGAAAATGACCTATATAGGCCAATTAGGTCAAATTTTAAATAATTTGAGACTGATGAGATTGGTTTTATACAAACAAAACGTCACCTTAAAAAAAATTCAATTTTCTTTTACAGTAGGTAAAATTTAATAAAATAAACGAATAATTTAAATAAAAAACAAAAAATAGGTAATAAATTGTATAGAAAAAATTAACAAACATTTTTTAAAAATTTTCTTTAAATTTTATCCTGCAAGTTATTTAAAATTACTTTATCCTATATTAAAGTTTCTCTTTATTACTATTTATTATTATCATTATTATTAAAGTAGAAAGTTTTATCTAAAAAATGTAAAATATTTATAAATTCACACTTTGAATGAATATTCTTCTTCTTGGAATTCTCAATAAAATAGATATAGATAATGATGACTATATATATATACAGCAAACCATAAGTTACTGTGAAAGTTACTTAACTATTTCTTGATATTAAAATTCTATTTGTATATTAGTCTAGACATTTATTTAAAAATTTTTTTGGGCTTTTAATTATTGGATTCCAAAATTAGTCCTCTGAAATCAAAATTTTACACGATATTTTTGCATATTTTTATGCATTCAAACTCAATTTCAAAAATAGTTATATGAATTATATAGGTCACACATCTATAAAATTATAAAATAAAAATCTTTGGATATAAAAATTCTAATATAAGAAACTAAATATCTTATTTAATATAAAACCTCATTTTTTTTTATTTCATTTTTTAACAAGTTCGGAGAGTCAAGTGTCAGACGCAGTTTAAAAATAAAAAATAACATAAAATTACTAACTAAAAATATTATATTTACATATTATCCTGGAAATCATTTTAAAAAATTTATGAAATTTTAAACTAAGAATTTTAAAATTTTATTTAATAAAATAATTTCTTGTTACTTTCATCATGCACATGAAAATTTACATTTCAATAATATCAAAAATTTGTCTATTAATTACACTATATTAATTACACTATAAAAAGTAACTTTCTTATATTAACAAAAAACTTAGAACATTTTTGAAAAATTAGTAAATTTTCAAAAAAGTTTGTAAATATTCGATAAAAATTCGAGTATTTTCGATTTTTTTTTGTGAATTTGTAAGAAAAATTGATAATTTGCAATTTTTTTTCGAAAATTTACAAAAAATACTTGTAAATTTCCGAAAAATGGTTGTGAATTTACAACTTTTTTCGTAAAATCACAAAAAAAAATCGAGAATTCTCGAATTTTTCGATAATATATTAAATTCAATAAATTTACGATTTTTATCGAATATTTACAAAATTTTTTGAAAATTCACTAATTTTTCGAAAAAATTCTATTTTTTTTTGGAAATCTAAGAACTTTTTACAATGTATAATAAAATTTAAAAATGTTAACTTATTTATAAGGTAAATCACTTAATTTCAGCCATTAATCAAAAACTCAAGCAATTATTTAAAATAAACAACCAGGCTAATATACATACTGTTACCTGAATTTCACATTTTTATATATATTGTAACTATACCTTCTTCTTCCTTTTCAATTCACTTGGCACAAGTCATAAATTCAAGAGTACGCACGAAGGATAAAAAGCCCAAGAGAGTATACCAAAGATTGATATAGCAAAAGGTTCTGATATTGGGCATTAGGTCGATGCACACATATAAAAAAGAATAAAAGGGAATTCTAAAGGATCGAAAAACATGTCCCCTCAATATCTTTTTTTTCTTTTTAGACTACTTTTCTTTTCTAGCTTTCACTCTGACACTAATACATGTACGTATTGAATGAACGAAGGTGTACTTGGCACAGATAAATCAAGGATTGCCAATATGGGGTTACTAGCTTTTATTACACACTGTTTTATTCCTTGACGTGTCGCTTTTTTTTCTTTTACTTATTTATTTTCATGTCAATTTTTTATTTCCCTTTTTTTATTATTCTTTCCTTTTTATTATTTTTTTATTACATTTTTTTTTTCAACCCTTTTAGTTATTAGAGTTTAATTTATTATTATACTGTTCTATATATGTTTTTATATAACTATTTACTTTTTTTCAATAACTGTACTTTTATAGCATTTATTTTTTTTTACTATATTTACAAAAGCTCACTTCTTCTTTAGGACGAATTTGCGCTTTGCAATATACCTTAACTTTTCAATATAAATAGAGCTTTTTTTTTCATATAAACTCTCGTTTCAGCTTTTTAGCACGTTATTTTTATTTCCTTTCCTTTGTCTAGCTAGGATTTTCAAGTACACCATTTTACACACACACACAAATGCATGTAAAAACTTTAATACTTTACTATTACAAACAGTATGTATTTAGTGTATAGGAAGACCTGATAAATTCCTATTTACGATGTGACGGGATTTTACGGATTTTTGCCACTCGTTCGAGCAATTGTATCGCTCATTGCATTTTTTTATGTTTACTAGGAATTTTTTTACTTTATTTATTTATTTTTTTATCATATTTGTTAGTTATTTGCTTTTTTTACTGCTTTTTTTTTTAGTATTATTTTATTGGATTAGAAGGATTTAAATATAGATTACACTCTACAAATGTAATTTAGTGCTGAGTTAGGGCCTATTGCTTAGGTCTAAAATGTCGATAGTGAAGAACAAGGGGAGGGTATATTCGAGATGAAAAATTACTGTCTGTAGTTGTGAATGAATTTTTTATGTTGGAAAAACATCCCCGATACTTATAGTTTATATTTTTATTCGCTGCTTTTCAATAACTTGTTTACTAGATTTGCTAATTTAAAGTCAGAGTCCCAATTTCAGGATTTGAAAAAAAATCCATTTTTATAATTATCTTTGAAATGCGATATCTTAGAAACTATTTAAAGAAAAGAGACGATTAAAGAGTTTTTGGAAAAGTGTAGAAAATTTTTTATACTTATAAAACCTATTTTTATCGAATATTGAAATTTTGGTAACAATTCCAAAATGTTTGTTTTTGGGCCAAAATGATCAAAAATTGCTGTTTACGGGGTTCAAAAATTAATACTTAAAAAAAAATGGAGATCAACTAAAAGTTTTTTGGTTGATTGACAAGGTGACGCCATTATTTGGAAGATATCCCAAGAATTCTTACCTTATAACATGAAACCCTGTGTTTCTGGATCCAGAAGGCCATTGGAATAAACAAAGGATATCGTATATGTTTTCTAACGTAATAAACTCGATTTTCATGGACCTATTTTTAAATAATATTAACTTAGGCCAATTCAAAGTTGTTTAGTGAATATTAACCTCTCAGCCGCCGTTTTTAAAAGTTCGTTATAAGATCATTAAATAAAAGTTTAAAAAAAAAGAAAAAGGTTTTCGATGTAAAATTTCATGAAAAAATCGAATTTTCACTCAGATTTTAACCACTGGGCGTCATTTCGCGGAAAAATTAAAAATTTGTAATTTTTCAACCCTAAAGTTTAAATGGAAGTAGCTGATTTTCTGAATTTTCTATGTTTTTCAATTTTGACTTATTACCTATTTTGCTAATTTCCCGCTAAGTCGCAGGACCTGATGAAAATTTGATAAAAAATTTGAGTTTATTTACTATAGTAAAATGCCTAGTAATGGTAATAAGTCAAAATTGAAAAACAGAAAATTCCCAAAAATTAGTTTTACTCTCTTATAACGAAAAGTACCTTCGTAAATTTTTATATGTTAAACTTAATAACTTTTGAAAGTTTTTTATAAAAAAATTTTAAAAGCTTAGCGGATATTCCCATTGAAATTCAAACTCGACTGACTTTTTGTGTTATTTATCCATGGAATTACCCATAAGTTAAAATTTTTAAGAAAAGAAGTTAAGTAGATAAAGTCCATATAAAGTCAAACATAAATTTAATATAATAGTAAGTAAAGCATATTGCCTAAAGGCAATCGTTGCTATAATAATAATCTTCATTGTTTTATAGATTATTTTATAAAATATAAAATTTCATTCTTTATACCAATAATTATCTTTTGCATAAGTAAAGTATATATACTATACATTAGAGTGGACCTAAAATTGGAGTTTTGGTTTTTTCGTCAACTTTTAGTCATAAAAAGTCCCCAGCTCCAAGGATTTTGCTTTTGCTATTCAAAAACGCGAGCCTCTCAATTTTCCCATTTAAATAAAGTAAGAATTTTGACTTTTCATCTTTCTAATTTTTTACAAAGCTTGCAAAATATTTTGAAAAGCTGCTAATTGATGTAAAGTACTATTTAAATATCAGAAGTTGCCAGCTTTTATCGTACTCCGTGATTCGCGCCCATATGGACAAACATACATACAAAATTTCAAATTTATAAATCCAGGATAATAATCCATTATTTCATAAAATATAAAATTTCATTCTATACACCTATAATTATCTTTTGCATAAGTAAGCGTTTAAAATTATTATTATTATTATTATTAATTATATATTTATTTATTCAATCTATATAACCTATAAAATGGTGAATTGTATATTAATTTAATTTTCACAAATAATTATATATTTTAATACGTTGTGTAAATATATATATATATATGTGTATAAGTACATACATTGAATACAGGCTAATAAACACGTATATAAATGTCAAATGCATACATAAAATGTACAATGTTGCGAGTAAAATTCCCTTATTGTTCTAAAAGCACGTAAATGGTGTAGTAGTTTCATTTATGCAACACATTCAGATATATACATTTATATTAGTGTTGCGAAAGCTTAATATGCATATAATGAAAACTTTTATAATAATAATAATTTAAGTACATATACACGCGTGATTATGTATTTAAGATATTTTGTTTTGGTAAGCTTTTTTTTTATTTTTGAGTTTGTTCTATTCTTAGCACATTTGTTTTTTTTTAAATTGATAAATGTTTTAATAAGTTAGTTTCTTTTATTTTAGTTATTAATATCAATTCGGTCAAGTATTTTTTATATTTAGACTGTAATTTGAGCTGTGATCCGGCTCGAAGGACCAATTTAATTTTCAAGCAACCAGAATAATTAGATACTTATGTCCTGGAATTTTTTTGGGAGAATCCATTAATGGCGTTGTTGTTTTAGGGAAGAAGAGATTAAAATATAATAATGAGCAATGATAATAATTTAAACTTTTTCAACTTATCATAAAAAAATTACTTTATTTATTGGGAAAATTTACTTTTTACGAAATTATAGATAAAAATTAATTAAAATTTTTATATATTCATAACGATTGTATTTAAATTATTAATTATTGTAAATAATAATAATAATCAAGGGAAACATAGCTCGGGATTTAAAAAATTTTTTTTATAAAAAAAGCTACAATGTATAATTGAAAAAACTTTTTTTTATTCTTTTTGTAAATGATTGAAGTATAAAAAATGTATTTATAGCTATTTTTTTTATTTAATTTAGTAATAGAAATGTTTGTTTGAGTTACCGCTAAGAAAAAAATTGGCTCACACGATTCCGCGAATTCAGATGATCCGAAACTAAAAAACAAAAACTTCAAAATATACATTTGTTAAAAGGCACTGAACTAGTCACATAGAAAATTATTAAAAAATGAAAAAAAAGCTGATACTGAAAAAATTATTTAAAAAAAAATTTCATTTTTAAAATTCATGCCCTAGAAAAAATATTTCAAAATAATCTGATTTTATACATATATGATATAGAATTATACCTATCAATATTTATACACAACTACACGTGTAACAAGTCAAATTACCTAGTACTTTTCCATTCTGCAATGCTCATGCGCATTAGCATATAATATATTATTTGCCAATTTTCTCATTCTTGCATAGAACATGTTTATTTCCAGCTGAAGGCTAGGTATAATGCAAATGTTCCGCAACTTTACAATATAATTTTCTAATTTATAATTAGATTCTTAACTCAAAATTATTCCAAATCCCTAAAGCTGAATTATTCTAAATCCCTAAATCGATATTATTCTAAGTCCATAAACCTGTATTATTTTAAGTCCCTAAAACGAGATTTTACAAAGTCCCTAAATTGAAATTATTCTAAGTCTTATTCGACCCCCCGCGCCTTAAACCGGACAAATTTGACCCCCCTTCCCTATAAATGTGTTCCATATTAAACACGATTATTGAAAAGTTAAGTATGGGTATTATTGATTTTTCTAAGCATAGAAATTAAATTTAGGTAAGGGGGCTCTATTTGTATATTGTATACAAAGATGTGTCTATGTATAGTGTTTGTGTTTTATTGCCAGAATTCAAAAGTCCTATAGAAATTTGACTTTATTACACGTGTAACTGTATAAATAATGATAAATTCTTTATAATAAAATGAATAAAAAAATACTTAGACGCTTACTTAGTATATTTACGGCTCGAGTCCAGAAAAGTAAAGAATGGCCCAAATCGCACGTAAATTAAATGGTAAACTGCGATTTGGGTCATTCCTTATTTATGGACAATGGTCGTATAACATTTTTCTGTATCTGTGGCGAGAAAACACGTCTTTGCCGGACGCGTAGCGTCCAGGAAATACGTGCTTTCTCGACGCAGACCAGAAAAGAATATTTACTCATCCTCCAACATGTAAATATTTGGAGGCAGTAACTCAAACATCATATTTCTGTTACATATTTAAATAAAAAAATACATCTATACACATTTTTTTGTAACTCAATCATGTTTTAAAAAAATCAAAAAAAGTTTTTAAAAATTTTACAAATCTCGAGCTACGGTGCCCTAAAATCAATACATTTTATATTATAAAATTTTATTTAGATTAATGTAAAATCATTAATTTGATTACATATATGGATGATTCTTTTTTAACTTAGCCACTGTACTAAAATTTAAGCATTTTTTGAAAGGCTAAGTTAAAAAAATTTTTTTCTCTTAATAATTGTTACATTTCTCGATTTTGTGGGTACTATGTAGTTTTTAAAATGGTTAAATTTGGCTACTGATCTAAATCTGGTTCTACAGGTGAACAAGTCCAAAATAAAATTGTACGTTTTTGATAAATAAAATTAGAAAATGGCAAAAAAATTCATTGTAAAGTTTTGGAGTTAGCGATTTTAGTATTAAATCTTATAATATGCATCAAAATATGTTCATAATAACTTCTTAAGCTGATAAATCCGAAACAACTTATATAAATCCCCTATTATTTTGTTCTTTACTATATATATAAAAACTACGATTTTGCGCAATTACTTTTTTATTTCGTATCTGTAGTTTCAGAGCTATTAACAGTCAAAATTGACGGTTTTTAAAAATTACACAGCACCCATAAAACGAACGACTGGGCGTCATTGGAACCCAAATTAAAAAAGCACATAAAGTCTAATCAAGTTATAAAGATAGACCCATTTACTGTCAATTTAAGGATAGGTGACTGAGTCAAAAAAGAATTGCTCATATAAATATAAATAATAATATGTAATAATATGTTAAAACCATAATCATCAGTTTGAAATATAATGAGTTTAAACGTGGTCATAATTTCTAAAGATTTTAATCATAGTTTCTGTCATTAACACTTGCTTCATATATAACATCAATAAAAATATATTTTATTACTTAGCAATATATTAAATATTATTTATTAAAATTATGTTAAAGTATATACATTCTCTATTCAAAATTTAAATTGACCATTATAAAAATTTTCTATATATGCATATATATGCCATTAAATATCACTTTGTCAAAGTTTAGTTATTATGTAACAATGGGTTTCCTTTGTTGTGATCTAAAATACAATGTATATGTTGTCATAATATTCAACAAAGTTTCTTATATATACATGTGTGTGTATGTTATATATAATTTAAATAAATGTGAACATATAAAGAATATATGTATATTAGACTGGACGTTTTTGTAAGAAATTTGGTAGCTGTTGAAGTAAAGTGACCTGTTATATGAAATGAAATAAAATAGCAAAATTTAAAGTATGAATCTATCCAAAAATTATGCTAACTCAAGGTCTTTTTGTCAGTTTTTACGTACCAAAATATAGTGCATAAAAACCTCTTCAAAAATATAAATATTTTTAACAAGGTATCAATGGCTGAAATTTTACTACTATTAATGTTACTAAACAAATTAAAATTTAGTCCTAGTCTAATATACATATAACATACATATGTTATGAATATTTTCTTCTATAGAATAAAAGTATGAAAAGATGTTTTTTAAAAATAAATTCTTTGAGTATTCAATGTTATTTATTTACTTATTTTTCTTAATAAAATATTAAAACTAGTTATTTTGAAATATGAAATTTGAATAAAAAATGAAATTTTTTAAAAAGCTTTTTAAAATAGTAAAAAAATTTTATATAATTTTATTTACAAATAAATAATCTAAATTTATACATAATTTAATATAGATACAGTATTTCAATTACAAATTTAATTTTCAATTTAATTTGCAATTGTACAATCTAAATATACGTGACGACATCTAAATATAGAAAGAGACAATATATAGGTAAGGTCCACTTGTATATTCTCATTGTCAGGTAGTTTAACATGCTTAAGTATATATATATAAGATATCACGATATTATCCTATTTCACGCTAATGGATTATGTATATAACGCAGTTTATGGTATACATTGTCTTAATGTCAATAAAGGATTATTTCTTGATGAGGTTAAATTTAAGTATAATTAGATTATTTAATTTAAAGAAAATTTAATTTTAATGAAATTAGAAACAAATTTTGTTAGGTTACTTAAGGAAAGCTCGTTAGTTTATTTAGCAGGGGATTTGTGGCTCCGTCATAAAATTTTTTTTCAAGAACCTTATGTTTCACCCTTTCCCCCCTAGTTGAAAAAATTTATAACCAGTTTATGTAACTACACAACCAACGAGCATGGAACATGTTTACTCATAACAGTAATACATCCAAAAACCGAAATTACAATAAATCTTGAAATATATACTATCCTAAATGCATAAACTTAAAGTATTCTAAGTTGCTATTGTTATGACTCCCTGTTTCAAATTATTCTAAGTCCCTAAATCGAAAATATTCTAAGTCCATTTCAAGCCCCTCTAGAAACGTCACTTTTTCACTTTTTCAAGAAATTTCTTCGTTAAATTTAATAAATGCTCTTTTCTCAATGGTACTTCAGTAATAAAAGTAGAAAATAACTTTGCAAATAGACCAAAAAAATTTCAACGTCTCTCGGGTATTGAAATTCAACAGTAATTCAAAGTAATTCACAATAATACACTTGTAAATTTTTAACCAATGTTTTAGTTTTATTGTACATACAAAACTCGATACAAAAACTACAGACATTAACATTGTTAAAAACGAAACAAAAAAAGTACAAACATGTAAATTAAGATTTGTTAATACAGTCTAACAGACTTTTATGATGTAATTATAGTATTTAATTTATTTAATAAATAATTATTATTACATTACTACAGTACAGCAAAAAAAACTATAAAAAAAGTTACATAATTAATTCTGACATTTACTTATACATTTATAACCATAAAAAAATTTTAACAACGTAACGTTACAATCAGAATACTCTAAATTATAAGTTATACTCATATTGCATAATGAAAATATGCTAATAATTTAAATGTATAAAACTTGTTCTTTGTTTATAAATAACATATAAATCATAAAATTATTTTAATTTTTTTTTTCTTTTCTTTTAGGAGCATAAAATGACAAATATACTTTTAAATAGTTATTCTCAAAGTTTTTGTTTATTTTAATTTAATAATTTAATAATTTAGAAATTAAATTTTTCATTCATTAATATTAACAATTAAAATTCTCGGAAAAAGGTTAAATTTATTTATAAATTTAGCTAAACTTCGTTTTGAGTAATTGTTCAACAATTTCTAGGTATTTTTATTTTATGTGTAGTATAACAAATTGTATATATTTAAATTTAGGTTGCAATTGAACATACACTGTAAAAAGTAAATTTCTTAGATTTACAAAAAAAATAGAATTTTTTCGAAAAATTAGTGAATTTTCAAAAAATTTTGTAAATATTCGATAAAAATCGAAAATTTACTAAATTTAGTATATTATCGAAAAATTCGAGAATTCTCGATTTTTTTTGTGTTTTTATGAAAAAAGTTGTAAATTCACAACTATTTTTCGGAAATTTACAACTATTTTTTGTAAATTTTCGAAAAAAAATAGTAAATTATCAAAAAAAATCTAGAATTCTCGAATTTTTCGTTAATATACTAAATTTAGTAAATTTACGATTTTTTTCGAATATTTACTAATTTTTTCGAAAATTTATTAATTTTTCGAAAATGTTCTAATTTTTTTGTAAATCTAAGATAGTTACTTTTTACAGTGTATTTATTAGCTTGGCAGTTATTTTAAAAGTCGCTTAAATTTTAGTTACAATTTCAAAAAAAAATAAGATTCCCAAAACCGAGCATAAGATACAATATGGGCTCAAAAAAAAATTTAAACTAGAAATTTCAATTTTAGGTACAATTTTCCAAAATTACAGATCATTTAATCATTTCCAAGTGTTTCCGCGAAGTAAAGGAGACCACGAGTGAAATTGGTTATTAAAAGCGAATTTTAAAATAACTGTCAGGCTAATATAATATATTGTTAGTAACTTAGTTTTATATCAGCAGCAAATTTATTTGTGTTTGTGTTAGAGTATGAACTACATGCGTATACAAATATTTTCGCTTTAAAGCATCAAAAGTTAGTAATGTAAATTAAAAATACTCTATGAGTATTGAAAACTACGTTACCAATGAAAAAAAAAGGAATTCTTTTTATTTTCATTTATTAATGTTCCAAGAAATATTTTATTCTCTTTAAAAAATACAGAAATTCTACTTACTTCAAAAATTCTTCGAATTCGTCTACAATATTTGCTAAAAAATTTACTAAAAGCTAATAAAAATATAAGTATGCTTTTATACAAATATAATCTTTTTTATTTTTTTAGAAAAAAAGTAATTATTTACTGAAGATAAAAATTTTTTTATTTCGTTTTTTTCACAATTTTTATCACGTATACGCAAATAGGTGCTACTTATTTTTTCTAAGAAAAATTTGTAAAAGATCTTAAAAATTATTTTTGTTTTTTCAATGTTTACAAAATATATTTTTCTAAGAAAAATTGAAGTACATCTTTTTTACGGAAAAACTTTTTAGATTTGCAGATAACATTTTATGTACAAATCAATTCAAAAAAATATTTTTTTGAAAATAAGAATTGATGAAACGCAAAATAACGCAAATTGTCAAAATTAAAAATAAAAATTTTATAGAAATTTTTTATTAGCCTCTATGGAGTACCAAAAAAGTTTGATGAAGTAAGTTAACATAAAATTAGAGTTTAATATTTTGTCAATTTTTTGGTAAATTGAGACTGTAGGAACTTTAAATTAGAATATCAAACGAATTGACTGAAAATTTTGAACATACAAAATTAACTCAACTGTGCTAAAAATTAAAGGATCTAATTAACTTGTGAAATGAAAGCATTTAAATAGAGATAAAAAATAAAAATAAATGTCAGCCATAATATACACAAACATAATTTAAATTTTAATGTAAAATACAAGTAAAGAATAAATAAAAAGTTTTATCAGATTACATTATTCTGACAAATTCAATATTTTATTTTCTTTTAATAGCGAATACTTTTTTTTATTTCATTCTAATGCATTAACAAATAAATAAAAACATAAAATAAATAAATAAAAGAAAATATATGCGCAACGCCAATTTTCTGAAAGTTTTTTTTGTTTTCTGTATAAACAATAAAGTGTATTTTTTGCTTTTCTTTTAATTTACTTTATATAAAAAAACAAATTGTAATAGAAAAAAATTCGTTGAAAATAAAAGAAAAAAAAAAAATTTAATTTACAGTTTATTATTTGAAAATATTTTTATTAAATTATAACTTTTATTAAAATAAAATTAAATAAATAGTTGGTTTTTTTATTGTTAATTACTAAATGAAAAGAAAAGATGAACTATCTTTTAGTGATAGTTAAGGTGCCAGCAATGCATCCAAAAATTTTATCAGCACTGAAATAGATTCACCTTAATGAAACGTGTGTATTTTTGGTCATTTTGAATGTTTCGTCCATTTTCCGATAGCCAGTTTTGAGTAATGAACGCTACATAATAAAAAATCGACAAAAAATTTGCAAGATAGATAAATTCTTGAAAACAATTGCTAACTAAGCCTATTTTTGGTATCCCACTTAGGTTTTCAGGATCGTTGATCACAATTTTGAAGAAAGATTTTTAATAATCAAAATGGCGGTGTTTTAGCCTCAAAATTGTTAAAGCGTGATATTTGAAGTATTTTATAGTGTTCTATTAAAATTTTTAAAATAACATGAAATACTATAAAATACCAATTTTAAGGTTAGGAATCTAGTATTTTGAGTTCGGTATTTTGATTGTTAAAAATTTGACCTCAGAATCGTTATAATAAATAACGTCTAATAAAATATTTATTAGACAAGGTAAATATGTTAAGAATAGCATAAATCGCCGTTTTTGAGGTTATGTAATCTGTCTTCAAAGAGTAATCAGTGACTCCGAAAACCTAAGAGGGGTACCAAAATTAGGCTAAATCAGCAATGATTTTCAAGAATTTACCAACCATGCAATTTTTTGTCGATTTTTATGATATAGCGTTCATTACTCAAAACAGGCCATCGGAAAATGGATGAAACATTCAAAATTGTTACTTACCAAAAATGCATACATTGCACTGAGGTGGAATTATTTCCGAGCAGATAAAATTTTTGAGTGCACTTAACATTGCTGGCGCCATTACTATAAATTAAAATATAAAGAATAAAAATAATTTATAAATTTACGAAATGTAACTAATTTATTCAATTACAAAATTAAATTAATTTTAATTAAATGTGAAATAAATCTATTATTCATTTGACAAATATATATAAATTACAAATTTAACAAGGAAATGATTTTAAAAATTTTAATTTTATTTTTATTTTCATTAACAATGATTTTTAATTAATAGATAATAAACTTTTCTGGTACATATTTAAATTTTAATTTGTATATTATCTCTATAAATTTATTTTGTTGAAAACGTATGAAAAAAAGAAATTTAAATTCAATAATAGAAGAAAATCAAAATTGTACAATTTGAGGCATTTTAGCTAAAAAAGGGAAAATTTTAAATAATAATTTTTTCGTTATCGCGTATTTTAATTTAACTTTTGGACCATAGAATCAAATTCTGTAGAAAAATTATTATTATTAACTGAAAAGAAATTGTTTTTCAATGTAAAATAAGCTACAATAAGAAAATTTATAGTCAATTTACAAAAAAAAAAAGTCAAGAACACAAAAATGGCTTCTAAAACTCGAGAATACGATCCAGAAAACTAAAAATTGATAGGATGACTTACTTTTATTTGTAATTTTAGAAAAAAAATTTCACTAATTTCCGTAAACGTGCAGTCCAACTTAGGCCCAATTGACGTAGAACCTCTCATAATGTCTTGAGCAATTATTTCGCTGCTTAAAAATCAACGCCTTCATATAACAGTACTTCTAATTAATTATTTCTTTAACCTTAAATTTTAGTATATTAGAACCTGTATAATTTTTTAATAAATAACCACATTATTTTATTTTTTAAATAAATGCCTAGGCTAACGTACACGGTAGTATTTTATTCCCTACTTATCTAATGCAATTTCAAAGTTAGGTTGTAATGTATACGTTATCGAATTATCCTATATAATGCAGTTAGTCCACATATATACATAAAAAAGTCTTTTTTTTATTTTAAATCATGTAATTTATCGTGACTTTCCCTTTTTTTTTACTTGTTTTTTTATTACATACACACACAGATACATTATTCTCGTCACGTAAACTTTAGATACAGTATATGTAAATATAATATTTATACTCATTCATTGTCACACTGTATATGTCGTTAAAATACTTTTTTTATCTTTAAAATACGATCTGACTTGAAAAAGAAAACAGAATATTTTAAAGAGAATGACAATGTAATTTTAAACAATATCAAATTAAAAGCTTTTTTTGTTCATTAAAGTCTGTTCTTTTTGTGAGTATTTTTTGAAAATAACGTATCATTGTATTATTTTTTTCTTTGGGGTTAATTTCAATTTTATTTTTTGATTTTTTATTCCTTATCTTAATTTATAGCCAAGTTATCCCTAAAAGTACATTATTTTCGAATGAACCCTTTTTACAGTACTTAACCCTAGTAAGGTGTTTATTTATTGTGTTTATCTGATTTTAAAATGTCTTTGTCTTATATTGACCTTTTGTTTGTAAAATAAAATTCATTGTTCTTTATTTAAATTTACTACTTTAAATAAATTTTTATTAGTTTTAATGCCTCTTATTAGAATTTTTAAATTAATAAAGCTGATTTTATTAAAATTTAATTATTTCATTTTTTAAAGCTATTCGTCATATTATGGCTCTTGAATAATTGAGTATACTCTAAAAATTAAAATTATGTTTTATTATAAATTAAATTAAAATTTATGCATGAGTACTAATAATAAAAGTATAATATAATTAAATAAAAAAACAATTAGTAAGTATATGAATTTGATTTTTAATTTTTTTAAATTTTATTATTTTATTGGAAATGGGTTAAAATACTTCGCTAGTTTTAAGCTAATTTATAACGTAGAGTCTATAAAGTTTAAAAATCAGAAATTTTTATTTTGTAATGACCAAGACTGGGCAAAAATGAAAAAAACTTTTTTTAGTTTTTATCACATAAATTGTATTTAAATTTAGACGTTTCTTAAAAAATTTTAAAAAACTTTATAATTTATATTAATAAATATTATCAGCTGATCTTTGTTTATATATTACTTTGGCAATCAGTTGCATGATGGAGAAGCAGTAGAATCAGTTTTTATCGTTGATGTTTGAGAGCATTGATTGTGTGTATATATGAGACGTTTAAGTTGTCGGTGTCTTCTTTTACATTGATGGTAGGATTGTGCAGGTGGATGTAGATGGTTTCTAAAATTTTCTTTTTGTCAAATATGTACAGTTTTTTGAAATCAAAACTGTGATCATTTTCATTGCAATGTGCAATTACTGGATTTTTATTCCTTTTATGTTGTTAATTTACGTCTTAGAGCTCTAGTGCAAGAGTTTCTATAATTAGTTGTTCTTCGTTTTTACTTTTTTGGTGGTCCTTAAAAGGACCGATTGGTTTTGTTGTCTATATAAATAATATTATTCACACGCTCATGCACATTCACTCCTTATCAACTAAAATACCTGACTTTTACGAAAAAAATGGCAGCCTTTAGCACGCCGAAAGACTTGACGCTCACTAGGCGTCTGAGGAATCACTTATTCCTCGTGGACGAAAACACGTCGCCCGGTTTGGCCAAACCCTTACAAAACTTTAACCAGATTTTACAGAAAATCGACCACCGACTTTTCTAACACAACTAGCTTTTCCAATTTTCACCACTTTCACAACAGTTTTTGACAATACAAAATCATACGATACGATTAACAGCAAAACCAATCAATTACTAACTTGATGACGCGTAAAAAATGTGTTCGATCGTATATTTGACTTTTTGACATTATATCACGCATACTTTCTTAATTAGAAAGGCATGCGCGACAAATCTTAGTTAAAACAAAAAAAAGTATATATTTAAACTATGAGAGACTATTTAAGGGCCTGATAGTGTAAAAAAACCTGCTTATCGGCCGAGCTAAACTTTATACAATTATTTACATGTTTCAGAAATTATTTACAAAAATATTTATTTAACATATGTTCATTTATCCTCATAAAAAGTGATCTTTTTGTCTCACCAATATATACACTATTACAATCTTTGCATTTGATTTTATAAACTACTCCTGCCTTATTATTTCTCTTGGTGTGAATTCTTTATACACAAATGTGCCCTTGGATTTAGTAATAAGCAGTCTTGATATAAGATATCACTTATTACACAATAATTGTAAAATGCTTTATGATGAGATTTTAGAAGCCATCAAAGTACTATACAACGACACTTACTGCACTTTCAATTATGTAATATATAAACAGCTAGAAGGCACTCCAATGGGTTCAACTATTTCATCACTTCTGGCAGGTACAGTGATGGAAGATCTAGAGAGCGAATGTATAAATAAACTTGATTACACACCTCTATTTTACTATAGATATATGTTATTTTAGCTATTCCTTAAAATAAAATAGATTACACATTTTAAAAATTCTCAAATTTAAAACTGAAAAGGCAAAAACCCATAAAAAAATATTTACCAAAAATAAATCCCCTGGATAAACACAACTTTTAAGGCCAATTAAAAGAAATAAAAAATGCCACTTTTTGAAACTTTCGTATTTGAAAGTTCTTTTTTAGTTAGTTAGAAAAATTGTCTACAGTGGAATATCTTACAAACCCTTTTTGTTATACAAAATAGTTTTCAGCTTTATCTATAGAACAGAATGCATTTCTAATTCTTTGAACCTAAAATATAAAAAAGTGGCATTGAACCATAATTGTACGTACTGAACTCAGTCCAACCAGTTTTTTTAAAATCTCAGACTTTAATCTATCCTTTAGGTCAGTTCCATAAAGAATCACTCATATAAAATTATTAAAATTACCATTAATTACGCTCTAATTTCTTTGTATGCATTAAAAATTAAAATTAATTAAAATAATAATAACAAAATAATAATAATCAATAAAATTACAAATAAACAATAAAACTTTTAACATAAATTATAAATAATTATTTAGATAATAGAAGGTTCACCTTTAAGCGTTGAAATCCCATAAGGCTTTAAGAGGTTAAGTCTCACAGGGAGTTTTCTTGCCTATATATATACAATAAATACGCACATAAGTTGAACAACGAAAACGTTATTGTCCGTTTACTATATATATAGACTATTTAGTATATTATATGTACAATCTATAGGAGTTATGTGCCATTTGGGAGTTGATAATTCCGCTTATCCAAGTACATGGACTTTAAACCTTTTGTAAATCTATATATAACATATGGGAATTTACTACATTTTATGTTTAAGATTTTTTGATTGATTAAATTGACATTTATATTTTATTTTTAACGCGTTTTAATAGAATATTAATTTATTTAATTATTCAAGTATGCTGTTTGATGCTTTTTTAATCCGTTAATGTCTGCACTTTTATTTTTTTTTAATTAGCTTTTAGATTTAACAGATTATTCGATTAAAAAAATTAAAAGGCTATACTTTATATAATTTCAAGTACGCTTATTTCAATGGTGTTGATAAAAAATTAAATAAAAATCTATTAACGTTATTTGCTGATAAAAAATCACCCTCATTTATTAAAAAAAAGCTTTACTGTTTTATTTTATATGTATTCAATCGTTTGTTTAATTAAATATGTGTGATCTCGAATTTTCAATAATCTTATTTTATGCTGGCTGATTTTACGAATTAGATATTTAGTTTTATTTATGGAGGCTTTTATTAAAAAATTTTAGAAGTGGGCTACTTTTGAATATTCTGTTATGATGAGATTTTATATTATTTTAATTAATTTACGAGATCGATATAGGGTCAGTCGAAAAATGGCCAGTTAATCCGTTTTAAGTACGAATGTCTTTGTGAACCGAGACAAAAAAGTATTTTATACGCAAAAATAATTGTCCTCTGAGTAAATAGAGTTGCTTTTTAAGAATCTGAAGTCAGATTTTTAATTTAGCTTTTTGGGGAGTCAGCACACCGGGTCAATAAAATAATATTCAGTTTTTGCGAAAAAATTTTTTCATCATTTTGACCAATTTGACCTGGTGTACTGACTTCCCAAGAGGATAAATTAAAAATCTGACTTAAAATTCTTAAAAACAATTCTTTTTTTTAGGAAACCATTGGTTATTATAAAGTTTATTATAAATTTCAAAAACTTTAAAAGCCAAACAATGAAACTGTTCCAATCTATAGAAAAAATAATAGCTAAAAACTTAAGCCAGAAATGAGAGCACGTTCTATAGGAACTTCAGGTTTTTGCAGATTATCACAAATTGTACTAGAAACTATAAAGACTGAAAAGCTCGAATTAAATAATTTTCTAAATTTCATACAATTAAAAAATCTACGTACGTTTAAAATTATTCAAAAAAATTTCAATTGCATACATATTTCAATAATTTTTAAATTATTATCCTCTTCAACAATTTAAATTTTATTATTGTAATATAACTAGGACAACCATTAAATAATAATACATCGTTGACATTTTGTCAAGTTATTATCTGATTGTTATGAACTTGTCAGAATTTTTTTATAGTATATCAATTGCACAATTTTTTTTTATTGAAATAGTCAATGATAAAACAATTAAATTTGATTTTTTTATATTTTCAAAAAAAAAAAAAAAAAATTGTGTATGAACTGTAACATATCTATTTTATGAATATGACAGAAGTATACTTGATATAAAATTCCAATTATGATGAAATTTTTTAACCATGTACGTGTGTATCCAAGTATTTATAAAATATAAATTATTCTTGTTATATTTTTTATTATTCAGTAGTTTTAGTCAATAAAAAGTCAGACTAGCAAATTCAGCACTGTTGGGTCGCTGTGTTTGAATTTTGAATTTTGAATCAAATTTTTTAATTCGAACAATTTGTTACAATAACCATGACTGTAAAAAATGTGACATAAGGTCGAATAAAATAAACTAATAAAGTTTAAACTTCAAAATTTAAGTTTCTTGGTTTATAAATCTAACACTTTTTAATTAAAAATAGTACTTTTACAATAATAAGTTAGTAAGACATTTAGTCTTCAATTTCTAGGCTTATTGCGATTATAATTTTACACAAATTTTTACTTTTTTTTAATTTAAAATTTTAAAGAACATACATGAGGGATTTCACCCCAACTGGACCCAAGATGAACTGAAGGGTTTTAAAAATCAGCCTTTTTCTTTTAATTATTATTTCAAATATTTTGGAATATCCCGCTAAGTCATGTGACCAAAAAAAATCTGACCAAAAATTCGGGTTTTCCGGCAAGTTTTACGTGGTAATGTAACTTTCGGCAAGTTTTGAAGGATGTTTGCGAAAATGATGAAATTCTAAGAGGGAAATAATTTTAACCGTAAAATAAATGTTTGGCACCAAAATGAAGAATATTTTGAGTCAATTTTCCAAAGTGGGCCAAAAACACAAAAATGGCTGCTAAAAGTAAAGGATTTTACCTAGGACGCTAAAATTGTCCAAAAATACTTATTTTTAGTTGTAATTTTGAAAAAAAATAGTTTGGGTCGATTTTTAAGACCCTTCAGTTAAGACCCACTTGAACCCAGGTGGGGTGGAACGCCTCATATACTATAAGTAGTAATCTTATACAGAATCTCAAATAATAAAATTTATTTTAAGTAGTAAAAATCAATAAATCAGACGAATTTTTTAATAATTAATTTCAAAAGTCTAGACATAAAAAATTGTCATTTATTATTAAATAATACATTAAAAAATATACCATAATTTTTCTATTTTTTCAACATCAAATAATGTAAAATTTTCTGAAATATAGCAAAGAAAAAGTAAAAAAATATATATTGACATTTATAAGTAATGAAAAAATAATTTAAAAAGTATAGGAGAAGTAAAGAAATATATAAAAGTTAAAAAAGCAACTTTATTTTTTCTTTTTTAACTAAAAATCCTTGAGAAACGATACTTATTTTCTCATTTCCTGCAGAAGACCTTTATAGTATATGGCACTCAATTTCTAAAACCGGGAGTCTCGTCTTTCAACATCGAAGAGTGATTTCCTCGTTTATTTCACGTCACTGATGCCAAAAACCTAGTTTTATATAATGAATTTGAGGAATATATATATTTATTTATCTATGCATATGGTGCACATCTTTCGTTCTCTTATAACAATTCGTTGTTATTTATCAATGGCGTGAACGGAACGCGCACACGTTTGGCAATTTGCCTTAGTTTTCTTTTCTTAAATATATATATTCTTGACATTACCTTATTGGAAATCTATTTTTATCAATTCCGGTTGAAAAAAAATGTGAAAGTCAAAAAAGTACATTTTTATTGTGCTAAATTCAAATAAAAATTTTAGAGAATATTTTTTTTTTAAATAATAAAATTCTTTATCAGATATTTTTTATTATTATAATATAAATTATAATAGGTAAATATATTTATTTTATAAACAAAAATAATTAATTTTTATTGAAAATTCATATTTTATAAAATTTGTTAAATATTTTTTTAATTAAAATTATTCTGGTGTTTTAATTTTTTATTTTTTTTATGCAAAATTTGAAATGTTATTATACAATTTTTTGTTTATATATTAATTATATATTTTCATTTGCTATTTTATTATATAATAACGTAAAATTAAAGTATTAATAATTAAATTTAAAAATTTTAATTTTGTATTTTTTTTATATTTAATTATTTTTTTATATTTATAATAAATTTCATAAAAATGGGGCAAAATTTTTAATAAATGATTAAAAACTAAAAACAAATATATTGCCCAAAATTAAGTGTAATACTTGATAAACAGAAGGGTATTGCCAAGTAGAATGATGTTTAATATAAATAGTTATTCAATTACTGAGTACAATTTCCTGGGTCATGGGGGCTAAAAATCAATACAATCCTATTTTATTTGATAAAACTGAATTTTTTCTTAGATCAATTTCCCTCGTGTCTTGTCGTCGGGTTATTTATAAGACATTAAGAAACTAGCAGCGTGAATTCGTTACCTAGCTTAAATATGAAATTCTAGGAGTACTAGGAGTTTTCGTGTAAGCACTAAATATTTAAAATTTATCTAAAAAAAATTAGTATATTAAGTATCAAGTTCTCGGTAAATGTGTTCACACTAGTCTCTAAAGTTCTTCGCCTTACGATATTTTAATTGTAGAATGAGTGCAAAATATTTCGTAACAAATTTTATTATTTAAAATATTTAATAATAAATTTACAATTATATTGAGCACCACCGATCTCATACGAAAACTTGGAAAATTTACAGATAAATAAATTAAAATTACATGAATTAATATAAAATGCTAACCATACATTGCGGAATATAAATAATAATTCTACTCAGTGGTGATACTAAACTAAACATTTCACAAAAATAATTATTTAAATCCTGTTTTTTTTAAAGCTTTAATTTTTAAATAATTAATTTATTTCTGTTTTAAAAATCTTCAAATAGAATTAAAAAAAAATATATAAAATAAAATATTTAATTATAAATATATTCTATTTGAAAAAAGTAAAAAGAGAAGTTTAGATAAAATATATTTTATTTATTTTGATAGATTAGGTTTGTATTTTCGTATAAAGTATTTTCTACTTTACTTGCACAGTAAAAAATAAAAAAGACTTTGAGAAAGTTCAATGTATGTACAATCAGAATAGGTAACTACCCATCATGAAAATGTCTTTTTCTCGAGGATACAAACTACGTACATAGAAAAAAGGAGATTCAATTCTATCTTTTTTGATGCATATATGTAGAAAGAAAATTGAATAGAAAGTATACTCTGCTTCCTTTTTTTTTTTAGTTAAAAAGATAAATTTAGTCTGTACATTCGCATGTTTTAGTTTATAAAATATTTATTTGGGAAAAAAAATACTGTGACAAAGAAGAAAAAAATTATTTTTATAATTTTTTTAAGTAATTTTTAAAAAATAGTTAATATTTCTTAGTCTTTGTTACAAGATATTTTAGAAGAATATTTTTTAATTATCAAAGGAATTAATTATAAGGTCAAAGTAAAATTTAATACGTAAAGGATTGTATATCAGGAAAAAAAATGTAGGTACTTATTGTTTTATAATACTATTGAAAATTGAATCTTGTTGTAATATTATAGTGAAAATTGATAAAGCCATAGAACTTCATATTTCATATTTTAGGGATTCACCCCAACTGAACTCAATTTTTACTGAAGACTCACAGAAATTGGCCCAAACTATTTTTTTCAAAAAGTCAACTTAAGTACTCAGCCAATTTTAGCTTTCTGAGTTAAATCCTTGATTTTTGGCACCCTTTATTGTGTTTTTGGCTTAATTTAGTAAAACGACTCAAAAATATTTTCCTCTTCTATAAACTGTAATTTTTGATCTGCAATTTTTAGATTAACCCATGGATTTTGGAGGAAAAAATATATTATAAAACAAGAAATTTAAGCCTAAGTCCAAGAAAATTGAATCTATTTAAGTTGAAATAAAAAATGTAATTTCGCGCGTATACGCAGTCCAAATCAAATTTTGAACCTCGGAATCGAATTCTAAAATAAGTATTTGGCAGCAAAAATAAGAATATTTTGAGTCAATTTACTAAACTAGATTGAAATAACAAAATTGGTTGTCCAAAATAAAGGATTTGGCCTAAAAAGTTAAAATTGACTGAGAGTACTTGTTTTTAGTTATATTTTTAGGGAAAAAATAGTTTAGGCCGATTTCTGTGACCCTTCAGTATAACTTAGGCCCAGTTGAGGTGGAATATTACATTTATACAAATAGATATTTTTGATTTACATTCATTTTTCTATTGATTCAGGATTATAAGCTATTTATGCACTCTGTATTGTTTTCAAAATTTAAAATTGTGTCTAAAATTCACATTTTTTACTCAATGAAGTTCTCAATTACGAAACACATGGGCTCTGTATAATGCGAATTCTGTATTATAAAAGAGCTTAAAATTTTATTCGTAAACTCAAGAATTTTCTTTTTAACTAATAAGCTAATATGTTAAAAACAACTCTCATATATTTAATTGTACTTGAAACTGTAATCAATAGAAATAGAAAATTTCATGAGCATCTCTACAAAGTTTTGGTAATTTACATGAAACTTATCTTGATTTTATTGATTAAGTACACAACCGACTTTAATTCATATTTACATAACTTACAATATATATGACTAAACTTTTTAATTTTATATTTAAATAAAAATATTTAATGGGAAAAACTTCAATAGAAGATTGATATTTCTATTATAAACTTTGGTTACAATTTTTAAACCTACGAAAGTCTTTCTCGTAAAAGTTGAAAAAAAGATAATCCATATAAACGTTGGCATGAGGGGCTATTGTCTTGGAAATCACGAATTTGATCAAAAATTTTTTTTGATTTTTCTCTGATTTTGGCTTGTTTGTACCTCAATCATGAACCGTTACTAGTTGAGATGGTTTATTTCCGTCTTTTAATGATTTTTTTGCGATTTTTTTTAATTTGTAGCAATTTTTTGCGTTTTTTAATTCAATATTGAATAGTAAAAAATAGATTTTTGAGGTTTAGGGTGAGTTTAAGGCTTAAAGCGCCTTGGCATTTACACTAATTTTTAAAAAAATTTGAAATTTAAATTAATTTTTTTAAAAATATAAGCTTCTATCAAATTTTAACCATATTTTGACATATAATATAAATCAGTGATTCTAGTAAACTAACTCACGTATATTACCATGTTACTTACTTAGTATCCAAATATACAAGTAAAAAAGAAGTGTTGGAAATTCATATGAAACGTGGTTTAGATTTTACTTGGAGATAAAAGTGTATGCATATTTATTACAAGATTTTATGTCACTTACACGATTTGTCATCTTTATTATGTATGAAAAATAAAATAAAAATTTTTTTTAAAGCTTTTTTTTTATACTTTGAAAATATAAATATAGAAAAAAATAAATTTTTTTTTAAATTTAAATTTTCTTTTATTAATATAAATTTTACAATGAAAAACATAAATGTACTTGTAGATCTTTTCAATTTTGTTTTCCTATTTTACTTTTCTTACATTTATTTTACTTTTTTATATTTACAAACTTTTTATTATTACTGACTTTTTTATTTATATTATTTATAAATATGAAAAATTTATTTAAACATTTTATTTTATTTCAAGATATTCTCAAGTAGTTTTTGCATTTATTTATTTACTTTTTTACATGCTAATATTTATTATTTACAATGAAATTTATTTTTATTTAATATTTTTATTTATTTTATTTACTTGCATTAAAAATAATATTTTATAAAATAGAAAAAAATATTAAATTTATTTTTACCTTATTGTTTTTTAGAAGTTTTTTGATTCAGTAGTGTAAAGGCTACAATCAATGGAATGATTTGAGCATAATAAGTACCGCGCTGCTAAAAAGATGGGACTAGATTGGATCCAATTCACAGGTGGCAGAGTCTATAAAACGAAAAAAATGAAATTTTTTGGGTCCAAAATCGGATCATAGCGATTGATTGCATGCTCCAATTTTAAAATAAATTATCTCATCGTTGAAAGAGAGCATTTTCATCCATAGATTGTATAATATTTTTAATCCACAATGTCCGTTAAGTGAAAAAAAAAACTTTTTGACCACAAATTGGTCCTAGTGGCTAAACAAGCACTCGGGTCGTAAACTCAATTATCGCATATATTTCAGGTCTAAATACAAAAAATGGAACGCATTTTATTTTTTTAAATTAAATCTTCCAATAATTTAAGCTAATTTATTAGAAAGTTAAAACTCGGGCATTTTTACCCTAAAATGGGCACGGTGGCCAGTCGGACATTTTGTTTGAAAAAAGAAGGTCGGAATCATTTTTAGGAGGTGTCAAAAAATATAAGTGATTCATTTTCATTGTCAGACTTTTTATGTTCAAATCAATCTATTAACGTCTACATAGCAGGGGCTCATTAAAAAAAAAGTTATTCTGCTGAAATAATAGCTTTTTTTGAACCTGAAACTCAAATTTTTATTAGATCACCTAAGAGCAAATATTTTCAGGTTCTTTAAACTTGAAAATATATACTCAGCTCTGTAAATAAACACGCAAGTTATTCAAATTTTCTTGTTTTTTTTTTTTAATAATTTTTTTCTGCAAAATTTATATTATAAAACACGGTGACCTGGAAGCGTTTTATTATGCGATCAAAATGACAAAAAAAACTGTATACTAGGGTCTTTTCTACACTAAAAAATGTCTACGAATTTTCTATCCGGACCTTCTATCCAGCTACTTTAAGCGTTTGCTGTCAATATTTTCATAATTTGAATAATGATGATTTTAATTTTTTTATAAGACTGGCTTTTTTTTTCGAATTATCCGGGATTCCTAACGCGCCTGCAGAACTCTAAAATATAAGTAAAAAAAATAAGTTTCTCGTTGGATTTAGACCAAAACATCGATTTTTGAGCCCACGATAGCTCTCGAAAGTATTTTTTTTGGCCTCCTTAAAATTGGGATTTTCTTAAAACTTTCAGTTTTTCCAGTGGATTAAAATTATGTTTAAAATTATGTTCCAATTGACATACTTTAGTATTTTTTCCCCAGGAATCCGATGAAACCATTTATTTTAGTTTTTGACCACGTTTTATAGGAGAGACATCGATATCGTTGCCTTTTAGGGTCCAAATTTCAAGGGGACCAATTTTAAAAGTTTTGTAGTTTTCTGAATAAATTTTTCTGTATATTATTAACAAGAGAGACTTGTCTATTTTTTCCCTAAGAATTCGTAAAACCATTTATTTTAGCTTTTGACCACGTTTTATAGGACTAAAATCGATTTTATTGGTTTTTAGGGTCCCAATTTTAAGGAAATCTATTATAAAAAGTTAGCAGTTTTCAAAATAAGTTTTTCTGATTATTATTTAAAAGAAGGTCTTGTATAATTTTTCCCCGGGAATCCGATGAAACCATTTATTTAAGCTTTTGATCACTTCTTATATGAGAAAAATCGACTTTTTTCGTGTTTTGGGGTCCCAATTTTAAGGAAATTAATCATAAAAGTATAATAGTTTACAAAATAAATTTTTCTGAACATTATTTACTAAAGATACTTATGTATTTTTTCCCCAGAAATCCAATGAAATAATTTATTTTAGCTTTTGACTACCTCTTATATGAGAAAAATCGATTTTTTTTCGTGTTTTAGGGTCCCAATTTTAAGGAAAACAATCAAAAAAGTTTATTAGATAAAAAAATAAAATTTCCTAAATATTATTTACTAAAGACACTTATGTATTTTTTCCCCAGAAATCCGATGAAACCATTTATTTTGGCTTTTGATCATCTCTTATATGAGAAAAATCGATTTATGTCGTGTTTCATGGTCCCAATTTTGAGAAAATCCATTATAAAAGGTTATCAGTTTTCAAAATATGTTTTTCTGAATATTATTTACAAGAGGATCTTGTGTATTTTTTTCCCGGAAATTCGACCACGTCAAAAATCGAAGTTTGTCGTTTTTCAAGGTCATAATTTTAAGGAAATCCATTATAAAAATCAAGACAATATTGAAAAAATGAAAATATTTACAGTAGCTGGATAGAAGGTCCGGATAGGAAATTCGTAGACATTTTTTAGTGTAGAAAACACCCCACCATACGGTTTTTTTTGTCATTTTGATCGAATAATAAAACGCTTCCAGTTCACCGTGAAAATATTTTAAATAAAACTCTCATATAAATTGTCTTTTGTATACAAATTTTTCTCAACTTGTAAGTACCACATTTTTTTTTTTTCGTAACACTTATATTCATTTTTCTTCTCTTTTAGAAAAATAACAAAAACCATTTGAGTTGAATTGTACAAGATGTCTAACAAAATATTTTTAGTATTTTATATTTACTTTATATTTTTTTTATATAAACAATTTTTATAATAAAGAGGTAAATTTATTATTTTTTTATTTTTCAAATTGATAGCTCTTTTTTAATGTCAAAAATTTTTAGAACTTATAATTTATTTATACAATAAAAGTACAATAATTTATTGCACAATTTTTTCACGATGTTCATGCACCCTAAAAATAAGGCTTTAAGAGAACTTAGTGGGAGGCAGCATTTCAAATTTCTTGATGTGCATTGGAATGTAAAACATTCGACGTTACATTTAGCAGGAATGAAAATTAGCAGTTCAATTGAAAGTCAATTACAGTACACTTCATTTATCAATGATTCGTAAATGTTTCGCCTCTCTCTTTACGTTTCATAAAAAATTATGTAATAATTACTTAAAAAATTAATTTTACAAAAAAATTTTTTGTTCTCGGGGCTTTGACTCTCTAAACACCTAATAGATAACCAAAAACTCGTTAGTAGAGTAAAAACTAGCTTCTATAAGCATAGATTTAATTTGTCGATTTTTTTTTGCGAACTCTCTGGAACATTTAGAAGCTTACAGCGTATTCAAGATAGAAAAGTAAATATTTTAACATGGAATATGTTTATAGGGTGGGATAGCGTGGAAATCTGAAAACCAAGGTGGTGGGAGTCAAATTAGTCCGATTTATTGATTCGAAGAAGAATAATATGGGTTTAGGGAATCAAAATAATTTGGCTTTAGATCTTATGAAAACTTAACTATTATGTTATATCCAAATTTTTCTCACAAATGAAATGTACTTTCAATAGTATAAATATAAGAGAGGTAAAATATTGATGTTAAAAATTTTCAAATAACTTTACTACTAATTATTTAAAGCATCCAGAGTATACTCTACTCATTGTTGGAGGTGTAAATTACATGTCTGAAACTTGTTACAGTCCGATGAAACTAAAATAATTAATGTGTAGTCTTTTAATTTGCCTTATTGAATTTATTTAGTTCATTTTATTTTTGTTGTTTATTTCTTAATTATTATGAGACGTGCCTCATTTAACTTTTAAGAATTATATTTCGTTAATATGGAACATGTTTATAGAAGGGGTATACTGGAAACCCGAAATTCAAGGGGGAAGGGTCAAATGGTACTTAAAATATTTTCAATTTAGGAAATAGAATAATGGAATAATCCGGGTTTAGGGAATCAGAATAATTTGGGTTTAGAATCTTAACATGTAGTAAAGATGATAATAAGAAATTCTGAAAATAGAAAATTACATTGTAATTTTATGTAACATTTATGCATAATATTTAGCCCTCAGCTGTAGTTAACATGTTCCATGCATTTAGATTGTGTTTACACAAAAAAGTTATAAGTTTCTTTACATACTTTTGAACTTAATTTAAATGAATATTAAAGAAACTTATATTTTCTCATTATATCTTTTCTGAAGTAAATTTTATAAATATTCCTCATAATTTTTGTTAAAAAAAATAAGTACAACTCTATTATTAATGTAAATTTAAAAAAGTTAGTTTTATTTTATTTTAATAATTCTTAATAATATGATCTAAAAATAAAAAAATATTTATATATATGTTTGTGGAAAAAATCTAAGTATTTTTATGTATTTATTTCTTAGAAAATTCATAGCATATATAAATAAGTAGCTTTTCTTTAGTCATCTGTATACTAATCTAGCTTGAATACAACATGTGCACACGTTGCAGCGTTCGCTGTTCCGTTTCGATGAATTTTGATAAATATCTAGTATTTTCTCTATTTCATTTAAACATAACATATATGAGCTATTCTGAAATAAATTTTAATTTTTTTAAGAATATTTGTTACTTTGCAGGGTCTTATTTCTAAAAAAAAGTACAGTCATGCACTTAGCCTATGATTTTATTTTCTAATTTAGACACAGATTTTTAAATATTATCAACAAGCTCCTGGATTTTTTGTAGCAGATGTAACTGAAATTTTTTGTAAATAAATTATTAATTTATCCGGGTATGATATCTTGTTACTTTTCAATTCAAAGTCAATGTTTACCAATAATTAAATCATAATACCAATTGATAATAATAAAAAGTTAATTTAATATTTTTTAGTGACTTGGAAAAATTTTGTTTAAGGCAGAAAAAAAAGATTTTATTAGCTAATTCAAAATTTATCTTAGAACTGCCCATATAAATTTCTGCAACTTACATATAAATGCGTATACTGAACACGTATTTATGTAAAATGCATGATACTAAATAAAAATTTATTTAATGGAATATTCAAAAGCATTCACTAATAAACAGAAGTTCATTCATTAGTTTATTTTAAATAATTTTGAATAGATTTTATAAAAATAAAATACGAAGTATTAATGCATTGCAAGAATTTAATTAGATTAAATTAACTGGATATTTCTAGTATTTACACGCAATAAAATAACTAAATAAACTTTTTTCTTTAATTTAGGAGATAATAGTACATTTTCTAGTGGTTGTTCGAAAAAATGGACTCCGGAAATGAAAAGAGGAGCCCTAATTATTTTTTTTTGCATACGGGCAGGGAGGTGAGAATGCGTTACGCATACCTAGACCCGGCGTCTAGGTAATGTTGGATTTCATGGGGGAGGCGTTCTGCACTCTGCAAAGTCAGAATGCCTCATCCAAACTTTACCGACTAAACTCACCCCCCAATGTATGTAGTACTTTATCCTCAAAGTTTTTCTTTTGATCTTAGGTGGATTCTTCTATTCCTTCACGTTGGCCTGTGGTTGAAGAATATACTGTCGCTATATTTTCCGCTGCGGACTTGATGCATTTGACATTGAAACCTCATCCAATTAGTGTGCCTTCCTTGAAGTACCATTGTTGTTAATTTACCTAAGAGCCCTTTAGTTAAGCCTGAGCTTAAAAGATCTTCGAGTGACTTCTGACTTCATACGCCCCTGTATGATATTGTGCAAGAAGAGAACTTGAAGTTTTCAACTGGGACTTTCTTTTCATTGGATATAGCTATCTTAATCTCATCCTTCTTGTACTTATTGGATTTATCCTTATGGAGTTCATTTAAAGGCTTATAAAATTCTATTATTTGCGTGATCCAGACTTCATTTTACCTTCGACAGATTATGTCTGGTTTTTTAAGGCCCTCTGATGTTATCCTACGATTTTAATGCGTGACATTTTTAGCCCAAAATATTGTTTTGATCACAATATTTTTTCAATCACAATCTCCCATGTTGATCTTCTTTTCTTCATAGTATTTAATGTATTTTTAAATGTTTTTTAGGTGCCCAAGTTTTGTAACAAGAGAGTATAGAAATTAATACATATTTATGTAACATATAGTAAGTAGAAAGTTTTCTCTATAGGTAGGATACAGGCATAAAGTTCCCGCCTCAGCTGCGTATCCCAAACTGAAGTTATAAATGAAAAGAGAGTTTCGATATGGGGCAATAAAGCGCAGGGAGTTTGACGTATGTTTATCCAGTAAGGATCTGGCACGCCATCGATGACCAAGTTCTTCGATTAAGTCTCCCAGGGGTAGGCAAAACTGTAATTTACAAAATTATTTTTTGCTTGCGTACAATCGGGGGTCAGGAGTCTATAAGGCCGGCGAAAACTCGATGATTAATACAAGATTTTCTGATCAATAATTACTTTTACTTACTATATAAAAAAGTTAAAATAAAAAAATTGGACATGATAAAATATTATTTTATTAATTTTACTTAGACTAAATAAATACCATACCACTCTTCCGTAAATAACTAATATTTAATTAAAGCAAAGTTACATATTTAAATAAGTAACTGCATTTTTGAATAATTTATTTACCTTTACTTAAACTTTGAAATTTTTTTAATTTTATTTTAAAAAGTAAAATAATTAATTAAAAAAACATACTTAAAAAAATATATTATATAATAAAATATAACTTATGGTTTTCTTCAAAAACTAAACATATTATATATTTTATATATAATAAAATAATACGTATTATATAAGTAATAAGACTTAAATGTTACTTATCATAAGAAAACATATTATTTCATAAAGTTAATCCTTTTTGTATAAAACTAGACAAACATATATTAAATTTAAATTTTCATTTATTTTACTCTTTTATTATTAAAATGCACATGAAAATGCATTTATAAAAAGGATAATATTATATAAATATGACTTTCAGTTTATTTTAATTTTAATTTATAATTTTTAGTTTTTGTACGTTATGACAATGTTTATATGACGAAATTTTGAATTATTTTGCTTGCGATTACGTGTCTGGAAGATTAAAGGATGGCCTTAATTGCACGTATATTCTGTTTTGGGGCATTCATTTTTTATAGTTTAGGGATTTATCTGTTTATTTTGTTGATGGCGAAAAAACACGCTTTTCCTGCCATACAATGCCAAACTAAGTGATTTTCGGCCGGTGACTAAAAAAATAATTTTTTTTTTTGGAATGTTACAGGAAAAATTCAAAATATTCTTTTCGAAGAAATTTAATGAATTTATTTTTTAAAGCATTTTTAGATGAATAAGGAAAATTAAATATTTAGATTTTATCCTTAGATTCAATCAGGTTTGTTTTTGTGGCTACTGCCCTACTTTTCATCTCTTAAAATCAAAACTTATAAGAATAATACAAAATTAATTAAAAACGCAAAAACGCTCTCTGGCTCTGGCCATTGAATTTCTAAACATAGGAATTTACATGTTTTTACAGACAAATCTAAGGAATCTAATAGTGTGTTCAGTGGGTATTCTAATTGGTTATAGCACAAAAACTAGAGAAAATTGCCTTAAAAAAGGCGAAATTTAACACCATTCAATTTCACCCTTTTTTACGCAAATTCCTCTAAATTTTGCACGACTAGAATACCCACAGTCCACAACATTAGATTCCTTAGATTTTTATTCAAAAAATATTTTTTGTTCGAAAATTCGCTAAAGAAAAAGACTTAAGAACCTTTCAGAGCTACTTTCCAAAATTAAATATAAATTACTTAAATTTCTGTGTATTTTTAACAATATTAAACTTTTATTTATCTTTTTATTTCAATTTCTTAAAACTTAAACCTCTACATTATAATCTAATAATTATAAAAAACATTGAAAAAAAAAAATAGTTTTCAGATAGTTTAACAAGTACTAAATACATACATATATATATCAAACTTACTTACTTACTTACTTATAACAGTAGTTGTAGTGGTAGTATCAAAAACTATGCTTTAAAATGCTATGGTAATTAATTAATTCAACTAGTCGTTAACTTCTCGAATTTCCTAAAGTATGCTTATGGCTATATATATATAATTATAATATGGCTAAAATTTAAGTATATATATATATATAAAATTTTAAATTGCCTTAAGTCTGTCCAACCTATAAAACGTTTTAATTTCAATAATTATTTAAAGTAATATCATCAAATGTTTAATAATAATAAATTTTATTATAAATTTATTCATTTTTTATAAAAAATATATATAAATCTCAGTAATGGAAACTGTAATTCAATTAGCACTTGGAACAATTTTATAAAGCTTTTCTATCTTTTTCCACTTGTTTCAAGAATCACCAGTGCGTTAACTACTTTCGGAACGTTAAATTCAATTTTAGTATTATATTATATACAAAACCACTAAAATACAGTTTTACTTTATTTATATTCTGATTTCTCTCTATTTTCATGCTTTATTATGTATAAACTTTACTACAATAAATAAATAAAATCTAATAATTCGTATGAAATAGCTTTATCTTAATTTTTTTAATGACTTTTTGTTTATTTTTTCTGGTTGTTTCTTAATCGAATATTTTATGCATGAATATTTTTGTTACATTTTGAGTTTTGACCCAGAAACCTGCATAACTGCGAAATATCTTTTAATTATTAACACCATCCAACTAATGTGTATTTTTTTGTCAAGATAAAATCATAATGGTTGCATTGCACTGGTGAAGTGAGTTCTGTCGAGCATATTTTTTTTTGAGTGAGTTAAATACTCGAGGAGCTCTTGTATTTGTTCTTTTGTAAAGTCTCGAAAACTGTTGCGATTTGGCAGGAAATTGAGGAAGATTAAAAGGAGTCTAAAATCTTTGGTGGATAAAATACCAAGGACCAAGACTCTGCAGAAAAATTGAACCCTAAAATTACCCAAAAGAATATCTTAAAATTAGTTTTTAGTCGCCGAAATATCTTATGATACTCGTAATGCAGTTTTCGATTACAAATTCTACTGGTAACCTAATTGTTTTTACAAATTTAAAAATATATTTGCCTAAAATTCTATAAATAATAATCACAACATAACCAATCAAATAATTTAAAAAAGCAATAAATCTATACTCGACCCATTTTACACTAAAAAAAAATTCAAATTGAATAAAACAAAAATAAATTTTATAACATCAAACTTTATTAAAACAACTACCACATAATTTTAATATATAAAAAAAAAAACATTTTTTTAATTTTGATTTAAAAGAGTTTAGGCAGTGAAAGAGATTTTTAATTAAAATATGATGGTTAAAAGTATATATATATATTATTAAAACTTCACATCTATTGTGTAGCATAAACGCTCGAGTTCAAAAGTAATAATAACAGTTATATTTCATTATCGTTAATCCCTCTAGTGTAAATTCAAATAGTTTACTGCACATACATATATATTTTTATAATATTATAAAAAAGTGGTTTAGGTCAATCTAATATTAACTCAAACTTTTTTAATTCTGTTTTTTTGTATCTGATAGAATTTTTGATACTAATATTATTAAATTATTTATTAGATGTCAATGAGGTATTAATAATGATAAATAAAAATATTAAGTATTAATTTCAATAAATATATAATCCATAAAAAAAAAATTTTAATGCTGCTTTATGATGACATGCACATATAATGCTAAAAAGGAAGGAAAATAGCTATAGATTATTAATGAAAATTTTCTAAAGAAAAAAATAATCAAACGATCAATAAATATATATATATAGAGTGAGACAGAGAATATATGAACTGTAAATTGTTGAATAAGAGATCAAACAAGCTCAGAACTAATCGCCTTATCAATGTATATATAGAAAGAAAGAGACGAAGAGAAATTGGAATTAATACTTAAGCTACAAACTAAACGACAGAACAGAAAATAAAAAAAAGACAATTTTATAATTTACTATGGATTATTGGGGATATTATTATGCTTTAGCTATGTATGATGAAAGAACAAGAGTATAGACAAAAAAGGATTAAAAAAGTGTATAAAAAAGAGTTGTGTTGAATTAAAGTGAAAATAAGATATTTTTTTTATTTATTTATAAAACAGAGTCTGCTCTTATTAAATTGTAAAAGTAAATTATTTGTACGAACTCTATATGTGTCAGTCATTATCTTCATTTCATGCTCTGTAAAATTTTATGTATTTATGTCGATTTTGGTATTGTCAAGAATAAATTGATATTTTTTGGTCACCCACATTATTGCTGTTTAATTAATTAATTAGGTTTATAAAATAAGGCTGAAAAATTCTGTGTTTTTTTCTTTTAGTGATAAGGTTTCATATTATTGTAGGCCTTTTTAGGACACAACTCAGTACGTAAACAAAGCTTCGCTCAGACTAATTATGGTTTTGGTATATTCCCTAACTGAAAAAACTAAAATCAGTCTGTTCTGTACTAAATAATTTACTGAAAACCCGTATTTTAATTTTAGGATTGAAACGAAATATACAAATATAACAAATTATTTAAATATAAAATTTTATTTAAACTAAGGGCTTCAATTTTTTGAAATTCTTCAAAATAATAATTAACCTCGTAACGAATTTGAAGTCGATAATCCTTTATAAAAACTGAAATGTAATATTTAAAACAAAAATTTGTTTATTTTATTAAAAAATATTGTTTAAATAAAATAAAAAAAATTAATCGACAAAAAATAAATCCCTTTTTTTTGAAGCTGTAAAAATACTTCATCCAAAAACATATTTTTATTAAATCTCTTCTTCAAGCTTGATAATAATAACAATAATAAAACAGAATTGTACATTTTCGAGGATTTTGGCTTGAATTTCGCAATGACCCATTCGTACTTTACACGGATGTTGACTCTAATTTTATCTTTTCATATATGTGTAAATTTATATAAGTGTAAGTATTGTACGTAGTAAAAGTTAAACTATAATTTTATTCATAATTTATATATGTTAGAGAAACTGCCTCAATTCATTATGAATTTTGTGTATTCGAGTGAAATATACTCACATACACACATATATAGAAAATTTTCGAGAGAAAACGTTTATGTCCACTAACGACATAAAATATGTCATAAACTTCATTTATTGATTGTTACTTTATCATCGACAGACGTTGATTGTATAAATCACGCTTCGATTGATTAATTATTGGATACATGTAGGTATTCAAGTACTAACTTAAATAATAAAAAGATATGACAATAAAATAAAAACTTTTTTTTTTCAATAAAAATAAAAAGGGAAAAAAATATTCTTTGTTTTTTGCAACTAATGAATTTTTTTTTTATTAGGAACTTAAACATAATAAACGTAGAAATGTATTAGGGCATACATGAGTAAATAACATACTGTAAAAGTAGATCAAACGTGAAAAAAAATTTTTTTTGGTTATTACTTATATATAGTTTCATTTTTCTTTGATTTTCTTTTTATTTACTTCTTTTTTAGGGTTATACGTGTTTATATATTAGCTCAACTCTTAATTTTATAATTATTGACAAGTAGGAATTTCGAACTCTTATTTAATAGACATTTTTTGTCGTTTACAAATCTATAGAATTCACCAGAATTTCTGCAGTTTTTGGGTCGGCTTAGATAAAATTTATATCCAACCTTATCTATTAATAGAGGTGTATTTGCCCACAATAGAAATTTATGTTTAAGTTCTGTTTTGAAGATTTTCTTAACTTTACCTAAGTATGTGCCTGCTTTTTCCTAAACTGGCCCAGTTGCCCCAAAAAGTTAAGGCTGCGTCTATTTACCCAGAAATTCTGGAAAGATAACCTTGAAATTTCAGATACTTTTTTTCAAAAATTTCACATGTAATAATTAAATTTTTTTAAAAATTACATTTAAATCTTATAAGGTACTAAAAAAAATAGTTAATTTTTCAAAAAAAATTTTAATATTCAGTGCAGAGTGCAGAAAAGCAAACAAAACAAACTTCAAGTTGAGGTTCAAAATATTTTTTTTTTGTAAATGTGTGATGCAGTTTACGTAAAAAATTTCTGGGTAAATAGACTTTGCGAAAAGTTAACGTCTAAGAAACGGAGAAAAATAACCTAAAGTTGCTTATTCTTAACTTTTCAGCCATCATTAGTAAAAACAGACCCCATATTCGTATTCATCAATCAAAGAAATGGAAACATCTGCAAAAAATAAGCTAAGCATTCATATTGCACTGGACCGTTTCCGGTAAAAAAGGATATCATGTTCGTGATGACCTACGTCTATAAATAACCAATAAGAGCTAAAAACTGTATGTGAAACAGAAGTCCAAGATAGACCTAAAAGATTTAAATAGAAAAAATTATTCATACCTGAAGTAATTTTGTTAGCTTTATACTGTTCACAAACTAGAAATTTAAAATCATTTTTAAAATATGAATCAGTCTAATATATATACTTTAAAAAATTTTTCTTTACTATAAACTTTTATCTACAAATTTATGTATATAATAGAATAGAATTTAACTTTTATATATACTGTAATAGATGAAAATCCTAATGGCCAAATATATAAAGAAAAAAAAAAGATGTACTTAGGAAAGAATATCCTGAATTTATAAAGGAGCATATAAGAATCAAAAGTTATATATAGAGGAAACCAGTGTAACTTGAGTACTTGAATATAATATTTCTTTTATATATAATGCACTTTTTTTAAAAATAATTTTTTGACAAATTTTTTTTATTCAGAATTTTTTTAATTTATATAACTGAATTTGTAAAAAAAATTCAAATAATTAACTAATATACACTGTTAAATTCAAACTTTATTTAAAATTTTAAATTGCAAAAAAAGGGAGATAAAATAAAAATAAAAAAATTTTATTTATATTCATCGCTACGTGTGTTTTAGATCTAAAGTATAAAAGTGTATGTGAATGAACTCAAACGAAAAGTCTGAATTCCCAAAATGCATCAAAAACTGCAAACTTGCTTGTTACGTTTTTGGTTTCTACATCAGTTGTAAAAAAAAAAAAAGAAAAAGTTTTTATTTGAATAAGATTATATACTCTATAAAATTTACTTTTTAAGTTTTCTTTTTATTTTTATCTTTATGTAAACTCATCAACAAATAAAATTGAGACTCTATTTTATTTAATCATACGTGATTAGAATTTTTTTTTATTAGACTTATACAAATAAAAAAAAAATTTAATTGGTTTTAAATTAGATTTTTTATTTGAAAAAAAATTCTTTAGTACTTTTTAATGGAATATTTGAAGAAAAAAAAATTTAATTTGTGAAATTCGATGAACGAATAAGTTTTTTTGTAGTCAAGTTTTTGTTATCAAATTATACGAGGCGAAATTTGTAAAATAGGCTCTTGCTAGTGTCAGTTTGACCTTTGTAGGCTTATCTAAAGGCTTACAAGGGGGAGGGAATGTTATCAAAAATACAAACTTTCATAAAATCTCAGACTCCTAGGTCTCCAAACTCCCGAGTTATGCTGGATCCAAACTGTTTCATTAATCCAAAATTTCTATGGTCATTTTTTGAAAAAGTCTCTAGAAAATATAATAAAGTATTTTACACCTACTGGGCACAAGTTGTACTGAACGGTAGCAAAAATCAATCAAACTATTTTTAAAAGTGCAACTAAAAAAACTTATAACCGGTTATTGTAAACACATCCTAAGTGCATAGAACATGTTTACTTCCAGCTCAGGACTTGGTATAATACAAATGTTACTCAACATTACAATACAATTTTTTAATTTTATATATCAATTAATATGCTTCAAATTATCACTTCGTACAATGGTAAGTCATTATCTTTAGTTAATTCAGAGATATAGATTTTTAAAGTGTGAATTTGGTCATATTGACCCACATTGTACTTATTGATGCAAAATATATTTGTGTTCTCGGATGGTTAAACTTTATTTGTGCCTTTCGTAAATGATAATTTTTTCAGTTTTTTTCACATTTACACAAGAGTTTATCCTTACCACTGACTATCCATAGCCTTAGGCTAACTTGGCTCTTGAAATTTTTTCATGCTTAAATAGGAGTCAAGTCAAGTTGAGTTATCTGGGACCAAATTAAAAGAAGTTTTTTAAGATATTTACCTTTACTCAAGGCTAGGAAAATGGAAGCGATTGAGGATACTCTAAGATCATAATTTATCATTCTTATTTATTGATTGTTCTAATGATGTTTTTATTATACCCTCATAGCATAGGCCTAAACTCAAACAAAAAATTTGGCTCAATTATAAATGAAGTTTCAAACCGACTAGCCCAATTTTTAGCTACAAATTGCACTCATTCATTTTTCATGTTTTCTTTAAAATCAATTTTAATCCACCAAACTTAAACAATAAGAAAAATATAGTATACCTATAAAACAATATTATTTCTACTTCTTTATAAAATAATGCTTTAAATTAACGCTTGAATTAAAACTTACCCCTTTAATTTATACACTTCTTATATATAATGGTATTTAATGTTTTGAGAAAAATTTTCTATGAAAAAGTAAATTAACATAAATTAAAAATTCATTAAGAAAAACTTTTATATACAAAAAAATCCTCTTCCAATTGAAAACTCCTCTTTAAAAAGTTTTATAACCTTTTTTTTTCTTCCTTTTTTTTTGGTAAAAAGTACTTAAAACTGTAAAGTTTACTGTTATATTATTTTGTATACTAAATCTTACTAACAATAAATTAAACTTTATTTTACAAAAAAAAAAATTATTTATTTTTTTTATTCATTTTATCATTTTATTAAATAACAAAAAATATATATATCGCTAAAAAAATGTATAGGTTCATAAAAAATAAATGTACGTAAAAAAAGATCAGATTTTTTTTTTACAAAATTTAATGGATTGAAAAATTTTATGAATTATTGATATATTTATATGTAAAAAATTTGATTTATTTATAAAATTTATACAAAAATATGTATATTTTTTCTGCTTTACACAGTATAGGTAAATAACATTTTTTTTTTTTGAATTCTTTGTAAGTTGAATAAAGGACGTAATTTTAGATTCAAGCGTTTTTAGGTCATCTTTTTTAAAATGATACAAGCCCCATATTAACCAAAACATTTTTTATTAGATTCCTTTTTTTAAAGCCTCGTAAACAGAAAATTTTTATCACTAATTCTTTTACGCATTTTTGGTCCGAAATGACCAATTTTTAAATTGTTTGCAAAATAGCAATTATTAAAGTGCATTAATTTTATTGACCTTAAAAATTTTCTAGAAACTTCAAATTTCCAAAATTGTATAAACGCTGAGTATCTATAATTTTTTTATGATAACTATATATTGTAATTGGATTTTCCAATAGTGTTGGTCTCACCTTATTAGTGTCATAATATCCTATTTTAAGATATTAAATTTCAAAAAATGTTAAAATAATTAATTAAAAAATAATCATGTCTCATAAAAAAAAAATAAGAATGATAAAATAGTAAATTTTTATTTTTTTAGTAATGTAATATATAAAGTTGGTGGCTTTTCACGTCAGTAGTTTATATATATCTAAAGGATATACCATAAAAACATATAAACTGGACACTCAAGAGAGATATACCTAACGACCTTTGGGTTACTTATACTCTTATAGTATATTATATAAAATGAAAAATAACAACTATAATTTTTATTTTTTTCTCTTTTTATTTTTTAATTAGAAAAAAATTTCATTTATTTATTATTTAGAAAATCAATTTAACAAAATAATTATTTTATTGTTTTAGTGCCAAAAGTTGAAATAGTCGACGAACACGGTGCAACGACAGGTGACAAATTTTATAAAGCCGGTAGTACGATTGAACTAAAATGCGTGGTCAGCAAAGTACCTCATCCAACAGGATACGTGACATGGATGCATGGAACAAGAACATTAAACTATGACACTACTCGAGGTGGCATAAGGTAATACTTATAACTTATATTACTTTTATAAAAAAAATTAACCCAATTTTAGTATTTGTACAATTTAAGATAATTATTTAGAACTTATTTATTTTTTCGTTAATATGAAATATTGTATATGAAGTGATTTAGGAGATTTCGTAGAGAAAAATTTGTTTTGAAAATCCTATGGATCTAGTTTTTAACCTTACTGTGTTTTTAAAAGTGAAAATAAATGCACTTTTTTGTCCTGTTTTAAAAAAACAACCCAAAAGACGAAATTGTTCACAACAATAACAATCGGAAGTAGAAATATATGTTTTCTATCATGGCGTTCAATAATAATAAAAAACTCCAAAAAATCCCAAAATTAATCAGGAATAAAAAGAAAAATAGAAGAATTTTAATTAAATATTTTATAAAAATGAAAATTAAATATTATTACTTAATTTCATTATTAAATTTTTATCGAAATATTCGATATATTCTCTCATATTTATAATGTTTCAAAGTCATTTCACTTGCGAGATAAATTTTAATTCGATATATACTTTCTAATAAAAACAAAGAAACAGAAATCGAGTTAATAATTAATTCCAAAAATATTAAGTTTTATTCCACTTGCAGTCGACTTGCAGTTCGAGATAATTCAAACTCAATATTTAATAAAGGTAAACAATTACCAAGTTTTAACAATTTAAGTTTACCAGATATAAATAAACAAACAAAATACTACACGATATCAGCAATTTAAAATTTTATCTTTACTTAAAACGGATGAACATAAAATGGAAAAATGGGAATATTTTTTACAACATAATAAATTACAGGAGTATATAATAAAACACAACCTATATATATAATAATTTAATTTATAAAAGAAAATTCTATCAAGGTTTACTTTTCATATTATATTTTATTTCATGTTGAAATGAATTATTTCGTAATTAAAATTTTATTATATACGTTAAGATATTAAATCTGAAGAAAATTTTATTAATTTATATAATATAAAATTTTCATTAATCATAATTTATATTTCTATTATTCATTTTCATTTGAAATAGAGAAAATTTAAGAGTTTGGTACTATATAGGACTTTGATTTAACTGAATATGATAAACTGTCTTTAGGTGCTAGAATATTTTGGGTTTAGGGACTTAGAATAATTATTTACTAAATTTGGGATTTATGTTTGTAATCTGTAGTTAGTTAACATGTTCCATGCAAATAACTTACAAGTTTAAAAAATTTTTTTTGTTTTAATAAAAGGATTTGAATTATAAAAAATTGGTAAATCCAAATTAAAAATTTTTATAATTACAAGAAAAACAAAGGGACATAAAAAATTCGTGTAAAAATAAATGATTAAAATCTATTTTATCTGAATCCATATAAATTTATAGCCATTAAAAAATATTTATTCAATAAAAACAGTTAAAACAAGTTTAAAAATAAAAATACATAAAATGTTTTGTCAGTTTGCACGTATATAATTTAAAACTCATGTATAGTAAATGACCACAAAAGTTGAATCCCGTCAGACAGAGCATATAATTTAAAATCGAGTATTAAAATATTATCTCTATCTCTCTCAAAAATTCTATATTTCCTTATACATATAAAATATGTAATCATCTGAACGAATAATTTCATAGAATATAAGTACCAGACAACATGGGGTTCGTCTTCTATTCGAAAACTATAGTTTATGCAAACTGCCATGGAAATCCTAATTATACCGATAAAGAATGAAGCATTCGTTGAATTTTGAAAGCTTTTCATTAGAATCCTCTCTCTCACTCTGTTATTCTCTTATACCAAGAGGGCTTACCAAGCGTGTGACCTAATTGGTTATATATTGCTATTCATGAATTTTAAGTAGTAATACCTACTCACTTTTTAAAGTGGATGCGATTCTTTTTTGCCAAATTTTTTATTTTTATTCTTTCTCTTTTCTCTCCTTTCTTTTTACATTTTTATAAATCCCTTTTTTTTATATTTATTGAGAGAAGCTTTTAATAGACTGAACAAAGGCTTTTACATTCAAAGGAATTAATTCCTTAAGTAGGAAATTTTTCTTTATTTTTTTTTTTTTTGCTAAAACTTTTAATTATTGATTGAACTTATAAAAAAAAAATTTTTTTTAATTGTTATTAAAATTAACATGCATTATGAAAGTGGTTTGTTATATAAGCTTTTTTTATTTTATAATTAATTTATAATTAAAACTTCATTTTTTATAGAAACTTAATAAAAAAAAAAAGAATAAAAATCGATATTTAGGTTAAATACAAAAAAAATGTGCAAGTATTTTCAGTAAAAAAATTTATGTAACTTCAATAAAATAATTAACAATTTGTAATATGAAAAAAGCAAGTAAAACAAATAATAATAATAATTTAAAAAAAAAAAATTTAATTTAAAAATGAGAATAAGCTTTTTTTTATTATTTTAAAAGCGTGATGAGATGTCCGTTGCAGTGATCAATTACTAAAGTCATTGTTTACGATATTCTATTGTTATTTTTTCAGAATTTTACAGTTTTTCAATGTACCATTTTTTTATCCTTGTCTCATTCAATTTATTTAATAAATAAATTCAAATATTGATTATTTTGTTTTTTTTTTACAAATAAAATTGAAATGCATTTAATTTCTAATTGCTATTTCATATACTTTTGATATGCTTTTTATTTTTTGAATGGGATTTTATTTTTTGATACTGTTTGAGTGCTTTGATGATATTTGTAGGGCTTTATTATAATTTTTGTTATTTATTTATTTATTTTTTGTATTATTTTATTTATTACATTTTAAATATTTATTGTATTTTAAAATAACCATTCCCAAGTATAATTGAAGCATCCAAGCAAAAATGTATTGAAAATATTTAAAATTATAAACTTTCTGCAATATTTAGGGTAACCCTCTGTCCCCCTCCCCTCCTTCTAACAGTAGGTACAAAATATTAAAATGTAATATTATTTGTTCGAAGGAAAGTTTAGTCGATAGTGATTAAAAAGTTAGATTCAGTTGCACAGGACTAAATTCCTTTTGAAAATCAAGAAAAATCCTGTGACAATAAGGCATATAAATGCTTGTACCCGAAGGAAAAATATGAGAGATTTAGAGGGGTTTTTCTACTAAATTGATTTCAGTGTGTACTTTTGTGTACTTTCAATAATGTAATTGATTTTTACTTGAAAATTGGATATAGTAAGTAGATTTTTGAAAAGAAAAGATATTGACATAGTTAAGTATAAGGCTCATCTTGGCACTCGAGCTTTTTCACAAATAAAAATTGTAGATCAAAATGATACTTTTTCCTCTGAGTGAGACAAGTGGATCTATAATGCTAACTTCTGACATCGTAACAAACACATTAGAATTAGAAGGTTTTTATAATGTTTACATTTTTCAATTTACATTTACAATAAAAAAGAGCTTGTCAATGCTTTAAAACCTACATCATTTCATAGTTATGATAAAATTTAATTTTTAAGACTTGATAAAAAACAATGAGTAATAAAATTCAATCAACCATAAAATACAAAGGTCGAACTACTTATAAAATCAATAAATTAACTATCAATAATTGACTGGAAAATAAAGTAAAATTCAATAAGACAATAACTAAATAAAATAACTAAAATAGCCTATTAGATAAACCCAAATAATTATTTTGCATCTAAGAAAATATTTTTGTGAGTATTATTTTATTAAATTATCACAAGAATAGGTAATTAAAAACATAAAAATATTTGTTATTAAATTAACAAAGTTTTATCTTAATATTTACATTAATAGTAATAAAATTTTATTATAATGTAATATTGTAAGAACCATGTAACAAATGTATATGCATAAACTGTATTATCAACAAAAGTTTTAGTTTAGGGTCTAAAGTGCATACATATAGAATTATTAAAGGCTTAAAGTAGTCGTTAGAATAAGAGATAGATATAGAAAATAATATAGAGTATTAGTTGTAGTAGTTGTTAGAAAATCAAGCATAAACTATACACTATATGCCTTGATTTTCAATATAGTATATGAAGTTAAATTTTAGTTTATAGGAAGTAGTTGATATTGTCAATGAACCAAAGCTTTTACTCCTCTTTATATTTGTTATAGGAACTATTAGAGAGAAATTATTATTGCTTTAATTGATTTTAAGTTGATATTCAATTTTATTTATACAATATTCTCTAGAAAGTTTAAACATTTATTACGATGGTTTTACAACTAACTTACAAGGGGAGTGTCCAAGTTAAAGGCTCTTTCTAGATAAGTATAGGGTTTGGCCCCTGAAATCAAAACTAATATAAGTAGTACTATCCAAAAATTTATCAAAAAACTCACTGATTTCCGTTGGAAGTAGACCTATAGGCCACGACAGGCCCTCGACAACTTAAAAAAAAATGTTTTTTCGGGTTTTATAGATTTTATTTAATGTCTTCGACCCATAAACGGATAATCTTCTACATTAAACTGATTTTTATCAAAAGCTATAATTCTGCAGCCCCAATTGTCCTACTCTGTTATTAACCGCGTTTTCCGCATGTTCTGGCTTTTTGAATTCTTCTAAAAAAAATTTTTTCTTGAAAAGTGGTAGAATGTTAAATTTTCTAGCCTATGAGTAATATCTGTTTATGGGTCAGAGAAATTAAATAAAATCTAAATCACCCCAAAAAACGTTTTTTTTTCTATGTTTTTGAGGGCCTGCAGTGGCCTAGAGATCTAACTCCAACGGGAATTAGCGAGTTTTTTGATAAATTTTTGGATGCTACGGGTCCACTCTTATATAAATGTTAAAAAGTCTGTTTTATTTATAAATTATTAATTTTTTATTTGTTCAGAGTTTATTTAGTATAGTTTAATTTGAAAATATATAGTTTATTTGTGGAACTCAACAGCTGTATTCCTTCGAGAAATTGCAGTTTTCTGCGCGAGTGAGAGAAGTATGGAAGGGAAAGATTGTATTTTATTGGTCGCGTGAGTAGAAGGGATGGGAAAGCCGAAAGAGTTTTTTTGTCGTGTCCGCCGGTTGCTGAATCTTTGTTCTTGAGGATGTTATTTGCTGAAGCTGAGTAAAAGGGATTAATTGGATTTGACTGGACTATTGGAATTAGATTTGGCCAAATCTTAGACGGCTGGTGTCCGTAAACAGTCACTTTGGACTGTGGTCGACTTTTTGTGCAGGTCTGACCGGGAAGTTTGTGGAACACGTGGAAGACATAAAAGGTATTTGGTCAGGTTAGAAGTGTGATTGAGGTTGTGCTTTTGTATGATTGAATTGTGTATCTGAGAGTGTGAAACGGTCCTTTTCAGGACCACCAAAAATCTAAAAAGAACAATTATTTCATAATAATAGAATTTCACAAAAGAGCCTTCTCCTTTCCCAAAAATATATTTAAATTTATAATTTTACATTTTAACAAGAAATGAGACCGACTAGAAATTTTTTGATTAACTTATGTTATTTGGAAGATGGCCTAAGAAACCTTATCTTTCAATATTGAGACTCACTGTTTTAGGCCTAGATGGACTATAAGAATATAAAGGTTTCGGGAGTGTTGTATTAACCAAAGAAAGCGTTTTGCCGAGTGTGGTAAAAATTTGGAATATTTTACTCGTATTTTCCCCTAATCAAATTTGATAACATCGTTTAATATTTTTTTTTGTATATTTTTCTCATGCTCATGATCATATTCACTTCTAAAATATATGTAAAATTTTTTATCAATTTTATTATTTTTCTTTAATTTTTTTTTTATAATTTACATATTTTTTATAAAATTTAAAATAATATTTATCTAAAAAATAAAACCTTTATATAAATTTAAAATTTTAATTTCTTTATACATTAGGCTGGTAGTTATTTATAAAAAGTTCCTCAGATTCTTAATTACCGTATGAAATTAGGAGAAATTACCAACAAAAATTAGTTTCTCCAAATTTTTTTTAGAAATTTTAACCCAATAAGTATTTAAAAAACATTTTTATGATGTCCAAGTCACAGTATTGGATAATTAATTTTTTACCTTTTTATCCGTCTAAACCGACTCGTTTCAAACTACTTGGTTCATCATCAGGGTTTACTAAAAAACTAAAAAACTAAAATTACACTAACACAAATTTGTTGTAAAACATTTTTTCCACTTAATTTTACGTAACATTTTGTTTTTATCTAACACACGAGCGCGCGCTTCGGAGAGCTGCTCGACACTGAAAATTTTTATTATTATTTATTTATTATGAGCATTGATTGTAATTGTTTTTGGATTTTAAATTTATAAGATTTATAATAGTGTTATATATAGAATTCGATTTAAAATTCAGCTGGTCATTCAATATTTTATCTTTATTTTTAAATGCTCTGTATATTTCGAATTCTTCTAGCGCGTCCAATCTTGTACTCTTATTACATATATGTAAGGGTTTAAGATTATTTTCCAGGCTTGGATGTTTGTGACCTTCTTTGAGGGTATGCCTTGCGATAAAAAGGTAAAAAATTAATTACCCAATAACTATTTTAAATTTTCTTTATCAAGCCCCGATGTGTTTATAGGTTTTTGTATCTTACTGTTTTTATTTCAATCTCGCTGTAACCTCAAATTAGTGCAACCGATTAACCAATTTTCGACCATATTTAAACCTAAAGTAAACGGAACCATTATTAGTAAGGCAGTTGAAAATGTATAATTTCTAAAGGCTATTTCCGGACAACTATGGTGATTTGGCCCACAACATCACACCTAACGTAAGTAGTAGCATCCGGAAAGTTATCAAAAAACTCACTGATTTCCGTTTGAATCAGACCTCTAGGCCACGACAAGCCCCCAAAAACCTAAAGAAAACCGCGGAGCTATTTTACATTTTATTTAATTTCTCCGACCCATTAACAGATATTACTCTACTTATAGGCTACATTTAACCACTTTTCTGGAAGAAATTTTATTTGACCTTTAAGGACCCTTTAAAATCCCGAAATTTATTTTGATTTTTTCTAAAATTGGTTTTTTGTATGGATTTAAAAAGCGAAAATAAAGCGCGGATAAACGACGGTATAAGATTTTGAATTTTCGGGATTTAGAAAATGATTCTACTTCCAGCAGATTTTATGTAAAATTAAAAAATATAGTATTTCATCCCACCACGACTATAGTAAAAAAATTAAGGATGATATCCTTTTTTTGTGTTCGAAAAAACGATTTTCAAAAAATTCAAAATTATATTTCGGGGTCAAAATTTTTTTTTTAAGTGGTGGAAGGTTAACAGTTTTCTAGCCTATAAGTAGAGTAATAACTATTTATAGGTCGGAGAAATTAAATAAAATCTAAAAAACACTCCAAAAAACGGTTTTTAAGTTTTCCGGGGGCCTAATTCTAGGTTCTAGAGGTCTAATTCCAACGGAAACCAGCGAGTTTATTGATAACTTTTCGGATGCTACTACTTAGATTTGGTTTGGTTTCGGGTCCCAAATAACTATACTTATCCGGAAATAACTTTTGGTGGCAGTACCTTCACTAAAAAATATTTATTAAACCACTTATAAATAATGCAATAAAATTTTAAAATAATTTCCAGGCTAATATAAATTATATATACAATATATATAACCATTACTGTATATATGTCATTGTTATAGTAAAAACAAAAGATGAAGGAAGCACTGTGAGTTTCGATAAAATATCTAATGAAAACTTTAACGTAATTAACTATTATCAACTTAAATATATAGTAATATACATAATGTTATTGTTATTTAATGCACTTTAATTTTCCTTCTATTATCATTATTATTATTATTATTATTATTTACCTTTTATTAATTATAAAATATTAAAATAAAAAATATTAATTTAATTTTTTCTTTTCATGTATAAAATTCATGTTTACTCGGTGACAGTATTTTACTTCAAAAATGCATATTATGGAGTATCTGCCCATTCTAATATATAAATTTATATTTAAACTTTTAAAACTAAAATAATGAATATAAATTTTAAAAATAGATTTTCACATAAATACATTTTATCGATGACTATAAAATATAATTGAAAATATAGATGGGCTAAAAATAATCAAATATATAAATACTAATGCATTTATATGTATTTATAACTATTAACGTAACACGAATTTAAAAATAAAATGCATAAAAATAATATTTTGAAAAACATGATGTATAAATTGAAAATTATACGTCAATATGAATATAACATAATGGTTAAAATAGCTTATCGGATTTAATAAATGTATTTATTGCTAATACAAACAAATATGACATCGATTTATTTATACATTTTTCAGAAAATGACAAATTATAAAATTTATTTATATATGGGTAAATCTGCCTTGGAATATTATCATGGAATTTTTTTATAGGGAGGGTTGTACCTTAGTTTAAAAATTAAGAGGATGTTAAATGGTTAAAATCAAGCGTGGAGATGATCAAATAGGACTTTAAATAATCCGAGTTTAGGAACTAATATTTGATGTTAGAAGGTACTTTAGGAAACTAGGATGTTTGTATGTAACAGATAAGTAGTCGGTGAACTTGTTCAATGAAAATTATTTGTTTGCTTATGTAAATCCATTATAAATTTTTCATATTTTAAGATTAGTTTATTGAATACTACACTGAAAAAAAATATATGGTTGTCTTTACTACAATTTTGGTTACAGCTACCGGAATTTTTTTTTCTTTTAAATAGTTGCAAATGACATTAAACTAAAGAATAGTTCAAAAAACAATTTTGGCTACCACAACCAGAATCCCGCTAGTAGCATCTGGAATTTTTTTTCAGTTTAAGTCTAATATTTTGAATTTTCTTATTCTACAAGTTTTAGTTTTTATGCAAGACGAAGTCAGTTTTTGATAGAATCATCCATATAAAACTATTAGCTTATAAATAACAAATTTTTTTTTATTTGTGAAATATTGTGGCACGTGTCTTCTGCAATGAATATTTTGTTTTTTTTATTTTTGTAACACATACAAATACTGAAAAGTTACTGTTATCAATCAATTATTTTTTTTTTTTATAAATATTTTTATAAATATTTTAATAAATGTTTGATTACAAAAAAATATAAAAAAAAAATATGTCAAATAAAGTATTTTATTAAATAAATATATAATAGGAATATGGATTGAATTGATATTTACAGACTATAAATACAATAAAAACAAGTTTAGTTAGTTTTTATTGAAAATTTGAATTTAAAATTTTTATTTAATTTTAACTTAATGGTGAATAGGGTCCTTAAAAATTGAGGTCCAAATGTTTATGTGCTCTAAGACTAGAAATGAGTCCATTCTTATTTAAATTTCCAGCTTACAAACTTAATTTTTCTGGTAAATAGCAATTTTTTTCACCCAGTACTCAAAAATTCAAACATTTTTTCCAAATAACTGCCAGGTTAATATATGCACATATAAATTTGATACATTTGTTATTACAAACAAAAAATAACATTAAAATAATTTATATTCATAAAAACTTTTTTCTGCAAAATAAAAAAACTTTTTTTTAAATTAATGAATGCTTCTTTGATTTGTTGAGTATGCTTTCATCGTTTATAATTTTAAATTCTATTTACATGCATATTTTCATACTTTAATATAATATTATTATTTACTTATTACTTTTTTTTCTAATTTTTTAAAGCTTTCATTGAACAATTTTTACTTTAAGGATTTCTTTAATAATCATGATTTAATTATAACTTTGCTGGTCATTAAATTTAACATAATGCAACTAAAAAGTTAAATAAAAGTCCCATTATAAATTGAAACCAAAAAAACAAAATCCAAAGAAACCAAACAATAAATACTTGAAAATAAATTTTTCCCTTTGTTCAGATAAAGATTCAACATCATATTATTTAAAAGTTTTTTTTATTTTGTTAAAAAAGAAATACAATTCTTTACTTTTATAAACATGACTCTTTATTCCTTGAATCTGTATTATTATTTGTTTGAAGAATTTTTGTCAAAATAGTTCTTATCATACTTTATTTTCTTGTATACCATATAAGAACAAATTTTATCTTCAAATATCAAAAAGTTAATCGATTGAAAAATCTAAAAAAACTCTACTTGATACTTTTTAAAAGAAATAAACTAAATCGTATCGAATAAATCTCAAAACTAAATTTTTTTCAAGTAATAAGAAACTTTAGTAATAATAAAAAATTCTTTTATATATTTTACTATCCATGAGTGGGTTTGTTATTTTTGTTAAATAGACACAATAATAAATGATTCATGTTGATGATGCTCATTATAATATTGGTTTTACAGGGTGTTTATTAAATATAATTATTGCTGTGGTCAGTGAGTTCAATCTACAGAGTCTATTGTGTGCATTCTCTTGTTGACTATTATTATTATGGTTGTTATTATTTACTTTATTTTGGGTTATGTTAAATGCACATCTTATTAACATGCATACGTACAGTCACTAACAAAAATCAAAATTTCACCTATTCTCGCAGCTATTATAGTGGTTTTGAAAGATAAGGAACCAAAAAAGAAGATTTTTTTATTATATTTTCTTCGATTTGTTCTTTAGGATTCTTTTTCATTGAGGATTTAACAAGTAGTTTCGAAAATTTGCCCTAGACAGCAGTTAACATGAAACATGTTTATAGGGAAGGGGTGTTCTGGAAATCTGAAAATCAAGGGGGGGATCAATTATGTCCGATTTAAGGGGGAGGAGGGGTCAAATGGATCTAAGAGTAATTTCGATTTAGAGGCTTAGAATATTTTTAATTTAGGGATCTAGAATAATACGCGTTTAGGGAATTAGAATAGTTTAAAGGTGATAATTACAGATTATAAAAATAAAAAATTGTATTGCAATTTGTGTATCTATGCTCAGCTTTATATAAACATGTTCCATGCGTTTTGGTTATTTTTACAATAAAGAGTTTTTAATAAAGACCAAAATAATTAAAAATTTATATTTTTCGGCCCCAACTGGGCCCAATTTGGACTAAAGGATCGCAGAAATCGGTCCAAACTATTTTATTCCGAAAGTACAACTGAGGATGCGTATTCTTAACAAATTTTAGCGTTACGATGAAATGATATATTTTTGGCAGTGATTATTGTGTTTTTAGCCTTTTTTACAAAATTAATAGTTTAGACTTTCTTTGCATTTTTTAATAAGAATTCATTTTTTTTATTTTTTCAAAAAAAAAGGAAACTTTTAATTTAAAAATTTTGTAATTTTCATACGAATCCTTAAAATTTTACTAGTTTATTTTCAAAAATTTGAAAAAGTAGTAATTTATAATTATCATTTTTTTACCTGGAGCTATCAAATTAGTGTATCCATTTTTTTCTACCGATGAAAATAGGTTAAAAAACAAAAAAATTAAGCCTAATTAGTTCGAATTCGCATATTGTTTTTTATTTAAGCTAAAAAACGTTTCCGCGCAGGCGTAGTTCAACTCTAATTTTAACCCCGTAATTGAATTTTGTAAAAAATTGAATATTTTTAATCACAAAATAAACATTTGACAGCAAAAATAATAATATTTGAATCATTTTACTAATGTAGGCAAAAACACAAAAATTAATGCCAAAAATTAAGCATTTGATCTAGAAAGCTAGCATTTGTTGAGTGTACTAATTTTTAGGAATACTTTCGTTAAAAAAATTGTTTTGTCCGATTTCTGCAATAGAGTGGCACCCCACATTGAGTAAATAATAAATTTCTGACCAGGATAATCTCTCTTAACACCTTAAACAAGTTTCCAAAAACAAAAAAAATGTTAGTTGAGACAAACTTTAAAAAAGAATTTGAAAATTCTACCTACCTGTATTAAAAAACATGATTCCCCTATGGAAAAGTTTCAATCTTATTATCTTTTGAGTGTATTTTTCAGTATATATTTTTATCTAAAAAAGACTTTACTGAACCCTTCCCTTTTTTTCATAATCTTTTTACATAAAACCTGATATGAAGTTATTTTTTTCGAAAAAATCAAATTACAAGCATAAAAATAAATTAAATCTAACTTTTTGGTGAGAATTAAATAACTCTTATCACTTGAAGCAATTATTTATGGTATTTTTTCAAGGATTATTCAAATAATTTAAATATTTGATTTATATACTAAAATATTATATTATAATCAATAACGATTAAATTGTTAGAACTCTCCATATATAAATTTTTTATTATTCAAAAACGTTTATTATCTGGCTTAAAATTAAATTGAGTTTAACATGAAAATATAATTCATATATTTTAAGTAAATATATTGATTTTATAATAGAAATTTTCAATTTGACTTTATTGATTTAAAAATATATATAATAATTATTTGATTTAATTAAACAATTGTTTTTGGAGGTTATGTCATAATAATTAAATAAAACTGGTTTATGTATGGATGATATGTAAATTTTGTGGATGTGAAATAAATGGAAATATTTGTTTTTTTGGTGAAAAATGGAATTGTAATTTATTAAGTATTTTGAAAATTTTCTGTTTTTGAAAGTTTGTTAAAATATGGCATTATTCCAAAAATTAACTTTTTTTGTACGAATAAGTTAAATACAGAAATTTTAGTATATTAAATCAATAAGTGACTATTGAAATTTTCTAGTTTTGATGCTCAATTTTTGATAATTAAATATACAGAGTAATTACGTTATGAATTATTCCATACTCATATCGAATAAATTTCAATAAATCATAATCCTGTTTTATTTAAATTTACAATTTTTTTATCAGACACGAAATTTCGAAAAAAATATAATTTCAATATCATAAATCATCCACAAAAAAATTTTTTATAAGAAATTATCTGTCTACGTGTGTGTAAAAAAGAAAGAATTATCTATAGTAAAAAAGTACGATAAATGAATTTTTGTGGCATTGGCAATGGTTTTATGTATAGAAAAGAGAAAAATTTATAGATTTTTTTTTTAAGTTCAAAAAAATAATATATTCTGCACATTATAAAGAAAAAGTTTAAAATTTTTTTACGCAATGAGCAATGAACTGAAAAAATTTTTTTTTGGCAGTTAACCAAAGCAATTAGAAAATGTTTTTTTACTTGTATTGATAAATATGATTTTAAAAAAATTTAGTCACTTAAATAATTTAAATTTACTTTAAGAATAAAGAGAAGAAAGAATGAAGTTAATTTAATGTTGTGCTTAATCTTTTTTAAAGAATCAGCTTCTTAAAAGCTTAAATTTAATTTTAAAAAGATAAAAGAAAAAAAATATATGAGATTTTTTATATTTAAATTCAGAAATTTAGCATACACTTTTTGAAACAACTTTTTATTCTCTTTTTTTTAAGAATAAAAAGAAAAATTAGACTTTTTTTTATTTTAATTTTTCAAGAAAACAGGTGCCCTATAAAAAGACAATTCTATAGCTCATCAATAACAAAAAAAAAGTGTTATAAAAAAATCGTTAACGACATGAGAATGAACTTTCCCAACATTATTAGACAGTGTATTTTTTCTTTATTTTTCATTCATTTTTAGAGAAATGCTTTTTTGCACATTGTAAAATGATTCTAAAGTAATAAGCTTCTTCATAAAAATAAAAGATACATTTTTTTTTCTCTTTATAAACAAGTAGAAGCAAAATAAAAAAAAAAGTTTACTAAAAGAAATGATTTTATTTGAATTGCTTGTTGTTATATTTTATTATTATTCAGTTTCATAATTTTTTTTTCTCAGGAAAAAGTTACTTTATATTAATGTGTATTATTTTAAAGAAATATATTTGGTATACTTCAAATATTATGAGTAACTTTTTATTTCCTTTTCAATAAATAACAATTAATTTCAATTTTAATTATTTTTTCTTACTATTTATTCTTACTATTTTTAGAAAAAAACTTATTTGTAATTTATGAAGTTAATTGAAAACTAAGGCGTTTATTATTTTAATGGATTTATAGATGCGTCTGCACAAATATTGATCTGTACTACTTAAAATGAATGTTTGCTTTGAAAATTCATTCCTACCCCTACCAATCCCCCTTAACCGTCAGTTTTCATTATATAATGCAAGAATGCAAAGGGTTACTGTTAGGGGTGTACTGTTACCCGAAATATCGGGTACCCAACCCGAAAATCAGTTATTTTGTTGGGTTTTTCAGATTTTTAGCTGAAGAAATTTTCGATTCACTGCATTCATTCAGCACTACCTGTGGTCCTATTTTGAAATTTTTTTTGCTTTATCCAAAGCTTGATACCAACCATCCCTTTCTAAAAAAACCCCAAATTTTCGGATACCGTATACGAATTTCAGGTAACCGCACACTTCTGGTTACTACGCTGAAAAAAATGCGATTACCCTTACCAGAATTTCCTGATTCCTATTACCATTTTTCCGGTTCCAATTATCAGGATTCCGGTTATGGTAACCAGATTTATTTTTATTATAATAGTAAAAAATGACAAACTATCTAAAGAAATCTTAAAAAAAATAAGGCTGGATTTAAAAAAATCATATTAATATTAAATAAAATTTTATATGTTAAAAATTTATTTTTTAGCGTGTGAATCAGATTTTTTTAAATACTCGTTTATAAAAATAAATTTACCTAAACAAATAAATTTTTTTAAAATATTTATAAGACTCATGGTTTCCTTCAAAAACCGTTTAATCAAAAATAAATATTTTTAGAGAATAATTTATTTTTTAACACTGCAAATTTTTTATCCTTTAGGGATGACATTGCCAGGATGGGCAATTTTCAAATGACGACTTAGAATTATATATTTTTTTTAATTAAAATATAGGATAAATTTTAATTAAAATAAGAAAATGCTTGCATAATATTTTAAATAATTGTATTGAGTAAAAGAGAAGATTTAAAAATTATTGATCTTCAAATCACAGCTAATTAAAATTTTTTGATTTGGTAACACATTTTCATAACTTAATATACAAAATTTGGGCCCCTCACTAATACGAATTAAATGCGTATTTATTTAAAATTTTTATCTAATACACATCGATAAATACCCAACAACCAAAAACCATAAATTTACCTTAAATGTCCTCTGATTATTAACTCTAAAACTTACTCCAAAACCTGATAACGTAAAGATACATAATACCCAAAATAAGTTAGTAAAGAAACTTGAGAACACAGAGAACTGTTTTGTCCCTTGATCCTGAAATTTGATAAGTTTCTTTTTATATTACTTAAAACTTATAAAACCTTAAAATATCAATATTCTGTATTAAAAAAAAAAAATATAATTCATTAAGCATAAATATATATAACTGTAAGTAAAATATAACAAAGAGTGAATAAAATTAGAATAAATTTAAAGTTTATAAATTAAAATAAGTTAAATATAATTATAAATTTGATTATATAAGAATAACTTTTTGTTTTGAAAGAAAAAAATTAAATTATCTTATAATTTTAACAAACGAACCCTGTAAATTAAGTCCATAATAAATGTAAATATAAAGTAAAAGAGAAAATTTCTCTTCAATTTTATTATTCAATCTAATATTTCAAATCAACACTTCTCTATCTTAATAAAAGTAGTAGTATAAAATTTATATATAACTGTAAAGTTAGCTCTTTGTCAGTCTATACACTCGACCAGCTTTAGCAACATTGTATAATTTTCTAATTTAACATCCATAGTCCTTTCGTTGAGTAAATCTTTCTTATATATAACATTTTACATACATGTTCATTCTCTCCAATTTCAGATTAGAATTCTTGCTACAACCGCTACTTCACATATATATATATATATACCACCTTTATGTGGATAAGCTAGCTTGGAAGACTAATATGCATAAAGATATTTGAAATGCGTGTGTGGAAAATTTTGACGTAATTTTTGTTCAAATAAAATTAAAATCTGTATTTATATTAGTCTGGACATTATTTGAAAAATTTGTTTATTTTACATATTTTTTGATGCTTGAAAATTGCATGCTTAAAGAAATATTGTATGATTCGAATATTTCAGCTTACAAAATCAATTGTCAATAATAAAATTAATTAAAAAGAACAACATTGTTCTAAAATTTTTTAACTTTTTATTCATTGATTCAAATAAAGACTCAATTTTTGGTAATTAAAAGCTATTAAAATATTCAGTAGCACCCAGACTAATATCCACAAAATACATGCATCAAAAAGTTACATCTAATATCAGTTATTAAAAAAAATTTTTTTTTAACTCTTTTATCTCTTTGTTATAAGCATCAAATATTAAAATAAAACTATTTTAATTATTTGAATATGAATTTTTTCTAAAGTATAATGAAATTTTAAAAATATATAAAATTTTTAACGAATGATATTATTATATTCTCTTTGTAAAACTACTTTACACATAAATTATTATATATTTTATACAAACTACAATGGAAAGTTAAAATATGAAAATTTATACATATCCAAGTCCAGATAATTTCACCTGATACAAAATTTCTCTGGTTGACCTATTTTAGGTCTTGAATTGATGTTTTTGTCAGAATTTTTGAAAAATATTATTTTTTTCAAAATTTTTAAAATGAAAAATTTTGAAATTTTATCACTCTTTTCGTATATTTTTATCAAAGCATTTTTTAAAAACTTTATTTAACTTAAAGTGTTTCGCGTTTCTTTCAATTATTTTTATTTTTAAAATCTCGACATTTAAAATATAATTATATAATTTTTTTAATTAAAAAAAAATTTGACCCCAATACGTTACAACCTATATTTAAATCTGAATACTTATATAAATGTAACCAACAAGATCTTTAGCATTTTAGTATTTTTTCCACTTATGAGTAACTTCAAAAGTCCTTAAATGCTTTTTTAATTATTTAGTATAAAAGTTTTTATGATTGGTAAACTAGTTTTTTTTAAAGAAATCGTTAATGTTTTAGAGCCCTTATTTATTTTCATATTATAAAAATAAAAAATAGGTTGACGCAATTCTAAGGAGGTACAGTTTTATGTAACTTTGTGATGTAACTTCTGTATTATTCAGTTTATAAACAAACTTATCTAGTATTTGATCTAAGATTCCTATACAAAGTAACTAGGGCATTTAAGTGGTTTCTGTAAGACAAAGGCACACCCTATTTTATTTCTAGTAAGTTTTATCGATGACAATTGATTTATGTACCAAAAGCATCAAATAAACCAAAATAATATCAATACTTATTTTAATTATCAGTAAATTTAAAATACTCTAAATTTTTTAATTTTATTCCATGCACCAAAAAACACATTTATTTTCTGTCTTTAGTTATTTACAACTTTTTTATACATTTTTTTGTTTTTTAAATTATAGAATATATGAAAGACGAGTTTGATATTTATCAAAGTTTGAATTTCATGTAACTTTTTATTAAACTCAATATGAAAAATCACAAAAATTTTTTTTGCCAAAAAAAAACTAGGTCTCAATAAAAACAATAAATCTTTAAAAAAAAAAGTTTTTATATATTTCTCTAGAAAAATTATGTAAATTTTCATACATACAACGTGTTTTTCAATTGTTTTCTTATTTTTCTATGGTCTGGATGGCACCACCAATCGACAAAAAAAGTGTTCTTAAATTCATATTTACTAAATAGACCATTTTTTTGTATCAGTGAATATTTTTTTAAAATAAGAAACGATCTAATATATTAAATATTTTATAATTTATATGATTTTACAATGACATAAAAAAAAAATTTTTTCTCACAAAAATCTACATTTCTATTCTTATTCATAATTTTTTTTTATTATATATTCATGAAAATTTAGATTTATTTATAACTGCATACACATTATACGTACCTTTAAATCTTATGCATGAAATTTATTTTTTTCTTTTTGTAATACCAAGGACAGTCAAAGCACACACACACACATACATATGTATTGGTCTCGTATACTGAGAAAATGCAAAGTATTCTATTGCTTTGTGAATTCGTATTATTACATGCAGTATTCGACAAATTACTTTTTTTGCGGTCAATAGAAATTTTTTTTCTCTGTATGTGTACACCACCCTTCTTGTATAATAACGCATGAGTGATTTAAATTCTCGCGAGAATCGTTCTCAAATATTGGCTTGACGCCATATATACGATTTTCAGTAGACTTTTTTGTACTTTGATAAAAAAAAAAGTCTTTTTTATTTGTTTTATACATGTATTTGTAAAAAAATTTTTTAAAATGTGTATGTATTTTATTTTTTCCCAATTTATATAGTTATAGATATAACGTAGCGGTCAGTAGTTTTATCGAAAAAGAAAGGTTTTAACGTTATATATATATATTATATGCATATATTGCCGTGGGCTAATAAATTCATTTTTATAGCCGGAAAAAGATCGAGCCAAATACTTTAGTGCCATCATTAAATACTATTGGAATTTACACATTATATTTCGAGAATAAAATGGATACGAATGGAGCATTTCATGTCAAAATACACTGTAAAAAGTAACTTTTGTTAGATTTACAAAAAAAATAGAATTCTTTCAAAAAATTAGTGAATTTTCAATAAATTTTGTAAATATTCAATAAAAATTGTAAATTTACTAAATTTAGTATATTATCGAAATTGTTGAAAATTCTCGATTTTTTTTAGTGATTTTACGAAAAAAGTTGCAAATTCACAAATATTTTTCGTAAATTTACAACTATTTTTTGTAAATTTTCGAAAAAAAATTGTAAATTATCAATTTTTCTTGCGAATTCACAAAAAAAATCGAGAATACTCGAATTTTTTGTTAATATACTAAATTTAGTAAATACACGATTTTTTTCGAATATTTACAAACTTTTTCGAAAATTTACTAATTTTAAAAAATTTTAAACATATTTAAAACGCTCTGCCTTAAACTGACACATAGGTCTACATTCTGGCAATATTTGAGCAAATTCTATGATGACGAACTTGATTTACAATAAATTTAAATAATTCAAATGAAACCGGAAGTGGCCAAAAATTAAAAATAAAAATTTCTTTGGTTAGTCAGGCAAACAGAAAATTTGTTCCCAATTATATATATATATATTAAAAGTTCCATGGTCTTGAGTTATTTCAGGTTGAACTGTGCAGCTGAAATCAAAAAATTGAAAAATCAAAGATTATAGATAATAATTATAGATTAACTAAAACTAAACTTTGTAATTAAAAAAAAAATATATAATTTTATATAAAATAGCTTATTAATTAATAATTTTTTTTTTATAATTTTTTTAAGAAAAGAAAAATTAAATTGATATACTTATATATAGTAGATAAATTGTACTTTTTTTATTTTTACTTTTTTATAATTAAAAGAAGAGCAAGTCGTTCTTTATTATAGTATATATTTTTTTACTTTATTCTTTAAGAATTTTTTTTTTTGTGACTGTCTAAAACTTAAAAAAAAAAAATTAGGTCACTATGAAAGGAAAAAGACAAAATAAAATATTTTATATCTTTTATACACTATCATATTTTTGTACTTTAAATATTTAAATAATTATACTGTTTTTTTTGTTCTTAACTTTTTAAGTTTTTAGTAGGTAATAATATTATTTTTTAATTATCTATTTTTTTTTTTTTTTTTTTTGAACTTGTTCCAAGATACTTTCTTTTTATTTTTTTTAGTTATATCTAAACTTTTGGCTTCAATGAAAAAGTGTATCAATTGATTTACATTTAAATATTTTACATAAATTGCGAATAAGATTATCGTAAATTTTATGGAAAAATTGGTTTTTTAAATAATTTTGAATATAAAATAACTTATAACTAACTTATAAATAAAATGTTAGGCAACATTACAATACAACTTGCTATTTTCAAAATTTGTTATTATCACCTTTACTAAATGTTTTAATCCAAAATTACAAACCCGGATTATTTTAAGTCCCTACATCCCATTGGACCCCCTGACTTAAGGATTTAGAATAATACTGATTTAGGGACCTAGAAAAGTTCTGGTTTCCCCTCCCCTTTATTGGATAAATTGTTAGCGAAACTGTACAGCCAATCTAATGATTCTGCAATCTATTGCAACCCAATACTTATAAAAGACTGTGAAAAAGGTTAAAAAAAGTCCTCTATGCTTAACATACAGTGACGCCATGTAGCCCTTTTTTGGTACTCCTGCATTGTGTGCCACCTAGAGTTCAATAGTCCACATCAGCATATTTCTTGATAATTAAATTTTGCCAAGACTGCGAATCAAACGTAGCCCACTCGCGTGAGAGACTCGCAAACAATTCACTATGCTACCCACTATGCTTTTTTTTAAAATTGTAGCTAATATTATTGAAGAAAAATAAATCATCAGAAGGGTTTTATTTTTAAATTTTGTTTCATATGATTAATTAATTTATATTTTAAATTTTAATACCATTTTGATATCAAAAAGTCTATATATTGAATTTAATAAAATTAAATATTCCAGACAGAAAATCTAAATTTAAAAATATATTTTTGTTACAAGCTGCCAAAAATAATGAAAAATAGAAGATTAAATTACATTTTATTAAAAAACTTGATATTTAATAACCTAAAAATGTCATTTAAAATAACATAAATTATAATAATAGTTTTCTATTTCAAAAATAAATACTGACAATTGTTTATTATTTTCAATAAACAAATTTGATTTATACATATATGCTAATAACAATAATAGACTGCTCTAAATTCATAAGTAATATGATATTCTCGTAAATAAATATTTTTTTTTTAAACAAATTAATTGACGTTTTGTAATTTGATAAATGTATTTAAACTTTTATTGGATATTTATTAGTAAAAATATTTGAAAATTTATTTTTATAGCAATGCATATGAAACTAGTGTCAAAATGAGGAAACTAAAGTCTGATCAAAAAACTTAAACGTTTAATATTAGCTTATTCAATTTTAAGTACAGTCTGAAAATATTTAAAGCCTTTTTGAGTGAATTTTCTATCCCATTTTTTCTGAATTTCATCTTCTGAAAAAAAGTAATCTAATAAAAAAAATAAGTTAAAGAATTAATGCAGATGAAACTAACTTGAATGAAGATCCTGTAACGTCAATTAATATAATATAAATTATGAGATAAATTAAAAGAATAAGTAATTTAATTAAATTTCTTTTTTATAAAATGTTGAATTATGTTAAAAGAGCAAAATAATGTGAAAATATAAAAAGCTATTTTTTCTTACGATCTTCAAAAGCAAGTTCTTTCCTTGACCATTTGGATAAAGAAAAGTTATTAAAATATGAGGATATAATTCAAAAAGAATATAAAAAAAACTAGAATTTCGCGTAAAGCAATTAAAACTATTCAGAATAAAAAAAAGAAACTTTTACAGCATAACAAATGTAAAAGAAGAGATTTTTTGTTTTAAAAAGTATAAGATTCTTAAAGTTATATAAGTACATTTATATTTATTTGATAAAATAAAATTTGTTAGTGAAAAGTTTAATTTGTTTGAAATAGTTATACCTCTAAATATAAATAAAATTTTTTTTTTAAATATAGTAATTATGCTTTAGGGGTTATTCATATTAAGTTGTGAGTATGGAATTTAGTAAATGTAGTAAACATGCCATGCATTTAAGTTTTTTTTCAATATTAGGAGGGAGGGGTCAAATGGATTTAGAATATTTTTGATTTTGGGACTTCTAAGTGCCCTAGAATACTTTAGGGTTAGGGACTTAGGATAATTTCAATGTAGGAACCCTTGAATTTTTTGGGTTTATGGGCTTTGGATAATTTATTTCAATTTAGATATAATTTTGAGTCTAGGACTCATAATGATTAGGGCGTATATTTTAAACCAGGATGTTAAAACTGCCATAAGTGATCATGTTCCATGCTCGTTGCTTGTGTCGACACACCAAGAGATAGAAGCTAGAATTTTTTCCAGTGTACATTTTTTTAAAACTTGCGAAATTCATTCAGACCAAGCAAACCTAAATGCAAAAAGTTTAAAATACCTTTATTCATTTAAAATGAATTTTATTTTTATTAAGTATCTTTTATTCTTGTTAATTAACGTTTAATTTCTAGCTAATCAAAAAAAAATTTTTTTGTACATAATAGCATTAATTTTTTATTTCATTTTATTCATTTAAAAATCTACTCTTAAAAATCTACTCTATATAAAATGTAAAATAAAAATAATAAAAAAAAAATCCGTTAAAATCTATATAAAAGAGTATAACGTACATATAAAAATGTAAAAAAGATTCAAGTGCACTTTATCAAAACTTAATGAAAAAAAAAAATCGATAAATTTCAGTTAAAAAATTTATTCATAAAAAAAAAAAAAGTAAATAAAATATACTAAAGTTTAATAAATGTAAGAATAAATTGAATTTTTATATTTACATTAACAAAAATAAAAAAAAAATTTTTTGTTAATAAACTGTTCATTTCAAGTTTTCAATTTAAATAAAAATAATTTTATTTCAAAGAATTTAATATTCAGTATTCAATTTATTTTAAATAAATATATTTTTAATTATAATTTTAATTTTAAAATATTTACCTATTTTTTTAGTTTTGAGTGTAGCTAAAATAAATAAAATTCTGAAAATAATTTTAAAAAATTATACACTCAGTAAAAATAAAGCAATAATTTTCTTTGAATATAGTATTAGAGCTTTCAGTGCCAAAAAAGTTTTATGTGAATTTTCTTATTTTGCTTTATACTCTAGTCAAATTTCAGGAAAAGATCTACAAATGTTTTTTTGGTCACTGATTATGGTTTTTCAGCATGCAGCATTTTTTGACACCCTTAAATTAGCAAAAAAATATTCATTTTTAAGAGTTATTTTGTTATATTTATAAACTCTAACCAAATTAGCCAATCAAATAGGTTTTCGAAGCTGCTAATTACAAATTTGCTGGTCTCGTGCATGGAAAATAAAAGTATTTTTTAGGTTACTTATACACTGTAAAAAGTAACTTCCTTATATTAACAAAAAAATTATAACATTTTCGAAAAATTAGTAAAATTTTAAAAAAATTTGTAAATATTCGAAAAAAATCGTAAATTTACTAAATTTAGTATATTACCGAAAAATTGGAGAATTCTCGATTTTTTTTGTGATTTTACGAAAAAAGTTGTAAATTCACAAATATTTTTCGGAAATTTACAACTATTTTTTGTAAATTTTCGAGAAAAAAAATTGCAAATTATCAATTTTTCTTACGAATTCACAAAAAAAATCGAGAATTCTCGAAATTTTCGATAATATACTAAATTTAGTAAATATACGATTTTTTTCGAATATTTACAAATTTTTTTGAAAATTTAATAATTTTTCGAAAATGTTCTAATTTTTTTGTTAATATAAGAAAGTTACTTTTTACAGTGCAGGGTATTTTTGCATTAATCACAAGCCGTAAACAGATTTAACCTCTAGTTTGACAGTATATTTTTGGGATGCTGATCTCACGTTTTTTTGTCCTTACAATTAGTCTAAAAACTTTTCAATCTATCAATTAGTAACAAATACCTGTTTTCGGGGTGATTTATCAATGTTCGCAAACTAGTTTACACTAAACCTATAATTTCATAATTAACAGTTTCAAAAATGTGTGTTATTTTAAGGGTTTTAGATAAATTTCGTACAGTATTTTGATCAAAACCTCAATTTTCGAAATCAGTGACCCAAAAATCCTTAAATCTTTTCTAATCTTGATTGTCAAAAACAACCAAAAAATCGCAAAATATATAAAAATAATATAAATTTTTTTTAAATTACCAACTTAAAAATATTTTTCGTATTAAAAGAAAAAATTTCTTAAACTTTTTGACTGTATTTAAGTCATTAAGAACTTTTTTCTTTATTTTTAAATTCTTTTCTTTTGGCATGGGTTCACCGAAGTGAAATCAAGAAATTATATGACATCTTCACGTGAGCTTTTTGTGCTAATTAGTTTCTTTTCTGACTTTATACTTCTTAAAAAAATTTTTTTTAACTCTTTTTTTTTTTTTAGATGATTCAAACTTTTTTTTCAGACAATTTTGTATTAGATCGTTAGAAGAAGTTTTTCTTTTTTTTTTAACTATATAAGTTTTGATAATTTTTGTTAAATAAACTTTTACTCTTTTTTTTCGAGTTTATATATATATTAAAGTCTTTTTTTCAACTTTATTATTATAAAATTTAACGATGTTAAATTATCCATTTTTTTTTTTCGTTATCTTTTTTTTTATTTAATTTTAATTTTAATTATACTATCATTTCAAAATTTAATTTTTATTTCATTGAAATATTTAACCTAAATATTTTTACAATTACATCATAGAAAATTGAATAAAAACAGAAATAAATTATTTCCATTTTGAATATAATTTAATATTTATATTTTAAAAAAATCTTGTTAAAATGAGACGAGCTATTTTAAATTATACTTTTATTATTCGTAAGTAAAATATGCGTTTTTTAAACAGAAAAGGGAAGGTACTTTCAGCATGGATCTTGTATCATAGACAATATTACATTCAGTTTTTCGTAAATTTACTATATTTTGGAGTAATATTAGTAACTTTTAGCAATATTGATGACAAGCACTTATAACGCTGCCCTATTGATCAAAAACCTCCATATCAACATTTTTATGAAAAATGAGTTTTTTATATAGAAACTGTCATCGCGAAATTATCCATTAGATGGTGCAAATTCTGATCACTTGTAATTTGCAAAATCGTATGCCCACTACATGGTCGATAAAAAATTTTACATGCATTTCTAAAAATAATAAAGGAAGAAATGGTGAATCTAAAAATTTTTTTGGCCTATCTACATTTTTCCATATAAGGCGTGGAAAATTGTAAAAAAATTTTCACCAATGAAAAGAGCATACTTAAATTAGTATAAAAACGTTTTTAATTTTTTAAAAACTATTTAATAACATTATTAAATAAATTGAAACGCGTTTTCTTAAATGTTTTAATGTCTTGAAGGTTTTTGATCTGTAGGGCAGAATAGGGAAGAACTATTTTTACTGTGTAAAAATTATAAGTTCTGAATAAATAAATGAATAAAGCTGATTTGAATTTTTGGGTCACTATTGACTTTCAACTTAAAAATAAATTTTATTCAATAAAAGTGAACGGAACAATATATTTAACAGGAAATATTTAACACGTTCGTAAAGGAATATATATTGAATTTATACACGAGTAAAAGAAATTTTTTCATCATTTTATAATATTTATATTCGTAAAAAAGACTCTTACGTATATTGTAAATATATATATATATATAATATATACTTTGATTTTCAAATAAACGGAAGTAAAAAAAAAAATACTCATTATATATACATATATAGATTATATATATATTATATATATATATATATATATATACACAAATTTAGACTAGTTCAAATATTGGTTTTGGTATAACCTGCGTCTTTGTAAACTTATCTTGCGGGTATAACGAATTTGTGAAGCACTTTACTTAGTGACGTTGTATATGTTTGTGTGTGTACATATATATGGATGTATGTATAAAAGCCTGCAACTGATGATGAAAAAGATAGTGCTGAAAAACTTAGCACTGCGAGTATTGCTATCTAGTTGAAACTTAAGTAATGAGATGAAAGAGAGAAAGTGAAGGAGAATGAAAAAGCTTTATAGCGTTAAATTATCACAAGTAAACATTAATAATGTTTGGGTATCCACATGATTTTCCTTTTTTTTTTCATTTTGCTGTTTTTTAGTTCTTTATTTCTTCTGTTTTAGTTTTGTAGAATTTTTTAATGAAAAATTTACGTTGCTTTATCAGTTTATTTTTTATGGATTCGTACAAAAAATAATTGAATTTTTTTAAGAATCACAAAATGATTCCTAAAAAAATGATTTTCACTAAAAAACCCAATTGGTAATTTTAAGTTCCTATAACGAATTTCCAGTAAAATATTAAAATTTCTATTATTTGATAAAATCCAAACTAAAAATTTCTAATTCACATATTTATGAGAATGTTACCCGAAAAAAATCAAAATAAATTGTGTTAACCCAAGTTCTTAATTTTAATAAAATAATTCAATCGCCCTTTCTAAATTACCTCTAAATCACTCAAAACCACTAAATTCTACCACAGTAACCAAAGTTACGATTAAACTAAATTAATAATACAAACACGTATATATTTAAAATTTTCTAAACAAAATAATTATACTTATATATAATCCTTAAATTATATATATGTTTAGAAAATATTTTAATATAAGTTGTATTTATATGTATGTGTCATATACACAATCTATTTCAACGATTCTCTTCAGATGACCTCATTTCTATATAAGCATGGATCTTACTTCTCTATTTTGCATCTGTAAAAGTTATACTATTTCATTTTGTATATGTACAAGTAGTATACAAATTCATATATATATATATACATAAATGATATATATATATATAAGAGTATACGCCCTATTAAATTGCAGTTTTTTTTTCTTTTATGTTGTATAATAATTTTATTTTTTTTTAAGCTTTCATTTATATCCTAATTGCCTAGGAATTAAGTCAAATTGAAATATGACAAGTTAGGAAAACCTACTTAACCTCAAAAAGGTATTTTATAACATTTATACTTTCATTATACTTAGTATCAGATTGTTTTAGACACATTAAATTATATTTTTATTATATATATATGTATATATTATACCAGACATTGTATTTATTCATTTAATATGCCTCTTTAAATGGGGTGCTTAATTGGTACCATCACTGTAAAAAGTAACTTATTTAGATTTACAAAAAAAATAGAATTTTTTCGAAAAATTAGTGAATTTTCAAAACATTTTGTAAATTTTTGAAAAAAATTGTAAATTATCAATTTTTCTTGCGAATTCTAAAAAAAAAATTTAGTGAATTTACGATTTTTTTTGAATATTTACAAATTTTTTTGAAAATTTACTAATTTTTCGAAAATGTTCTAATTTTTTTGTTAATATAAGAAAGTTACTTTTTACAGTGATTATTAAGATAAAAAATTTGGAAAGTATATGTTATCCAACCAAAAAATTACTCCACCAGAGAATTTTACACAGAAAGCATGAAATAAAAGTTTGCCACAGTTTTTATTTAAAATATGATTTTTATACACTAATTAAACTTAAATTTTCAATTTGACTACAGGATCCTAATATATACCAATAATTCTGTGGTAAAACTGAAAAGTAAAATTAAATTGCGATCAATAATTCTGCGTTAAATAAAAATCTTGGTGAACTTTTACTTTATGTGTTTTGTGAAAAAATCTCTGGTGGAGTAATTTTTTGGTTGGGTAACATATACTTCCCAAAAATTTTGGTAAATTTTTATTTACTTTTAAATAAAAAAAGTGCATTATTACTTGTTATTTTGTAAATTTAAAAAGTTTCAGTACTTAGAAATTTGGAATTAACTTCAAAGCTAATATATATAATATTTGTATATATTTATCTTAAGAAATTTCTTTGCATATACTTGAGTTAATGGACTTGAAGTCATGTATGCAAAATTTTAAACCACAAAACTGCATACAGATGTTCTCACATATATATTTATTTATATGATAAAGAGATTAAATTTTGTAATAATATTTTTCCTTCATTTATTTTTAACTTAATAATTTTTTTCTCAAAAATAATTAAAAAATAAATTTAATTAAAAAATAAAAAATATAAAACAATAACATTAATAATAATAGTAAATAATATAAAGTAACAGCTATGCAGAAATAAAAAAATTTATATTCTCCATTTTTATTTTTACTATGTTGTTAGATATTTTATGATTCTAGTGCAGTTGTTCTATAATCTATAAAAATTTATACATCAGTATTTTACAACAACGAAATATGTATTTTTTATATATATTTATAAATAAAAACTGTTATTAATAATATAAAAAAAATATTTTATTATTATATAAATTATTTGTTTTACACGTATTTACCAATATTTATATTAAATTATTCTACCCAATTTTTTGTATGCTTATTTAATTGTTGGTTCATGGAATTTTTAAACAAAGAGTATTTTTGTTTTGTTTGTAGTTTAATGCAAATTTGATATCTTTTTGTATCGAAAATTTGAAAAGGTTTCATCACTGTATCAAATTTCGAAAAAAGAGTTATAAAAAGGCACCTATGTGCAATGCATAAAATATTGAAGTATACATGAAACATTATTTTCATTATTCACTGAAACAATCAGATATTTTTTACCTACAGACATTCATTGTTTTTGTTTTAATAAAAAACCATGCTTTGAACAGTATCCATTTACATTAGATGGCTGGTTTTGTCCTTTTTTTTAATGTATTAGGGATCAGCAACCTAAGAAACGTACGTAGTACAGGTCAAAACTTATCATAATTAGTAAAAATTGCAAAATCATCAAAAAAGGTATGTTTTTGCTACCCTGAAAAAAATGCACTTGCGGCTAGCTGAATACCGCTTATGGGCAACGGAATTTTTTTTCTTGCTCAAACGATTGCAAATTACCTAAATAGTAGATGAAGAAGAAGAAAAGAAAAAGTTTCGCTCACTTAGGATATGCTCGTAGAGGTACGATGCGAAAAGAAAATATTAAGGGTTGTATAATTCAACAAAAGCCAAAATAAACCAAAATCTAATATATAAAGATTATATAATATTAAATTGTGGACCGTTGGCACATATTATATTATCCAAGTGACTTAATCGTCCGGACTTTGAAAACTTTTTATGATCCATAATTCAATGTTTTTATAAATTTATATATATATATATATATATATATAACGTACGAATTCAGTCTTTATATATGATATAAACTTTTACAATTGTATATATATAACATTAAAAGTTGTTCTTTCTTTAAACTGCTTTAACATATAAAATTACTTCTGACGGAAAAAGTCGAAAAAATTTTCTTTCAGTAAAAAAAAATTTGTAGTTTTGCTAAACGTTCGGGATGGCTTCAATTTATATTATTTATTGTTGCTTTTTTAATTTGTTTAATTTTTTAAATACCATTTTAAATAATTTGTACGATAGTTTTAATTATTATTTTTTATTTTACCTTTTTTTTTATTATCTTTTTTTAATGCAATTTTTTCATTACTAAATTTATAGTGTTGTATAAAATTTGTTTACGAGTTATGTAATTTCCGTTTTTTTTCTATTTTTAATGGTAATAATTTAAAATTTTTTATTGCTAAATTTTTATTTATGAAATAAAATTCTAAAAAAAACTTAAATTCATAAAATCAGGTTCTGTTGGATAATTTTTTTTCTGGATGTCCTCACAAGGATGACATATTATTCGTGAATACGTTTATTTAAATCGAAAAAATGTTAGTAAAATTTTGGACTGTCAAAAGCAGTTTATTATCCGAAATTTAAAAATAAATTAATTAATTAATTAATGACCTACATTAATCAATTTATTTTTTCAATTTTAAATTTATTTTCAATGATAAATAAATATTTACCTAAATTTTAACAAAATAAATGCTTTTTAATTAAAATACGATCATCAAATCTCAATTTCATTATTTTTTTGATTTTTTATCCAAAAAAATTTGTTAAAATCAATAGTTTATTAAATGAATTGTTCAAGTGTATTTTAAAATAAATGGAAGAAAAACAAAATGTTAAATGAAAAATGTAGTTGTATATGGGTAATATTTTAAGTTTTTTGAATTATTTGGGAATTTTCTATTCATTTTAAAATAAATTACTTATAAAAAATCAGTGCCATAGTAAAATTTTTAAAAATTTGATATTATTTAAGAGTTAATTAATTTATCAAAATATTTATCAAAAAATACGAATTTTCACCCATATTAAATATTTCCTTTTATATTTCATACAACAAAGCAACAAAGAAAATATTAGTTTCCTAATTAAAATAAATTAAGTATAAAAGTAACAGTAATTAAAGTAAATTTTCATTATGTTTGTTTTTAATAAAACTCTTCTTAGAAATAAATTTAATATATAAGTTAATTAGAGATTTTAATAAACATTATATAACTTTTGATAATAACATTGATTGAAAAGAGAAAAAATTATATATATTTTAATTGACGTCTTTGAATCAATTTTTAAGAATATTTATAAGTGACACTTAAAAAAGAAACATTTTCTTACAGAAATAAGATTTAGAAAAGTACAATTCATAAAACCACTTTTAAATGGTACCAAAAAATACATGGACTCTTATGGACTTATATGATTTTTCTTTGTCGGACCAAGAAATACGTGCTTTTTTTAGAAAATAAAAATTTTTTTAAGCTTGAACGCCCACGTAAAAGGATTAAGCTTAATTTTGGTTAAGCTTAATGAATTAAGCTTACTGGAGTAAGCTTACTGGATTAGGCTTACTGAAGTAAGCTTACGGACTAACCTAAAAAAGCTTAATTTTAAAAATTAATTCTTTTTAGGTTAGTCCGTAAGCTTAATTTTAAAAATTAAGCCTTTTTAGGTTAGTCCGTAAGCTTACTTCAGTAAGCTTAATCCAATAAGCTTACTCCAGTAAGCTTAATTCATTAAGCTTAACCAAAATTAAGCTTAATCCTTTTACGTGGGCGATGAAGAGTAATAGTAAATTTACTAACGTGATATTAAATTTGAGGACAGTATAAAAAATGAATGCTAGCTGTTCTTAAAAACGTATAAAGCGAAGCATACCCTCTAATTCACATTTCAATATGACTTTAGGAACATCTGATTACAACCAAAATTTATACAGTCCATCGAAATAATGAGAAAAGATCCAGTTTCAAATATTAAAGTAACCTGATTGTTAGTTCCTTCCAAATTGTTTCCATTAGAACTAAAAATTTTTTCGGTACAAGAAAGAGCTTCGCTCTATACAATAATTATAATTTCTTAAATTTTGCGCTATTAAATTACATATCAAAATATTAATTATACATTAATGACAAAAGTAATTTAATAAACACAATTAAATTTAATTTCATAGATAATCATTAAATAATTTCAATAAATATCTAAATATACAATAAAATAAATAATAACTTTTACAACATAATATCAAAATAAATTAAATTCAGTTAACTAAAATACACACACATATATATGCATAAAATCTAAAGTGTATTACAATGTCAAAATCTCTCTCTATCTCTATTATCTCTTTATATTACAGTATATATACAAAATATAGTAAAACAATTGTATGAAATTGCAATAGTAGCCATTACTTTAAAGTACAAGTCTTTAAACATGCTCTACTATCATGTTATCTATCTGTTATGTATTCGATATAGTTTAAGTTTATTTTCGGTAAATCTATATACTTGTTAAAATTTAGCTGTAAAACAGTTATTTCTCAAGTATATCCTTACTTTAAATAAGTAATCAAGCATTTAGAGTAACAAGAATCATTGACGTAAGGAATCAAGTAATGATTTTAGAAAATTAATTAATTAACTATATGTATATCTTATATCTACTAGATGTATTTGAAAATTTATTTGTCTGTGGGTGTGCACATTTATAACTCAAGATCTGCCAAACAAAGTCAAAATTGTTATTAAACAAACAGTCTACGGGTTACATAGACTATATATTTTCCAATCAGTTATCATATTTAATTTTTAAATGTTTTTTTGAAAAATAAAATATTAAAATTATTTTTAACAAACCAATATATTTTGAAAACGATGAGAAATTTTACCATCGCAGTTTGTATTATTTGATTCAGTACTAATTTTTACGTAGTAAATTAATTTGCAGTATGAGGGAATAATAAGACATCTTAACATCAAAAACAAACCAGAGGGGGCACAGCCCCTCTCCAACTTTGTTTAATTTAATTGAAAGTCTTTTCTATAAAATGATTGGATATATCATCTTGAATAACATATCATAAAATTAAAATCAATTGGAGTTATATTTAAGTAGTATTAATCAATTTGTAGTCAGACATTGAATATGTTTTCTATTTAATTAATCAAGAAATATATTGCAGTAACTGATATTTAATTATTAATAATAAAAAAAAATTTATAATACTATATTAAAATTAAGTAGTTACAGTCAGTGTTTAAACAGACGTTAATTAAATTTTAATTTAATAAGATTTGAACAGAATATAAAATATAATATTTATTTTATTAGTGAAATAAATCAATATACTGTCAGACATTAAATTATTACTCAATATTTAAAATTAATATAATTTATTTATCAGTTTATTTATAGATAAAATGAACATTTTATGATAATCAGTAGTTTATGTCAATATTTTAGTAGACAATTAATTATAATTTTATATTCAAAAAAATAGATAAAAATTATGTCAGGCATTTGAATTATTCATTAAGCAAATATTAAGTTCGTATTTATTCAAGAAACAATAAATATTTTACAAAAATCCTTACTTAACCTGTATAAATAATAAATTTTATTTAAAAAAAAAAAAAAGAAATTAAATTTAAAATGACAATTTAATCCATTAAAATTTTTTGTGTGTTAAATTTAAATTAAAATCTAAGTTAAATGTTTTTATTCATGATTACAACTTTTTTTTCTTATCTTTAAGAAACAATTCCTTTATTTTAAGTGATTTGTGTGAATTTAACATAAAACTTAAGTTTTCTTTTATATTCATTCACATATACAAATAAATTGAACAAAAGTTTTAAAGCTTTAAGCTATACTAATACCTTTAGAATGAATAATTAAGTATACAAAACTTGTTTACATGTAATCACAGAAATACTCGAATTTTGCTGAGTTTTCCTTTAATGCATAATGTATAATTTTCATTTTCATTTATATATACGTTTGTTTACATATCATTTTACTTTAGATATGTTAATTAATACTTATTATTTAATTTAATATTTTTAGTTAAAATTGGGGTTTTTTAATTTTTTAGGAAATACAGAATTTTTCAATTTTAATACACTGTAAAAAGTACACTTTCTTAGATTTACAAAAAAAATAGAATATTTTCAAAAAATTAGTAATTTTTCGAAAAAAATCGTAAATTTACTAAATTTAGTATATTAACTAAAAATTTGAGTATTTTCGATTTTTTTTTTGTAAATTCGCGAGAAAAATTGATTATTTACAATTTTTTTTCAAAAATTAACAAAAAAAATTTGCTAATTTAAAAATTTTTTCGTAAATTCACAAGAAAAAATCGAGAATTTTCGAATTTGTTGTTAATATACTAAATTTAGTAAATTTACGATTATTTTCGAAAATTTTCTATTTTTTTTGTGAATATAAGAAAGTTACAGTGTACATTCCGTTATCATAAAGGTAAATAATTTCAGTGATAACAAGTAGTTCAAGAAAATATATATATAACGTTTTTCTTTATATTTTCTCATTATTTCAAGCTGTCGTCGTACTAAACGAATATTCTTCCAAAAACTTTGAAAAAATAAAAAAAAAAATCACTTGCAAATTATCAAAACGTTTTATACTTTTTTTTCTCTTCGTGTATTATCCAGATGATACTGACTTTAAGGAGAAACTTTAACAATTTTTACTCTTTCTCTAACTCGTCAACTTATATTATCTTCTTAAAAAAAAAATATTTTTTATATATCGAATGACTTTTATTTTTTAAGATAATATGGACATTTGAATTCTTGTCACTAAAAAAAAAAAAAGACACAGAAAAATTTCTTTTTTAAACTTACTCTCTTATGCATCTTTTCTTGAAAGTGACATTACGAAAGCTGCATACAAAAATATATTAGAAAATTTTCTTTTTTAAAACTCCACAGAAAGATGTAAATCGACTGATTATAAAAGAAAATAAATAATAAAAAAAAAAAAAATAAATATATAAGATTTTTCTTCATTTTTTCTTTTTATCATATTATGCACCTGTGAATTTATAGGTAATCATTATATGAATTTTTGTATTACTCGTATATTCGAGCTGAATATAAAAAAGGATTCTAATATGACAAAAAAGAAATTTTTGAAAATATACTCTGAATATATTAGATTTTTTTTTATTTGTTGATATTTTCAACTGTGTCAGTTGCAGATATGTAAATTTATTATTTAAGAAAAGTTTAGGTATTTTTTGACCTTTATTATGTACCTTATTTTTAAAATTGAAAAAATTTTTATGTTACAAAAAATGAATATTTTTTAATATTAAAAAATGTTTAAACTGTCATATATGAGTTAATAATTTATATTAATTTTTTTCTTATCGTATATTATTATTATTATTATTATTATTATTATCTTTATTTGTGATAAACAAAATACAGTAACACTCTTTTACAATCAGTTAATTAATATATACATGGTAATAAATAAAATAAGATAAAATGATTTTTTTTTTTTACAAATAATTAACAATATCATATATATTTAATAATTATGAGCAATTATACTAGATTTGGTTTTAATAATTTGGTTTAGCAACAATCAGTAGTCAACAAATATTATAAATTTTTCATAAATTATTGGTCAATCTTAGGTATACTCAGTTAGTAGTTAATAAAATACATACTTATATAAATATAAGGTATGATGGTCAATTTTGAAGTAAATAAAATTGAATAAATAGTTAAACATTAAGTTAATTAATTACTTGCTAAAGATGTTAAATGTTATCTTGGTTATACAGATACTGTCTGATTTTCTTCTTAAAAATGGAATATGAGGATACATCCCTTATGCAGGGAGGGATATTATTCCAGAATTTTGCATATTTAATTTGGAATGAATATAGTCCCCAATCATAAGTAGCAGTGGATATTTCAATATCTTTACGAGGGCCACGAGAAGGTCTGTCTTTTTCATAAGGTTTAAATAGGGATGTGAGGAACGGAGGCTGTTTCATACGTATGACTCTATACATAACTAAAGATGCAAAGTAATCCGTTCGTGTCACATTGCGCATCCAATTAAGTCGTCTTCTGAATGGGGTTATGTGCTCTTGTCTTTTTATACCAAAGATGTACCGTATGCAAGAGTTTGATAATCTCTGTAGTTGATCAGCTAGTTGTTTGGAAATATCAGAATAAACTACACTGCAGTAATCTAGATGAGGAACTACAAGAGACTCAATAAGACGTTTGCGCAGATTTTGAGAAGTACAAGGTCTAATAAGTCTAAGACCATAAAGTGCTCTATTGACTTTTTTAGTGACATAATGAACCTGGTGTTGCCAAGATAGTGTACTATCTAAGACCACACCTAAGCTAGTCACTTTATCAGTGAATGAAACAAAGTCGCCATTTGAATTGATGGTTATATTGGAAATGTCTAGGTCAGTAAATAGTTTTATTGTATGCGGAGAGCCAAATACTATTGCATTTGATTTCTTTATATTTAATGGCAGACAGTTCGTTTCCGCCCAAGATGCTACAATTTTTGCAGTGTTGGAGAGCCGAAGAATACCTTGTTTAATTTGGTTTGCCGGTACTTGTACATACACATGTAGGTCATCAGCATAAAGTAGTCTAAAAATGTTTTCTGAATCTAACTGATCTTTGAGATCATTCATATATATACAAAACAAAAGAGGTCCCAGGACAGAACCCTGGGGCACTCCTATATTTGTTTCACGAAACTCAGAAGTTGATGATTTAGATGAGACACATAATAGCCTACCACCTATGTATGACCAGAACCATTGTAATGATGACTGTGAGAAACCAATAACCTGCAATTTTCTTAATAGCTTCGATGGAGATACTTTATCAAAGGCCTTAGAGAAATCGAATTGTAGTAGAAGGGTTGCTAACTTATTGTCCATTCCCATACGTATATCATCCGTTAGCTTGATTAGAGCAGTCTGTGTACTATGATGTTTACGGAAACCAGTTTGAAAAATATCTAAAATTTTTGACTTAGTTAAATAGTCAACAACCTGATCATGAATCAACTTCTCAAGGACCTTTGACAAGAAGCAGAGTAAAGCAATGGGACGGAAGTCAGATGGAGAAGACGGTATAGTCACTTTCTTTAGAGCTAGTATTCGCGATTTGCGCCAATTTGATGGAAAAATACCCCTGGAAATCGATGCATTAAATAATTTAGTGAGGTGTGGGGCAATTGTTGGTAATGCCTTGGCTATGATGTTTTGAGGAATACCATCATCACCTACCTATTATGAGTTTTTATAGAAATTTAGACATGATTTCCCAAGAGGAATTTTATGCATGCTAAAGTGTATAATAAAAGGGGTAGAGTAAAGGTGATATTAAAACTTTTTTTTTTAAATTCTTTAATGAACGCCTCAGTAAATATGAGGTTTTAATTTTTTTCAATATTAAAAATTTTTTTTTCTAACGCTTAAAACTTAATTATAATTAAATGATGAACTTAATTATAAATTATTAACGTTACGCATTTTGACTTCATAAAGGACTTCATAAAAGGTTATTTATGAAACAAGTGATGTGAAGGTTTAATAAAATTTGGTAAAATATAAATTTATATCACAAGTTTCATAAATAATTTTATTTAAAAAGGGCGTTTAAGGACCTAAAAGTAAGTTTTAGGCACGCTGTTAAATAAAATATTCTAATATTTATTATTCATAATATTAAAATTTAATTAAGTAATTCATAAAATTTATCTATTAAAAATTATTCATACGTAAAATAAATTTAAAATTTTATTATTTTAATAACTTAATTATAATAGAATATTTGTATTAATTTTAATGCATATAAAGTACTTAAATTTTCTAAACATAATATTTTCTTTACATTTAAATTAATTCAAATGTTAAATACATAAAATAGAGAAAGTTTAAAATTATATAATTTGAAATAAATTTTATTTTATATTTAGGTATATAGTACATGAGAATTTACACTCTAACTAGGCCGAAGTTGCACTGAAGGGTCACAGAAATCAGTCAAAGCCATTATTTTTCTGAAAATACAACTAACGATAAGTACTCTCACAAGGGGAGTTCACTTCCTTTGGAACTCCAAATTACAGCAAATGGTTATGGATAAAAATGTAATATAATTAAATGTAATATAATTATATAATCTAAAAACTCAGGGCTCAATATTATAAAATAGGTTTTTTTTTTGGTAATTTTCAATGCAATGCTAAACTCATTTTTGTGAAAAATTACAAATTTTGCAGCAATTTAAAAATTGGTCATTTTTAGCCAAAAATTACTATTTGGTTAATTAACTATATAGTATAGGCCTGGAGCATGGTTTTATTTGCGATTTTTTTTTAAAGCATCATTTTTGTGAAAAATTACAAATTTTGCAGCAATTTAAAAATTGGTCATTTTTAGCCAAAAATTACTATTTGGTTAATTAACTATATAGTATAGGCCTGGAGCATGGTTTTATTTGCGATTTTTTTTTAAAGCATGTCCATGGAATTTTTCGACGGTAATTTTAATTTTTGGGGTCGCTGATTCCAAATCCGAAGTCCGTTTTGACCTAACGTGGTCCAATTTTGGGTCATTTTTAACGTTTTTTTTGCAATTTTTTGTTAAAATTTTTAATATATTACCATTATTCTCACACTACACTAATGTTTTTTGGATCCCTACACCTAATTGTCATACCTACTCATACGAAAAAAATGGTAGCCCATAATAGGGTTTCTTATGCTTTTTTTCACGCTTTTTGGGCTAATTTTAGCTATTTTTATGAAATAATACCAATTTTTATCTACAGCTTCTGGTTTTTGAGTATTTTAAGGTATTTAAATACAAATATTATTTTTAATTTATCTAAAAGTACTTATAGGCTGTTTTTAACGTTTTTGGGGTAATTTAAGCTATTTTTATGAACTTATACCAATTTTTTTCTACAGCTTGTGGCTTTCGGGTCACTAAACGCAAATAACACATCTTTTTTTAACAAATAATGTCCAGTGGTCTATAATAGGCGATTCGGAACCAGAAGCTGTAGATAAAAATTGGTATTATTTCATAAAAATAGCTAAAATTAGCCCAAAAAGCGTGAAAAATAGCCTAAAAATCCCTATTATGGGCTACCATTTTTTTTTTGTATGAGTAGATAAGATAATTAGGTATAGAGATCCAAAAAACATTAGTGTAGTGTGAGAAAAATGGTAATATACTAAATATTTTAACAAAAAATTGCAAAAAAACGTTAAAAATGACCTAAAATGGGCAATTACGCAAAATCGGAAACTAAATGGAATCAGCGACCCCAAAAACTAAAATTACCGTCGAAAAATTCCATGGACATGCTTTCAAAAAAAATCGCAAATAAAACCATGCTCCAGGGCTATACTAATAGTTATGTGGTTTTTGGGGCTTAAAAGGTGACACTTACACCAAAAAAATAGGACCAACCAGAAGTATTGTGAGTTATTTAACTTGGGACGTTTTAGCATTACATTGAAAATTACCAAAAAAAACCCTATTTTATAATATTGAGCCCTGAGCTTTTAGGCTCAAAAAGCCCATTATCATGAATTCCACAAGTTTTTTCAACATAATAGACTCATCCATAACCATTTTGTGCAATTTGGTATTTCAAAGGTAGTGAACTCCCCTTGTCATCCAATTTTAGCTTTCTATGTCAAAGCCTTGATTTTTGGCAGTCGTTTTTGTGTTTTTGGCATACTTTTGTAAATTATTTTGCGGTTAAACATATTTTTTATTACGGTGCTTATAAGAAATTTTCCACAGTTTCCTAGGGTCTTGATTTGTATTTAAGATGAAGGGAAAATCATTTTTTTCATCTGTACTTCTTTCAAAGAAAATTCCTGCCAAAAATCAAGGCTTTTGACCTAGATAGCTAAAATTTACTGAAAGAACTTTTTTTTAAATGTACTTTCGGAAAAAAATAATTTTTGACCGATTTCGGTGATCCGAGCGGTGACCTTTTAATAAAACTTGGATCCAGTTGGGATGAAATTCCTTACATAAAAGATTATAAATTTTAATATCATATTATTTAAAAATGAGGTTCGACAAATTGTCAAAATATACTATAGATTTACTCGGATCTTATTAGACCTTCAGAAACCAAAAGTGATCTCCAGAGAACTAAACAGATATTTCTAAAATTCGTCAAGATAAAACAAAATTTCACTCCATAAAATTATTAAATTATTGAAGCCATACTTCAACAAGTGCTCATTTAACGATATTTTTTTAGCTATAAATAAATTTTTCAATAAATACAAGTCTAATATATGCTCATTTATACCTTTTTTTTTATTTTATCTTACATTTTATTTTTTAGAAAATTTCATTTTTGCATTTATTTTTTTATTTTTTTTATTTTTTCTCATGCACACACGCCTTCCTCATTACTTAACTATTTTTACTGTAACAACGGAAAAATGCTGAATTTGATACTTTATTTGCTAACAATATATACATATAAAATAACGTATACGTACATTAAAGTATGAATTTAAAAACTTTGTAAAAGAAAAAAAATAGTGCGAGAATGATAAGCTAGCATTTACAAAAAAAACTAGGTGCGCATCTGGGCGTTTCTTTAACTTGCAGTATTTTTCTGCACACATATAAATAATACGTTGCAATATATTATATATATATATATAATTATATATAAGCATGTTATAACTCATATTTTCTTTAATAGTATTACCCGGGGAATTATAAAAATGATATGTACAGATCAAATGGAGTCTGAGTACCCAGATTTGATCAGGTATGGATTTTGGCATAATTTGGTCATATCTTCTTATATCTAAACATATACATTTTTCAAAAAAAAAAAAAAAAAAAAAAAATAGCTGGCACATGAATCGAACCCGAATTTTCAGATTACTAGATCTCTAACGTTACCGCTAGACCACCACGGCTTCGTTGTTTAAGGTTCATTATTCTTGTATAAGTACAAAAAATTATTTTTTATTTATACAGTAAAATAAATAAATACATTAATTTTTTTTGTATTCAAATACTGAAAATTAAATGAAATGAAATTTTAAAAATACTATTTCATTTTTTTATTACAATTTTTTCTTATTTCCTATTAAAGCCGTAAATATATTTTAAAAAACATTATGGCAATATTTCTGACAATTATTAAATAACTTATTCATTATTTATAAAAATTTCAAGTAACTCTTTCAGAAAAATAAACGACAAATTACCTAATATAGTTTTTCATTCCTACCGGACAACTATTAAGATTAAATTTCCAGAAGTGAAATCAAAAACTAAAGTACTTAGAAAAATAATTTTTATTTACACTTCTTATAGTCAGCAATTAGAATTATTTCTGAAAGTTACAAGTAAAAATCTTATTTAGAAAAAAAGTTATGAAGAGTTAAAGTTAAATTTCATTGCTAACGGACAACTATTTTTGAAATTAAAAGTCCAGAAGTGAAAACCAAAACTAAAATACTTAGTAAAATAATTTTTATTTACACTTCTTATAGTCAACAATTAGAATTATTCCTGAAAGTTACAAATCAAAATCTTATTTAGAAAAAAAGTTATGAAGAGTTAAAGTTAAATTTCATTCCAGCGGGGCAACAATTTTTGAGATTAAAAGTCCAGAAGTGAAATCAAAAACTAAAATACTTAGAAAATTAATTTTTATTTACTCTTTTAATAGCCAACAATTAGAACTATTTCTGAAAATGTCAAGTCTTTATCTCAACTGGAAAAAAAAATTCCTTGTTTAGTATATCTTTGAAATTCAATTTTTTATTTACCGAGGAAAACTTGAAAAATGAAAGATTTTAAACTATATAGAAATAATTTTTCTTCTAGTTGAGAGGAAGACTTATAATTTTCAGAAATAGTTCTAATTGTTGGCTATAAAAAGAATAAATACAAATCATTTTTCTAAGTATTTTAGTTTTTGATTTCACTTCTGGATATTTAATCTCAAAAATAGTTGTCCGTTAGCAATGAAATTTAACTTTAACTATTCATAATTTTTTTTCTATATAATATTTTGACTTGTAACTTTCAGAAATAATTCTAATTGTTAACTATAAGAAGTGTAAATAAAAATAATTTTTCTAAGTATTTTAGTTTTTGATTTCACTTCTAGATATTTAATCTCAAAAATAGTTGTCCGTTAGCAATGAAATTTAACTTAAACTCTTCATAACTTTTTTTCTAAATAAGATTTTTACTTGTAACTTTCAGGAATAATTCTAATTGTTGACTATAAGAAGTGTAAATAAAAATTATTTTTCTAAGTATTTTAGTTTTTCATTTCACTTCTGGACTTTTAATCTCAAAAATAGTTGCCCTGCTGGAATGAAATTTAACTTTAACTCTTCATAACTTTTTTTCTAAATAAGATTTTTACTTGTAACTTTCAGGAATAATTCTAATTGTTGACTATAAGAAGTGTAAATAAAAATTATTTTTCTAAGTACTTTAGTTTTTGATTTCACTTCTAAAAATTTAATCTCAAAAATAGCTATCCGCAGAGATGAAATTTTACTCTAAAGATTTTAATTTAAAACTTTTTAAAGAAATGAATAATTTAATTTTAATGATTTAAATTATGGATATTTGATTATTTTTCTTTAAAAATATATCTTTTGTGCAAAATTGCAAAAAAAAAAAAAAAAAAATTTTTTTTTTAATTTAAAAATTTTTTATTTAGATTAGAAAAAAATTTTAATTATTGTAAATTAAATAAATAAATATTATAATAACTTTTTTTAATTGTAATTTTCTAGCTCAAATTAATTCAAATAAATTTTTTTTGATATTAGATAATATGACTCAACGCTAATAAATTTGTCCTGATATAGTTGTATTATGTTCTTACCCATATAAAAGTAAGAGTCAATCTCAGCAGATACGGTTTCGTGATTACATTTTTTTTCAGATATACCCAGATCGTGCCAAAATCCAGTTTAGTACATACTACAACGTATCACTCCATACTTGCTCAGTTTTGCCTTAATTAACTTATGCTTGATCTGATCACATTTTAAATCTATTTAGATCTGGACAAATCATTTTTATAATTCCCCGGGTAGTAAATATAAAAAAAATAACATTACATTAGTGATCATCAAGAAAGAAAATTCTTTGAAAACGTGACCCCTTGGGGACCAGTTATTGTCCACTCGTATATATATAAATATATATGACAATCGACTTTTGTTCTTAAATAAATGTGTGCGCAAAAAGCTTGAAGTAGATTTATTTTCTATATACTCAAGCATATATATAAGTGAACTCTTAGTGGACTGCAATATGGTATGAGTAGCTTTTTTTTTCTATTTTCTTTTTTTTTTTATATTGTTTTGCTTTTCTTTATATTTTTCTTTTCTTTTCAAGATCTCTGTATGGTTTCTACTATGAACAAATGGCCACTTTTACGAAGTTTATATATTGTGAAATACATTTTTATTCTTTTTTTTTTCTTTTTTTTTATTATTTAAGTACAGATATTTATACGTAAGAATATAATGAACTATTTTAAATTTAATTTTCTGCAAAATTTATCATGCATAAAATTGAATTATTTTAGGAAATTGCATAGATGTTTATTCTTTTATAAAGTTTTCTTTTGAATTTTTATAAACTTATTTTAAAAGCATTTTATAGCTTTTAAAATGTTTTGGTGACAGAGGAAATTAATAGATAAGATTTATCACTTAATTTTAATATTTACTTAAGGTATCTTTTAGAATTAAGTTGAATAAGAATTTATTAAAATTACTTGTAACAACGAACAAATTGTATTTATGTATGTTGATTGAATTTAAATAAAAAACTTTTAAAGACAAAATCTTAAAATGTAAATTCAAAGTAATTTACTTTAAGTAAATAAATGACAAAAATCATTATATAATCTTTTAGCATTTCAATTGCGAGAAAAATCCAAATCAAAATTATTTAGAAAAGACTTTATTTCAGTGATGTGTAAATATTTCGTAAATATTTATAATAAAAATTCAGTTAAAAATTCAGTTGTACGTTCTATTTTCATAACTATTTTGGTATAAAATTTTTCTCGCAAGTAAAATGACTTTTAAAGATTATATAATAACTGTTGTAAATATAGTAACTAATAAAATATTTAAAGACGCTTAAGTTTAATAAGTATAATAGATGGCTCTGAATTTAAAGAAAAGCTAAAGTTGAATTTTGATAGAATTGATTTTATTGAGTATAAGTGTTTTAAAGATTTAGGACCTTAATCAAAAACGAAGGGTCGATTTGGGACTATATAATTCTGGGAACATTAGTGTTAATGTTAAAATAACAGAACGCTCTAGCAGTTATAACTACTTTCATGGATCCTGGGACCTGATTCAGCATTCATATCACAGTGATAAACAGTCGTAACATCCACAATATGTTGTACTGCGCATACGCAAAACAAATGTTTTTAGAAATGGTAGTACTTTTCGTGATACAGTTTGGTTATAAAAGAATATGTTATAGATGATTTAAATGCAAAATCTAGGCCCTGCTCCAACAGAATTTGAATATATTATATGTGATAATTAAGTGAAATAACACTAGTGTCCTTAGAATCTAATAAAAATATGCTCCATGTAATCGCCCTTATAAAATTATTTTAACTCAACTTTCAAATAATTTTTACTAGATTTTCTGATTTCTAGGACACTAGTGTTAAAAAAATTAAATTTTATTATACATCACCAGAGATTTCTGATGACAGTTACTAAAGTTGAATTGTTTCAACACTAGCGACCCTAAAAATCTAGAATAGGGCAATTTTTCAAACGTCTTATATGTAATGAGCAATTTTTTTTTGATTGTTTAGAGTTATTCTTACTAGATTTCTAGTAAGACTGAAGTTAAAACAATTTAACTTTAGTAACTACAACCAGAAACGAAGCGAAAACTTGCTGCAGGGCATTGCCTCTTTGAGGAATTCGCTAGATTTCTAGTAATAGTTACTGAAGTTTAATTGCTTTAAATTTAGAGTCCCAAGGAAAGTAGTAAACATATCCTTCATAAAATCGCATCCTTAAGCAAAATTCAAACAACCACTTTCTGACCCTTATCTGGGGTCTAGGTAAAATAAAAATAAAAAGATGCAATATTCTGATTGGGGCTGGGATGCTTGACTTATCAACAACAAGATGGGAAGTAATATTTCAAAAAAACATTATAAAATGTGGAATAAATAAGGATAACTGTAATATACTTTCTGCTCTACATATGAAAAGCCTCGATATCTGTACTTTTTTTATATAGAGTTTTTTATTTATGTAGAGAAAGAAATAATTATCCGGAAGAGTTACGCGATAATATATTTCCTACCTGCAATAAGCAGATTTCGAGGTTTCTGATCTGTATTTATGCTACAGTGTTCAGAAAGAATTGTTTTTTTCTTTAAAACTTTGATTAAACGCGTTAGAGAAACTTTTTAAAAAGCTTAAAGAGACTAAAATTAAAGTGTTTAGATGCTGTGATAGTATCATGATTTAGGCTAAGAAGTTTGCGGAAATGAGAAGTTTATCTGGTAACTTTGGGATGTTAAAATTTATAACTTTTGCAAAGAATTTTACTAAAGGTCTTTACGGTTGGACAACGCTAAATTTTAATAATGCAACATTTAACGACAAACAAAACAGATAGATAAAAATACCGTATTAAGTAAATTTCTCATAAAGAATGTATTTTAAACGAGCATTAAAATAACCTAAAAACCCAAAATTGGTTTTTCAAATAATTCTAATATTTATTAAAATAAATTTCTCATATCAGCTTATAAATATTTATAATGACTTTTAAAAATATAAACACATATATATCAAATTCTCAAAAGTTAACATAAGAAAGGAAGGAAGGAAGGATATGTGGTATACAGCAAACTAGACCTCAAGAATAATATATACAATGACATTATACAAACAGTTAAGAGAAGAAGAATAATAACCAAAACTAAACCTTATTTTCTTTTAAAAAAAATTTTTTTTTTACTATAAAAAGTACATTTGAATAGAAAATCTTTAGAAAATACAAACTTTTCCCATCAACTAACATAACATACTGGAAGTTTGTTTTATATAATGCATCAAAGCTTGTGTTACGCCATCTGTTACCTTACATATTGTTCTCTCAATTTTTTTTTTTCTTATACATTTTTTTTTTTAGAATCTATCAAATATCTATAAAAAAAGGAATTTTATGATTTTTTATTAAAATAGATTTCTTTTTAATGTCACATCTGGTAATATATCCAACTTTTTTGATGTGTCCAGCATATTTTTATGATTTAAATTATGTGAATATTTAAATTTACTGGAATTAATCTATTTTTATAAATAAAAAAAAAAAATTTATACGTAACAATAGAAGAAAAAAAATTAATTTTTCGTTCTCTTTTTTAAATCAACATATAAAGAGAAAAAATAACAAATGTAAAATACTTTCCTTTTACGCTATTGAAAAAAAAAAAGATTTTTTCTTTTTTAATAAATAAAAGGTAAAATAAAATTCTTTTTTTTTTTATTACAAAAAAAAGAAAAGTATTTACACACAGTTTGATTCCTTTAAAAAAAAGGAATACATTTGCATTTGAAGCGTTGAGCATTTAAATATTTTTCTTGAATTAATTGTTTATATAAACTTTTTTCGCTATTTTTTTATAATTAAAATGAATTTTTTTTAACATAAAAACTGATTCTTTTTTTAATTTATTTATTTTTTATTTTGAAAATATTTCTTTTTAATTATTTACTTTAATTTTTAATTAATTGCAAATAAAAATTATTTTTTAACTTACTTAATTTAAAGCGAATAAATAATTCTAAATATTTTTAAAAACTTTTTTAATAAACGTGAATTTTTATTTTTTTTTAGTAAATAATTAGTTTTATTTACAGTTATGTAACAAAATATAAAATTATTTATTTATTTTTTATATGCAAAACTTTGCGAGGTTTCTGGTTGTTACATTCAATTATAAAAATAAATTTTAATTATAACATTTTTTTTTATTTATGCAAAAGAAAAAAATAAATATTACACATTAATTTAAATTAAATATAAAAAAATTTTTTATAATTGAAAATATAATTACTTACAAGGAGCTTTGCATAATCATCAAGTTATTAAGGGAGCGTATATTGTAAAATTAAAGCTTGTTTTTTAAATTATAATTTTTGATATTTTGATACAAATTAAAATTAGTTTTACGATTATTTGAGTTATCACAAATGTCACTGAATAATTTTAGCACTGAAAGAATTTTTTTTGCTTTTACTTCCTGGAAAGTTGATACAAATATCGCGGTTTTTCATTTTTTGGCAAGAAATGCTTGCATAATCGTTGTTTAAAGTGAAAGTTTAGAAATAGAAGAATCAGTGATGATCTGATTTCTGAAATATGTTTATAGAGATAAGTGCATAAAAAGGCTACAGTTTCAGAGGGGTGGAGGGGTAGAAACATTTTTAGGGGAAGAGGGTCGTTAGGGACTTTAGATACTAAAGTAAACATTAGGTAACCAAATTCTTTAGGATTATAGACTTAAAATAATTTAAGTTTATAGACGTATATGGAGAATAATTAAACAGTATAAGTTAAAACTTTTATAAATCAAGATGTTCCATAATCGTTGGTTGTACATCCAATTATATGTTTTTTAAATACTAAATTGGCTAATTTTGATCCCAATTCTGAATTTTAGACCTACGCCTACAATCCCGTCTTTAAAGCATAGAGCTAAAAACGCCCTCCAGCATTATCAATCTCATTTGGCCCAGCAACCTGGAACGTTACAGCTCTACTTTATAATAAACTATTATTTCTCACCTCCTTTTTTATGTTCTATAATATAAAATTTAATTAACTTATTCACTCATAATAAAGCAATTAAGTCAAGTGATTCTCATTGTACATATAAATATAATTTCATGAAAAAAAAACACTTTATATTTTTAACATAAAAACTCTTTTTTTTTATAAATTTATTCATAAACTCTTTTGGATATGTTCCATGACATTTTCTTTTTTTGCATCAAAGAAATATAGAAAAGTTAGCATTTTTCTTTATATAATACAAATGTTAAGTATTCTTTATTATTTTTATACCTTTTATGTAGTATACAATTTTCAATTAAATCTTTTTATGTGTATATACATATATAATAATATAAAAATACAATAATAACATTTTTTTTTAAATTAAAATGGTTTTAAAGAGAAAAATAAATTTATAATTATTTAAATTACTTGATTTAACAAATATATCGTGTTTATTTTACAAACACAAAAGTCATTTTAAAATAATAATGTTCTGTTAAGTTTTTATGCTTCAATTTTGCTTGATTGCTTAAAAATTCAAACAAAATTCAATCAAAATAATGTTAAAAAGAGTTCTTTTTTGATCTAGCATTTTAGTGTCTAGATTTGACCCATAAGGCTTTTTAGGGACGCTGATCAATAATTTCGGGGACTATTTCATGAAATATTAATATTTTACCCTTAAATTAGCAAAAACAACATGATATTTTTAAAATAAGTTTTGAAAAAAGTAAAAAGTGCATGAATGTAGCAAAAATTTCCTTATTCGGGACAATTTTATTAATTTAAGGGTCAAATATTAATATTTCATAAAAAAATCCCCGAAATAATTGATCAGCGACCCAAAAAACCAATATGGACCAAATTTAGACACTCAAAGTGTAAATATTGCAAATTTAAGGGTGTTCCACAAATACCTCCCGGAAAAGACCCAAATCGAATGTAAAATATATTCCGAGGTGAATCCAAGGATGGTAAACTGCGTAACTATGGAAAATCTAAGAACTCGTTTGTTGAAGTTGGGGTTAAAATTAACTTAAGGCAGCCATATAATATTGTTTGTTAATTTAAAAATAATAATAATAGCAATTAAGATCTACACTGTAAAAAGTAACTTTCTTAGATTTACAAAAAAAATAGAATTTTTTCGAAAAATTAGTAAATTTTCAAAAAATTTTGTAAATATTCGATAAAAATCGTAAATTTACTAAATTTAGTATATTATCGAAAAATTCGAGAATTCTCGATTTTTTTTTTGTGATTTTACAAAAAAAGTTGTAAATTCACAACTATTTTTCGGAAATTTACAACTATTTTTTGTAAATTTTCGAGAAAAAAAATTGTAAATTATCAATTTTCCTTGCAAATTCACAAAAAAAAATCGAGAATACTCAAATTTTTTGTTAATATACTAAATTCTGTAAATTTACGATTTTTTTCGAAAATATTCTAATTTTTTTGTTAATATAAGAAAGTTACTTTTTACAATGTAATAATTATTTAAGTTATTTGAAAAGAGACAAAGAGTTTCAAAAAAACATTTATCGCAAAAAAATAGTATTTATCTTTAACGCTAAGGATATTGAATTCAAAAGAATAAAATAAATACTAAGAGAAAAACAAGAGATTTAAAAACTTTCCATACAATAAGCACCTATTTTTATTTAAAAATATATTTTTAAATGCTTATGACTATGCAGTGAAAATATTGATCAGAATTTTAGTATCAAAAGAATTTTTTTTTTATCAAACTAAAAAAATTAAAAGCTTTAAAAAAATTCTCATAATTTAAATACTTTTTTAATTTATATAAAAAAAATTGTTTTAAAAAAGTTTAGAATATAAATAATATAGTAATAATAACAATCATACATTCTCGTTGTATAAAATAGTTTATCGACTTTTTATCGAGGAATTTAATTCTACGGCATCCTTTTTTTTTTGCTTTCTGTCTGTCTATCTCCTTCTTTATCACTCCAATAAAACGTTCATTCAACGTTCGTTTATATTGTCGTATTTCCTATATATTTCCTTGTTTCACTTTTTTTTCTTTTTTATTTATTTATCTAACTATATTTATTATTTACAAAGTTTCAATGTGTTTTTTTTTTCGTTGTTACTGTTTAATATTTAATATACGAAATTTTATATTAATTCAGAAAAAATTATTTATTCGAGCATGTTAATTGGAATTATTATAGATTTGTGTTAATTTAATTTTTTACCTTTTATGAAATAAATTGAATTTTTTTCTTTTTGTAATTTTTATATTTTAGAAAAACTTTCTTTTTATTCTGATAACTGATAATATTCTCTTTTAAAATATGTGTCACTTATATAAAATTGGAAAAAAAATAGAAAAAAAATATCATCTTTTTTTTTTTGAGTTTTGAAAAAAGTAAGTTTTTTTTTTTTGATAAAATTTTTTTTTTTTTAGTCAGATACTATGATGGATTTTTCGTATATGTAAGGCAAAAAAAAGAGATATTTTACAATATTTTAAAGAAAAAAAGCTTTTATCATACACGTTTTTTCTCTTCTTTGAGCAAAATATAAAAATATTTAAATTTTTTAAAAATGCTAACATGTATTAAAAATAAGTGTTCGTAGTTTAAAAAGAAATTTTGAAAATCAAAACTACCCAAATTAATTATTAGAAAAATCTAAAGCAAAATAAATAATAAAAAAGTTAAAATCTTCACATAAAAGCCTGCTTTGACCGATAAATTTATGAAATAGTATATATTTTCCGAATGCAAAAGTTTGCTTACAAAGAGGCTTATGAGGGAAATGTCAACTGTTTGGGAAGCCGATTTGCTTCTGACTATCAGGACAGAATGTGGTAGTTGAAAAAACACCCCTTGTATCCGCAGATTACCTGAACGGGCCTCCTGGGCCTAGAAATTATAAGTAAAAAACTTATAATTTCTTATAACTTTTGAAACCTAGGAGCTTGTACAAAGTTTATCTCGGTTTATCTTATAGCATAAAACCCTGCTAGGGGGTATAATATCTAGGCCCAGAAAGCTCATTCAGGTAAACTAAAGGAATGGGGGATGTTTTTTCAACTCCTACAACCTGTCCTGAAAATCAGAAGCAAATTAAAATAAAATTTTTAATCTCGTTTTTTGAATGTGTCTAATCTATACGTACCCCAATTGTTTTACATTTTTTATCTATACCCCTTTGCTGTTCAAGATAACAATTTTATAACATTTTTATAACAAATATAAATATTTATATTAAATTTAATTTAAAATTTTTTCTCGCAAGTAAAATGCGTTTTCAATAGTATAAAAATAGAAATTAAAAGATGTTTGAATTAAATGCACATATTCCAAAAGTAACGTTAAACATCATTTAAAAATTTAACTGAAATAAAATTAGTGATTTGGATTGAAATCCATATAGATGAATTTTCGGTCGATTTTTCCCTGGATCATATATATATATACATATATATAACCTTGACATTCTGTTAATTTTGATAGAAGTGTAAGACAGTTGAATCCAAAATCGACCCTTGCCTGAATTTTTAATTTTACTGGAAAAATTGAAAATGTAGATTCACAAAATAAGTGTTTCTATTCCACGGGGGTCTCAGATAAACAAACTATATGCAAATTTATATAGAATACGTAAAATATAAATTTTTGTGTATTTATATTTTAAATGTTTACAAAAAATATATTTACTGAAATTAAGTCAAAAAAAATTAGTAGATAAGAGAATTAATAAATACCCTGCCAACTAGCTGGCACTAAGGTTCCAATCATGCATACATTTCTATTGACTTTTAAAAGTCTTTTTTATTGATCAAAAATTTTCGAACAAATTTTCAAAAAATTAATTATCAGATTCGAAATATCGAGTAAAAACATTATTTTCAAATATAAGTACTTTCATGGAACTAAATGAAGTATTACACCAAAAAAAAAAATATTGCAGTTTTTAAATTTTTTTAGTTTTTTTAATTTTGAGGAAAAAATTTTGAAAAAATCAGATCTAAAAAATTACCTTAAGCGAACTTTCTAAAACTAGTATTCTCATAGAAATAAATTAGGTACTTTGTCCAAAAAGAAAAAAATATTTGGTGTTTTTGTATTTTTTTGTGATGAAAATTTTGGAAAAAGAATTTTCAAAAAATTAATTATCAAATTCAAGATATCGAGTAAAAATCATATTTTCAAACATTAGTATTTTCATGGAAATAAATGAGGTATTACATCCAAATTAAAAAAAAAGTACCTCGAGCTTTTTTGGTAAAAAAATTTTTGAAAAAAAAATTAGGTCTTAACTCCATAATGTTTGTGAAATATCACCAATTACATACATATATACACAAACACATTTAGACTTTTTAGGTCCCAGAACGTGCTTATATGCCAAAAAATCAAAAATCGAAATTTGACCTATCACAGTGGTTCCACTTTGAGGAACCAAAAATGTTATTATCAATAAAAACAAATAAATTTTAAAACAACTTTCCCAATAAAAAGATAAATTGTGGAAATTGTTTTTGAGGTTATTTCTGTTTATGAATATTTTTGGCAACGCTGATATATTGATATACAACTCGTATAAATTCGCATATCCTGTTCAACGAAGAAAAATAATACACGACCTTTGGCAATAATAAAAGAATGCCCCAAATCGCAGTTTACCATCCTCGTAATATTCTATTTTACGTCCCAATTGACTTATACATAATTCTCGGCTAATGTAAATGTGATGAGACTATTTAGTCTTGAGTTTTTCGTTAAAAACTACTAAAATTTAGCGTTTTGCGTTAATATTAATTAATTCATTTTTTACTTTTTTATTATTCTATTTTTTAGTTTCCAGTTACTTTGATTTAGCAGGTGGGTTACATGACCGAAACTTATTTTTTTAATCTAATTATTCAAAATTTTTTAGAAAAATAAAAAATTCTTATAAAAAGTGTTTATAAAAAAATAGTTACAAAGTTTAGGAAATAAAAATAAACGAGATTATCAGCCACACGATATATTTATACAAAGTGTTATAAGCATATAAATAATAACCCAATAAGTGACAATTTCCTTTTTATACACGAGTATCAAACTCGAATACCTTTTTTTTTTATACATGTCAGTTAAAAAGAGAATAAAGTATGAACGAAAGCACTTTATATAAGCCGTTTTTTTTTTACGAATATAAAATGAAATCTTTTTATATTTAGATGTATTTCTATGAAGCTTAAAAAAATTCAATGAGTTTTTCTTATACAAAACGATGTTTTTTTAATCGTAAAAAAAAAGAGTAATACATCTACTCTTTATTTTGAAAATAAAAAAATGAAAATGAAAATCTTATAAGAGTTCTTGATATATTTTTTTTTTTATTTACTACTTTATAAACAAACTTTTAACACATACATTTTATAAAAAGTAGGTAAATGTTATTTTTTTAAAAGTTGTGTATGGAAATTTGTAAAGAAAAAAAGAGCAAAAAAATAAAAAATGTGTAGTGCTTTTTCAAATAAATGAACAATTTAAAATATCTGTAAAGATCGTTTCATGTTAACTGATGGGAATTCAATTTTTTTTTTAAATCGTTTTTACATTCTTGATACTTTTGGCAAACTGTCTAAATGGGAACTGGTAGCATCATAACAGCCTGGTTCGTGAAGTTTGGGAGGATTCCGCTAAACATAATTTTTGTTTAGTGCCAAATTTGATAGTGAAAGGGGTGTCCGAACTTCTAGCCATAGCGAAAAAGAAAAAAGAGAAGTGGTTTGAATTGTCTTTTAGTCAACGATGTAAAACAGATTACCCTGGTGATATTTGTGATTAACCCTTTAGTGCAGTATGACGAGTATACTCGTCAAAACGCAGTTGTTACTATTTCCATGATGACGAGTATACTCGTCATGACTTTTTTCCCCGCTTTCGTGCTCTATATCAATGTTTTCTAAAAATCCACATAGGTAAGGGGTTCTTGGGGTCACTGATTATGAATATGATGTTCAAAAATAATGAAAATTCAATATGGCGTCGGAAAATTGGCTATAAACTAAAATGGAAACTTCAATTTATGCATCCTTTGCCAAAAAACGCATGCATTTTGGAAGCTAAAAACCGGAATTTACTCATGCACTAAAGGGTTAAGGTAGTGGCTCCTAAAACGTAAGAATTTCAAAAACATAATTTTCTTTGCAGCCTTACCTACGTCTGATTCTATTTTCTAATAAAATAAATAAAAAAATTGACAGTTTATGGTAAATTTCATATATTTTTCAATTACCAAACTAATTAAAACTTAAAAATTAAGCTCCATAAATAAAACAATTTCTCTTACATAAATGCAATAAATCTAATTTTATATTTTTTTAAAAACTTATCTAAAGTTAAATTTAGAAAATTAAGGTTGGCATATAATACAAAGAGCCAAAAAAAAGTACATGCAGAAAGAAAATATATATAAACTTTACCTCAAGCATGTATGTATTCATTTCCAAATGATACAGTGAATTTTTTTTTGTGGATACGTTCCAAAACACACATAAGATTTCTTGAATTAAAAGCCACCCCAAAAAGCCTTGTCGAGCTGTTAAAAGCATCCTTTTTTTTTATTTGTATTTCCTTTACTTTTTACGTACCATTTATCACGATTTTTTTTATTTCAAACTTTAGATTTTACTACTCAGAGTTTTTTAAAGTAAAATTCACCACACATTGTAACTGTTTTCTATTTACAGCCCTTAGGTAATTTCTTTTTTTTTTTTAGTATTTTACTAAATGCATCATATACTTTTATCTCTTTTTATCTCTCGATATAAAATAAAATAATAGTTGAATAGAATAGAATAAAAGAGACTGGGAGTTAAAAATTTTTATATACAAACTGCAAATCTTGTATTATTCATCGTTTTTTCGAAAATTCTATAGGTCAGTTATTTTATAAAGTCTCTAAATGTGTATTAAATAAAATAAATAAAAACCTCTTTGATGTAAATAAAGTTTTGAAATCGTAAAGAAAATTTAAATTAAAAAAAGAACAGTTGTCAAAAATAAGAATAAAAGAAATTCTTGTTTATTTTAGAATAACATTTGAATTCCTCTAGAAAATGTAGAAAAATTGTTCACATTAATTTTATTAAAAATTGAAACTGGTTTGTGCTTTAATACAATTAACGAGCATCATATTGACCTATAACAGATTTAACCAATTAGAGCCTAATCAACTATTCTTGAACAGATGAATTTCGATGTAAAAAAATGAATAGTTAGGGCCTATAATGTCCCCTAGTAGGTAATTTATGTCGCTGTTTCCATCTCTAAAGTCAATTTTCACCTACAAACCTTAAAAAATCTTATATCAAACCCTAATATACACTGTAAAAAGTAACTTTCTTAGATTTACAAAAAAAAATAGAATTTTTTCGAAAAATTATTGAATTTTCATAAATTTTTGTAAATATTCGAAAAAAATCGTAAAACTAAATTTAGTATATTATCGAAAAATTCGAGAATTTTCGATTCTTTTTGTGATTTTAAGAAAAAAGTTGTAAATTCACAACTATTTTTTGGAAATTTACAACTCTTTTTTGTAAATTTTCGAAAAAAAATTTTAAATTATCAATTTTTTTTGCAAATTCACAAAAAAAATCGAGAATACTCGAATTTTTTGTTAATATACTGATTTTAGTAAATTTACGATTTTTTTCGAATATTAGTTAATTACTTTTTACAGTGTAGGGTTAATTTCGAAAATATTTATTTTTCCATGAGTGGTCGATTGGGCTTTAATGGGTAACTTATGTGCTAAATTATTTTAAGTCCTTACAGCTGACTTTTTATAAGTGCACGAAATTAAAATTTGACCCCCTGAAAATTACTATTTTCACCCACCCCCTCTCCCCACTGTATTGGTAGCATTTTTTAAATACTCTTGCCTATGAACATATTCCATATTAAAAATTACGAGTACTATTCTGTAATCATAAAATGATAAATAAAATTTCTCTTTTTTTGAAAAAGTTTTTAAAAAATTTGTAATTTAAAACAAAAAGTTAAAAAATATATAAAATTTTTGAATACTTTTTAATTAAAATGTATACTAACTTTTATAAAACTATAAATAAGAGTCAAAATAAAGTTTTAAAAGTTAATTTATTTATAGTTCGATAACTTTTTTTATTTAACAGAAATGGGAACAATAAATATAATGCTAAAAATACTGTAAGTTTGCTGAGCTTGAATTTTGGATGAATTTGTAAATTTCTAAGAATTTTCTTTTGAGTATTCAAGGAAATTGATTAAAGACTCAAGCAAGCTGTTTGAAAGTTCCATGAAATTCGAGCTCAGTAACTTGACATTAATCCTAATTAAAATTTATATTAATGACATTTTTAAAGTAGCTACAGAAACTAATTTCAAATAGATAAAAATTCTCAGAATTTATAAATACTAAGCTTTAACTTTTAACCAATTTTCTGTATTTTAATTCAGTCTGTAAAATTTTATAAACTCCTTACCTCAAGAATTCTATTACATGCTTCATCTACTACAATTTCTAGGTATTATTTTCGTCAAGTCATAACCAAAATAATTTTGTAATTTAAAAAAAATGAATGTAATAAATGGTTACATTAAATTTACCATAAAAAACTCAGCAATACAAAATTTTCAATTTTATCAATGACTTTTTGTATTTTTTCAACAAAAATAAATATCAAAAGGAAATTGAATATGTAAATTCAACATTTTCTTTGAAATTACCTATGGAAAAAAAAAATACAATATATTTACTTTGAAAAAAGAAAACTTACATTATGTAAAAAAATATACGTAATATTTTCATTTCTTATTCAACCAGATTTAAAAAAATACATTAACTAAAAAAAAATAAAATATTTTTGTTGAAAATTTAATAATGTATATATTTTTTTATATTTTTTACAGTGTTAAAACTGATATGGGCTCTGAAGGTGCAATATCACGGCTTTACATAGCAAACGCTAATAAAAAAGATAGTGGAAATTATACTTGTGCATTATCAGATATTGCTTCAACAACGATATCTATTCACGTATTAAATGGTATGTTATAGAGACCGATTTTATTAAAAATAATAAAATTTATCTATTAAAATTAAATTTTATATCATCAATTTTAATCTATAATATCGACTAATACATTTTAATTTTATTTTATGTCCATGATTTAAAACTTATTTTATGATCATGGGGATACTTAATTTATTGAATGCGAATCATTTCGAAATTTTTTACTTATCTTATTTTACAGAGATTTATTTATTACTGGTTGTTAAATTAATCTACTCAGTTTTGAGAATTTTATTTTGGGTGTATAAATTTTCAGAGGGTACGAGTTTAATTTTTATAACAATTTTTATTGAATTACTAAAAACTAATAACTTGAATTATATACCTAAAGCGTTATCGTAACAAATTTAAAATAAATGTTTTCTCGAAAGTGAAATGTATTGACAAGACTATTTATAAAACCCAGTGTAAAACTTCAAAAATCGTTGGAGAATTCAATTCTGCTACCCAAAAAAATGTACGGACATAAGCTTTCGCATTAATAAAACTGATTTTTTATTGGTTTTAGATATTAAAGATTCTGTATTGTATTACTTAGCTGATTTTTACTACCAGCCTGCCTAAATCTATAGAGTTTAGTGGAGCTCATTCTACCCGGTCAGAGAAGTTACTCTTATATTATACGTGATTCTATAATGGCTTTACTTTTAGCTTATTTATTAATTTATTAAAAATTATTAAGCAAAACCAAAAACATATCTTACAGAAAAGTTTTTAAAAAAAATTATTTTTGGCCTAAAAGTTTTTTTTTTAATTTTTACGTCCCATTAATATTTCTCGCTGCTAGAATTTTAAGTATTCACGTTTCAAGCCATTGGCAATTGTTTGAAAAAAAAACAAAAACTGCCACATTGTAAAAAGTAACTTTCTTATATTAACAAAAAAATTAGAACATTTTCGAAAAATTAGTAAATTTTCAAAAAAATTGAAAAAAATCGTATATTTACTAAATTTAGTATATTAACAAAAAATTCGAATATTTTCGATTTTTTATTGTGAATTCGCAAGAAAAATTGATAATTTACAATTTTTTTTCGAAAATTTTCAAAAAATAGTTGTAAATTTATGAAAAATAGTTGTGAATTTACAACTTTTTTCGTAAATTCACAAAAAAAAATCGAGAATTCTCGAATTTTTCGATAATATACTAAATTTAGTAAATTTACGATTTTTATCGAATATTTACAAAATTTTTCGAAAATCCACTAATTTTTCGAAAAAGTTCTATTTTTTTTGTAAATCTAAGAAAGTTACTTTTTACAGTGCACAAACCGGAATTTCGGTAGCTGTGATTGGAATTTTGGCTGCTGCAACTTGAATTTTTCCAGCAGTGGCAACCGGAATTTTTCGTTAGCATAGGATTAAAAACTATACTTAGAGAATTTTTTATTTACAGATCAATAAAATTTTGAGATTTAAACCATACCAAATAAATCCTTGCAAGCAAAAATCAAAAAATTCAAAACACACATTTACATTCAAAAAATAAAATTTATTTTTCTTGATTTATACATATTTTATTATTTTTGAAATAAAAAAAATTCAAGTAAACAAAAGGATCATTTTATTCTATATTTACTTTACTTACGGTTATCAGAAAAAACTATATATATAATCTTATCTAAAAATGTGCACAAATCTAAGTATATCAAGAGAAAAGTCGATCAACAAACGTTTGATTTAAAAAAGAAAACTTGTTCTATTTGATCAATATATTTACATTTCGGATTCGCGTAAACTGGATAAGCTAAAGATTTATAAATATAAATTTTATATATTTTTTTGAAAATCTCGTATGCATTCCTGGTGTTTCATCATTTTTTAAGGATACATGTATGTGTATGCATATTTCTTTTATATTATTCCTGCCTCCTTATAATCTTTTTCTTACCGGATTCTCAATTCAGTAACTTTCGAATTTATTTCGTTTCCGTGTAGTTTTTGTGTACAAGTTTAGTTTTTTTTATTTTTAAAACGTGCATCTTTTTTATATATGTCTGTGTATAAATGAATATATGTATTGTACTTTTTGAAAATTCATCAAACTCGAAGAAAAACACTGTTTCAAAAATATGTGCCTGAGGCATGTGTCTGTCTACATGCTTTTTATAGATAAAAAACACATACACATACATAAGTTTCGTATGCTAAACATGAACAAGTAAAATAATATATTTAGAAGTATTAAAGTACTGAATAGAAAATAATATAAAAGTTTGATTTTAAATATATTTTCCAAGAAAGAAAAAACTCTATTTTATACCTATTTTATTTATTTTCTTTAATAAAACTTTACTTTAAAAATTATCTTCATTTAAACTGTAAAAAGCAATATGTAATTTAATAGAAATTTGAAAAACTTTGAATAAGTTATTTAAAACTTATATTTATATTAGTCTTGATAATATTTTTGATACTTTAAATTAATAAATACCAAAACTAATTTAAGTACTTTAAAAAATTTTAAAATAACGTACAGTCTAATATATATATATATATATATATATATATAATATAATTGCATGTGTTTAGCTTTAAATATATAAAATATATTTATAAAAATATATCTGTGAATAAATATATATATAAATTTATGCATGCAAGTGTGAATATTATAAGTTTATAGAATTCACTGCAATTTTCAAAGAAAGCTTTATTTTAAACTCTTATTTATATGAGCAATTATTTAAAAAGTGCTACTTAATTTGTGCCTGGAATCGTAATTTTTTTTTTTGAGGGTACATCGATATGACCCGTGTTTTCAGATAGTTCAGAAAACCGAAAAAAATCGTGAACAAGAAATCGGCGACAGGTGCCAAAAAGATTTTTTCACTTTTATGTCAAAAACCGTGTTTTTCGTATCTGAGCTACCCTAAATTTTTAAAATAACTTTTTAGGTAAATAAAATTTTAAAAAATAGATAAGAAAATCTGATTGCCAGGGATAAATTAAGATTTTGCTCAAATTCGTTTTAAAAAATATTGAGATTTTATTGAAAAAAGCCTGTTTCTGAACTTTAAACATGCATTACTCGATCGTAAAATAATAATTTTTTTTTTAAAATCGATTAATTTTTTCCTGGCAATTCATTTCTTTAAGAAAAAAATCATTTTTATTGACCAAATTTAAATTTTTAGGTCAAAAGCCTTTGAAAACTGTAAGTAGCAAGATTTACTTAACACAGTTTTTGACCTAAAAATTAAAATTTGGTCAATAAAAATGATTTTTTTCTTAAAGAAATGAATTGCCAGGAAAAAATTAATCGATTAAAAAAAAAAATTATTATTTTACGATGAAAATCAAGCGAGTAATGCATGTTTAAAGTTCAGAAACAGGCTTTTTTCAATAAAATTTCAATCTTTTTTAAGCCGAATTTGAGCAAAATTTTAAATTGACGATAACTTGGCTAAATTTCATCGTAAAAAGATAAGTTTTTTTTTCTTCTAAAGTGGTTTTTCCCTGGCAATCAGATTTTTTTATCTATTTTTTAAAATTTTATTTACCTAAAAAGTTATTTTAAAAATTTAGGGTAGCTCAGATACGAAAAACACGGTTTTTGACATAAAAGTGAAAAAATCTTTTTGGCACCTATCGCCGATTTCTTGTTCACGATTTTTTTCGGTTTTCTGAAGGTTCAAACTATCTGAAAACACGGGTCATATCGATGTGCCCTCAAAAAAAAAAATTACGATTCCAGGCTCAAATTAAGTAGCACTTTTAAAATAATTGCTCATATAAATATAAATGCTTTTTCGATTTTGAAAATTTATGAACAATATATATATATATTAGATATTTCAAAAGATAAAGATTTTCAAAGTTAAGAGTTAAAAATTATTATGCTTTTCAAACAGTATTTATATTTTCTATTTATTTTCACTTATACTTTTGAAATATCAGTTATTCATCCAGTACAAACAGTTTAAAAACTCTTTTGAAATATGGATGTATAAATTTATAGAAATTTAAATAACTTTTGTATTTTTATATATATTCTAGCTGCCTTTAGCTCGCTTCGCTCGCTTTGGCACCCTCTAAAGGGGCTGCGCCCCCCCCTGGACCACTGCAGCTTTAGTTTTCTAAAGAAAAGTTGTTTTAGTTTATTTAATATTTTGTATTATAAACTTTTTTTACCCGAAGTATTATCTAAAATTTACTGAATCATAAAAATTATGGGCATAGGATGATACAATGCTTCGCTACCCTTCCCTAGGATCCACAAGTAGTCGTTGCTTCCGTCTACCACCAATTCTAGGTTTCTCCCTGATAATAGCTGTTCAAGCTTCTTTTAGTTTCTATATTGAGTTAGCTACTAACTTAGTGAACACTAACTTAGTGAACGATAATAATTAGAAATATACATAATATTAGTCCTAAAATATTATAATTTTTGAAAAATGATTTTAACTCTTGACAGACCAAACTTCGGTAGATTCATAAAAAATATTCCGGAATCGAATGTAATTCTTTTCCACAGTACAATTTATCCTTACTTTTCAGTTTTCAAGTTTGTTTCAAAAATTGGATAAACATTATTTCTTGCAAATTCTGTTTTTGATAAAAAAGCTTATTATTTGAAATTTATTTCTTTTTTACGTATAGTTTATATTTTTGGGAGTTTTTAAGGCATTTAAATTCCAAAACATACGTAAACATATTGTAGCATTTAACCTAAGGGCTAAAAATTTTATACAAATTTTGCATTTTCATCATATTAATATAAACTAGAGCTTATTCATGTTGATTTTTGTATTTAACAACCTTATTAACCCCCGGATAGAAAATTGATTATAAAAATTAATGATTAATTTTTCTATAATTTTTACCCCAAAAAACTAATTTTCACTCTATGAATAAATTTGTTTTACCATAAGCTTAAAAACATAAAAATAATTATTTACAAAACAAATATTTAAGCAAAAATAGAGCTACTATTTCTAAAAGATACATTTAATGTACAAAGAAACATTTATGTTTATAAATCCTCTTTGATGTATGAAAGATTATTTTGCTTTAATTTTTCCTTCAAAATTATTATACGCGTTTTATAAATTCTATAGAATTTGGTACATTCTAAACATTTATATTCATTTATTTTTTAATATTTGCTCACAGTTATAATATATTCATCTCTTTACTTCTATAATTACTCACATACACACACATACACATATAAATATGCAAGCTAGCATGCAAACAAACTCAATCAAATAAATTATTTTGCTGATATACTCATCTCCGGCTAGAAGCATTTTTGAATCAAAAGTTATTTTTTTGTCAGTGGCCAGAAAACACGTATTTCCCAAAAGCTTTTTTACTTTAGATGGTCATGTAAGAGAGATTTGGGCCAATTTTTAATTTTCTTCTAATTTAAAGTTTTTATACTAAAAATTTTAAAATAACTAAATAATTCATTCGTTTTTAGTCCGGAAATTATTACTTTTAAATTTTTGTAAATTCTCAATTCAAAAACCCCAAATTACACGTTTTGGCCCTTCACCCCAGCCGTAATCGGCTAAAGAATTTTTCAAACAGGAGAAATACACTTTGCTCAAATTGTCTTTTTTAATCACAGTCCAAACAACAGTAAAATTAAAATCCTTAAAAATTTTTAATATAAAAACAATAAAACCAGCGTTAAATTTTTACAACTGACGTTAAAATAATCAACGAAAATTAAATATATAAAAAAAAAGACACAAAATATCTTTTATACTTCAAGTTATTTTATTAAAAAAAGAAAACTAAAAACAACAACGTTTATTGCACTGTCTAACACTTTATTTCTTTTTATTAATATAAAAGAAAATTTATTAAATCGTGCAAAAATAAAAAAGAAAAAGTGAAGTATTCGTGAATTTATTTCCTCTTGTATTTTTTTATTCTTATTTTTTCATTCTTACCATTTTTTTGTTATCAGATTAAAAAATAATAAGCAGATAATGAATTTTTTCATAAAATTATATCAAGCAAAAAATTTATAATTGTAAATGATATTATTTTTTTTTTTTATTATTTTTAATTTAAAAAAAACAAAGATTACTTTAAAAAAAATAAAAATAAATCTTATATTTTTGCTTTTTTATCCTTTTTTTGCTCAAACAACAACAACTTTTTATTTTTTACGTATGATTTATTATACTGTCCCACTTCTCTCCTTTCTAAAAAAAAAGTTTTTAAATAATCGATAAAAGAAAAAAAAAAATATCGTGTAAAAATATTAATTTATCTTCACTTTGTTTTAAAAAAATATGCAAAAAGAAGAAGAAAAAATTGTTATTATGTACTTTGTAAGTATTATTATTAAGCTTGTTTAAACTGCCTTAGTTAAGGTTCTTATCCACATAGTTAACACTTGAAGGCCTTTAATATTGTAGAGAGAGAAGGGTCGAGAGAGTTTACAAACGTTATCGTTTATATATCGTCGTCTTTATGTTCTAAAGTTTCTCGTTCAGGTGTCAAGAAGAAGTATTACAGAAACCTATATTGTCGTAGAAGTTTTATAAAAAAAATTGTATAGAAAAGCAATAAAAAAATATTTATATATTAGGCTGTCACTTGAATTATCGAAAATATTTACAGAGCATGAATAATATGAAAAAATAAGTCAAAATTCTTAATCAGCGACCCAAAAAACCTATATGGACATATCCTGGTTGCTCAAAAGCCCAAACACCCCTGTTAGGGGTAGTTTTAGCTAATTTAAGGGTAAAAAAATTTATAACCGGTTTGTGTAACTACACAACTAACGAGCATGGAACATGTTCACTTGGTACTTCTGCACCAATGCTCCCAAGGTACTTCTGCACCAAAGGTCCCTGAATCGAAAATATTCTAAGTCTAATTCACCCCACCCCCCCTAAAAGCGTCACTTTTTCACTCCCCCCCTGCCGAGCCGGACTTTTTCAAATACCTCATCCAATGAACATGTTCCATGTTAATATTGAATATTTATGAAAAATAAGTCGAAATTCTTGATTAACGAGCCAAAAAACCTATATGGACATATTCTGGTTGATCAAAGTGCGAAAATAGCAAAATCACCACCTTTTCGGGGGTAATTTTAGCCAATTTAGGGGTGAAATTTTAATTATTTAAGAAAAAGAAGTCAACATTCTTGATCATCGACCCAAAAAACATATAGGAAGGCAAATCTCATGTTCGCCAGTAAAAATACAACCAAACCCGTATTTTGACTGGAGTATTGTAGGAAATCTAGAAAATCCATGTTAATTACTTCCCCAAGAATCCAAAACTACCACTTTTTCATTATTTTCACCTTATTTATTTATGCATGAAATCTTGTAGAATTCCTTGAATGGATTGCTTTGCTCGAACAATTAGTATTTTGAGCAAAACTCTAGTATATTTAAATTCAATAAAAATTTATGAAACAACCTAATATGTATATATTTTATGTGATATATTATATATCTTATAAAAAGTGAAAATAAAGAATTGATAAATAATAGTTTTTTACAAACAAAGTAATAAATTTTTTCAAGCCTTTAAATTAATTGAAATTTATTGTTTTTGAAAGACCAGTTGTGTGCTCTAAATATAAAGTAATTTTTTCAAAATTATTGCTTTTATATTTATTTAAATTCACTGAAAAGGGTAGTTCAATGCTTTTGGAACACCGAATCCAAACGGTTCTGGATCAGTTAATAGGGTTGTTTTTAATAATTTAAGGGTTTTACTTGCATTTTTTAAGTTCGTAATTAACAGTCCAGTGACACCAGAATTTGGTGTCAATACTTAGGAGTGATTAAATGAATTATAATTTAGATAATCATATTTTTTTTGAAAATGGCAACTAACTTCGCTTGTAATAATTGAAAATTCAAGTAACTTATTAAAATTACTGCTGGACTAATATCTACGTAAATAAACAAGTCCATCTTTTATAAAACAGATCAACATTTTTGCAAACATTCCTCTTTTTTGACATTTAATGATCTCTTTTTTTTAAAAAACTACTTTTTCACCCCTCAAGTATATTTTTCGTAGCAAAACACGATTAAGTCCGTATTTGTGTTATCCCCTATTAGATATATTTTTTACTATTCTCTTTATGGCAAATTTGTGCAACAACTTATTTTTAGTTACTTCCCCTTTTTGGGTACTTATTTTACCTAAGCCTCCTAGAGCTTTTTTTTTATCAAACCACATTTGACATTATTTTTGCATTAGCCTAATTTAGAGGCATACTTTAATAACTCCCTACCCTCACCCTCATCTGTAATTTTTATTTTCGTAAAAAATTTTTGTTTTTTTAATTAAAAATTTATAATTTCTATATAAATATGTTTTAAAACTTTATTAATTTTCTGCTAATAACATACTTTTTCTAAACTTTTTATAAGAAATCAGGAAACCTTAAAGAAAGTAGTATAAAATAACAAAAATAAAAAAAAAAAAAAGTATGTCAAAAGATTTTTTTTTAAGTGAGAAAGTATCTTTAATAAAGAAAGAAAATAACGAGAGAAAAAAGAGTCAAGTAATCTTATCGAAATTTGAAAAGTTTTTGGACCTTCAATTATTAGACGTGGTTAGAATCTGTCCCTTGTTTATTTAAGAAAGAAAGAAAAAGTTCAGGTGTCTAGTTAAACTTAAATGTATGTTATATAAATATAATAAAAATGAGTTTGTATGTGTAAGATTCAAAACTATGGATTTATAAATAATGATGTGATCAATATGGATAAGAGCACTAGTCAAATTGTTAAAAAATTCTTTTGCCGTAAATTGAATACTTTTTTTTGTATTTTTTCAACCGTTTAAAATATTGCTTTGATGTAAAAACTGACTGTATTTTATTTGAAATCGTTAGCTGCTTTTGTAGAAAACTAAATTCTTTGTAAGCGGAAATGCGTAACCGCAGCTAGAGAAAAAGCAACACAGTATGCATAAGGAGTATTTTGATCAATTTGCTTTTCTGAAATTACTGTTTGGAAGTCAGACTACCATGATACAGATTTTCTTAACTGAAATATCAATTTGTCCATTCATTGCATACTAAGTTTTTGTTCAATTTAAGAAGTTGTTTTTCTTTATAGGGTGACTGTACCAATTAGTGACTACAGTTTTCCCTATAATTGACCACTCGCACACTGATTCAGAAAAATAAAAAGCGGCAAAAAATTAGCTTCAAGCGAGGTTTTAATGAATTTCGATGCGGTTTGCGGCATTCAGTTCCTAAAAATGTGTATTTACCGAAAAGTACGGCAAGAATTTCTGATTATTTGAATTTTCACCCCTTAAGTACTTAAAACTACCCTTAAATAAGAGTTTTTTTATAACATTCATTTTTTGCAAAAATTAGTTACCAATCACTTTTATAACTATTATAAACATTAAAAATTGTGAATTTTCATGAATTTAAAGTAGAAGAATAAAAACTGCCCCTATTAAAACCCTCTGAAGTACCTCTGAAACTACCCTTAAAATTCTAAGGCTATTTGCATGTGCAACTCAATTTCTTTGAGTAGTTTCAGAGGTACTTTGGGTTTTAATAGGGGCAGTTTTTCTTCTTCTGCTTTAAATTCATGAAAATTTACAATATTTAATGTTTATAATAGTTATAAAAGTGATTGGTAACTAATTTTTGCTAAAAATGAATGTTATAAAAAAACTCTTATTTAAGGGTAGTTTTAAGTACTTAAGGGGTGAAAATTCAAATAATCAGAAATTCTTGCCGTACTTTTCGGTAAATACACATTTTTAGGAACTGAATGCCGCAAACCGCATCGAAATTCATTAAAACCTCGCTTGAAGCTAATTTTTTGCCGCTTTTTATTTTTCTGAATCAGTGTGCGAGTGGTCAATTATAGGGAAAACTGTAGTCACTAATTGGTACAGTCACCCTAATTTCAGCCATCTCAAAATATTTTTAAAACATGTAAAAATGTGGTTTCTAAATATGATAAAATCACATTATGAGTGTGAAAATATATAAAATTTCAAGCTCTATTTCACAACTCCTAAGCGTTAGTTTCCTGCATAAAATACATAAAACAAAAAGACACAGTCCAACTAATATTTCACATGTTCCCCTGCGTGTTTATTTTCATGTAATTTCAACGAAAATCCGATAATAATTTAAAAATAAATGTCACATGTTACACATTAATAAAAATTTGACCTAAAATTACATTCGCATTATGTATTCTTAACCAAAAAAAAATTCAACAATGGCAAATACGTGTTACTATCGTTATAATTTTTTTTTTTACTTTATTCTTGATGCTTGACAGACACTTGAAAAGTTTATACTTTAAGCTTCTCTTCAATATAGTTTACATAACGATAGCTATTATAAGGAATAAGAATGTATTATAAGAACTTAAAAGATTATACAATTTTTGACTAAAATATTCTTTGTTTTTTTATGAAATAAAAAATAATTTAGAAACAGATCGACCTGATTTACCTTAATTTAAAGCACAATTAGTAATTTTGGACAAAAACGGTTTCTCCCTGGCTCGGCCTCGTTTTGATTGACCCAAAAATTTCCAGTTGCACCCTATTATAATAAAATTAATTTCTAAATTAAAAAAAAAATTAATCTAAAAAATTTTATGCCTGTACTCTAACTAATCTTCATAAAAAAAATTTTAAATCCAGAAATTTAATTAATATTTTTTACAAATAATTATCTTAAAAGAAATATTAATTAAAAAAAAGATAATAATAATAATAAAGAAAAAAAAATTAAAATATAAGGTAAATTTTAATTCTAAATATAACGTACTATACACGACACGTACAAAAACATAAAATATATATAATAATGTTCATACGAAATGAATGAGATTTTAGCTTGTACATTATAATTAATTTTATGCTCTGTTTAATTAACTAACAAGGCAAGTAAATGTATGTACATCTGATACGCATAATACAAAATCGATTATATATATATAGTTTGTATCTAGAAATATACAATTGTCAAATTCAGTTATCTGATTTTAAAGTTTTCATTAAGAATTTTCACATATTTTAAGCATACTTTGAATATAGGATTTTGTGTGTGTGTGTGTTGTATGAATATTTTGAATGTATTTCTTGAAATTCTGCTTTTTTATCACAACAAATAAATTTTTATTTTTGATTAAATTATTATTGAAATCCAGTTGTCAATGTGTATTCTTTATATTAAAAAAAAATTGAGATCAACTTGTTTAAAACTTGAAAATAATTGCATAGATAGAATTTTCAAAGAGTTTGTCTTTGATAAAAAGTTTTTTATACAGAAATTAACTTAAACCAATATCTAGTATCCGAACAGCTTTAAAATTTATCGAAAGACTCAATTATCTCGCAACACCAAAAGAATTTAAATCAAAAAATCTGTTTAGAGCTTTATGCTAATTTTTGAGAAATCCTTTTTTTATTTATGATTCAGAGGCAGAGAATCAATACTCATTTTATTTATACAGTTAATTACAAATACTGAAATCTTAGGGGTTTACTGAATGATCACCAAATATGAGAGCGACCGCTCGTGTATGGATAGCCTCAGATAAGTTCGTAGGGTGGTCAAATCGTGAAATAAAAGTCGAAGATTTGAGTAAAGCAGAAAACCGCTGGTATAAAGAAATTCAAGCGGAATATTTCCCACGGGAAATAAAGTGTATAAAGAAATGTGAGTCCATGCCCAAAGATAGTTACATAGCCCAATTTATGTCTTACTTGGATGCGAATGGTCTATTGCGTGTGGGAGGAAGGGTATCAAAGTTAGAAGGGGTTTCTAGTTTTCAGAAACACCCATTGATTTTACATGACCAACGTCCTGCAGCTCAGGTTTTCATAGCCCGTTTTCACGCATTGTATAACCACACTTATACGGAAACCGTCATAAATGAGTTAAAACATTCATTCTGCATAATTAGGCTAAGAGTAACCTTAAAAACCATAGTAAGTCGTTGTTCCTTGTGTAAGCTTAAGAGGTTAACGCCAGCCATACCACCGATGGCTGAGTTGGTGGCTGCAAGGTTAACCCATGGGACAAATTCCTTTTCTCATTGCGGAATTAATTATTTTGGGCATTTAACCGATACCAACGGAAGAAGTCGATAAAAACGTTGGGGATTATTGTACACTTGCTTAATAATGCGAGCGGTACATCTTGTACTTGCAAATACTTTGTCAGCAGATTCGACAATCATAGCAATTCAAAGATTGACGGCTCGTAGGGTACAAACTTCGGTTATTTTATCAGATAATGGAACAAGCCTAAGAGGCGCCTGTGAGAAATAAAGACAGGCTGTTGCTGCGTTAGATCAGAAAATTTTTAAAGAATATGGAAATAACATAGTTTCAAAGTAAAAATTTTTTCCCCCAGCAGCACCACACATGGGAAGTGCGTGGGAATTCCTAGTTAAGAACGTAAAACGAGCAATTTACGCTATTTTAAACTGCCAATATCCGCGAGAGGAAGTTTTACGTACGGTTTTGCTGAAGCTAAACACACAGTCAATTCACGATCCCTATGTATGTTTTATCCGATCCTGAAGGCCCAGAAGCCAATACGCCAAATCATCTGCTATTCGGAGCATCTTCTCGAGGAATGTTATCTTGTAGGTATGAAATGATCGAGGGAAGCCTTCGTAAACAATGGTATTTTGTGCAAAGACTATCGGATGATGACATGGTTGGAAAAAAGAATACCTTCCAACATTGCTTCACGGTGCAAAATGGACTTCCGAAAATCCTTAAGTCTGAGATATTGTAATTATTTGTGATAACCAATTGCCTCGAAATATATGCCGTAAAGGGATACAAGAGGTAAAACCAGGGTCAGATGGGAGAGTAAGATGCGCTCTAGTTGAGACCACAACTGGTATTTTGACTCGCCCAGTTTCTAAACTGATAAACTGATAAGATTAGATTTAGCGTCTCGGATTAACTAATTTAGTATGAAAATCCGGGATGTACATACGGGGGGAGGGGGAAATGTTAATAAATATCCTTGTAAATAATGAGTAAAATATGTAAATATTTGTATAAAGTTTTAGCTTGGCCGATAAGTAGGTTCTTATACTATCAGGCCCTTAAATAGTCTCTCATAGTTTTAAATATATGCACAACCATTTTACCGTTATTCTCTTTTCTGTTTTAAAAAAGATTTGTCGCGAAATATTTCTAATTAAGAAAGTATGCGTCATAGAGTGTCAAAAAGTCAAATATATGATCGAAAACATTTTTTTACGTGTCAATAATTCAGTAATAAATTGGTTTTGCTGTTAATCATATCGAATGTTTTAAATTGTCAAAAATTGTTGTAAAAGTGGTGAAAATTGGAAAAGTTAGTTGTCTTAGAAAAATCGGTGATCGATTCTTGTACAATCTGGCTAACGCGTTGTAAGGGTTTGCCCAAACTAGGCGACGTGTAGTCGTCCACTAGGAATAAGTGATTCTTCAGACGCCTAGTGCGCGTCAAGTCTTTTGGCGTGTTAAAGGCTGCTATTTTCGTGTAAAAGTCAGGTATTTCAGTTCGTAAGGTGTGAATGTGCATGAGCGTGTAAGTAATTTTTTATATATAAACAACAAAACCAATCGGTCCTTTTAAGGAGCACCAAATAAGTAAAGTGAAGAACAACTAATTATACAGACACTCTTACACTAGAGCATTAAAATGTTAACTAACATTGTGTAGTCCTTAAAAGGACTGAGAACGGACACAAATTTGTAAGACATTACAATTTTGTTGTTCTCAGAGTGTCTCTATTGTACCAAATTGTGAATAATCTTAAAAATGTTCCTTGCCTTCAACAATCAACTTCAGACCAAAACTGGTTTAAAATCCATAACACCATTCACATTTATTCTCAATGCTCTTATAACCACAAAAAACATTGTTGGCCACAAAGCTATTATTCCTTAAATTAAATAAAACAAATTTAAAAAAAAAAAAAAATTGTACAACCAGCAACAGAATATCTTATTGGCAAGATTTTATTAAAATAAATTTGTACATAAAGTGATTTTCTATTAAATGTCTTGGAAATAAAATATCTATCCAATTTTTTTTTTAAATTAAATTGTATAAAAAAAAAGATGCATAAAAAACATTTAAGTAAATAAAAAAAGATTAAATAAGAAAGTTAGGTACCAAAAAAAAAAGTAGAAGTAGGGTCGATGGCATATTCTACCAGTTCAATATAACTTGACCGATATATATATAGTTAACTATATATAATAATAAACAATTGTAATCACGTTGAGGAGAAAATCTCAATTTGGAACAAAGCCAAATAAATTTTATTTTCTATAAATTTTTGTTCTTCTTCTTATTATTTACAAGTGAAAATTATTATTCTTATTAAAATATTTATTTATTAATAAATTCATTAAAAAAATTTTTTGTTTAAGAAAAAAAAAATTATTAAATTATTACTTAAGTATATATTTTTCTTAGAAAAATAAAATAAAAAATGTATAGAGTATAACAAAGCTTAATTAAAATGAAAGCTTTTAGTACTTCAAATAAGTAGTAGATCATAAAAGAAAGTATTAAAGAAGAAATTTTCTTTTTTGTTTTTTAATATTAATTTTTTTTTTATCTAAAAAACATATTTAAAATTAAATATCTTTAAAAAAGTTTTGACAAAGAAAGTATTTTATTTGAATTTATTATTTTTAATGCAAGATAATATAAAATGAATAGAACAAAAAAAATACGAGTAAATTTTCAGTTAATTTTAGATTACAATTGCAAATTAATTGAATAAAATCTAAAATTATAGTTAACTATCTCTCAACATAAAAGAACTTAAGTGTGATTATAAAGTTTTCGTACTGAGCCACTTATAAGGAATGAAACAAGCAAGTTCTTTGTAATATACGTTGAATTCCTAAAATTTGGAATTTCAAGAATGCTTTAAATTTTCATAATATACCACAAGATCTTAAAACTTGTGTCTTTTGAATTTCTGATATTTAGTTTATAAATCAAAATTTTAAGTAGATTATTATTTTAATGTTTAAATTTAAATTTAATTTTATGTATTTTTTAATTAAGGGTATAAGTAGTTCTTGAAAATGAGGTTAATTAGATTGAAATGTTTCTTGGAAATAATGACTGAATTGATATTTATATTAACAATTGGACGGATTTAGTCCAAAAATCAGAGTAAATCAATGCTGTTTGTTAAATTTTTGGGTATCAAAAAACTGAAGCATGTATCCAAATTCAAACTGAGAAAACACCCAAAATATGAAAGTTCTGCCCTATCTGATAGTAATTAGATCCCAAGATAATTGAATTTAAAGTTTATCTTCAACTGTATAGTCTCATTGTTATTAAAAACTCTCCAAAAAAACATAAACCCAGCTACCCCCCTTTTAAATAAATAAATTCTTTTTTAATTTGAAACGAATTCGTCATTCAAAAGCTTTTAATTTAATAAAAATGAAAATAAAAAAGTATAATAAAACTTCACAGCACTTTAATTAACTAACCAATCATCAAATATATAAATAAATATTCAAATCCTTAAAAAAAAATATCATACTATATAATAAACACTACAATTCTATTAAAAAAATGAATAAAAAATTTTTTTTTGTCAAAATATATACATTGAAAAAAAAAAGTAGATAAATTCTCACATAACATAACCTCTAAAAAAAAGGAAAATTTAATCTAACACATCAACTGTGATTTTATTTTTTTATTTCGTCTAAAAAATTCACAAAAAATACTGAATATTTATAAGCAGACAAAAAAACGTGTATTTATTGTATATATTTTTCTATAAAAAAGATATGCATGAAAAAAAAATCATGGTGCAATAAACACAGTATAAAAATAAAATAAAAAAAATTGGAAAGAACAGTAATCGCTTTCCACTTGCCTCTGTCACGCGTATGTCCAATCTCATGGGACTTTCAAATGTCGCTTTTCGTTTATTTGTATGTTATACAATTGTAGATTTTATTTTTTATATAAAAATTGTCTAAAATGTTCACTTATATTTTATATAAATACATTTTTTTACTTTTTACTTTTTCTTGAACGCCATACCGTTATCATACGTGTTTTTGTTGATGTTCTTTTTTTTTTAATTGAATATAATCCTTTTTTGTGGTTTTTTCTTTTATTTATTATCTTTTTCTGTCATAAAAATATGAAATTATGCAAAAGATTTATTATATTTAGAAAAGAAAAAAAAATGAGTGGTTCAAGTATACAAAATTTTAATTAAATTAATTGGTGCTATAATTTTTTTTTTTGAACTGTAAGTTAAATAGCTAAAAGGCTTTAATATATGGGAAAACCTCTAAATAAAAATCTGAGTTTAAATAATAAGTAATACAGCCAGATTTGGGTTTTAGGGCCCAATTGAGCTCAGCAGGATCCAATTTAGGAATTTTAAATAGAAAGTATACCTTTTTATTTGAAATTTAGATTCTGCAGAAAATTTTAGGGCCAGATAAGATTTTGGATTTAAAAAAATACAAGGCCGTTTTTCTATACCCAAAAAAACTTTAGTGCGGCTCTCAATGAAGAAAAATGTTTTTGGTAGTTAATACAATTTTTATTGTATGTTTGGTTGGGGGGGGTAGACTTTTGGCGATTGTTTGAGATTTTGGGTCCTACAGCCCCATTAACCGTTAACTAAGAATTTTCATCATTAACTTTCCGAGCATAATAGTCAATATACTAAATGCTCATTCTTTGCTAAAAATAACCAATTTTTGAGCTGCTGTCGAAATCGTAGTTTTAAGGGCAAATAGAATTAATAATTTTCAAAAATATTTCAGATGCTTCAAGTTTATAAAATATTTTTAGCCTTTTAAACCTCTTTTTGTTACTGACACATGACTCTACAAATTTAAAGTCCGCATTCACAAACTCACAGTTCTTTTTCCATAAAAAATTGCAGAACATTTTTTTTGTGGTTTTAAATTACATCAAAACAAAACCAAAAAAATTAATTAACCAAAAAAAAAAAAAAAAAAATTTCTAACCATTTTATTTAAATTTACCCATATTTTTTTTCTTTACATAATAAAAAAAAAAAAGTAAAAAAAAATTTAATATAAAAAATTCCCTAGCGTATAATTTTTATTTTTTTCACTAATTTTATTTATTTATACTTTTTATTTTAAACGCAGTTTAATAATCAACGATAAAAAAAACCTTTTCATTTTTAAAGTATTTACTTTTTATTTTTGTATAAATAAAAATTACTGATAAAATATTCTCTTTTTACGTTTAATAATTAGAGTAAAACGAAATTTTATTTTATAAAACCTGTGAATTGTAATTAAGTTTGATGTTATCAATAATTTTCATTTTTTTACGATTCATTTGCTGTATTTTTTAAATATAAAAATGCACGTTTATTTCATATATTTTCTTATCAGTGATCAAAAAGTACGAATTTAAAATTCAATTTCTAAAAAAATTAATGTATTAATTAAAAAAGGTATTACCACTGTAAGAAAAAAGCCATATTTTTTAGAATTTGAATACAAAAAGCGTAAAAGATTCTCTTTATTTATACGAACAAAACTAAGCCTTTGGCGATACCTTAAAAATACATAAATAAAAAAAAAACTAAAAAGTTAATTGACTAGAAAAAATAAAAAAGTAAGATAATTTTTCTTTAAACTAAAGTCATGTTTACAGTAATTAAAGTTCGTATAATAAACTTTTGTGCATATAAAATAAAAAATGTACAAATTTTTTTTAAAAAAAACTTTTTTTATCTACACCAACATAAACCATATAAGATTTAAAAAAATAAAGTTAAATTTATTTAAAAAACTATTTTCTTTTAGTAATTAAAATATTTTTTACTAGCTTTTAGTGTATTTTACAGTTTTGTACGTTGTATAAGAGAAATATAATAGTAAGGAGAAGAATATTTTTGATATATATATACTTATATATATATAAAAGGGTATAATTTAATGGGAAAGTGTGTCGAAAATTATACGTATAATTAAGATTAATTTCACTCAATATAATTATTTTACGAGTCATTAAATTTAAAATATATTAAATTGCACAATTATATCCATTCAAACGTTAAATAATATACTTAACTTTTTTTTTTTGCTCTTTGTTTTATAATTAATTTTTTTTTTTTTTTTATTAAATTTTATTTCTTTTCATGCATATAGATGAGGTTAAATATTATTACAAATCATAAAAAGTAAAGACCTAAACAATTGGATAGATTTGTAGCTTGGTTTTAGTGTACGAATGTTTGTAAAAGATTTGAAATTTATTCTCGCAAGAGAAAAGACTTTTGTAGTGTATATATATATTAAGAACTTAAATAAATTCAATGTATAACTTGAAGTATTTAAAAATTTATTAAGTTATCTCATTATGGCTTTAAATATGGGATTTACTCGTAGAGAATTTTTTTGATTTGGATGTTAGTTATCGGATGTAAATTTAAATTATACTTTTCAAATTCATTATATGTTGTGAAACGTGGTCTAACCAAAAATCTAGTTGAATATTTATGAATATGAAATATTTGAAAAATTGTTTTATTTAAATAATCAGTTATGATTATGTAAAACATTGCTAATTTCAATTAACTGCAGATCTAGTTTACATGTTATTCACAATGTTTTCTAAGATTTCTATACATAGTCCAATGACCGCCTATAAGGCTCATGTGCATGGTGGTTTCTAAAGAGAGACCTTTGATACCTTAGTTTTTCGGTGAAATGATTACGGATTTTTTTGCCCTTTTTCCGGAAAATGTTCACTCTTTACACTGTAGCACAATATAGGTCATTTTTAGCCATTATTTTAATATATCGAGTTCCCGGAAGTTTCCTTTTTTAATATATCGAGTTCCCGGAGTAAAGTTATCCTAACTACTGGATATTTTTTTTTTTTTAGGTGCCCAGATTACTAAAATATTAGTAATTTTTCCAGAAAATGGTCAGTTTTTCCGCTGTATCCCATTTTAGGGCATTTTGGCTATTCATTTAAAGTTCTGAGCTCCCGTAACAATAAAAAAGTTATTATAAGCAATGTCAATTATGTTTTTTGATGTGTAGATTACGAATTTTTCCGAAAAATGGTTAGTTTTCCTTCTGTAGCCCATTTTAGGGCATTTTTGGCCATTCTTTTAGTGTTTAGAGCTCTGGTAACAAAATAAAGTTATTCTAATAACTAGCAATTATGATTTCTGGTAAGTAGATTAAGAAAATGTTGGATGACAAAAATGTGACCATTTTCTGGAAAAAGGACCAAAAAATAAGTAACTAGCACACCGAAAAACTTAAGTAACAAAGGTCTCTTCCTTTAGAATCGACCATGCACACAGGCGTTATGTGCGGCCACTGATCTAACACTTTTTGATTAAAAGATGCAGATTTATTTTGAAATATACAATTAAATATAATTTCCTTTTTGATCAATGATAATGAAAGTAAAGTAGTTATAAAAATAATCGAATTTTAAAAAAATTTATTAGACAAATTCCCAGTTTATGAATTTCTAAAAAAAATGAATATTTATCTAAAACACATATACTTAAAGAATAAAATACATCACAATATTTATAAAAGTTGTTTCATTTTTTTATTTTTAAATCCCAAATACATTCTCGCAAGAGAAATTTCTTCATGAGGATATATAAACACGAACATCTCCATCAATTGTGTATCATTTTTAAATTACAAAAAATTATTAATTAATGGTTATAGACTTTATGAATATATTTCCTATCAATTGCCTATTTCTCATACCAATATACATTTTTAGGATCGTTATCTGGTATTTTATTATTCAATAATGAATAACTACCAATCTTTACATCGTGTTTGTGCATTTACAATTTTAGGATGTGTGCTTCTTTTTTTGTAGTCATATAAAAGCATAGATATAAATAATAAATACAAAGTATCCAACATTGTACATATTTCTATTATCTAAGCCAACTATATTCTAATCATTATGAGTTCTGAAATAACAAGCACCAGTGCAGTCAATATTTAAAAAACATTAAATACTGGAAAATAATCTAAAATATTAGAAACTAGACTAAAATTCTAATAAACATTCTAACATTTTAGCCACATAGGCACCAAAAAAGTATTAAAAAACTACTTTCTATAGATTCATAAATACATATTTTTTAAAAATGCCAATATTAATTTTCTAAAAATCAAAAGATTTATATTGAAAAAATAAAATATAAAAATCAAATAAAAATCAAGATATAGTAATATATAATTTAGTACTAAAAAGAGTCTAAAAAGAATAAAATTTATTACACATATAGCTAAAAAAAATAGAAGAAGAACATATATATATATATATATATGGCCATACGTAATAAATCAAATACTTTACCATAAGAATTTAAACAATAAATCCTCAGTATATAATATATATTTTTTTTTTGCTATATATTTTTTTGAAATAAACAGCTACTCTACTTTATTTTTTACTTATATTTCTTAATAGTATAATACACACTATATATGTGTTTGTATTTTTATTTATTATTATTATTATTATTATTAAAAAGAAAAATAAATGAATACTGACATATATACGACAAATTGATATAAGTACCAACATCTTTTCTTTTTAAAGTATATCTAAAATTATAAATGACTTTTTATTTTATTTATTATATAAATAAAAAATAAAAAAAATTTTTTTTCTGAATTTTTTTATTTTTTAGTTTTTATAGTAAACAATTAATTATAAATACTTGCGATAATGAACTGTACATATGATTTCATAAAAGGCTATGACCTGATAAGTATAGTGGTTTGGACCCTGGAATCATACCTAACCTAAGCGTCCAAAAAATGATTAAAAAAACTCACTAATTCTCATTGGAAAATCTAAAAAGCCCACACAAACAATGGGATTTTAAATTTTCGGGGGGCTGTCGTGGCCTAGAGATCCAATTCCAACGAGAATCAATACTTATGTTAGGTATGGTTACGAGGACCCAACCACTAAACTTATCCGGTAATAGCCTTTGAGAAAAAAAAAAATTTATATTCTTTCTCAATTAACATACCCTAATAATAAATTTATTGAAAATTCAGAAAGTTCAAATATTTAATTTATTTGAGTAAAAATTTAAGAAAAACTTTTACATAACATAAAATTAAATTTATATTTTCAAAATAAACTACCTGCTTATGTAACAGATTATTATTATTTGTTATATATATATATATATAACAATATATATACTGTATAAATTCAAATATTTGTTAAACGTTAACTAAAATATTATATACAAACATAATTAAACATAATGCATATTTATTAACATTAAAACAATTCATAAATTTTATCATATAATAATATCAACTGTTTAATTAATAAAGTAAATTATTTAAATAATAAATCTTTTTTATTTTTATATTTAAACTTTTAAAAATTCTTTTTTACTACTTTTGACATATATCTTATTTTATAAAATACTAATTTTTTAACTATAAAGTTTAAACTTTTATAATATATATTTTGTGTTAGACATATTTTAGTATAATAATTCAATAAAGAACGAAACTATTTCTCTTACTTATGTGTAAAAAAAATTTATAATTATAAAAAAATTTATAACTATGAAACTTATTTTATAAAATATAAAAGGGTAGCTGGCCTATTTATATATGTTTATAGGTCAGATAATGGGAAAAGATTCGAGATAAAATTGCAAAAATTTTGAAAAATTGTTATTTCCCAATATAATAGTACACACGTTTAAATTTATAAAATTGATTTCAGGATATTAATAAATAACCTCAATTTTCCTAAAAATTAACAAAAATAATACAACCAAGAAAGAAATACAATTTTGATACTATTTTATTTTACAGCGCCATATTCAATTTTATATAATTTTAGTTCGTAATTTAACCACTAGATGTCTTAATTTTGGGTCTACCCGGAACCTACACATTTTAATCTTGCACATCTATTTTCTTACACATTTTATTACACGAAAAAAATATTACACATTAAATAAATTAGCAAAATAAATCTTACACAAGTGTAGGAAAATTAATAATTAAATATTTTATATATTTTAATTGTAAAACAATATGAAAATTATAAAAATATATAAAATATTTAATTATTAATTTTCCTACACTTGTGTAAGATTTATTTTGCTAATTTATTTAATGTGTAATATTTTTTTCGTGTAATAAAATGTGTAAGAAAATAGATGTGCAAGATCGAAATGTGTAGGTCCCGGGTAGACCCTTAATTTTTTCTCGTAAAAGAAATGTATTCTACATAATATATAAGATGTTATGTATTTGGTTATTTTTTAATTATATATTTTTCATGATAATATTAAATATAGCTACAAAACTAGTGAGTAATAAAAAATGCTTCTTCTCAGAATTCTTTATTAATATGATAATTTTGACAAAGTTATAAATTTACTATGGTGAATATTTTGTTTCTGATTTTTTCGGGTATTTATTCCTATTTGGATTTTGGAATTTATTTTTTTTTAAATTGTGGATACTTGAAATTTATGAAAAACGTTATTAAATTTTTTAAATACCCATTTAAGATTAACGTTTTAAGGAAATTCAGTGAGTTCTTTAGATTCCCCGATGAAGACGAACTTGATTTACGCAAATCGTTTATTTGCCTTCTTATTCTGCAATTACCAAGCTTATCTCATAAGAAATTCTAAAACATAAAAATTTACTATTATTATCCAAAAAATAGATAAATTTAACGTAATTACATAACGAAAATATAAAATCTCAAAAAAAATAAGTAATTTTAAAATAATCTTGATAATTCTTATATACTACAACCTATTAAATATATATATATAAGAGTCCTTTAACTTGTCCAATATAAAAGTAGAAGAAAATGAGAAAACATAATGTTAAAAAGGTTTAATAAACATAACCATTTGGTATCATACAAGAGCGAGTTAACTTATATAAAAAAAACTATTTTTGTCTGACCAAACGATGACCTAAACTACTACTTAAAATAATATAAATTTATTTATAAACGTATAAAACAAAAGTAAGCTCGAAATTTTTTTTATTTTTTTGTAACTAAAAAAAAAAATGAAAAAATCGATATATATACGTGGGTGACTATCCACATAGTTTTATACATAAAGCACACAAGTGTTAGGTTATATATAATATCTAAAAAAGTTACGATGTTGACGTGAGTCTGCGAATTTTCTACAGTTATACTCTGCAATTTTTCTCTATACAATTTTTTTTTATTTTTAACTATCTAGAATATAAATTTTATGACTCGTACATTTTTTTCTCTCTATTTCAAAACAAAAAAAAATAGTAATTTTTTAATATCACATATTTAAATGAATTTTTTGTTCTGTTTTTAGGTGAAAATCCAGCAGCAATGCAACATGGGGCGAGTCAAGGATTAAGATCAACATTTTTATTAACAGTTGTGTTAACATTAACGTCAGTACTTAGGTGACCACAAGGTTTTGATGAAAAACATTTAATTTTAATATATTAAAAAGTGTGAAATATATATATATATAAACGAAAAAAGGCCTCTTTTAAAAATTATATATATAAAAAAAGTTGAGATCTTTTTATTATTTATCATTATAAAATAATCTTAATTATTGTAATTGTAAGATGTTATTTGTAATAAGGATGATATTTTTAATCAATATAGGTCATTTAAATTTTAAATATTAAATATATGTATAAGTAATAATGATTTTTTTTTTATAAATTTAAATATTAAGGAACATTTATATCTATATAAACTATTAATTTTAGAAAAAATCATTATTACTTTTTAATAAATGGTAGATAAATGTAATTAAAAACAAATTTTAAAGTCTTTTTTATCAAAATATAAAAAGTTTGTAATATATATAAATATATATATATATATGTTTATGAGGAGTTCTGCATCAGCTGGGTTTATGTTACACTGAAGAGTCGTGGAAATCTGTCCAAAAAATAAGTCCTTCTTACTATTTTTAGCTTTTTAGACCCAATTTTCTACAATTTTTAGCTGCTATTTCGTATTTTTGACCTTTCTTTGTGAATGGATTCAAAATTTTCTTAATTTTGCTGCCAAATACTTATTTTATATTCAAGAACATTTTCCTAATTAGGTAAGAAATTTTCAGCACATGTTAATATATTTTAGCTGAAATGCAAAATTTTAAATCATGATTTTCTTGCTAATACGAATTTCCAATCAATTTTTTGACTCTAGAATCTAGTTTAATGGGAACTTTCTTATAAGTTCCTAAAAAGAAAATATTTTTTAATGTAAAATAAGCAATAATAAGAAAATGTTGAAAAAATTTACAAAAAAAGGCCAAAAACCTAAAAATGTCTGCCAAAATATGAGAATCATACCTAGAAAGCAAAAAATTAGTAAAGGAATAGTTTAGACCGATTTGTGCGACCCTTCAATCCAACTTAGCCCTAGTTTGCGTGGAATCTCTCGTATATATTTTTTTTTATTAGATGTAAAAATAAAATAATTATCATAAATGCATGTAATATTATATATTTATATATAAATTGTTAAAAAAAGTTGTCCTCAGAAATAAAACTTATTAGTATTAAATTTTTGTAAAATATTTTTCATTTTTCATTTTTATTTGCCAATCTATTAAAGAAACCATAAATTCCATTAATTAAGTTAAAAAAAATATTTTCTATTTCTAAGGTAAAAGTTTTTTAACAGATAAAAAATAATAGTATATTGGTGAATTACGAGGTAATGTTAAAAAATTATTGTATAGATATTTGTAAAATAATAATATTTATAAGTAACGAATGTTTGCATTATAAAGTTACATTCAGATACTTTTAAATTAATAATTATTAAATAATAATTGATTTCTTATATTTATTAATTAAATTTGCAAGAAACAGCATACGTTTTCACTTGCTTAGAATGATTGCTAGGGAAAAACCAACTGAATTTTAGTTGTTGACCCACAAATCCCGAAATTGTATTTTTTCTCAAATCTGGTCAAATTCCTTAAAGGCGAATTTTTACATGTTTTTTTCGCAAAAGTTTTGCAATAGAAGCGCATAGAAAAAACTTCATTTAGTTACAAATGTTTGGGGATTTGCTTGTAGACCCGCTGAACCATAATTTTTAACAAAATTCAAATCTATTTCGGGTTTGCAATATGCTGGAATCAAAACAACCTGAGATATGTCGTTTATACCTTTTATGGGCCCCCTAATAGGAAACTAAGACACTTTAGCGAAAAATCGTCAAAAAATTTATATTCAGTGAGTTCTAAAATCATAAATTTAATAGGTTTAGAGTTTTGAGCCTCTACATATTCTGGCATATTGCGACTAATTAAAAATTTTACCTATTGGAAATCTTCGTGCAGGAAATCATGGCACTAATTTTAATTTTATGAAACTTGAAATTAGTGAGTCAAAAAACTTGAAATTTATTAATATGCAATCCAAAATTATTGCCTTACATTCATAGATCCTCAATATTTGCGAAAAAATAGAGTTTTTTGATTTAAAACGCCTTGTAACTACTACTTCAAAGAAAAAATACATTCAAATTTCAAATTCACGTGTCAAATACTTAAAAGTACAGTTTCTTATTTATCAGTATAAACACGTTTCATCTGGAGTATGTTTTGGCTCCTCTGCTGTATTAAAACTTTTTTATTTTATATCATATTTCTTTACATATAATTTACACATCTTAGAATTCATACCTAAAAAATAAAAATTCATGTAAATTAGCCAATAAATAATTAAATGTGTATATATAAAAATTACCAATAATATTATTTTTAGGTCTATATTTAAGAAATATAATGGCATAAAATTTAAGAAATCACATAATATAAACTGTAAAAAAATTTTTTAATGAAATTACCAATAAAATATATTAAATTTTTCAAACAATCGACAAGCATAAAATAAAGGATTGTTGTTGAGGTGTTCAAAACGATTACTTTTATAAATGTTTTTTTTTTTAATTTATTTATTCAAGTATATAATTATAAATATATATATATATCAAATAGTTAGTATTATATATAATAAGTAAAAATGTACGATACCAGAAAAATTAAATAAAACTTAATTACAATTTTTAAACACACAATTTTTAAAATAGTTTTTGATAACCCTAATCCACATAAATCAGCCTGCCCAAAAACAAAAGATCCAAATTCTCAAGTACAGAGTATCATCTTAAAAATAATTTTGCTAGTTTACTCAAACAAACAATTTCCTGTTTATCTCATTGGTTTCGATACATAAAGGATATCCTTTGAGTAGGATAACGAGACCACAACTCTCAGTTAAAAACTAAAATCAGAGATAAATTTTGAAATACTCTAAGCTATTATCATTTAATTAGCTTTTCTGGTATCGTTAACTAAATCTTCTCAAACAATAAAATTTTTTTCTACATTGCTTAATATGTATAAATAAATTGAATAAGAATTTTTATATATAAAATAAAATACTAAAAAAAATAAATAATTAATTGTAAGAATTATAATGACATATTAAATAATGAGTTATTGTGGAAATAATAAATATCTTAATGTTAAATAAAAATGAAGTATGGGAATATTATATATATATATATATATATAAATAATCGATTAAATTTTGTAAATATTTGTCAAAAAAAAATTAATTTTAAAAATATGAAAAAAAAGTAATTATAATAAAAAATAATTAATAAATAAATTATTTAAGTTTTATTTTTAATGTCCTTATCAGCTAATCCTTGGTTATCACTGTTTCTTTAATCCCATATCATCTACCCTCTTTCTAGCTAATTTACTGGGGTTAAAGAAATGATAAATTTTTAAGATTCCAAAATATTTTTTAATTTTAAAAAGTTCATTTCTACTTTAAACAGTTTCAAACCTGAAATAATATTTTAAAATTACAAATTAATTATTTTGTTTGACAAAATATTTATTTATAACATGTGGTTGACTTAAAACTAATCACCAAGAGCTTTCAAAAATTTCTGAAAAGCTTTTACTATAAACTTTTATGTTAATAAACTTCTTAGAACTGTAATAAGCTTTCTTAAGTTTCAACAAATTTTCTTATTAACACTGTAAAAAGTAACTTCCTTATATTAACCAAAAGTTAGAAATTTTTCGAAAAATTAGTAAATTTTCAAAAAATTTTGTAAATATTCAATAAAAATCGTAAATTTACTAAATTTTAGTATATTATCGAAAAATTCAAGAATTCTCGATTTTTTTTTGTAATTTTACGAAAAAAGTTACAAAATCACAATTATTTTTCGTAAATTTACGGCTATTTTTTGTAAATTTTCGAGAAAAAAAATTCTAAATTATCAATTTTTCTTGCGAATTCACAAAAAAAATCGAGAATTCTCAAATTTTTCGATAATATACTAAATTTAGTAAATTTACGATTTTTTTCGAATATTTTCAATTTTTTTTGAAAATTTACTAATTTTTCGAAAATTTTCTAACTTTTTTGTTAATATAAGGAAGTTACTTTTTATAGTGAATATAAATCACTTAAATTTTATAAAAAATTTAAATTTCAAAATTTTCAAATAAAACAAAATGTTGAACTTTAATTAACATTACTGCATTAAAAAAAGAAAGAAAATAAAAAAATTCTATTGAAAAAGTAAAGTAAATAGTATAATAAATCATTAAACACACAAAAAAAAAGTCAACAATCGCATTATACAAATATATTTTTCAAAATAAAAGTTTCTAATATTTACAGAGTCACATATGTGTATATAAAGAGAATATGTGTAACCACTAAGGGTAAACCACTAACGTAAAAGTTAAAACTTTCAATAGGTATATTTATTTATTAATAACTATCCTGAATTCAAACAAAACTTTTAGTAAATATCAACCTTTTCAAATTTTTAGTTTGGTTTTTATTTGTAAATTTAAAATTGATTTATTTATATCATAAATATTAAAATCAGCTTAATTATATAAAGGCAAGTAATTATAGAAAGTTCAAATTGATGGTTATTAATATTTTGTAATTTATTTTGTAATTCATAAGGAAAAATTTAGCAATTAGATGATATGAAAATTCAGATTTTTTAGTAAAGGCTTATTTTAAATACAATCTTTATAGAGCCACATCACAAAAACTAAAGCAAAAGGGACAAGTCAAAAAATTTTGGAAATTAGGAGCTTGTTCAAAATTGTTGAGGCCTATAAAGCGCCTATAAAGCTCATTTTATTTAAAAATTATAATTTTGGCAACATTTTAAAAATTATTCATTTTTAGCCAAAACTGACCATTTGGTTAATTGAATTACAAAAATTTTTTAAATTAGTTTATTTTGCTAAAAAAACATACCAATTGTATAGTTGGCCCTAAAATACGATAAAAAAGGTATAAATTCATTTAAAGATACTATTAGGGTTACAGTACTCTAGTAATATCTTTTGCCAGTGTATTCAAATTATCCCTTCATCGAGTCTCTTCAAAACCAAAAATTTAAATACATTCAGTATAACAGAGATAATACAGAGTACAACAGCTCCTTAACACCCTTCTCAAGCACAGCAGTTGTCAATAAGGTGGTTGATTACTTAGCAGCAATGTCACGAGGTATAAATACAGTAAGATCAGCAAATAATTAGAGATGGATCATACTATGTACATAAATATTTTTCTTTGAATTATTAATCTATCCCTTATAGGCCAATGCGATCTTATTTTCAGTAAAAAAATATCTCGTTAACATATTTTTAGCCAATACGATAATTAAGGTGTCCTTTTATTATTTTTAAAAAACAACTATGACTTGTTGATTTTCATTCAAATAAACTATGAATAAATAAATAAAGTTTCAAAAAGCCATTTCTCTAAATACAAATAATTATTTAAAAAATGCAAAATAAACTACTTTATAAAAGACATTAAAAGTTGAAAAAGAAAAGGCTCAAGTATATTTATATATATTGATAAATAACTTTATTTACTTTTTTAAATTATTTCAAACTTTATACATTAAACTTTATATAATAGACATGCAATATTAATAAATATATATATATATATATATATTGACATAGATATAAAAGACAGATTTAAAATAAAATTTGAAGCGATATTATATTGGACATGAAAAATATGAATGTCTTTCAATCAATTTTTGCAATATATATAAATGTGTATTTATTTTACTTGGAATAAAAATATATGTATATGGGATATTTGCAAATTTTTTGAAAAAATTTTTAATCTATAAAATTTGGAGTGCTGTTATAAGTAAGAAATTTTAAATCCTCAGGTGAAAAACTATTACTATTTTTTTATTTATAATGAAATGAAATTTTTAAATTTGTTTTGCACTGGCTCTTTTACTTAGAACTTCTGACTGCAATTACGTTAAAGACCCATTTTTTACAAATAACCTTGTATTTTGAATTTTAAACTAACAATGAATCATTCTCAAATAATTTTTAGTTATAGATCAAGTTTTTCAAAAAAATATTGACTTTTTAAAAAATCTTTAATTACCTAATAATTTACAAATGAGTCATATATATTTTTCACACATAACATATAATATGACAAATTGATATTTATTTTTTATACAAATAGCAAACGATTTTTAATCTTTATGCTATTTATTTAAAATAAGCAAAATTCTAAAAAAATCGTCTCAAATAATAATAATTATAAAATAATTTTTTATTAATCTAAATAACAGCATAATTATAATATTAAATTTATGTAATCTATTTAATATTATAATATTTTATCCTATAAATTTTATTTGAAAGATTTGACACGAAACAATTAGCCCAATTAACATTATATCGATTTTATGGTTAAAGCTTATTTACTGACCTACTAAATGATAGAGAGAACCTGTTCTATTAACTTTAACATTCCAAAGAAATTTTCTTGCTTGTTAAATTTTAGATGACAAAATCCAATAAAACTTGATTAGTAACATATTTTTAAATTTAATTATTTTTTACTTTAAGGGTCGTTTTACCTAAATATGTCGATATTTTAGCTGATTTTTAAGGTAGGATTGTGAAATAACGGATAGAGATATTTGAATCAAATTTTTTTTATAGTTTGCAAATATATTAAAAATTAAAAAAAAAAATTTTTTTTTGTTTTTTGTGACGTCAGTTTTGCGTGAGAGAGGTGAACTTGCGTCTCTGAAAAAAAAAAATTCAAAACTGTGTACTTGATATCTTGACTTAGGATAATCTAAAACGTACGAAAAAAAAATTGGTAAGACTGGAAACCTGTAATTTTGGGATGTCGTCGAGTTTTTTCAAAAAAATTAATTACGAACAAAATGGCGGCTACGCAAAGTTAAAATGAAAAAAAAAGCCTATAATTTTCGGGCAAAAGCAGCTGTAAAAATTTTTTCAGAACATAAAAAAAAAAAAAAAATCGACGACATCCCGAAATTAGTGCATTTATTAAGTTGCTTAGTAAATTTAAAGAAAATCGGTGCAGAAGTTATCGCGCAATCGAGTACAGGGTTTTACAGACGTTGTTTCGAGTAAAACGACTTTGAAGTTTTGGAATAATTTTTTCGGTACTTTTAATCATTAAATTATTATTATTTTTTTTTATTGCGTAAAGAAACTTACAACAAATAAAGTTAGACCAAAAAAATAAAAATCGGCCAAATAGTTTTAGAGAAATCTTAATTAGAAGGTGTAAAAACATAGTTTTCTAAATAAGAGTAAATATTTTTTTTCTTAAAAATTTAACAAACCATTTTTTTTTTTGTATATTTAAGTAGACTTATAAGTTATCAGTGATTTTTGAGCCATAAAACTATCCTTCTGGTTTTCATACTGAATTTGTAGCTGATTTTATCCCTGCTGCTGGGCCGATTTGCTATTTTTTACCATTTTGGCACGGCTAAATTTGGAGTCATAAACCATCGCGAATATTAGCAAAATTTGCTCATAATTTCTATCAGTGACCAGTTCCGACATGATTTCTAACTATTTAACAGTAGTTAGAAGATATGTAAAAAAATATTAGAGCCATACCGTTAAATTTTATCAAAAACACGTTTAACGGCGCCGGCAAAACAGGCAAAAAAATATATTTAGAGGGAAGGATTTAAAAATAAATTTTTTTTACATACTCTCGAGACATATATAAAGTAATTAATAGAAAAAAAAAAATTCGGTTATCAAAAAAAAGTTTAGGTAAAACGACCCTTAATTAAATTTTCGTTGCTCTTTATTTTTAAAGTAGTGTTTTATTTTCTTTTTTATTGTATTTTTTTATCTAAATTAGCAAAAATAATTTCTGGATTTATTTTCCATGGCGTATTAGCCGTTTTTCTGGTGGGTAAAATCTCCTATTGCGCAGCTTGGGGTATGCGGTAACCCAAAAATTCGGCTAAAATATTCCTACACTGAAAAAAATATGTTTCAGAAACCGGTATTTTTCCCGTTTCCGTTACCAGGGTTCTCGCTACCGGATTTTTGGCTGCCACTATCGAATTCTGGTTACAACACCAAGAATTTTTTTTCTTTTATTTAATGCTTGCAAATTATATAAATCCTAATAAAAATAACAGAAATTTTTTTTTAGTCCCATTAACTCGCAGTCCTTGCATTTTTATTGAACAAAACTGCAAACCATTAGCAATCGCTTAAAACAAATAAAAAAATTTCAGTGTAAAAAGCAGAGTGTGGCCGTTAACTGGATTGGTGAACTCATATGAGAAATTTTGATCAGCAAAGAACGTGCCTTATGGTATAATTTTTAAAACAAAAATCTTTCTAGAGAAAAAACTTTCTAGAGAAATCATGCATTTAGACAGTTCTCAACATGGGTTTCTTGCGATATTCCATATGTTTCGAACATTTTAACAAAATAATTTAATTACAGACAGAAATCTTTCTAGTTCCAAAAAATTATTATGAATTCATTTTAATTTAATATATTTTAATCAAAATGGAAAATATCTGCTCTTAACATAATCGTTGTTTAAAATTTTGTTTTAACATAATTAAATAAAGTTATTAACTAAATTTTAGTAGTCGAAAACATTTTCTGGAGTTTATCTTTCATTCCCGAAAAAAAAAAAATATTATTTTCAAAATCTAATGTAGAAACAACTTTTGCAAAACAAAAAATAATTTTCAGAATTCAAAAAATTACATATATCTAACTTCTAACATGAATAAAATTTGAATTCTATAAAAACCCAAAAATTAATTTAACTTTAGAACGCACTCAATGCATAAAATTAAAATCTATTTGAATATTTACATTTATTCCTTCATCTCGTTCTTGCTTTAAAATTCATTAAAAAACGATGCATAAAAAAATTATTAAATATTGAAAAAAAAAAAGTTTCAATTGATTTTAATGAAATACAAACATCTGTCTTTCTAAAGAAATAAAAGTCATATAAAAATAAATCTGATAAAAAAAATCTATAGATATTCCGATAATTTCATCTGATCTTGAATACATCAAAATTGACATTCAAAGCATATATATTTTTTAAATATATTTTCTACATCAATATCGATTTCTCTGCTTATGTAATATTCATATATACATCCGGGTATAATATATATATATATATACTAGCTGCCTCCGGCTCGCTTCGCTCACCTCGGCAACCGCCAAGGGGGCTGCGCCCCCCTGGACCCCTGCAACTTGATTTTTCCGAAGATATGTTGTTTTAGCTTACTCAATAGTTTGTATAACAACCTTTTTTACCCGAATTATTATCTAAAATTTACTAAATCATAAAAATTACGGACGTTGGAACTAAGGCGGATAATTAGTCATCAGAGATACAAAGCTTGAGTACCCTTCCCTAGAATCCGCAAGTGGCAGTTGCTTCCCTCAACTACCAATTCTAGGATTCTCCCTGATAATACCTGTACAAGTTTCTTTTAGTTACTCTATTGAGCTACTAAATTAGTAACCGGTAAGAATTACAAATATATATAATATTAGTCCTAAACTTTTATAATTTTCGAAAAATGATTGTAACTTTTGACAGATCGAACCGATTAACTTGAAAATTTAGGTGGATACGTAAAAAATATGCCCGAATCAAATGAAATTCTTTTTGATAAAAAAATTTTTCCTCAGTTTTCAGTTTTTTTGATTTTTTTTGAAAATTTGATAAAAATTTTTTTCTTGGAAATTCAGTTTTTTCAACATAAAAATTTTTTGTCGTTATCAATCGAAAAAAAACCTAGCCTATGTTTTGACCCGTAATTTTTGCCGTCTTTTCCCGTAAACCCTATGTCTGTAGCTTTTATCGTTTTCTAGTTTATCGCGTTCGGACACACATAATTAAAGATTTATATATATATAGGATTAGTCCTAAACTTTTAAAATTTTTGAAAAATGATTGTAACTTTTGACAGATCCAGCCGATTAGCTTGAAAATTTAGGTAGATACGTAAAAAATATGCCCGAATCGAATAAAATTCTTTTTTATAGTAAAATTTTTCCTCGGTTTTCCGTTTTTTTTGGTTTTTTTTGAAAATTTGATAAAAATTTTTTTCTTGGAAATTCAGTTTTTTCAACATAAAAATTTTTTGTCGTTATCAATCGAAATAAAACCTAGCCTATGTTTTGACCCATAATTTTTGCCGTCTTTTGCCGTAAACGCCATGTCTGTAGCTTTTATCGTGTTCTCGTTTATCGCGTTCGGACACACACACACACATAATTAAAGATTTATATATATATAGGATTAGTCCTAAACTTTTAAAATTTTTGAAAAATGATTGTAACTTTTGACAGATCCAGCCGATTAGCTTGAAAATTTAGGTAGATACGTAAAAAATATGCCCGAATCGAATAAAATTCTTTTTTATAGTAAAATTTTTCCTCGGTTTTCCGTTTTTTTGGTTTTTTTTGAAAATTTGATAAAAATTTTTTTCTTGGAAATTCAGTTTTTTCAACATAAAAATTTTTTGTCGTTATCAATCGAAATAAAACCTAGCCTATGTTTTGACCCATAATTTTTGCCGTCTTTTGCCGTAAACGCCATGTCTGTAGCTTTTATCGTGTTCTCGTTTATCGCGTTCGGACACACACACACACATAATTAAAGATTTATATATATATAGGATATATATATAAACTAAAAAACCATTTAACCGTCTGACAGTTCAACGGATCAAATATAGCCAAAAGATATACCAGTCACATTTGAGGTATGTAATTCTCTATATTGCAAAGACTATTTAACGCTTTACTGATTTTTAGTAGTACAGATACGTAATTAGTTTTTACCATTTCTATTTTCTTATCAATACAATTTATATATGTATCAATATATTTATAACGTATATGCAGGTATAGAGAATATTGTATTCAATAGTTAATTGTAAAGTAAAGCTCTATACCAACTACAGAAAAAAAATCATGGTCTTATTATATTTTTTTTTTTATAAAAATTAAGCCATGTTAAAGAGATTGTTCGTAAAAACGGATTTCAAATATGGAAATAGTGGGCAAAAATTGATTATATTTAGCTGAAATTTCTCTCTTTTCAACAACGTAACAAGATCCTCAGCAAAGGCATTTTTCTCAGAATTTTTCTTAGATAATATGTTGTTAATTATTACAGTAACTAAATAAATTTCATTCTGTTCCAAGATCAGCCGCCATCATCAAAGGTCGTAATAATTTTCCATATTTATTAGAATGTAGAATTATTGGGGTTGTATTTACGTAAGCCACATAAAAACTTTTTAGGTCGTAAATGACTTGGTAAATAAATGATGACCCTAAATTGACCCTTTTTTAATTATTGTTACACTGTAAAAAGTAACATTCTTAGATTTACAAAAAAAATAGAATTTTTTCGAAAAATTAGTTCATTTTCAAAAAAATTTGTAAATATTCGATAAAAATCGTAGATTAACTTTTAGTATATTATAGAAATATTCGAGATTTCTCGATTTTTTTTTGTGATTTTACGAAAAAAATTGTAAAGTCACAACTATTCTTCGGAAATTTACAACTATTTTTTGTAAATTTTCGAAAAAAAACTGTAAATTATTAATTTTTCTTGCGAATTCCCAAAAAAAAATCGAGAATTCTCGAATTTTTCGATAATATACTAAATTTAGTGAATTTACGATTTTTTTCGAATATTTACAAATTTTTTCGAAAATTTACTAATATTTCGAAAATGTTCTAATTATTTTGTTAATATAAGAAAGTTACTTTTTACACTGTACAAAATATCTTTTTAGGCATACATGCCCTAATTTTATTCCTCGATTCGATACCTTAAATTAACTTTTTTCAATACACAGCTACCCTTAAACAGTCCTTTAAATAAAAAAATAAAATTGTATACCAGAAATATAAAAAAAAAATTAACTAAAATTCAATTACATAAGAAATAAAAATCTGTTAACGAAAAATAATAAAAAATGTCATAATAATAATTTGAAATCAACTATTTTTTCAAATTATATAATCTTGATTAAAAGAAAAATGTATGGAATACAAAACGACAATCACGTAATCTAAAAAAAATAAAAGAAAAAAAAAATTAAAAATTTATATATGTATATAGTAATATTGTGTTAGTATAAAAAGTATCTTAATTGGATAGAAAAAGAGCAATTTTTTTGAACAACATTTAATCTCAATCGATTAACTAGCTTATATCACTCTCTATTTTATACATTATTTTATTTAGTTTCTTTCTTTTATCGAAAAAAACGACATTTTTTTTTTTTAATTTTCTCAATCTTGATTATACATATATATATATATTTGTAATATTGTTTCTAGATTTTATATATAAACTGACTTTTATTTCCACAAATAAAATTATTTACCAATATATTTTTTTCTTTTTGAATTAACTTTTATTACTTTTTATTATATTCTTTGTATTAATTGGCTTAAAAAAATGATTAAAAATAAAATGGAACTAAATAATCTTTTTCTGTTTTTTCTTTTATGCAATGTAACAATATTATTTCGTGTACAAAATAAATTTTTATTGACTATGAGTTTATCCTAAAAATTGGTAGATTTTTTTAAAGAAAAAACAGTAAAGCCCATTTTTAGTAAGTCTAGGGATTATGTGGATGGTTCTTTTACAGAAAAATCACTCTGAACAGGTTTTTTTGATGGACTCATCTGAATGTACCTTAGAATTGTATCAAAGTAGCCAATATGGACCTACTCAAACTTACACAAAATCTTAGATACACTGAAAGTTAAATTTTTATGGTATAAAACTACTTTAAAACATTATGATCTCTGTGTAAACTACACTGTAAAAAGTAACTTTCTTAGATTCACAAAAAAAATAGAATGTTTTTGAAAAATTAGTAAATTTTCGAAAATAATCGTAAATTTACTAAATTTAGTATATTAACAACAAATTCGAGAATTCTCGATTTTTTCTTGTGAATTTACGAAAAAATTTGTAAATTAGCGAATATTTTTTGTAAATTTTCGAAAAAAAATTGTGAATTATCAATTTTTTTCGTGAATTTCCAAAAAAAAATCGGAAATACTCAAATTTTTAGTTAATATACTAAATTTAGTAAATTTACGATTTTTTTCGAAAAATTACTAATTTTTCGAAAATATTCTATTTTTTTTGTGAATCTAAGAATCTGGCTAAATTTCTAAAACATTAAAAAAATTTTAAAATTAAGTTCAAGCTAATATATTATCTTATCTATAAAACATAAATAATAATAATAATACTTGTTACATAATACTATCTATGTTTGTCAAAGTCGATACAAACTCTATAGAGAAACTTCATATATAAATTTGAAGTAGTATAGATGAAAATGAAGATGAGGTCGGAAATAAGAAGTTGATTTTACAAACAAAAGCTTTATTTATGTACTATCACTGTTATAATTATATCTTTTATCTTTCTCTATTTACTGTAATAAATATTGACTTAATAAACAAAGTTGTAAAAATGATTCTTTTATTTTTTTTAATAAACAAAATTTTAAGTTAAACATAACCTATAAATAAATAATTCTCTATTAAAAATATAATAAAAATGTCAAAAAAAAATAATATTTCTGAAATAGGTGTACATTTTGGCAAACGTGATATTGATCGAATTGGTAAATTTATAAAAATAGGAAATTTTTTTTATTTATTATCTTTATATTATCTATTTTTACGAATCTCAATGCATAATATAACCTAGTTTCCAAAAAAAAATCTCTATTTCTTAAAGATTTTTTTTTCAATTACAATAAATTTTATTTTACTGTACTCTGTTAACGACTAAACGTAACATAAAAATTGAGTTTTTTTAATAGTTTATTGCTTGATACTAAATAACTTTAATATAGGTTTATTTGATGATTCACCTCCTGGTCCATTTTCTGAATATGGAAATCCAGTGCAATTGAGAAATGATGCTGCCAAAGGAAAGCAAATATCGTGTAATTTAATTGGTGATTTATTTGATAAAAATATCAAAAGGATATTTAGTGGAGAATGTCTCAATGATGGCAAAAATGTTATTAACAAGAAAATAAGTAAAAATAAAACAAAGAAAAAAGTATTGTTCTTTTCTTCCAATTTGAATTTTATGGGATTCTAACTATAGTTTCTTTAGGATAGTAAGAAAAATTATATTGTACCAAGTGGGCCATCAAAAAAACATGCTACACCTGGTGATTATTTTGGTTGCTTTGGGCCAAAATATGATCGTTTTAACCCAGAAAGAAAAGAAGAAATTAAATTAGATAAATTACCTCCTAATTTTAAAACAGCACCACCACCATTAGGTGGTCCTGGTTATCTAAAAATTACTATCAATCCATACTTGCCAATTTACAAAGGTTACGAGCCTTATGAACCAGAAGTAACAACTAAAAAAAAGAAAGGTAATTTGTATCTTAAATTATCATGAAAAATAAATATTTAAAAATTTTAATTTATTTCAGAACTTCAACCAAAAGTATTTAAAAATTGTGTACCACAAAACAAAAATTTTGACGAAAATCCATATAAAATATTAAACAAATATGAAAATTCCCCAAAAGATGATACTTCAAAATCAAAAACGAAAAAAAAAAATTTTTATACAACATGGCCAAAAAAATTAGGTGGTTGTAAAGATGGTTGTTTAAACAAAACATTTTATTTAAACGAGGAATATAACGAAAATATAAATAAAAAAATTAAAAAACAATTAATACCATTAAAAATATTTAATCCTAATTATAAAACAATGTATACAACGAGTATTATTAATTATGTAACAAACATATCATGTAATAATATGAATTATTTAAATTATAAACCACAAGTTTATGCTGAAAATAGGTAATATTTTTTTTTCTTATTTAAATAATGAAAAATTCAAAAAAATGTATTTTTATTCAAATAAAAAGTTACATAAGATAAAAACATACAAGTTTAGTTATTTTTTTAAAATTATGTACATGAGCAGTTTCATTGTTTTTTTAGAAAATAGTTGTTTATTGATGTTTTCTGATTTCTTTTAATCTTTTCTTTTCACGAGCCAGTTGAATAGGTTCTTTTGATTAATTTTTAGCCTTCTTGTTTGTTTTAGAAAAATTGTGCTTCAGGTTATTTGCTCATCTGAACCTCTGAAATATTAAAATAAGTGATCAAAATACAAAATCATAACGATTTTTTACATTATTATTACTGAAAAATAAAGAAATATAAAAAGCACTTTTAGGTTCTTCTGATCATCAAACTCTAATAAACAAAAATGAGGGCAGTTTGTGAACTTACAACCAACGAACATGGAACATGTTTAAATTTATATTTTGAATCTTTAAGCCTTTATAATTTTAAGTCCTTAAGACTAAAAAAAATAATTTTAAGATCCTAAAATCCTTATTATTTTTTCCCCCTTTTATCGAAGCTATTCTAAGTCCCTAAATAAAATCCTAAACCTAGATTATTTTAAATCCCTAAATAGAAATTATTCTAATTCCATTTGACCCCTCTCCGCCAAATGATATTACATGCATGAAATACCCCCCCTGCCTAAATTTTAGTATTGCCTAGAGAGTCCAATCCCCCAAAAATGGGAAATTTTGGCATGTCTTTTTTTCTAAAGGAGAAATCGTTTAGGAGGTCATTTGTTCAAAGCAACTATAACCAAGCAAAACAAAAATGTCAAAAAAATAATAGAATTCTTCATATACATTGTTTTTTTACGAAATTTTATTTTACAATACGATACCATACATATACTATATTATTATTTATATAAGTAAAAACTTATACTTTTTGAATTTTTTTATTCAAAACTTTAAAAAACAAGTATAAGTTTGAATCAAATGAGTTTTGAATACGAAAAAAAAAAGAAATAATAGAATGTCAAAAGTTACAAAAAACTTATATATTTATTATTACAAAAATAAAAAATGTATCATTTATATACAAACGATTTTGAAGTGATTTTATTCTGTTTGATCTGACTTTTAAATATTTTATTTTTTTTTTTAAAGTGTAATAAATATTTTTAAAAAAATACAGTCAAATACAGTCGAATAAAGTCAATATCTAAAATATTTTAGCTTATTACTATATTAAAAAACTGCTTGGATTTTCAAAAACCAGAAAAAATTAGGTGTCATTCACCAAAAAAATAAAAATCCCAGAGATTCAATCATTCCTAAATATTGCCACAAAGCTCATTAAAATAACAACCCTCTATAAGTGCCACTACATCATTAAATAAGCAATCATTTTAAAAAACTTACTTTATTGGTGAATTGTACCTAACTTCTCCTGGTTATCAAAAACCCCAAGCCACTGTATAAAATAACTCCCAGGCTAATATGTATAAATTCAACAAATAAAATCACATATTGAATAATTAATAAAAGAAATTATAAATTATAATTAAATACCTGATTTTGATATATATACAATGAATATTTTAATAAAATTTATTATGAAATATAATACTAAAAATATAAATAATATATTTGCAAAGAAATTTGACCAACATATTTAACGTACATAATCAATATTTTATATAATACATTAAAATAATGTTTGAATTTCAATAGTAATTTATTTTAAATAAATATACAAAATAATAATAATAATAAATTATAATAATAATTAATTAATTTTAAATAAAAGAATATTATCAGTCTGTGAATTAAAATTTTTTGACATGTGTTTCGTCGAATATTGACTTATACTACTTGGATTACATATTGGCTTTGTTTATGCTGAAATTTGGGTTTGTTTTAAATGTGGTAGTTGTAAGAGGAGTAAATTTAACTTTGATTTTGGTATAATTTTATATTTTTTACATATTTTGACTCGTATGTATGAAATTTCATCATATAGAAATTTCATGCTATTATTTGCAAATTTGTTTAGAAAAGAAAGTTTTAAAAAAATCTTGCCAAGTAATTGGCACTATGGTTCCTCATTAACAATAACAAAATGTTCTGAATGCTCTATTTTACCTAGTAGACCGATAATTCAAGATATTAGTACTTTAATAGAAAAAAATTAAGTACTACGTCCCAAAAGAAAAAAAAATTTATTTAATTATGCAAAAAATTTTGAGAAAAAATTTTCAAAAAATTATAATTTGGGGTCTAAAAACTTGCTTATATACCAAAAATCAAAAATCAAAATTTCACCTATCACAACGGTTCCTCTACAAGTAACCAATATGCCAAACACGCCTTTTATTTTATAATTTAAAATAAATTAAATATTCATTCAAAAAAAAAAAAGTAAATACATATTTATACCAAAAAAAAAAGTAAAAAACAAGTTAAAAAAAAAAATTGTGTTATTATAAATAATGCATAAAAAATTAATGCATCTATTATTTTTCTTATATGCTTTTTTGTGTAAAATACACAAACATTCTCATGGGTCATATATATCACTCTAAAAGCTTACACTTGATGGATGAATATAACGTGTTTAAAATATTCTATATATATATATATATACATTAAAAAATATAAACACATCCTAAAAACATATAAAATTTAATATTATATTTATACATGAAAACTAATTTATTTAATGAAAATATATATTAAAGAATTTCTTCATTTTTATGTATTTTATACAATAATTTAAAATTTAATATCTTTTTATTCTTTATAAATATGATAATATAACATACTATACATATATACTAATAAATAATATATATATATATATATATGAAAATTTGAAAAATTTAAAAGAAAATAATGCGATACACGTATGAATATATTCACAATACATTCAACAACGAATTGAACACCAAAAAGCCCCTTTTCATATATATATATATATGGTACTTGAAGATTTATTCCAAGGCTGAACCAAGCCATTACTCAGTACTATGTCGTTCTTTTAGTATTAAACATTCCATGCATTGTTACTAATACCACTTTACATATACATACACAAAATGAATCTAAATATATATAGGAAAAAGGACGTTTCATTTTCTGATACAAACAAAACTTCTCATACACATTTATAGTCTCTACTATGTGTATATATCTTTTCAACATATATAACTGTCGAGTTTTCTCTTGTTAAATAGATCTAAAGCGAAGCTCATTTTGCGATTTGCGACATTTGAATTCTTTCTTCGTGTATTATATAAATGAAAATAATAGTGTCCTAGTACACGTATATTAACTGTTTTAAATTTACTATATTATGCGCAGTATACAAATAGTGATAAATATTTTAATGAAATTGCATTTTTTTTAGCGGTTTCATATGATATGTGTTAAAGTATAAATAAATATGTATATATTAATCTGGCAGTTATTTTAAAAAGTTGCTTTGTCTCATTTATTTTAATCACTTTGAAGTATTCGCATATTGGCTCTTACGGAGTCTATTTTAGTTTCTATAAGAAATGACTTCATTTTTACATGCTTGGTGGCAACATTTAAAATATTTATATTTAGTAATATATTCGCTGTGGCGGGTTTTACAACCCCATTTAAAATACTTGGGAACCTGAGAGTCTTTCACCAATACTGCAGCAAAAATTTAAAATCTACTGCTTTATTTCAAGACCTTAGAAATTAATACGTTATTTAGTTTACAACTGTTACTCTCGCCCTTCAAAATTATGTTGAACTTTTGACTTCTTTGACTTAAATTAAAAATACTTTGCTAGAGGGAAGCGAATATTTTTTTTATTACAAAGTGTTTCCAAACCCAAGCCTACGAATTCATTGGATAAAACCCCATATATTTAGTGCCAGATCTTAGAAGTGATTAAATCAGCTAATTTTTTGGAATTTCATAATTTTTGGTAATTTTATTCGGTAAATAAAATCTGAACAAGTTCGTTTTAATAAATTATCAAGCTAATATACATTGTTATTTACCCGTATTGATTTAAGTTCATCTGATTCCAGTGGTTTGACATAAAAATACTGAATTTTACAAATAACTCAAATTTTTTTATATTTTCAAATAAAAATTATATAATTATACTGAATTTATAATTAGCTCGATTCATATTATGCATAAGTTAAATTTTACATATCATAGAGTAACATAATATTTTCTTTTCAACTCATTATAATTTTAACAATTTATATTTATTTTGAATTACTAATTACATTCTACACTAAATTCAGTACTAAATAATTACATATTGGATTATAATAAACTTTAGCAAAATTCAACATAATGCATGATTTACCTATGTAAAACTTTAATTTTCTAGAAACGTGTTAACTATTTTGTGGAATACCGCTGATTAAAGCTTGGTAAAACATTGTAGTTGGGTCTAGTTTTGGCATATTACGTAGAAATAAATTAAAAAAAAATAAATAAATTATTAACATGAATATTAAATATCAAAAATTTTAAAAATAATAATAAAAGCAGAAAAAAAACCAAAACTAAAAAAAAAATTGATTTTATCTACAAAGGTCAGTCATTCAATTTTGATAAAATCTTTGTGGTAAGCCAAAAACGTTTATATACCAGAAGAACAAAACCAAAAGCAATAAGATAGTAACTGCTAAACCTTTTAACGCCTCTGACATTCTCAACTTTTTATTTACTTTTTTATTATTATTATTATTTTTGTTTTAAAATCTTTCACATCAACTTGCATAAAACGATTTAAACTTAAAATTGTTTTACGATAGTGCACTCAGAATAAATGAGAGTCTATACTTAAAAACTATAGATTAATTCTGACTGTATCTAAATTTTTTCTTGGTGTTTGTTAAGCTGTAAAATTTTATAAAAATGCAAAAATGTTAAAATATTCCAAATTTTATTTTTAACTTTTTTTCTTAACATTTTAGAATATTTGTTATTTAAATTATTAGCTTTTTTTAGGATTAAATTTACTTGTACCATCAACATTTTTTTACATAAGTAATTTTTTATTGACATGCTTTTTAACTTTAGGTACTTTTATTGGTATATTTATTATATTTATACTCGTTGACTAAATAAAATGATACTAATAAAACGTTAAATTGAAAAAAATAAATTACTTTTTATTTTGTAATCATTTAGAAAATTTTGTACTTGGCATTACGTCATATTATAAAAAAGTCAATAACAAACTTTTTTTTTAAATATATTTTTGTTAAACTTAAAATAAATACAATTATAGAGCACTTGCATCCGTTGCATTTTGACAAAATATTTTTCAATAGATCTTTTTTTTTGGAGAAAAGTTTTTAAACTAAAATTTAAGTACTGTAGTTTACGATACTTGAATTCTTTTTTCTTAAAAGCACCATAATATATTTTTGTAAAATATGTTTTTTTTTTTTAAGTAAATTTCAAAGTTTTGGTAAAAAAAAATTTTTGTAATCTATGAACACGTTTTTGTTTTAAAATTTCCTGTTAGAAGTTTTAATGTTTTTTTCGTTAAATTATTAGTCATTTGTAATATTTAGAAGCCGAAATAAATTATTTATTTAAGCTGTTTGAACAGTAAAATAAAAATACTACGAAATTAGAATAATTATAAACAGATTCACTTAATTTTAAGACCTTAGGATGGCCTCTTGGATTTGCTCATCTTGGACTTGAAACTCTTCAGAATATTGGTTACTAGTGATCAAGATTGTTTTTTCATTTTCCCTCCTGGACAATCTACAATTATTCTGAGATTTAAAATATCTTGGGATGTATATTATGCAGTAAGTTTTCTTTAAATTCAATGTATACCTTCTAATAAATTCAGAAGTACACCAGCACTAGTAGCCCAGATGCCTTAGAGGACGAATTGCTAATTACTTAAATAAATAAAATCTAAAGTTGCTGAAATCTCAAGAAAATGAAATACTGGGAGACCAAGACTCAAAAAATCGACCCTAGAGGTAAAATTTTACCTTCGAGAATAAAGACAAAAATTAAGCATACTGAAAGTTAAAAATTAGTAAGTCCTGTTTAAAAAATAGAATATAAAAATTTAAGGCTCGTGGACAGAAAATTTAACTAAAATAAATTGAACTTTTGAACTAAAATAAATACCATTTTGAGCTTTAAATAATACTTTTTTAAATAAAAACAATTTCCATCAATAACACCCTCTAAACAGTAACATAAATAACAAACAAAAAACATTGCATAATAATTAGTTAAACATAAAATTTGCAAACATACGTGAAACAGCTAAAATAAGGTTTAAATTCCATACGATAACTATTAGGGTCACAAATAACAATATAATTACGTTTCTTTTGTTCTAACAGATAAAGAGAAAATTATTATATAGAAAAGCTAGATAATATATTTTTAAAACAGTTAACAATTCTTATCAGTAAATATATATAAACTAATATTATTTTTGTTTTTATAAAAAAAGTAAATAATAACATAAAAAAGTACATAAAGAAATAATCAGCTAAAAACGATTTTTAGTGAACAAAAAAGTACATAAAATTTTTTTTGGAAAATTTCTATCTTATCAGAATCTTTTCATTTTGGAATCAACATGAACAGAACCATATAAAATAAAATAAAGAAAATAACCAATGATCAGTTATACCCATCCTGAAATTTATCATTTTTTTTTAGAATTCTTAGTCTTTTTCAAGTGGAACGAATTGATTCTTATATTATAGTGGTTTCTTATACGGTTCGTATAATCTTTAAAAAAAATCTGTCTATATATATATATAATCCAATATTTTTTACTATATTTTTTAAATCAACCGTTTATATGAAATTTAATATTTTTTTATGTAAAGAGAATATGCACAAAGATATGATATCGTAAAAGGAAATTTTATAAAATTTATATTTTACTTTTTACATACTTTTATTTTTTATCTTTTTAAAAGTCATATTTTTTATATTGTAAAAATTTTTACCTAGATAGTTTATATGATGATTTATTAGGGTGAAATTGGGTTCGATTTATTTTTTTATTTTTTTTTAATTTGCATGATTTTAATAGGTGGGTTTGTATACTTTCATTGATTTTAAGATTAAAATTCTTTGTGGTATTTCTCAGGAATAGAATTTTTGGAATTTTCTTTTACTATAAAAGGTGATTTCATGAAGCATATTTTTACTAGATTCTAAGGGCACTAGAGTAGAAATAATTAATTATGAATCAAAATTTATTAAAAAGCAGGGTCCATCTTCAAGCAGAATTTTAATAAATTTTTACTAATAATTACAAGAGTTCAATCGCTTCAAGTCTAGTGTCTCCAGAATCTAGTAAGAACACGCTCCATAAAATCTCCTCTTAATTGGCAAAAATTAGTTTCTGGTAAAAATTGCAATTATGACAAAATTTAGGGGTGATTTCAGGCAGCATATTCTTGCTAAATTTCTAGGGATGCTAGTGTTAAGATAATTTAACTTTACATCACCAGAAATCTAGCGGAATCCTCAAAGAGGGGCGATATCCTGAGTCAGGGTTTCGCTAGATTTCTGGTGATAGTTACTAAAGTTTAATTGTTTGAAAACTATTATCCTAGAAATTTAAAAATATACCATATACTAGAGTTGAAACAACTGAAAAGGGGCGACTTTATGGAACATATTTTTACTATATTTCTAGGGACACTTGTTTTAAAACAATTGAACTTTACTAATAGTCACCAAAAATTCAGGAAAATCATCAAAGAGGCGATTTCATAGAGCTGGATTTTACTAGATTTCTTTTGATAGTTACTAAAGGGTCGATTTCATGGAGCATTTTCATACTAAATTCTAGGGGCTCTATAATTAAAACAATAGAATCCTACACTGTAAAAAGTAACTTTCTTATATTAACAAAAAAATTAGAACATTTTCTAAAAATTAGTAAATTTTCGAAAAAATTTGTAAATATTCGAAAAAAACGTATAATTACTAAATTTAGTATACTAACGAAAAATTCAAGTATTCTCGATTTTTTTTGTAAATTCGCAAGAAAAATTGATAATTTACAATTTTTTTTCTCGAAAATTTTAAAAAAATAGTTGTAAATTTCCGAAAAATAGTTATGAATTTACAACTTTTATCGCAAAATCAAAAAAAAAATCGATAATTCTCGAATTTTGTTTTTTTTGTAAATCTAAGAAAGTTACTTTTTACAGTGTAGTAATTATTAGGGGTATGCAATAACCCAACCCGAAGCTTCGGGTCCGGTCGGGTCAGTCTTCGGGTATAACCAAAACGCGTGAAAGGTCCGCAGGTACGGTTTTGAATTGGAATTTTCCCTGGCTTCAAGATTCCAAGAAAATATTTATTTTAATTTTGCGTTAATTTTAGCTAATAACTCATTATATGTCATTATTTTTTAAGCTATTAAACTCATTTTCTACTATTTCCGCCCTTTTTTAAGCATAGAAGAAAAATTTTCAAAATTAAAATATTCATAGAATTGTAATGACAGGAAAATTTCCGATTCAAAAATGTACCTGCAGTCCTCTGAGAAATTTCGGGTATACCCAAAAATCAACCCGACCTGTCCCGAAAAAAAAGACCGATCTTTCGGTTCCGGTACCCAAAAATTTTGGTAACTGTACAACTCTAGTAATTATCATTATAAATTTATTAAAATTTTGCTCTGCGGACATTTTATGGATTCTGCTCGAACAGAATTTTAATGAATTTAGCGTCATAATTAATTTTTTCTACTCTTGTTCACCTAGAATCTAGCAAGAATACGCTCCATAAAATTGAGCCTTAAGTTCAATTGTTTTAACTATTGTGTCCCTAGAAATCTAGTAAGATTATACTCCATAAAAATGTCCTTAAAGCAATTTTTCGCTCAGGCACCCTAAAAATTTAAAACATTTAAATTTTACAAAAATCCGGTTTGAGTTGATAAAATTAGTATTTGCACAGTAGCAATAAATTATAAAAAAGGAAATTTTTATTTTTTATTTTCAAATTTTAAATATCAAAATGATACGATATCATTTTCCTAAATATCTTTTCCTTCTAAATCTACCCTTTTAAATATGTTATTCCTCCAGGCTTATTTTTTATATGAAATACCTTTTTTATTATAAAATCTTAGCACGTTTACTAAGAAAAAAAGTTTTTTTCTTTCTTTCTGTATTTTACTCTAATGTTAGAGTAATATTCCCACTTCGGTAGATACTTTTCTCTTTTGATCCTTAATTCCAAACAGGTGTAAACCTCCTCGCTTGTTTTTAAATGTCTTTATAACTTGTTACAAGTAATGAATACATAGAGTTACTAACTTCTTTAGATAAACTTTTTATCCTCTTTAACTATTGCTAATAAATGATATTAAAAGAGGATTAAGTTTTAAAAAAATTAAAAAGATTTTTTCAAAAATAAAATTAAATTGTATCAATAAATTTTTTATCTAAGAGCCAAAACTTAGTTTTAAAAAGCAGTAAATCATTCAGATTACCGAACCAGATTTTTATGTATGAATTATCTTTTTATTATCATCTTGAATTACAAATAGAATGAAAATAGAAACCAAAGTTAAACAGCTGAAATGTATGGGATTTCCGCCAAAATTTTGTGTACTTGGATAATTTCAAGCCAACTAAGCAAAGTATCAGTTTATTCAAAACTAAAAAATAAATCAAATTTTCTCCGATAAGGGAGCTGCCTAAGTTTTTAAATTCCCTCAGCTAATATGTATGAAATAAATCTATTAAGATCTAAAATTTAAGCAAATAAATTGGCACTAGGGCTAACAAGTTGCCTTCTCGAGTTCAAGAAAATGTCAAAATAAAGTCGGTGGATTGGCTTAGGTGCCGTAGCTTAGTTGGCTAAATTGATTTCAAAAAATATTTATTGAAACCACTTTTTTTCAATTAACTTGTGTTCACTGTAAAAAGTAACTTTCTTAGATTAACAAAAAAAATAGAATATTTTCGAAAAATTTTTAAATTTTCTAAAAAATTTGTAAATATTCGATAAAAATCATAAATTAACTAAATTTAGTATATTATCGAAAAATTCGAGAATTTTCGATTTTTTTTTGTGAATTTGCGAAAAAAGTTGTAAATTCACAACTATTTTTCGTATATTTACAACTATTTTTTGTAAATTTTCGAAAAAAAATTGTAAATAATCAATTTTTCTTGCGAATTCACAAAAAAAAATCGAGAATACTCGAATTTTTTGTTAATATACTAAATTTAGTAAATTTACGATTGTTTTCGAATATTTACAAATTTTTTCGAAAATTTACTAATTTTTCGTAAATGTTCTAATTTTTTTGTTAATATAAGAAAGTTACTTTTTAAAGTGTTTATAACATCATTACACAATTTTCAGTTGCAAAACATTATTGGAAAACTGATAAAAATTTTTTCAATAATTTTCTATGAATAGAATTACTCAATGTATACCACCTAATAGAATAATAAAATGAAAAAATTTATCAGCTAACATCTCTTTTCGTAAAAGCCCAAAATCATTAATTAATTAATCTGTAATCCAAATTTAGAAATGAAAACTACTAAACCAATATCTTCTTACTAACTTTTCCATTTAAAAAAACCAAAAAAAATTTTCTACAACAATTGGCATGAAATCACTCATATATAGCATACACATTGAATTTATTTTATGCAATAAACCACATAATCTTATTTAAATATTAAATAAAATAAGAATAACTGAACCAAATCATGCATAACCACAATTATAAATTTAAATATGTTATGTTTTTTTATATAATTTAAAATAAATTTTTGTAAATATATTTATACGTATAAATAGAATAATAAATGTCTGATGAGAAAATTTATTTTATTAGACGATAAAGAAGACATTAACTTATTTTATCACATATTAAATATTCTAATATCTCTAATTTTAATCAATGAGTGATGAATACAAAAGAGAGAACAATATGTATAAAAGTCCAATAAGTTTCTTAGTATGTATGTATGTATTTTTTTGTTAATGTATAAGTAAATAAGTATAAATGCATATCTCTATATATTATAAAGTTATAACCGCCGCCGCCGCTGTCGCATGAGCCCTTTGTGCCAATGGACCTTTTGTGCCAAAATGGACCTTTTGTGCCAAAATGGACCTTTTGTGACAAAATGGACCTTTTGGGCCAAATGAGCCTTTTGTGCCAAAATGGACCTTTTGTGCCAAAATGAGCCTTTTGTGCCAAAATGGACCTTTTGTGCCCAAATGAGCCTTTTGTGCCAAAATGGACCTTTTGTGCCAAAATGAGCCCTTTGGGCCAAAATGGACCTTTTGGGCCAAAATGGACCTTTTAGGCCATTGTGGACCTTTTGGGTTAATGTGGACCTTTTGGGCCAATGTGAACCTTTTGGACCAAAGTGGACCTTTTCTCACAAAGTGAATCTTTTGGGCCAAAGTGGATCTTTCGGGCCAATGTGGACCTTATGGGACAATGTGGACCTTTTGGACCATAATGGACCTTTTGGTCCAAAATGTTCCTATTGGATTATATTAAACCTTTTCAGCCAAAGTGGACTTTATGGACCAAAGTGGACCAATTTTTTTATTAATACAAAAAAGCGAGAAAAACTGTACTTGTGACGCGTCAGTTACGCCAAACTCCGGCGTCCTCTTAACGTAATTGTTAATCTAAAAAATATTAAAATATTAACACTAATAAATGGCATTGTAACTAATATTGGCATTAAAATAATATTTGAAAAATTAGAGATAAATTAGAGAATAATTCCAATTTTCATTAATAATTGGAAAATTGGACAAAGTTACGAATATAAAATTTAAAAAAAATTATCAGCTAAAAAAATTTGCATGCTTTTTATGTTCAAGTTTAGATAACTACGGACTCATTAGTTTATTAAATAACTCACCAAATTTGGAATTATTGAAAATACATAACTGTAGCTGTATTAATGACAATATCTATGAGGTAATTTACGAAAATACAAAAAAAATTAGAAAAAAAATATTATTTATTGATATTAAAACATTTTTAATAAATAAAGAAAATCGAGAATTAATTTTTAGAGTATGGTAATATAGATTTCGATAATGAATATAATATAAATAAATCTAAATTACAGTAATTAAAACAAATAATATGACCTACATAGTGACCTTATTTTTTTTTTTTAATAATTTTATATTTTTAGCTTTATTTTTTTAAAAATATTATTTAAAAAAACTTCATAATAAAATTAATGTAAATAAAAAATAAAAATATTTATATAATTATGAAATTTTTATTAAACCCATATTTATTTTTATATATTACATAAAGGTAAATCAATATAATTAAAAATATAATTTTATAAATATTAATTTACATATGAACGATAGATAACACACACTATGAAGATTGTCGCCTTTTAGTCTAAATTAGATTACTTGACTATATATTTATGTTAATTCACTATGGTCAGTATTATGTAAATTATAATCACTACCACAATGACGCATGAGTCCTTTAGCAAAAATGGAATAATTGGATAATATGAACCTACTATAAACTAATTTAATTTTGAACCAAAGTGATATGAAAACATATTCCAAAAGGATAATATATTTAAAAAACTGTTCGCGCTCTACGGGGGTTGGCGCGCGGAGCGCGCAGGGGGCGGAGCCCCCTAGTATATATATATTTCTGTATTTTATAATGAAAAAGCTTAGAATAAACTGTACATTCAGAAAACCAACGAAATAATCTCTTAATTGTAAATCCAAGGCAACAATAAGGTGCATTTTCTGATTATCATTTCACTCTAGAGAAATAATATATATATATATAAATTTTAAATATATATATAAGCTTTTCTCATGTTTTTGTATTTTTCTCTTTCTCGCTCTTATATATAAATAACATAACTTACTTAGAAAATACAGAAAATCTAGGGACAGACCACTATTTAAGTCTGATGTGCCCTAAGTAAGTAAAAGCAAGAAAACTATGTCTAATGCAAATACAAACTTTAAAATATATATATATTATAAATACCAAGCTTGGAATACCTCCAAGACACAGTTGAACGGATTAACGCTTATTTACCCACCTTATTCTCTTAATGTTATCTGCGTTATTGAATCACCGCGAATATTTGCTGCATCTTCTTCCATTTCGTTTAGTGCTTTTCTTTTATGTATTTGAATATATATATATATATATACATGCACGTACACATTTCATTCATAATGTATTCTGGTTGATATAATGAATTAAAAGAAAAATTCGTTATCATGCTGATATTAGTAATATAATTTTATTTATTCTGTTAAGAAATTAATTTTTTAATTAAATACAAAAAATTGTGAACTTGTAAAAGTGCTAAAAAGACAAATTTACATTTTTAATAAAAATTTACACAAATTTGTACACAAGGGTCATTCGGTTTTGCTGGATCTTTTTTTTAGCTTCACTTTCAATTATGAAAAATATGAGTTTGTAATTATATGGTACTTTAGGGCTTTCTGGGGATCGTGCGTAAAAAAAAAATTCAGAAATTAAAAGAGCAGCCTAGGTTATTACCTACTAGAAGAAATTTGTAGCTAAAAATAATGATTTTCTCATTAAAAAATATTCAAGTGGCTTGAATTTATCGATTAAGCGTTAATTAATAAATTAAAATTTTTAAATTTATACTAATTATTCAAAAAATATTTATTCATCTGTACCAAATTTGATTATAAACAATAAACAATAAATTTTTGAAATTCAAATTCTCCATTAATCTAAATACTTATTATTCAAAAATAAATACAAAATTAATTTATACAGCGCGAAAAATAAAAAAAATGAAATTATGCATTCAATAAATGAAAACAATAATTAAATAATACACAATGTTAAAATTAATTTCATGTAAAATCAAAAGTAAAAATCTGTACACATAAAATTAAAAGATTCATCAAATATTCATCTGACGTCGATATAAATGAAAAATGTACAATTTTAAACGTCAATAATTGACAAATATATATATTTTTTTTAATTAAAAATTTACCGTGACATATATATAGCTTGCATAAATTAAATATATATATTCAGTTGAATAAATCCTTAAAGTAAAATATTTTATTTTCTATAATTTTCTATGGATCGATTGTCAATTATAAAAGAATATAATTAACATATTTTCATTCTAAATTAATTTATGCATGTATGAAAAAGTTATTATTTTTCAAATGTCAAATAAAATTTCTTAAATTAAATTCTTGTCAAAAAAAAATTTTTTTAATCTAAATAATATTATTTTAATTTAAAAAAAAAAAAAATTCTTTCTTGAAAATGAAACATTTTTTTAGTTAAATTTAACATCAATCTCATTCACTTTATCACTAAGTAGTATAAAGCAATTTTCATCGTACGTATAGAAAGAGTAGGAAAAAAAAAGAAAAAAAATAGTAACAAAAATAACATTTTTCACTTGACAAACTGAAATAGGCTATAAGAGTTGACGACTAAAATTACAATAGAAAATTCAAAATTACTTTTTAATGAATACTGAATTTTAAATTTACAAAAAATAAACTATTATTTTCTATTTTAATTTATTTATTTAAAATTACGTTTAAGTAAATAACTTTTTTTTGCTGGTTATTAAAAATGTATTACTTTTTTTAAAGTTTATGCATGCAAACTACTATAATTTATAAAATTGTAGGACTTTGAAAATGGATCATAAGTTTGTTTAGTTACTAGGGACATTTCAACATTTGAAAAACCAAATTGGTTGGAGTTATTATGTTAGCAAACATCCAACTAGCCTCTGTATATTTCAAAGGGTCTTCTGGGCATATAAGATAGGAGTTCTTAGGCTGTTTGTGAACGTAGTAACTTCCTGATTGTCCCATTTTTTTGATAGTCAAAATAAGGTTTTTGGTAATAGAATTTGCTCAAAAATTAGCTGAAAAAATTAGAGGGGTATTTTTGGCCCCAATCAATACAGTACCGGTGTCAAAATAAATTTTTATCGGTTAAATCGCCTAAAAAGGCTCAAAATTAATTTATAAGTTGATTGGGGTCAAAAAAATTATATTCATACTTTTCTTTGCTTATTTTTAGAGATGTAAATAGCGATTAGGTAATTGAGGGCAAATATTTGCAAGTCACAGATAAAAATTTTTTTTACATCAAACTTACATATTTACTAACTTTTTAGGTAAATTTAAGCAAATTTAAGCAAATCACAGCTCACTTGATTTTCGGCCAATTTGAATAATTCAAACGACTAGAAATGAAATCGGGTGAGAATGTTTTGAAAAATAAAAATTTTCTAATTATATGAATGAACGCAAAGATTGCTAAGATTACCTGGACTTGACCGTATATAAAAATATATAGTTATAATGTATGAAATTTCTGTCAGTTTTCAGAAAAGTATACAATTACGAGTTGAAATATAATAAACAAAAAACTGAAAATAATTATTTTTATAGAAAATTTTTATAGAAAATAATTATTTCTATAGAAATTCCCAGAACTATTTTTTACAATATTTATATGCATATATATATTTCCTAGAAATTCTTTTAATTAAATTCTAACTGCTTCTCTGTATTTTAAAAGAATTATTATGAATAAAAAAAAAAAAATAATCCAGCATTTTTATTTATATATATTTTTGAAAAATACATCTTAGTAATCTTATCTGTTTGAAATGTATAAAATTTTTGACCAACCAGGTGCAATTTATGTATTATATATATTTTGTATTAGTAATAGTAAATAAATTCTAAGCACGAATTCATCGAATGGTTTTTTAGCTTCCATCTGCCAAAAGTTCTCGATTCAGTGGATCAGATGCAATGATACATTCACTTCTATCTTCACGCTATCTGGATTTTATATGTTATTATATATATATTTAGAATCTAGAAACTAAACGCATGCTTTATTTCTATTCACGTACGATAAAACTATGGAATATTCTTTAAGATTCTTATATATATTTATTGTTAAATAAAAGTTGTAAAAATGTCAGAAATATTAAAAAAAAAAAGAGATCAAAAAAATATATATACTTAAAAAACAAGTTATATATATTTTTCTATTTTTTTAAACAAAAATTTCGATGACGTTTATACATTTTTTTAGATACATATCTTTCTTTTTTTATTATAAAACTGTCATATATAGTAGGTCAATCGTTATCCAATAAAAATTTTGAATTGAAATTCTCGATTAATTTTTTTTTTTGATTTTAAAAAACATTTTATTTCATTTAAACTGTTGGAATTTATTTAAAACAATAAAATACATTTGAATTTTTTAAATTTTTATTGAGTTAAAAATACGATTTACAATATTTCAATTTTTTTTAAACTTATTGGTCGTAAGTTAAATTACTCGTATCAGGTTAACTAAAATTTTTTCAAATTAATTCTCCAATAAATTAAAAAATCATTAAATGCTTAATATATTACATAAATTAAAAGCATGTTTAATTGTAATTAAATTTTATAGTCAAAACTTTCATCAACACTGAAGAACTAAAATGTTTTGTATACCTTCTCTTAATTTCTTATTGGCACGCGATGTCTTAATAAGTCTTTCACACATCTTACTTTTAATGCAATAAACTTACCAAGAAACTTGTAAAATATATTTTTTCAGTATATATTTTTTTGTATATTTCACTTAAAATTTATCTATTAAAAAAGAAAATCTAACCAAAAAACAATTTCATTTTGTTTGATTTAAGTCAACAAAAAAAAAAGCAAACAAACTTTAAAGCTTTGAGCTTGCAATAAAAACTTAAGTAGATATATGAAATATATTGTTATGCCTTACACAAGAAACTAAATATATATATAAAGCATTCGAGTCCTTCTTGCATTAACTTTTAAAACACTTTTTAGATACTTGTGTTTTCTTTTTTTGTTAAAATGAAGAAACTTAAATGCTGGTCATGTCCAAAGACTTCAACAAGGAAATCCACAATAAGGAAATATAAAAACATACTATTTTATATATATAAACTGAAATAATAATTGTATAAACATATTAACGTATATGGGCTATTTATATATATTCATTTGCATGACAATTTTTGAATTAAAGTTTTGAAATTTTTGTATCGAGTCCTTGGGATTTTGGGAAACAGCCTTTCATAAAACCTTAGAAAATCTTTTCCTGAAAAATTTTTTAATAGTTTTAATCATTTAACTTACTATGTTTCAGGGTTAAATTTCCCTTCTACATTTTCTGGGATATCAATTTTTATTAATGAATATGAGTAACTTTTAGGGGTAAGTTATTTGAGTTTTGAGTAAAAATAACGTAATTTTTATGTTTCATTTTCTCAAAAAGTTTTTTTTGTCTCAAAATTTTCTTAAAATCAATTAAAAAAAAAACTAGAGTCACTTACCTTTAAAAACGGTATTTCCAAGGAAAATTGTATATGTATGTAATTATAAACCCGTTCTTTAAAATTTAAATATTTTAGAAATTTTCTAAACTTTAAAAAACAGTCTTGCAAACGTTTCATTTTATCTATAGAGCAAGACAAGACTTTCAAAAAACTCAAAAAAGGTCAGGGACTACTTAATGAACCCTTTTTAGGAAATGATGGCTAACTATATAATACAATTAATACAGAATCATAGAATAACTCACACTTCAAAAATAGCCATTTTTTAAACAAGGGAAAAAATTTAGTTTTGACTTTGCATGAAGTTGTATGCACGATCGAGCGTAGTGAGCGAGTGCAGACTGAATGCAAAAGTCGATCCCCATTTAACTGGCATACTTTTTTTTATATGCTAATTCAAAACCTTTTCACTTGCGAGAATAAGATTTCCACAAAACATCATTTAATATAATTGCAAATAACCCATGTATTCTATAAATTTATACTACGTGAAAAAAAAAGTTTTTTCTTTTTCTATAGTATTCTTGACTTTGGCAAACTTCCCTTTTCTCAATCTAACCTATATATAAGTACAACAACTAAAAAAAAGAAAAACACAATAACAACATATGGGTCTTCTAAATTTATTAGCTTTCTCTTTTTTTTGTGATAATACAATTATTTTTTGTATTAAACTAGAATAGCCGCGCGCTCTGCGCGCGCAGAATAATTACTTTTTTTACAATTTCGTTATAAAATTAATTTAATCCCTATGAAAAATTTTTACCATATTATGGTCATAATTTATGGTGATGAGACATACACTGGCCAACATATGACCATCTACTTGACGTTAAATTATCATTAAAAAAAAATTGTTTCTTGTTCTTATTGTATAAAATCATAATTTATACTCCTCTAAAGATTATAGCAAACGTAAAAAACACACAAAGAGTAGGCCATAAAAAATAAAAAAATTAAGGTTTATATTTTTTAATTTTTAAATTATTAAAATAAAACAATTATTCAAATTTATTTCAAACATTTTTTAAAAAATAGCTCCAAAATCATTCCCAGAATACAGAACAGTGCTTGAAAGTATATCTTTAAACTTTTTTTTCAGTATTCAAGGCCAAAAATGCTCATAAAAAAATATTTTTGAGTAACGGGAGTGAATAGAGCAAAACTTTAGTTTCATTTCTGTCGGCAATATTTTTCAAAAAATAGTTTTAAAATCATTTCCAAAAGACACAACAGTGCTTGAAAGTATATTTTAAAACTTTTTTTTCCGTATTCAAAGCCAATGAAGCTCATAAAAAAATACTGATATTTTTTTAAATAAAATGTTTACAAAAAATTGCACAATACAATTTAATTTTTCTTATAAAAAACCTATCATTTTTAGGGTTTAATTATTACATCTGTAAACCATTGATAAGTTTGTAAATTAATTTAAATAAAAAGAAATAAAAGTGAATTAATAAAAATAAATTGCAATAATATACTGATTTAAAATTTGAAAACTGATAATTATTTTACTGATAAACCTAATTTAAAAAAAAAAGTTATGGCCATTTTTCACTTGCTACGGGCTTGTAAGGGTCATAGATGATGATTTTATGAAGAAAAGCAAAAAAAGTTGATAAAAAAATGATGATCAAACATCAGTCGGATTGCCATATTATGGTAAAAACTTTACACAGGGATTAAAATAAAATTTATGGTTATACTGATAAAAAATACTAATATTTTTATTACTCTCAAATATTTTTACCTTTAAAATGCAATAATTATCTATTAGTATACTCTAGGGCATTCTAGGCTAATGATTGGCACTCATGTTAAGCTCCTAAAATCCTTATTATTCGAGAACCCTTTATCGAACTTATTCCAAGTCCCTAAAGTTCCTAAACCTGATTTACTCTAAGTCCCTAAACTCGGATTATTCTAAGTTCATTTGAGCCCCTCCCCCAAAATTATATGCTTGAGGTACGCCCCCCCCCCCGTCTATAAACATTAGGACATTTCTTATTTCCAAAACTGACAGTAGAGAAAAATACTGGCCCAACTATAATTCTTCAGGTCATAAAACTAATCTCAAAAAAAAAAATTTTTACGTACAGTTTAATGTAGTGTGCCAATTTGCAAATAAAAATCGGTAAAAATTAGGAAAAAGGTTTTAAAAATGTTTTAGAAAACTTTTAGAAATCTTGCTACAATTTGTTTACTGCTAAAATGTTCTAAAGGCTTGTTAGTAACAAAACATCTAAAAGAAACTGTAAATTATAAAATAAGAGGTTATTACGGAAGCCGCATAGTATCATGGAGAATTAGAGGGTGGGTAAATAGTCGAGAGACTTGTTGAGAGACTTGTTGAGAGATTTGTTGGGCGAGTTGTAATACATTAGAAAATGAACTTTCTACGTTACCGGAAGATTTTTGAGGTCAAGGAAAATGAATTTCAAAGAGAAAATTTTCAATTTTTCACCCTAAAATATTTTCCGATTTTTCAAAATGGCGGACATAAAAAAATATTAAAATGAACATTCATTCATATTTTATCGCGGGGTTTTTGAGGTCGAGAAAAACGAATTTTAGAAGGAAAATTTTCAATTTTTCACCCTAAAATATTTTCCAATTTTTCAAGATGGCGGCCATAAAAAATATTAAAACGAATTTTAGAGGGAAAATTTTCAAATTTTCAACCTAAAATATTTTCCGAGTTTTCAAGATGGCGGAAAATTTTCCTTTTAAAATTCGTTTCTTCAACTTCAAAAAACCCATCAGTAAAGTAGAATTTTCAGTTTCATATCATTTAAGTCCACCATCTTGAAAAATCGGAAAATATTTCTGGATGAAAAATTGAAAATTGTCTCCCTTAAATTCGTTTGTCTCGACCTCAAAAACGCGATAAAGTAGAATGTTCGTTTTAATATTTTTTTATGTCCGCCATTTTGAAAAATCGGCAAATATTTTAGGGTGAAAAATTGAAAATTTTCTCTTTGAAATTCATTTTCCTTGACCTCAAAAACCTTACGTAGAAAGTGAGAAGGTAACGTAGAAAGTTCATTTTCTAATGTATTACTCGCCCAACAAGTCTCTCAATAAGGCTCTCGACTAATAACTAATAACTAATAACTAATAACTCTCAATAACCCACCCTCTCTCTAATTCTCCATGATACTATGCGGCTTCCGTAGGTTATTCTTAGGTACCAGTTACAAAAGCTATTTTTCGATTGCCTCTTCACGTAAATAAGAAATATTCATTTTTTCAAGAAATCAATGAATAAAATTGTCAAATTGTAATTGTCGTGGAGATTAGCTCTGTAGACGACAAGTTCAAATATCATAAGATATGTTATAATTTACAGTTTTTTTTAGATATTTTGGTACTAACAAGTTTTTAGAAAATTTTAATAGTAACAAGTATTTATCAAGGTTTCTAAAAGCTTTCTAAAACATTTTTAAAACCTTTTTTCTGATTTTTACTTTCATTTTTTTTATTTTCATTTGCAAATCGGTACACTGCATTAACCTATAGGTAAAAATTTTTTATTTAGAAAATAGTTTTATTACCTAAAGTATCATATTCGGACCAGTATTTTCCTCTACGATCAATTTGGGAAGTAAGAAACACCCTAATAAACATGTTCCACGTTAAAAGCATTTTTGAACCAATCTGATGCGTTTGAATTCGAGTTAAAATAATTTCGAGTCAATAACCAATTAACATGTTTACAGCGGCATAAGCCATTTTGACCCATATAGCTCTATGTATTTTTAATACGGCTCCAAAATCTTCCGTAACGAATTTGCTAATTTAATTTCTTCATCCACAAAAGAAATTTTATTTTTATATTTGAATTAAATTTTTTATTTTTTTTTCTTACTGCACTGAATACTGGAATACCTAAAGTGAGTTTCTAAATAATTTTGGAGGATAATATTGCAAAAATATTTAAATTTGTAGACTTTTTTGAGCGTGGATTTAAGGTTATTTTTTTGTTTTGTGGATGGATTGAGACCTTTCCTAATATTAATTGCACATTAATTGCTTCAAGATTTTGACATTTTTTAAATATTATTTCTTTTACTACAAAAGTATAAATTATTTGGTTTTTTAAAAAATACCTATAATTTTTAAATATTAATTTTACTTTTTTTCTTCACCTATATATACCTAAGCCTAATTGATTTTATAAATATTACAAATTTCGCTTTTAACCTCTTTTTATTGCACGTACATTTCTTGTATATTTTAATTTATAAACAAACTATAAAATAATATAACCACTCGCATAACCATTAATTTTATTTACTTAAATTTTTCATATAAACAACTTTTTTTAATAATCATTAGTTTATTAATTAATCTTTAAATGTTAAGAATCAATTTAAATTATGATAAATATTTTCTTATTATAGTATATTTTTATTTTATACAATATATTGATAATGAATCCCAATTTTTAGAATAAATTTAAATATAATCGAAAAATCGATTATAATTCAGCCAATCAGAAGGCGAATAAAAAGTTGAATAGAAGCAACTTCAGATCTCCATCGATCTTTATATAATGGATTGGATTATTATACCTTAAATCAATTTATCGATTAAACTTGTAATTTTATATTAGTAATATCTGATGGTATAATAAATTTTACGAATTTTATTGCTTTGTATCAATAAATATTTTTTAATATTTTTGTAAAAAAAATAATAAATAATGATTTTTTTATTTTACTCATGTAATTTATTGTATTTTACCTATACGTTTATAACTTACATAAATCAAAATAACCAAAAAATGTAAACAAGTAAAAAATTGAGTAAGGTTATAAATTTTAAATTGTAAATAACAATGAAGAAAATATCAAAAAAATCAAGTATTAATTCATCATCGACAGTATCATCTTCAAAATCATTAAATAAATTACTTATTGATATCAAAAATCTAAAAATTAATGACTATAATTGGTATTGTATAATAACATTCTTAAATGAGGACAACCTAACCTCCAAAAAGTACATTACTCAGTTAAATCAAGAGCACAGCAATAATAAGTTTAAAAAATTATTTTTAATTAATCGTAATGATATAATTAATAAATTAAATAATAAAATATTAATTAAATATATCAGTAAAAATGATATTAACTTAAGTAACATTGATAATCAATTTGAAGCATTGATAATTAAATATTTGATACATCAAACAAAACTGAATTATTTAAATTATCATAATGAAAAGTTAATTCAAGATGATAATATCAACGAAGAATATTTAGATTTGAAACTGATAAAACCTAGAAGGTTGTATACAAAATTGAGAAAAAGAGGTGAAGAATGGAAAGATACTGAAGATTTATTAGATGATAATGAAGATAATGATGGTCCAAATCTTTATATTGTATTAACTGAATTTCATAATACTGAATTAATTAATAATCTTAGAGATATTGGTTGTGAAGTTAATTGTGTTGTTAAGATTATTGAAATCAACTGTGGTTGCTTGAATGAAGATATTAATGAAGATAATGAAGATAAAAATAAAGAAATATTAAAATTTTGGAATGATTTAGATAATAACAATAATAATAATATTTTAATACGTTCTTTTAAAGTTTGTAGTGATGATGAAGATAATTTTTATGATAAATTAATGTTGCTGCTGTATGATAATTACAATATTATTTACAAACATTTTATGTATTTAAATAATATGAAGATTATTGATATTGTAAATTATGATAATAATGATATGAACATTTATTTTAAAAAATTAAGTAATTTACCAGAAGAGTTTATCAATGTTAATTTGATAATGAATGCTATTTTGTCACAAGTTGAGTTTAATGTTAATGAATTTATTGAAGATAATTTTGAAGATGAGGTTGATGTGATTGATGATAGTTTAAATAAGAAAATTGAGTTTATTAAGAAATTGGAAGATTTGGATGAGAAGTAAGTTACGGTTTAAGAAATTAAATTGATAATTATGATATACTGACAAGAATAGGCCACAAATTTTGTGGACTGAAAAATGGTTTAACCGATTACTGCCAGCGTTGCTAAAAGGTTTCACTTAAATTTTTTCGGTTAAAATTTTATAAAAAATTGAAGCAACTAATAAAACCTTCATAAAAGGTCTACATAGGGTAGAATCATCAAAAAAAGCCTTTTTATCCCATTTTTCAGCCAAAACATGCTAGTTCCTTATATTTCTGAAACTTTTGGCCCAAGATTTACATTAGGGGGTTTCGAAGTTGCTAATTTCAAATATGATAATAAAAAAATCATAAAATTTTATCTAAGGGTAGAGAATGGTATGGGGTCAAAAGGAGTAAAAATTTTTTTTTTAAATGCTTTATTTTTAGTCTACAACTAAATATCGGTGTTTTTTTAGGTCACTGATTTCAAATTTAAACATAAAAAAATAGATAGATCAGAGTAAATTTTATGATTCTTTTTATATTTATTATATAATAAATAATATGTATATTTGGAATTAGCAACCCCAAAAGTCCCCGGAAATAAATTTTGGGCCTAAAATACTAGTAAGTGTCAAAAATTTTAGGAACTGAGCTTAGTTTATAAAAAAAAAAAAATCAGTCCAAAATACCATCACAGATAATTAAAACTTGAGATTTGTGGTTACCCGAATGAGATTAACAACCTATTGTTAATTACCGTATCCGAAAATTTTTTTTTTTTTAAGATTGGATTTTCAAAATTTTTTGATAAAGGTCTGCAGATTCGTTTATTAAATTACCCTGGGTAAAAATCTCTGACCAAATTTTTCAGCTGAGTATCCAAAATTTCAGGTAACCGCACACCACTAATTGAAACTGTGCTCCATCCGTACTTTAATGGACGTATAAATCTAATTACCCAAAGATCTTACACTCCCCTTGTAAAAATGCTTTTCAATATTTAGATTTATCAAATAAAAAATATTTATAAAAGCAAATATTGCTTTCAATTTTTCAAATAAAAAATGTTAAATAAAATATATATTCTATGCAAGTTTATTAATATATTTTTTTTTCTTTTATTATTACATTCCATTCGAAAAATTTACTTAAATAATATTTTTTGTATAATAAAAAAAATCCTTATTTATGAAATTTTAATAAAAAATAATTTACAGATATGAAATATTTCCTACAAAAAAGCAAAAAGAAAATTTAAAAAATCCAATAATAATAATGTATCCAAATAAATATTTAGTAAAGTCAGATTTTTACGATGATTTAAAAATTTCGTTTAAAAAATCAAAAGAATATTTAATACCAAACGATCAATTTCTAAACGAACCAAGAATAATAAATGAATTTTTAAAAGTTGACGAATCGACGATTAAAAAAAATGTACAAAATTTATCAAAAATTGAAAAATATTTTTTAAAAAATGGAATAAAAAAATCAAATATAAAAAATCTATTAAATTTAATAAAATTAAGTAACGAAATTGAATTAATAATAAAATCACGTAAATTAATATCGAATGAAACAAACAACAAAGTAATAGAAGCTTGTTTAAACTTAAATGAAAATTCAATAATAGAAAATGTATCAAAAACATCAAACAAACAAGAAATAACAATTAATTCAAAATGTTTTGAATCAAACGATACTTTAATATCAATAGAAACGAACCTTAAATGTCCTTTAAATTTAAGTACAATAAGTTTGAAAAGCCAAAGTTTAAGAGAAATTGAAATAGAAGATATTGGTAGCATTGACACGAATCAGTTGACCACAAAATTTCAAAACTATACCACTAAACTAAAATCTAAAACCAAGAAAATACGTGCAATCAATTCACAAAACTCTTCTGTAGTTACAACTAGTTCATTAACCATACCTTCGTTAAATTCCAAGAACTTTAACTTTCATAATATCGATAATACTAAAGTATTTGAAAATTTTGAATTATTTAACTTAATTAATTTTAATGAAACTAATCAAACTCTCAATGAATTTAATCATATCGAATTTATTAAGTATCCAATATTTTTAGAAATTTTAAAAAATTACTCAAATGAAAAAATTAATTTTCATTATTTTTCATTAACTGACACGGTGTTAATTATAATTTACGATGATGGTGATTGGGAATACGAAAAAGTTATTGAGAGCCAAACGATTTCAGTTATTAAAACTCCTGTTGGATTGAAAGATTTTTACGATTACGTTGTTGATGAAGAAAAAATGTGGTTTAGTCAATTTGAAAATAAAAATTGTGATGAAAAATTAGAATCTTTTAGTGATATCGAAATATCGAAAAAATCAGAGAGTATTTTTGATTTCATACTCCCTGGTTCATTAAAATATGAGATTTCCCAAGTGGATTCTGATTCAAAAGTACAAAAAATAATTGAAAACAAAGGTAAATAAATTTTTCTTTAATTAAAATTTCTCTTAATTAATTACTCTGTTTAACAGATAAGAAAATCTCATTAAATAAAAAAAACAAGACTAAAATAAATGACATAAAAGAAACACCGAATAAAATAAAAAATGAGATCGAATCTTTAGACATCGATAAGAATTTTTTGCCTTTACATAAAATCTTCAAAAAAAATCTAGAAAAAGAAGAAAAAACAAATGAACAATTTAAGTTTATTGGATACGATCTAAAAAATCGTCGTATTCAAGTTTCCAATTTTACAAAGACATTTAGTTCTTTGGATGGTAGCATTTTAAAATATAAAATCGAAGATTGGCTTAATAAAAAAAAATTTATTACGATTACTTTAACTATGGGAGAATTTAATTTTTTTACTCATTTAGATAAAGATAAAAATAATAAAATTTGTAATACAATTTTATTTCAATTAACTACAAAAAATGACATTGTTATTGCATTTTCAAAATTTGGTATGTTCAATTTTTCATTTATAAAGAAAGATTGTTAAAAAATTTAATAAAAAATAAATTTTTAGAAAAAATAGTGAAAACCAAGATGAAATATGATATAAAAATATCATGTCCAAATGGTTTATTAATAAAACCAGTAGAATTAAATAATATATTTTACATCGAACAAAATAATAATAATAATTTATTAAAAAATGAAAGATTAAGAAAATATATGAAAAATGGAGATGTCATTAAATTTATGATAGATGGTTCAATCGTTTTATTAAGATCTAATGGTATTATAGTTACTCTTGTATTACCTTATTTACAACAACAACAACAACAAGTTAATCAATCATATACTAACAGTTGTAGTAGTATTAGTAGCTCTGACTTAAACTCTTGTTCGTCTTATATCAACGAACAAGTGTTGAATGAATTTTCGGATTCGTCTGTACGTCAAGTAAATTATTCATAAATCATTTACTTTTTTTTCTGTTTTTCTTTCTATACACTTTTTCTTTTAACTTTTTTGTATTTGAATTTGTTTTTGGCGAAAGGTTTTTTCTTACGAAATGAAATATAAATCGATTTTTCATTTAATTAATTTTTTTTTTGTAAATATTTTTTGAAAATGAAAAAATAATTTGTCTGACTAAACGTTGGTTTATACTATTTAAATTATTTTTTAAAAAATAAAAGCAATCAAAAAACTGTATTGTCTAACTAAATATTGACCAATACTACTAAAAAAATATTTTTGAAATTAAATTGTAAAATATTTTCAAAAAATATTCTGTCTGACTAAATCTCGATTTACTCTACTTAAAATATTTTTTTTTTATTAATTCATCAACAAATTGAAAATTGATTAAAAAAAGTAATGAAATTACTAGATTTATATTTGAAAATTTTATTGAAAATTGATTAGAAAAAGTAATAAAATTACTAGATTTATATTTTATTTTTAAAAAATTTTTATATTGTCTGACTAAACCTCAATCAATTCTACTTAAAACAACAAAAAAAATACATTTTTATTTTCAAATACAAATTGAAAATCGAAATTTATCATATTGATTGAAATAAAGAGATAAAAAAAACTACACAATAAGCAATTATATACTGTTATTGAAATTGAAAATTCTCAATAAATCTATAAACGTATATATAGCCAGAGCAGTACTCATCGTTAACAATCTCATCGAATACCAAACTCTCATGGGTAAAATTGAAATATAGAATATTGGAACTAGATGGACGATATTATGAGATATCAAATGATGGTGAACAATTAAATGAATTTAATAAAATAGAATTCAATATTGCTGAAAATTATAATGTTAATGAGAAATTTTTATCAAGATCTGATGGTACTAACATACTATTTAAAATAAATGGAGATTATATTGTCGATTTTCCAGGTAAAATTAATAAATTTTTTTTTAGGTAATTTTTTGATTATCTGATATTATTTTATTAGATGGTACGCGTATTTTAACAAATTTTGATTTTATGGATGATAAACCAATTTACTGTGATTGGACAAATGATGAATTAATCAAATATTTTCCAAATAGCAAACCAAATGAATCAGATTCATTCATACCAATAGTATTAAAAAAATGTTACATCGAGCATCCAAATTATGCTGGGATCGAATATTATCATGATAACGATAACGAGTTATCAAATAATTCTATAAAAATTATGATATTCGATGAGGTCAACTTAGACATCAAATCTAATGGTTTTATGAATTTAAATTTTTCTGATAATCGTATAAACGTTAACGTAAGTTCATACTTTACGCACTTGTTACGAAAATTACTTTAAAGTTGCTATTTTATATTTAATATTTGGGACAAAGCAAAAATTCAAAATAATAAAATTTAATTAAAAATTTACAATTAACAAACTTTAATATTAAATTTTGCTTTAGCTCATCTCAATTAAATAAAATGTAACTTTATAATTAAAATAATAATTTTCAGCTTGAAGAAACAGGTGTTAATTTAATAAAAACGATATCAAAAAGTTGCCATTGTTTAACAACAAAATGTAATTTTAATTATCCATTGATAAATGAAAATAATGTAATATTAAATTATGAAGATTCTTTTCATAACAAAATTAATATTTATCGTGATGGTGAATTTGAGCATATTCAATTAGTTAATAAAAACAATAATAAATGTAATTGTTGTTTAAATAAATTAAATGACGTTCAAGATAATTACAGATTATTTTCAATAAATCGTGATTATGAAGTTTACGAATATCATAAAAATAAATGCGTTAAAAATTATATTGATAGTATTGGTGAAAAATTGAAATTAATTGAAAATTCAGATTTTTCATTGATGTTGGCTGAGCCGGAAATTATTAAATTTACAAATAAATGGATTTACAGTTATAAAGTAAGCTGTAAATTAAATTTAAATCCAGGATTTAGTTTATTAAATTTACTTTTTTCTTTAAGATAGGAGAGGTTAAACCAGAAATAATTTTTGATGATGATGCAGAAGAAAATTTAAATGAATGGAATGAACCAATAATAAAAGGATTATATTTTAAAGAGCAAGTTTTGATTGGAAGGATTTTTCAAAGTATTTTTAATAAGAATGAAAATTTTCTTATTAACGTTAAAAAAGTTTTAACTAATTATTGGCGTGAAGTAAGTTTATACCAGGGTTTATACAATATTATTATGTAGGTATATGGGAAAATCTGAAAAATAGGCGAAATTTGAGCAGTTTGAGGCTTTAATTTGTTAAGTTACTTAATTTTTTGCATAAAATAGGGTAGTTTTTTAGCTGAAAATACTTTTAATTGAATATTTATCCATTTTTTACTCTTCATATTTTATTTAAAATAATGTGGCATTTATAAGCCAGGAAACAAAATATAGTTCTTAACCTTACAGTGAGTATGAAAAATTTAAATTTTGCTCTAGGGTTTTTCATTAAAAGAGTTGTAATGATGAAATCTGAGTACTTGACAAATCAAAAGTGGTCATTTTAAAATCATGTAATCAAAAATTTAGTAGCATTACTCTATTTTAATATTCAAACTTTTAGGCTATTGCCGGATAAGTATAGTGACTTGCATCCCATGACCAAACCTAGCCTAAGTAACAGCATTCAAAAATTAGTTTAAAAAATCACAGAACCCTGGTGGAATTAGAATTTCAGACCCCGGCAGGTCCTTAAAAACCTAAAAAACCCTGACGATTTTTTAAGCTTAAATACTCTGCAAATTGGCTAAAAACTTAATAATAAAAAAAAAAACTTAATAAAACTTAATAAAACTTAATATATCATCACTTTTCAAGAATTTTTTTTTCGGACCTTTAAGACCCCTTTGGAACCCCAAAAAAAAATTTTAATTTTTCAAAAATCGGTTTTTTGACAAACTCTTGACTTGCGGGTACAATATCACTAGACATCTATGGCAATAACCTTACTTAAAACTCACATTTCTAAAAGATTTTCTCATATACTTACACTTTCTTAAATCTAATTTTAGTACAAGACTAAAAAACTAATTTATTATAATTTTAAAAGTTAGTAAAAGATTTAAAATTGTCAGAAAATATTAACATTAATAATAATGAAGAAAATATTGTTGATAAAGAAGAAAATGAAAATTTAAATTTATTTATTAATTTAATGAAAGAAAATATAAATAAAATCGAAGTTAGTGAAAATTTCTCGGAAAATTTAATAAAAATTAATTAAATAAATAAAATAAAATTTCTAACAGACTGTATAAAAAAAAAAATGAAAAAATAATATAATTGGAAGAAAAAATTTTATATTTTATATAAAAAAAAAAATATGATTGATGATTATCGTTTCTTGACGAATGGTTTTTTATTATAAAGAAGAATATGAGAAAGATATAACTAATAACTAAAGAAGAAAATTTTTTTTTATAGTTAAGATATCACGTTTATAACTCGACACTTAAAAAAAAAAATATTTAGTAAATTATAGAAGATCTTCTTAAGTATTTGCTTTACGTTTTATTTTACTTATTATTATTATTAAAGTCAATTTTTTAATTTTACAAATATTTTTTTATTCTTGTTTTACAATTATTTTTCTTTTTTTCATTTGAAAAATAAATAGAAATTTTTATCATTAGTTGAAAAAAATTTTTATTTTAATGCATGAATAAATTTCTGTTTTTGTATTTTAGAATACACTGAAAAAAAATGTATTTTTGATAAATTAAAAAAATATGTATTCAAATATAAAATTTTAACATAAAAGAATCGAGTAAACATTTTTTTTAAGAGAATATTTGCGTTAAAAATTATAAAAAGTTAGTAAAAAAAAAAATTTATGTCAAGAGTGATATTTATCCAGTTTTGTGATATGAAACCTCAAAATTCACGTGATGTGTAAAAAAAAAATTAGGAAAAATATACGGGCTAATTTATGTTAATTTTGCAAGGCTTATTGCTAGATTTTCTACGGGGTCTAGAATTTTATTGATTAAAAATTTTGTTTTATTTTTGTGTGCTAATTAACGAAATTAAATCGAACAAGAATTTTTGGAATTTTTTTTTTTTTTTGGAAATCTACTCTGTTCAGATTTTGAGGTCAATAGTGAAAAGGGTACAAATACTTCATGTAGTTTCTGCGGTTTTTCAATGAGTACTCGTGTTTTGATACTCGAATTATTATTGGGTCATACCCAATTTCTTAAGTTTCTTTAATTTTTTATGATCCATGTACTGTAGAATAAATTTTGCAAATTTTGAAAATGGCTGATTTTTTATTCCGAAACAAACAACTTTCTTTGCCCTCCTGAACGTAATTTCTGCCTAGGCAGAAAAAAATATCATAAGAACCATGAACAAAAAAAACACTCGTGCTAGTGATCACACTGGCACCAAAACTTTTGCGCCCTTAAAACAAGCCTGATAAACACTTAACGTAAATTAGCCCATATATATAAAAATAAGCTTTAAAAAATTTTTCAATATTAGCAAAATAGCAATTATCTTTACGCACATCATAACAAACAAAATACATGCCCTGTTTTATAATAAACAATAGAACCAAAATTTTAATAAAAAGCTATCTAAATATCAGTGCAACAATTCTAAAACATCAAACTTAACGCCATCCTAAAATCAAATGTGTCGGTAAAATTTTAAAAAATGTACTTTTAATTTTCTATGCTTAAAAAAACAAAGTATGATTTTTATGAGGGAATTAATTAATTTAAAGTCAAAAATGTTATTAAAAATGGAATAACCACATTTACAAAATTAAAACTTAGTCGGTAACCCTATGTTAAAAAGATAGAATTTAAGGATTATAATCAAATAACGATACAAGTACCCAAAAAAATTCAACAAAAAAAAATTTTTTTATATCAAAGTTGTAAAGTACAGTAGCTTATAAATACAAGAAAACTTTTCTTACATGTATCATATTATTAAGGTTATGTTTTACACAGCTGTTTCACAAGCATAAAAGACACGTACTTATATTTTTATACATAAAAAAAAAAATTGTTTGTACTATAAGTGTTCAAGCTTTAAAAAAATCTCTTGAAGCATCTTTTCGTCTTTAACGCTTTTCTTTACTTTTTTATTCTACTTTTTTTCATTTTATACTGTTTAGTATTCCCTGTTTTTTTTTTTGGACTATGTATATATAATAATATAACTAGTGTTACTAAAAAAAAGAGACTTAAAAAACTCATGGGAGAACACAAGGGGTATAGAAAAACAACAACAACAACAACGAGACAACAAATACTTTGCCTGTCGCGCCAGACGTTCCTTGGGATTTATATACTTTGGGTATAAAGTATTACAGTTTTCAAGCTTTTTTTTTCTATACTCAACGCGTGAATCTCGCGTCATTTACAGGTGGTGTTTATATATACTATATATAAAGCTTAAAAGTACATTTCTTTATTATTATAGAGCAGAAAAAATTTTTTTTTTTTATTTAAAAGCTTTTGTGTTAATAATATTTACTTTATATAAGATGTTATTATTACTACGAGTAATTAAGTTTTTTTTTTGTTACCCTTTTTTTAATTAAATGTTATATTTACTTTATTCAAGAAAATTAATTTAATTATGTATTATAAAATATTATTATTATTGTTATTATTTTGAGATTTTTTTTGTTTTTATGAAGAATAGAAAAAAATTATATATTGTTTTTTTAGTATTAAATTTTTTGCTTAATTAAAAATTGTTTTTTTTTTATATGAGGGGTTCTTTGTGAATTGGGATTTAGAATTGGAATTTAGATGGTTTTGGTATGAAATGTATTTGAATAACTCTTCGAGTATCTAATCCTTGAATTCTTACAGTCATTTTCATTTTTATTGGACCATTTTTTAAACTGAGTTCAAATTGTCTTTTTTTGGCTAAAATACTTATTTTAGTGTAAAAAAATGTTCTAACAACAACTAAAAATTCTCTTTTATAGTAAATTTATCTTGAACTGTAATCGATAATCAATTAACCTAATCTGAGGCCAGTAGTGAGGGAACCCTTCATATACATTATTGTATTTTTTTAGATATGCATAAATTTTAATTAATTATACAGATAGTTACGTTCTTTCAGTTTTTACTTTAAAAATCTATGTTATGTAAACATTAATAATAAAATTAATGAATTCTGTGAAAAACAAAATGCATATAAATTTAATTAGTAATATGAGATTATAACAAGAGATAAATTTTTATGATTTGGAATGATTTATATAAAACTTTGTTTTTTTAAGGAATTTTCGACAACTAAAAAGGGGAATCTACCAAATTACTGTTTATAGTTGTCGATGAGTTTATTAAGTTAAAAACATCTCTGATGTACACTTTTTATGTTAATGAGCCTTCTGGGCTTAGAAACACAGGGCTCAATATTATTAAATAGGGCTTTTAGTCCAATTTTTGAAATTCATACCAACTGCTACCTAGGAACGTAACCAAATATCTTCCATTTGATCTCTTTTTTTGTGTGTAAATATCACTTTTCAAGTTCAGTAAACCGCAAATTTTTATCATTAATTATTTCAACGCTATAGCCAATTAACTAAATGGCTATTCTAGGTCTAATTCTAGCTCCAAAAGGATCAATTTTCAAGCTGCTGCTAAAGTTATAAATTTTCACGAAAAAGGGTTCTATAGGTTCAAGAAATTTTCTAGTTTCAAGACTTCAAAAATTCTTTGCTTGCCTCCTTTCTTTGAATAGATTTTAAGATATCGCCTTTCAAAGATAATAGTGAAAATTGGCGTTTTTAAATTCTGAAATTGACTTCTAATTATCAAGTCTGGTAAATAAATACTTGGAAAAGTAATAGTAAACACTTTTTGCAAACTTGAAACACTCATTTTCGGCAACTTCAAAACTTCAAAATATAAGTTTTCTTTGTTTTTTTTTTACCATAAATTATTTTCTAGATGAAAATTTTCGGGTTATTTTAACCTCGTGGGTTTTTATCTTTCGTTGTTTTGCACTACATCCAATACCAGCAAGTCTTTTTCCAATAGTTTCTGGACCACCAGAATCTCCGATACATGGACTGCCTTCTTCTAGACCAATACCACATCCACATATTTGACCAGGAATACATTTATTCTTGTTTCAAGATGTTTCACAATCAGATATATTAATGATTGTTAGTGTGTGTGTGTTAAATAAAATGTTTTTATAAATTCACAGGCTTTTCCAATAAATAAAAATATTTGAAAAAATGTTTTTTTCACTTGAGTGGTCGATTTACGGTTTTTCCTACAACCTTGGGCGATAGAAACAACAATACAATTTATAATTTAGATAGATCGTAGACCCGCAATCGAGCATTCCAGTGAAAAAACACCTCTTCAAATATTGAAAAGACCTGTGAGTTTATAAAAACAAATGGAACGTTTAACAGAATAAAAATGACATATTTTTGAAATTAAAAAGAAAAAAATTTCTATAACCTAAACTCAGTTTAGGTCAATTTATAGAAAACAGTATATATGAAATTTAACGTTTTTTTTTTTTTAAATAAATTTATTAAATCTAATCTTTTTATATGAAAAAAGCATGTTTTTTTGATTAATATTAACGACTGCTTTTTATATATATTATACACAGGTACTCTTATGTAGGACTACACAAGAAACTTGATTATTATAAATGGTTCTTGTTTTTCAAGTAATTCACATGTAATTTTTTTCTCCATACACAGTACATTTTTTATTTAATTTATTGTAGTTCTTTTATTATTAAGATATATTTATAAATATTTGTTTTTTTTTTTAATTTAGTCAAAATTCAAATAAATAATTTTTTTATAATCTATACTTGTTAAATTAACTTTTAATTAAATTGAACTATCGTTTATTCATACAATAACTAAATTAACTTTCAATTATATAGGAAGTTAATGCATGCATTATATGAAAAGCATTATATAATCTTACTATATTAAGATATTACTCTAGAGATTAATTAATTGGTTTTATTTGTTATATTATAGTCCTACTACTTTCATCAATTTTCTATGCATATATAAAATTTTATGGTATTTTAATATAACCAGATAGAAAATTTATACGTACTAAAAATTAAAATAAATTTTATGACATTTTTAAAAATAATTTTAAAGTTAAATTTTAGCTATATTATCGCTATTTTTTTATATTCGATAACGATTAATCGTTTTTTTTTTTATTATAGATTGATTTTTATGAACAGCTGAGAACTAATTTTGCTCTACGCCTTTTTTATTTTTAAAGGTATAATATAGTAAATTGCTGATTATTATAGGAGGGGAAAGGTAGAAGGAAACTAGGAAGGCAATCATTTTTTTCTCCAAGCGCAACATAATGCTTTTCTATTATTAAAGAGAATTGTGATGTAAAAAAATTCGTTTTAAAATTATTCTCGCAAATGAAATTACTTTCCAAAATTATATAAATGGATCAGAGCTAAAAATTTTATGATATATGCAATATAATTATTGGTTATGTGATGAAATTTTTTTTTGTCAGTCTTATTACTAACCTACAATATTTTAGAATACTTAAAATGGTCTATTTCGGCTCTGTATAGTAGTACGAGCCATCATCAGTAAAGTATTCTACTATACTTCTTTATATAAACCATAGATATTAAAAACTTTTTTCAACCCATTTATATACCTTTAGTACACCATTTCACTTTCGAGAGAAATTACAGTTTATACTCATCAGTGTTAAGATGATTCAACACAATATAATACTTATATTTGTATATAGTTAGTCGAGTAACCGTTTAATTACTGAAAAAGAATGACTAGTATACCATATACAAAACAGTATATATAAAATATACGAACAAAATTGTAATTTGTTAGCATTGGGTCCAAAACATACCGTTCTTGAGTAAACATCGATTGAGCGTTAAAATATAATCTGCCTTTTTCAAGGCAAAAAAGATGTCTCGGGGGAGAGGCAACAGAAGAAAGAAACATTCAGGCAATAATAGTCAGGTTAATGGCCCTAAAAGGCGCAAATATTCTAATTCCCAACATGAAAATGAACACTCCGGTGCAATTTACAAAGTCAATCTCAGATTCGCTAGATGCAGAAGCAAAATTAAAATTCGGTAAAAAAGGTTTAAAAGTCTTTAAAATCAAGAAAAATATGATAAACTTTTATCAATATTAAAACAAAAAAATACAGAACATTTTTCATATGCACTTAACTCAGAAAAACCTAAGTACCTTGTTCTTAAAGGTCTACCCAATCTAGAAATCCAGCAAATACTGGAAAACTTAAACTTACAAGGCTTTGAACCATTAAAATGTGAATTCGGCCATGGGTCAAGTAAATTTTTCAAGGCTCCAAAGTGTGTAAAATGCCTTGGAGAGCACATCCAGCAAATTATTCTAAATGTCCAACGTATGTAGGAAATTAGAAAGCCTAGAAGAAATTAGATCAAAATCAAATAAAAACACAAGTAAGAATATACTTACCTAAACCTAACTCAAATCAATTTCCGGGACCAAGATGGCAAGCACAAAAACAATCTCTCATTTCAGCCCAAATAGACTGAAAATAGAACTTCTAACTCTAATAAAAATAATACAAATAATAATTTTAAAGCAAATGTTGATGACTTCAACACTTTAAAAAATGAAATATCAGAATTAAATCAGATATGTAACATATCCAAAATGATTGAACAAGTAAGAAGTCTTAAAAACAAACTTAAAAACTGTACCTTGGAGGCTCTTAATTTTAATTATATAATTAAGAAGAAACATATTTTTGATATCAAGTTAATGAAATTAATTTAAATACACACTTCAATAATGACGTAATTAACTCATTTTATTCATTAATTGATTGCCTAATAACTAAGTTACATTTAAATATTTTCATATTATTAAAAATATACTAATTCTTTACATGATTAATTTATTTTTATGCTAATTGAGTAATTCTAACCACAATTGCAGATTCTTTTCCTGAAACGGAATAATGATTGATTTTTTATAAACAGGTGTATAATAAAAATATTATTGCTTACAAGATTTCATATTTAAATCGATCCAATCACGGTAGTAAGGAATACTTATAAAAATTGATGGCCAATGCATGCAATCTGGAAAGGTTTGACCCCAAGAAACAATACCAGCAAGCCTTTTTCCAATAGTTAATGGACCACCAGAATCTCCACTACATGGACTACCTTCTTTTGGGCCACGTCGATGTCCACATATTTGACCAGGAATAATTTTATGCATTTTCCAAGCTGTTTCACAATCAGTTGTACTAATCATTGTTAGCGTTGCTTCTTGCAAAACAGCAGGACTAGTCTTGGGAGAAACAAAACTTTTTACACCCCAACCAGTAACTTTTGCTTTTGATCTAGGTTCGATTGGTTCATCAGAATTAAATAAATCAATTTTATTTTGAACTTCATTAAATATAATACGTTGCTTAGTCTTCACTAAAGCAATGTCATTAATGTTTTTTAGTTTTTTTCCTTGATCATCTCTTCCAGGTTCTTTTTCAAAGTTTTCATGTATAATTACTTTTTCCACTTCATGGGGTATTTTGTTTTTGTCAATTTCATTTGTTCCACCGAAAATTTCCTTGATTTTTTTTTGATAAACACAATGAGCAGCTGTTAGAATATATTTATCAGAAATAATGGAACCTGAACACTTTCTGATTCTACCTTCGCTGTTTATTGTTCTCAAATATACTTGATGGGGATGATCTTCAATTTTTGCATCTTTACCACTAATAAACCGACTTTCATCAGTTGAATTTTCTTTGATATTACAATTTAATTTCCTAACTTCAAGAGCTCCAATAAACAAAATTATTAAAAATTGAACATACATTTTAATAACGTAAAATTATTTTTTAACTACTCGGATATGTTCAGTATTATCATATTTATAAATTTGTTTAAAAATTTCATTGCTAATATTTTTATTACATCACGTTATGATAGTAAAAATTTTACAATTAATTTTGTTTTATGTCTTAACTTTTTTTATATTTAATACTTATAATTTTGGTAGCGATCTTATTCAACACAAAAAATAATAATTATTTTAGGGAAAAGGTAAAAGGAAATTAGGGAAGTGATTTTTTTTTCTCAAAAGTATCATACTTTAAAAAAAATTTGTTTTTAAATTTTTCTCGCAAATACAATTACTTTTCAAGAATATATAAATGGATCAGAGCTAAACATTTACTGATAGGTTGATGTAACGAATACAGGATCTGGAGAAAAGGATGTGGTTAGTATGGTACACTAAATACAGAAATTATGTTAGTTGTGTTTCTAGGCAGGATGAGGGTAACATGTTAGGACGTTCTTCCAGGCCGAAGTTTTAGTAGACCCTGCAAGCTTTTAACTCCTTGACATGAAAAAACCCATATATTAAACTCAAAACCCAAAAAAAAAAGAAATATAATAATATAAAAATGCATACGCATCCTTTATTATTATTATTTTGAAGAAAAATAAAAGACAAGTAAGAGCAAAAAGCGTGCGATATATTCTTTTTTTTTTTTGAACGTGAGTTAAAAGAAACGAATTGTCAACGGAAGAAAAAAATAAAAAGATAGAATAGATGTTCAAAATATGCGAAATATATAAGAAAAAGCAACCACATTATATATATTCTATTTCTACTTTTTTTTGGATTGTTCGTATTTATACACAGTACTTTTGCACCTCTATATATGAAAACCATGAAAATCTCTGACAAGAGAACTTGAAAGCTAAATTCGCTTGCCTCTTTTTTATATATGCAAGCACAGTAGATAAATATATATATATATATAAAGATTGTATACTCTATTTTTATACTCTTTTTATCTTATTTGAGATTTTAACTTTGTTTCCTTTATATATGCCCTTTTTTGGATATTAAAAGTTTTCGCTACCATAAAGAATGTATAACATCTACGTTCTTGTCTTAAAAATGTTATATTTTCTATTTTTTTTTTCATGCATTATACTTATGAAAGATTAATATTGCATGTATTACTTCATCTATGAATATTTTTCAGTTTTATAAATAACAATTTTTTTTACAAGTTAAATTTAAAATTATTTATATGAGTAATGCATTTATTGGATTAGAGTAAATTTTGATAAAGGCTATTGTCTAATAAGTAGAGTGATTTGGACCCCACAGCTAAGCCCAGCATAAAAATTAGCATTCAAAAATTTCAAAAAACTCATGAAATCCCATTGGAATTAGACCTCTAAGTTACGACAGGCCCCCAAAAACACCAAAAAAAAAAACCTAAAAAATACGGTTTTTTAGTCTTAATTTAGTTTCTCCGACCCATGAACCAATAATACTCTGCACATTGGCTGGAAAACTTAACATATTATGACTTTCAAAGGAAGAATTTTTTTTTATAGCCCTGGTGGGGTGAGAAACAATATTTTTTAATATTCTAGAAAATTTCTTGGAGGAGGGCCTACTTACTAATACCCGAAAATTAAAAATCTTCTAACACCATTTAACTGTGCTTTTCTAATTGCCAGAAAATTTTTATGTTAACAATTTATTATTGTGCCAATAATGGAAATACCTAGAGGCCTAATTCCAACTGGATTCCATGAGTTTTTTGACAACTTTTTAAATACTACTACTTATGCTAGGTTTGGTTGCGGGGGCCAATATATTATACTTATTCAGCAACAGCCTTTAACATTTATTTGTAAATTAATTGTAATATATCTTCATTTTTGAATAGGATAAAGTAATTATGGAATCAAAGATTCTTCCATACTTGGTTACTAATTAGGATTTGCATTTTTTTATTTTTAAATTATTTGATAAAGAATATCAATTACAATACAGCCACAAAACTGCTAAAACTTCATGTTGTATAAGAAAATTGTTTTTTAAATATTTTTTTTAATCTTGAAAAACCAAAATTTTCAAAATTAAGTTCCCACTGTTCTAAAAACTCTGAAATCAAAAAGCCCCGAAATTAGCTATAATTCTGAACATCCAATTGGTCTAAATATGAAAATCAAACTATCCTATTTAGGTACCCGACATATTAAATTGTTATTGACAGTTTATTGATTTCTTGTTTAATCAAAATGTAAAGCTCGTTATGGTTAGTTTAAGATTAGTTATTATAAGGTCCACTCAACCAATTTACTGTATACCTAATAAGTTTCTTATTTCTAAATATTCAATAATTTTGAAATAGAGAACCATTAAATCAAAAATAATTTTTATTTGCAATTTTCAAATTCACAAAAAAAATATATTTTCTTAAAATAGTGTGTATTTTTTCTTTGAAAAATTTTTTTTAACAAATTTATTTCACAACGAGAAATCATGAAATTATATATAATTTCATCAAAAGTTTCTCTGTAACGAAAAAAAAATATAGCAAATAAATTTTTACCATATAATGTTTATGAAATTCAATAAACTAAACAAAATTTTTATAAAAATAGTGGTATTTCTAAAAAAAAGTGAATAACAATTATATCGTATAAACATAAAATACCAAAACAATAGAGATTCACAATATAATCTATTTTGAATGACCTATATATATATATATATATATATATATATATATATATATATATATATAAACCCTCACATAAAAATAATCAGAGAGAGCTATATCCGTTTCATGCTTGTCAAACTGTGATATAAACTGACTGTGTATCAGTACAACTGACGACATATAAGGGATATCGAACGTGACATATAAACCATTTGATCGAGAAGTTATAAATACACATGTATATATATATATATATATAAACATAGTCAGGAAGGATTTGCGGGCTATATAGTAAAGTTTCGTAACTCATGAAAATACAAGGGTATATCTAGAAGTTCGATAATGTTTAACTTTGTGAGAGCAATAAAATTTAGATTCTTTGACATTATCTCTAGTTTCTCTCTATATGTACCTAATACTCTTTATAAGCAACAAACATGCTTATTATATATATATATATATATGGGCAATTCTGTCTGACTGTCTCAAGCTAACCACCCCCCCCCCCCCCACGTCCAAAAAAGGAGGCAACTTAAAAAGATTTTGGTTTTCCCAAATTGACAGAAAAAGGGTCTAGTTGTTTATTCTTCTTGGTAAATCTACAATGCCCATTTTAGACGCTGAGTGGCGACAGGTCGACATTTTAAAAATTGTTATTTATTAAAATGAAAAGAAAAAAAATTATACACGTTCTAATTCTTTAATTTTTAAAAAAAATTTTTGGAGCTATTTAGTTTTTAAAAATGGGTAAGATAGGCTACTTTGACTGATAATATATCTGGAACTATAGTTGCAAAATAAAAAAAAAGTTATGGCGCAAAATCGTTATTTAAAAAAATATAATTAGAAGTTTCAGATTTAAAAATGGGTAAAAATTTGTTTCAAAATAATCCCTTAAATTTCTCAATCAGAAAATACTCGATGAAATCCCCTGCTATTTGGCACACTTATTATGTATCAAAAGACTACCAATTTTCAGTGATATCAACAGTCAAAGTTAACGTTTTTTAAAAACTACATAGCACCCACGAAACTATTTAAGAAATCAACTGATTACCACGCGGTTGGTCTTGTTTTAATAAATCACAACTTTAAAAAAAAAAATTTGAAATATTTATCGTTAACCTATACTTTTATTTTGATTTTTCAGATTTTTAAATTTCTACCTACCACCGATCAGCACCTAAACCAGAAACTTTAGATTTACAAATTTGAATAGGCTAATGAGAATAAAAAACTTTTTACGTCAATTTGAAAAAACCAAAATCCTTTTAACTTGCCTCCATTTTTGGAGATCGGGGGATAGCTGGCTTGAGAAAGAATCGGCCATATATATATAAATATATATATATATATACATAGAAGTATTTTATGTATACAGAAAAAATAAAATATTAATTTTTATTTATACTTTGTATTTTATGAACTGTAAATAATTTATTTTATAAATTTATTTATATAAAAAATTGTAAGTTAGTCTAAGAAATTTTTTTTAAATTCTATATACATTAAAATAAAATTGAAAATATAATGAAAATATAAAAAATCTACTAAACTTCAATGAGCTTTTGTACTTCAAAAGACAAGCTTTATTTTGCTTTACGTTGTAAGGAAAATTAGAGCAAAGAAAATAAGTTCAAGATTATGAAACAAGAGTTACTTTGATAATTTAATTCTCTAAAAAAAATTAAATTGTTTAATTTTTTTGTTTTCTGTAATATATTTAGATGAATGTATTTAAAAATTTACATTAAAAGTAATGTAGACTTTTTGATGGTAAATTAATGACTCATATTACTTAATTATTGGCTCATGAATTGCAAGCTCATAAATTTAAAATTAAACCAATGACAAGATTTTAAATCCCACAAAAAACTTCGATTCGCACGAGATTTTGAAAGGTTACTCAAACCAGTTTTTGAGTATAAAGTTCAAAATAGTCCATAATTATTAGGTTCTTATTTTTAATATTTCAGATTTATATGATTTTGAGATGTTTTGTATGTCAAAAGTAAAATACCTAGTCGATACTCAAAGATTCAAATGACAATTTACAATTAATCAGTCAATTTGGCTCCCAAGAACGTGTGATTCAGTGCCAAACTGGGTCATATTATTAATTTACATGATTCTAATTATTGACCTTTGAAAAAATTTGATTAAAATTTTTATTACTTAAAACCTTTGATATTTATTAAAGCTCTAAACGTCGAATATTAAAAATTGCTAAATAAAACTGTATATAGTTATAAAATATTAACTTTTAGAGTATTGATATTGATAAATCCTGAGTGATTTTTTACATACTTTTTTTATGCATGTGTTATTATTTTTATAGCTAAACACAGTAAATTGTTAAAAAAATAAACTTTTCAAACTTTTTTTTCCAACACATTATATGTTTTTTTTATGATGTTTTACAGTTTTTTAAATGTTTTTATATTATATTGGTACATACTTATACTTTTTTTAACAGGTATACTTTTTTTATAGTTACTTTGTTGTTAAATGTTTTTAAAATATTTTTTATTATTTTTTTCTACTCTTTCGTAAACTGATTTATTCAACCTTATTTTTTATATTTTATTTTTATTGTTAAAGTCTTGTTTTATTTATTTATAACAAACTTTTATGTTTTTATTTAATATACATTTAGCTAACAGCAAATTTATATAGAAATTCTGTTTATTTTTTTAAAATAAATGTTTATTTTAGTTTTTATTGGATTGGTTTTTAGTAGAATGAGAATTAATGTGTATTTTAAAAGGAAATCAGGGTGTATTTTTTATAGAACTAGATTCAGAAAAAGGGATAAGAAGAATTTATTTGGGTTTTTGATTTTTTTAGAAGAAATTAAACTAAAATTAGAAAATTTTTGGACTTTATAGCAGTTGATGGAAGCAAAAGTTCACTGTAAAAAGTAACTTTCTTATATTAACAAAAAAATTAGAACATTTTCGAAAAAAATCTTATATTTACTAAATTTAGTATATTAACAAAAAATTCGAGTATTCTCGATTCTTTTTTGTGAATTCGCAAAAAAAATTGATAATTTACAATTTGTTTTCGAAAATTTTCAAAAAATAGTTGTAAATTTCCGAAAAATAGTTGTGAATTTACAACTTTTTTCGCAAAATCACAAAAAAAAATATCGATAATTCTCGAATTTTTCGATAATACACTAAATTTAGTTAATTTACGATTTTTATCGAATATTTACAAAAATTTTTGAAAATTCACTAATTTTTCGAAAAAATTCTATTTTTTTTGTAAATCTAAGAAAGTTACGTTTTACGTAACTAATTAATATTTCCTTCTACCCAAATTCCAAGATTTAATTAAACTAAATAACAATTTTAAATTAATATATATAATTAATATTTAATTAATTAATTCATCAAGCATAAAATAATTATATAAATTAAATATCATCATTATAATATAATTGAATGAAAATTTTAATTAACAAAAATTTCAAATACGAAATTCTTTACACGTAAATCACAAATTACTAATTCTATTTAAATCGTATAATTAAAATATTATGTTTAAATATTGAATTACTTAATTAAAAAAAAAATAACAAAAAAAAATATTTTTTAATTAAAAAAAAAAAAAAAAATTATGATGAAACATTGATTGATTTATGTGCTATGAATTTTATACAACACAACTTTTAAAACTTTTTAGTAGGTATGCATAAATTACAAAAACTAAAATTTATGCAAAAATAATTAGTATTTTATAGAGAAGCGTATAAAAAATTTTTATGAATTAAATTTATTTATTCAATTAAAAAAAAAATTTAAACAATTTATTGATTAATATATAATTAAAAAAAAAATTGTAGTGAAATTGTAATTAATTATGTTAATAAAATTTTGTTGAAAGTTATAATGCATATCGATTAAAAAAGTTTTTTATTTTGTTCAATTTATAAAATTGCTTAACTTATTTAATTAACCAATATACAGGGTGCTGATATTAGTAGTTTTATATTTTAATAATATAGGACTAAACAAAGAGTTCTTGTAGTCTGAGCGGAAATATCGTGACCGGACTTTTCCACCCTCCTGAAATTTCCCCCTGGAAAATTTCACCCCTAGGACATTTTCCCCCAGGATATTTTAAGCAACATGAATAGAATATAAAGTAAAAAAGAAATATTTAATATATAAGAGTAAATATTTTGTTATGCTATAAACAAGGCCACCGCTAACAACTACAATTTCACCTACCCCCTAATGATGTAATCGCACCTACCCCTAGAGTAAGCTAAATTCTGTCAGGGAGGCGAAGCCCCCACAAAAGAAATCATCGATCATAACCTACCCCCTAATGTTGTACTCGCACCTAACCCTAACCCCTTTAACTAAACAGGGGGATCGAGGGGGGCAAAAACCTGGCTATAAACAATTAAAATTATACTTGCACCCTAATGGTATACTTGCACCTACCCCTAAATTAAGCTGAAATGTTCTGGGGTCGAGGGAATCTCCTGGAGCGAAATTATAGGAGGGAGAAAAAGCCCGGTAATCCGGAAAAATAGGCACTAAAAAAAAATCAATTTGCTGGCAGCGAAAATATTTTAAGCCTCCAACTCAAAATTATGTCAAGTACATTAATTGATTCCCCTCGATAAACATTTTTCATGAAAAAAATAAATATTAAACAGATATGTCCCATATAATATTTAACAAAATTTTACAATAGAAACATGTTCTATTTTATGTGTTTAATAGGCAGAAAAAACAAAGATTTCGATACCATACGTACGTGAAAGATAAACTATACAGCTTATTTTTCAAAATACTTTTTTATTTGGATCCTTTTTAGTTATTTAAAAAATAAAAGGGATGATAATCTTTATTTTCTAGTCACGTTTACAATACATTGTAATTTTGGCATGTATAATCATGTCACGTGAGTTGAAAATGAGAAATTTGTGATTTTATACTTTTTATACTTTTATTTTTCAAGCATATGACAAAAATTTTTCTCATTTTATGTTATTACATTAATTTTATTTTTTTTCCTTTGCTTGTTTAGTGATCGTTTAATTCATTAATTAAATTAATTTTTTTTTATTTATTAATTTATTTGTACTCCAGTAACACTGTAAAAAGTAACTTTCTTATATTAACAAAAAAATTAGAACATTTTCGAAAAATTAGTAAATTTTCGAAAAAATTTTTAAATATTCAAAAAAAATCGTAAATTTACTAAATTTAATATATTAACAAAAAATTCGAGTATTCTCGATTTTTTTTTGTGAATTCGCAAAAAAAATTGATAATTTACCATTTTTTTTCGAAAATTTTCAAAAAATAGTTGTAAATTTCCGAAAAATAGTTGTGAATTTACAAAAAAAAATCAAGAATTCTCAAATTTTTCGATAATGTACTAAATTTAGTAAATTTACGATTTTTATCGAATATTTAAAAAATTTATTGAAAATTCGCTAATTTTTCGAAAAAATTCTATTTTTTTTGTAAATCTAAGAAAGTTACTTTTTACAGTGAAAATTGCGGGGCAGGGGGACTGTCATCAGCTTTGGTCTGTGTTGGTTTTTTTGGGTCACTGATTGGAACTTTTTGACTATCTGAAAAGAAAATGGCACATGTGCAATTCAGATTGACTGCATGAATTATTGTCAGCAGATTCTAAAAATTGCACCTAATAATTCAAGTGTTTATGCAAGAAGACCTTAACAAAATAAAATTTTCTGACAAAAATAGTAAAAATTTTAAATTATCTAAAAACTGTAATGAAAATCAAGAAAATTTGTCATTAAATTCAGTTAAATATTAAAAAAAATTAAAATAATATCTAGAACAATTTTTTTTACACATTACCCATAATAAAATCTCTTTGAAATTGAAATGTATAAAACTTAGAAGCTGTTTTATTTGAGTGTAGCTTAAGTACATACAGTTTTTTAATATTTATAAAATATAAAATCTGCTCAAAAGTCAAATATATTCAAGAAAATATTATAAATAAAATATAAGAAATAAAAAATAAGATTTTCACTCACACAGACAGAAGTGGATAGGATATTTTCATCTTAAAGTCTTATATTATAAAAAAGAGTAAGTGTACTAGTATATAAAATAAAAAATAAAGAATTTCATATTATAAAAAGTGAATGAAGTATTGCATTTTTTTATATTTTAAAATGAAGATGTTCATATAAATATGAAAGAATGATATGAAGTTAAAGAACATATTTTTCTATATGAGTAGAATCATTGAGGCATCGCACGTTTTTCAAAAAATATATATAAAGAAGGCCTTGGGTTATTTGACACATATCTTTTATTTTTTTATGGGTGAAAAAAACTATTTTTTTATTCTTTTCTTAAAGTGGGTGATCATTCAAACATATGTAGCGAAACAAATTCGTCATGCTGCGATGCTTTTAACAATGTAAGTTAGCATTCTTATATATTTATATTCGGTAAAAAGAACTTTTATAAATGCATTTCATGTACTATGTCCATGGGGTTGTTCAGATAATTTAATTTTTTTTCAAAGAGATTATCAAACCAATTTACTTTTGAAATATTTATGTTTTACGCCTATTTTTATGGAATTAGATTTACCATTTACAAAATATTTTTTTGATTACGAAAATCATAAATTTTTAGTTCCCGACATTAATATACATTTTTAGGGAGACTGATTTTAAATTTCGGGGTTCCGAGGGCTAAGAGCAAATACAGTACCTTTAAAATTGCTGAAAATACCCTGTGATGAATTTTCGAAATATTCAGAAACTTAATCATGATTTAAGGATGTGTTTGTTTTCAGCCCTGGGTCCTACTAACGTTTAAGTTATTTATTATATAAATTTACAAAAGCACTTCTACAAAGGGATGTTTTTTTCAAATTTCTGGGTACTACATTTATTTTCAGTCCCCAAAAAGCTCCAAAATTTGAAATCATTGACCAAAACAAATTTTTTATATATAAGGTACCCCAAAAAAGTGTGCTTTTTTAATTTTAAGGATGTTATCCAAACCTCTGGGGTCCGAAAATTCGTAATCAGCAATCCAAAAATATGTATTTTATTTTGAAAACACTGGACTAAAATTTTTTTTCATCCATCTTAAAGGCTTATTTTAGGTCTTGGATTTGCATTTTCACCAGAATTTTTGAAAAATATTAATTTTTACCGAAAATTTCTGATGCTAGAAAATTGTTTTTTTTTTTAGATTTTTGATTTTTAGGGCTTTAAAAAGGCTTAATTATCTTAAAACCAACGAACTTTTTATATATGGGTGCCTTTCACAGGAACGGTATACATAGTGCCCCCCCCCCCCCCCCATTTATCCGAAACGAAAGCTCTTTTGCACTTTTTTTTCTTATAATAAGTTGATAAATAATATTTTTTTTAAATCACAACCTACTATGCATATATTGGTAACTTAAAAAAAAATTTTTTGGAGCATAATATGTGTTCAAAATGTCGCCACCATCCGCAGTCCTTTTGCTTAACTATATAACTTTGAGTATTAACAAACGACTTAAAATTTGAACCTAAATTTTTCTGTAGGATGCATACGACGTATTTAGGTCCCAAAAACTCATTTTTTTCAACGAAACAAATTTTCATGTAATCCTCTTAGCTTATCGTCGCATATAAGTATGTACCTCGATTTTAGCTTTTTTTAAAGCTTTCCACCGTTTATGGGTGCGCACATTTATTCACAAAAAAAAAATGTCGCCACCGTTCATATCGTTTTCTCCAAGTGTATACCATATTTCACCTAAAAATAAGGTACCCAGAGTTTGAGAAAATTTGATGGCTTCAATACAGAGTTATTTTAATAATACACCCAAAATGTCGCGACCGTCCTTGTCACCACTGTCCACAAAAATCAAAAATCCCGTAAGAATAAAACGTAAAATTTATTTTTACATATGTAGCAGTACCATTGAAAATTTTAGGTATTTGGACCTTGAAAAACATATAAATACAAAAAAATTAAGAAAAAAAGATAATAAGTGTTGTTCCGTAAACAATAAAAAAATATACAGTTCCTGTTAAAAGTACCCAAATAAATACTCCAGTCAAATCACGGTTTCGGTGGTATTTTTTGTGGCCGCCACCAGATTTGGTCTACTATAGGTGTTTTGGGTCGCTGAACACGAAAATCGGGGTCATTTCTATGAGAAATTGGGGCTTGACCCTTAAATTAGCCAAAACTATCCGTAAAAGGAGTGTTTTTGCAACTTTTGCTCTAGCCCTCCAAGATTTTTTCTAACAAGGGTTTTTGGGGTCGCTGATCACGAATATTGAAGTTATAACTATGAAAAATTACCCCTTCACCCTTAAATTGGCCAAAACTACACTGTAAAAAGTAACTTTTTTAGATTTACAAAAAAAATAGAATTTTTTCGAAAAATTGGTAGATTTTCAAAAAATTTTGTTAATATTCGATAAAAATCGTAAATTTACTAAATTTAGTATATTATCGAAAAACTCGAGAATTCTCGATTTTTTTTTGTGAATTTACGAAAAAAGTTTTAAATTCACAACTATTTTTCGTAAATTTATAACTATTTTTTGAAAATTTTCGAAAAAAAATTGTAAATGATCAATTTTTCTTGCAAATTCACAAAAAAAATTCGAGAATACTCCAATTTTTCGTTAATATACTAAATTTAGTAATTATACGATTTTTTCGAATACTTACAAATTTTTTCAATAATGTACTAATTTTTCGAAAATGTTCTAATTTTTTTGTTAATATAAGAAAGTTACTTTTTACAGTGTACCCCTAAAAGGGGTGTTTTTGCAACTTTCACTCTAGCCCTCCAAGATTTGGTCTAATAGGGTTTTTTGGGTCGCTGATCACAAAAATCGATGTATTTTCAATTGAAACTTTATACTTCACCCTTAACTTAGCCAAAACTACCCCCAAAAGGGGTGTTTTTGCAACTTTCATTCTAGCCCTTCAAGATTTGGTCTAATAGGGTTTTTTGGGTCGCTGATCACAAAAATCGATGTCTTTTCAATTAAAACTTGACTCTTCACCCTTAAATTAGCCAAAACTACTCCTAAAAGACCTAAAAACCCCTTTTAGACTAAATCTTGGAGGGCTAGAGCGAAAGTAGCGAAAACACTCCTTTTAGGGGTGGTTTTGGCCAATTTAAGGGTGAAAGGGGTAATTTTTCATAGTTATAACTTCAATATTCGTGATCAGTGACCCCGAAAACCCTTATTAGACCAAATCTTGGAGAACTAGAGTAAAAATTGCAAAAACACTCCTTTTAGGGGTCGTTTTGGCTAATTTAAGGGTCAAGCCCCAATTTTTCATAGAAAAGACCCCGATTTCCGTGTTCAGCTACCCAAAAAACTTATGGTAGACGAAATCTGGTGGTGGCCACAAACAATACCACCCCCCCCCCCCCCTGATTTGACTGGAGTAAAATATGATTGGGAAAAAGTTTCATTTTCCTCGGTTCGAATTTTTCAAATTTACCTGAAATCAAGTTCGCCATTATTAAATTTACTCAAATTTTCACAAAGTATTGGCCTACTTGAGCCTATGTCAATTGGTCTATCATATATAAGACACGCATAGGCCAAATTTTTAAAATTATATCTATTAAAATTAACTGTAATACCTTTTATATATGGGGGGTGCCCCATATATAAAATACTGTTTAATAATAAAATAAGAAAATATTTTTTAATTAAAATTTATTTAAATAAAAATTTTTCATATCTTTGAATGAATAAAAACAAAACAAAAAATATAAAAAAAACAAAGAGATTCGTTCTATATATTTCTTATTATAAATAATTGTATTACAAAATTTATATTTAATTAAACTTTGTATATATTACATAGTATACCTATAACATTAAATTATAATTAAAAAATATTTTTCAAAAGAAAAATTTAAATAATAAAAACTAATATTTTATATTTTTGAAATTTTATATAAACAATTAAATAAAATTATTTTCAATACAATTCAAGAAAATCAAGATTTTATAATTCATTTTTAGAAAATTTCATATTACATAATCTTTTAAAATCAATTAACGCATATATATACTGCATAAAGATAATCTCTATAATAATAATAATAATAATAGATAATTATTATATAATGTATTATAGAAGTATAATAATAATAATAATACAGAAAACAAATTAAAGTACTGATTTTACAATAATATTAAAAGATAATTCCAATTATTATACTAAGCACTAAATTACAAAATCTATAATGAACTTGTATTCATATTACAATACACTCACTTTGGCTATTCTGTTGTTTATACATATATATGTGCCAAAGCAAAACCCCCTTAAGTCTAATAAATTATCAGCAAGATATTATTATACACATGGCTATAGGAAAATTAATTGTTAGACCTTATAACTGCTAGCAGTTAGGTGCATAGCTATTATAATATTTATTATGAAATCAGGTATATTAAACATTTGGGTGGCTTATTTTTTAATTATTTTTTAGTAATATTAGAATTTAAGAAAATTTAACATTCGTTAAAAAAAAGTTAATATTTTTCAGTTTTTTTATCATTATATTAAGCTTTTTCTTAGCAGATTTTGATACCCAGATCCAGATTTTTTCACTTCCAAGGCAAATATTGCCTTCTAGATCTCTTCAATATTTCAAATTACGAGCCTGCACCACCAATACCTCCTATAATTGATCACTTTTGAACAGACGAAGAATTCGAAATCAACCCTACATTATGGGTGGATACCGCATTTTTCAGGGTTGTAAGTAAAAACTGACTTTAGGAATGGAAATAGCGACCCAAGTTATCAGCTAGGTGACATTAACGGCTTAACCAATTATGATCTTTATATAGTATTCTCAAAGATCCTCCAGGGTCTTCATTATAATAACTTACCTTAAATATCAATCGATAATGCTTTATTTTGATCACACTGGTTAAAAAATATATCATAAGGTATTAAAACATGATATAATTATTCAATCAGGGTAGTAACATGCTTTACCAACTCTTTAAAAAAGATCTTATCCAGATAGGTATTCATTACTAATCCGGATTTTTAAAATTTCAAAAAAAATATGACCATGACTATACCTAAACAAGATTTTTTTTCATTTTAATAATAAATTCTCCTAAATTAATCATGGCATGATTGTGGATGATTACCTATCCATCATAAAGATTCAATCCATATATGAAACCATCAGCCAGTTTCCTCCCTTGCCAGTTTCCTCCCTTCTTAAAATTTCAAACTGATTAAAAAACAATTAATGAACAATATAATATTATTTAAAAAAATTGTTTATCAATAACAATTGAGACATAAAAACATAAATAAATTTAATGTATCTTATAAATCTTAATGTACGTTTATACCTATTTATTATTCTTCAATTATTATTTGATTTCCCAATTGTGTTATAAAGCATCTATCATCATAAATTTTACTGTTTTGATTAAAACGATTTATTACATATACAGAGTACTACATAATATGATAATTCTGGAAATTTATTATCAAAATTTTGATGATTTTCACTGTAAGTATATCTATGGTACTTAAACTTGTCATCGAATTGAATTTATTATTTAATTTACAAAGTAAATTCCCAATAAAATAAAATAAACTTTGAAGTTGATAGGGGTGAATAGTGATAATGGGTTTTGGAAGCAGTAGCTGAAAAAATGAAAATTTAAATTTTGATAACAAAAGCATGACTTAAAATTTTGGAAATAATGCTGCGATTATTAAATATAGCAAGAAAATTATCAATGTTTTCCAGTTTTACGTTTTTTGTATGCTAATTTGGTGACACTAAAGTGAGTATTTTGACAAATTATTCACATTTGCAATAATTTTTTATCAAATTTATTTGTAGAAATTCGGTTGTTTTTAAAATTTAAAACTGCTAAACATTATACCAAAAGAGATATGAGCATTTTTGGGATCTTATTATATAACAAACTTAAAATTATCAATCTTAAAGATACTAAAAATATGAGGATGAGAGAAATTCTCAAAAATTTTTGATTTTTTCTAAAACAGTTCAATGTGCTTGTTATGTACAAATAAGAGTTATCAAAAATATAATGGAAAGGATAAAATCAAGAAACAATGATAATAATGAATAATTGTTTTAAATATTATACAAATTTATTTCTTTTAAAGCGACATTATACGTTTTTCTTATCATTACTGAACTCATTTTTTCTCATGCTTAAATGTAATTATTATAAATGTATCTTTATTTTATATTTTATAAAAAAAAAATAAAAATATTTTTGATACAATTTTCCTGAAAATTCGTGTTAAAAATACATAATTAACACATTAATAGTAATAATAATTAACAAAAAAAAAAATTATGTGCATTTAGCAACTAATGCAAAAAAAAATTTTTACAAATACATTAATTAAAATAATAATATATGAGCTGCACATTATAAATTAATAAAAATTAAAAACTAATAGGTAAATCACTTATTTTTTCTTAAACATTTCCAAAAATTATTAATTATTATTATTCATTTTTTTTTTTTGGAATGTTAAATTATTTTTATTAAGCGAAGCATTTTTTACAGTGTTTTATTTATACAAAATAACTTATGTATTTGATGAAATTTAATTTTATGTTGTATCGTGCATACTCATTAAATACATTTTAAAAACCAAAATTTAAAAAATAAATCAAATAAAATATGATTATAGAGATTTATATTTGAATAATTTTTATAAATAAAAAAATCTTGTTATAATCGCATAGTAACAAGAAAAAAATTTTGTTTAAAACTTACAATAATTTTAAATATTTTATATAAAAATTTAGAATATTCATTTTAATTTTTTTTTTTTTTTGATAAAAATTTAGTTCTCAAATTATTTGATAAAAATATAATTTGTGAGATTCTTACAAATGTATATATGTGAGTAAAAATGATTGAAAATGATGAAATACATATATAAATATAAATATTCATTAGCCTGGCAGTTAAAAAGAAAATTTTCTTAGATTTTTGATTACTGAGTGTAATTAGTAATTAGTACTAATTTTATCTGGTAATCAAAAATCCAAACCATTTTTTATAATAACTATTCGACTAAGATATATATACTATGGAATTTAAAAGAAATAATTGATAAAGAATCATTTTAATAGCGCTTTATTTAATAATAAAAAAAGAAAAGAAAATAAAATTTGTTTAAATATTTACATGAATATAAATAAATTCTTAAAAATATTCGATACATTGAGTATTGAAAAAAAAAGTTATCAATACTTAAATTCAAATCATTTTCACTCTCGCACTAAGATTTTTCTTTATTAAAAAATTGTGTATAGTAATTATTTATACTTCATATACAAATTACATATTACATAATAATTATTAAAAAAACAACATTGAAAAATTACACTTACATATCATTTTAATATTCATTTTTTTCATTATACAAATCACATACACAATCGCACTAATTAATCGTTAAAGATATTATTAAACGAGAGCAAGAGAACAATAATCCTTTTTAACTATAATTATTTATACATTTTTAAAAAGTTGCATTACGTCTCTTGCTTTGAATTTTTTTTTTCCTTATAATATTGAGCATCAAGACGCATACTTTTTTTTTCTTTTTTTTTTTTTTACTTTAAATATAATATGAGCATGTATTAACTGATATTAATTTTTAAAAAGCAAAAAAAAACATTTACAATTATTTATATATATATCTTATACCATTATTACGTGCAAATTTTCTGCAACTATATATATAAAAAAAAAACAAATTAATTATTACACTAAAATATTAAGCTAATACGTTTAAAAAAATTATTTTTATTCTTCTCGATATCGTATGAAAATATTTTTTTTTTTAATTTTTTTTTCTTTTAATTATTTACCTAGATAAGTAAAAAACAATAAATTCCTAAGTTCATATTTTTACTTTAAAAAAAAAAAAAAAAAAAAAAATATACAAACTACTTAAAATTAAAAAAAAAATTTACAAAATTATAACAATAATTTAATGAGTCTTAAAAAATATGAATTGTCATTATATATTTCATATAATTCATAACTTAATTATTATACACAGTATTTTTAACTACTTTATTATTATTAGCTATTTTCTTTTTTTTTTTTTTTTTGAAATGTTTTATTTCGCTTTATAAATTATTTTTGACTTATGTCGGAAGAAGAAAAACACAAAATATTTTTATTTTTGTCAACTATTTACTAATTAATAGGCTAATTATATGTGTAGGTAATATTTTCTTAAAAAATTTACATTTTTACTTTTTATTGCACATTTTTACAAAAACAATTTTACTTTCTTTGCTTTATAAAAATTTCACTATAATTTTTGATTAATTGCAGGCAAAAATTTTACTATTTTAATTTTTCATAATATCTAATTATTTATACCAAAAGTATAAAATAAGAAATTCTTTTCCGACATTAAGTCAAATAAAAAAAAATAAACAAAAATTTCTTTTCTCTTTTTTTATATACATCCACAGATTCTGATATATCGTTCAGTCTTCACGTTATTATTATTAAATTAATAATTCTTCAAATAACAAAAAAAAAAAAATTGTAGTTTGTCAATAAGGACGGCTAATATAATAAAAATTTGGCAGCTATATCAAAGAAACGAAGTAATATTTATAACTGATTATCGCGCATCAATGTTTTAATCAAAAGAAAATAAATGTTTTAACATGATTTTGGCAATCATTTTGAGAACCAATCAGCAATATTATTTAAAAATTACTTTTTATTACATCAATTCATAATTATATGCATTATTTTCTATCGATAAATTAAATTAAATGTATGAAATTGAGTACAAGATTATAAAATAGTTTATTTTTTATATTTTTGTAAAAAAGATCAAATCCATATAACTTATTAATATTTACTTATTCTTATAGGCTAATACTTTGTTTTACAAAATATGTAATTTTATTTTACCTACGTAATAGACAAAATTAATTTACATAATAAGATATTCTATTTAATATTTGTTCGTTTAACATCGATATGCTTTTATTACTTTTAATTGAAAAAAATGTTTATGTAATAACTTTAAAAAAGGGTTAAAAAATGGATACTTTTTTTCATAAAAGGTAGATTTTCTACTTACTTTGAATTGTTTTTGAATTGACTGTACCCATTGACTTTTAGCATTTAATATATAATCTTTAACTATACTTTTTTTATCGAGAAAATAAGCATGAATAAATTAGTAATAATATTAAGAACAAAATTTTCATAAATATGACAAATAATTATCAAAAATTCTATCGGAGCTTATATACTTAATTTTGACCTATTAAAATTTGTAAAATTTATCGTTACTTGTTAAATCAAATTTTCTATGAATTTTTATTTTAAATCATTATTTAAGTATCGAGAAAAAAAAATAAAGAAAGATTTATTTTAAGATTTTTCAAGCCTTCATAATTTCTAAGCATCATAAAATAATTTAATTACTTTTCAAAATCAAAGATCACTAATGCAAAATAATGTAAGAAATATTTATTCATTGAAAATTAGTTTGAAGACTATTTATAATATTTTTAAAAATTATCCATATAAAAAAATAAAAACATTGTACAACATGGAAGTTTTGTAATTAAAAAATTTAAATTTTATCTAATACATAATTTGAATTAAAACACAGCTCTAGTTTGTTAAAGGATTACGATCAATCTTAAAATTAATGCAACCGCATAGTTTTAAGATCATTAAAAAATAATACAAGCCAATTTGTTTTTAAATTAATAATTCTTAAAAATATACAAGTGGTACAGTGTTTTAATAATTTTAATATAAAAATTTTTAATGTTAATTATTTAATTATCGAAAAGAAAACACTTGAAAAACTTTTTAAATAAAATTTATTTATTTATACTTGTTTTTAGATATTTAAATTTAATTTAAAGGTTCTCATAAATTTGTAAATACTTAAAGCAATATTTTAAGGCATATTGTTTTGTATTTAACTAAAAAATAAAATGCTTTCATTGATAAGCGCGAAAATCATTTATTTTTTTATGTATATTAAAAAAATTCATATTGCTTAACTATTTACTATTCTTAAAAAAAACTTAAATTAACTAGTCTTAAATTTATAGTTTTTTTTTTGTATCAAATTATTACTAATTTTACTTATTTTTATCGGTAATACCGAATGCAAAGTCTCGTACATACATACATATATATATATTTGTGTATATATATATATACATACTTTTTTTTATATATTGTCTTTTGTGTTATATTCTTGCACTTAAACAATTAGCCATCTTCTTTTGGTGGTGTGTACCAGCCTAAAAAATTAAAACAGAATTTGTAAAAAACTGTTATTATAATAATTTTTAAATTTAAAGGGGATGTTTAATAGAATTGTGACAAAATGGAAAATTTAAATTTCAATTAATTAATATTTTTTGTTTAGTTGAAAAAAAAAGTATAAATTCAGCAATCTAATTTTGTGTAATCTTGTGGAAAAACGTAACGTTTAATGATTACTAAAATTTTGCCACTGTTTAAAAAATGATATCTTCTGTCTGCTGAAGTCCTTAACCCATATTTTTTCAAGCGTATACACATTGATTATTGGTAATTTGAATTAAAAATGTAAGAAAAATTAAAATCTTATGGAAATATTGAATCTTTTATTAACCATTTACATTTCAGAATTCGGAGGTAAAATGCAAATAATTTACTCCAGAAGTTTAATGTGAATGCCTAAATTTAGATAATTCTCATGCATTAATTGTTTGTGACTTAATGTTTTTATTTTATGAATCTGCATTTTGGATTATCTATACTTAAACTAAATTTTTAAAATTGATTTATTTAATTATTATTATAATTTTCTGATATATTTTATTTTTTATGTGTACTTCATTCTTAAGTCTTAATTTTTTTTATTTAATATTTATCAATAAATTCAATTATATATTTTTAATTTTTGTAAATAATTCAGGGAATGCAAACGAGTGAGGTGTCACCTCTGCATGGTACATAAATTATAACATTGTAATTAAACTCTAAATTTGAATATTAAAGTATCTGTATACCTGCATAACTATATTCTGGTTTTTTAAATCAATAAATAAAATAAATTATAAGTATTTTTGATGAATGACAGATTGTCTTATTATTTATTTTTGCAATCTTTTCAGCATTTCCTGAAGGTTTTTTGAATTTTTATAAGATGGTGGACAAAGAAATGACTTTAATAGAACAAATATTTAGTAATACTGCCATTTTGGTGCTTTCAATCTTGGCATATTTCAAAAATTTTTTTAGGCATAATGAAAAAGTTTTAGGATCTTCATTTTTAGTCTATAGTATAAGTAATAAAACATTCAAAATTCTCTTTCATGAAAAAACCCATAAATATTTTTAATTAATTTCAGATTGGTCAATTTTTAAATTTTAGCAACAAATAAAACATTTTACAATGCTGGTTATTTACAATTTTTATAAAAAAAAAACTTTTAATCCCATAAAATTGTCCCCTAAACAACTGCAACCCTAAAAATTACTTATTTTTTAGTATAAAAAGAGATAGCATATTCAAAGTCATGGGTATAAAAAATATACCAATTTTACGAGGTTGAAGCCTTATTTTGTCAAGAACTTTTAGTGAGTTCTAGTAAAAGGAGAAATGGGATTTGCCACACGCAATTATTGAATTTTAATAGTATAGGACGCAAATTACCATCTGGGGAAAAATCAAGGATGATAAGCTGCGACTAGGGTATGTTGCAAAAAAATATATTTTTTAATACGTCTTTTATGGTCATTGACAAGAAAAGCATCATAAATCTTTAGATAAAAAATTAATCAAAAATTAGGTAGATTAAAATAAACTTCAATATTTCATTTATATAATATCTAAGTCTTACTTTCAAAATAATTCTTGTAATATTAAAAAAGGATTTAAAGGTCACGTGTTGAATATAGGTAATCATAACAACTTTATTGCGCCATTGGTTCTGAGGAACCAGAGATTCAAGATGGATATTAGGTGGGCTCAGGATGAATTCATCCTGAGTGGGCTTATTTGAAAGCTAAGAACTTGTAAAATTGCGGGCTTACAAATAATTCCTAAATTATTTTCGCGAAATAATTTTTTTTACAAAATATTCTCGGCATTTGTATGATTGCGTTGACAATCAATTGCTTTTGTTTTGTAACCAAACATAAATATTTGTAACCAAAAAAATAGTTTTAGCAATATTAATCTATTTTTAAATAAAGAAATTAGAAAAATCTTATAATCAAGAAATTGTATCAATTTTTAGCTTCAAAATAACCCCACCCACTACCACCTTGGTTATTTGGTTTCTTAGAAATAATGGCATAAAAAATCACCATGATTCTTCATATTTAACAAGTAACCTTTGGCCCCTTAAATAATATTTCTTGTTTTTATTTTTTCTTTGGCATCCTTAATTTTCAAAAGTATACAACTTTAAACTGACATAATTAAGCATTCATTTTTTGAACAAAATTTTCAGATCCAGAAAAAAAAACGTTTTTACATGAAAAATTTTATTACTTCCAAAAAGGTTTCAATTTTTTTTATATTTTTAATTTGAGTAACCAATAATCAATGTATTTCCCTTATGAAAATGTCATCAGAAAAAAATTATTTACAATTTAAGATAAATTAAACGCGATGAAATAAGTTTTATATAAATTATAGATTAAATTTAAAGATATATTTAATTAATGGATATTTAAGCAGTGAAACAATTTTTAAAAAATATTAAAAGATACTTTACCATTTTTCTCATGTATTTGTACAAGAGATTTAAATGACTGTTGTGCTCTAGCTAAACTGTATTGCCCCTGCCCACTACAAACTTTGCCACCTCCTCCACTGGGTTGAAATTGTATTCTTGCTTTTCCTTTAACTAATGTAGCAGAAATTTGCATAATTATTGCTTCAACTGTATATGCTGAGCTCCATCCTTGTTTTGTTAATAATTCCATACAGATAGCTCCACCAAGTAAGACGTATCCACCAGAAATAATTGGATAAACAACCCTCACAAAAGGAGGCTCAAATGGGTATGTTTCCTAAAAGATAGATTCTATAAACATCTTATAAAAATTTAAATACATGAGCGATAAATTCATACTAATACTGTTAAATTTTTTATAATTCTCTAACTTTGCCAATTACAATAAAATGATTTTTTTCATAATTACCTTAAATAACATATTTAATAAGATACTATCCTTTCCTTCTTTTTCTTTTAAAAGAACTAAATCATTGTGAAGAGCAGAATCAGAATCAATACATTTTAATCTGATATTCCATTCATATAAGCTATCGCTAACAAGTTCTATGCTGTACATTCCTAAAATATTATGAAATTAAATTAATTTCTTTATGAATTCGAGTGAAAAAAATATAAGCAATCTCAACTGAAGATTTTCAAATTTTTTATCAAAGAATAAATATATGAATTTTAATAAAAGAAATAAGGAAGAAAATATATTCTTAAAATTTAAAGTCGTCAACTTATTTTGAAAAAAAGTTCACCACAGACCATAGCAATTAATTGTTAAAATAAACAAAATCTATAATCATATTTTCATAGACAATCGACAAATTTAATTTTTGCAGCATTCACTATTAAATTCAAGCAGATTATTTATAAATTCAAGTAATTGCATTAATACATTTTTAAACAATTAAAAAAATTTAAGCGATACAATTTTTAAAATAGAATTTATTTTACTTTTTAAATCAAGGTATGTTTTAAATTAAGATATTTTAAATCAAGATCCATGAATTTTTTAATATGAAAAATGAAAAATCTTCAAGGCATTGCTATATTTAATTTAATATTTTCATTAAGCTTAAATTATTTTTAATAAGTCAAAATAAGTTATTAACTTAAACATACCTTTTTTAAAAGTATCACTTCGATAAATATCTCTCAATTCTTTCATTAGCCTATCTGTAGCTTGCACACTTCCAGAAACAGCACCTTTTAAGTAATCTTGTCTTTGATTTTGTCTTAGTCTTTCTAGTGTCGCAAGATGCTCTATTGCCATCTCATCTCCCTTTAATTAAAATATAACAATATAAATTGCAAATTGCTTTGTTTACAATATAATTTTTTTATATAATTTTGAAAAATATTAAGTCTTTACTCACTTTATTTTTTGCATTAGTTTCTGTTTCATCCATATCTAAATGAAGATCCTCTTCAGTTTCACTATCTTCATCTTCATCTAATTCTTCAGTATCTTCAGCTTCCATCTTTTGGGGAATCTCATCAGTTGTGCCGCTAAGCCTTAAAGGATCTAAAGCAGTTCTAAGACGTTCTACATCTGGTGGTTCGGGTAAAGAATGTAAGCGACATAATTCTTTTAATAGAATTCCTACTTGATTTATAACATGATTATCCCTTCCTGTTGTATTGCTTAAAATTTGCACAGCATTTGTAACACTTATTTCTTCAGACTCAGCGAACCATACTGGCGGAGTTGATGGATAAGTTTCCTAAAAATTGTAAAAATTGATGTTTAATTTTCTTAATAATTTTACTCTTCGTATTGGCAAAAAATCAATTTATTTTTATTTTTTTTCATAATATTGTACAAAATTACATGTAAAAAATACTATAAAAGATGTTTTAATTTAAAAAGGCTTTTTTAACCATCATATATTTATTATAACTGATAAATAATTATTTAAAAATAAAAAAATGATTTTTTATCATATGACTGATAATAAATAAACAATTAAACACAAAAATAATGTTTATTGTTCCCTTCTGCGATGTTTTGTAGCACAAAGCACATGTTTGCAAGAATTTTTTTTTGATAAATAAATGAAAGTAAAGTAAATCCCTCAAAACATCCAAAAATATATTAACGAAAAAAACTTACTGTAATATTGGCGTGAATTTCGTATTTCTTGCCATTTTTGCCGACGAACCTGCAACTCAGTTCGTCGACGCTTGCCGACATTATCTGAAATCTTTCATGGCTCTTTGGAAAAACGGATTCTAATGTTCTAATTTCTTGTTTCAATGTATTCAAACAAGCCATTTGGCTCTTTAATTTTTTTAATAAGGCCTTTAATGATGGCCTTTAATAATAAACGAATACAAACAAAAACTGTAATAAATTTTTATAAATTGTTATTTAAATATTAAAACTTAATCTAACGCTTTTGACAATTTATATACCTTTCTGAACCCCCGAGGACAATGAAGATGATTTATTTTCTTTAAAAATGCACTTTACTTACACATATAGATACGCGCGCGCAAAAGCAGACAAAAAATCAACCTTTTTTTTCTCACACTGTTAATAGCGGTTCTTTAATTTTTCGGCACACTGATTATTTATTTCTATATTTAATCGAATGCAGTATATATTCACACAAGGAGACAGGATTTTCTCATGAAAAGTGAGAGGCGCGACAGAAATAAGACACGCACTTTACCACTACACACCCGCACATAAAATTCACATCCCAGAGGAAGAGGTAGGTAGATTGATGTGTGCAAATATATAAAACAAAGTCTTTTGTTTGATTAGGTATTTTCTACGGCATTTAAATTTGTATAATAGTAAAATTTAAAATATTACTATAAAGTAAGAGTTAATTATTATAAAGTAATTTAATTTATACAAATCATATTTAGCCTTATTAACATATTTACTTACACATCGCACGCACGCGTGTTAAAAGTATAGTTGATTAAATAGTCTTCAAAAACTTTAGCAAAAAAAAATACTAATAATAATTACTGTTATTTATTGAAAATTGTTTTAAAATTTTCTTTCAAAATTATTTTTTTATTTATTGGAAGTTTTTGTGTACACATAAATTTACACTTTCTTTTTTACACTCGGCTGAATATCTCTGGGTTATGACGTACAACCACGAAATAAAATGGCGGATGCAAGTACTTTTATTGCGAATTGGTTTCAAATTGGTTTTGCTAATTCAGCGCTCTCTTTTGGCTTTTGCAGAAACGATTTTTAATCTTTCCGCAAAAAAATTTTTTTATAATTTTGAGATAGGTAGTTGCATGTACACGCATAGAAGCCGAGCGGTTATAATAGAGGATGAGTTTTGTCAATCCTATATTCTAGGGTCTCTACCTATAATTCGCAGTGTCGGAATTTCTCATCCGGCATTTTACGGGATGAACTTTCTCTCATCCTTCGTTTTACAAGATCAGCTGCGCGCGCTGATTTTCGTATAAAAATAGAATTTTTTTTACTTTATAATAATATTATATGCGTGCACGTGCTTCATGTGTTTTCGCATTGGATTTTTTTTAAAAATGTATAAAAATTATTATGTTTCATATTTTAAATATATTAAATAATATTATTTTAAATATATTAAATAACATTATTTTAAATATATTAAATATATTAAATAATATTTTAAATATATTAAATAATTAAATAATAAGTGATCTAAGTATAGTATCAGGCATTTTTTAAATATAAAAATTGATTCGCATTAATTTATAAATTTTTTTAATAAAAATTATAATTTATAAATTTAATTTTAACAATTAGATATGAAAAAACAAATGCGAAAACAAAGTGCACCTATATAAAATTTAAGTAAAAAAAATTCTATGTAAATATGAAAATCAGCGCGCGCAGCTGATCTTGTAAAACGAAGGATGAGAGAAAGTTCATCCCGTAAAATGCCGGATGAGAAATTTCGACACTGCGAATTATAGGTAGAGACCCTAGAATATAGGATCGACAAACTCATCCTCTATTATACCCGCTCGGCTTCTATGCGTGTATATACCTAAATTAAAAAAAAATTTTTAAATAATGAAATCAAGGAAATATAGGGAAAAAAGAATAAATGTATACAATTTTCATTTTTGATTTAATGATTTTATTTAAAATGTTTTTATTTACAGATGAAGATATAGAAATTATAATACACCTATTTTTTTTTATCAACAATTTCTTTTAACAAATAAATGCTATTGAATAGGCTATAATTTGTTATATTTTAGATATAATTTTAATTCTAAAAATTTTGGACTTTTTTTAAACGGTTCTTTTATCTTGGAGATTCAATTTTTTGTGCTTTCACTGGTGTAATAAGAAAATTAAATCGTAATCGATAAGAAGATTATAAGAAAATTGATTCACTGGTATAAACACACTGCATAACTGATAGTTTAAAAAATGCTTAAAAAATTTTTTATACATAGCAATGCTGATTTAAAATTATTTTTATCAATTAAAAAAATTTTATTTACATGATTTTTAAACTTTACACATAAGCATAGACCCAACTCACCATTATATTTTATTAAAAACATAGAAGTTGAAATTCATTTTACAACAATTGAAATTAAAATTCTTATATTTTATAAGTATCGAAATAATGTTAAATAAACTAAATCTAACTGAAGAGTTTTTGATAATTGTAATAAATTTTTTATTTACATTAGATTTTATTCACAATAATAAATGATAAGTATTTTCAGTTTGTACATGACTATGCAGTTTACAAATTCTTTTTTCAGTATAATTTTGAAAACAAGCATTTTATGAATGGGTTATTGCTAAATTAATACTCATATATTTGTTAAATTTGTTAATTCTATAATTAGGAAGTAATAAAAATATTTTTAATGGAAATTTTAATACACATAAATACTTTATATACATTTGATATAAAAAAAGATTCAAAATCTCTAATTTTATTCATAAGATACAGTATCAATTAATTTATTTTAATATTGTAAAAGAAAAAAAGTATTGATATTTCTTGAACAAAACTTATAATGAAATTTAAACGATATATATGAAAAAGAATTAAATTTTCTTATCGTAATTTATTTTTGTCAATTAGGAACTTTTTTAGGTTGTGGCATCAAATAATTATTAAATTTTTTAACTTTAAATTTTTATTTTAATATTATTAGAATTTTGGATATTTTTTATGGAAAAAATAATTGTATATATGTATACATTACATATATTACATAATTTATTTCAATTTGAAATCAGTAAAAACTTGAACAATAATTTGTAAACTCATAAGGCATGAAAAATTATATAGTTACATACAGTAATTCGTTCATAAATAAAAAATAAAATATTTCCATAAAGTTTGTAATGCAGCAAATCTTTACCAGAATAACTGAACGGTGTTTGAAATTTCTTCAAAAATAAGTTTTAAAAAGGCAAAACAATATTTTACGAACAAATTGACTTATAACCCAAAAAATATTGAAAAACTAAAGTATATTCACATTAAAGAAATTTTTCCACAACTTTTTTTATTTCTTTTAAATTTTATTTACATTTTTTGTAGTATAAAATTCTCTTAATTACAATCAACTACTTATTTTGCACCAAAAAACTTGATTTTTTTTTATGTTTATACTATCAGCATTTTCAGTAAGAACTTAAGATTCAAATAAAGTTACAAAATTATCCAAAATCTACAAAAACGTATCTTCTTTGTTTCCATATACGATCCTTTTGATGCAGTTGGATAAAAATAACTCAGTTTAAATATTTTGTAAAGCAAAATAAAAACATTAATTCTCCAAGTTGTATGCGACTTGACTTTTTTTTCTTTTTTGTTTTTATTTGCCTTTTTGTTTTTATTTGTAATTTAAATAAATATTGCCCTTCTCAAAAGGCAGAATGGTAATAATCATAAGTTGGCCAATATGGCTGTAGCCATTCCTAGCTTGTACGCTGACGTTTTTTAGCTGGGTGTTCTTCTGAAGAATGACCTGCTGTTGGCATTGTCACATTTTTATTATTAAACATATATTTTAATTGTGGCATATATTTCATAACTATTCGAACTGGGATTAACGGTAACTCTTCGTTCAACGATGAGCATTTACCAGTTTTCATCAACTGTTCCATTTGAAGTCTAATTTAAATTTAATTAATAGCTTAATAAATAATAATTACTTAAAAAACAACGCAATAAAATTTTATTGTTTTTTGATGACATATTAAAACGGAAATTAATTTTATAAATTAGTTTAAGGATTTATTTTAATTTACAGTTTTGTCATTTTTATTTTCATATTATTTTATTTTACTTTAAATTAATGATTTTAAAACATGTACATCAAAAAGCAGAAATTTTACTGTAACACAAAATATATTTAAGACTTACCTGTTTCCTTGAAATAATTCAACTTGTAATACATCGCTAAGGACTTGACGACAACTCTCAACATCACAATTTGGGAAGAAATGTGTCACAAAGTCAGACAACGTCATTAATAAATCGGAGTAAATATATGGTTTCCAATTAATGCAAGGAATCATTTTATCTTCAACTAAAGCCTTTTGTACTTGATAAGGCATTACTGCACTTTGAGTAATGTTTGAAGGTGCATCATTTATTGGTGTTAAAGGTTTTCTACCTCTGCTATCCCTAAATATAAAAATTTGTTACAAATTTAATATTATATTTTTTTTACTTTAATTAAAACATTATTAATTAAATAAAAGTTACCTGGCATTGTTATTATTTCCATTTACTGGTATTAGTGGTGGAGGAGGATAATTTTTTGAATGATTAGAATGAGTAGAATTAAGCATAGTTGGAGATGGTGAATGTGGTATTAAAGATGGCGTAGAAGATGGTGGAGGCATTAGAGATTGCACTTGATCAGTTCTTAATCCAATCATCTGTGGATATGGACTTCCTGTAGCTGGGTTTGATAAGCCTAAAGAAGCTGATGTATATGTTGTTGTGGTCCTGTAATTGAAATTTTTAAATAAAATTTTTGAATTGTATTTAAAAACTGTTTTATATTCTAAATAATAAGTGTTGATGAATAATAAAAAAATATTTTTACTAATTAAGGTGCAAAATGTCACATTCCATGTGTAAAAGAATTTTATTCTACCTCATTTATTAAATTAAAAAGCCCTGCTTCATACCCTTGGTAAGAGAAATATTTTATTTTTTTATAACTAAAGTACTTATACGTATAACAAATTACTAAGCCAAAGAAGCTAAATAAGTTCTATTTTTATTCAAATTATTAAAAAGCATAAATTACAGCAAAAAAATATTAAATTTTTTAAAACATTAATTTTTAAATAAGTTTTCTGGAAATAAATATTTGTTTTCAGATAGCAAAATTTTTTTCCGCTATCATTTAATTTTTTGGTTTCTCATTTTGGACTATTTCTGACCTTTCTATGTCGTTTGCTGGCATATTAAATAAAAAAGGCGAGATCGGTTCTTCTTTTATGTCAATAGTTGAAATTGATTCTTGAATGAAAGCAATTTTTGGGGTTGGTTCTTGTTTTATGTCAATAGTTGAAATTGATTCTTGAATGACAGCAATGTTTGGGGTTGGTTCTTGTTTTATGTCAATAGTTGAAATTGATTCTTGAATGACAGCAGTGTTTGGGGTTGGTTCTTGTTTGATATCAATAGTTAGGAATGTTTCTTGAATGACGGAAGTAGTTGAGATAGGTTCTTCTTTCACGGTAACGATTGATTCAAGTTCATTATCTGAAGATATTGATTTTGTTTCTTTTTCTGTGAGAATAGAAGTTAAGTCATCAACGGTTCTTTCAATATAGGATTCCGTCGCTAAGTCAAAAATCCATTTACTATTTTTCATTGAGATAGTTTCAACACACAGTTTGGATAAACTAACTAAAGTTTGACGAAAACAATGACCTGTATATTCTTCAGGATTATCTAATTTTAAAAAAGTTGCTATTAATTTGGGTGCACCAGCTATTTTATTAATTCCCATTGGTGTTGATCTGCATTTACCTTTATCATAACTAAGAAAAAAATTTTTTGTATCACAGTTATTTGGCCTCAAATTTAAATATTTTTTATAAATATTATAAAATACTTCAGAAACAGAAAAAAAGCGAGCCTTGATTTTTTCTGTCTCTAAAATATTAACATGTAACTTATTGCCCTTTTCTTGAATATCTTCTTTGTTTATGTTGTGAAGTTCTTCACGTCCACAACCACCAGAAATTCCAATAAACGCAATTACTTTAAAAGCCAAGTATATTGCATCTGGTGCAAGTTCAATAAAATCTTTAATTTGTTTTTCAGTGAAAGATCTACATTTTTTTTTTTCGTATCCTTTGTTTTTATCTTTTATAAAATTAAGCAATTTCGAATATTTTGAAATATCAACATTGTGGTAGTGATTTAAGGTAGTTTTAAGTATAGAGTAATCCGAGTACAAAGTTGATAGTTTTTTATTTTCAGTCATGTAGTTTAACAACGTTTCTTCGGAAAATGATGTATTTCCTGTTCTTTTTTGCCATTCAGTAAAATATTTATATTTTCTTACATACATATTGTATGATTTATTTGATAAAAATTCTGAAGAAAGAGTTCTCATTTCTTTTTTATTAGTAGGCTTTGATATAGTTTTGTCTAAATTGGTCTTTGGAAATAAAGTAGTTTCATGAGCACAAGACTTTGTGGATGAAGTAGTTTCAAAAACACAGGACTGTGAAGACAAAGTAATATCAGGAGCACAGATTTTTGAAGATAAAGTAGTTTTAGGAGAACAGGAATTTAAAGGTAAATTAATTTCAGAAGCACTCATCTTTGAAGATAAAGTAGTTTCAGAAGAACAGGAATTTGAAGATAAATTAATTTCAGGAGTACAGGGATTTGAAGATAAATTAATTTCAGGAACACAGAGCTTTGAGGATAAAGTAGTTTCATGAGCATAGGACTTTGTGGATAAAGTAGTTTCAGGAACACAGGGCTGTGAAACTAAAGTAGTTTTAGGAACCCAGGAATTTGAAAATAAATTAGCTGAAGATAGACGAAAGCAATGGCCCGTGTATTCTTCAGGATTATCCAATTTTAAAAAAGTTGCTATTTGTTTGGGTATACTACCTATTTTATTAATACCTATTGGTGCAGATGAAGGTTTATTTTTTTGACAATTAAGAAAAAATTTATTAGTATCGCAATTTTCTGGTCTTAAGTTTATATATTCTTTATAAATATTATAATATAGTTTGGGAAAAGTGAAAGAGCGAGCTTTGATTGTGTCTGTTTTCAAAATATTTACGAACAACGTATTGTCCTGATCTTGAATATCTTCTTTGTTTATGTTGTAAAGTTCATCTCGCCCACAACCACCAGAAAGCCCTATTAATGCTATCACTTTAGAAGCCAAGTATATTTCATCTGGTGCAAGTTCAATAAAATCTTTAATTTGTTTTTCTGTAAAAGATCTACATTTTTTCTTTTCATATCCTTTGTTTTTATCTTTTACAAAATTAAGTAATTTTGAATATTTTGAAATATCAACATTGTGGTAGTGTTTTAAGGTGGTTTTTAGTGCAGAGTAATTTGAGTACAAAGTTGATGGTTTTTTACTTTCAGAAAGATCTGTCATGTAGTTTATCAACACTTCTTCGGAAAATGATGTATTTCCTGTTCTTTTTTGCCATTCGATAAAATATTCATATGTTTTAACATACATACTGCATGATTTATTTGATAAAAATTCTGCAGAAAGTTCGGGAGAATCAGTTTCAATATTCTTTTCATTTGTAGTCTTCAAGGTAGGTTTGCCTGTATGGGTCTTTGGAAATAAAGTAGTTACAGAAACGCGCGATTTTGAAAATAAATTAACTGAAGTTACACGAAAACAATTGGATGTGTATTCTTCAGGATTATCTAATTTTAAAAAAGTTGCTATTTTTTTGGGTGCACTACCTATTTTATTGATACCCATTGGTAATGAATGGCACTTTCCTTTTATATAACTTAGAAAAAAATTTTTTACATCAGAGTTATTTGGTCTCAAATTTAAATATTTTTTATAAACATCATAAAATACTTCAGAAACAATAAAAGTGCGAGCCTTGATCGTTTGTGTCTCTAAAATATTAACAAGTAACTTATTGCCCTTTTCTTGAATATCTTCTTTGTTTATGTTGTGAAGTTCTTCACGTCCACAACCACCAGACATTCCAATAAACGCAATTACTTTATAAGCTAAGTATATTTCATCTGGTGCAAGTTCAATAAAATCTTTAATTTGTTTTTCAGTGAAAGATCTACATTTTTTCTTTTCGTATCCTTTGTTTTTATCTTTTATAAAATTAAGCAATTTCGAATATTTTGAAATATCAACATTGTGATAGTGTTTTAAGGTAGTTTTCAGTGTAGAGTATGTAAAATACAACGTTGGCGGTTTGTGAATTTCAGACAAATGATTCATATAGTTTATCAAAACTTCTTCGGAAAATGATGTATTTCCTGTTTTTTGTTGCCATTTAGTAAAAATACTGTATCTTGCCAAGTAAACACGACCTGTTCTGCTTGATAAAAAATTTGACGAAAGATTTTCAGTTTCCTCCAGAATTTCGTCGCTTGAGTCAATATCAGTCATTTTTAATTATTTTTTCCTTGTAAAAATCACAATTTTCTTATTATTATGAATCGAATTTGATTCAAAGTATCTTAATTTTATCCAACAAAATGCTCCTGCATAACAGTGAAAACTGCGTTTCAATCTATGGTTTCAATACTCGCTACTAGCAACTTTAACATGAAAGCTACAATTTTAGAGAAAGGTATGTGCGCACGCAGAACACTAGTGAGTAAAGTAAAAATATCGAAGCGTAAAGTGAAAACACTGGGTTGAAAGCAACGATGAACAACTAACCAAATTCAAAAGACGTGATTCGTCACTATGCGTTTCAAATACATATAATAATGGAAGATATTGGTGAGATTAAAAAAAAACCCCTTCCATCATAGTCTTCAACAAAAGAAATACACTTCTATACTAGCAGTATATAAAATAAAATCTTCTTTGATACTGTACTATTGAATACAGCATTTATTATTTACCTACTTTTTATATCTTTAGTATTTAAACAACCAGTTTTCACATCTAAGGGACTGTCTACAATTGGCCGTAAGACGGGTGCGTTTATACGCTACGTTGCGCAGTAGAAAATTTTACATTAGGCCCCATCTACAGAAATCGTAAAACCGAGACGCACCGCAAACGCAAGCGCAACGCAATGCGCAGAAGAAAATTTTGTGTATTTGGAGTTGCGCAGGAGCCAAAATTGGTTTCTGCGCATTGCGTTGCGCTTACGCTTGCGGTTGCGACCCCCTTTTACGGCTATTGTAGATGGGGCCTTACAAAAATTTTACTGCACATCGACGCATCCGTAAAACGTGGCTATACGGCCAATTGTAGAGAGTCCCTAAGGGGTCATCCATAAAATACGTAACGCAGTTACATAGTGGGTGGCCTGCTTTTTAACGTTACTATAATGTTAATTTACATTCAATTTACATTGGTTAAGGTGTTACCATATGGTTGGTGGTATCAGATTTCTCTAATTTTTGCGTTACGTATTTTATGGACGGTCCCTAAATATATTGTAGGTTTAAGGATGTTGAGTACGAACAAAGAATATAATTATATTTCGTAGTATAATCAGTTTAATTGATGACATTTCAGTATAATAGAAAAATAACATCGGTTTTTCGCAAATTATTTTGAAATGAAGCATGTTATAAGAATTTATATGATTTTTATAAACTTTTGTTAATAAAAAATTAACGAGTCAATATTTCGAGCTCTAAATGGTCTGAAATTACGCGTTCTCAAAAGATGTTTAAATTTGGTGAAATAAATTTTTTTTTCTAAAATGCTTCATTTTACAGTGAAGCCACACTATCCGTCGATATCGATATCGATATCGAAAAATAAAAATATAGCGGCGCAAAATTCAAATAATTTTTGTTTTTTGTTAAAAAATTGCTAAAACTAATGTTTTAATCATGAAATAAATCAATAAAACGTTAAGTCAGTGCAAAACAACTAATTTTGACTAAATTTTAATAAAAAAATTGGTATATTAAGAAATATTTTGATATCATAACCTCAAAAATAAATAACTTCTTATGGTATCAAAATACACGTTAATATAACAACATTCTTATTAAAATTTAGTAAAATTAGTATATTTAGACTGATTTTGCGTTTTATTTATTTATTTTATGATTAAAACATTATTTTTAGCAATTTTTTAATAAAAAACAAAAATTATTTGAATTTTGCGCCGCTATATTTTTATTTTTCGATATCGATATCGACATCGACGGATAGTGTGGCTTCACTGTTAGAGTTATATGCGAAAAACCGATGTTACTTTTCTATTTTACTACAACATATATATTCTTTGGTTTGAAGCTGGGAATAATAAACATAAGCAGCTGACTCTCTCTCTCTTTCTATCACAATACTACAGAAGCGAGATCCCTGCGCGCGCACGACTATACGATAGAATTTTTAAATAAATAACATTTTCGTTATAAACAAATTACCATAGTCTAAAATAAATTGAATAATTATATTCTACGTAATTTTTTTTATATGTTATAGATTTTTTAATAAAAACTGTACTCAAAAAATACTAAAATTGTTTATTGTAAAATGTCGTCCCATAAGAATCACGTGTATTAGATGCTCGGAGAAGCAAAATTATTTTTGATTATTTAACAATGAAAGAGTCACCCTAGGATCTTCAAATTTTAAATATATATTTTGTAATACGACTTCTTGTTATGTACCAATTTTTATTAAAATCTGTTCTAAAACACAAAAGCAGGCACGTATCCAGAGTATCCACGTAACCGAAATGAAAATTTTTTGAAAAAATAACAGCATTTTTTACCTTAATTTCAAAATTTTTTAATTTTTTATTAACAATTGCTTATAAATAATTTTAAATAAGAAAAAATTAAATTTTGATTCATATATTTAAGAAATTTAAACCATCAATTTTAATTTTATTAGGTTCTGGCTCCCTCCGAAATTTTTGGCCCCTCCCGAAAAAGATTTCTGGATACGTGATTGACAAAAGTTAGTTAAAATCCTTAAAATAGGTGTTTAAAAGATAGATTACTGAAACCGGTTTTAATAATGCATAAAATAAAACCAAAGAAGATAATAACTGTGTGTATCAAAGATCAAGGTATGAAATAATAAAATATTTGTTTTAGAAAGAAAGGTAAAAGTTTAGAAAGTATTACGTGTGGTGGGAGCAAAAGACGGGTAATTAATATTTTGTTTTAAATTGGTATTAAATAACTCGTTTTAATTAATTATTTCCTCTTTCAAAATCTTATCTTTTTTTTTGTTTTTAATTGTAGTTCATTTTTTTTTAAGAAAAATTTTCAAAGGATCATCTAAATCATTCAAACGCTTTTTAAACTTATACTTTGGGATTTCGAAACCGGTCTAAATGCACTCGATTTAAAAATTTTTGTATACAACTCGTATTTTACATATGGCAGTAATTAATATTTGCATTCAGATGCAATATTTAATATTTTTTTCTTGAGATAATTTTTGAAAATAAAAATAATGATTTATTAAAATTATGAAAAAAATTCAATATTTGCAATTTACATCTTGCTGTATTAATGAATTGAGCCAGTTTTACTGTGATTAAACATGAAATATGATTCAAGGGGGTTGGCGCGTTTCGGAGTGCAGGGGGCTTGTCATTTTTTTAGTTATACGTTTTTTATAATTTATAATATACTCTGAGACTTTTTTTAAAATAATCTTGAATATTAATAGTTTTTTATATTTTCTTTTCAAATAATACCTTCTAAAATAAACTTAAAAAAAAAAAATTATGTTGGCAATTGTAATTCCTACGAAAATGTAAAATCGACGAATGAACCTCCTTGATCCTAATTATTCTAATTCCTTAAATCAAAATTATTCTAAGTTCTATTTTACCCCACCCCCTTGATTTTCGGATTCCCAGGGTTCCTTTTGACTGAATTATTTAATTTTGGCAGTAACTTTTAAATTGGTTATTTTGGGCCTAAAAAGCACTTTGTTTATGAATCAGCAGCGTTATTTAGAAGGTTACTCAAGATACAAGCGGACTTAAATAGTCGATCAGATTTTCGGCTATAGAAAACTTATAAAAAATGAAAATCTATTTTAAACAAAAAGCTTTTCCTATGTAAATTGAGTTGCTTTTTCATTATTTGGGGTAAAAATTTCAAAATTTTTGACCGGAAGTGAAATATTTCCTCTCAAATTTGACCAATTTAAAATATCAAATTTGTCTAAAAAGCAATTTTATTTTTAAAGGCTAAAAGCTTAAAAAGTCTATGAAACTGAAGAAATAGTCATTCTAAGAAATTTTTTGCATATTTAGAAGGTATTTAGACCTTTTCAAGGCGATGGACATAAAAATGTTAGAAGACTTGAAAAAATCGAAAAATGAAGGTTTTTTTAATCTTGATTTCATTGCTTGAAATCTGCTGCAATTTAGTTGTCCCCCATTTTAAGCATGTCCAGAAAACTTTAAAATATATTTAAAACTTCTGTAGATAAATTTTTTTTTAAATTTCATACGTTGTGTAGTCCCATTTTTCAAATGGTAATTTTGATCAAATTGTTAACTTTGAGAGGCTGTATTTTATTTCTGGTCAAAAATTTTGAAATTTTGACCTTAAATAATAAAAAAGCAACTTTTTTTTCATAGGAAAATATTTTTGTCTTCAAAAAATCTTTCTTCGAGGAAATAAGGCCATGACATCGTAAAATTATTAATTTTCCATGTTTACTGAAGTTTACGAAAAAACGTTGAAAACTTGAAAAAATATATAATCGGCCGATTTTCTTCAAAAAAAGTAAAATTTTAGATAATTACTTTTTTTTTTTTAAACTAATTTTCGGGATACTTTTTCCTTAAACATACATGGCTTGGAAAACTGGATAGGTAAGAAAAAAAAGCCTTTAATTATCCAAACTTTTCTATTTGCGATGGAAATTGAGCGATTTACGAATTTCAGGGGCAAACCACTATAAAAATAGGATAAAAAAAGTTTTCCAAAGTAATAAGTCAATGGAAAAGTAGACATTCGGGACAAGACCTATAATTAAGGGTAAAGAGGGAATTTTTCGGTCATGCTACGACCCCTGAAAGTTTATTTGAAGTAAAAATACTTAACATTTTATGAAAATAAATGGGTTAATTGCAGGATTAATTGAAATATAATTTAAAAATTTATCATTAAATTTTAAAATCCTGGGTTTTTAAAATTAAATTCCCAGTTTTCAGAGTTTTACAGAGTAAAATTTCATTCCCTAGTTTCCCAGGTTGTTTCACAATTTTCCAGTTAGTAGACACCCTGTTACCTAATACTCTTAGACAAAATTTCTAATTGTGTTATTATATTTTAACATGAAAATATTTTTTTATAATGTCTAAATAAAATAGGCTTTTTATTTTAGGAACGATGATGTAATTGTGCAAATAGAGTGCGCAGTGTAAATTATAGTAACAGAAAATTTTCATTGATAAGTTTAATGTGCTATTAATGAGTTAGTGTATACTTATTTATTTTAAGGATGATAAAAATTAACTGATTACAATCAATTGTAATAAAATAAGCCAGTAAACCAGTTTTACAGTTTAATACTTTTTAATTATGGAAAAGATTACAAATGAGTCTCCAAAAAAAATTTTAAAAGCATAAATATTAAAAAATAAATTATATAGATATTTCTACAACCTGACATATATAATATGACTATAGATAATTTATTTAAATCATGCACTACTAAAAAATAAATTTTAATATAATATTCATAATAAAAAATTTTTTAAATTACTTATTTATGTAAAATTAAAATAATAATAAATATGGCACTAATAATTGTTATTTCTACTTTTTTAAGTGTTGTTTTTATTTAATAATCTACATTTTATGAATAAAAAGAGACGTTATTATAGATATATTAATTTTTATGTTTTGCAAAATTATACTCTTTCTTGATTACAGGTTTTAATTTATAAACTTCAATAATTCTTCAGTTGACAATTTAAATTAACAAAATGAAGCAAAATTTAGTATCAAGTCATTTTTTAAAAAGGTAAGTATTATAAATTCCATTTTGAGATTTAAAACTTTGAAAAATACAAATAAATAATTTATAAATAAAATTTAATAAAAACTTTGACAAAAAAAGAATAAAAATGTTAAATAAATAAGTTTTAACGATCTATTTAAAAATTTTTGTAAAACTAAGAGCGGGTTAAATCTATAAAATATTAATGTTGAAAATCTTGTAAAATCTATAATTACAAACAATTTTTTTGGCAATTTTGATATGTAATACGAAATTGCTTAAAATTTCTGTAAGAATAGTACACAGTTGTTTCTTTTTAAATTATTTAATTGATATAAGATTTTATGTGGAAAATGTGAAAAATTTGTTACTGAAGCAGCGTACTTTATTTGCAATTAATATATCTATAATATCGTAGACTTCAAGAAGTCTTTCGGTACTAAAGTTTATAAGCCATGCCACATATTTTTGTATTCTTTAGTTTATTACTATAAATTATATGGGGACTCACCAGTCATCCTTCCCATAGGTTGGATAACTATAAATACAAATATATTTATTTATTTAAACAAAGATTAAACATACTAATTTTTTTTAATCACAATTTTTTATTTAAGTATTTTGTTTTCTTTGTGTATTTTTTTAAAACTAAAATAAAAATCAATTATGTGCAATGGAAAATTTGAAAAGCTGATTATTGAGAAAAGATTTAAAACATTGCACATTGAAATTATTATAGAAATTAAAATATTTTGTTACTATATATTAAAATAATTTAAGTTTTATAAAAAATTGTTTAGAATTTATATTTACCCAATATTTGAAATATTTTGTGAAGTTGATCTGATTAACGGAGGAGGTTGAACATGACTAGTTCCTTGAATATTCGAATTGGCATAATTTGCATAAGAATTTGGTGTACCTCCTCTAGATCTTTGTTGTTGCTGTTGCTGTTGTTGCTGATATGCTTTACTCAATGAAAATTGCTAAATTACAAAAAAAAAAATAAATAAGATTAATAATAAATACAAGGCTTTTTCCATGCTTTAAAAATTAATTCTTAGTGAAGGCAAATTATTCTTCAAATCGAATATTTTATACTCTAATAGGTCTTGATATGGATTATGATTAAACTAATTAAACTAATTTATATTAAAATAGTTTGAAAAAATTATGACGGTATCTTGCAGGAGATATTTTGTTAACCAACTTAACAGCAGAGAAATTGCAAAAGATTCTTTGAAATTTAATTTAATAATAGAGGTCAATAAAATGAAATGTCTATTCGTGTTAAAATCTTTTTCAAATTGAAATTATGAGTTTCAACACATCAAGCATCTAATGCCATACAGGACTTTAGAGTGACATAAAATGATCTATCAAACCCTGCTCAAAATATACTCTAAGAAAATCTTTAGTTCAAATTTAATAATTAATGCTTAATTTTTTAACTAGATAAAGGCAATTGTTAATATAAACAAGTTGAATTACAAATGGAGTAAATAAAGCAGGGATAACTAAATTAAAAATGAATTAATCTTAATCAACATTGAAAGTAAGCTAGGAATAAAAAAACCAATGATTGTATTTACATTGTGCATATTGGCTGTCATTTGTATAATATTATTAGGCTGAGAAACAAGTGCTTGAAAAGTTGGTTGTCCTCCTACAAGCCCTGACCATCCATTGGCTGCTGTTGCTTGAACAGCATTCAACATCGTTTGACTTACAGGAATGTTTCTTATTGATGAAACTATTGATGGAGTAGAGTGAGCAGAATGAGTTGAAACCATAGGCCTAGACTGATTGATTCTCCTTAAAGGATCACCTCCAACACTTGTAACTATTTGATGATTTCTCGCTACCATATTTCGTAATGCAGCTGAATTATTACTATTACGCGAATTTATTGCATTACTTAAATTATTATTGTGTAAAGATAAAGTAGTGATCACACGAGGTGGTGTTACCGGTTGTTTAGTCCAACCACCATTACTACTATTACCTTTATTACTAGTTACTAATAATTGTGAGTCCATTACTTTGCTAGGCCAATAATCTTCAAAATTAGTACCAGGAGCAAAGTAACTTTTAATATCATTTAAACTTATAACAGAACACGTTTCACTAGCAAATAGTTCATTACGTATACCCTGTACCTTACAACAAAACTTTAAGTACGACAAGTCCCAACCATCTAATTTTTCAGCCTTAAGTTTCAAATTGTCAGTCTCACCCTCAAAATAAAAAAGCGGAACATATTTTAACCCGTCCTTTACTGTATAAGGTACTACAGATTCTTTATTAATACGAATAAATCCACATTTGTCAGACTTATGTCCAGGTAACACATTTTGACTTGCACCTGATGTCAATTTTGCATAACAAACATCAAGAAACGTATAAAATTCCTTGGCATCTGTTAATTTTACAATTAAATCTTTGCATGTGAATTGTTCGCGCCCAAATTGTGATTCACAATGCCTATTATTTATTTCATTTAATAAACGACTTTCAGCTTCTGTAATATAATAACTTCTTATGCACGTGCAGCTGTAGATATCTGAATGCAAATAATTTAAATACTTGTTTAATAATTTATATTCTAATATCCTAACCGCACAATATTGATCTGTTCCCCGAAATAAATAAGGTATGTGAATATCACTACCAAAACTAGTCCATCCAAATCTACCTCTTTGACTTTCATCATCTAGTGGTGTTTTACCATCAGCAGTTTTGGCATTTTTTTGAGATGTATCCAAAGTAACTGTTGTTTTCTTATTACTATTTAAATACCCAAGTAACCCATAAAGATTTGATTGTGTATTTAATCTTTGAGCTGAAGGAGTATTAGCTGCTGCTGCAGCAGCTGCAGCTGTTTTCGCCTTGTTCGCTTCCACCATTTTAGCAGCCAATTCCCTGATTTCTGCTTCATCAGGACGTTCTTGCTTAACATTAGCTTCAGTAGATTCTGAAAACGAAAAGAAAATATTTAAAAATTAATTCAAGTAACTAAAACATACAAATATAACATTTAACTTTCAAAACAAACATAGATCGTTAAAAAGAATTTTCAGAAATTCAATTTTTTGCCTTAGTAAGCGCATAGTACTTATTAAAAATAAAAAATTTTAATTAATTTACTATATAATTACTAATATCATTTGTTAATAAAATTTAAAATCAAAGTAAATATATTTTAAAACTAATCAAAATATTTATTTTTAAGTCATTAACATACCATCATTTGTAACAAACATCGGAAAATCGAAAGGGAGTCGCTGATATTTAACTTCAGACGAGGACTGTAAATGACGGTTCCTCGGCTAATTGTACAATTTTGGTTAATGGAATATTAAAAAATTTTTTTTTAATTATTTCCTTTAAAATCGTATTTTTATGAATTTTTTGATAAATTTTCTATTTGTATACATAAAGCTTATACTGTTAGGGAAAAATTTGCACACGTAAGTTCGCACTTCTCCTGGAGGGTGAGTTAAGTATAGGTACAATTTACTCAAGTTTCAGATTGAAACTTTTATATAAATTCAAGCATTTTAAAAATAAATTTTATCCAGCTGATCATTAAATTCGTAAATTTCTATTTCTTAAAAATTGAAAAGTGTCAAAATCAACTGGAGTCGTCCATATGGAAAAAGCCATATCCTTTTGCAGTTAGGCACTTTGCTACTGTGAAAGTAACCTAGTAAAGATTCATATAGATTTACTCACGAAACAGGATATTTATTTTAAATTTGATTCTTTTTTATAACAAAAAAAAAATATTTTGCTTTAAAAAAATTTTTCTCCAATATCCTTTGCAAACGTTAAACAGTTAATTTACATTTTTTATTTTTTAAAATTAACTTAAGTGTATACTATTTTGTATACAAATAATTAATACAAAAAATTTTAAAGTAAAAATAGTTTTTTTTAAATGCATGGTTAACAAAAAGAGAACACACAGTGACACAGTCCACCCAGCGATGATTTTTTTTTTTAATTTTGAGGTTAGATATCCATGGATTCTAAAAATTCTAATGACAATGCGACCCTTAACTTTCTATTTATTTTGCTGAAATGTTCAATAAATGATGTTTTTTATTAATGTACAATAAATTTATTAAATCCGAAATTTTACAATGTCAATTTTTTTTAAAAAAATAATTTTTAACTAAAAAAATAAAAAACTTGTGGGTATACAATATTTATTTATCAAATATTTGTGTTTTATTTTAAGACACACTCATAAAAAATTTTTTTAAACTACAAAATTATTTATTATTAAAAATTTAAACTAAAATCACTTTTTTTAATAATGCATTATTTTCTTTAATTAAAAAAAAAAAAAAAAAATTCAGTGCAGAGTAAAAAAATACCATCCGCGCGCTATCTCGCGCTCGCTTGCGCGATGAGACTGTCGTGCGACCGCGCGCAAAATTACAGCGTCTATTTAACTTTAAATGTGTGGGTGAATTATGTTTTATTTTTTACACGTATTAGTAAAAATTTACACGAGCGCGCAATGTACATGTGTACATATTTTTTTTTTAAATTACGCATGGCTCTTTATTAAAAGGCGAATTTATTTTTTTTTTCAATTATTTTTGCATAAATAAACAAATTTTAATTAATTATTTAATTATCGGCAAAAAATACTGTAATTTTTTCATTTAAAAAAAAAATACTGCAAGTGTTTTGCAAAAGTTATTTATTCTGAGTAATTCATTGCAAAAAATAAAATTAAACAATTTTTCTGTTAATCATAATAAAAAATACCTAAATTTTTGCACGTAACAGTAAACTGTTAAAAAATATAACAATAATTGCAATGTTTAAAAAAAAATTAATAAATAAGTAGATTCCCGTCGGTAATTTTCCCCTATGTACATCATTAAAGGAAATCGTTAAATTTCCTATTACTTAATTTTAAAATTACACATACACACACAATTACTGAACTTTGTCAGATGGTACACTTAATTTGATATATTTTTTTATTCTTTAAAAATCATAGTAGACCAATGTAAAATAATATTCTAAAATGATATTTAAAATCAATATTTTCATTAAAAACACCTGTTTTTTTTTTAGACTTTACTGCTGAAGCTTTTTGACGTACCTAGTACCCAAATTGATTAATCTCTATAGGGTTTCTTTGTGGACTGTGTTTGTTGTTAACAAAACTAATAAAAAATAAATGCTTTTTATTCAATTAAAAACTGGAGTAATCTAATAAATATTGCATTAGTAAAAAAATTTTTATTTTAATAAATTAAATATATAGTATGTTTATGACCGTGGTCGTAAAAGTAAAGAGACGAAACCTAAAAATTTTTTTTCATCAAATATTCGAGGAGCCAGCGTATAATTCCGTATGCACGAAATCCGATTGCGTGTTGAATTGATAGAAACCAAGCAGAATATAGTTTTTTGACCCGCTGATTCCGAATCTGCAGTTATTTTTTCTCTAAATCTGGTGCGTTTGCTGCTAGAATGCGTTTAAGGGGTAAAAACCCTATTTTTCGCAAATATCTTGTAAGCTACGCGTCCCAAGATACTTAAACCCAAGAAACATATAGTTTTTTGACCCGCTGATTCCGAATCTGCAGTTATTTTTTCTCTAAAACTGGCGTTTGCCGCTAGAGGGCGTTTAGAGGGGAGGGGGGGGGGGTAAAAACGCTATTTTTTGCAAATATTTTGGAAGCTACGCGTTCTAAGATACTTAAACCCAAGAAACATATAGTTTTTTGACCTGCTTATTCTGAATCTGCAGTTATTTTTTCTCTAAAACGCAGGTGTTCGCCGCTAAAGGGCGTTTAGGGGGGGGGGGGGCGCTATTTTTCGATGATATCTTGGAAGCTACGCGTCCTAAAATACTTAAAACCAAGTAGCATAGTTTTTTGATCTACCGATTCCTAAAATGCAGTTTCATATCTCTAAAACTGGGGCGTATGTCGCTAGAGGGTGTTTAGGGGTAAAAATGCTTTTTTTTTCAAATCTCTTGGAAGCTACGCATCCTAAGATACTTAAACCTAAGTAAGATATAGATTTTTAACCCGCTAATTCCAAATCTGCAGTTGTTTTTCTCTAAAACTGGGGCGTTTGCCGCTAGAGGACGTTTAAGGGGGTAAAAACGCTATTGTTCGCAAATATCTTGGAAGCTACGCACCTAAAATACTTTAAAACCAAGTAATTTATAGTTTTTAGACCCACTGATTTCAAATATGCAGTTAAATTTTCTCTAAAATTAAGATTTACTTGGTTTCAAGTATTTTAAGACGGTTAACTTCCGAGATTTTTGGTAAAATAGCGTTTATGTACCCTAAACGCCCTCTAGCGGTGAACGCCAGAGTTTAAAAAAAAAATAATTGCAGATTCGAAATCAGTTGGCCAAAAAACTAAATGTTACTTGGTTTTAAGTATCTTAAGATACGTAGCTTCAAAGATATTTGCAAAAAATAGCGTTTTTACCCCCTAAACGCATTCTAGCTAGCAGCAAACACACCAGATTTAGAGAAAAAATAACTGTAGATTCGGAATCAGCGGGTCAAAAAACTATAATTTGCTTGGTGTCTATCAATTCAACACGCAATCGGATTTCGTGCATACGGAATGTGTATTAAAAACTTTATAATCAGAGAATCAGAGTATTCCGAAATACGGGCGCACGGCGCTAAGATGTTCCAAAAATCGTGCGCGCCGCGCTATTCACAAAACGTAATACGTATTAAAAAGTTTGATTTTTTCTGATTTAAGTACGTAATAACCTGAAATAAAGGGAAAAATTGTTATTGTTTGTTATTAAAAAGTAAAAATTATAAAAACTTTTGTCTTATTTTCATTTATAAATAACAAACAGTAACAAATATTTCTTTTTGATTCAGGTTAGTACGTACTAAAATCAAAGACGTATAGTTAAAAACCATGTTAAAAATGGTACACCTTAGCGCCGTGCGCCCGAATTTCGGAATACTCTGAATATATTCGTTACCGCATCATATTACGTTTTATTTGTTCTAAATTTTAAGGATTATTTTTACGAACGCGCTTCCCAAAAAATTTCATTATAAAGAGATATAGCTTTTTAGAGAAGTCTCAGGGATTCAATGGCAACTTTTAGTCGGTCATTGTGCAAAATAAAGAGATATTTTGGGAATAAACGTAGCGAAATTAAAAATGAGCACTTAGGGTTAATTTAGTTTTATACTTTTATGTGATACCATATATTCCCTATAATAGCGATGTTAAATTTTGATTTTGCAATTAAAATATCTCTAAATTTTGCACGACAACCGACTAAAAACCCACACCATGCTACACTGTGAATAAATAACAAGTAGAAATTACCCTTAATGATAGCCAAAAAAATTTGAATTGACATCTATGAAAATTTTTACTAATTTATACGTATTTATACCATTCTTTGGAGCTATTTTTACTCTGATTAAGGGTAATTTTTAAACTAGAACTAGTAAATAAATATAATAAATATTGCTATTTCAAATATTTTTACAGCATCTTTAAAAGTAATTTCTACTCTACACTTGACTCTACATTTATTTACAGTGTAGATTTCTGAGTTTTTTCCCAATAAAACTGTATATAATTACGTTTCCTATAAATCTATATCTCGTTATAAAGAAGATTTTTGGATAGAGCGACGTTAAATAAATAATAAAGAAAAGTTCGCCAAAGCTTGCCTTTGCAAATCAAATCCACGAGACACAATGATACATTCCTTCATACTTTATTTGTCTTATTGTTTAGTTTCTTACCTTAATTTAAGCTATGACCCTAACTACTGCCTCAGCCACGAATATCCTTCACTTCGAGCTAGTATATATGCAGAGAGAAGCTGATTTCAACACTTGCGAGAGTGATTTATACTAAGGGGCCGCCTAATTCCCTCAAAATCTTAAAAACTCATATCGTTTTCTCTGCCAATAATACGTGTGACTCAGTTCTTTTTATTTTATATTTCTTTTTTTAATTCCATTCTCTATCATTTTTTTTTTATTTTACAAATATATGAATTATTTTTTTATCATTTTAAAAAAAGTGTACTATTTTTAAATAATTAAAGTTTTTGTTTTATTTAAATCCAGTTATCTCGTGAATTACGATTTGCAAAGGCTTAAACTTTGACGCAGTCATTCTTTATTCGTGTGCAAGTATAATAAATCGCCCAATCGAAAGAAGAAATAGTCATTCAGAGAACTAGCGGCCTTCAACCACTAGCCCTTTATATCCCTACATTTCTTATTTTGATTGGCGAAGTATTACCTTGCGCACTCATAAAGAAAACTACTATAATAAGATATTTTTCTAAATAGAGGAAAGACTTAGTGAATTTAAGTTACATGACAATTATAATGATTTGGAAAATATTTATTATAAATACAACAATTAGATTTTTCCTTTTGTCAAATTTTACCAAGGAGATTTTGATTATTATCGAGATTTATGTTAACGAGATTATGAGATTTAAGATTATTATCGAGATTATTATTCAGACTCGCGATCAAAAACTACTTATATTATTTTGAATTCAAGAAACATCTATTTAAATGGATTTTTTCACAATTTTCCTTGGAATTTTTACAAATTTTACGCATTTTCCACATGTGCAAAATTTATTTTATAAACATATAAATTTAAAGTTTCAACTAAAATATTTTATATTACCGCTACTTATATTAAGATTTTTTTCTATTTCTAAAACAGCCTAAATTTTTAATTAAAGACATCCATTAACACTCAACGAAATCCTCACCGAACTTTGGACTTCACGAAGCAAAAGAAATAGAGCAAATGCATGTAAACTCACTAACGGAAAAAAACCCAAACTAGTAACACAAATAATGTTTTAAAGACGTTTTACCGTAAGAGAGTTAATGATATTACATTACATTGGGAAATTTTTTGGCTCCAGAAATAGTAAGAAAATTTTTACAGAAGTAAAATTTCCAAAAAAATATGTAAAAAAAAATTATTTTCTTTAATTTGCAATAAGCTTTATTAAACATGTTCCATGCACATAGGTTATATTAATACAAACCAATTATAAGTTTCTTTTCAAATTTATTGAAATTTATGCTTATTGTTACACTGGTGTCAGATTAATCAACCTGATTTCCAAGCAATTTAAGCTTAAGCTAATAGAAAACTCCGTTTTAAATCGTTTTAAAGTCCCATTTTTTAAATTTTATCCGTTTTAAAGTTAAAATAATTTTTGAAAAATTTGAGCAGAGCAATCAAGAATGTAATTCGGATTTCAAATGTTTTACAATCATAATAGCACAACTAAGAAGTGGTTTTTTGCATGGAACATGTTAATAAAGAGGGGTACCCTGAGAAGGCCTGAAAATAAAAAAAAAAGGGTTGATTGGTAACAATATCGATATAGAGGGGGTCAAACGGGGCTAATCGAGGGGCGTCAAATAGAAAAGGGATTGGGAGGGGGGCCAATAGGACTTAACATTACCAATTGAAATAATCTGAGTTTAAAGACAAATAATTTGAAATTAGGGACTTGGAATAATCTTTACTGAGACTTCAAAACATTTTTTAAGCCATTTAAATATTTAATAAAAATGATTTTATAGATTTGGTGGTATTAAAAATGCGTAGAAATATTACTAATTATAATAAAGGACATGCAAATGTAATGAAGCATTAAATTGATAAACAATTAATTATGTTAAAATTAATTTGCAGATAATTGTTAAAAAATAGCATTAACGATATAGTTACAGCGGCCCAACGCGTAAGCAAATACTAACTGGCCACACGGAGGGTTAAAAGACATTTTCAACGTGAACAATTAATAACTTGCAGCAAGTAAAAATTAACAGTTGAGTTGTATTTAATTTTTTTTACAGAATTTTATTTTGCAATACAAGTTTTTTACGAAATTTTTTGCGGCTTTCAAAATACCTACTAATTGGATAACATTTGATAGTAAGTTCATTAACCTCTCTAACCTATTTTTTTTTGTTTAGCAATCAATCATTTCTATATCTATCCTGAATTCTTACGTAATAAAATTTCACTGATGTTAAAACAAAAAATTTTTAATACTATACAGTTTAAAACTGCACAGGTTTTTTATAAGAAGAAATTTTGAATTCTAAACTTTAGCTTAAAGTTAAGCCAAAATAAAACTTTTAAAAAAATTTTGAACTTTTTGTAATTTTATATATTTAGACTATTTAAATGTATAAAAATTCATAAATTAAAAAAAAAAATTAGAAAAAAATTTTTTTTAATTATTACCTAATAATTAATTTAGCAATATTTTTTTAATATAAAATCTAACTTTCTACATATTTAAATAATTCTAAAAAAAGAGAAAATTTTATTTAATAATAACTATATAAGATTTAATAAGTTTTCTATTAATAAATATTCTTGACATACTTGTAAAAAAAAAAAAAATTATCTAAATATAAAAAAATTAATTGCAAAAAAAAATGCTAAACAATAAATGAATACTGAAATTTAAATAAATTAAAAAAAAAATTTTATTGTTCAGAAGCAAAATGTAGAGTTTGTTAAAAATTAAATAAATTAATTAAATATGTGTTTTTCAGATTTTTTACACGAGACCGACTTAAAAGAAGTTTATGCAATTTTTAAAATTTAAATTTAGTGTCCTATTAAAAAATAATTGAAGGAAATATAATTAGTTTAATGGTATATGAAACTAAAGAATTATTCATTTGATCACCATAGCGATCAGCATGTGCTTTATGGTTCAGTATCCTATAAACAACTGCAAGTATACGTATACTGTTAAAGGCATGTTCAAGAATATAAGTTTAAATATTTGGTAAGAGAAAGATAGTTACCGGCAAAAGAGAGAAGAAACAAAATTGTAAAACTGAGATCTTCTAGCATATCGTATAAAACGTGGCAACGTTGAACGGTCGATATCTACTCTTTCAGGCAACGTGCCAAGATTTCAAATAAAATTTAAAAAAAATATATATGCCAAACAGCATGATTCAGCCAAATACCCCCACCATGCCAGAATTTCATTTCAGGGAATTTAATTTGAGAGGGGATTCAAGGTTGAAGAGGACGATGCAAAGAAAATTGGTGGGAGAACCGAAGCTGCGCAGAACCCAGCCAACAATACCATACTTAATGTAATTGCGCATCAAATTAAGTTTTCGAAGGACATTAATTTTAATCTAAAAAAATTTTATCTTTATAATTTATTAAAAATTAATTTGAATTTTATCATGTTACTAACGTTTTCATGAAAATTACTCATGGTGGCTGAATCATGTTTTTACAATTTTAATTATTGCATAATGTGATTTATTCAAAATGGCGGCTATACCCGCACTCTTAAATTAGGGACTACATTGAATGGAAATCATTTATTTGAACGGGGTAATAAATTAGGATATAAGAAATATGCCTAGTTTTTGTTTCCTAAAAATTTTAGTGTTTAAACTTGGAAACACTAGATTTTATATCCAGAAAAATGAGTTTTCAGCAAATTCCCGCGAGCGATTCCCAAATTTCCATTTATATTTACATTTTCTAATATTTCCAGGTGTCGCTATTTTGTACCATACAGAGGGCGCCCGTTCTTCACGATCTGATATTAATTATAATTCTAATTTTAGATTTAGACCGATAAGGGTCTAAAGTTTTACGAATTCATTTGAAAAAAAATCAGTTTCAATTCTGTTTCTCCCTTCTTCATTTTTAAATTTGTAGATTCAATCAGATTTCTAAGAGTCCATGGACGTCAGCTGAGCGGCCATATTGCTTTTTCTTTGAATTTATTTCTATTTTGATAACAAATTATTCTTGTCTTTGTATGATTTTAATAAGTAAATTGTATTACACACTGTGGACATCAAGCACGTGACCTCAATTTACATTTGAAATATAAATAATTAAGCTAATATTTGTTTATGGAAATGGATCACGTGACTAAATTTAAAAATTTGATAAACCCGGCATTCATGACAAATGACGTTCATTATTTCAAAATTTGACTTTAATATATTAACGGTCCTCCTAATAAATGGTTGAATACTTCAATCAAAGGTGATGAATATTCAGGAAAAGTTTTGCAAACCGGCGCCATTTTGGGAAGAAAGAAAAACTAAAATAGACGCCATTTTGATTAAATATTTCACTGAAAAAAGCGCTTCAAAACTTTTTAAAAAAAGCAGATGGACCGGATACTTTTTTTTTTTGAATTAACAATACTTTAACCAATTAACAAATTCTATTTATAGCGCATATTGCGTAATTGCTGTTGCTATGTGAAATATAAAGTGGCGCGCGCATCGTATAATTTATGGGTTTTTGAAATGGTGGGGGCATCATGCATGAAAGGCTATACTTTGTTTCCTCCCCCACTCTCTTTTACTAATACACATACATTTTCCAGATGTGCCCAACATTAAAATCCCTACCACTAAATTCTCACATATTTTTTATTATATTTTTTTTTTGCGCGCGATCTCTATCTTTCCTTTTTCTTCTTTCATTTACCTCATATTGTGTGTTTCAGTCTTCACTGTATAAAATTATATATGTAGTATGTATACAGCGTAGATTTCTATCTTTTATTTTTTTTTTGCGATTTTTCTTTTATGATAGGTAGAATAAACTGATTGATGTTTAATAACATAAATTTACGTAATCATATTAAAAATTAAATTAATAATTTTTACTTTATTGTACGTAATAAAAAATTTTAAGGTTGAATTTTTTAATTAAAAAAGCTAAAATTACAGTTCTCGGGAAGCAGCATATACATTTTTGATAGAGCTTATTCGAATATAATGTCATATACGTATATATGAAATTACGCATGCAGAATTAATTGAATTTTTATTATTTTTTAACAAAATTTTTTGGGTTTCAGTTAAAATTTAATCATTTAAAAGCGTACAAAATTCTGACTTGAAAAATAATAAACATCAAGCTTTAAAATAAGAAAATTTCAGAAAATTTTTACAAAAAATCATTCTAATATTAATATCGACATACTTTCTTTTATTCCTCGTGGTTGCTTTTCGTCTCGCATATAGGAGTTCCTGCCGAAGCTAGGGTACTTGTAGTATATATTATTCAGAGTATTTGGATAAAAGCATGGAAAGGTACCGGGGAATAAATGGAATTTTTTTAAGAATTAAAAATAATATGAGGGCGCAGCTGTAGCTTATAAGAAACTTTGTATGTACACAGTAAATAATTTTAATTTTAAATAAACAAAATTTGCAATCTTATTTAAAATTAAGGAAATTGAAAGAACAATTTTTTTTTCACACTTGTTAATAACAAGAATAACAAAAAAAAAATTAATTGTTCTCGTTTTCCCATGTCCAGCATCCTGGAAAAACTCCCTAATATGTATAACTATAACGACTTATCTGCAAGAAAGCCCTATCTCGTAAATCACAAGACTGGGTGTTCGTACACCCTGTTTTTATAATTGGTTCCTGACAATATAAATTTAAATAAATAAATTGTCTAAAGCACAAAATATTTATGAATGATGTAAATAAAATTTTAAACAAAAAAAAATTTTAATTGGTAATTAAAAAAATTTTTTTTAGCAACATCAATGAAGCATGTAATGCATCTAAAAAATTCATTAAAATAAAAAGAAAATTTTTTTTATATTTACAGTACCTGTTACGTATTTTATGAATGATATTGATTAGTAAATAAAAATTATGAATAAAAAATTTTTTTAAGTGTTAAAATAATAAATTTATTGTATTTAATTAACAATAAAGAATTAATCTTTTTATTCTTAATAAATTTTCTTTTTTTAACAAATAAATTTTAATTCATACTTTTTTGTAATACAAATAAATTAAATTTTTAATTTTAATTTGATTTACATACCTAGGGCAAAAAATAGTATATTACGACCCATGGCCAGAAAAATTAACTTCCGAGGCGAAGCCGAGTGAACTATTTTCTATTGGTCTTTGTATGTAAAAACTATGTTTTATAAATCACAGTGTATGAGGTTCAATCTTTGGATGCTGCCTGCACTCGCGAAACCAATGTTTTGTCCCTTGTTTATAAAATAGCTAATTTTTTCAAATTTACTAGAGAATATTCAGATTACGATGAAATGCGCCCATTTTTTAAAAATATTATAAATAATTTTTTTAATGATTTTATGAAATCTAAAGGACCGAAAATATAATTTTAAACAAATATTTATTTTACTTCGAAAAGCTCATTTATGTATTTATCTGAAAACCGATTTAATTGAACAAACATTTCAAATTTATGAATCATACTGTATTCCAATTTTTAAAAACAAATGCGTTTTAAATGTTGCTAATCTAATAATTAAATATTGACAATATTACTCGCAATATTAGTTATTGAACTAATCAACAAAAAAAAACTTAAAAATATATTCAAAAAATTAAATATGTAATTAAATTATGATTTTTTGATCTTATATATTTTAAATTTTAAGGCAATATAATAAATTTACACTCTCAGATTATTCTGTTTGAATTTTCAAGCAATTGGGATTGGCACTTAACTATAATAGTTATCTCAACCAAAGAATTATTTGGTTTCCAAAAAGTCAAAAGTTAAATGATTGAATAAAGCCCTTTCTATACCTATTAAATTTTTTTGACTTCATGTGCTTTGACTATACCAAAATGTATAGTAAAGACACATGATTAAAAAAAATTCATTTGGTGTAGAGAAAGGACTTAAGTCTATATTATATATAACAAAATATTTAAAAAAAAAATCAAATGCGATTTGCATTCATGTCTTAAAATAATTAGTTTAAGGAGGTAGTTCCGTGATTCCAGAGTAACTTGCTTAGCATATTATAAAACTGAAATATATATTAAACCGAGTGCTAAACACATTTGCTGATAGTAATTTTTCAAGAAAAGAGCCGATATTTTGCGTTTTTGATGAAAAATTATACGCAAACTATCGGCTCTTTTATTGAAAAATTACTATCAGCCAATGTGTTTAATATACTTCAGTTTTAAAATATGCTAAGCAGGTTATATGTATCACAAAATTGCCTCCTTAAACGACTTCTATTAAAAACTGGGTTAATAAATACAAAAATATTTAATAAACGTTCCATAAAAAAACAAAGGAATTCTATAATACAATTACGTACATGAGTTTCTGAGGCATGTCTATATCAATTCAACCATAACCTATAAAAATTTCAATATAATATAATTCTTCAAGCATTTCATTTTACTCAATATTACTAATTTTTAATTCCAACATTATTATGCTTTTATATCGAAAATCTGACTGTTGCATTTTTGAGCATTTTGTTAGGAGTACCAAGAACTTCCCGGAAGTCTCTTCATCGCCAAAATCAGATTTAAAACATTTTTTACAATCTGACTCTACCAAAAAGAACGCCCAAAATCATAGTTTTGTTAAAGTTCTCATTTGATGATAATTTACGTACGATTTGGGCCATTCTTTTATTTTTCTGGCCATAGGTCGTAATAAACTACCAATTACTGATATAAATAAATTTTTTATTTAATTTTTAGATACTCAATGAATAAAAATATATTATTTTTTAAAATTATTAAATTAAATTCAGATTTTACTTGCGAGTACGATAATTTTGCAATAACGTTTTCTGTGTACATAAATTAAAAGCTTTCAGCAGATTATTAAGTTATTCTGTATCTCTTAAGTAAACTTTTTTTTATTACATAACAACTTTATTTACATGTGTTTTATTATTATTATTATTATTATTAAACTTCATAATAACAAATTACATTATTACGTAACATCAGTTTCATTAACTCATTTTTTTTTAATTTAAATATATGTTTACTTATTACTTAACAAAAAAAATTTTTATAAGGAAGTTAATATTTTAAAAATAATGTCAAAAAAAATTTCGGATGAAAAAATGATTTATTTATAAATAATAAAATATTTATTGCGTAATAAAATTTAGATCCGAATGAGCAGGTGTGTTTAAATTCGTTACGCAACATTGTTGCCACGTTGAATTTATATACGTTTTCCAAATTTTTTGGAATAATAAATAAAGTAATGTTGAAATAGGTAAGAGGATTGCAAAATAAATTAAAGCTATTGTAATTCTACGATTATTTAAATAATTCGAGATAAGATAATAAATTTTTTTAAGTTTTAAAGTAAATTTACGATAGCAAAAAAGCTATATTTTATCTATTTGCGATGTCAAAATCAGAAAATGTCAAATTCAATATAATGCAGCATTGCCACTTTATAAATTTTTCTCTGTCATAATTAAATTGTAATATGAAGCTGGCCCACTGAAGGGTGATAGCAAAGAACATAATTACGTAGTACATTATGTTTTCCGGTGGTGGCGACGATGTATAAGAAATTTAGTTTCATGAATTGATGAAAAACTAACCAAAAAAAAAATGCCTTAAGATTCTCCAAGAATTTTCATCTCTAAACAAAACTGATGCAGGGTTCAGACATTCACGAGGTTAAAATAGAAAATCAGTAATACAAATTACACTTGATAATAAATTATTGGATGTGAAAATAGAGGATTGGTCTGTCTCGACCAAGAATCTAAACCTATTTGATTACATTCAAAAATAAAATGATGGTGGTTACGATAACAACGGAAGTTTTTGGGCCCTACAAACATTTTTTAAGCAATAAAATCTTTATAAACTGTCTTAATGAAGCGCTCATGCGCAAAAAATAATTGTATAACGAATAAAATATTTTTAAAAAAGTTTATTTTTTAAGATTAAACGCTTTAACGTGGGAGCTCAGTGACAATAATAGTCAAGTTATATCACTAGACATGCACTTGACTAGCTCAGTAAGTTACTAAATCCTAGTAAATTTATATATATTAAAGATTTCCGTTCAGTAATTTATAAGCAGACATTATTATTTATTAAATAAACTATAATTAAAATATAATACAGAAAAATACAATACGAGATGTAATAAAAATATTTTGTGCGATTTCATGAAGCATATTTTTACTAGATTCTAGGGTCACTAGAGTAGAAATAATTAATTATGACTCAAAATTTATTAAATTTCTGCTCGAGCAGGGTCTATAAAATCGCTTCTGAGCAAAAATTTAATTAATTTTTAGTGATCATTACTAGAGTTCAATCTATTCAACTCTAGAGTCCCCAGATTCTAGTAAGAATACGCTCCATGAAATCGACCCTTAAGAATACCGTGGTGCCCACAGGCGCGCCCGACAATATAGTGCTTATTATAAAAGTTACTAAACTAACGATAAAACTTAAGTTTTAACTACGTTTTCTCATAATCATTTACTAATTTATTTAAGTTCTAACAACTACCTACGGAGCTTTTTATTTTTATCAATTTCATTATTTTCTCTATCCACAAATATTTTTTTAAAATTTTGTTCTTAAATTCCAAGAAAACTTAAAATAACTGCGTTTTTTTAGAGTTTTACATTTAACATCCATGTTAAATATTTTTGCATATTGAACAACTATTTTAACAAATCAAAATTTTAAAACGCAGTATAGATTAATATTTTTTCTGGACAGTAGCCACGAAAGTACAATTTCCTGGCCGCTGCGCGACCGAGAAACTCGAAATTTCTCGCTACTGCCGCAGAAAAAATTTATACGGCCTTTATCTATAAGGCTCCATCTACAATAGCCGTAAAAGTAAGGGTCGCAACCGCAAGCGTAAGCGCAACGCAATGCGCAGAAACCAATTTTGGCTCCTGCGCAACTCCAAATACACAAAATTTTTTTCTGCGCATTGCGTTGCGCTTGCGGTGCGCCTCGGTTTAACGGTTTCTGTAGATGGGGCCTTGCGGTTTCTGTAGAATGAATGCCCCAAATCGTAGTTTACGTGCGGACACGAGCCGTAAATATAGTATATTTATGTTTTCAATTAAAGCCGGACCTAAAGTTATAAAAATCGCCGTTTCACAGCTCTAATTTTCTTTTGGAGTGGGAAAGGGCCAGAACTCGGGCCAGACTCAATAGATATACCTATAACTATCAGCTGGAAGTAAACATGTTCCATGCATTTATGTTGCTTTAAACCGGTTATAAGTTTTTTTTTTTAATAGTTATATAACCTAACGGTTCTATAATCCAACTTCCATTAATGCCTCTGGTGGTAAAAAGCCCCTATTTAGAAATATTATAACCTTAATAAAAACTCCAGAAAAACTATATTTAACTTTACTCATTAATAATTCATTCCTTGAAGTTTCAAAGTTAAACTGACGAATCATATGTTTTTAAAATAATTACTCGCAAGTATATTTAAACGTTAAAAAATAATTATAAGTTTAGACATTAAATCGGGTCATTTTTAAAATTTATATAGTTTGGTTGGGGATTTTTTGTTATTAATCGAGAATAATTCCCAACTAAACTTTATAAATTTTCTCGTAAATTTTAAAGATGGCCAGATTTTAAATCAATAATAAATAACTGAATGAATTTTATGAATGAAGTTGGAATATATACCAATAAAAAAGTTGAAGTATGTATATTATACTCTTCATTCATTTTATTAAAATTTTCATAACACGCCTGTAAATATTATTTAATAGGTAAAAAATTAATTTAAGTAAAAACAAATAATAATAAAATTGGTTTACAAAGTCCTAAATATCTTTATTTGATATTTACAGGAGTAAAAAAATAGTACATTACGACCTAAGGCCAGAAAAATATCGATTAAAAAACTGCGATTTGGGGCTTTCTTTTTTTATGGCAAAGGGTCGTATAAAATTTTTCTGCGTTAGTAGCGAGAAATTAAAATAAAATATTAATTTTGAATGAGAAATTTAATGATCTCGAAAATTATGAATAATATAAATACGAAATTGTAACTCGGAATCAATGAACCTGCACAGAACCGAACAGCTGAGACGTATATAAAATTTACTGTAAATGTAAAGATAAGCATCTAAATTGTTTTCCTGAATATATATAGATCTTATTTAGCTGATAGCTGATAATTTATATTAATGATAATAAGTTTTAAAACATCTTTAAAATTTTTAAAAAACATAAATGAAAAATTCTGTATCAACTTTAGTTATTTAGCTGATTAGTCAAAGAAAAAATAAGCTAATCAAAAAGTACCTGCACTTTTTCAACAAAATTATTTGAATTTAATTAATGAAAATTAAATTTTAAAAAATACTTGATTTAAAACTGTATCCAAATATAAGTATAACCTCGCTTTATCCTTCAGATAATTTTACGTAATTTAACGATTTTTTTCTGATAAAAATTAAACTTAACAAATATTCATAATTCCGAGCATAATTCAAAAATTAATATTTATTTAATTAGTTAATAAGCAAAGAAATAAAATTTATTTAATTAAATTGAATTTATTGAATGAAATAAATTGAATAATGCGAGATTATACTGTATCTGCTTTTACCGGTATATTATGTATAAAAAGCTTCTGCTAGACTGGTAGATATTTTGAAAGAGCAAACATTCGCTGCTTATGGAATTTAACGACACACTGAATAAAGTCTTATTAAAATAAACAAAAATACTGATAAGAATTAAATGTAATTTTTGTGATATTACATTGAACATCATAAAGTGCACACGTGACAAAACATTTAAAGTGAATATAACAATACCGGTAAAGTGAATAAATTTAAAAACCCTGTTTTTTAATTTTTGGCAAAAAATTGAATTTTAGTAAATAGTCTAAAGATACTTAAAAACTAATAAATAAATAATTTAATTTACCTTTTATATGTTCTTCCAGAATCTGTATTTCGTCATCTGAAGACCTGTCTCCCATCTTATCATTTGCTGGGACGTCCATACACATAATTTCTGTTAGTTGGTATGCACTTAAATGGTGCACCAACAATTTTAATAATTAATATTATTATTAATATTATTTCATTTCTTTGTTTATATATTTTTCTTTCCACATTTAAAATATTTTTTTTAATTTTATAAATTTTTATTATCTATGTTTTGTTTTTATTTAAAAAAGTGTAACTCTAAGAATACTTTACATTATAATTCTTAGAATTTGTTTATAACGCGCGCGCACGTGCACCAAGCACGCACGCACACGAATTAACAAAATTTTGCGAACATCAAATTATTATTTCTTTAGTAATCAAATAATTATGCATACTACTGTTTTTAGTATATAGTAAAAAAAAAAGGCGCGAAAACTTTATTACTGTCAGTTAACAAAATCGTTTGTTATATTGTCAAATTAATTTTTTCATTAGGCAAGTTCCAATACGTTTTCTGAAAAAAGAAAAACAAAAAATTATCAATATCAAAATATTAGATACTATTTGAATTTTTTAAACTACTACTAAATAAACAGTTATTTTTTTGTTCATTTTATTAATTCCAAATGGAATCAACATTCAACAGTGTACATAAGGCTTGGAATTTAATAAAGGTAATTTAAAAGTATACTTTTTTACACTTGTACAAACTTTTTTTTATCTATAAAGATAATATTTTTCTAAAGTACCTTTGTAATTACCTTTGGTTATTTGCAAATGAAAAAGGTTTCGAAAATTTACTAAAACTCTCATGTAAAATTAATATTTATCAGACATAACCTAAAAACTTTGTTTATTTTTTACTTACTCAAATGCTATGAACTTCGTTTAATATTATTTGTAATATTTTTGCAATTGTTTATCACTTTATTTTTTTGATAATTTTCTTTATTTTATAACTTTTTGTTTCTATTAATAAAATTTATTTTCACGGTTTCTAGCAAAAAAGAAAACTCAAAAATTACTTGAAACCAAAGCTAAAACTATACTTCACATTGTTTAATTGTATTTTTCCTCGTACTTCTTTTTTCAATTCTATATTTATCTCTTTTCAATTTCTACTTTGCGCGCGCACGCGCATTTATGCAGGAAATAAATAAATTTTACAGCAGTACTAACACAAATAAAAAACAATATTTATATTGTAGTGTATATACATGCAAATATTGCTGTACGAATATATACACACTGTGAAACCGCTCGCGCTTGACGATATCTCACTCGTAGCCAAGCATCAAAAGAGCTAAGCAAACGAGCTTCGACTGAAGACTGAGAAAAGGTCTCTCTCCTTCTCTTGTCAAAAGTGTTAGGTCTCATTTAACTCTATCTCTCTCTTAATCGTTTACAGCATGTGGTACGTATTCTTTTTTCTGAACTTCCCCCACTTTTCCAAAACATAACTTCCCTTCACCCCGCACAACCCCTTTAAACATGTTATCCCCCACTCTAAAATCAGGCTGTAATTTATAAATGGCTTAACGGTTTGCGATGTTGCCGCCTTGCTGCGCTGCACACGGTACATCGGTCATTACTGTTGCTAAAAGAGGGGGAAGTAGCAGCAAATGTTTATGTGTGTGCATTATCGCTGGAAATAAGTGGGGTTAAAAGCTGTATACATACGATGATTTTTTGAGTGTATAAGTGCTGTTAACGATAGATAAGGGACACGCGGCGTAAGGTGATAGGAATGACCTCGTATTTAAGAGGGGTTAGGCGCCGCCTATTTTTATTATGCTGATTATTTCTGAGCTATGAAAGTAATTTATTCCTGGAAACTTGGTGGGGATTATTACTCACGTTAGGTTAGGTTCGTTGATTTAATTATAATATATTCCCAATTTACAGTTTACAGTTATTCACAGCGGAAGTCAATAAAATTATGAAAGATTAGTCATAGCGTCGGTCGATTCAAGCGCCACCAACTTCCTGTAAAATATTATTTTTTTTATTTTTTACAACAAAAAATTAGGAATTAATACTTTTTTTTGTTGAAGACATTTTTAATAAATTTGATTATATAGTTTTATAAATTAATCAAATAACTGTCTACTGTAATGGGTCGAATCATATATATGAGAAAATAATGTACCATTTTGAAGGTTGTTAAATTTAAGCATCGGCGGCCATTTTGTATTGACTTGAGCCGAGTTAATTAAAATCTGTTTTTTATTTCGTTTTATAAATATATACAATTTTAATTATACATGCATAATTTAATTATACATGCCTTCTGTTATCTGTATACTGATTATTCACAGAAATTTAAGCAGTTTATTCATATATATGAAAATTTTTTAAAAACAAACTTACGATCCTTGTTAAGAAATATACTATATTTGTGAAATATTTGAAAATCGATGCATAAAATCTTGAATTTTTATTTATGAATTAGGAAACAGCCATCTTGGACATTTTTACTGTTTTATATTAAAAAAAGTAAAAAAGTATTTAAAAAAAAAAAATTATCTAATTTATTTACCGTCTTTTAAACTTTCATAATGAAAATAGATAACGGGACACCTCCCTTAATTCAAATTGATGCTTCCGTATATATTTTTATTGCACCATAAGGTCTGCAAAAATTAAGCATTCAGTGATTATTACGACATTCAGGATTGTTGCAGACAAGATTCCGTGAGCGATAAAAATATGCGGAAATAACATTTCGAAGGCAGACCGAAAGGATTAAATCTGGTCTAACCGATTCTAACATTATGAAAGGCCCTAATATAGGCTGCAGCCTAAATACGTTAATTGTGACTATATTTTAGAAAGTTAAAATGGAAATTGATAGGGACCTGTTTCCAATACAGAAAATTCAAATAAGATAATTTTAAAAAATTAGTAAAATAATTAAAAAATAATATATAAAATTTTTAATATTCATTGAATTTATTAAAGTTATAAAACAGTTTATCTTAAATAATAGTTATAATAATTAAATTTTTATTTAAAAGAAAATATTATTTGATTTTTTTTATGAATTTTATGAATTTCAAGAGATATAATTTTTTTATAATCAGAGAGCACCAACAGCACAGCAGAACTTCAACTTATATTCTGATAAATGGTGAAAATAACGAAGCGAATAGTATAAGCTTTCAATATTTCTCCCTCTCTAACTTCCCTCCCTTTTTAATATTATGATTTCCTTTTTCTTCTTTTATTCAGAACCAGAGAACATATATATAACTATATAAAATCAGTACTATCAAAGAACATATACCTATTATACTGATACATTATTTTCATTTGTAAATAAATTTTTTTATTCTATTTTATTCAGACTTTATTTATCAAAGTCAGGGACGGCTCTATACTTCGCGGGGCACTATTAAGACCAGTGAAATTGACCCCCCCCCTTAATTTTTAAGTTCTTGAGGTACCCTCTCCCTATAAACATGTTCCATGTTAATATCATCCCTTCAAGAATTTTTAGAACTTCGAAAAAAATTCTAGATTTCCGAATTTCCAAAAAGTCTCGAACGAATGTTAGTATTTAAACATTTTTTTGTTTAGACTAATTTAAGGACGTTGAGTACGAAGCTGGGGACAGACAAGCAGCCAAGGCTAATTTTACAAGAATATAATTATAGTAAATCGTAACAAGCAGCTGACTCTTTCTCTTTCTATCATATTATTACAGAAGCAAGAACCCTGCGTAAGCACGATTATACGATAGAATTCTTAAATAATAGTATATTAAGTATCAAGGGCGTAAAATTTTAGCGCTAGCGTGAGCACCAGCACGAGTGCTCGGCGAAGTTAGGCACAAGTGATATGTGTTCACGCTGGTGTCTAAAGTATTTCGCCCATGGTGCTTAAAATATTTTTTACTTAATAAGATTTTGCAAATTCCGCAAATTAAAAAAAAAAATTATTTTTGAATATACTTATACAAGCTCGGTTACAAGAATATAATGCAGTACGATATGGTTATATATTAACGAATTTTCGTTATTATAATAAAGCTATTATAAAAAAGCTAAAAACTATATTGATTGGGATGCATTTATATTAGCCCCAATAAGCCTCGAAGAAAAAATTTTTATAATCATTGGATCAGCTAACGATTTTCGAAGGAAAATAACTGTTTGATATTAGATACAAAATATCGAGAAACAACGAGTTTCTGAAAACCGAATATATAATAAAATTTGGTATTATACCAAACAGTACTGTTGAAAAAAATATTTTTTTGGTAATTAAAAAAAAAAAAAAAACCAACGTTACGCGGTGTTCCCAAGCGGTCACCCATCCAAGTACTAACCGCGCTCAACTTTGCTTAACTTCTGGGATCGGACGAGACCAGGTACTTTTTTTTTTTTTTTTTTTTTTTTTTTTTATATAAAAGTTTATTGTTTATTGAAGCCTTCTATGAAAAATACAAAAAATTATTACAATAATGAAAATAATTCACAATAAACAAAAAGAATATTACAATATCAGTTGATTAAAGTTTAAAGTCTGTTCACTACGCAGAATCACATAAACATACAATCTTGCCTATTATAAATAATATAGAATTAAAACATTATACAATTTTTTTCTTTTTTGGTAAACATAATATAATAATTATTTTTAACATTTTCGTGTATAATAATTCATCAGAAAACAGGCTGAAAAAAAAAACTGATGATAAACTTGCACTTTTATACTTATACGCCATAAAATAATAGGATTAAAATAAATAAAGAGAAAAATAGGCGGAGATGTTAAAGTATTTACAAAAATTATTTACAATATAGTACAAAGGGAAGTAATAAAATAATTTGATTTTTAATTATATACGGAGGATGTATATATTATTTTTCAAGTGGTTTCATATGTTTCTAATATATGAGCATATGATTACTTTTCTTTTACATTATGAACACAGACACACATCAGGGACTTGTGTGTCTATGATCACAAAATATAAAATTTTTTTTACTTTTTAGAAAAGTCTGTTTTATGTCGTCGCATGAAGGAGAGAGACAGAGATAAATATGAATAATTCTCACGCTATTTACCTACTCTCTTCTTCATGCGACGACAATTTATTTTTATGTTATTCTAGCCAGAAATATTTATTTTTATTTTTTCTGTGATTATCTTTTCTATCCTTATTAGACAAGGACATATTAAAGATCCAAAGGGGGTTTGGATCTTTTGAGTTAAGATTAGGGTCATATAAAAATTTTCTTTTTGTAGCGTTTTTCCTACTAATGTGATAAATTATAGGGACATTATTAGAATCTTGGATAAAATTTTTTTTATCCAAGTAAGGAAAAGCTTCGGGAGGAACGTAACCTGTTTTACAGGTATTTTCAAAATACAGTGGGTTTGGGTAGATAATGCTTGATATTAATGAATTATCGGTTACTGTGTGTATTTGACTAAAATGATTTCTTATGAGTTTTAAAATGAAGCAATCTATTCGGTGAATGTTTGCTTCATTGTATAATTTTTTATTGCTGATAAAGTGCCGGAATTCTGTTTCTGGGGATCTATATTTTCCCAGGCAAGCTCTAATGCATTTCCTTTCAAAAACCCTTATTTTTTCCATTTGAGAAGCTGAAATATTATACCAGATTGGGCAACCATATGTTATAATGGGTCGAATAAATGTTTGATAGCATAAAATTTTTGTTCTTTTAGTTAGATACTTTGAGTAAAATACCCTTTTTAGTTTCATAAAAGCATTCTTAGCTTTTTGCAGTTGAATAACTATATGTCTGTTAAATAGGAGGCGGTCATCGATATTAATTCCTAAGTATTTGACAGTATTTTTATGAGGGATGATTTGACCTTCATTTTTTTTTCACGGATTTGAAAATTTTTGATGTATCTTCTACTTACTCCAATTTCAGATAAGGGGGGGCGGAATAATATTGTTTCGCACTTACTTGCGTTTATTTTTAGTTTCCAAGAATGAAAATAAAATTGGATTTTTTCAAAAAGTTCTTGGAGATTATCTATAATAGTTTTTGCTTTAGAGTGGGTAATGTATATTATCAAATCGTCGGCAAATGCTATTGAGCGTTTAAATAGGGAAGTATTTTGATCGAAAAGACGCAATATTTCAGCGACATAGATATTGAATAGAATTGGTGAATTAACTGTACCTTGTTGAAGGCCATTTAAGATTTTAAATTCTTTGCTTGAAGAATGGGATCCATTAGAGGTATAAAAAATTTTGTTAGAAATCATGTTCCAAATAATTTTTACTAAATGTTTGGGAAAACCCTTTTTTAATAATTTATATATTAGACCTTCTGTCCAAACGGTATCAAAAGCTTTTTCAAGATCGATTAAGCACGCTCCTATTATCTGTTTTGAGTTAAGAGCCCACGAAATATCTGAGGTTAGTTTTGTGATTGCGTGAATAGTTGAATGCTTATGTCGAAAACCAAATTGACTTTCAGGGATTATATCATTTTCGTTGCAATGCTGAGTTATGCGATTATTGATAATTATTTCAAACACTTTACTGATGTTGGGAAGCAGGCTAATGGGCCTTAGATTTGAGGCAGATGACCCGTCTTTGCCTTTTTTTACAAGAGCTATTAATTTAGCTTTTTTCCATGCTGTAGGAAAATAGCAGTTATTAAGAGCATTGTTGAAAATTATTGTATAGTAATTGATAATATTTGGTGGGAGATTTTTTAAAACTATCATTGGAATATTGTCATAAGAGCTAGATTTTTTGTTGTTAAGATTTCTAAATATTAACATAAGTTGCGTTTCACTGATGAAGTAATTACTGAGGTAACCTGACGTGATTTTAGGGTCGTCTGATGGGTTATTTTTTGAAAAATTGTAAAGAGTATATTTATTTAGAGTGTCCGTTTGCATTTCGCATTTTAATTTATTTGTTTCGGATAAAACAAGCCTAGATAACTGTTCTTTACCAAGAAGCTCGTTTTGTGTGTTTGTATGTGCAAAGTGTACGCCTATTAAGTTTAATTTATCTGTTTCGTCAGTAATTAAAAAATTATTGTCTTCGTCCTTCGGAACAGAGTTAAAATCTATGCCTGCTTTTGTTAAGAGATTTATGTTAGCGGGCGGTACTTTTTGTGTAGGAATCGAGAGAACGAGACCAGGTACATTCAAAGTGATATGAACGTTGGACGATGAAGATTGTTTTCCCGACAAAGTGCATTTATTCACTCAAAAAATGTACTCAAAAAGTACTAAAATTTTTAATTATAAACTGTCGTCCCATAAGAATCACGTGTATAAAACGAGATTAAGATCGGTATAAGATGCTTGAAAAAGCAAAATTATTTATAATTATTTAACAATGAAAGAGTCACCCTCGGATCTTCAAATTTTAAAAATATACTTTTTAAAATGACTTCTTGTTATATACCAATTTTTTTAAAAATCTGTACTTAAGCAAAAAAGGTTTTGATTAACGAGAACTCTTAAATGAATACTTAATTTTATTTTAATGAACATATAAATTTTTACAATTGAGTATTTTTTGATATAAATGTTTAAAAATTAATATAAAAATTAATAAATAAATTAATAATGAAAAAATTGTTCTTAAATATTTACAATTTGTATTTTTAATTAACTAAATTAGATAAATTTTAATTTTTTTTATAAATCTAAATTTATTAAATTAAAAAAAATTAAAGAGTCTTTGATGATTAAATTCTAGAACAATCATGAAAAACAAACAGAAACATAATAAAGTTGTTAAAAACAAAGTCAAAGATAAGAAAAAAAAATTACCTAATCGCAATTTTTCTTATGTTAAACAAGTTTATAAAGTTTTCGTTAAAATGAAAATTATTTATTTTGAATAAATGGCACAAAAATAGAAAATTGATTAATTCTTAAATTTACAATATATAATAAAAATTAATTAATAATAAATATTAAAAACTAAAAAACAAAATAAACAAATTAACAAAATTTTTCTTCATTGAATCAAGCATTGATCATGTGAATCTGATGTTTTTTTAGTACTTTTTTCAATATCTTTTGTTGCTAAAAGGCCTTTCGTACTTTCTGCTTCTTTCATCCATAATTGAACCTACAAATTTGAATATTATTATAAAAATTATCATTTTGACATTTAAAAAACATTTGGTATACATTATTAAAAAAATCGGTTTGCAAAATCTTTCCATAAAATTAAATCAGTTAATCATATATATTTAATTAAATCATTCCTAAGAATCGGCTTTAAAAAAATAAATATTTTTTATCATGGTTTTGTTTAAAATTTTATCAATATAGTGATTATTAAATAAGTATATCCGGTCAAGTGTGAACGTTTTTTAATGGTAGCTGACATATTAACATTAATTTTAGTGCGGGTTTACGAAGTATCCTTATCTCTCCGGACGTTTACTATTTTAAAAATTTTCCGGCCTTAATAATTTGATGCAATTTTTAGGATCTTATTACCTAATGGCGCCTTTTTTCGCAGGTAAAAAAAAATATATAATTTTCAGACTAATTTATACTTTTAATTTAATTTATTAAATTAATTTAATCATTATATTTCTCTTGGCAAATGACCTTTTTTTTTGTTCGAAAAACTGACCTGAAAACATTTTTTCATATTTTAAGAAAAAGCAATTTTTTTTTTAATTTTCTTTAATTGATTAATTTCCGCCATTGTTCAAAAAAAAAAATTCACTTTTGTTTTCTCAATGATATTTTATTTTTTACATTGTCAACGCAAAAAAATTTTTAATTTTTAGGGGGTTATTTTTAATATTTCTAAAAATATCAATAAAAACTTGTATACATACTTGCTTTCCGAGTAGATCCCTTCTTCGTCCAGCTGGTTCTTTACCAAGAAAAGGAACTAAAACTTTTAAACAAGAGCAAAATTTTTCTAATGCAAGTTCATATTTTCCCTCAGCTAAATATTGTTCAGCTACATCGCCTATTTCAATTGCCCCTCTCATTCCTGGTGTGCTTTTACTTAAGGTACCTAATTTTTTATAAAAAATATTTCAATTTTTAATCGTTAATTGAAAATTTACAAAAAAAAATTATAATTTGATACAATTATTTTATTTATTAATTCAATTATTAATGGCTTAAAATAAATGTTTTTAACTTTATGTATATGGGGTTATCCAGATAGTTTCACCAAAACAATTTTTTCTTGCCACTTTTAGTAGTATTTTGTATATTCTCGCAGTGAGTGTTCTGCCAATAACTGCATTTTTGGTCTAAACAGGAAGCGGCGCCATACTTCTTACATGTATTAAGATAGGGACTTCCTGTTTAGACCACGTCTTTATAGCCACCCTTTTATTTTTGTCACAACACTCACTGCTATAGTATTAATATGGAATATGTTTATAGGGAAGGGTATCTCAAAATGTCTGAAAATAGAAATGGGTTAAAATGATCACAATCGAGGAGTGGATGGTAACAATTAATTTCTATTTTGGGACTTTGTTAAAATAATTCGGGTTTAGTACTTAGAAAATTCAGAGTTTCGAGACTTAAAGTAATTTCAATTTAGGGACATAGGATAGCTCGCGTTTAGGGACTGACTTTATTTTACATAAGATATACTTTAGGAAGCAAGAATGTTTGTAATAGATGAGTACACTGTAAAAAGTAACTTTCTTAAATTTACAAAAAAATAGAATTTTTTCGAAAACTTAGTGAATTTTCAAAAAATTTTGTAAATATTCGATAAAAATCGTAAATTTACTAAATTTAATATATTATCGAAAAATTCGAGAATCCTCGATTTTATATTGTAAATTCACAACTGTTTTTCGGAAATTTACGACTATTTTTTGTAAATTGTAAATTATCAATTTTTCTTGCGAATTCACAAAAAAAAAATCGAGAATACTCGAATTTTTTGTTAATATACTAAATTTATTAAATATACGATTTTTTTCGAATATTTACAAATTTTTTTGAAAATTTACTAATTTTTTGAAAATGTTCTAATTTTTTTGTTAAAATAAGAAAGTTACTTTTTACAGTGTAGTTAGTAAACATAAACATGTTCCGTGTACTTAGTTTGTGTACAGTACAAACCCGTTATATGTTTGCAACACGGAACATGTTCATAGGGAGGGGTATCTAAAAAAAACTCATGTAGCAGGGAGGGTGAAAAAGCGACGATTTAGGGGGGAGGGGTCAGTTATAAATATTATTTTAAATCCGTCATAAAATTTACTAAAATTTGCTGATAAACAAGTTATTTTAAAGCTTCAAATTTTTTTAGAATTTAAGTCAGAATTTTTTAAATAAGTAAAAATTAATGATGATAAAAAAAAAAAGAAAATGCACTTAGACACAAGATTTTAGAATTGGCTTTTGAAAAAAAAAAAAAAAAAAAAAAAAAAAAAAAAAAAAACCTACAACCGGTTCGTGAACTCACAACCAAAGAACATGGAACATGTTTAAATTTATATTTTATACTAAAATCCTTATTATATTCTATACTCCTTTATAGAAATTATTAAGTCCATTTGACTCTTCCCCCAAATATGGTACATTTTACCCTACCCCTCCCCAGATGACATGCCTAAAGTACCCCCCCGCTTATAACAATCATTCCATGAAAAAAATTACTGTAGTGAAACTATACCCTCCCTAGGTGACACTGGATTGGTTTATTCCAAATATTTTTATGATAAAATAAAAATAACCCATAAATGACTTAAGTTAGAGGTAAAAAGCCTGGGGTTATAAAAAAAACCAAATGTTTGGTTTGTAATAAAAATTAGCATTACAAAAAATCTTTTATGGAACATTCATAAATTACTTAAAAAGTTATATGTCACTTTTTAAACCACCCTCATCTCAAATTAAGATCAATTACCAATTTTATCTTTATAAAAAAATTCAAAACTATCCCTCTCTCCTCCCAATTTGTCTTGTTTATTTATGAATGCCTGAAAAATCAGAAAAAGGTTTGGGAATTTCGATAAAGGCCCACCAATCATTTTTATTGAACTTAAAAAACTGAATTTAAAAATCTTGAAAAATTTCTATTAACCCTTTCTACACCAGACGGTATAATTTTATTTTATCATTATGTTCCCATTTAAAATGCATATAAAAAAGATAATCTTGCTTGGTGTAGAGACAGCTTTACCTCGATACAATGTATATACACGGTCTTTGGCTGGAGTGGGCGTTATTTGTCAGTCATAAACGAAGGAACGAAGTAACTATATGAATAACGCATATAGGTTCCATTTGTGACTGACCAAAAACGCCCACATTCAGCCAAAGACCGCGTATGTTAAGATCTACGCTAATTTGAAACTAGAGGGCTGCAGATATCGGAGTCTTTTTGATTATTAAATTTAGAGACGTACAGTTTTAAATCAGGCGAAGATTTACAAAATATAAATTAGGATATATTTTCGACTCACATAATTCTTGCAATGAATCTTTTGAATCTAATCTGTTTAATATATTTCGTGATTCACCAGTAAAATCATTAATAGAATCAGCAGTGTCTATTTTTTCAAAAGAAAGATCTTTTAATTGTTCTGCTCTCCTAATATATTCATTTACCTTAAGTCTTAATTTTTCTTTTTTCTGAAAATCTGATTCATCTAAAAATTAATTTATAAAATTAAATTTATAAAAAATATTTTTTTTTAAATAAAAAATTATTACTTGTTAAAATAGGTATAAAATATCTAAGCGATTCACCATAAAGATGAAAAGCTTCTTTATAATTTTTTTCGCTATCAAATTTAACAGCTTCATGAATAAGAGATACTGCTTTGTCAAAATTTTCTTTTGTTGGTGCATGTTTTAAATCCAAAAATTCATGATTAAAAAAATTATCAAATGTAATACGTTCATCTGGATTATGTTTTAATAAAGAAATTAATAAATTTTTACATTCTGGTGATATTCGAGATCCTTTTGGTATCTGAACAAAATAAAATTTCTTTTAACAATTTTGTAACAGTTAAATTACAAAATTATCATTTGTAAATACCTCAATTGGTCTACAATCTTTAATTTTTTCTGCAAGTTCATGAAAACTAGTACTAGAATATGGTGCTTTACCAAAAAGGCACTCGTACATAATAACACCAACACTCCATAAATCAACTCGAGCATCATATTTATGGCTTAGTAAAATTTCTGGTGCCATGTAAAGTGGTGAACCACGAATTGAAAACTTTTGTTCATCACAACTAAGATATTGAGCAAAACCAAAATCTAAAAAAAAAATTTATTTAATTATTTGAATATAATTTATTGCATTTAAGTAAAAGTAAATTGTACAAACCTCCAACTTTAAGCGTTAAAATTGGTTTTTTAATTAATAAAAGATTTTGTGGTTTTAAATCCATGTGACATATAAAACGATCACGCAAATACTTTAATGCCAATGCTAATTGTTGAAGAAATTTTCTGCATATATTTTCAGCTAACTTACTTTTCTTTTTAATAAAATGTGATAAATCACCACCGTCACAATATTCCATTGCAATGTAAATATGCCTAAAAATAAATAATAAAATTAAAATTTTTTGGCAAATAATATATTAATTATTTGAAAAACTTACTTATCATCCCAAAAAAAATCTTTCATTTCAACAATATGATCATGTTTTAATATCTTTAATAACTGAATTTCTGTTACTAAATTATCTATTGCTGTTTTTGATAATGTTGATTTATCGATACATTTTAAGGCAACTATTTCATGGGAACCATCCTAAAAAATACATTATAAGATTGAATTTTGCTCTAAATATAGGTATTATTAAATTTTTTTGATCATTTTTAAATTTAATTATTATTATTATTATTATTTACCCAAAATACAGAGTTAAAATACCCATTTTTAAAAATTTATTTAATTAAATTGTTATTATTTAATTAAAATTTGCAAAAAAATTTATATAAAGGCTTTAATTTATGTTTTTGTAAAAATAATGCTACTTTATTATTCTTTAAAAGCAGCTATCAAAATTTTCATTTATAAAAATTAATAATTAATAATGACATTCGAGAAAATAGGTATATATCAGGATACAGTTGCAAAACAGGTTTTGCGTTATAACCTAAAAATATCCATATTATTCGCATTAGATATTTCCAATAATTTCGCGGACAAATAGGTGAAAGAATTTTCTTAAAATGATAAAAGGACAATTTTATTATCAATACACATAAAATTGATTATTTGAATATAATTTTAACATGACCTTTAATCATGCGACCAACTTTCATTAAACAAAAACCAATATTTTCATTACACATACTTTTTTAAAGGCTTTGTAAACACTGGAATAACTTCCTGCTCCAATTTTTTCTAACACGTTGTAATCATTAATACTTGGTAAACACATATTAAAATTTAATTTTTCTTTTATTATTAATTAATTAATTGCTTCATTTTACTAATAAAATACAATAATTAACATAAATTTTATTCTACTTTATTAAATACTGCAAATGCTCTGCTTTTAATAATAAACAATGAATCGCGCACGTTCTACGAATCTTTTATTTTTTTATGTTGGTAACAGTATAGTACACAGAGAACAGCTGGCGAATATTATGGAGATTTTTTTTGCAAAAAATTGATTTTATGTGAATATATAATTATTTTTTGTGCTATAACTGTAGAAATTTTTTTACGATTCAAAGAAAGTTATTTTTAGTACAAAAGTTCTTTAATTAGAGAGTGTTTATTTAGCACCAAAACACGAAAAATACTTTTTTCATGTTTCACGAAACAATTTTCTTCATGGAAAGTTGTCTCTCTCTGTTTTAATTATTGGAGTTAGTAAAAGAATGTAAATTTCAATTAAAATAACTTGTGCAAAATAAGTATCAAAATAAAATTTTTATTTATTTTTTGACGTTAACAACATTTTTAAAAAATTAAAATTTCTATTTTGGATTTCCCGGGTAAAAATGATTTCCCTTTTATGGCTCTCCCCTCTACCTTCCGCAGTTCTTCAGTTCGCCAACAAAATTAATAATAGCAGCAGACGCAGTACTTTGTTGACTTCTGTGCGTTTAAGGTGTATTTAATATTTATTTTTAAATATTATTATTATTGTACAATATTTAGTGCGTGTAATTTTGGAGTCTACTTCTTTGTGTATTATTTTTCACAGTTTTAAAATAAAAATGAATAAAATTAAAAAAAAAAGTTTTGAATATTTACATAAATTGTGATTATCCTTTTTTTATAAAAAAAAAAAAAAAAACAGAAAACAATATACAGAAGTGAATAAATAAAAAAAGCAATAAAAAAAATATTGGTAATTTCAAGGGTAAAATCCAGTGATGAATAAGTAATTTTTACTGATAAAGAAAAAGTTATCTCTGGATTGGACTTAGGTTTGTGTGTTATATTATATTTTTTTAATTTTTCTGCTAGATATTTTAAAAGTGATTGTGTGCTTATACAAATTTAAAACGTCAAAAAGTACAATTAAAAGTAAACGCAAAAATTAAAATATATCGTCAAGGTGACGAAGTTATTATTTCACTGTATGTACCCTTGTCACAAGGATTTTACTAAAAACTTTATTAAAATTATTCAAGATTTTAATAAAATATATATTTTTAAAAACAATACTTTATAAAATAAACATTTTTTTGGTTGAGTTTATTATAAAATTTATCAAGTTCAAAAAGTAAACAAACATTTAAATTAAAAACGTATAAAATATAAATTTAACTTTTTAATCTTTTGTTAAAAAATGTAAATTTTCTCAAAAAAATTTGTAAATTACACTAAATTACTAAAATAAATAAAAAAGATAAAAATTAACAAATTTTAGGTTTAAAAATAAAACGAATTTTTATTGTTTAAATAAAGTTTATTATTTTATTATACTAAAGTAAGACATATTATATTTTCCATTTTAATAAAGGCCAGAGAGCAGACAAAGAAGTCTTCAGCAGTGTAATACTTATTTTAGTGTAAAATAATAAAGAAAACACAAAAACTTAATTTCTACGAAAATTGTCTGAAAATAAAAGGTTCGTGCTTGAATTTTTAAATTAAATTTTATTTTATAACCTCAAAATTGAAATAAATTGTATTTTGTGTTATTGGTTTTTTTTCATATAATTATTGGGGATAGATTAAAATGAAGGAGTTTTAATATGATGGTTTTTAAAGTAATTTTAATTATGTAATTAGTAACAATAAATTAATGAAATTAAAATTTATAAAAGTTTAAATAGGTATAACACTGATAAAAAAAATAATTTAAAAGGCCAATATTTGTACTTATTGTTTGCATTCAAATGCAATTTTTTTTCTATAAAATTTTTTTATGTTTCACCTAGATTTTATAATTTTATACATGAAAGTTTAATTATATTTTCAATAAATTTTTTTTTTTTTTTATTTCAATCTTTTGAACCAATTAATTCATTTTATGAAAATAAAAAAAAATATAAGTACATATAAAAACACTTGAAAATAAAAAATATGTTAAGTTGGTCAAGGTTTGACCTCAAACCTATACAGCAGCAGCACAATAAAAATGATCTTGGATTTTTTAAAAAAAAGGTTTGATAAATATTGGAAAATTTTAAATAAAAAAATATTTTAAAAATTCAGAAAAAGTTTTCATTAAAAAAATAGTCAGTTTTAATTTAAAAAAATTTTTTACTTAATTAGTATATTATTTTATTTTTAGGTAAAATTTTAAATCTTTTTTTTTTGTTAATTTAAATATGTAAAAAAATTAAGTATAATAAAATTCAGTCATATATATTTAAATGATACAAAATTTAATTATGCTAAAACATTTTAATATAATAAGTAAAAGAGCAAACATAAAAATTACCATGTTATATTTATAAACTTTGACATCAAAACATGTACGGAAGGCTTAATAACCCATCGTGTTAGTAAAATGAAACATTTCTTTTTATAATTAATAAGAAATAATTAATTATATATTGATAGTAATTATTTTTAAAAATTCATTTGCACTTGCGTATTTGTTAATTATAATATGAAAAAAATTTGGCATTTAATTTGCTAAAACAATAGGTATATTTGACTCGGTATTCGATAAACAAAACAGTTAATGACGATTATAACAAAAGATTATTTTACGTTTAAATTAGGTATGCTAAATAACAAAAACGTGCGATATATAAGTTTCGATGTTATTTAAATAATTTTATTAATAATAAATAATATGTGGTTATATTTTAATTTTGATTACGTCTAGATAGAATTCATATCGAGGAATCTTCTGCTAAAAGAGTTGCATTTGACACATTGTGTGATAATTTTAGGAAAATCCCATAAATAAAATCCAAAGGAAAATCTTTGTGTTTGCTGTAAAATGTGACCGAATTGGTCTTCCGTAAAGTAAAATATCTTGACCAACTTTAACGCTCATGCTTTAACGCGCATGTGTGGCTTTTAAGAGACATAAGAAATTGGTAGTTCTTGGATTTCCCGTATTGGAATCCTAGTTCTCTACAAAGTTAGAGGAAAAAGCAAATGGTGGAAGTCGATGATTACGCCAGTAGTTTAAAACCTTGCATCGTGTTTATTAATAAATAAATAGAAAAATTCTTATAAACAATAAGTAATTTAGAATTATATCTCTTCAAAGGTGAATTAATTATAAAATTAATTTTAAAAATTTTTAAATAAAAAGTGATTTTAATACCAAAAATTTTCATCATACAAAAACATCATTTTTCAAGCTTTACATTCTTTTAAGAGTTTATTTTTCGACAATACTAAATAACTTGACGTGTATTCCTAATTAGTATGTAGATGATTCATTTTCATAAAAATAATTGATAAAGAAAGTTATTTGTTTAATAACTAAGAAGATAACTAAAAATAAATCATTAAAGTTATATTGGGCATAAATATTTTAAACGTTTTTTTTTTTTTTTTTAATTTTAAACGAAATATATATAATTATTTTATATGTATCTGTAAGTGAGAAAGAAAAATTTTGGTGGAGACTGTTTCTCTTTTTGTATAAGTACACAAGTCAAAAAGAAAAAAATGGTTAATTACATTTAATCAGTACAAAAAGTAAAATGCAATATAATTAATTGTTAAAACATTAATTTAATCAAAAAAATTAGTAAAAAATACAATGATAAAAAAATATGTTTAATTTTATTAATGTGCATCGGTAATGCCTGCACTAACTTTAATTAAATAAAATAAAATAAATAAATTTTATATCAAAATTTTCTGTTTCAGCGCACAATATAATTCATCGAAATTAATACTATAAATAAATAAATCATGGATTCAGATGAGGAAATAATGTACGATGATATTGATTCAGGAAATGAATCTAGTGGAGATGATGTAGATTTTCCAATGGAAATAGAATCTGTTAATCCACGTGAAAAATGTAGTGATTTTGATGAATATCCATTTGAAGTGCTTTCCACAGAAGAAATTGTACAGCACATGGTGGATTCTATAAAAGAAGTTAACACAGTAGTTGAAGTTAGTAACTTTAATTATTTTTGTTAAATTTGTTGCCCATTATTATTAATAAGTATCAGAGTAAAGGAAAATTTTGAATAAGATGCAATAAATAAACAATTAAACCAACAAAATTTAAATTGCTTATTTATTGCCCTCTTGGTTAAAATTTTTCTTACTCTGGTAATTCTTAAATTAATATATATAAATTGTACTTTCAATATATTTAAGTTAATGAAAATTTATTATTTATTTTAAACTAGATACCAGCAACGACAACACGAATTTTGTTAAATCACTTCAAGTGGGACAAGGAAAAACTAATGGAAAGATTTTATGATGGAGATCAAGATAAACTCTTTGCTGAAGCTCATGTGATTAATCCATTCAGAAAAGGACCCATTATTAATAGAACTCGATCTTCACAAAATTTATCAGTATGTATAAAGAATTCATGAAACAGTTATTTGTTTTTTTTTTTTTAAGTACATATTGTTTAATTGTTATTTATTTAAATAGTCAAGGCATCCAGCCAATGCTACAGAAGAATGTGGAATTTGCTTTGTCACATTACCCTCAACAGTAAGTGTCATGATTAAAGCCCTTTCTATACTAGATTAATTTCTTTAACTCTGTGTGGCTTGATTATAGTAAAGCGCTATAGTCAAAGCACATTGAATTAAAAAAAATTAATCCAATGCAGAAAGGACTTAAATTAATATTTTAATTATTGATAATAAAATTCTAATAATTATTCTTTACAGATGATGACTGGCTTAGAATGTGGTCATCGTTTTTGTAGTAATTGTTGGGGGGAGTACCTCACAACAAAAATAATGGAAGAAGGAGTTGGTCAGACAATAGCTTGTGCTGCCCATGCTTGCGATATTTTAGTAGATGATGCAAGTGTTATGCGTCTTATTAAGGATTCTAAAGTTAAATTAAAATATCAGCATCTAATTACTAATAGCTTTGTAGAGTGTAATAGATTGTTAAGGTGGTGTCCTTCGCCAGATTGTAACAATGCTGTAAAAGTTCAACATGTTGAACCCAGGCCAGTTACCTGTAAGTGCACTCATGTATTTTGCTTTCATTGTGGTGAAAATTGGCATGATCCTGTAAAATGTCATTTACTTCGAAAATGGATAAAAAAATGTGATGATGATTCTGAAACATCAAATTGGATAGCAGCAAACACAAAAGAATGCCCAAAATGTAATGTAACTATTGAAAAAGATGGTGGATGTAATCATATGGTTTGTAAGAGTCAAAGTTGCAAAGCTGAATTTTGTTGGGTATGTCTTGGGCCATGGGAACCTCATGGATCTAATTGGTACACTTGCAACCGTTATGATGAAGATGATGCTAAAGTTGCAAGAGATGCTCAAGAAAAGTCAAGGGCTGCATTACAAAGATATCTTTTTTATTGTAATCGTTACATGAATCACATGCAGTCTTTAAAGTTTGAAAGCAAATTATATGCTAGCGTAAAAGAAAAAATGGAAGAAATGCAACAACATAATATGTCATGGATTGAGGTATTATTTCATTTGCTCTTGTTTTTTTTTCCAATACTTATGAATTTTAATCATTTAGGTACAATTTCTTAAAAAGGCAGTAGATATTTTATGTTTATGTAGACAAACGCTTATGTATACTTATGTCTTTGCGTATTATTTACGAAAAAATAATCAGTCAGTAATATTTGAAGATAATCAAAGAGATTTAGAAAGTGCTACAGAATGTTTATCAGAATATCTTGAAAGAGATATAACAAGTGAAAATCTTGCAGATATTAAGCAAAAAGTTCAAGATAAATATAGGTAAATATCTTAATAAAATATATTAGAGATTCTATGATCATCAAGCCTAAATTACACCATAAAGTAAGCAAAAGTTCGGCCCAAAATGTTTTTCCCTGAAAAAAATAAAATCTTTTATCAATTTTTAGCTCTCTAGGTCCACTTTTTGTTTATGATCATTTTTTAAAATAAGTTCAAAATTTTCCCGAAAACACGTATTTTAACGCGAAAATTTTTATTTAGGATTTTAGGGTTTTAAAATTAATTTAAAATATGCATGCATTGCATTTGAAAGAAATCAGATCAAAACTTTTTTTGATTTGCTGCGTCAAAGGCTTATGCCCATGGTTTTAGGGTCTTAAAAATGTCTGTAAAATCAAATTGAATATGGATAGGAATAAATATGAATGGATCACGCCCATACTGATTTTTTAACGAAAAATATCAAAACGCACCAAAATAATAACTGCACAAATTTGCCGAACGCGCTTTCCTGAAAAATTTTAAAGATAAATTTTTTTTAATTTCTTAATAATGCGCTCTTCATAACAATGTATTAACCCGATTTCCGTAGAATATTTTCACGATTAACTTTCAATCGTACAATACATACTTGGAGGAAAAGTAAAAATAACAATGGTTGCCTAAAATGTACCTACTTAATTTTAAGTTTAAAAAAACCGTCAATCCAACTGAGGCCCAGTTTACATAGATCCTTCGCGATACAAAAAATATGTTTTTATAATTAAAAAAAATTTTAATTAATTAAAATTTTAGATACTGCGATAGTCGGAGGAAACTCCTCTTAGAACATGTTCACGAAGGTTACGAAAAAGAATGGTGGGATTATTTGGATTAAGAATAAGCATATAATACAAGATTCTATTTTAATATAGAGCATAACATTGACATTCAGATGTGATAAATCAACAGAAGCTGAAAAGATTTTTGGAAAAAAAAGATAGTTATTTCAAAGTGATGAGAAAAAATAAAGTGGTGCGAGTGTTTCTAAAATAAAGCCAATGTTGAAATTATTTAAAGTGTTGAAATTTTAAAATGTAAAAACCATTAGACTCGATTTTAAGCTTGATATAATTAATTGTTTTAAATTAGATAAATTCTTTATTGGTAATTAAAAATTATAAAACCATTGAAATTTCATTTATTTTAATTTAAAAAAATTTGTTCAAAGTGTGATATTTAAGTACACAGAAAGTGTTTATACTAGTTTTTAAGAAAATTCAAAGCTTCAATTAAGTCTATAATGGTGTTTTACTTGAAAAAATTGAAAGATTAAAATAATAGGCAGAAATAACTTAAAAAAAAAAAATATATTACTTAATTTCAAATTATTTTTAAAATGTTAAACTGCCGAAAAATGTAATTTCAGTTTTGTTTGAAAAAAGAAGATTGAAAAATATTGCCATTTACATTTTTTTATAAATAATCTTTAAATTTATTAAATATTTTTTAATTTTTTGGTACATTTAAAAAAAAAAAGTAATTATTTTAATAATTGATTTTTTAAGACATTTGATTTTTCTTAAAAAAGTTGTATATATTCAATTGAATATTTAATCGATTGAAAAATACTCATTGCATAAATTAAATTAAAATATAGCGAATTTCCATAAAAAATAATATTTTCATATAACAAAGAAAAAAAAATTCAAATATTAATAAATGCCAGTAATTATGAGCATTTAAAATGCTTTATGGCAATGATTAATAATTAGTTAAAAACTTTAAAGCATCACATTTTTTCGTGAATAATAAAATTTTGTCTCTGGAGCTGTAAGTTCCCATGTACAGTAAATTTATAAGTAGGTTTTAAATATAATTATTATTCATAACCTATAATGATAGATATAAATAAAAAAGAAATATTTTCTTGTGATTTTATTAGAAAAATTTACAAGTCGTTAATTAATTTCTTCATAAATTAAAATTGAATTAGTTATTTATATATAAATTGCAAGAAAATTAAAAAAAATCGAATAAATATTAATTTGTTTTTTTTTTTTTAAATTATTGTCTTCTTGTATTTAAAAATATTTAAAGCAGTTTAAAAGTATAATAATTAATTGTTAAAATAGTGTGAATTTGCTACGAGTTTTAAAATAAATTTTATTTTCTCAATAATTTTTCTTTTAAGTTAATCTGAAATTTGTATATTATCTGTATATGTGTATAACAAAAGGTGTGAATATATATTTATATATATTGATGCATATATATATATATATATAATAAATATAAAAATTTTAAAAAAATTAAAAAAAAAAAACGAAAAAAAACCAAATTATATATTTACATATAAAAGCTATATATATATATAAAAAAAAATATCAAATTTTATAAACATTTTTTTTGAATTAAAAAAAAAACAAAAACAATTTGAGGCATTATTTATTTTCCTGTATACCGATCCTAATTTACCCATAATGAACTAGTAGTTTTTTACCTATAAATATTTTTTATCTATTTTCAAAAAATATCAGTAAGGTAATATTTCTGCATTTTCAATCAGAAATTTTAATAATTCCAATTTTTTTCAATCTTAGATGATTTGATTTATTTACTCGACTTAATGCTATATAGAATAATGGTTTTTATTAAAGTTAAAGGATTTGAATTTTTCAAACAATTTTAAAATAATAAAATATTATAAACTTATATGTGGTTATCAGCTATATACATCGGAAAAAAACACATTTTATTTATAAAATTAATCATTGAGTATTGGATTATAATGTGATATGAAAAAAAAAGTAAATAAATCAATACAATCTTTTTAAAAAACAATTTATTATCAACTTTTACTTATAAACTTTATATAAATATATAATCTTAATAAATACCATATTTTTTTATTAGTATATACAAATATCGAAAGAAAGGAATGTTTACTTTTAATCTATAAAAATTTTAAAATTATTTCAATTAAAACTTAAAGAAATTTTTTTTTCCGATTTAGTATAAACAATAATTTAATACTTAATTGATCAATAAATAAAAACTTATCGTCAAAATAATTAACTAAGAATTAGGTTTTTGATTACTCTGGCCTTCTTGTTGTTTTTTTTGTTGAGATTCTTGAAAAAGCCTTCTTGTTTCTCTATTTGAATTAAGTAATTCCAAAAGTTCTGCATGAATATTATCATTTTTAGTTTCTAAAGAATCCAAGACCTCATTTAATTGATCGAGTTGTGCATTTATTACTTCATATTCTATAAATTTTATAAAAGAATTAAAATAAGTATTACTCAGCAAATTAAACAAAAATTTATAAAAACGCAAATAATAAATTTTTTTAGAAAATCTTAAACATTCTTTTTATCATCTGGAATAAAACTCCCTTAATTTGCATAAAAGTACTATAAGACTCAAGTTACCATTTTGACTTAAGGAATCTTCCTCATCTTCAATTGAATCTGAACCATTTTCTTCGATGCTTTCATCACCATCTTGCGAATTTAAGTTATTTTTTACCATGTTTTCGTCTTTTTCTGCCATTTATCAATAAAAATATTCCTAAAATAAAAAAATTATTCTGCACACATGACCTAAAGTCAGCTGACTGATAAGGTTGATTTACAATATCAAAACAAAAAAAAACTTCTGCTATAAAATCACAAAACTTTGAAATAAATTATTCAAAAATTTTATAACTTGTTTTAATATAAAAAATAAAAAAAATAATTACGTCTAAATTACCTATTTAAATTATTTATATTACTAAAATAAACATTTTTTATTAAATATATATAAATATTTTGCGTTGTTTCATAAATGGGTTGGGTCTATTTGTGCGCGCTTGCGCCTTTTCATATGTTTTATTGTTATGCTAGGTATAGTAAAATGTGGATTAGGTTAGATTATTTCTATGGTTAGGTTATTATTATTTTTGTTATTATTATTATTATTTCAGCATGGAGTTTCACAGTTCACTTGCTAAAAAATTAGACCTTGTTTTTTTTTTTATGTTGTTTTTTTAATCAGTGAATTATTTTAATTAACAAATAATGAAGCCATATTTATTGATATTATAATTTTGTGTATTAAATGTTGTAAAAGTTTATTTATTATTTTATAATTTATGAGTAAGTTTACATATTTGTGAATCAGCAGTTTACAGTATTGTGTAATGTAAATTATGATGAATTATATATAATATATACACTTACACATGAGCAATCCAATAAGATTCAATTAACATACATTAAAATTTGTTTCACAGCTATGTTAAATAATATAAAAAAATATAAATATTTCTTCTATTCATTTTGACTTAAAATAATTTAATGCATGTAGTAACTTAAAAGTAACTTTTAAAGAAAAATATTTTTACAGGAATATATTTTTGAAACCAATGTTTTAATATTTCAGATATCAGATTAAAAACTAAAAAGTATCCTGCAGTCTGTAAGCAAGTTTTTAAACCGCTAAATATTATTAAATGTTAAAAACTGTGGAAGTATAAAAATATTTAAAGTATTATTTGAAAGTAATAATAATTAGCAATAAAATTGTATTCAATGTGTAATTGGTACATACCAGTATAATGAATTCCACCCAAAATTCAAATCTTATTGCTGCTGCTGTTGGTGCTACAATTGGTGTTGTAAGTGTAGCTGCCGTTATGATATATAATAAAATAATGGAAAGACAACAACAAGCTGCTGTAAGTCATAATCTTGAAAGAGTTAATCGTAAAGTATCCGAATTACAAGCTGAATTGGCTGAATTAAAAAATCATCAATTAAATTTACAAAAAAGTAGGAGAAAAAAATTAGTTAATAGAAAAACTGTTTGTTCTAATAATGATACTTTGAGTATCAATGATGATATTGATACTTTTTCTATTGCTGATACCGATGTAGCAGATGATGAATTTTTTGACTGTTCAGATAGTGATAATGGTGTTGAAGACTTAGAAAATAAGTTTGTTTTATTTATTATTAATTATTTTTAATATAAATATATTTAAAAAATTAGGCTTAACTTTTTTTTATTTTATAGGGTAATAGTATTAGATGATGATTCTATATTAACTGTTATTGATAAAGATATCGATGATAAAAGTCTACAAACAACATTGTATTCCAAGATAAAACAATTATTAGAAGCCGATCCAGAAAATATTGAACTTATATGGAGGCTTGCAAAAGTTTGTTATCAATGTTCTGAACCCTTAAAAGATGTCGAATTAAAAAAAAGTTACATATACGATGGTAAAATTTGTATAAAAATATAGAAATAAATAAAATTATTCTGATGTTTAAATATAATTTAAGGTATCGAAACTTGTGAAAAAGTACTTCATGTTCGTCATGGTAATTTATATAAATGGTATGCAATACTTGTAGGTATTAAAAGTGGATTCATGTCTACAAAAGACAAAATTGAAAATGGATATCGGTTTAAGGAGTATATAGAAAAAGCATTAGAAATTACTCCAAATGATAGTTATCTGTATCATCTTTTAGGAAGATTTAAATTTGAAGTTTCTCAATTAAGTTGGATCGAAAGAAAAGTTAATAAATTATCTAAATTATATTTTAAATTTGATAAAAAACAAAAATAAATTTTTCTATTAATTATTTGATAGGTAGCAGCAACCTTGTTTGCTGAAGTTCCTAAAGCTACTATCAAGGATGCTATTGAAGATTTTCAACATTCCGAGGAACTTGCAATTAAACCTGATTATGAAAATAAATTGTTTCTTGGTAAATGTCACATTGCGTTAGGTCAATATCAGCAAGGAGTAAAATATTTAACTGAAATAAAAGAAAGCCATGGTAACGAAGAAGAAGAAGAAAGTAAAACAAAACGTGAAGCTAATAAATTATTAAAAAAATATTCCCAATATTGTACATAGATAAATTAACCTTGCATAGATTTTTACAAACTATGCGTTTTTTTTACATTATCAAACGTTAAATTTTAAACAGGGTGGTCAAATTCAGATTGTTCAAAGGCATTTGAAATAATGCAATTTTTTAGGTAAATAGAACGGATTAGTTATTAAAATCAATGTTTTTATTGAACATCTACTGGGTATATCATCATTAATCAGTAGTTTTGCATGTTACATTTTATGTTCTTGCATGCTAAAAAAATACATAAAAATAGTTTTTCTGAGCTGCAGAGCTTAGTAATCTTTAAGTGTACTTCTAGATTTATATTGAATTATGATCAAAAAAAGGATGAGATTTAATAGTTTCAATATGAGAAAAAACTCTGTCAATGGTATAAGATTAAAATTTTACATTTCCAGCTCATATTAAATAACATTTAAATTTTTGGGGATTTAAAAAAACAAGGTAAATTTTGTTAACAAGTAAGTTAACAATTAGTTATAATTTTAAAAATGATAACTCTAAAGAGGCTTCATAAAAAAGACTTTAAAAGAATTTAAAATTTACTGACCACTCTATTAATATTAATTAAAATAAATTCGTGGCTGAATGAATAAATAAATTCTGTTTATGAAGTTTTGTTTTTTGTGCTATGGTATGCTTGTTTCAATATTTACAATTTTCTATACAATTTTTACTATGTGGATCTTAAAAATATTAGAGAAAAATGTTATTTACTGTATGGTAAAGTTATATTACACAAAAAAAAATAGTTTAATTCTTAAAGTTATTAAGAGTTCAATTTATTATATAATTTTTTTAATTTTGATTTTTTATATTATATTTTATAAATTAATGAAAATTCTTAAAAATGAATAGTCTTGAGTTTTTAAATTTTGGACATTGAAAATTATTTTCTTGTTGAATTTTTAAGGTGTTTATTTTCTGTACTGTCAACACGTAAAAGAAATTGTTTCTTTAAAAAAACTTAAATAATCGTAGTCGTAAAAAAATTTAGCTAAAATTAATGGTGCTAGAATTTTTTATAGCTTGAATGTTTAATTGGATAATAATTGTAAAAAAAATTTTATTTTTTTAAGATCAAAGGATATAGGTTTTGTTTTTTAATTTTTTTATGTGAAGAATTTATTTAAGTATTAAATTTTTATTTTAAATAAGTTTATTTATTATGTATCAGTTTGTCACATGATATTTATTTTATAAAAATGGTATACATTATTAATTGTAACATCGAAGCGTATTTTTATTGATTTTTGTAATTAAATATCTTTAAAAAAAAAAAATGGTTATAATAAAAATACATTTAAAAAACATTAATTTAATATTTTTATTTTTGTTCTTCAAATAAGAATTTCTGTAAAATTCTGTAGTCACGAAAAAAGCTTAAAAAAATATAAAATTTGGAAAATTTACCTTATAAAAGTTTAAGAAAAAATGTATATTGACTAATTGATTCTATATTTTTTTAAGACGAGATTAAATTATTTTATCTAAAAATAAATTATAATTAAATAAGAAAATAGTTTGTTTCTAGCTAATTATTAAAAGTAATTCTGAAGTTTTTTTTATTATAACACAATAAAAATAAAATGTTCATTATAAATATATAAAAATAGCTCTATGGAATTATGACGAGTATTTTTTTTCTATTTTACTTGAAATTTAAAAATTATGTTTTACTGCAGAATTTTCTTTAAACTTTTATCATTAATATACAATCAGAGCTTTGGATTCTTAATAATTTATTTAAAAAAATTTTTTTATTTTATAATATCAAGTAAAAAAGTTATGAAAATACTGGAATATATTGAAGTTAATAAATAATGTACTTTTTTTTTAATGTAAAATCACAGTTTTTTATATAAGTACGTGATAAGTTTATAAAATTGACTTATCATTAAAAAAAGTTACTATTGTAAAAAATCAAGAAGTTACAGTTAAAATTGTAGCTACTAATCCTAGCGTAGCTCCAGTCATTAATAAACTTCTCCACACAGCACCACTAAGTTCTTCTGCAACAGGATATTCTATGCAAAGTTGCTCCTTAAAAAAGTAAACCAAATAATGAATTAAAAAATTTGCTCATAGAATATTAAGAAGTGTAATTATAATATTTTTTTTACATACCCATCCACCATAAATTTTGATGAATTGTGCAATTTCTTCATTTATGTATCTTGAAACATACATGGGTAATTTTTCTTTAAGACTATACATTCTTCGATCTCTGGCCCATAAAGCTAATCTACCCATAAAAGCATATAGGCAAACTATCCTGGCCCATGTGATACCTTGATCAAATAACTCATCAGCAACTCCCATGAATGCTTCATATGCAGTATCTGGTACAACATTTAAGCGATTTACCATGCTTGTGAATAAAATACTATGTTTATTAAGCATCTGGTAAACATTGTGCCTCATACTTCGAGATACTGGATCTGTTGAAATTAAATAAAGATCTTCCTTTAGAAGATAACGAATTACATCATTGGCAAGACATTCTGCAGTCAGTTCAATTTTTTCTTCGCAAAGATGAAACCTATCCTGATTTTGTATTATTTGAGGAAATAATTGTTGCAGTCTAATCTGTAAAAAGTGAAGATTTTTTATTTATCTCAATTCTATAAACATAAAAATAAAAAAAAAATGTGTACAATATTTAAATATTTATTTTAACTAATTAAAAAAAAAAATGACCCACTTAAAATACTTTTACATATGTTCCATACTTTTATACAAAAAAAAAGGGGCAAAAAATTTTTTTTAATCAGTGTTATCAATAATTCATTTACTTACTTGACATACTTCCATAAATGACATATTATTGTTACTTTGGTTAACAGCATATCTGCATGTATCGTTTTCTTCTCCTTGACTTATTTCTTGTTGTCTTAGTGCTAAATTTTTGCTACCGAGAGGATCACATTCCGAAATGCCGCCCACTCTGGAATGTAGTAGCGGCTGCTGTTGTTGATCACCTCTTACCCCGCAAACCGCCGATGATGCATTCTCCTGATGCTTTTTACTTTTCCCCACTTCAGTTGCAATTACTGATGCACGAGATTCATTGTTTGCTGATGTTGAATTACTTCTTTCCCCAGCCATTTTTTAAAAATTATAACTTTAATTATTAATTTTTTTGACTAGGATCATGTAGACAATACAATTATTATTGTCCGTTATTTTTATGCGTGGGAGTTATTATTGACTAGCGAGCGTTTATATTTTCTTGTGGAATGTATACAATTAATACCTTTTGAACTTTTAGGTTTTTTGTTTTGTATTTTTGTACTTTTATATTTAAATCAGGAACCTGGTGCACCTTCTACGAGGAACGAGTCACATTTTAAAATAGTTTATTTATTATACCAACACTGTCTTTAAATCATTAAAACACAGAAAATAGAATTTATAGAAGCGTTTTCTGTTCAGTTTATGAATTCTAAACATTTTTCCATAAATTTATTTATGGTTATATGGATGTTCACTATTCCTTTTGTTCAATAATAGTCAAACAATTTTCACCAACTCCATTTTCAACACTTATTACTTTGTTTATTATTATTATTTATGTTGTTAATGAAAATTTGATTTTACGAAAACTTTATAAAATATTACACTTTTTAACTAAATTTTTAAAATTTAATTTATTTGTTTTCCTTGCAGTTCCTAGTTTTTCTTTTCTATTTCCTTTAGTACAGACAAACACGGAACACCATAAACTCAGTCACAAGAATGCAGAAGCATATGTATAAAAAAGAAGGCCGCTCGCGGGGGTAGCCAATTTTAAACCACTACATGTAAACACGTATTACTCAAACAGTTTTACATTGCGAATTTTTCTTTTTTATCTCTCTTTCACGTGTGCTCTCTCCGTTCATGAATCGTGGGAAAAAGCGCGAAGGGTCAAGATTCCTCTTAAGGATATAATTTTCTCTCTTTCTTTAAGTTACTTTGCTGAATTTCAGCAGCGCAACATTCTTTAAAAATCTCGGAGTTAAAAATCATTCACTTTTACACCCCACTCTTTTACCATCATTATCATTATTATATTATTATTATTGTTATTATTGTAAGTGCATCGAGGTTGTATACACGCATAATCTGGAAAGGTTTTTCTTTTTTATTTCGTGCGAAAAATATAAGGATTATAATATAAGGTTTTCTTCATACATTGTAAAAAAAGTATTATCCTAATTTGCAAAAAACCGATTATTCAGAAAATTTGGGATAGGTACAATGTTTGATGGAAATAATACTATTCTATAGTGTAAAAAGAAAAATTTGCAATAAAAATAGTACTTTCACAGGTCGAAGATAAAAAGTATATATTTTTTTAAACCTGTTATATATTTTATTATTTATCAGTCTTATGTTAGCATTCGCTCTCACTGTCAGCTGATTTCTAAAAATTTAGGTATGACCTATGGTCCATTCTTTACTTGCAACTTCTTGCACTTCTTTTGACATCAATTTGAGTTTCGATGAAATTATGCGCTGTTTACCAAAAAAATCGAAATTCCCAATTTTGAGGTTATCAGGCAACAGTGCCGGGTTTAGGCTGGATTTGGGGGCCCTTTCTAATGGCTTAATTTGCTGGGGCCCGTAGGCTGCGCCTACTGTGTCTGTATGGTAAATCCGGCGCTGACAGATAATCTCAAATTTTACATTATTTTTAAATAAAACCATAAATTTTATCAATATCAATTAACAGCCTTTATATAGTTGGTGTCAGCTAAGATAGTCAGTTACTGAAGTAACTTCACCTAAATTTCACCTAATAACTAAAAATCCAATTTAATTTTGTAAACATATGCTCCGGGCTAAGCCTGCGGGCATACATTTATATATATTATGATGCCCCTTAAAACAAAAAATTCCCTTTTTTTACTTTTTTCTGGATCGATCCTAATTCCTGTATGTTACTACTTAAAAAAAATTAAACCTATAACATTTCAGCCCATAAGTAAATTGCACCAATATCGCAAATAATCGAAAACTTAAATAATTATAAATAAGCATTAAATAATTGGTCTTATAGAAGTCGTAATTTTTTGAATTTTATTTTTAGCGCCCAAAATCTTAAAAGTACTAATTTTTTTATTTTTTATAAATTTAAGCGAATGTGTATCAGTAAAATAGATAAAGGATCATCGTAAAAAGAACTTTTAAAAGGTATGGGCTTACGCAACATTTTTATAATTTTTTACTCGGCTACCAACGCCAGTCCTGTTGATACAATACATGTGTGTATATAAAATATGGCCGTTGTTGGTAGTGCGCAAAACGATCTTATTTTGGTATTCAGAAAGCACATACCTTTTAAAAGTTCTTTGGGCCATGATAAAGGATATTCCCGGATAAGTAGTGGTTTGGGCCCCGGAAAGATAAGTAGTAGCATCCAAAAAGTTATCCATAAACTCATTGATTCCTATTGAAATTAGACCTCTAGGTCACAACAGGTCCCTAAAAACCTGAAAAACCCGTTTTTTTGTTGGGTTTTTTAGATTTTATTTGATTTCTCTGACCCATAAACAGATAATACCCTGCTCGTTGGCTAGAAAACTTAACATTCCACCATTTTTCAAGAAAATTTTTTTTTGTGCCATTAGGGCCCCTTTAGACCCCGAAACACAGTTTTGAATTTTTCAAAAATCTGTTTTTTGAGCATATATAAAATATACTATCCTAAATTTTTTTTACAATTCTGGTGGGATAAAGACTCATATTATATTTTATAATTATTTAGAAAATCTCCTGGAGGAGGAACCACTTTCTAATACCCGAAAATCTTTTACCGCCGTTTACCCGCGCTTTTAGAACTGCCATAAAATTTCTATGTCAAACAGTTTAGTATATTGCGCCAAAAATGTAAAGACATAGTAATTAATTAAACTAATTTTTATCAATAGCCATCATTCGGCAGTTCCAATCATCCCATTCTGTTACCGCCGTTTATCCACCGTTTATTATATTTTTGCTTCTTAAATGCATAAGGCGCGGATAAACGGCGGTTCCGAGGGCCAAACCAGTAAACTTATCCAGGAATAGCATTTTGCTAATATTTTATCATAGCAATCACTAAAAAAAAAATGGATAATATAAAGTTAGTCTATATCCATTAAATTAATAGCTGTATAACATAAAATTTTTGTATGTGAATGTATATTATGTTTTACGTATGATTGAATAATTGCATAGAGTAGTATTAAAGTGAATAAGTTCTTTTTTTATAGTAATTTAAGTACAAGTCGAGTACTTAAATATAAATTATTAAATACTGTCCTACTATTGATAAAAATTCATAAAATATATGTTATAAGTCATATATAATATTCAATATTATTATTAAATTATATTTTTTAATCTCATCTAAAATAATATTTTTCTTGATTTTTAACTTCCTTAAAATAAAAAAATCATTTATACAAATTGTTAGGTATAGTTCCTTATGCAATATCAAAGTTTCTACGCAGTATCGGATTAAAGCTTGTGGGGGCTTGCAATGGTAAAACAATTTGGACAGGCCCTTTCTAATAGCTTAATTTTTGGGGGCTTGTAGCAGGTCTTGCCTACTGTACTTAAGTACATATGGTAAATCCGGCACTGTATTTAGGTGATGCAAATTAATAAAAGTAACTGTCAAGTTAATTGATATTTTGGCTATTAAACATTGGTCAAAAATATCACCAATATTTACGAATTAAAAAAAAACTATTAAAAAAGCTCTGGTAAAGCTTTTGGCGATCGCCCCCTCCAGAGCGTAAATTTTATAAGTTTTAAGAAATTAGACGTATTTTTTGGCCCCCTCCAGATTAGATTTTTCCAGAAATATCCTTGTAAAAAACATTGGAATAAGTGAAACTGAAAACCCTTAATTTTTGAATGGTTAAATTAAACTTTAGAAAAATACTTTAAAAACTCCTGAAAAAAACTCAATTTTTGAGATTAAATGCAAACTATTACTACAGAATTTTTCAATTTCTTCAATTATCCACAATTTCTGAACATGCTCCATGTAAAAATTGATTTTTCTGAATAGTAAAAAAAAATGCATACAAGGAAAAATGATTAGAATTTAAAATATTTATAAAATACAAACAACTCGATTAAAATAAAAAAATGATAAAATTACATGATGTAATATTTAAGTAATATGTAAGGCGGCCATTCATTGTTCATAAGCGCTGATGGCAATCCGTGCTAATTTTTCAAAATCAGAAAATCCGAAACCCAAGGTTAAATGTTAAGAATTAAGAATTTAAAATACCATTAAAAAATAGCTAAGTCAGAAGTCAGAAAGTGCTAAGTAGAATTCTTAAAATATCCGAATAAAAATTATATTCAATTAACCAAATATTATAATTTTAAGAAATTGCAAAGCTCAGAATTGAATTTTTCCGAATTTGAAGTTGTTCGTTTTAATGAAAAACTATGAAATATTATGCTTTATACGAATTCGGGAAAATGACTTAAGAAGAAATAAAATTTTTCATTTAGGACTTAATTCTTTTTGTGAAATGCTCTTCTTAAAATTACTTACTCCAAATTATACAGATTTCTTAAAACTATTTTTCTAAAATAAAAAAATTCTAGAACCTATAATAATTGGTTTGAAAAAAACTTTTCTGTACTTTAAAATTCTGAATTTGGACCCGGATTGCCATCAGCGCCTCTGAACAATAAATGGCCGCCATATGTAATATATATCTTGTAATAAAAGTCTACACTTCATAATATAATACAGCAGAATTCCAATTATCCGGCATCCAATAAACCGGAACATTTGATAATCCGGCACTTTTTTGGATCAAACTCATATGCATTTTTTTTTAAATTGCTTTTTATTTTTATATTTATAGAAAAAAAAAATTTTTTATAAAAATATATTTCCGTTAAATAAATAGAATAAAATAAAATGACATAAAGTAGAAACCATTGGTAACCTTCAAGGTCTTTTTGTAACTCAATTATACATATTTAATATGTATAGTGTTAATTAATATTTTATGTGATTTTTTTTTAAACATGTGTCATAGTTTTTTCAATCTCTACTTTTTAAAAAAGCAATTAAAATTTTTTTATTGAACTTCTGAGTATGAGAGAAATTAGACCTGCCGCAGAAGATTTTTGATATTTTTAGTGTTTCCTGTTATTGATATAAAAAAAATTTTTAATGTTTATTAGCCTATCAAAATAAACAGCTTCGATCACCCTACGTTTCTTGACCTCTTAGAAGGACAAATTTTTTTTTATAGTAGTATTAGAAAAATTTTTTTCAAAACTTGTGTTAGAATTTAAAATTATTTCTTTAGTATAAATTATTAGTTTTTTAAAACCTAAATCAACAGTTTACGTAGAGTTTGTAACAATAATAGTGATTATATATTAAATATAATGTGAATTTTATGAACATTTGATAATCCGGCATTTTTGATTATCCGGCAACTCCCATGTCCCAACGATTCCGGATAATTGGAATTCTGCTGTAATAATATAGGAACTGTGCTTTAAAACGTCAACGTCCCTGAATTACAAAAGATATTCAATATAATATGTTTGGTACAATTTATCAAAATTGTATTTATAACTCGTGTGTGTAACAACACCGGTCAAATACAGATTAACATGTTTAATAGTATTATATAAAAAGAGATGATATTATGTATTGTAAATCCTGCAAGTTAGCTTATACGTGCTTTAAATCGCAAGCACAAACTTTACTTTATCAAAAAAAATTTTATTTAGTTATAGTTTAATCTTACAAATGTGAAGATTTAGTAAAAATTTTTTGAAGCTAATTAATTTTAGTGAATTTAATTTTCAGTGGAATTTATTTTTTTTTTTTTTTAATTGGAAAATTTTATTTGGTATTACAGAGAAAAAGGGAAAAATTTTTTTTAATTTTTATTAGTCTTATTGTTTTAATAAAGATTCATTTGGATTTGGTGACAGTGAACGACTTATTGGAGCTTGGGTATTATGTTCAGGTTAGTAATTATTAATTTAGCTGAAATTTTACTAAAAATTTATTTTACGAAAAAATTTAAGATTTTAGAAGTTTCAGTACCTCCAATCGCTTATTTAAAGGGTTCAATTTAAGCAAAACTCTTGACAAGCTATTTGGCAAATTAACTTCCCCATGATAATTCATAAATAAATTTTTTTGAAGATAACTGCAAGTTTTTTTCAACAGATTCTAAAAGAAAGTTTTAAATAAGAGACCAAATCAATTTACCAAAAAAAAAGTTTTGGGTGTCTTCCAATTTTCCTAATTTTAATTCCCAAAAACTACAGCCTTAAAATAAATCAACTTTGGCGCAAAAAATTTACTTTTAAATTAAAAAGTTACATAAGAAAAAATAAAATTTGATGATAATTGAAAAAAAAAAATTTTTTTTTATTTTTTTGACACATAATATAATATAAAATTAATTTGCTCGCGACCACATAATAATAATATTATAATAATATCATAGAAGATTTTAAAAGTGAGAGAAGAGGAAATTAACGATTTATTCTACTTATTTGTAACAATTGAAAAAGTACAGGAATTTAAAGAATATAATTAATTTAATATCACCTATAAAAAAAATATCATACACATTTTTTTTTCTCAAAAAAACAAAATTCATTTAATCAATTTTTATTGGAAAATTTTTAGTTTTATCAAATATCAACTGTTTCTGGGGGTGACCTACGCACTTTGAACGAATTAGGGAAACTAGAAATTTTCAAACATTTGTTGCTTGTAAGATAAATCGTTAGAAGAAGGTAAACTTGACAGTTTATAGAATTTAGGTGATGTAAAATGAAGGAAAATTTAATATTTGGGGGTTAAAGAAGTAGTTTTTGTATTGTAAAAGAAATATTCCTGGAACAAATTAACTTTATTTTACTGAAAAATTGCGCATAGGTTTGAATTTTCAAGCAGAAAATTTTACATGAGTTTAAATGTGATTTGCTTGATTTTTCAAGTAATTCAAACAATTTTCAAGCAGTGATGAATCCTGAAATCCAAAAATGTATAGGTACATGTTTTTTAATAAAATTTTGAACAATAATTTTAAAAAGTTTTATTAAAATTCGCAAATTTTTACTGGATTGCCCCCTCCTGAGAAAGTATCTGGATCTGTCACTGATTTCAATTCAACAAATTCAAATTATTTAACAAGGAGCTTGCATGGGTCAAAATTTTGATAATTTTTTTTGCGTAATCTGAAACTAAAAAAAAAAATATTAGGTACATCTAACAAAGTTTCAAAAATCAAAGATTTGACGTCACAATGCATTTGTATTCGGCGAGCAAGATGTAATCGCTATTTAAATATTCATTTTTTTGAAAAACAAAAAAATAGGTGTTTAATATTTTTTGACCTAGTTTCAAAGTATACAAAAACATCATTTAAATTCCGACCCATACAGCCCTAATTATTTAAAAATTTTTAAAAGAAAAAATTTGATTCATACCTTCTTTTAAATAAATTATAATTTATAGATTTTTCTTGACCTATGAAAATATTCTATTTTAATATCAATTTTTAGTTAAAATAATCTAATTTTATTTAAAAAAATTCGAACCAAATATCTTTTGGATTAGTAACTTTTGACATAAACAGTAAAAAGTTTCAATTAATAAATTACACAAATTTTCTACAATAAAATCCACGAATTTTAAACAAAACATAATAAAATAATTATTTTATTATTTTTTACTTCAATTCTAATCAAATTGATTTATTGTTATACATTTTTAAATCCTTCATATATAATATGACTTATTTAACATACTTAAATACAAGAAAATCTAATTCAAAAAAAAAATTTATTTATAACAATAATTTATATAACAAAAGGTAAATTAAAATTTAATTTTTTAAAAACAAATTTTATTAACATAACAAAAAAAATATATTAAAATCAGTAACATTAATTTTTATATCATATTATCATAATATGCAAATACACAGTTGACTTAAAATTATATTACAATTGTTAAATTAAATAAAATGATTATTATTATAAATATTCTGGCTATGCTAACTGAAAAAACTGCATTAAAATTTATAATTTTTAAAAATTTTGTTTTTGTATAACTAAAATATTTTTTCTAGATTAGTTAACAATTGATGGTTATGTACGGTTCGTGTAATTATTAAATATAGCTATTTGTTAATCAAGGGACAAAATTTAAGTTTGTGCTAATATTCTAGCAATTGTTTGAAGTGACTATTAATTAAGTCACTTTTGTGCTGTGAGCAGTTAAAAAACTGTAGATCCTATTTTAGCTGTTTTAAGCACTGTAACTTCATTATGAACCTGCTTTATTTGGAGACGCAATTTAAGAAAAGTACTACTTACCCAAAATGAGGTATGTGGGTATTAAAAAAAAAGCGTTACGTAAAAAAATGATATCCGATATTTATCTTATTAAAGATATTGATGCGATTGGCTAAATTTCTGGACTAAAGATGGTTTTTAAATTTTTAATAAAATTCCGGTACCGGCAACCGGTATTCCGCTATCCTTAATTAAATAAAAAGACAAATTAAAAAAATTATTTTTGTTAGTAACGCTTTTAAGGTAGCACAACGAATCAGAAATGACGTTTTTAAGCTTGTTCTTATTTATTTATTTTCTCAGCTGTTTTATTATGTATGACCTTACAATTTTTTTTACATAATTTTTAACGATTAACTTTTGAAAAAAAAAAAATTAATTTCCTAATTAGTTCCATTTATAGATGGCAGCAAAGTAGATAACCCGCATTTCAACTGGTTGACATTTAATCTTCAGATAGGCTGGGTCAATTTTAAAAAACTTTAGTGCGTTATTTTCAGTAAAGTATATTACAGAGCAATTTACCATAAAATTATAAAAAAGTTAATTTAAATATAATTTTCCAAGCGTAACACGGTCAAAAACAACGTCTATTTTAAAAAGTTTCTTTTCGGCTGGACCATTTTTTTATTTTTCGGGTTTTTATTTCTATTTTAGGTAAATTGTCCGGTGAACATGTATTAGGTCGGGACTGTCCTCGGGTACCCCATCCTTAAAGCATTGTCACGTGATCAACTTGAAAAGCCTTTTTAAGAATCTTTTTGATTCGTACATGCCGTTCCTCAGATTAGCTATCAGCCATGGACCGACTACATTTTCTGCACCTGTATTTAGACGCCCTTTATAAATAAAACTAACAATAAATATAAACAACACGTATTTTATGGCTGCTGAATATCCAAAAAAGACGTGTTTTCTCGCCACTGACCCAGAAAAATTTTATACCACTCTTTTCCATAAATAAAGAATGACCCAAATTGCATTTTACCTTCCTAAGCGATTTGGCCATTCTTTACTTAAATATTCTACATTGTAAGCTTTTATAAACGTTTTTCAAATTTTATATAATTATACATACTTGTTATTGAAAATGGAAATTTGAGTTAATGAAAATTATACTTGTTTGAAACATTTTGCTGTAATAAAATTTCAGTTTTTATAATAAATAGTTTTATTTTCCAAGAAGCTTTAATAAATTAATAGCTTTTTGTAACTGCAACGCAAATATTATAAGTGGTAATAAAAAAATTTTTTATTTGTTTAAAAAATTATTAATTTTTAAAATTATTTTTTCAACATTGACTTATTATAATTTATGCAATAGGAAAAAATATTTATTTTTACTATTGTTTGATTGTTTTTTTTAATAATTCATTGTATACAGATATTTTTTATCAAAATACAGTCATTATTTTTTTTTTTTATAAAATTTTATACAATTAAAATTTAAAAATTGCCTTAATTTAATTCTGACACGAAAAATCATTTATTGAAAAAAGTATCCTGATACCTTATAAAAAATTTATAACCGGTTTGTGTAACTACACAACCAACGAACATGGAACATGTTCAATAATAACAGTGATAAATCCAAAAACCGAAATTACAATAAATCCTGAAATATAAATTATCCTAAGCCCATAAACCTGAAGTATTCAAAGTTCTTGTTTTTATCAGGGCCTAATCAGGCCCTGACTACCACTTCAAATTACTCTAAGTCCCTAAATCGAAAATATTCCAAGTCTATTTCGCCCTCCTCCCTAAAAACGTCAATTTTTCACCCCCCCCCCCACCCTGCCGAGCCAAACTTTTTCAAACACCCCATCCAATGAGCATGTTCTATGTTAATTGGGGAAGAAGAGCTCCCTTAAATCAGCAAAAACTACCCCTTTTTGGGGGATTTTTGCAAAATTTTGAAAGTAAAGCTAGTATGGTCAAATATATTTTATTTTTTGATGATGGATTAAGAAGATATTGCGATTATTTAATAATTGACCAAAATTAGGATATGTGAGCTAATTATAGAGGGTGAAAACTACCCCCAAAATTAAAAAAAATAAAAATAATATATGATATAAGTTTATTTTTTTACTTTTTTTTTTATGTGAATCATAAAATGTATTCACCCCCCGAGGGGGTTAAAACAACCCCTAAATTTGTAAATAAAAATTTTATTTTTTTTACTTTATTTTGTGGAATCAAGTATTAAAAATTTTAAGTAAAAAATACATACATTTAAAAAAAAAAGAATTCGGAGGGGGGGGGGTGGTTTAAAGCCCTCGACTCCCGCCCTGACTACGTGCCTGTAATATCTAATTTTTTTTTCATGGAAGTCCTGGTTTTAGAAAATTTGCTATAATTTTGACCGTTAGTTTTTAAAATCTACACTGAGAAAATTATATAATTGTCACAATGATACATAATAATCATATTTTTACATATAATCATCCTGATTTTATTATATTATCAGGACAATAATATTCTATAATCGTGACAGTTAAATGAAAATCATTGGGGCAATTATACATATAATGATATTCTGTAATCATGGAAATTATGTTTAATTTTTTAAAATGCTTTAAAATAAATAAACAAAAAATTATAACATATTACTAAAAGGATTCATAAAAAATTTTCTACCGTCCCTACACCTAAAATTTAATTAAATGCTCAAGCAAAATTTTGATGCAAACTGCCCAAATTTGAAATAACAGGCTTTTATGAATCAAAACTTAAAATGGCTTATTTGCATAAACAAATAAATATTATCAATTTTTTTTGTAACTCTGAATTCCAATAAGAATCAACTATAATTTTATTGACAAATTATGAAAAATAATTATAATTGAAACATCTCCTAATTTGCTACACGAATAAACAAAGTGTACGGAAGAGCTTCCTTAATTTTCAAAATTTTTAATTTTGGTCATATTGAAATCACTGTCTCAAAAATAGGATAAATTTTTGAACTAATAATTTTGACCTGAAGTAATCCATCAATAATTTATATAAAAAACCATAATATTACATAATATCGAGAAAAAATCTTACATGCCATACTTAAGTCAAAACGATGAATTTAATTTATTTTACACGAGACTTTGCATGAGTTTTAAAAAAACCCAATGTTTATTTACAAAAATTATATCCAATTAAATACGAATTACATCATTTTGACGTCACTTATTAAAAAAAATCCTTAAAAAAAAATTTATACTAATACATTTGTGATCTTAAATTAATAGCATATTTCTTCTATTATTAAAAAAAAATGTTATTTAGTCTAATATATTTTGTATTATTTATCAGCAGCATTATAAAAAGCAGAATCAACTGCATATAACTTGGATAATACTGGTTTAAATTTAGATCGTTATAAAAATTTTATATTATTTTATCCTAAAATAATTGTTTTTAAAAAAATGTTACATTTAAAATTATTTATATTTTTCTTTTATTGAAAAGAAATAAACCCTGTTTTTCTTAACTATGGAAAATTGCATTCGATATCATCAAAAAAATTTCTTTATCACTGATAAATAGAAATTATCTAATTATTTTTGGCAGAATTTGTCGTGCACAAACAGAAGTAATTTTCTAATTTCTGTAGTATTAAAAAAATTGAATTCCATAAAATTTTAAAAATATTTCGAAAAAATTCTTATAGTTTTTTTGGATCAATAATTGACTGAGATGACTCACTGCATAAATTTTTAAACTGTAAACACCATAGAATTTTCAATGGAAGAATTTTTTTATCATTCAGTATATCAGTTTCAATTCATATCTAATACGTTTCAGTGACTAAGGCATTAAAATTTAAATATAGAATTACATAAAAAATTATTTAAAAATATTATGACTAATGCCTAAAAATTACTAATTCCATAATATTCTTTAAAAATATTTACTTTGTTTTAGTTAATTTGTATTCCTATAAATTTTATAAAAGAAAACGTGATGTATAAGGATAGATAAATTATTAATTATATAAAAGTTTATATATATGGGTAAATCTATTAAAATTACTACTCTGCAGTTATAGAACTTCGGGGTTTTTATGGAAATGAGTTTTTTGTCAAGTAGTACTCACTATTTAGATTAGGGCTTTGAAAATTGATAATTTGGCATTTAAACTTTCAGGTTTCAAAAATAAAACTGTCCAAGCTGACATCTAAAATCATTTATTTAAAAATGAATCCTAAAACGAATCAAAATTTATTCAGTTTTCTGATTTACAAAATAAAATGAATTCTTACTTTAAATTTCCGAAATTCAGGTAAATTAAAAAATCTCTAATTTTATGCCTGCATTATTTTTGATAACATTTTTCTGAAAATTTTGGAAATACTACACACACGAATAATTGAAAAGAAAATTTCTGTCTAGAAAATTAAAATTTTATGTAAAAGAAAGTGAGAAATTCAAGTGAAGGAGAAGTCAAAAATAGGCATTGACCCTAAAGTAGTAAATATTATGGATTTTCCCATATTAGCAATCCCCAACAAACCTATACCTACATGAAATGTAACATTTATTTGTAATCAAGATAATAATTGTCGATGAAATACAATAAGATAAGAGATTTTTGATATAAGACATCAAGAATAAGAAAAGAATAAAATTTTAAAAAGAGATAAAATTTTAAAATAAAAATAAGTAGGGGAAACATTTTTTCATTGTCGTTAGTATATAAGCTTTCTGATTTATTACTTTGTCTTTGGTTGTTCCCAAAGAGTTTATTGGGATTCACCTTATTTCAATTTTTTTAAATTTAAAAACTTGGCAAACAGCAAAACTTTGTAAGTTAAATTTTGGTTTTGTTTTTTTTTTAAGTGTGATAATAACAAAAATTATTGTGATTAATGTTTATACTAATATTTACTAATTTTAACTAAAATTATGAATAAATTAAGGTTTTTAGTGTTTAAAAAGTGATTTTTTTTTTGTATTTTTAGAAAAATAGTGAATCAAGAAAATAAATAAGTGCTTTAATGATAATTAATTAATTTATTTATAAAATGCCATGATTTTCACCAAAAATGGTCATAAAGTTTGCGCATAATTTACTCATGCAGAATAGAAGCACCTAGTTTCCAAAATTAATTTTTTACCGCGTTTAAATGTCTGAAAAGTGCAGTTGAAATTCTCTTATATCATATTTCCTTAAAATTGTTTTACCCAACCAACTAAAATTTAACATATTTTTCCACTATTAAAAAAAAAAAAATTATTAATTTGCTCTATTTTAATATTATCATTGAAATACGCGTTACATGAATTATTTGATATATAATTAAATTTTACACGTAAGTAATATATTTAAAAATTTGTAGAAAAAGAAACACGCGATAAGAATTTTATTTGATTATTCATCTAAATTATAAATTATTTAAATTTAAAAATACCTATAATTTATGCATTGTTTATACCTATATTATTTACTAAATTTTCTGATAAATAACAAAAAAATTAAATATATTTTGTTTACAAATAATATAATAAATTTAAATTACATCATATTAAATTATGAGCATGTATATGATGATTAATTTGTTTTTTTTTACTTCGTTTTTGATTAGTGCCCCACCACTCTACCTCTATCCCCACTTAGTTTTATTTAATGTAAACAGTTAAAATTTTCCCTATACCTTTGCTCCAAAAAAAACGTAAAAAATAAATTAAAAATTTGATAATTTATTAATTAATAATTTATCGTGTTAATTTAAATTCGTAGTAAATATGAATATTTAATTAATAAACAACAAAATGTTAAGGATCGTCAGGGAGTATACTTGAAATTTAATCAAAATTTAATTTAGATTGTTTATTAGTTATTCCCTTGAAATTAAAATTTATAAATATGTGCAGGTAGCTTATAAAAAAAGTTATCTAAAAATATATAATTTACAATATCAAACATTAAACAATGATATATATTATGTAAATAATAATTAAATAAAAATGATATTTATTTTATTTATATTTAATGATTTTTATAAAATTAAATAAATAATATATTAGTCTGGAAATTACATCATTTAATTGATGGATTGGATTTATTAATTTTTGTCCTGATTGAAATATTAATAATTATTCTAAATGCTTGGGCCCTTTGAAGGCCATACAGAGCCATATTACTTCGAAATTATAATATAAATATAATTTAAATTATATAATATAATGCAAGCCAAACACTTGTACACTTAAACCCAGGGCACTTTATAAAAATTGTTTAATAAAATTTTTCTCAATTTTACTAAAATGTACCTATATAATTTTGCTCCATGAAACTGGACCTTTTAAACTATACCACATGTCCTTTAACCCATCTACTCCAGTTAAAATAGAGGGGGGGGGGGGTTGTATTATCACTGTCAAACACCAGATTTGCTCTACTATAGGTTTCTTGGGTCGCTGGTTTTTGTTTTACATATTCGCACTTTGAGCGCTCAGATTTGCACCATACGGGTTGAAATATAGAATATTTATGAAAAAGGTGTCAAAATTCTTGATTAGGTACCCAAAAAACCTATATGGGCATATCCTGGATGCTAAAAGTACGAAAATAGCAAAAACACCTCTTTTCGGGGGTAGTTTTAGCATTTAGGGGTGAAATTTTAATTATGTATGAAAAAGAAGTCGAAATTCCTTATCAGTGACCCAAAAAACCCTTATGGTGCAAATCTGAGCGCTCAAAGTGCGAATATGTAAAAAAAACCCTTTTTGGGGGTAGTTTTTGCAAATTTAAGAGTGAAGCCCCAATTTCTCTGCTTAAAGACCCCAATTTTTGAATTCAGTGACCCAAAAAACAGTAGAGCAAATATAGTAGAGCAACCTGTATTTTGACTGAATTAATAGTGGTATTTAGGCTGATCACCCCGCGCACTTTTGAACTGTGCCGGCCAATGCCGGTACGTGACAATGCTTTAAGTATGGGGTTCTCGAGGACAGTTCCCATCTGATGCATAATAATTTTTTCCTATCACGCGACCAGAATGAAAAGCTTAATTAACGTTGTGGCAGACAAAATGTGTCACCCTTAGAAAAAACGTTGCACGTGAGCTTTTCATGGCCCATTGAGGGAGTTATGGGACCATGCAAATTCTTTGACGGGGTTATCAGAACAAGTTAAGGAGCCTTACACATTTGTAACGCTAAATATTTCCATCATTCAAATTTAAAAAGCGTTAACTATCTAATTATTTTATATCCAGATTTTCATCATTATATAATCTTAAGAAATCATTTCACTTGCGAGAAAAATTTTATCCTAAATGAAATGATATCGTGATAACATAGTCTTTATTTTTGCAGCAGTACAAAACAGCTTTTTTTTTCAACAAAGTGCCTTTTTAAGATAATTTAATAATTTAAAAAATTTACTATTAAGTATCACGTTTGATCCGCTAATGGGTTTATGTGAAGAATAACTTTGCGTTTATATATATGCTTGCATATACTTGGGCTCTGGATCTAATTTTAAGGGAGGTTTTCACACAGATAAGGACGAGGAGAGGCATTTTTATTCCTAAAAGAAATAAAAAGATGATTAGTCATTTTATAACCAGACAATTTTGTTGAGGTACTTGCCATGTCTGTGGTCAAGGGCAAAAATGGAAAAAACTTTAAATTAATACAGGTGTTAAAAAACAATTGAAAATTCAGTGCATGCCGACGCCTAATAAACTTTCTAGAATGTTTTTAGAATTTACATTATAAAAAATAAGCTTCGATAAAAATACGAAATTAAACTTGAAACTTCAAGCAAAGCAACCTAATCTTGAGCCGAAACTTTACAACAGTTTATATTTTTTCAAATAGGCGTCATATAAATTTTGACTACTTTTTAGAACCTTTATATGAAAAATTTTTCAATAAAAGTTAATTTTCAAAATAAAACCCAGTCTCATATGTACAAATAAAACTGTTTACAAATTCTAGATATTTATTTCATTATTATATCTAAAAATCATTTAAAAAAACACATTTGATACATAAAATTGCACTTTAACAAATATAAAAAAATAAGTACATAAAAGATAATGAAATTGATAAGGGGAGTGTCAACTGTTTGGGAAGCTGATTTGCTGATATATTATAAATTACGCTGCTATTTCATAAGTGTCAACCAAATGCCTCGCAGTCGGTCTAATTTTTTTTTGTGTAAGTGTCACCTTTCAATCCCCTTAAGCCGTATTTTTTGAGCAGTACTTCTCTTACCTTTATAGTCAGAAAACCAAATGACTAAATTTGGCCAAAAATGACCAATTTTTAAATTGCTGCCAAAATTGTAATTTTTGACTAAAATGGGTTTTATAGGTCTTAAAATTTTTTTACAAGCTGCTAGTTTTCAAAATTTTTTGACTCGTTCCTTTTGTTTCAGTTGTTTTCGTGATATTGAAAATTGGTCATTTTTGGTCAAATATAGTCATTTGATTTACTGAATATAACAGTAAGAAAATTACTGATAAAAAAATTCGGTTTGAAAAGCTGAACCTTACAAAAAAAAATGAGATTAACTGAAAGGTAGTTAGTTAAACTAATTTAGTTTAATTAAAAGGTAAAACCGTAATTTAGAAGATAGCCTAAAAACCCCTATCTTATAGCATAGAACCCTGCTTTATGGTCTAATTTCTAGGCCCAGGAGATCCATTTAGGTAAGCGGAAGTTATGGGGGATGTTTTTCAACTACCATAACCTGTCCTTAAAGTTAAAAGCAAATCAGTTTCCCAAAAAGTTGATAGTCCCCTTGTGAATATCGTTAATAAAAATAAGCAATCGTTATAGTCTTTCATTTTTACTTTCAATTGATTATTGCAAAATATCTTTGATTAAGTAAAAAATTTTTAAAGATTTTCTTAATTATAGGCCACAAATATTGATCTTTTCTACTTAATAAAAAAAAAAAATTAATCATAACAAAATTTTATGTTTATAAAAATTTCATATCTAACTAAAAAGAGCTGGATTTTTTATTTTATTATGAAAACTATATAGATTTAAGATCTAGTCCTCATGTTTACGTTAGCCGATTTTTTTTCAAGTTAATGCTGCGTATTAAAAAAAATTTGATAATCTTTTTCATTATATTACAAAATAAACTTCGGATCACAATATTAATAGTTTTCCCAATCTTAGCTGGCGTGTTTGGGTATCATTTTTTTTTTTTTTTTAGTTTAAATCCTCAAAACTATACTTTTTGATTACTTTTGAAATTTTCTTTTTCTAGAATATCTAGTATTTTTTCTTTTGATACTTTCATAAAATATTTATATTTTTGAGTAGTTGCAATAATATTCAGAATTTTAATAAAATAATAAGATTTTTGAGCGTAATTAGAACATTTTCTGTAAAAATTATTATCATACACATGCTCAGCGACCCAAAAAACTTGAAATTTTAATAAATAATTCCATTGACCTATAAAAAATTCAAATTTACAGTATAGATCCACGTCAAGTCTAAATGTAGGTAATGAAAATTCTATTGAATTTTGTATATTTTAAGATAATAAAGTAATTAATAAAATGAAGAAGTATTAAAAACACGTACATACTTTTTTAATCAAAATTTGTTCAGGTGTTTAAATATTTATTCATTTATAGATCAGAGTGACTGTTATTTCAAACTTTTGAAACTGTGAAATCCAATTCTCAATATTTCTGTATCAAATCAAAGAATTATTTCAAGTTTTGCATGAGATCTAAAATTTTCTTTATTAGATCCCGTTTATAAATTTCAATTCACTAAATAATTTTTTTAAAATATTCATTAAAAATATTTTTGAAGCTTCGACATTTTTAAAATATAAGGAACACCCTAATATATACACGAATTATTTACTTACAATACAGATAATAATTAATTTTTTTCTTCATTTCTTTTTAGACACTTTTTAGTTAACAAAGTTATAATATTTAATAAAATACAAAGTTTTTAAAATTTCAATTTTTTACAACAAATTGTGTAAATTTCTTAAATTAGGTAATTTATTGTTTATACGTTACATAAAATTTAACTAATATAGTAATAAATATAGAAAAATTTTTATATTTACATTAAAAATTTTTTTTTTTCTATATAAATTACTTAACTGGTTAAATCTGGTTTTTTAATATTCCTGTTTAGCGAATTAAAAAAAAACAGTAATTTCGAAAAATTTGTAAAAAATAATTTCTAATTGTTTACTTGTAGGAAACTGAACCATTTTCGGTAAAAACGGATGTCATATTGTTCAGCAACCCAAGAAATTCAGTCTAATTGAGTTTCATTCACAAATCCTTTAGCAAAAACTTTAGCCCCCTAGATTTTTTTGTGCCCATCGAATAGTTTTGTTAATAATTGTAGATGCATCCTGCTTTTTGTATCATACAACGTTTACAAATTTTATCTACACGTGTTTCATTCAAAATTATAGAAATTTATTTAAGGGTTTCAATAGGGTAACGGAATGGATTAATTGTCCAGTAGGTATTTTTGCCTGTTATTTCCACATCTGAAGTCTTTCTTTATGCACGACCCTTAAAAAATAAGTTATCCTCTAAATGGAGCAAATTTTAAATAATTATATTTTTTTTACAAAAATTTACCCCATATTTAGGGGGTGATATCACATTTTCTAGGGGTTTTAGGTAAAAACAGGCTTCAGAAATGAAAAGAGAAGCTCCAATTACCTCCTGGGGCACATTTTTACTCCAAAATATTGATTTTTTATTAAAAAATATTAAAATGACTTGAATGAGTTAGGTGCTCATGGGTTGACGAGAAATTTGAAATTCCGCTAAAAAAGCTAATAATTTACAATTTTTTATCGAGGAGTCGCAAAAAATAGTTATAAATACAATTTTTTTCATAAATCTACCAAAAATAAAAATTGAGGATTCTCAAATTTTTCGTTAATAACTAATTTTTCGAGAACAAAAAAATTTTCGACAGCATGAATTTACATGCCATTTACAGTCTAAAAGAAAAAAAATCTGCTTGGGACGAACATAAAAATTCGGTTAACAGATTTTCAAATGTTCGAATCGCGTATTTTAAACACCCTAAAGATTTTTGATTACCCTCTGAATTAACGTTATGCAAATATTTAAACTATACACTTTTGAGTTAATATGCAAGTATAATATGCATAAAACACCTATATACGTAATTATATATTAGTCTGTGTGTGTGTGCGCCAATATATAGTGGGAGTACATAATCAGGTGTACATAGTAGAATCTAAACTTTAAACAAATAATTTTTATTTTCATTTTTTTTTAAAGTAATAGTTATAATGCAATCTTTGAATCGGTACCAATAATAGCATAACATAAGCTTGCAAGAATTTAAAAAATTTTAATGAAAAAATCAACCAGTATATTAAATATTTAAGTTTCAACGTGACTTAAAAAAAAATTTTATGTGTTTTTTTTTTCAAAATAATTATTTTATGAAAAAATTAATTTATTTAAATTAAAAAATTATTACCCATATATATGTGTGTGTATGTGTATTAATTATTTACAACGACACGTGCATATAGTATTTTTATTGATAAAATATTATTATTGAAAAACTCATCAACTTTTTAAAGATTAAATTTTTTTTTTTTTTTTTTTTTGTAAAAAAATATATTAATAAGTGATAAAATTATATTTTCATTAGATTATCATTTCTTTTTTCTGATATATGTGATACTTAGTATTTAATTTTTCATTATTTTCAATAAGTGATAATTTTTTTTTGAGCACATGATGTAAGTATATAATTTTCAAAATATTTAAAAATTTTTACTTCAGTTAAAATTTAATTTAACAAAATTCTGAATTTATCCTTGATTTTGCCCATTTATACTGTAAAAAATCCAAATATTTACTATCTTGATAGTAAAATTTTTTAAGGGCTTCGACAGGAAAAATCTGGACAGAACTTTTTACAGTTTTTTTCACAAATTTCTAAAATTTACCCGGCCAGAAACTTAGTAAGGATTTCGTGTCGCCCTCGTAAGGCAAAAATTTAACTTTACCTGGGCCATGAAAGGGCCCTATTATTTCTATCCGCGTTTTTTTATATTCGTTTATTTGAAATAAATTAATTTTTTCTGGTTTATTTATTACTAAAAAAAAATAACTGATAAATTTGTACCATCATAAATTGTTATTTGAAAAATTACATCTGAACATTACTTTACTTTGTAAATTGTAGTTGTTTAAAGCAAAAAGAATGAAAATTTATAAAAATTCAAAAAAATTAATAAATTTTAAAAATTTCTATTGGCCAAAATTATATAATATATATAATATATATATATATATATATATATATAATATTTGTTAATTTTCTTTTACCTCCTTTTTAATACCCAGACTAAAAGTTCCTCATTGTTATTGTTATCTATTTATTTTTAAATTCTTCAATATAATCAGACCTAATTACTAAGTCCTTGAAAAAAAACAAACTGACTATACTTAATTATTAATTTATATAAATAATTATCGTACATTTTGAATATTTATGTACGTAATGCGTTATTTAATACATAAATATTGAAACTTGTTTTTTTTTTTAAATCTTTGGATGAATTGCATATGAGGGCGCATAGTAATTTGTGTTTTAATTCTATAAACGTATTTGATTAAGTGAAAGAATTTGGGAAAATCTTTTCGTTCTTTTCCTGGGGTTAAGTTATCGAAGGTCCAGTGCAAATTTCCTTCAGCTTGATATGAATAAATCTTGAAAAGAATTTTATTTGAAGTTAGAATAAATTTTAGGTGAATATTGCTTCTTCACCGCGAGTAATTTTTTTAAAATTAAATTTTAAACCAAAAACAAGATCCAAAGTTAACCATAGTAAAGGAATTGAACTCTTGCCCCCGCAATTTTGAGCCAAACCCTCTATTCTCTGGTTTACGATCAGTTCATATTCAAAACTTCAGCGTATTTTTCATTTAGTCCTCAAACAAAAAAATTATAATTCAATTATTTTCCGGGATAAAATTAAAACCTTGAAAAATAAACCCAAGTAGTATTAATCTGTAATTAAATTACTTATTCAAAGAGTTTATACAGAATAACATCAAGTTTTTTTAAATTATATCATCAAGTAAATACTTTAAAATCGTGGATTCCTATAAAACATATATCATTCCATGATATGATTATTTACTTTAGCTTTATTGAACGCAATAAATATATTCCTTAGTTTATCTTTTCTTGTAAAAAAAAAATTATACTTTTTTTCTATTGACTTTTAAATTATTTATCAGTTATTAACAAAAAAAAAAAATTATCGCTAATTAACAATTACTAAAATCTTCAACCTTAACAAACGTTAAGTTTAATGAACTTTATTAAACGTAATTATTACAAAATTTTACATGATTCACGTCATTTGTATTATTCAAATTAAGAAAATGTTAATTCTATCCTTATACATATACAGGTCATTTTAAAAGATGCACTCAAATATCTCGAAAACAAAGTAAAATAATTACATAATTGACAATGTATCTATAATTTTATTATTCGATTACTGTAAAATATTGACATATTATAAACTTTGTTGTTTATACTAAAATTTGTAAAAAGGATTGTTAAACCTGTTAAGTTTATGTAAGGCAAAATTTGCATAAATAAAGATTAGTATAATATAAAAGTTGTTAGGGTTGGAAGGGGACATCTTATGGGGTGCGTTAGATTTGGATCTTAGGGCCCCATCAGGCCCAGCAATTCCCAACTTAGGAATTTTAAATAGAAAGTATATTTTAAATCCAGATTCTGCAGTAAATTTTAGGTCCAGATATGATTTGGCTACAAAAAAATATAAGGCTCATTTTTTAGACCCAAAAAGCTTTTTTTTTTTTTATATATAAATAAGTAAAAGCCACATAAATAAATATCTATTTCCTTTATTTATTAGAAAATTTTAACATTGACCTTCGATTTTTGAAATAAAAGTATTTATTTTCGTTATATTAAAAATTATTTACATTTTGACTTTGAACTTGCTATATATAGGTAAATGTTATTTTTAAAAAATATTATATTATTTTAATGAAAACATTGATCCTACAAAACGAGTTTTATTAGTATATTTTACTTTGTTTGGTTTAAATAGCAAAAAAATAATATATTATTAGAATTCATTAAAAAAAAAAAAAATAAATACTAATGATAATGCGATAGTTTGCTTGTGCAAAAGATCATTTCAACATGAAACATGTTTATAGGGTGGGGGTACTACAGAACTTGAAAATTAAGAGGGGTTTCAAATTTGTCCTAATTAATGGGGGGTGATTAAATGAGACTTAGAATAATTAGGAGCCTTTAAAAATCTGGGCTTAAGGACTTAGGATAATACAGGTTCTATCCTCAGCTGGAAGTAAACATGCATTTAGGTTATGTTTACACAAACCGGTTATCAGTTTTTTTATTGTTTATTAAAAAAAAATATATCTAATATGAACCGATTACACGAAGACTAAGTTTAGGCTGATTAGGGCTTAATTTTAGTAGTATAAAACTGTCACATACAAGTTAACCCAAACTAGAATTTTTGTAGCTTATATTTATTTTTCAATATTCAGCTTTTTAGAACCCTTCCTAGCCCTAAAAAAAGAAGCTTTTTACATGTTATAAGTTTTTTGTAAGAAAATTTAACCATTATTTTTACCCAATTTGAATTATGTAACCCCTTATGTATTTTCTTAATTAAAACTGTATACCTATATTTTTTTGATTTAACACAATAAAATTGTTTTGCATGAGAATATGATAAAAAAATTTTGCTATCAGTTTTGACCCAGATTTACCCAGTTTGTTATCTGAAGAAGCTTTTTATATTAAAAAAATATGATTTCTTAAATTTTTACAAAAGCCTTTCTAGGTCTCAATTTCTAATGCCATTCTGGTTTCTAAAGTTTTAAAGATTAGAAATTGGTTTTCATTTGGATTTTTAAAAATTTTTTATTTTGTAAAAAATCTGGAATTTATTTTTTCTAGGATTCTAAAACGACTCGTTTACCCAAAATTAATTAACCAGAAGTAATAAATTATATACTAATTTATAATATTTTTAAATATCGAGCAAATTTCATTTACATGTGTAAATTAAAAATTTAATTATCTATAAACTGAAAAAACTAGTACATTTTTTTTAAGCAATTGACATAATTTTAATTAATGAACAACTCTATAATTTAAAAAAATTATTTTAGACACTGGGTGTATAATATTTTTTAAAATTTATTGAGGAAACTTAAAAAATAATTAAAATTCGCAATTTATTATATTTCAATTTTAAAATACTAAAAATAAATGAAATTGTTTTAAAGAGTCAAAGATTAGTATAAGATCGTTACTCAGTGAAGAATATTATAAATTCTTTACTTTATAAAATTGTAAAATATTGTAAATTTATAATGAAGACTGAAAGTCTTCGAAACGTGGGAAATATATTGAAAAAATAAAGGAAATAATTGTTAGCTCAAAAATCAATTATTTTTATTTGATATATTTTTTTCAATTTCATTAACGAAGAATAATTTTGCAGCCAAATATTGGTAATACAGTATTTGATAGTATTTTTTACAGTGCATTTGATGAGTAAACCACTAAGTATTAATATTTAATAATCTATAGATTATAAAGTATTATCGCATTAATTTGATATTGTGTAATTGTTTAACTTGGTATAAAGCCACTACCAAACTAATCTTAACCAGTAGCAATAATGTAAACAGATATGATAAATATTTATGCAACTGATCTAAAATTAAAATTAAAACCAAAATTAGGATACCGAACTTTGAATATGGATAGATTTTTTAAAGAGAATTTGGGGAGCGGGGCATATTTGAGAGATTCCCGAGCGAAACAATCGGGCGGATTGTTACGCGGCCCTCCGGTGGCCACCGTGCGGCCGTCTGACTTTAAAGCGGCAATCCGCCCGATTGTTTCGGTAGGTTTTTCTCATAATGAAACTAACTATATGCGTAAATGTGTGGTTATTAATAGTTTGTCATTTAATGAATATTTTTGATACGCTAAAAAGTTGCATAAAACTGAGCGTTTTGATTGTGCAGCGTATAGTAGATAAATTTGTGCCCTTAAAGAACTACTACGCAAAGATGCAAAAGAACACAGTATAGGTAAATCATTCGAAAGTTCAACATTTCATTTTAAAGCGAGTTTTAGAATACCTTATTTTAATTTTTTAGAGTACCGACCTGAATCGGCAATAGCTTTGGACCAAATAATTCGGGTGTGCGATATTCTATTCTAATTCGACGGTATTTTTTGCTTCGGTTTATCTTATAATAAAATCAAAATATACATTAATATAATTTCTGAGACCAGTTTACGAATATTTAGAGCAAAATAATACTATTTTCTAACCTAGACGGGACGCGAGTTCGACCTACATGCAAATTTAAAACCATTATTTTGTCCCTTGTTTAAAAAATAGCCATTTTATAACCTAGACTAAAAAAACACTATAATATTTTAAAGTAAATATTAATAAAATATAAAAATTTATAAAAATAATTTAATTTATTTAACTTAAGAAAATAAAAAAAATTATTTTATTTATTTATTTTTTTGTTCAAATAATTAAAATTTTTTAAAAATATATCTTTGAACTCACATGAATGAAAAACATGATACACATTGTTGATATAAGTTTTTAAGTACACATAGAATTTTATAATGCGTAAATAAATTAGATAAGTTATCAAGATTTTTATAAATAGACAACTGAATACATTGTTTAAATTAAAGTGTTTTTCAAATTATTTATGACTTATTTAATAAAAAAAAATTACACACAGAGTTGTAAACCCGGAAATTTTAAAAACAAAACTCGGTTTTAGCTGTATTCCGGGTTTTGAAACTTAATTCGAAAGAGAAATGAAAACTTGATTCATATTATTTCTATGATTTAAAACCTGGAAAAAAGGTTATTCGCGTTTTCATTTTTCTTTAGGGTTCGAATTAGGTTCGAAAACCCGGAATACAGCTAAAACCGAGTTAAAATAATAACTTAACATCATAATTTTATATTTTACTCGTTTTTAAAAAGTATGATATTAATTTTTACATTTTTTGAAGTTTAAAATAAATAAAAAATCATTTTTTTAAATAACAAGTATGAAAAACAATGTCGATAAAGAAAATTGTAATAAATCAATAAGGGGTAGTTTTTTCATGGCGTTAACACCTTATTATTGAAAACAACCCTTCAACAGACCGTGTGGCCTAACGGATAAGGCGTCGGACTTCGGATCCGAAGATTGCAGGTTCGAGTCCTGTCACGGTCGATGAATTTTTTTTTTTTTTTTTTTTTTTTATTTTTATAGTTTGTTATTTTTCATTAGAATTTATATATTTTTAATTTATTAATTTTTTTTAATTATTTTTTTTTTTATTTATTTTTCCAATTACATAAAATAAATGTAATTCAAATATTTATAAAATTTTTCTAGTGCGTTCTTGTAAGATTTTTTTTTTTTTTTTAATGAAAAATTTAACGTTAATAATAATATAAATAATGAATTATTAACAAAACAGGATGCTATTTATCATGGCTGATTATCTAATTTTTTTTTTCTTTTGCGTTAAAAGTAAATTAATTTAGCACGTGTTTTTTTTTGTGATTCGGAAGTTAATATGTAATTAAATTTAATTAAGAAAATATTTAAAATATACTTATAAAAATATTGTCTTTTTCTGCTAATTTTTTAATTCTGCTAGATATTTAAAATATATACACTGAAAAAAAATTCCGGTTGCCGCTACTGGGATTCCGCTTGTGTCAGATGGAATTTTTGTTTTTTTTGTTTTTAATGTAAAGAATATCGATTTTAATTTTATGAAAAATGTGCTTCACATATTTAAAATTCTAGTCTGCATCATACTGGGATGGGACCTGAAAAAAAAGTCTTTGAATAAAAAAAAAAAAATTTTTATCTTTGCTTTGGGAAGCCAATCGCAAAAACTTAAAAGAAAAAAAAATCCGGCTGCCACAGGTGAAATCCGGTAACAGCAACCGAAAATTCTGTTAGCGGGAGCCGGATTTTTTTTTAGTGTACACTAAAAAAATTTACCTTGAATACAAGTATATATATTTTTTTTAATTATATAAAAGAAAAATATTGTAATAATTTATGAAAGATTTTTGAACAAAGTCGTAAATTATTTTTAAAAAATTAATTTTTAATTCTTGGTAAATTTTTGTTTAAATATAATTTCGACATACATTTTATTTTTAAGTATGCGATAATTTTCCCTATAAAAATTTATCTGTTTGCTTAAAGAAAAAAATTTGTTTATCTAAACTGCACAACTAAAATCTTTATTATTATTTACCGTACCCTGATAAAAAAATTAAAATAAAACCAACAGGATTTTTGAGATTTGGGGCAGATTCTGGACAGATTTTCTGTGACCCGGGTTTCTGTTATTTGTAGACGAAAATTCTGGAATATCTAACTCAATTTTTGGATTCATTGAGAAATTTCACTGAAGTCCCCTTTTTTTACTATCAAAAAATACGAAAAACATCTTTTTTTCTTTTCGGGACGTAGTAGTACCTAATTTTATATCAAAGTAGTAAAAGTATCTAGAAATATCGTTTTTACTCGATTTTTGGTATCTGATGGCTAATGTTTTGAAAACTTTTTTTTTAAAATGCTTTTGCATTAAAAATTAAAAAAAACACCCTAATTTTTTTCTTTTTTGGGGGTATAGCGCCCAATTTTTTTCTTTCTGTCCCAGTCCTAGTTTAAGGAAATTCCGAGGGAAATTCATTATTACTGGATTTTTTCAAATAATTAAAAAAATAAAATTTCTGGAAGAAACCTTAGTGCCAATAATTTGGCAGCGTTTTTATATAATAACAGAAATTTGGGCCCGAAAAATTCTGTTGCTTTTATGATATTCTTTTTATCAGGGTAAAAAAAAATTTCTAGAAATAATTTTATTTTACAATATTCACCTGACTTTTAAAAAAGATTAATTTTTTTGCAAATAAAAAGCATCGTATTATTTTATTTTAATACCACTTTTAATCGTGTATTTACTTTAAAAATTTTTTTACAGATTTCAAGCGAGTGTAGGACTTAGCCCCGCCGTAGAAGAGGATCAGCTGCAACAAAAGGAGGAGAGCAGCGTAAGATCAGCAGGAAATTTAAGCAGCCAATTATTTATTATCAATAATATAAATAAATTTCATTTTATATTAATTAAAAAACAAATTGATTTTAATTTAAAAAGACAAAAATTTTAATAAAGACAAAAAATAAAATTTTTTTTATTTTATTGATATTTAAATAAAGACAGTTTTTAACAATCGTGCCGATATCGTAGGATGGTAGAAGGTGATCTTGATTTAAAGCAAAATCATAGTAAGTTTAATTTTAAATAATAATTCTTTTTTAATTCATATTTTTTTAAAAACAGCTTAAAAATATGACGTATTTTTTATTTTTGTAATTTATACTTGCGAAGGCTTTAAATTTGGCGCTAAATTTCTAGTGTCTTTTCGAGATTGGCTAAAAATATAAGGGTTGAACGGTGCTTGCTAAAAACTTTATTTTATTTTTATTTTAAAAATTCAAAAATTAGTAATCATAAATAAATTTTTAATTGCTTTTAATTTGAATTTCAATAATTATCAAAAATTGATACCAATATATTTAGCTTTTAGTTGTAATAATTATAATAAAAGTATTATGCAAGTTTTAAATATTTAAAATAGTATTTAGCAAATAACTGGTTGACTTCTAGTGTTTAAAAACAATTTTTGTAACTTCACTGTTAAAATATAAAGATACAAATTTTTATTTTAATTATTTTTTTCTATTTTATCATTGAAAAGTTTATTGACTTTTTTTTACCATAAATTGCCCACGTTTTGGAGACCTTCAGTCTTCATTTTCAAGGCTAAATATTATATAATTTACAATATTTTGAATACAAGATTCTACATTTTTGGGTAATAATGACTGTTGTATCAAGTTCACCGATTAAATCAAGTAAAAAAAAAATTACATTTCAATAGATTTAAAAATTTTTTTTAACGATTTCTTAAATCAAATATAATTTTACTAGTTTTAGTTTCACTCGATACTCTACTGTAGAGTGAAAATATGCTCTTAAAGACTGTCTGGAGTAAAAAATTAGACTTCTTTCAGGACTCGTGCATCAAAGAAATCTATAATTTTTAAATTTATAAAAAGACTTTTAACAATTCTTTTACTGCCCTATTTTTTTATCGAGTTTTTGAAAACACTGTTCATTTTTGAGTAAATTAAGGAAAACACTGTATTTAGTTTATAAGTAAATGACTAAAAAAAGTTTTTTCAGTTTCAAAGATGATCTAAAACTGGAGATAAGGCAAAAAATGGTAATTGTTAAACAAAAAAACAAAAAAAGTGTAAATTTTAAATCTCTAATTTTTCCAAAAATCTAATTTTATTACAAAATTTTATTGATCTCGTTTATAAAATTGCGAGCTAATAAGTTTGGATTACAGGGGTTCTACTGTACCTAATTATAAATAAATCATTTTTTCAATTTATAAATTTACTTAAATTAAAAAAAATAAATTTTTAATACTGTCATAATAGTTTAAACATTTATTATTTATTAGTTAAAATTTAAATTTTTTCAGAGCGTGATGTAAAAGATGATCGCCTAAACGGCTGCGGTTCAAAGGATCTAGAGCTCGCCCGTAAGTTTTACCATTTACACTGAAAAAAAAAAAGAAGAAAATTTTCATTATTCATGTCTTTTACTAATAATTGTAGTTATTGAAAATTAGTTAATTGAATAACAAATTAAATTTTGAATTCTCTTTATGTAGTTTACTAACAAAATTAAATAATAATAATAATAATAAATGCTCTACTATCCTTACTAAAAAAACAAAAAAACCATAACATTTTTCGCTTGATTTTTCATTGTTTGTTTTTTTTTAACACATTAAAACTTATTTTCATGTGATAATATGCTTTTTTATTTAAATATTTTTATGTGGGTGTTAGAAATGAATAATTAAAAATATACAGTAGAACTCCGTTAATCCGGCAACGTCGGGATCGGGGTCCTACCTTTTTTGTGAATAAATTTTTTTGTTTTTATTTTATTTTATTTTTGAAAAAAAAAAGTAGTTAATTCTTTTTCTATAAGTAATTTTTATTTTCCGTTGGCTGATTCAATCTGACTTTATAGATGGAACGCAGGATGAAACGATATTTCGTGAAACGACCTGTGAAGATGAAAAAAAGAATTTACTTTCAAAAGGTATGGACGCAGCTTTATAAAAATTCAAAAACTTTCCATAAATAAAGTGATATTAATTAACTGAATAATTTTATTTTTCTGTTTCCGCGTTCAAATTATTTTTAATAATTTTATTTACAACTTTTTTCGTGTAAATCGTATGCGTCATTTTAATTAACTTAAATATTTTATCAATTTATTTTTTAAAAATTTGTACAATTTTGTCTGTAATTGTGTATCACTGTTTCATATTGAAAATAAAATATTGTTCAATTGAAATTTTTTCAAAATTTTTGTACAAGTGGGCAAAAACATACTGATTTGGTACCCACTATATTTCAAAAATTGTTTTCTCAAATTATTGCCATAAATTTAAGTAATTTTTGACCCACTGTTATATTTTTTCATTGTTTTTATGAGTCTTCCTCAAAATTTTTTCTTGCCAGCGACAACTTAAAAAAAAAAAAAAAAAAATGAGTTTCAATCAAAGTTAATAATAATTTTTGATACTCGACAGTAATTGATACTCGTGAGTTTCAATCATTTAAAATGCGAGCAACGCGGCATGATGGGATTTAAAAAAAATTTGTTGTTGTTAAAGTTTTCTTCGTTCATTTTTGCAACCATTTAAGAGAAAAAAAAATCCGGCTGCCACAACCGGGATTCCGGTATCGGTAACCGGATTTTTGTAGTGTAAAAGGCGTCCATCTCTCTGGTTCGCCTCAAATATGGCAAATTTCTTGCAATTTCGGCCATTTTTCGGGCCTTGGATTGTAAAAGACTATTTTTTTCATTGAAAAAAATAAATATTTGAATTACTTTAAATCTCGAAATCATAATATATTATTATAATCCAAAAAATAAAGATTCAAAAACTAGATATTTAAGTTCGCATTATTTACATTAAAATATATAAAACATGGAAGTTTTTGAGTTTTTTAAGCTGTAGTTATGCCAAACATTTTATAAAAGAAAATCAGCTAATTAAAAATATAATTTTTACGAAATTACATTTTTTAAATAATTCATTTAAATTAAATTTGATAATAAAACAAAAAAAAATATAATGATAAAAAAAATGTCAACTTTTACGTAACAAATTTTAGTAAACAAAATGAGTAAAATATATTTTTTAAGATAAGTTGTACTTTTTTCATTAAAAATTTTATGATCTGTAAATAACAAATATTTTTTTTTTTATCTTAAAATATTTTTTTTATTCATTTTGAATTTTCAAAGATATTTAGATTGTATTTTTAATGCATTCACAATTATTATATTAACTTTCTGCTTGAATTAGTTTAATTAAAGTAGTATTTAGATGGTTTTTAGATCTTTATTATTTATTTAATGCGTTTAACAAAACGGTTATTAATTAATCATCACATAAAAAATTACTAAATTAACATTACTGATTTTCATACATTGAAGAGTTATTAAATTAATCATTTTGTTATTTTTTGAATATTAAAAAGTAGTAGTTTTCTTAACAAGAGGGTAAACTTAACGTAAAAGCTACGATTTATGCATTGTAAACTGTGTGTTACTAATCTACTTTTATTACTAGTTGGGTATATAAAATTTCTGTTTTGGTTTTTTAAACTAGTTATGTTTTTTCTCTAATATCAATTTGGGCAAAAATTACGGTATTGGATTTCAGTAACCAATGCAGGCTATTAGAGGGCTGAAAAGGGGCATATGATAGCCCACATTACGTGACTCTATAGAGTGTTATTTTTCGTTTAAAGATTGATTTTACCTCACATTCATAATAACAGTGCATAAAATCGTGCCTTAACAATAAGTGATTTATTAATAATTCTTTTACATGTATATTGATTAACAAAATTAAAAGATTACCTGTAATTAAAATTTTTTGTAATTAAAATAATTAAAAATAATTAAGTGGAGCTTTTTATTAACTATTGTGCATTTAGATACTTTTACATGATTAAAAAAACATTCATAATAAACTTAATATATTTAATAATAATTTTTATCATTTAATTATTTAATTTAGAATAATTTTTTAAAATTAGGTATTGGATCTAAGGGACAAAACTTAGATCCTGAAAAAACTGAAGCATATATTAAGGCTGATTTTGAGCAAGCGATTGAGCTAACTGGTAAGTTAAATATTTTTTTATTTAAATATAATTGAGAAAAAATTTTTAAATAAATTTTTTTGATTTAGAATATGGCAGGTTTCACTATTTCCTGCTCGCAGTATGCGGGTTGGTTAGTACAAGTGAAGAAATGGATGTAATATCAATGTCATTTATATTACCAAGTGCACAATGTGATCTTGATCTTGATACACAAGCTAAAGGATGGCTAAATTCAATAATATTTATTGGCATGATGGCTGGTGCATATGCCTGGGGTTCAGTAGCGGATGCATTAGGAAGAAGAAAAGTTCTTATAGTTATATCATTCATGAATGCACTTTGCATTGTTGCATCTAGTTTTAGTCAATCATATGAACTATTTTTGTTTTTTCGATTTCTTAATGGTGCTGCGTAAGTATTCGCAAATTAAGAATTATGCTAGCTAGAGACACAAAAAAATTATAAAATTCGTAATTTTTGAGAATAAATTGATTTTTTTTTCAATACTTGGAAAAGTCTGAAAATTACAAGTTTAATTTTTAATTTTTACTTATATTCCAGCCAAATCAAGGTTTAGGGTAAACACCCTAAACAAATTAGTTACTGACAGCCATGAGCTTTTGTCTACTATAGGTTTTCTTTGGCCAGTGATCGCAAATTTCGGGATCTTTCCAGCAGAAATGGGCAGAACAACCTTAAATTAGCAAAAACTTCCTCTAAAAGGGGTATTTTTGATCTATTTTGCGTTTTTGCAAATTTAAGGGTGAAGTGCCAATTTTTAGTAGACAGGACCTTGAAATTCGTGATCAGCGACCCAAAAAACCCACGTGACCCAAGTTAAAATTTTAGATTTATTAACTTACAAAATGTATCTTTTTTTTTTTTTTAATTATATTATTAAATTTTCATTCATAAAGCTTGTAGTAGCAGCTAGAAGTTAAAATTAAATTAATATTTTATGATTTATTATACGGGGTTAATAAATTTTAATTCTGTATAACGTTTTACTTTGAAAAACATTTTAATTATATTTTATAAATATAGTTCAGTATCTTAAAACTATTAAACGCAATTTTAATTAATTTTTATTTTTTTAGCCTTGGTGGTAGTGGACCAGTAATATGGTCTTACTTTGCAGAATTCCAGCCAAAATCCAAAAGGGGTTCTATGCTTTCATTTATGGCAGCATTTTGGACATTAGGAAATCTATTTGTAGCTGGTAATTAAAAGAATTTTAACCTGGAACATGTTCATAGAGAGGAGTACCCAGAAAAAGCTCGTGTAGCAGGGAGGGGGAGGGCGGAAAGTGACGTTTTTAGGGGGATGAAATCAAATGGACTTATAATATTTTCGATTTAGGGACTTAGCTTAATCATGGTAGGGACTTTGAATAACTTCAATTTAGGGACTTAGAATAATTTGGGTTCAGGGACTTAGAATAATAAGGGCTTAGAGAATCAGAATAATTTCGAATTAGGGACTTAGAAAAATCTGGGCTTAGGGACTTGTAATAACTCGAGTTAAGAGGCTTAGAATAATACTCGGAATAATACGGGTTTAGAGACTTGGAATAATTTCGATTCAAGGAAATAGAATAATTTGGGTTTAGGTAATCAGAATAATTTCAATTTAGGGACTTAGAATAATTTGCAATGGGAGTCAGGGCCTGGTCAAAACCTGATAAGAACAAGAACTTAGAATGTTTTAGGTTTATGGATTTAGGATATTTTATATTCAGGGATTTATTATAATTTCGGTTCTAGGATTTATAATAATTAGGGAGTATATGAACATGTTCCATGTTCGTTGGTTGTGTGAAAACACAAACCAGATATAAGTTTTTTTCAAATAATATTTAACAGCTAATTAAAAAAAATATTTTTTAAGGGCTTGCATGGCTAATCATCCCAAAAGATATTGGAATAAGAAGTGCATCCTTTACATATAACTCTTGGCGAATTTTCCTGCTGATCTGCGCTGCTCCCTCCTTCCTCGTGGCGGGGCTATTATTGCTCCTTCCCGAATCTCCAAAATATCTTTTGTCCCGTGGTAGATATGACGAGGCACTTGATATTTTTCGCGGTATCTATGCCGCTAATACTCGCAAACCACGTGATACTTATATGGTATGATTTTGAATTTTTGTAAATATTTTTTTAAAAATATTAATAACGAATTTTGTTTTTAGGTAAAAGAACTAATCCTCGATGACTTTAAAGTAATGGAACCAGTAAAAGCTAACGCTGTCATAAAAAATAAATATAAAATAATGCTTAGTGATATTTTGGATAATAGCAAACAATTATTTGTATCACCAATTTTGCGTTTCACAGTTATATCAATTATCATTAATTTTACATTTCATATTGGTTATTATGGTTTAATGATGTGGTTTCCAGAATTATTTAATCGTTTTGATGAATTTGATCGTGAAAACCCAAATCAATCAGCATCAATTTGTGAAGTAACAAGTTACGTTGTTAATAAAGGTTCACAAAGTAGTAATAATGTTTGTACAGATACAATTGAATCAAATGTTTTTAAAGAATCGCTTATTACCGTTGCTTCAGCTATACCAGCAAATTTTGTTGCTGTATTAGGAATGGATCGACTTGGTCGTAAATTTTTTTTAGGTATGCTTTTTTTTAATAATTATTATTACCTTTGCTTTGGGGAAATTTTAGAAAATCACCCTACTGTACCTTTGGCTTATCACAGGGTACAGTTGTACTCAGAAAAATTGACGTTGTTTACAATAATTGATTACTATGTAAATAATGATCTTCAAATTTTAATGAATCATAGTTAGTAACTACTGTGAGATCTAATCAAAATACAAACAATAAAATTACAAAATTATTGTAAATTGCACGTGTGTAGGTACTTAATTATAGAAAATTTAACGAGCTCATTCATCAATAAATCAAATCTGATTGTAAAATTAATTTTTTTATTTTTAATTTTCTGTTAGGTAATAGTATACCTTAATTTATATTTTTAATCTTTTGACAGTCGCTAAAAAGATTATCAAATAATATATATTAATTTTATATATAAATAAGTTAGTGAAAACTAAAAATTTAATTGCGATTTAAATATGAAAATGAAAAAACAAAAAATATTTTTTACCTTTTTTGAGAACTTTTGAACCTAAGACCTGAAAAATTGGTATTTTTTCAAGGAATTTTTGCTTACTAATAATTTCCACACAGTGGCATTATAAGACTTAAATTTTTTTAATTTTCTTTATGTTTCAAGTCTTTTGCGATTGTTTATTTTATTTTAAATTTTCTATCGGTTTTTCTATAATATTATAAACTCTTATAATTTATAGTACGAGTTTTGCCATTCTGTAGGCGTGTAAGAAATACTAATTCACACGCGCTAAATGAAAATCTTGGTTCGCCATATTTTTAGTATATTTGCAAAATTATAAATTATTAGTAAATTAGTTAGTTATTAGCAAAGTTATTAGTAAAAAACTCCATGTATGAATAGTTCAGGGAATAATTATTATTTTTTTAAATCACAGACTTTTGCTTCATATTCAAATCAAAACAAAGTTATTTAAAATGGCCTATTTAATATGTACGGTTTAGATTGTCAAGTTTCGGGCCACCATCAGATTTGGTCTATTATAGGTTTTTTGGGTCGCTGATCACGAATTTTTGAATCTTTTCTATGAAAAATATGTAGAACACCCTTAAATTAGCAAAAACCCTAAAAGGGGCATTTTTGCTGTTTTCGCGGTTTCAGTGGCCAGATTTGATCCATATAGGTTTTTTGATAAGCATACTGAAAATTGGCGCTTCGCCCTTAAATTAGCAACAACTACCCCTAAAATTGGTATTTTTGAGATATTTCATGTTTTTTTGCAAATTTAAGGGTGAAACATTAATTTTTCAAAAAAAAAATCCCCAAAATTCGCGACCAGCGACCAAAAAAACCTGTAATGACCAAATCTGGAGACTGAAGTTTCGAATAGGTCAAAAATACCCCTTTTTAGGGGTAGTTTTTGCAAATTAAAGGGCGTTCTGCACATTTCTCATAAAAAGAACTTCAAAAATCGTGTTCAACGACCCAAAAAACCTGTTGTAGACCAAATCTGGAGGTGGCCGGAAACTTGACACCCTAAACCGTTCATTGACTGGAGTAATTAGCTTTTATAATCGCTGGTTAGGTGAGTACAAAGTTTTTTAGAATCCCGGGGGCTATAAAGTTGCAAAAAACACTTTTTATTGGGTTTTTTTGTTTTAAAACTGCCATTGTTGATTTTTGATACCTAATATTCTGATATTAGAAAGATAAAAAAATAAATTTTTTTTTTATTTTAGTATTCAGTACAATATCATCTGGTATTTGTTCAATCGGATTGTACTTTGTTCGAAACAAATATCATAATTTAATAGTCTCAGCAGTATTCAGTGGTGTTATAAGCTGTGGTAATGCAGCACTTGACTGTTTAATAACTGAAGTATTCCCAACAAATTTACGAGCTACTGGAATTGCCATTTCAATGGTTGCTGCTCGGTTAGGAGGTATAATAGGAAATATTGTAATTGCTCAACTTCTTGATCTTTATTGTCCAGCACCAACGTTCATTGTAGCTGTTTTACTTATAGGTAAATTTTGATTTAATATATTATTCTATTTGAATTCATTTTTTTTTAATGTTTTAAAATATTTTTTTAGGTGGTGGATTACTTAGTTTGTTTCTACCAAATACAACACGAGAACCACTATCTTGACACCATAAAACAGCAAAATTTAAGGATTAAAAGTAACTAAGTTTTTACAATAAATGCAAAGTGAATGAGTCAAAAATAATTTAAATTTATAAATGCCATAAATTTTGTATACATGTAATTTGTATTATAATAATTGAGGAAGAATTTATTTTTTTCATTTTTATAGACACGTTACCAAAGACAATCATTTTAATACGATTTCTTACATGCAGTATAGCAAGTTCATTTTAGTATAATAAATTTTTTTTTAATTATTTTTAGACGATAAAATATAAAATAAATATTGTACAGGACGCTGTTTTTTTTGTAAAAATTTTTAGAAAACATCAAATCCGTTATTTTTTTGTTTATACTTGTTATTTATGTGAATCATCTAAAAAAAAGATGATGGAATTCTTGTCCGTTGTATTTTTAGTTAAATAATTATTACATAATTGAGCATATTTTTTGTTACAGAATGTTAAAATTTGTATTTAAATAGAAATTAAATTTTTTTAACACTTAAAAAGAAAAATGTAAATTAATTTATAAAAAAGTGTAAACAATTGATTAAAAAAATTTTAACCATTCAAAAAAAAAAAAAAAAAAGAAAATTATAAATTAAATAATTGTGATTGTTTGGATAATTTGTACTCAAATGCTTAGAATACTCAATAGAAATAAAATAAAATAAAAAAAATATATAGCATTTTTTTTGCATTTTCATTATATTTAGTAATTTAAAAAAAGGTATCAGCCAATGAAAATAAAAAAAATAGAAGAAAAATATTAAATTTTAAGAACAATGGAAATTTTATTCTTCCCAAATACATTAGATGTTTTATAAGAAATAGTTTTTCTTAATTACTCTCTCATCATCTTCTCTTTTGCACGTTGGAGCTTCTTTTTACTTAACTTTCTTTTTGATGGTTCTTCATCTGTTGCTTTAGCAACTACATCTTCTTTTTCTGCTAAAATCACCTCGATGTGGCAAGGAGAGCTCATGTAAGCTAAAATAAAATTTTTAATACTTATTAAAGAATTTAAAATAAAATTTTTTTGGAATATAATAAAAAATTAATTATTATTGATTTAAGCTTTTGAATAAATACAAATTTAGAGTTTTAAGAATATGAATAAGACAATATTGGTAAAAAGTTATTTTAATTAAAAAAATTTATAGGTAAGTGTATGGTGACTGCTTTTATTTTGCTAAAAATTTGTTTGAATTTTATGTAAGTTTTGATTGACTGTCTTAGAACAACCCAACAGACCTAAGCCTCATATAAACAAGCAAGTTAATGCTAACAAATTAATATTAATAGTTTAAAACAATTAATTAAATAAATAATATTAAATGCACTAATGTCAAAAAAATGTTTAATGCAGTTCCAACTGTTTTTTGTCAATGAAACTTTTTTATATAGATTATAGCTCAAAATGTTATAAAAAAAAATTAAAATAATGTTTAAATATCCTTGGATTACTTGAAGGTAAAGTATGTCAAACTTCAATTAGTTTTATTTATTATTGAAAGTTTTAAAAAAGATATTTTTGTAAATTTAGACGCAATAAATTAGCCCTCTGTGAATTAGTAGACCTCATACTGCTATTTTTATTTACACAATTTTTTTTTTTATCTTGTGACTAGTAACTGCCAATAATTTATGTAATTAATTGTCTAATAAAGTAAGAAGTACTTATAAAACTAAATTTCTGATTTTCCAAAAAAGCTTACAATTTTCCCAAATTTTTTTGATTGACTTTTATGTGCTTCATAATTATTTATTACTTTTTATAAAAATTGGAACTTAGAAATACATATAAACATAAAAACAAAATATAAATGGTACTTACGATTAATACGTCCATGAGCTCTGTATGTTCTTCTTCTTAAACACGGAGCATGATTAACTTGGATATGTTCAATCACTAACCTATCACTTTCTAATCCTTTAAGATCAGCATTACTTTCTGCATTCCTTAAGAGTTGTAATAAGAATTCTGCTGATTTTTTTGGCCAACGACCTAAAAAACAGATACATTTATTACATTTAAAATTGAATATTGTTAGAGACTCATATTATTACTGTATTTTATGTTCAGAAGCCAGTAAGATTCTTTTTTAATATTGTTTGTGAATATTAATTGAATTACATAACAAAATTAATTACCTTGTGTTGTACCAAATTGTTTAGCTTGAGCACACCTTCCAACTCCACCATTAAATCTTCTGAATGGTACACACTCTTTGTGTTCAACAACATTTTTCAAATATTTTTGTGCTCTTCTAAGAGACATATTTTTAATTGCTCTTGCAGTTTCATGAGTGTTCTAAAACAACATGATAATAAAATTAATAATGAAAACTTGGCTAATGCACAGATGTTTATGATATAACATAACAATAATTTAAAGGTTATTTTTATTGTTTTTTTATTTTATTTACCTTGAAATGAACACGAAGGTTTGAACCTCGAGCTCTACAAGATTTTGATGGATTTTGGGGTTCACGAGAGTAACGACCCATCTTGTTTTCTATAAAATAAACAAATTATTATTTATTTAAAATTCTCTTCAATTAATACCAGCTTTTATGCGGTAACACGTTTTTTTAACACAAACACTTTAAGAGTATGAAAGTTATTTGTATATAAAAATAAAAATATTTTCGTATAAAAAAAATATCAAGCTATAATAATAGAAAAATCATTTTTTAATTAAAATTAAAAAAAAGCTGATGTTTATAGATTTTTTAAACAATTTTTATCATAATTTACCTCTTGCAAGATCGAGTTCTTGAGCTCGAAAAACTAAAAGGAATAAAAATACACGAGGGGCGCGCGCACTTCAGTAAATAAGCGAGGGAAACTTGACCGAAATTCAAAATTGAAAACATAATTTGTTGTTTTGCTATGTAAAAATTAAAAAATATAATAATTTGTATTTATTTTATAATTATTTTCTACCTACTATTTATTTAATTGTTATATTTATTTTTAAAAATAAACAACCAAAGAAATAAAAAAATGAAGTAAATATCCTTAAGGGCGTCTGCAACTTTTGCATGAAGGGAAAATTAAGTGTATATGTGTGTGTGATACCCTGCATTCGTTTGCGCAGAAAGTCTGCATCAGTCATCACATAAATTTATTTTTTACTCCAAAAATAAGTTTTTTTTTTTTTAAACCTAATTAATTATATTATATTTAATCTAAATAAAAATAAATAATTTGCCAATATAATTATCATTTTATATTTAAAATGGTATTCATAACAAGCTAACATGTTTAACTTTTTGAAATGATCTTGTATTGAAATTCTATTTGATAACATCAATACTATTTTTTTTTGCAAGTGAATTTGTTTATATTTTTGCAATTAAATCAAAGTAGTTAAATAATTATTAAACATTCAAAATGTCAAAAAATAAATTAAATTTAACATTACCACCTGGTTCTATCGAACCTGCTCCAATGGTATCACCATCACCTCCTGTTCCTCCAACATATGCAGAACCTCCAGTTATACCAGAGTTTGTATATTATTTTTGATTTGATTGATAATTATTTGTTCGTGAAATAAATTAATTTGTTTTAATTTATAAAGTGGAGTTATGGGAAAAATGAGCATTGATGCTATTCAAGAAAGATTAGAAGAATTAGGTATGGATGAAGAACAACGTAAAAGATTAGAAAGTTTTTTAGGTCAAAAAGAAAAAGTTGGTGAATTATGTGATGATGATTTTGAAAAACTAGGAGAATTAGGTGCAGGTAACGGAGGTGTTGTTATGAAAGTTAGACATAAAAAGTATGGACTTATTATGGCAAGAAAGCTTATTCATTTAGAAGTTAAGCCTGCAATCAAGAACCAAATCATTAGGGAGTTAAAAGTACTTCATGAATGCAATTTTGCTCATATAGTTGGATTCTATGGTGCATTTTACAGGTACATTTATATTTTTAATTAGTTTTCAATAACTAAAGAAACAATAATTATCTTGTTTTAATTTTATTCTAGTGATGGTGAAATAAGTATATGTATGGAGTATATGGATAGTGGATCATTAGATTTAGTATTAAAAAAAGCTGGTAGGATTCCAGAACCAATTTTAGGAACAATAACAGTGGCTGTAAGTACATAAATAAAAAATTTTTTTAATTTTTATGAATTTCTTTATTAATAATAAGTTTCTTTTTCAATAAATCCACCGGGATATTTTCTGATACAGTATCTTCTACATTCATCATAAACCCATAATAAAATACCAAATGGTAACCATGGCCAATACCAATATATATCAAGCGGCATTGTTTTTATTATCTTATCTAATCCCGGTATATACAAAAGTATACAAGTTACGATTGCTTCAAATACAAAACTGAAATTTAATATCCAGTTATTCATACCTTGCTGAAAAATAGAATTTCTTCTAGTCTTGCATAAAATTAAATCTATCATTTGGGTTAGAACTATAGATATAAAATAACCAGTTCGAGCTTCATTTAATAAATCCATGCGACTTTTGTAATCCCAGTTTTGACCAAATGAATCATTTAAATCATTTATTGCTTTATTTTCCCAAGTTGTTCTTGTACCAATTAAATCTCCAGGTAAAAATCCATGAAACATTAAAACAGAAAAATAAGTATAAAATCCAGCTATTGCTTGAGTCATTCCGATTTGTCCATAGGTCATAGAAATTAATCTTTTATTTACTAACTTATCATACTGTGGATTTCTTGGTGCTCTTTTCATAATATCTGATTCAGGCTCTTCGTAGGCTAAGGCTATTGCTGGTAATAAGTCTGTTCCAATGTCCACGCATAATACTAACTCAATAACAAAAGGCAGTGGTATAGAAAATATTATACTACATAACATGGGCAACATTTCTGGAACACTTGATGTTAAAGTATATGCTATTGATTTTTTTAAATTATCAAAAATTAATCTTCCTTCCTCTATACCTGTCACAATGGATGCAAAATTATCATCAAGTAATATCATATCTGCGGCATTTTTTGCAACATCTGAACCAGCAATTCCCATGGCAACTCCAATATTTGCTTTTCTTAGTGCAGGTGAGTCATTTACTCCATCGCCAGTAACTGCAACGATTTCTCCAAGTCTTTGACAACATTCTACAATCAATAACTTTTGTTGCGGAGATGTACGAGCAAAGACAATTTCTTCATAATCACGAATTACATCATCTAATTCTTCTTCATCCATACTTCTTAATTCATTGCCTGTTACTACTATTGCTTCTTCAGAATTTGATTTTAACGAGAATGCTTTGTCCAGTAATACTGCTTTTTCATATCTGGTTTCATGACCTTCCCCAATTATACCAACTTTTTTAGCTATAGCTATTGCTGTAACCGGATGATCTCCAGTAACCATAATTACTTTAATCCCAGCATTACGACACTTGTGAACTGCTTCATGAACAAAAGGTCTGGGTGGATCAATTAAACTGATTAATCCAACAAATCTATAACCCCTTGTTGGAAAATTATATTTATCTGGACTACTTGTATTAAATCGATAATTGGAGTCATAAGGTTTATTTGGTAATATATAATCACAATAAGCTAAGACTCTTTCACCAAGAAACCCTAACTCCATACATGCTTTTTTTGCTAATTCTAAATCTTCACTACTCATAGAACGAGATTCACCTTCTGTTGTTAAAATAGTTTTACAAAAATCCATAACAACTTCAGGAGCACCTTTCAAAATAATAACAAATCCTTCATTATCTTTATGAATAGACAATTGGTATTTTGTAACTGAATTAAATGGAATTTCTGCTACTTTTGGATAAGTTGCTCGAAAAGCTTGAGTAGGGTGAATATGTTCACAAAATTTAAGTATTCCAGTTTCTGATGCATCTCCTATTACTTCTCTTTCTTCTATGATTTTAAATTCATGAGGATCAGATTTAAATTCTGCTCTTAAACAAAGTGACGCATTTTTAACAAAAGTATGAAAAGCTGGTTTTTCTAATAATAAATCTCTTTCCACGCCTAGCATTGTATTTGTTGGAAAATTATAACGAGTATTTCCTAGGAATATATTTGATACAGTCATTTTATTTTGTGTTAAGGTTCCAGTTTTATCCGAACATATAATTGAAGTTGATCCAAGTGTTTCTACAGCTTCTAAATTTTTAACTAAACAGTTTTTGTTTGCCATTTTCTTAGCACACAATGTCAAGCTTGTTGTAACTGTTATTAACAAAACTTCAGGCACATTGGCAATTATAATGCCAAGAAGGTATGTAAAAGCCTTGGCTATATCATTTTCGACAATTAGTGTTAAAATAAAGAATAAAATTCCACAAATTAAAGCTATAATCATTATCATGTCAACAAAATGATTTATTTCTTTTGCAATTGGAGTCTCAGTTTTAGAAAGATAAGCTGTCAAACCTGCCAATCTTCCAATCATAGTATTATCTCCAGTAGCAATCACAATACCTTTGGCGTCACCAGTAACTGCATAAGAAGAAAAAAAGGCTAAATTTTTTGATTCCAATGGGTTATCATCTGTTGGATAATCGGTTCGATTCATTGGTTCACTTTCTCCTGTTATACTTGAATTCTCGACTCTTAATCCTTGACAATGTATAATTCTTATATCTGCAGGAATTTTATCGCCAGCTCTGATTTCACATAAATCTCCCACAACAACATTTTCAGCTGGTAGTTGAATACGCACTCCATCTCTTATTACTGTTGCAAGAACTGGAACCATTTTTTTAAAAGAATCCATTATTTTAGTATTCTTACTTTCTTGAACGTAGCCAAATATTCCAGAAATAAAACAGATGAATATTATTATGACTCCAAACCATTGAATACCTTCTCCTTCATGATCCATTATAGTTTCAATGAAATAAATTAAAAAACATAAAAATGCACAGATCCATAACAATGACGCAAAACCACCATACATACATTTTAGAAACTTGACATATTCAGGAACTGTTTTTGGAGGGCTCAAAGCATTAGGCCCATTTGTTATTAGCACTCTTTCAGCTTCTATATTTGACATTCCATCTAATATATGAGTATTTAATTTATCACATAAACGTTGAACAGGTATAATATGATCTTTTGTATCCAATTCATGATGCAAATCATCAATTTCCTGTTCTGTGTATTCCTTTTTTTGAGGATGAGATACAATAGAAGCTTGCTTTTCCATTTGATATCCAATGTGTTTTCATGTTTATTAAAATGTCATTTTTAATTGTGTTTTCAATTGTTTTTCTACTGAAAATTGGATTAACCTTGTTTGCTATTTTCAGGTTCTCAAAGGATTAAACTATTTAAGAGATAAGCATGCAATAATGCACCGTGATGTAAAACCTAGTAATATTTTAGTAAATAGTGCTGGTGAAATTAAAATATGTGATTTTGGTGTATCCGGACAATTAATTGATTCTATGGCAAATTCTTTTGTTGGTACTAGAAGTTACATGTCGGTAAGAAAATAAAATAAATTTATTTAATATAAGTGTAAATAATTTTACTGCTCAACTGAGTATTTCCAATTGTTGCTTTTAGCCTGAAAGGCTTCAAGGATCTCATTATTCAGTGCAAAGTGATATTTGGTCATTAGGACTTTCTTTAGTAGAAATGGCTATTGGAATGTATCCAATTCCTGCTCCAAAATTTAGGATGTTTGGTAATCAAATAGGTACTGCATCATCTTCAGAAAATTCTGCTGCTAGTCACACACCTCCTATAGTACAGTCACCTTCACATGGTAAGAAATATATCTCCGAATTATGTTCAATCCTTAAAATAATTATGACTTTTTCTAGGTTTAAACAGCCCAAGACCAATGGCAATATTTGAATTACTTGATTATATAGTAAACGAGCCGCCACCAAAATTACCACCAGGAGTTTTTAGTGATGCTTTTACAGATTTTATCGATAAATGTTTAAAAAAGAACCCAGCTGAAAGGGCTGATTTAAAATCATTAATGGTATTCTTTTGCTTTATTATTTTTAAAATAAATTTTAAAATTGTTATTAATGCAAATAAAAATTGTTTAGAATCATGAATGGATAAAGAAAGCTGAATCTGATAATGTAAATATTGCTGGCTGGATATGTCGAACAATGGATTTACAACCAACAACTCCAACTAGATTAGCAAATGTACAATCCTGAATAAATGTCACTCTTACATACTTAACTACATGCATTCGTGTTAAATACTCATGAAATGAATTACTTATGCATTTACCTTAACATTTATTTTTTACTGCATTGAAGTGGCAATAACTTATTTCTTTTAAGTATTTAAAGATAACATTTTAAGTTTAGAATTAAATTTAAACTAAATTTTCCTAAAATTTAAGACCAGATAACCAAATAAAAAAGATAATATACAAAAACTGTATAAAATTGAAAAAAATTTTAATGGAAAAATTGCTACTAATTTTATTTATTAGTAATTTACATATTTTATTTTATATATTATTTTAAAGTATGTAAGATGTTGAAGCTATTAAATATTTTTAGTACTTATAAGCAATTTTATGAAATTTTTGCCCTATATATATGATTGAAGGCTAAGTACCTGAGTTGTTTGCAATACTAAGCAAAGCAAAAATAAATGAAAAAGTATTTTTTTTTTAATTACTTTTGTAAATTTAGTGCAAAACCATATAAATAAAAAAAATTTTAAGGGCTGATTATTACTACTTAAAAATTGTAAGTTATAGACTGTTTAGTGAACTTTTTCAGCCATAAAATTGTAAAATTCATTTCATTTTTTTTAAATTTCACAAATGGTGCATATTACAATTGAGAATAAGTTTAAATAATTTTTAAGTTCTGGTTAAACATTTGCTGTTGATTTTTAAATATTTTTCTAAGAAAAATAAAAACTGTGTTGTTTAAACTGAATTGTTTAATGATACTGAATGTAAAAAAACTTTTGTTAATATTAAAAATAATATGTAAAATAAAAAGGCTTTATATACCTATTGTAAAATATTCGCTGGCGAAAATCTTTAAAAAAAAATTACAAGTCATTTTTTATCCTTAAGTCAGCTCATTACTATCGTTAGATATAAAAAAAAATTATTAGTAGCATAATTTTTTTCTTTTTTTACTATTAAAAACTTCTTTATGTAAAAAAAAAATTTTGTTAACCTATGAAATAAATTCTCAGCTTTAAAAAAAAATTAATTGTACTCAAAATAAATTTGGTTTATCAATATTATAATTATAATGAGCTATGAAGCGCCATTTAAATAAATTCATTAAAAAAAAATTGATATTTTATTACTGTTTCTAAATATATATGTATGAAAAATATATAAAAAGTATAAGATTAGAAATCTGAGGCCAAAAAATAGGCTTTGAACAATGTTTGTTTAATAGTGGCGAGAAATAACGTCTTTATTAAAAAATGTTCTTTCTGGCCACTATGCAGAAGTATATTACGGCCAATGGTTAAAAAGCCAAACAATTTTCCAGATGGCATGTATAAATTATTATCAACCTAAGGCATCAACACTTTTTTTCATCATTTGCGAGAAAAATCATGTTTTCTGACCCATTATAAGAAAAGATTTTGTATATCATTTCATCAGCTAAATTATTTAGCAAAAAATTCTATGTTCGATAATTTTTATATATTCTATTTTATATGGTGACTATAAAAATTTTTATGTTTTATAAATGTATTAAGTATATATTTTTGAATGTATATATTTTAAGTTTGAATTTCAATTTTTGCGACAATAAAATTATAAAAAATTGAATTTTAAAACTGTATAACTTTTTGCAGTTATAAAAACTTTATAGCTCAAAATAAATTTTTACATGTAACTTTTTTTTGTCTCTATATAGAAAAATTAACTGTTTATCTTTGCCAAATGTAATTTTATTTTGTTATTTTTAAGTATATAACTAAGAATAAATTAATTTAGAAAAAAAAAATTTTTTTAATTTTATTTTATTTATAATTGTTTTGAATTTACAATTGTATAAGTATAATAAATAAGTTTTTGTAAATAGGGAAAAAAAGCATCAAAGTTTCCTACATAAAGTGAAATTTGTAGGTATATTAAACTTTAATCTAAAAAAATGCTTTGGGAACTTTTTTTTAAAAATAAAATTAAAAATAATAAAAATTAACAAATATTAAACAATAAAAACAATGCACCCTGCAGTAAAATAATCATAAATATTAATAAAAAAAATAATTCATTTGATTTCTTTTTTTGACTAATTCATGTAGTTTTTGTTTTCTTATTGTAAATACAGAAAATAAAATAAAAAAAATTTTTAATAATTCATTTGAAATCCGTAAAAGTTTAAATTAAAAATTTTGATTAAAATATTGTATGACTGTATTTAAAAAAAATTTTTTATCGACTTTGTTTTTCAACCAAACCAGAAAGGTCCATCATCACCATTTATAGAAACATTATCTCCGAGCATATACATATCGTAATATATTTCATCTATACCTTCGATATCATCAAAATCATCATCAATACCATAAGACGAATCATCGTCTAATATACCATCAATATAATAGGGTTCAGTAGCAAAATAATCAAAGTCATCAGCTAAAATAGATTGCTTTGATAAATCTACGTTCAATACTTGTAACAATGGTGAAACATCATTGATTTCATTACAGCGTATGCTTGAATGTCCAACATAAATTTTTAAAATTTTATTATTAGTCCGATTTCTAGTTGCTTTAATTGCAGCAGTTACAAAATCGTTAGTTATGCTTTTACACCCAGAAACATCAATCGTTTGAATTTCATGAGAAATTTCTATTAAATTTGATAGACCTTTATCTGCAACATTTGGACATGCTCGGCATTCGCAAGTTTTTAAATTTGGCATATCACTAAGAGCTTCATCTGTTATAGATGGCAAATAACTGACTTTCAATTCTTCAAGTTTTGGAAGGTGACTAATGGACGTCACACCAACGTTGGTTACATAAATACAAGCTTCATAAAAAAAATTTTAAATTTAATTATAATTAACATGTTTGTAAAACAATACTATAAAAAATTACAAAATTAATCTTACAACTCAAATCCAATTTTTTTAATTGTTTACAGTTTATACCAACTGCTTTTAAAAATTCGTCTTTGATAATAATATTATTTGACACATCAAGGATTTCAATATTACGTAATTTTGCAATATTTTTTAAACCGGCTGGAGTTATTAATGGAAAATTGCCATTCATGTACAATTCTTTCAAATTAATACACATTCCAATTGCTTTTGTAAATGTGTCATCAAAATTTTGACAATTGCTAGTCTTAAAGATACTTAATTTGTGCAAATTTGGCAATGCCTAAAACAGTATTTTTTTATAATTTTTAGTGAATTTATTTTATTTTTTTTACTACCTTTAATAAGTGACCACAAGAAATATTCATACAGTCATGAATATCAAGTCTTGTGATAGAATCCACTGGTAGATTTATCAAGCAGTTTCCAGTAAGAACATTAGATTCTATTTTTAAGGATGTCAGCTTTTGATTTTTAGAAAATAATTGACTTAAATCAAGATCACAAGCACTTGTTGTATGCCCCAAATTAAAATTCAATATATTACTGCAATTATTTTTTAAAGCTTGAATTCCTGACGGAGTGACCATTAATGCTGTAACATCAATATTTTGAAGATTTGGGCACAGCTTTGCAACAATTGTTAAAGTGCTTTTGCTTAATTTGTGATCATGTTGTGAGAAATTAATAGTATTTAAAAACTGTCCACATCTCGTCAGTACTTGTCGAAGCATAGGAGTGTGTATTTGGCAGCTGGAACCCCATTCATCTGTTTTCTTGAAACCCCAAGTTTTAGTAGACAAATCGATTTTCTTGCATGAACGCCATGATTGCTGACAAAGACTGTGCCATCTTGAGCAGACTGTAGATTAAAAAAAAAATTAATTGATTTGAATAAAATTAAGAATAAAAAAAAGAGCCAATCGATTACATTACCTAATTCTACTCTTATTTTATCTACAATAGGTAAAAAGTGAAATATATGTATCAAACAGTCATCATTTAAATTATGAATTTCAGCTTCTTCATTCAATATAAAACCATTGCATTCTTCAGTACTCAATGTTCTCTTTTTTTGATTTTCAAAACTATCTGGCTGATGCCAAGAATCTGCTGGTAAAACGCGCAAATCTCTATGATGAATATGAATCCGCTTCTTCTGCCCAGCTTCTAATGCTCTGAATAAATTTAATTTAGATTTAGATGTTTATCAGTTTGACTATAATTTTTTTCAGAATTTATTATTATAAATTGTATTTATATTTTTCTTTTATTTTTACTTGGATTTTTTATATATATATATATTAAATTTATCTATTCAATTTAAAATTTATTGAAACTCAATGTAGCTATATTATTTTTATAAATTACTACTATTTTTTTTTCATATAGTCAATCACTTTAAAAATTTAATTGTCGTATTAATTATTTTGTATATATTTGGAACTTAAGCCCTGTCAAATAAATAAATAAACTTAATTGTCTTATACTCACTTCAAGCAATCCTCTTTATTTTCAAAAGTTACAAACGCATAATTAGTTTTTCCTGTATTTCTTTTTAAATAATAACTTGTTATTTTACCATACTCAGAAAATAATTTGTGAAGATCCTTATGAGTAGTCTAAAAAATTTTATATGCAAAAAAATTATAATATAGTTTAAAATTCTTTAAAATTTTAATAACTTACTCGATGTGCCAAATTTGTAATAAACAGCTTACGTATAGGTATCCCATCGACAGTATAAGGCTTAATTTCATTATCATCATTTTCACTATGAAAATTTTCTAAAATAATAAATTTTACTTAAAAAAGTATTCTTTTGTATGATTAAAAAAACAATCAAAATCTTACCATCGCGATTTATAACCCACAAGCGTTCCAAAATGCTCCGAAAATTATCTCCAATATCACCTTCCATATTTAGTACTTAAATAATTATTTTTTTAGCATTAAGAGGATAATACATAAACAAATTTTTTACTTAAATAATTTAATTTTATATACTAATTTTTAATTTGAAACAAAAATCTTTACTTTACGACCTGCGTTGAAAAATAAACCGCAAATAAGTTTACAAAGCTTTTATAAATTTTATGTACATAAGTACTTATACTATACTATTAAAATGTTAAAAATTTTATCACTAATAAAAAATGATATTATTTTGTTTTAATGTGTACACACTATTAATTATAAACTTATACACATACATAGAAAATTTATTTTATTAAAAACATTTCCTTAACGCTATCACTTTAATTAAATATGTAGTCAAATATTACATTATTTTAATTTCGAAACATCTCCATCCACGCCTAATGTTTAAATTTCTTGAAATTTCAAAATTTATCTAAATACACTTAAATTAAAATAATATGCACCAAAAATATTTATTTATGGTAATTTTTTATTTTTTTTTTGCACTGAAACTGCAAAAAATTATATTTTTTATTAAAACTAATACTGAGGTTGAGCGTGGATGGTGATCTTTCCTTTTAATTTTTATAAAAATATTTCTTAGAATAGTTATTAAATATTTTATTAATTAAAAATACTTTTTTCATGTTGTACTCTATGATTGGTATAGTAAACTTTTAAACTGAGAAAATTTTATAACCTAAATAATTTATTTTGAATCATTAATATTGAATATCTAAACTAAATATACGCTTATACGCGAAAAATTCGCATATATATATATTATACATATATATATATATACACACACATATATATATTACCTAATCGATACATTAGGATTCTTCTTTTTTATCTTATTTAAATATCCGCAGTGCATATTAACATCTTTTTCAAAATTCTAAATGATAAATCAATGAAAAAAATATAGGTAGGTATATATTAAAATAACTATTTCATAATTTATTCTAAAAACTCTTGCTTAACATATTATAATTTACAAATATTAAAAAGTAAATATTTACATTTTTGAAATTTCTTACTTATTATATGCGCTTCATTATTAATAATAAAAAAAAAATTTAATAATAACATTTTAAAAAATATTAATGTTGAGTCCATTTAATTGATTTTAAGTCAATACCTTCTTGAACCATTTCCCATAATGGACTCATATCTCTTAGCCTTGTAGCATGTTTTAGGGTATTTTCTATAGTAAAATCAATTTCATCTTTTGTAGTAAATCTACCAATTCCAAATCTTATGCTTGAATGAGCCAAGTCTTCTGAAGTACCAAGGGCTCTTAATACATAACTAGGTTCTAAGCTAGCACTAGTGCAAGCTGATCCACTACTCAAAGCAATATCTTTCAAGGCCATCAATAAAGATTCTCCTTCTATATAAGCAAATGATAAGTTAACACATCCTGGATACCAATAAACTGGATCACCATTTCTTATAACATGAGGTAGTTTAGATACTAATCCATTTATTAAATAATTACTGAGTTCTGTGATGTATTTATGATCATAATCCATTTCTGTTTTTGCAATTTCACAAGCAGCTCCAAGTCCAACTGCTAATGGAGTAGGAACTGTACCGCTTCTCATACCTCTTTCTTGACCACCTCCACTTTGTAAAGGTTCAATTCGAACCCTAGGTCTTCTTCTTATAAATAATGCTCCTACACCTTTTGGTCCATAAATTTTATGACCACTAATTGACATTAAATCAATATTCATTTCATTAACATTTACTGGAATTTTACCAATTGCTTGAGCTGCATCTGTGTGGAAAAATATTTTCCTTTCTCTACATAAAGCTCCAATTTGTTCAATTGGTTGTCTTACTCCTATTTCATTATTTACCATCATTATAGAGACTAGGGATGTTTGTGGAGTTATTGCTGCTTCTAATTCTTTAATATCAATAAGACCATTGGGTTTTACAGGTAAATATGTTATATGAAAACCTTCTCCTTGTAAAAATCTGCAAGAGTCCAAAACACATTTATGTTCTGTTTGAGTTGTTATAACGTGATTCTTTTTTTCTTTATAAAATTTTGCAACTCCCTTTATAGCAATATTATTACACTCTGTGGCTCCACTAGTAAAAATAATTTCTTTTGGGTTTGCACCAATTAAATCAGCTATTTGTTCACGAGCTTTTTCAACTGCTGCTTCAGATTCCCAACCATACATGTGTGTTCTGGAATGAGGATTTCCATGATAAGAAGTAAAGTAAGGTAACATTGCATCTAAGACCCGAGGATCTAATGGAGTTGTAGCTTGAGCATCAAGATACAGGGATCGTCCATTGTTAGATTCAGTTTTTTTAACATCATTATTAGAATCAACTAAAGAAATATCAACTTTGTCTACACTTGAAGTATTAATAAGTCTACACTTTTTTGGCTTCAAACATCTTAAAGAAAATATTCTTGCTGTTTGTAACATGATGAAAATTTATGCTTTTTTTTATTTTGTTTATAAAATTATTATTGTTCAATTTCCAATAATTGTCATTATAAAACAGATTTTCAGTTGATCTGCAAAAAAAATTTTTATGAAATTATAAAATTTCTATAATAAAATAATATTTACTTATAAATTAGTTAACAATTAATATTGAAAAATATTAAATTAAAGATAAATGTCTAACCTTTTATGAATGCCGGAGTTACTAGTATCTTTTTAGTAATTTACAATTTGTGGTAATATATTAAATAATTACTAATTTAGTATCAGATTGTATGCTTATTTTAAACAATTGAAATAAAATGATTAACATACATAAGAAATAAAAATTTCGATTGTAGTTGCAATAGTAAAAAGATAAACCGCAGAATAAACACGCGTATGTTCTCCAAAATGTATTTTGTATACCTTTTTACCACATGATGATAAGGATAAATTATAATAATAATAAATATAATAATAATAAAATCAACTTGGAAACAAAATATATGCGCGAAGTCTGCGCGAAATCGAAATGTAAAGTTATCCCCCTCCGAAAATCCAAAAAGTCCAATACATTTAAGTATAGATGAAAGATAATCAATTTATCTCGCAAAAAGATAAAAAAGTGCGGAAACATTTACCTTATTTTATGAAAGTTTATAATAATAATAATAAGTTATAATATTATTTTAGAAAATTCATGACACACATAAAAATGTTAAGTTAATAACATAAAATTTAATTTGAAAAAAAAAAACTAATTACAAGAAATTATTATAAGCATGTAAATTTAGAAATTCTAGTGAAAATGCAGTGTTTTGATCAGGGTTTTAATGCAGTTTAAAAGATCTGCATTAGATAGGCTGTATTTAAGTCGCATTAGATGATTTAAAGTCATCAACTCGCTCGCGCAGCAAACTCTGCTTGAAATAATTATTTATTCTGAAACAATAACACGAAAAAAACTTAAATTTTAAGAATGAAAATTGGAGTTTGTGAAAGGAATTATTATTGTTGTCCAAACGGATATAATTAAGATTTTAGTTAGAATTTTGATAATTTGATAATATACTTGATTTATTTTATATATAAGGTGCATAAAATTGCATTTATTTAAGCAGATTATAAGTGATATTTGATGATTGATATTAACATGGCGCAGCAGCCCCCAGGGCGGCTTGCACATTCTAATTTACTGGAATTTAATAAGTTATTTATTAATAATTATATAATTAATTTTATTTAATTATACAACGAAAGGAACATTTTATATAAAGTAAATAAATTAAAAACATATGAAATAAAAAAGCGCGTACTACTAGTAATCTGTGATAAGGTGATAAGTGTCATGCATCTGCATTTATAATATTATTTTATTTTGTATTATACATTTTTTTTAAATAAAAAAAATTTATTGCTTCCAAAATATTTTAATAAAAAATCTGAAAACCGTGAAAAAATATAAAAGGTTACTGTCTAATAATGATGGATTGGGAAACTCGAGAAGGAATGAGCAAAGGTTGTTCAAATTTAAAATTAACTGATACTGAACATCGTTATTATGGAGATATTTTTATTTATTGCTGTGAAAATGGTGATACCGATCAGGTGCAGTCTGTTAAAGTTGGAGAACTTTTAAGAACAGCTAATTTACCTTCCGATGTCACATTACAGGTACATTTTTTTAAATTACTTTTAATTTCTTAATAATTTGATAAGTTTTCTATATTTGATAATACAGATATCTTTAAAATAATATTTTTATCTGATAAGAAAAAAAAATAATATTATAATATTTATTTTTAGATATTAGATATTTGCGGAGGTGCTAAAAATAATTTTTTGAGCAGAAAACAATTTTATGCTGCTTTGAAATTAGTAGCAGCACATCAAGCAGGTCTGGAAGTGCATAAAGATCTTATTTTTACACCACTTGATGATATTGCTTTACCAAGATTCAAGTGGCCTTCATCAACAGAAGACATGGATTTCAATAAAAAACACTTTTCAAAGCGATCATCGAAAACAAGGTCAGCTAATAGAAAACTCACTGAAAGTACGACAGATAGTGAAAGTGAACCAGAATCACCCAGAGGAACAGAAGGTGGAAGTACTGATTCTCCAACTCCAACAAATAGTGTTACTCAAGAAAGAAATGATGGAGTTATGGGAGTTGAAGCTGGTTTGGAATCAATAACTGGAGGATGGCAAAGTTTATTAGTTTCTGAAGAACAAAGACAGCTGTTAGGTACTGAAGAAGAAAGTTCAGAGCGGCATAGCAGTGATGATGGAGAAGAAGGTGATAGTTTTCCCCCTGAACAAGTTTGGGAGATAAATGATGAACAAAGAGAGTATTATGCTGGTCAGTTTGAGCAGCTTCAGCCCAATCCAGAAGGATTACTTTCTGGTTCATTAGCAAGAAAATTTTTTGAAAAATCTAGACTACCAGTTGAAGAATTGAGAAAGATATGGCAGTTGGCTGATGTCACCAGAGATAGTGCATTAAGTCTTCAAGAATTTTATGTAGCAATGCATTTAGCTGTTGTTAGAAGAAATCATGTGCCATTACCTGATGTTCTCCCAACTCCATTAGTCAATATTTTAAAGACTCAAAAAGTACCTAAACCACCAACACCACCGCCAGTTCCTCCAATTCCAGCACCAAGAGGTAGTCCTCATAATAAAGATAAAAGTAAAGAATGGACAAAATTTGTTGATTCGCCTACAGGAAATAATGGCTCTTTAACGAGCCCAGGGCCTAAACCTGTAAACTTTGATTTTCAAAAAGCAGCTGTTGAAAGAGACCCTAAAATTTTACATCCTGTTCCATTAAGGTTAACACCTGAAGCTGCAATTATTGCTTCTAATGCCAATGGAGCTAGTAATAACATAATTCGTGATGAAGAATTACAAATTAATGCATCTAGTTTAATACAAAGACCTATTGCAAAAAAATCAAATTTGATTAATGAAGATTCTGTGATAGTTACTCCAAAAAAAGAACCTCCTCCCCCACCACCACCAAGACCTTATAAAATGCATGCAAGAAGTTCAAGTCTTGATCTTAATAAATTAGGTAAAAATGGTCAAACATTTCTTGGAGCTCCCCCACTTGTTCCCCCAAGAACATCACCTGGAATAGTAAGTTAATTTTATTTTAGTTTTGTTTTTATGAAAATTTGTTTTCTAAAAGTTGATAAAATCATATTTTATTTTCAGACTTCTCCAAAAAGATTGATATGTCAAAAAAGTGAAGATGGTTCAAAAACAAGCAGCAATACCAGTGATTTCATTGCTGATTTTTCACAATTTAATCCAAAATTAGGAGAGAGTCAGACTGTAGAAAGTAGCAATAGTGCTTCTTCTCAAAAATTTTCTGGAGTTTGCGGTGCATTCCATATTTATAAAAAGCCAATTTCAGGTAAATATTATAAAACAGTTGATTTAAAATTAATTATACATTAAACTGCATAATAATTGTTTTTAAAGGTAGGGGTAGCGGAGATGATGCAGTATCGAAAGATGAATCTGAAACTGCTCCAAAATTAACTTTACAAGAACTTCGGGAAGTAAATACTGAATTAAGACAAGCTTGTGAAGAATTGACTGCTGAATGGGCTGGTGCTCTTCAAGAAAGAATTAATTTAAAAGCCAAACTTTTACTTTTAACTTAATTCTTATTTAACTATAATCTCTTTAAACTTGTTAAATCTTTTATTAACTTATTAAATTTTTTTTTTTGTTTTCTTCATTTATTATTTAAAATAAAATCGAGTTTTATTAGTTTTCTAATGTGGAAAAATATTTAACGCTATTTTTTTTGGGTTATCCATATTGTTAAATAAATTTATTTATTTAAAAAATTTTTTCTAAATAATAATATTTTTAAAATTACTGCATATCATGAAAGTATACATATTAACATCTATCATAATTATAGAGAAGAAAAACGTAGATCAAATTTTATTAGTTTTGAATATTTTACCTTTTTAATTGTATATAAATATGTTTGACTCTTTACGTTCAGGTCAATGTTTAAGATGTCAAGTTTAATTATTTAAGAATTATTACAAGAGAGAGAGAGAATTAAGAATCTAAAAATCATTGTAGTATTTAACCTTTTTTTTTTGAGTCAGCTGGCTGCCTGTACTGATATATTGAATTTATTAATTAATATCTATCAAATAATATATTCAAAAAATATCATATACTGTTGTGAATAAATTCAAATAATTAATTGTAATTTGTTTGAAGTTTTTTTTGCATTAAATTTAAATAATAAAAAAAAAATTAGTGCCATATTTTTTTATTGTATTTTTATGGATTGAAAATTAATTAATTATTTTTTTTGAAATCTGAAATCTCTTTAGCAACATATCAAGAACAATGTCTTTATAAAAAAAACTTGCAAAAGTGAAAGAGGGGCGAAAATCACCCCTATTTTCTACCTCCTAATTTGGTTCGTTTAATCCAAATATGGTGTCAGAAAACTTTTTTGAGGGATATAACACCCTTATTTTTACCCTTTTAACCCTAGAAATACATTTTTTCAATTTTTATTGATTCTAGTAGGTATTCTGGGCTGCTAAAACTAAAGGGTCTAATAATATTATAAGTTAAAAAAAAAAAAAGAATTTTTAAAGGTTTAATGGGTGAAAATAAGGATATTACACCCCTAAAAAATAATTTTTGACCCCAATTCAGTTTCAGCAACCAAAAATACCTACTAGAATCGATAAAAACTGGAAGAAAAGAAAGTATTTTTAGGGTTGAAGGGGTGAAAATAAGGGTGTTACATCCCTCAAAAAAATTTTCTGATGCCATACTTGGATTTAGTGACCCAAATTACCTACTAGGACATGCCAAAATAAAAAAAAGATAAAACTAATTTTTTGGCTTAATGGGGTGGAAAATGGGGGGTTGCTTTTCACTTCTGCAAGTATTTTTGATATAGACAATTTCAACTCTTGATATGTTGCTGAAAAGATTTCACTAACTTGACCTTTCGTTGTACTTTCCCCCTACATCACGTGTACTACCTGACTATTAATATCGAAAATAATATATCTTAATTGCAATTTTAATTTGTGTAAATTTCGTCTTTTGTACTTATACAAAATTATATATGAAATAAAAAATTGATGCCCTGTGTTGAAATAAAACGCGTTTTATTAAAATTTTGGCTTAGTTGTAAAAAAACAAATTTTTAGCAACCTATTCCTATTGTAATTTCGCAATTTAGGTTGAATCTACAAGTTGAGCCTTCTATGAACACATTTTAAAACTTGCATGACATTCAACTTGAGTAGAAATATTTATTTAGGTTATTTTCTTGTAGTCTTGTAGGGTTTTTGGCCAAATAATTTTAATAAAATTACTTAAAAACTTAATTTGAGTCTACATGTACAGTTTAACAACCAGAGGGTAAAAAATTTGGAGAAATATAATCTACATAATTACAAAAAAAATTGGCCAAAATGAACTTCATTAAAAGACTTCTATTTTATAACTTTTGAATTCTCTAAATTATGTCTACATTTTTAGAAAGGTAAGCTTTATTTAAAAGTAGCAAAATTTATGACAGTAACAATTTTTTATTTATAATTAACATTTGAGTGAAAAATAAAATTTACATGGTAAAATTAAGCTATATCGACAAAATAGTTCTTTAACATTAAATTTTTACACTTATAGCTTATTTGAATTTTATTTTCATTGACATAAATAATACATTTTTGTTTCTGTTAACATATAAATTGAGAGAAAAAAAATAATTTTGTTCTTGATACAAACTATAAACTGAGATCTTGTCTAAGGTTTGAAGCAAAATTCTAGATTTTTAGATTAAAGATCTTTTGATTTCAAAAAATAATTAATTTTTTGCTAAATTTGACAACTAGATGGTATTTTTAAATTTTAACTTTTTTTTCTCTATTGGAACATTATGTTATGAAAAATAATCAGAATATAATTTATTTGTCTTTTGATTGCATGTATTTGATAAGATCAACGACACGACACGAGTAACCAAACTCGTTATCATACCAAGAAATAAGTTTGACAAATTTGTCACTTAATTGGATTCCAGCAGAAGCATCAAAGATGCTTGAACGATTATCACCAATGAAATCAGATGATACTACATCATCTTCAGTATAACCAAGAATACCATGAAGGGGACTACCGGGAGCAGCAGCTTCCTTAATCTTTTGCTTAATTTCATCATATGTTGCTGCTTTTCCAAGACGAACTGTTAAGTCAACAACGGAGACATTTGGTACTGGAACACGGAAAGCCATTCCTGTAAGTTTTCCATTTAATGCTGGTATAACTTTACCAACAGCTTTGGCTGCTCCAGTGGCAGCAGGAATAATGTTTTGTCCAGCACCACGACCATCACGCCACAACTATAGTAAAATTAAAAATTTAGTTTTAATTTACAAATTAACAATTAAAAAAAAAAAAAAAATTCAACAAACCTTTCCTGATGGTCCGTCAACTGTTTTTTGAGTTGCTGTTGTAGCATGAACTGTAGTCATTAATCCTTCAACGATTTCAAAGTTATCATGGATAACTTTTGCAAGAGGAGCCAAGCAGTTAGTTGTGCATGATGCATTAGAAACAACTTTGTGACTTGGATCATAAGAGTCAAGATTAACACCACATACATACATTGGTGCATCTGCTGATGGAGCAGAGATAATAACTTTTTTTGCTCCTCCATCCAAGTGAGCAGATGCTTTATCAATTGTGGTAAAAACTCCAGTAGATTCTACAACATATTCAGCACCAGCTTTACCCCATGGAATAGCTTTAGGGTCACGTTCACAGAATACTGCTATTTTTTTGCCATTAACTACAAGGCAATCTCCTTCTGCTTTAATTTCACCTTTGAAAACCCCATGAGTAGAATCATATTTAAACAAGTAAATCATATAATCAAGACCAATGAATGGATCATTGATTGCAACTACCTAAAAAAATTTTTTAAATAATTAGAAAAAAATTCTTTAAATTCAACCTTATATTTTATTTCATTTACCTCTCCTCCACGTTCAATAGAGGCTCTGAGTACAAGACGACCAATACGTCCAAAACCGTTAATTCCAATTTTACTCATTTTGTTTGTTTAATTTTCAATACTGCTAAAAAAAAAAAAAGAATTAACTAGTAAAAAATAATATTAAGAATAAGTTTTTTTTTTTAAATTAAGTAAGTTGTTTCTTAACAATATTAAAATTTCTTCACTTATAAAAATGAACCATCATGAATATTTGTTAAGTATTAAATAATAAAATTATTATTATTACCAACTTTAAATTAAATTTAAAAATTTAATACAATATGATAAACAAATTTAAAGAACCATTCATACATTTTAAATCAAAAGGAGATAATGAGTGAGTTATTATTATTAATTGTAATAATCAATCATTATATACAGATTAGTGTAAATAAATATAATTTATAATAAATAATATAATATTTTATCTATTCTATACTGTATACAGATAATTATGCACAAAAAAATTCTTCAGTTACAAAAAGGTAGATGTGGTATCAATAATTTAATTATTATTAAGTATTACATACGTATTTTCTAAATATTAAAGTGATAAAATTATATTAGATAAATAATGAATTACTTCCTTCATGTATACTGAAAATTTTTTTGTTACGTCATATCGCGTCACATTACTCTGGCATTTAGACAATCACCTTGTGAAAATCGCAATGGTAAATATTTTACTATATACTTTTTCAGGGCTAGGTCATGACCGTCAAATAAAAATTTATTTTGCCAAAATTTATTTATTTTTTATCTACAATGTAAACTGATAAATTCTTTTATAAGTAATTTAATTAAAAAGGGTTTTTCAATTGTAATTTTTCCTCAAATTTTCATAAGCGCACATGCGCTTTGGAAAATACAAAAATCTAGAACTTATTTTTTTCGATCGAATTAAATAAATAATTATTGTAATTTTATAATTTTAAAAGGAAAATAATTCTGTTGTTAAAGAATAATTAAAAATAAAGAAAGTTATTAAATTTCTTTCAGTACCAAAAAATGGTTTTCGTGTAACGTCACAATCTGCACGTAATCACCGGCATGGAATATTTTTCTTAAGTTATTAATAACAACTAATTAAAAATTAAAATATTTAAGGATAATTAATTTATTAATTAAATATCAAGGGATTAATGTTAGATGTTAAATAAAAATTAAAAAGTAAACAAAAACTTAAAGTTATAAACATTTTTTTAAAGTCACTTACTTCTAAAATTTGATCCACTCTCGATGCTCTCACAAGAAGCAGTGTCATTTGAAGGGCGCGTAGAGAAAAGATATAAAAATTTGATTGTGTTGTCGATGAAAATGCGCGCGCATTGAAAATTCTTTACGGCATGCGCGTAATTTGAATTCAAATTTTTTATTTTTAAATTTTATCCTCTATATGCAGTATTTTTAATAACCTTTTAAATCATAAGATAGACATATTATTATTTAATTATTTTTATATTGCAAAAGTATTTTTATATTTAGTTTTGATTAATGTAAATTCGTGTTTAAGTTAATTACAAAATCATCAGTTTATAAAATGCGCATGCAGTATACTTTTGGAATCTGCGGAATTTCACCGTCTATTTTGTTCCGTTATTCATGAATTTTGTAATAACCTGATTAATTAAAAACTTTTTAAGTGATGTTTTTTAATTATATACTGTTAAATTATTTGTGCTAAACTATCTACCGGTGTAGTTCGCCAACTCGACAATGTGGCAGATTTACGCCTTTGATGGCAGAAAATCACACAAAAAAGTAGCTGATAATAGTATATTTTTATCCTAGGCCGCAAAAATTAAGAATGACCCAGATCGCATGTAAATTGCAATCCGAGGCGAAGCCGAGGATGGTAAACTGCGATCTGGGACATTCTTTTTTTTACGGCCGAGGGCAAAATAAAATTTTTCTTCCTAGCGGGCCGAAAACACTTTTTTCGCCACAGTCGCAGAAAAATTTTGTACAATCCTCGGCCATAAACAAAGAATGACCCAAATCACAGTTTACCATCCTCAGCTTCGCCTCGGAAGGTAATTTACGTTCGATTTGGGCCATTCTTTATTTTTCTGGCCTAACAGGACCGTAATATACTATTTCTTTGTCAGTGGCTAGAAAAAACGTATTTTCGAATCGCGCTGCGGCCGGGAAATACGTGTTTTCTGGCCGCTGACAAGAAAAATTATTTTTATTTTGGCTTTTATAGTTTGCTGTCATTAAATAAAAATTCGAATAATACTTTTATCATTGTTTTATTAAAAACTGCTTAAAATTTTAAGTATAGCTATTTTAGCTTGGCGAAAGCCTTAAAAAAGCCAATCCACTTTAAATATAGTATATTATGAGCTCGTGTCCAGAAAAGTAAAGAATGGCCCAAATCGCACGTAAACTCGTTGGTAAACTGCGATTTGGATCATTCTTTATTTATGGACAAGGGTCGTATACGGGAAATTCGTGCTTTCTGGACGCTGACAAGAAAAACAAATTTAATTTTTTTTCTACATTCATTTTCATAGAATGTAGAGAATCATAAGGGGTCAAAGTTTAATGCTAAAGGTAAAGTAGGTAGTTTTGGATCAATTTTTTAGCCTGTAAAAAATTAATCAAAAATTTGAATAAAAACAATTTTTTTTATAATTAAAATTTTATTTTATTAAAACATTATCGAAGAATATATATTATTTACAATGAAAAAAAATGGAAAACGTTTCTAACGAATCCTCATTTTTTCTTTTCATAATTTTTTTTTTCAATTTTTTTTTTAATTAATTTTTTTAATAATATATATAAAACAATCTTACATTTATTATGAATATTTTAATTCTAATATAATATAATTCACAATTTTATCATTTCAACAATATTACACTCTTAAAATTTCATTTATCAGAATATTTATATTTTTGAATAAATAAAACATTCTGACCAGTCTTATTATAGGCTGAAAATTTACATTTTTATTTTCAAAAATAAAAAGTTAAAAAATTGATTTTTTTGGAAATTTTTGAGTGTAAATTAAGAGTCTGACTTCATAATATTTTTTAATATTTCAATTTTAAAAGTTTTTTTAATAATTATTAATAATATATTTCTACAAACTAATATTAACTATTATCCTGCGGGCTCCTCTTACACATTGTACTATATAATATTTCATTTTTAGCTGCGCGTTATTCAATCAATCACAATCGCTTTTATTTAAAAAAAACGATATTTTTAATACAAAACGTAAAAAATAAAATTTATGGAATGATATAATTAATCTTAATTAAGTATTTAATATAGGAAGCTTAGTTCTTTTTTTAAAAAATGCAAAATAATTAAAATTTTTTCGAACCCGCCGCTCTAAAAATTAAAACTTAAAATTATTAATTATTAAGTATATTTTTATTATTAATTATGGCGTTATTTTTTTTTTATTTATATTAAAAATTATACATTTTTTCTCTTAAAAAATTTGTTTTTTTTTAATAAACAAATTATTTAATAACATGATGTTTAACTTTTTTTATATATAGTAACAATTTATTGGCCAAAAATAAATAATTTAATGAAAAATGCTTGAGCAAATATTTAAGTTACGGTTTTGTTCTTGTTTTTACTGTATTTCGTTTTTAATGTCACTGTTAAAAAATTATTTTTTAAAAATTGCTTTTTTGTAAAATCCCCCAAAAAAGTACAAAAGCCCCCTTTTTTTTCAAAATTCCAAAAATCTGTCCAAAAAATAATTTTCTAACAGTAGCATTATTTAAATAAACTCTATTTTGTTGCATTAAGTCTCTTTTTTATACAAAAAAAATGCTATGATTTAAGTAAAAAAAACATATTTTCTCGTTGAATCCGTACAATAAATATTAAATTTATCGATGGCAAACAAATATAATTTTTTTTGCATTTTTATATACATATTTATTATCGATTATAACAATTTTAATAGAAGAATAGTTTTAATAAATAAATAAATTTTCATTCTTCTTCTAAAGTTTTTTAAATTCGTTATTTTATTCAAAAAAATTGGACCCCTTTTTTCTTCTCCATATGAAATAAACAAATTATTAAATGCACGTAACTGAATAAGGTCCTAAATATTCACATAAAAATTTTATATAAAAATAAGGTACAAAAATTTTGTTCGTTAATAAAAAAAATTTTTAAATAAATTTTGGTATATAACGATATTTTTTTTAATCCAATAATTTTTTTTTTCTTCAATAAAAATAATAATTAAAAAAACGTTTTAAACACTTTCTGGTACTATTTTATCATAATGAAATGTACTACTTGAATAAAAGCTTCCTCTTTTAGGTGCACTGGGTGTTACTATTTCTTCTTGTAATGGTTTATAAACAAGACCACAATTTTTATTATCAACAAAACCAGGACGTAAAATAATTGATCTTCTTATAACAGGTCCTTGTCCTCTACGTTTAGCTAAACAAATAGCTATTTGTGCTGTTATCAACATTGCACCAAGTATCATTAATACTATTGTTACTGCAGGCCAAATTGCTTCGCCGTACCACCATTGTGTGTAACGTATATTTCCTATTGTACCAACTTCTCCTTCGTAATCTTGATCTTGATTTGACCATGCTGCATCTATGTCTTCGTTCTCGTTTTGACCTTGTCCGTGATTTACCTGAAGAAAAATTATTTTATTAATAAAATCTTTAATTTTATTTAATCTCATTGACTTACTTTTTCGAAACCATCTGTTTCAGGCTTGAAGAATGGACCAGGTAAGGATATTAATGGGTCTTCTTCTTTCGTAACAGGTTTTTTGCTAACTTTGCGTGGTACTGGCCTTGGTGGTGGTCCACCATCCCATTTATTACAAAGCCTTTTAGCTAAATCTGTCCATTGACTTAATACTTCGCTGTAACCTTCGTAAGGTTCATTTATTTTTGGCGTACCAGCACTGTGGAATGATTCGGTTGGTGTTACATTTGAATCCGTTAAGTATTGAATTGCGGCACTGAGATCTTCATCACAGCGTAAAGGATTTCTTGAAATATCTAAACCAGAAAGTCTTGGCATCGCCCGAAGTTCGTCTACTGTTATACGATTTAGACGATTTTTGTGTAATGATAGGTATCTGTAAGAGAAATGTTGAATTATCATTTAAATTAAGAATTTTAATGAAAATTAATTCATTTTTTTTATTATTTACCTTATACTATCGAATTTGGAGTTAGTATCGTTCCAAAGTTTTTGAATACCACAATAGCTAAGATCTAATCTAGCAAGATTTGGCGTATTAAGGAATGTAGCAATACGAAGACCATTTGATAAAGAATTCATGGCAAGACTTAATTTTGTTAATGATGTCGCACCTTTGAAAATATCATCTTCTAATTTATCAATACGGTTCATTGATAAATCAAGTTCTCGTAAAGATGATAATGATTTTAAAAGGCCTTTTGGTAATCCAGTAAGTTGATTACGTGCAAGATTTAATCGGGTCATTGCTGGCATAGCGTCGAATGTACCAGATTCGATGAACGTTAATCCACAATTTTCACATTCAAATCGTGAGATACTGAAAATTAAATTTTTCATTATTGATTATTAATTTTATTAGGAGCTAAAAGATATATTTTTTTGAAATTTTAAAATTTTACCTGTATCTTTCGAATTCTTCTGCATTTGTACGGAAAATCGGTAAACTTTCCAAGTCTGGATTATCAGATAAAAGCAAGACCTGTAGCCTTGAATTACTCCTAAGATGATGATCTGATAGTGCCACCAAGTTATTATCACTTAAATCTAGATAAGTTAAGAGATCAAGATTGGAAAGTGCGTGTTGATTAATACGTTTTAAATTGTTCGATTTCAAATACAATTGTTCCAAAAATGGTACACCATTTAAATCATCTTTTGCAATATTTTTTAATTGATTCATGGAAGCATCAAGTGTAGTTAATTGTGGTGCTTTGATACAATTAAGTGAGTTTAGAGTATTTCCAGCAACATTTAACGTTAAAAGTCCTTTGCCTTTGAATAGATCACTTGGTAATTCGGATAAAAGATTGTTTGATAAATCTAATTCTACCAGTTGATTCAAAGGAGCAAACCATTCGGTTTCAACACTTCTTAGACGATTCTTTTTAAGATTAATATATGCTAAATTTGGCATTTTTGAAAAAGCTCGTTGAGGTAATTTTGTAAGCTGATTATCCGAGAGATCAAGTTCAGCAACATTTGGCGCATCAAGAAGATAGTCGACAGGGTAATTACGACGGAGAGGATTACCTGAGATAAACAGTAAACTAAGTTGGGAATTATGTTGGAAAGTACTAGGATGGATAGAAGTTAAGCCGTTGCGCGTAAGATTCACTACGAATAATTCTGTAAGTCCTTCAAAAGCTGTACGATCAAGTTCGACAATTTTCGTATCAACAATTGCGATTGATTCTAATTGTCGGAGACCCAATTTTCTTAGTGCGTAAGGACCGAGTCTGATATCAGCAGCATTTTCAATTTTAAGATGACCAATGTTTGAACCAAAGACTTGTTCTTCTTTAAGTTTACTACATCTGTAAAAAATTTCATTTTTTTTAAGTATTTAAAAATAATTTTTGAATAACTAAAGTGTATTAATAAATTACCTTGCTGTAGTAGCAGCTGCGTATTGACCAACGCATCGACAATAAATCGGACAATCAGAAACAAATTCTTCTTCATCGTTAGTATCATCTTCATCATTGGTATCTTCATCCTCCTCATCTTCATCCTCATCGTCATCGTAATCATCTTCATCGTCTAAGTCATCTTCATCATTATCATCAAGTTCATCATCTTTGTATTGTGCATCAGCGTGACGTAAAATAGCTTCTAAATTTTTTGCACTCGATAAACTCGAATTATAAATATCTTTATCAGATGCAATATTAACTCGCGTTAAATTTTTACGCGTTTCATAAATTGCTGGACGATTTTTTTTAGCTGCTGTTGCTTTCAAGACTCTGGCTACTTCTGATTGTATCTAAAATAATTGGATATATTTTGATTAATTGCCTGTTTTCGAGTATGATAATTTAATGATTAATTACCTTTTCATTTTCGTCTGTTGATTTACTATCTTGAAGTATGAAATCACTATTATCAACAAGCTCTGATTTAGCCAAAGACAATTTTAAATCCTTTGTTTTACTTTCATCTTTTATCAATCCTTGGCAAATCGTTGTTAATCCAAATAGGACGAGCAGCAATGCTGCTTGCCCCTTCATTTTTACACTCCTTATCTGTAATTAAAAAAAAAGGAAATTTAAAATTTTTGGGCTTGGTTCATTAAATAAAAGTATCAAATTTTTTTTCAAATAAAAAGAGGCTCAAAAAATATCAGGAAATAAGAGATTCGTCGGAACGCTAATGGTTTATTTGGGTATTTACTTTTTTAGTATTTGTTAAAGGGGAAAGTTAGTACATATATATATTTTTTGTTCAAAGGTTCATTTATAAGAGTGTGTGCATAAAACAACAGGAAGTAGACATCACTAAATTATAATAATAATCTGGTTTGTAATGGGTTTGTATTATATTATAATGTTGGAATTATTATTTTTTTTAATTTTTAAATAATAATTATGTATTTAAATTAATTATATAATAATTTATTGAGTCGTTGAGAAATTTCAGAATATTATTGCATGTTTTAGAAAAAATACACTTAGAAGAAAAAATAGGCCTTTTTTAAGAATAATTTTGTTGAAAATTATTTTTGATGTATTTTTGAAGTTTTTTAAAATTTTTGTAAAAATATTTATTTTTATTAGGCTGGGAATTATTTTTAAACTTGATTGGAATCCTTTTTAGTAGGTAATTTGGGCTGTTTACCAAAAAAATTATTGCTTTCTAATTTTAGCTAATTTTATCACTTTTAAGCACGCTGCCATCAAATTCTGAGGCTTTTATGAAGTAAAATTTCGGCTCCATTAGCAACGATAAGAATTTCACGTCCTCAAAAGCAATACTTAGAAGTGATCTAATGAACTAAAAAACCTGCATTCGAGAATCAACAAGTAATTTTTGAAAATAACTGCCAAGTTAGCGTAGAAATTCGCTAATAATTTTGTTACCTAAAACTCTGAAAATTTAGCCAATTTCGCACAAAATAATGATTTCTCTATTTATCAAATAAAATTTTATCTTTCATGCCATAATCCATGACATAAAATAAATTAAAAAAAGTAAAAACCCCAGTATCTTAATTTTTGTTGGTAAAAACTGGTTAATATTTATTTAGCGCTTAGCCCAGTAATTACAAAAGTAAATAAATTTTGAGTAAAAAAAAAAAAAAAGTTTTGTAAATAATGATTAATTACCCAAAAAATTCATTTTATTATTAGATTAAAATATTAAAAATTATCTCTCTAAATGCGATTAAATAAATTGCCCCAAAGAAGTAAGTAAGTAATCAAATAAAAAATTTAATTATTATTCATTTTTTGCAAAAAATAAAAGACATTCATATCACACACCTTTTTAATTAAAAATCTAGTACAAAGTAATAATTATTTATATCAAATTGTGTCTTTTAAAAATAAATGCAAACTGATAACATACTTTTTATTTTTAAAAAAACGACTAAAAATTACACTTAAACTCAAAACACTGAACACAACTTTGCAAAAAAAAATTGTAACGACACTTTTATTTTAAAAAATATGTAATATCATCGCAATTTATAGATAGATATCGTTAATATTAATCATTAATCACACTATCAGGTAAATAAGTATTTAATTAAAAAAAAAAATTTTTTTTTTTATCATTAATGTAATTAAATAAATATAATGAAATTCCACTCACAATAATAATAATAATAATAATAATCAAGATATATGACACTTGGTGACGTAAGCTTCATATATTTACGATAAAATAAATATTGAATTTTTATATATTAAAAATTTATAATAAAATAATTTATTTCAGTGCATTGAAAAAAAAAACTCTTCACTATTTCTCAATACTTTTTTTTAAGACTGTAAAATCATTACGATATTTTTTGTGTATCTTACAAGCAGCTTGTTCGTAAGTAAACTAAAAATGAAAGAAAATATTCATCGTGTGTTCACCGGTAACCAGACGATTCAACATTTTTTTTTTTATCTTTCGTGTATTATATTTATATGTGTGTAGCTCTCTCGTTTCTAAGCAATTCCCCTCTCTTGAAAGTGTGGATTTTATACAGTAAAGCTTCGATACTTTGAGAATTTTTATTTATAAAGTACATATAGGTTTTTTTAGCTGCGAATAATGAAAATTTTTGTCTGCAAGCACGAGTAGTTATTATAATTAGTAGAGTTAGAGCTTGTGGCTGAAGTTTTATTCATAGACTTAAAATTTTACTAGGAGCGGAAAATATATTATTTTTTGCCTCTGAAAAAATTGAAAGCAGTGTTTGGTGCAAAGTAGAGGTGTCCGAAAGTTCAAGTTTTTCTTAGGTAAGAATGATTAGTTGTATCAAGTTTCAGGTAAAGCCAAAAATTTTGCAAAAAAAACTGCAGCCACAGAGCGAGTCAAAAATTTTTCTGGCTAAAAATCTGATTAAAACCCACTAAAAAAAGTTGAATTTTCGGGCCGAGTACACGAAATTACTGTCTTTTTTCAAACAGAATTAGGATGGATCAACTTTCAAGTACCAAGTAAATTGAAATATTCTTTGGCTAAAGCTCCAAAAAAACCCAAAAACCTGATTTTTGGATGGGGTACCAGATATTTTAAAATCACACATCCCTATAGGACAAAGTTTACTATTATAGAGTACAAACTTTCTTTTTTGAAGTATGATAAAGATTTCTATGCCTTACACCAAGTATAGCTTTTAGCCATTTTATCAAGACTACACTGTACACACATAAAATTTTTTCGTGAATCACACATGCAAGTGTATTTTCACGTATACATAATACAAAATATACATTATATAGGTAAAAATTGTGACAAAGTACCCAATGGCACTGTACTAATATAATATGCAAAAAATATATATAACACAAAGTTTGGATGTGTAAATACATGTACAAGTACGTCAAAAAAGAAAAGTTGAAAAAAAAAAATAAAGAGAGTTAAAGATAATTGCAAGTTTCACAAAGCGAACGATGCAAAAATTCTTTTTTTTTTGTAAACTTTTTCTTTTTCTATTCATAATTTTTGTCCAGTATATATGATGTGCAAATTGTATATTTTGTACTCGTTAGATGCAGAAGAGCCTTGTATTAAAAGAATGTTTTTTAACAAGATATATGCTGGATTAAAATAAAGAAAAAGACAAGTAAAGAGAAAAATTACCATTTTTTGAATATGAATTTTATTTTAATAGTTTTTTTTTAAATATTGAAAATATAGTCAAACAGTTTGACAAGTGTTTAAATATCACTTATTTATGTTTTAAAATCTAAAGAAATGATAAATATATAAAAAAAAAGGAACTGAAAGTATAATAATGTATATGTAAAATATATGACAGATAAGAATTACTAAGAAATGTCATTTTTTTTTTAGAATTTAAGATAATATTTGAGATAATGTATTTATTTATTGTTATTTAAATGTGTTAAATTAACTTGGTAATTTTTTTTTTAGGAATTATTATTGTTTCTTGTGTTATTTATGTGTTATCTAATTTAGCATAAATTATGTAATGTGGTAAAGAATTGGGTATTTTTGGGTAAAATATTAAGAAATGTATATAATTTAGGTCCTTTGTACTTTTAGTAAATGTTTGATCAATTTTTTAGATAATTTTTGGGGCAAAAAATGTTATAAGCTTTTTATAAGTTGTTAGTTTTAAATATTATATACTAATTTTATCAATCAATTTTGTTGTTTACGTAAGCAAATTTTCAAATTTTTATAGAATAGTATAGAGATTTAAATATACATGTAATTAAGATAATAAATTGTACAACAAAATTGTTATGTATTTGATTTTTTATAAATATTTTTGTAATGGGAATTTGAACTGTTCAAAGATAATCCACTTAATGCATTGGATACTTTTATGCATATTAGACGTCTGTTTCTTTTCATTTATTATTACTGTTAAGAATTGCGATAACAGTGGAGGCTTAGTTTAAGTAGTGTACAAAAAAATTATTTCATTTGGTCCTTCGAGCCTCGATTCAAGTGACTATTTATTGTAATAAAAATTTAGTTATTTTTAACAAAGTTGTATCTCGTAGAGAAGGCGAATTTCTGTAATTTAATTGCTAAAAAAATAGTGCATTTCTGCCCATTCGAAGCCGGATCTGGAATATAATTTTTTTTTCAATTTTTGTGCAGGTACAATTTTTTGGTCTTTTTTGACCAAGTAGTGGTCAGAAAATTTCTGTTTTCTGCCCACTAGCAAGAAAAAACCAAAAAAATATTAAAACTTAATCCAAAACAAGCCAAGTTCTAATATACACCCAATAAAAATTTATTTTCATTTCTTATTTAAGTATTAAACTACAGTAATTTAAAAAAAAAACCATTTTTATTTTCATTTTATCAAACACATATTAGCGGTTTTCTTATCGAACATTAATAAATGTAGAAAAACTAATAGATTAAATTGATTATATATATATATATTTCCTTATAATATTTATATATAAGTATAATATCATCAAACAGTATACATTTAAAAAGCATTAACCACCTGGTGAAAATACGTTTAAATGGTATAGAATTTTATAAAAAAAAATATTTTATTGATATTATCTTTGAAATCGTACACGGTTTGACTGCGGACATTAATTTTAATAAATTTTTTAGGTTATGAAAATAAAGAATAAGAAAGTTCATAAAATCGTTTTTTAAGTGAGTCCAAAAAATTTTCTAAAATTATCCCATTAGCTTGGCACTAGGTAAAATATTTTAATAACCAGGCTAATCTATACTTACTATCGCTATTCAATGTTAATAAAAATAAATAATTTATTTAATAACATATATAAATATTATGCATATAGAAATTTATATTTTAAAAAATATTCCTTAATGGAAAAAAAATATTAACTCTTTTAAGCACTTGCGTACACTAGTCAGTTAATAAGTTATCAGTGACTTAGCAAAAAAATGAAATTATTCCATAGGAAAAATAAGCATGAAATTAATACATATTTTTTAAAAAAAATCATTATTTCTCATATATATATAATTTTTTTTCAGGTGAAAATAAAGGGATGTTTGTGGTTTTGTATTTTTTGGATAGATCGTCACGCAAATATTTTTAGTACAAAATACGGGAAAGACATTTAATAAATATTCACACGAAAAAATTGAACAGTTAAAATAATTATATATATCTTAAAGACGTATCTACAATATTGTTTATTTAAATAAAGAATTACCTATTTTTTAAAGAAAAGGTAGATACTCAAAAAGTATTATTTTTGTTTGACGAGTATCAGGGGAATTATTTTTTTAGGCTCTTGTTTAAAAAATTTGTATTTCTTTTATTATTTTCAAAGAATGGTCTCTTATGTACCATACTTGTATTTATATTTATTTAAAAGATATTTTTTTAGATACCTACTTAAAAAGATGTCATATAAATAGGTAGTTAATTCAAGTATAAAAAAAAATATATCATTTTTTATACTTATATATATAAAAAAAAGTTAATCTTTTTGACATTGAAAGGATTTATGTGTGTTGAATAATGTTTTAATTTATGGGTTTTTAGGTATTGTGGATGTGGTTTCTTGTGTTGTTTGGGTTGTTTTTTGGTTTTGAATTTTTTATGGGTAATTTGGTTACATTTTTTTAAAAAATCGAATCTTTTCAAATGTGAAAATTTTAATTTATTAATGGAGGGATCAGTCGGGCGAAATTAAAAATTGGTTACTTTGAATTTATTTAATTTTTTGCTGGCTGCTTTGGGTTCATGATTTAATTAAAAGGCTTCGTTAATTACAATTCGCTGTTAGAACGCTTTGCTTGAATTGCTTAAATTTTCAAGCAATAGTATTTTACGAGCCCGTGTCTAGAGAAGTAAATAATGGCCCAAATCTTGAGCTATTCAATAATTACTTGAGTTTTCAAACTAATTTATTTGAAAATACAAGTTCTAATTTAGAACTAGTTGAAAAAAGTTAATAATATAATTTTAAAAAGTATCAAATTTTCCTAAGCAGTTCGGATTCAAATAAGATCATAAAATGTGTTAATTTTTACTGAAACATTGTAAGAACTAAAATTTACGTTCATGAGAAAAATGAAAAATTAAATTGACTTTTTTATTCATATTATAAAAAGTCAAGAATTTCATAAATTAGGCATTTAAGTATATTTAAAATCTTTAAAAATGTAAAGAAATAATTGTACTTAATTAACTACAAAAAAAGGATGTTATTTTCTGTAATTTAGCAAAATTAATATCAATTTTTTTTATGAATGATACGATTAAATACAGGGTATTTATATGTGCATTAAAATCATAAAGAGAGAAAAAAAAAATTAAATTGTATATAATAGAATAATTAGGCATTGAAAATGAAGAAAAGAATTCTTTTCATAAAAAAGTAATCGTTTATCAATATCTATATATTAAATGCATTTAACAAAAAAAAAGGGCAAAATTAGGCCACAATTATATATTTTTATTAAAAAAAAGTAAAAATTCGTAGCCAATTTTTGAATAAAAACCAGGTAAGAAAAAAGCAGAAAAAAAGTATAATATATCCTGAGTATAGGCATGACAGCTGTCGACTCTCTTTTATATTTCTTCGTGTCACAGCTGTGTTGTAAACACAACCGATTAGTCCTTTTTTTTTGCATCCTCGATGGGGTTTTATGTATCCAACTATAATATATCAAAAACTATATTTTTTTTTTCTTGAACCAAAAATAGAATATCTAAAAAAATGTATTTAAACGCCTCATTCGCACATTATAGAAAAATTTCTTTATATGCATAAAATACGTGCGAGAATTTCTTTTGATCCTTTTTTGGTGTTATGTACAAGCTTAATTTATATTGTATATTAATATACATTTTTTTGGACATAATCTTATAAGAATATAATACCAAATTTTTTTTTTAAACTGCAATTTTTAGAGCTATTAGATAATCTGAAATTTCAAAAAAATATACCCAAAATGATTTATTAATATTGAATGTGCTTTTGTAATAAAGGCCTGTTTTTTAAAATTAGAACTTTTCGATCCACTCAGACTTTATTATCTTTATAGTTCAAAAAAAAAAAGTGGAAATTGTTTCGCTCATAAATAATATTTGAAATTTTTTTTTGGACGTAAAAAATAAAATTTTGTTGAAATGTAAATTAATTTGAATATAATTAGGGTGTAAAGTGGTATATGAAACAGGAAACATTATTTTTAATTTTTTTCAATTATTATTTTTTGGATTAAATTTTTCAGTTTGTCAATTTATTATTCATATATTTAAATTAAATATCAACGTAATTTACACTTTGATATTACTTAACAAGCGTAATAAAAATTTTAATAAACAACTTTTTTAAGGAAATTTTTCTAATTTATTCAGATGCTTAATTAATTTGAAATCCGAATTATTTTTAAAGTTAATTTGATACTTTTTAATTTTTGATTTTGCGTGTAGTTTTAGAAAAATGTTTCATTGTTGCAGAAATAGAGTTATAGTTTTAGTTTGCAGAGAACTTGCTGCACATATACTTTCTGTGTCATCGTTTCATTACAAAAACATCAAAAAAATAGAAACCCAAAGAATAGATTTATGAATTACAAATAAAATACAAAAAGTAAATGGTGTAAAAAATTTTAAATTCGAAAAAATTAATTGATTTCTTGATTAAATTTATCCCTTTCATAACATATTTTCATTATTAATATAGTATTATTTTTTTAACATATCCATTATTCGTTTTCACTTTTATTTATACCTTTCTGAACGCATTTCATTTGCGAGAAAATTTGTAACCTATAAGTTTTAATAATCTTATGATATTCGTTTAGCTCCGAGTCCTATAAACTCTCTACGCAGTATACCTCAAAAACTAAAATTTTTGCTTTTAAAAATTACCAATATTGATAAAGCACAACATTATTATAAAATATATTCAACCTGGTAGAAACTCCTCTATTTCAAACCCACTTTTTTTTAATGTAACGCCTACTTTTTTACAATAATAAAAAATTTATTAATACATGTTGCAATATTACTAACTAATAATAATAACAATAAATCATCATAAAGGAAATGGTCAAATAAAAAAAAATGTTCACATGTCATATATACACTTGAAAAAAGAAAAAGACTTTTTTTTGTCAGATTTTCGGATTTCGTATAATGAAGCTTATTTACGGAAGAATAAGTTTTTTTTTGAATGAATTTATGAATGGTTTCTCTCACTACACGTAGGTAGGTACTATTCACGATTATTTTTTTGAGATATACAATATAAAAGCTTCTGTGTATGGGTACCTACTTATTGAAAATTATTTTACCTGAATTTAAGAATTTTAATCTACAAAAGAATGCATAACGCGAACAATTGATAAATCACATTCAAAAAATAAGGTTAAATCTTGTGTCTAAGATACAATAAAAATGCAATTGGTTTTAACGATTATTGAAAAATCATAATAAATAATCCAGGTTACTTTTGATGAAATGCTACAAAAAAAATAATAACTTTTTAGTTTGTATGTATGTGTGTGTGAGTGAGAAAACCGAGGAAAAGTAATATTAGATTTCGATACGTACATGCGAATATTATAATGCTCTATAATTTACTATAATTCAGTGTTGTTGTGTATTAAAAACAATTTACTGTGTATAATAAAAAAAAACTGGTTATGTATGTGTGTGTGTGTATTAATATTTTACGATTAACTTTTATAATATTTATACCACCCTTTAATTTCTTTTTATGTGTATGTTATTTGATCTATTTTTATTTAATTCAATTTTTTTTTTTTAAGTAATTTTCATTCAAGTAACCATTTATTTCAGACCTTTTTTTTCTTTCAGTGTAATTATGTGTTAAAGTAATTTTTTTTATTTTGCAAATCATTGAAATTATCTTTTTTTATAAGATTAATTTTCTGGGTAAGGATCTTTTTATTTTTTAAATAAATTACTTTTTTGTAATTGGTTTTAATTGCTGGTGAAGGAAATGGGTAAAAGGGTGTTACGTTTGGGGATTTAATCGGTTTGAATTTTTTATTATTGGGAATTACATGTAATTTTGAGATTCAACTGCATTGGTAATTATTTTTCTTTTTTAGGGTATTTTTAAAAAGTAAGAAATACACGTGTTTTCTTATAATTTGATATCAGGAGCAATATTTACCAAAAATACTTAAAATTACAATTCATTTAAAATGGAACATGTAGGAAGGAGTAATCTGGAAATCCGAAAATCAAGGGGAGGGGGTCAAATGGGACTTAGAATAATGCAAGTTTAGGGAATTAGAATAATTCAGATTTAGGGCCTAGAATAATAATAATACGCATTTAGGGACTTAGAATCATTCAGATTTAGGGCCCTAAAATAATACGCGTTTAGGGACTTAGAATAATTCAGATTTAGGGCCTAGATTAATAATAATACGCCTTTAGGGACTTAATTAACTGACTGTCTTAATTTTAGGGAATAATTCAGATTTAGGGACCTAAAATAATACGCGTTTAGGGAATCAGAATAATTCAGATTTAGGGACCTAAAATAATACGCGTTTATAGGGAATCAGAATAATTCAGATTTAGGGACCTAAAATAATACGCGTTTAGAGACTTAGAATAATTCAGATTTAGGGCCTAGATTAATAATAATACGCGTTTAGGGACTTAATTAACTGACTCACTTAATTTTAGGGAATAATTCAGATTTAGGGACCTAAAATAATACGCGTTTAGGGAATCAGAATAATTCAGATTTAGGGACCTAAAATAATATGCGTTTAGGGACTTAGAATAATTCAGATTTAGGGCCTAGATTAATAATAATACGCGTTTAGGGACTTAATTAACTGACTGACTTAATTTTAGGGAATAATTTAGATTTAGGGACTTAAAATAATACGCGTTTAGGGAATCAGAATAATTTAGATATAGGGACCTAAAATAATACGCGTTTAGGGAATCAGAATAATTCAGATTTAGGGCCTAGAATAATAATATTACGCGTTTAGGGACTTAATTAACTGACTGACTTAATTTTAGGGAATAATTTAGATTTAGGGACTCAAAATAATACGCGATTAGGGAATCAGAATAATTCAGATTTAGGGACCTAAAATAATACGCGTTTAGGGACTTAATTAACTGACTGACTTAATTTTAGGGAATAATTCAGATTTAGGGACCTAAAATAATACGCGTTTAGGGAATCAGAATAATTCAGATTTAGGGACCTAAAATAATACGCGTTTAGTTTAAGTTTTTAAACGTATAATGGGCTAATTTCGGCCCGACCTTAAAATTTGAACAAATTTACCGAAATATTATCTTTTTAGTTCCGATTCAATTAGCTGTCTTGACCAGATACACTATTTAATTTAGAAAAAACTAATTAAAAAATTTTTTTTTGTATTGGTGTGATTAGTGCGGGTTTAAATCCTAAAAAAAAAAAATTAACTTGTTATTACAAATTGAAATACTAAAACAACTTTTAAAAAATAAATAAAAATAACATGTATTTTACTCATCAAATTGTAAATTTAAATTCAACGTCTAATTTTATGCTGTTTTGAACAATCTCGTAAACAATGTTTATTGTGCAAGTAAAGTTATTTAAATTTATAATTTTTTTTTTCTTTTATTAAAGGAAGTAAGTTATAAAATTAATTTAATGACTTTTTTCTCACAAGTAAGATTTATAGTTTATTTTTGAATAATATATTAAAATGTTTTTTCTAAATTATATTTCCTTGTCGGGAAAAATGAATTTAAATTTTCAGAATTTTGAGAATATTTAAAAAATCTGTTGTAGACTGAATGTTTTTAATTGTTTGTTCGAGAATTGAACCCTAATTTTAGCAGAAAAATTTATTTTGATAGCAATGTCTATTATTTTACCTTTTTATTTTGCTTAATTTACAATTTGGTAAAATTTTTCTTTTTTTATTAACTTTGGCTTCGGTTTTAGGCTAGAAATTTTGATGCTAGTTTGGCTTCAATTGTTGTAGACAAAATTCCGTTGAAATTTCAGTTATTTTTATCATCTCGTTTGATATTTTTCTTGACCACAATTAAAATTTTGCATTTTTTTGATCCGCAAGGCATTTTTTTAAAAATCGATTTGGATGTTTTATGTAAATATACTTCATCACCATAAATATTATAAATTTCTGCAATAATTATTAAAAATTTTTTAATATCATTGAATCCGTTACTTTTTTTGAATGTTTAATTTCAAACACTATTAAAATCCAAAAATAAAATCAAATTCCATTTTATTGGTGCATTAAAATAAAATTTATTTTTAAATAATAAGCATTTAAAATTTGTTTTAAATTACAAGTTGTTGGCAAAAACACTCCCAAAAAAGAGACTTCAAACATGAATTTTGCCTTCGAGTTATATGATCTTGTGTGAATATATTATTGGGTCATAATTTTGAAGTTAAGTGCTGAATGTTATGTTAAAATCGATTTATTTAACATATTTTAAGTGTTACAAGATATCATTTTAATATGATTGAAGAAATTTATGAGCTGAATTTAATTATATGGAGCGTTTTTTTTTAAATTTATACTTACAATTTATGTTGTAAAAGATAATCAAGAAAAAATAAATGTAACAAAATTAACATTTCGAGTATGCATTTTGAAGAATATAAATATAGATTTAATGAAAATAATTTTTATTGGCTTCAATATTTTTTTAATCTTGTATTTTTTAAATCGATTTGAATTCTATAAAATTTATGAGTTTCAGCAGTTTCAATGTTTTCTTTATGCTAATGAGGACTCATACTTTAAAATATAAATCTTTGCTAATTGGCTTCTGTTTGCCCACTGAAATTTTTGATTTGAAGATTAAATTTAAAGGATAATATAATTTTAGGTACAAGTATAATAGTCTTAACGATTTATGCAGGGGGCGAAACTCTTGAAGTGCGTTCGGTTTTACGAGCTCACGAGAGATTGAAGAATCGAATTTAGAGGATTTGGAAAACTTTTTTGGGTGAAGTTGGTCAAAAATGCATAAATACCTTAAAACTTGATTCTACTTAATTACTAAAAAATTAAAATTAAAAAATTTTGTAAAGAAGGAAAAAAATTTCTAACAAAAAGTTATTTTAATAACCCATAACCATTAAAATGTATTTTTATATTCTTGAATATTTCATTATAATGCACGCGTATACAATTGAACATCACTACCCTCTCACCTATAAAAAAAAGTAACATGAACAGTGAATATAATAACATGTAGAAAGCTCTTTTTATCATTATTATTATTATTTATCATTATTATTATCGTCCTACATGCATTATAGGTACAAAAGAAAAGTGAGAAAGAAACAGGAAGAGACTGCAAAAGTGAATAAAAAAAGTAATTTCGTGGATACAACTAAAAAACAAGCTTCCCTTCCAAAAAAAAATACTTATACATGTTTTGTATGTACGTATCGTCAAAAAGATCTTTTTTTTTTGGAAAAGAAACCACTATATGTATACTTATATGTGCATCGAGGTATTTCAAAAGTTTAAAAAAGAAATAAAAGCCATACAAAAACATTGCAATCTTTGGTCCAGTTGTAGAACCCTATGTAATGAAAATATATTTCAAAAAAAAGTTAAGGTAAGTATATTAGTCTGGGTATCAATTTCAAAATCAGGTCAATTTTGCACTTTTTGGTCAAGAAAACACATTGGCAAAATATGAAGTTTAAAATTTTTTTGCTATGTCGAAGGTATTTAATATTGGCTACTAGTAAACGTAGGCCCTCATAGAACATGATTACATGTTGGTGTAGAGAGAGCCTTAGGATTTTTGGGTCGAAATTCCGAGTAAGCTTTTGAAACTGCTGTTACCATTGATTTTATAGTTTCAAGAATTTTATTATTTTGATAAACTGTAATTTTAAGCATCTGAAAAAATCCAAAAATCTGCAAACTTAAAAAACAAAGCCCAGCCTAATATGTATTAAAAACAGCAGCATAAAAGCAATAAAAAGTGAAGAAATATACCTATAAGGGCCCTTTTTTTTCTTTGTTTCAATATAGCGCATGCGCATAATATAAAAAAAAACCAACATTCAAACAACAGAAAATATAAAACAGGGTCCCAATGAAGAAGACGGATACATATTATATTGCAGAAATGGTAAAAAAAGAATGAAAATCAAGATCAACCAGGTAAAGTTACCGGGTTGGTTTGTAAGAATATTTCTTAGTTTTACATTCACATGCATATATATTATTTATATGTAAGTGTATAATATTCAAATCGTGAATAAAAGAGCATACATTTTGTGTCCATCTCATCTTTGAAGCTAAGCAGGTGGTCTCTCCCTCGCGACCACAGTCCTAATATCTCCTACTGATGCTCGTATAAAAGTAAAAAAAAGGGCCTCTCTTAGTGATATCCAACACAGTAAATCTTACGGTGGCAGTTTATATATTTATTTTCTACTAACACATTCAAACACACGTACATGAAAAGTAAATCAAGGGTTTTTGAAAAGGCCACCGAAAAAATTTTTTATTTTTTTTGCACTATATGATATACTATTACATTTATATGATGTGTTTTTTTTTTAAATACAAAAGCGTGCAAAATGTTGCATCCAATGTTTAAAAATTTCTTTTGAAAATGGGATGCTTCTTTTATAGTTATTTGACTTGACTATACAACCAGAATATAATATTTATTTCCTTTTACAAGATGCACACGAAGGGTTTCATCTTCTCGAAAAGTTCATGTATTTTTTTTTTTATAAAAATAATTTTACTTCCTGAATCTTTTAGCAGATTCTATCAAGTGTTGTATTATAAAAAATTTTTTTGACGTATGTCATGTCGAAAATGATTATTGAATGAAATTTTATACGCTTGTGAAATCAATTTAATTTACAATTAATATTTAACGGTCGAATTAATTTTAGTTAAATTAAATTAATCAAAATATTTTTTTTTTACTTTTTCAAGGTTAATTTTTTTTATTTTATCAATTTACAGTCTATTGTTTCTTTATTACATTAATTTAGTAAAAAATTTAATTCAGACTATTGAATGGTGTTATTCACCTCATGCTCTTAATAAATGATTTTTTTGTCTTAAAAATTTAAATATTTTCCACATGAGGCTAAAAATACCAAAATCATAAATTCAATTATATATGGGTTTAAAATAAATATTTATAAATTTTCTGTTAAACATTGATGTATGTAATGTCGTTAGACTTACTACAGTACAGTAAGTAAATATATTTAGAATCAAAGAAATTCCAATACTACTACATATTTTACATATAAACTTTGATGGATTTATTTAGCTATACTTTAAGTTGTATAAACTTAGATTAGAATCTTTATATATGGGTAAGTTTTTGACATTTTTATTCAATGTCTTGTAGGTATTTTTAATTAGTAATATTCCAAAATTATTTTTGTTTTAAAAATTCTATTCGTCATTTTTTAATATTAAAATAAATTAAACAGCTGTTTAAATAATATATGTCGTTTAAATATTTATTTAATCCATGAATAATGTGTTATAAATTATATTTTTCAAAGGCACGAGGATTTTTGTTTGGTTATCATTTTATATTGTTCTTGAATATCATGATTATTTATACAAAAGATGGGTTTTTTTATGTCAATAAAATAAGCTTTAGAAATTGCTTCATATAAATTTTTTTGTTTTGTTTTGAAAATTTATATAAAGTTTTGTTAAGCTGTGGAATTAAATTTTCCAGAATTGAATTCTGTTTACACAAGAGCTAAATTAATTTCATAACACTTAAACATGATACTTAATAGTCGTCGATGATCCCGTTTACATATTATTAGATAGGGGGAGTCGAAATATCGAGTACCCGGAATGAAAGCCCAGATTTTTTTGATTTTTAGTCAGAGAAATTTTCATTCTAAACCTGGACGTTTAAAGTGCAAAAATATCTCTTTTTGGAGATAGTTTTAGTTAAGTGAAATATTAATTTTACCTAAAAAAAATCACAAAAATACTTGATAACTGACCCAAAAACCCCTATGTGCCAAATCCGGACACTCAAAGTTTGAATATATAAAAAACATCCCATTTAGGGGTTTTTTTTTTACAAATTTAAAGCTGTTCTGAAAATTTCTTTAGAAAATGACCCCAAAATTCGTGATTAGCGAGCCAAATTGACTGGAGTTTATAAAATTTCCTGTAGAATTCAATCCTAGGGCCCGAAAATTGACTTATAAAATCAGCAATTCGTAGCAATAATTAGAAAATTTTGAGAAATTTAAAAAAAAGGCCAATAGCAAAAAAATAGCTGCCAAAAATTGAAAATAGTATAGTTGCTTGAAAAAGTAATTTTTGTAGCGGTTTCGGAAAAAATAGCTTGAATCAATTCCCGCGAAAATTCTCTCCAACTTATATTTATAGTGTCACAAAATCATTTTACTTGTGAGAAACATTATATAAAATAATTATGTAAATAATTTTTTTCTAAAAATTAAAAAAAAAATGCTTAAACCTGACAATAAGTACATATAGAAAAAAAAGGCATAATAATAAGTTAATGCAAATTTTACCTCAAATTACTGCAAAAATAAACACACAATTTCACTATGCACTGAATTCTGTACCACTGCAAAAAGTCGTTCCATCAATGTCTACCTTTAAGCTTTCATTTACATAAAACCAAGGCCCCCCTCTGAGTTATATGAACTTTTTTCTTTTTATAGATTTAATCAAATAAATTTTATTATTAAAATTGAAATTCCCGGTTTCAAAACTTCTTAAAAAAGTAATAACTAATGGAGGAAAAAAAATTAATTTCAATAAAACTGCTTATATTTTTAAAATTAAAATTATTGGTTTATTAAAGTTTAAATATTAATTTAGAGCTTAACAAAAAATTTTTTATAGATTTACCAAGAAATTTAAATGTATTAATTTCCAAATGCATCACAAAAATTTAGCATACAATTATCTAATGTTTAAATATAATAAAAATAAAAATTTTATTTGCAGAGATTTTTTTATTATTCTAAAAATAAATCGTTTAAATCGTTTTGTAATTAAATATTAAAATTTCCTCTTTTTTTTGAACAATTTATTTAAAAAATTTATGTATTAAACTCATAGTCAAAAATGGTGAGTAATGGACATGACTGGGTGATTCAGTATAAATATGATTTATATAGTAAATAATGTTTATAAGATTATTTTATGAAAATTATTTTGTTAGTATTGTATCTTGAAAGACTCGTGTCAAGTGATACCAGTAATAACCAGCTAAATTAATTAATATTTTTTAATATTTTAAATTTGGAACATGTTTATAAGGAGGGGTACTCTATAGGGATCCGAAAATCAAGGGAGGGTCAAATGTGTCAAATGGGGCTTAAAACAATTTTGAATTAGCAAGGACTTAAAATAATCCGTGTTTAGGAACTTGTAATAATTCGGGTTAAGGGATTTAGAATCTTTTTCCATTTAGGAACTTAGGAGTTTATCAGAATAATTTTGATTTAGAATCTTAACAAAAGGTGATAATTACAAGTTATAAAAATAGCAAATTCTATTGTTTACACAAACCAGACAAAACCACAACCTAAAATAATTGCAATTTATATGACAAGCCAAATCAAATCAAAAATAAAAACCACCTAAATTACAATAGAATTAATAATATTTTGCATATAATTTAAATTGAAATCTAACTGTAAAAAAAAATATCCAACTCCATATGGCAAAGAAGAAACACATAATACGCCTTTTTTCGTTCCGCATTTCATTTGATATTACCTTTTTTTATATTTTCAATTGCCCTTTAATATATAATAATGAAACACTATATACATATTATTATTATTTTACCTCCTGTACACATTTATTTTATTTTATTTTCTTTAAATATTCCGTTATTCATATATAAGTTATCAACAAAAACAGTATATATATTAATGTACACTACATAAGATAAGGAAAAAAAAATTTTTTTTTTCTTTATCTTAACGGGTTATCAAATGTTTGCGCCTCCTTTAAAAAAATTATATATTGCCTACAATGTATTTATTAAGTATTTGTTTTGTCTGACGACGAAGATATGTTTTACTTCAAAATTATATATTTTCTTATAAAAATTCATTATTTTCTTTTTGATAACAAAATTATTTTTATTTATAACAGTTTGTTTATTTGTTTAGAATAAAATGTTAAGATGAACATGTGTTAGAATTAATAGTTGTTTTGTTGCTACTTTTTGATTAAAATATTTTAATTTTTTATCTTTCTTTGTAAATGACATTATTTATAATTTTTTTCATTTTTCAGATAAAATAGGTATATATTAGCTTGGGGGTAATTTTTTAGCAGGCAGAGCTACCACTGTCAATATGAATAAAGTGTATTTTTAGGTAGGTACACGCGCTAAGCATAAATCTGTGCTAGAGTTTGTGGTATGATAGCTGCAGGCAATTCTGTAAGTGACAATAAAGTGATCGTACACATTGCTTACAAATAAGGGTGTTCCAAAATTCACACAAGTAAGGTGTGTGATGTAAGTATATTTCCTGCGTATAAAAAAGCTCCAGTTTGCTAGCTGTAAGTAACTGAGTAAAGCTTGCAAGTAAGGCAATGCGTGTGATGTGAAATTTCTCGCAAGAGTTTTGTGTGATGTATGCATATATATGTGTGAGGTAGAAAGATTTATCACATTTTACATTGAAAAAGCCCCAGAATGCTACATGTAAATAACAGAGAAAAGCTTGCACGTAACGTAATGCGTGTGATTTGAGATTTCATGCAAGTAATTTGTGTGATATATGTATACAATATCATTTTTGTATAAAATGTGTATTGTACAAAAAAAAGCTCTGGTCTGTTACATGTAAATAATTGAGTAAAGCTTGCACTTGGTGTGTGTGATTCGAGATTTTTCGTATATATTTTGTGTGATATGTATTCGCATCTTTTTTATAAAAGCTAGAAAAAAAATATAATATCACATAATCATAAAAGTAAAAAGCAGAGCTTTCATGCTAGTTAAGGAGCTTGAGAGCTTTTTTACAAATAATTAGAATAAAGCGCAACTGTGTGTGATTTTTCATATCAAACATATCACACAAACAACTTGTTTAAAGAATAATTAATATTTGCAAGCTTTTTCCGCTATTAAATTTTTACTAAAATTTCCGGCATCCAAAAATCAAAAACAAAAATTAATATTTTAGCATCCAGGCTAATCTAGTCATTGTGTGATAAAATTTATTATCATTATTATTTCTTATTTATATACACAAAAAATAATAACACTTATCTCAATTTTTTCTTTTTTGCATATTACAACCAAATACATGTAAATTTACTAAAAAAAACTCAAGTAATATGATATAGGGCTTAAAAACACACATACATACTTAAAACAAATTTTTTTTTTCTTTAATTTATATACTTTATAGTTTATAAAACATGTAGATACATACAATAATTCATTTAAATTATATGCAAGTATTTATAAAAAAAATACATATATTCACTATAAAGATGAACCCTTTTATGCATGTTGTACTACAGGCATTTATAAGTATGTGATAATTAGTAATTATATAATTATAAATCGTTAAATATTATCTAGAAAAAATTATCTTCCATACTTTTTTTTCTTTAATTAATTGATGTAATTTGCTTGTTGTGTGTGTGTGTTTGTGTGTGTGTGTGAAGATTCTTTATATTTTATTCATAATATGAGTTGTGTTTTTTTTTATTAAAAATGAGATTATTATTTACATACAAAAGATTTAACACTTTCTATGTAATTATTTTTAATGGATGTGTAATGTATTGTTGATAAATTATTTATTAATACATATGTTTTTTTGTATATATTGAACTGGTAGTTAAGACAAATTTTGAATTATTTTAATTTTGGAGGCGTTAGAAAATTTTTTAATCAGTTCAAGCAATTTCCCAAAAACTGTGTTCGTTTTTAATAATCTTATTAATCACGATTAGAAATCTATCAGGAAATCAAGAAGGGAGTTACTTTGTAAAGTTGCTCTGCCATGAAATATCAAAAGAATTGCTTGAATACTCAATCACATGGTGGAAAATTCACAAATTCAAGCTCAGAATAACATTGTATTTTCAAGGATATTGGAATTGTTTTTCATTAAATATCTAAGACGCGAACTCTTACAGGTCACCAAAAGTTTGGAAATCCATCAGCTAGGAAGTGAGATGTTTTGAAAAATATAAGAAATTTTATACTTTGTAAAGCTCATTTCAAATCATAAAATAATTAAATTCAGTTAATTACATTTAAAAAATTTATTTATTTTCGTTATCTTTAGTTAATCCTGTTGAAATCGCAAAAATATTATTACACTAATTTTTTTAATTTTAACTATGCTTAAAATAAATTATTCTTTATTTTTTCCTAAAAATTTGTATTTTTTAATCTACATTGTCATTTAAATTTATAGATTACAGTAAAATATGAAGGACAGATTTTTTAGGTTCAATACACTTTTTAAACGTGATAATTCAAAATTTATAAATTCAAGTTAAAATACAAATATATTAGGCTGGGTGTTAGTGTATCAAAATTTAAAAAATTTTTTATTATCAAAATTTAGTATTATTTATGAGTCAAATAAAGTCAAAAAATTTGGCTCAATTAACTTGAAAATTCAAGCAATTCAAGTAAAATTTAAGCAGAGCAAATTGACTTTTTTCAAGTGTCTTTTTAGTTCAAGTTCTTACAGTACTTAGATTCAAATTGGCTTAGGTTCAAATTAAAAAAGTATCAATAAACCAAGAGTCTCATTATGAAATAATTAACATAAAGGGGGAAAGTTATTTTCTATACAATAGTTTACTATTAACTAATTAATCAACGATTATGACATACATATAAATGATTCACTATACATACCTAGAAACTACACACACACACACACATTCAAACGTACACGTGCAAATTTTACTCGAACAAGTCATAAAAAGTATTTATTATCAGTCTATACCCCAGTATATCATAATTTTAATATTAAAAATGTATTTCGTTCTTATACAATCCAATAAAACTAACCTACAATTACATACTTTAAAGAAATAAAAAAAATTAGAACGTACATAGCATTAAGTAAAGGAAGAACATTATTAAATAACATAAATCCATCCCTATATTTTTTTTATAATATTACCCAGAAGCGATAAGGTAAAATGTTATAAATCAAAAAAGTATGTAAGCCAGCGTTGAGTTTTTTACCCTTATAATATTTATAAAAATTGCTTAAAGGCATGTTTATTATAAAGGTTTTTATTCAAAATGAGTAATGACTTATTATTTTTTTTTTATGCTTGTATTTGTAAGTAAGTAATTTTATTTGTCTTGAAAATTTATCTGAATTTACATCTTTGAAATATAAAGGAAAATTATTTTTACTGCACGTGTGGATGAAAATTTTTTTTTTTAATGGAGATTTTGAATGGTCTTTTGGTGTCGAATGGGGCTTGGTTTGAAAAAGATAATGATTTGCAGAAATTTTTGTAAGAACTGTTTTAAGTGGTTAATGTTATGTTTATGTGAAATGAAAGCTAATGAGATGAAGAAGTTGATAACAAATTTTAAATAAGAGTTTATGAATTTTGGACACCCATTAAAAGTGGGGTTACAGCTTGAAATTATCTAAATTTTTATTTTTTTAGTCTACGAATGTCTAAAGAAGTACAAATTTGCTGGGAAATCTTCCCAATAGTCTCCCAAAATATATTTATCGAGTAGTACCCAACAATCATGATTCAGAAATTATCATATTTAGCCCAAAATTTCACAAATTTTTCCCTTTTCCTAAGACCTTAAGATAAAATTCCAACTCACTACCAGTACACAATTCAAACAGACCATCAATACACATCAAATTAATTACCAACATAAAATAATCAAAACATAAAAATATTTTCTATTTCATTGTTCTGTAAATCATCATCAAAACGACAAAATAAATTATCATCAAGCACAAAAAGCATGAGTAATACCAATAAATGAATAAATTAAAAAACAGTTATAAAACAATAAAGTTATTAATAATTAATCTATCAAAAAACACGATTTCATTTTTTTTTTATTCAATCAATTCAATAATAATTAATTAATTCAATGTTATATTCCTACTAATAAAAATCTTAATACATTATTATTATTTTTATTATTATTATGTGAACCCTTGACTTAAAAAAATAAAATTACAAGTTTTAATGACCATAACTAAGTTTAGTTAATCTAACAAAGATCTTGTAAAAATGATCATTATCATCATTTATATATTTATAAAAAAACCTTTAGGCTAAAAAAATTATTTTTATGTGCTAAAAGTACCCTTTAAATTATAATTTTATAAAAATAACTAATTTCTGATGAAAAAATAAAATTTTAGTGTTAAATTAAGCCATTTTAATTAATAACGGTTTATTTTAATAATATTCATATTTTTATTAATTTGATGAACCTGACAGAAAAAAAAATATTTTTTTAATTGGTATTAATAATCAAGTATTTTTAAGCAGTTTAAGTAAACATAAAATAAGATTTTTATGTATTAATTAAATTTTTTTTAAAACCTAGTTTCTTCGATTATAGACGTTGACCTCCAAACCAGCAAGCCAAATTAGGTTTTTATTTTTTCTTAAAAATTATTTTAAATTGTTTTTTAGATTATATTTATAATGAATAAAATTTGTTTGATATTCAAATCAATTTTGTATAGCTCAAGGTGTAGATTTAAAAGATATGCGTTTTATCCATATAAGTGTACGTAAGTGAGTGGGTGTGTTGTGTATGATCGACATTAAATGATTGGTACTTTTGATATATGAAATTTTTCATGTGCTGTTTGAAAATCAGAAAAGAAAAATTTTAATGTAAGAATTTTATATTCGTTATTTTAGTAATTGATGGATTTAGGATGGAATAACCCATATACATTTATGAATATTATTAGAATAAAATGCAAAAATACAAAAGGTGCGTCACGTGTATTTATAATGAGAAAGCAAATTATTTTTTTGAAAAAATTTACTTTATATATAGAACAGATGAAAAATGGTTTAGCTTAAAAGAAAGTTTCAAAGAAATAGGCATTTAGGTCGCAGGAGTCTGATCGTTGACCCGTAATGCTTCATTATAATAACATGTATATTTTATTACAACTATATTTTATTTTACTTGTGTTTTTAAAAAAAATTCCGTATATAAATATAACAAAAGCACAGAATTTTTTTATTTTTTTAAAAACTTTTGTTATATGGGGCGTTTTATTCAATTTCAGTACTTTGAATATTATACTTTTGTAGATTGGAAATGCGTTTCTGAATTTTTTGGGAGTTACTTAAAAAAAAAAACAGTTCTATAATCTGTTTTGGTTCAGCGCGATGCTGATACTGAAAACTTGAAGAGCTTAAATTACCGTTTTTAAGGTAAAACACTTAAAGATCCGCCATTTTCAGTCCAACATTTTTATTTTTAAGATTTTGACTTCAGAATCCTGATCAGCAACTCCAAAAACTTGAAGGATACCAAAAATTGAGTCAATAAGCAAAATATTTCAAGAATTTTTTATATTTTTGAAAATTTACTAGCTTATGTTGGGCAACATAACCAAATAATAGTGACCAAAAATCGTAAGATCTATTTTTATCCTCAAAGTTTTAAGTTATATTTAACATTTCTGATGCCTTGACTAGTTATTAGATTAACTTATACAGGAAAAATTGGTTCAAAATGATTTGTTAAACTTTTCCTTCACTAAAACCCAAAAAATCAAATCTTCCAGCAACTAAAACTAGCTAAAAAATCCCATATAAAATCCTAAATACATAAATACTCTTCATACATAGAAAATAGACGATAATTCGTATCTCCCATTTATACACCTAAATGTAGCAAAAGCGTAACGGTGGTTCGCAGTTTGTTATAATATGAACATTGTTTATAATATTAAAATGTATTTGTATAAGGGCAAAAGAAATACTACTCAAAGAGAGACAATTGCGTATTCAATGAGTTTTTAAAAGACATTAATATATGTTGAATGTACGGAAGAGAGACAATAAGAGAGTGTGTCATAAATTGGCTTGCGATTGTTGTTCTTTTTTTGGTTTTTTTTCTATGTATTGTATAATAATATAAGTGTATCTCCGTTGAATAAAAAAATGAGGTAAACATTAATGATGTATTGTTAATTTTTTGTATTAGAATAAAAGTTTATTCAAGTATTTTCTGTAATTGATTTATAAATTTTATTTGTTTTGCTGTATTGTCTTATTGCAAATGTTTTACAGTTGATTTTAGATTTGTATTCTACACTGAAAAAACGGAGCGGATCTTTTCTTCGGTGCATGATATTATGGCAAAAAGAAATTAGTTTCAGGAAGTTTTTTAACTCCTAATTATACAACTGAAACAAATTGGTATCAAATTTAAAAAAATTGAATTTTTGAGAAATTTTTTTTTTATTAATCAATTTCAAATAATGGAAACCAATAGATATTTATTTTTTTTTTTTAGCAAAGATGAAAGAAAATTTAGAATTTTTAAAAACAATATCAAACTACTAAAAAAATAGAGTAATCAGAAGCTTTAGTTAAAATCACAGCTTTGATCTCTATACATAACAAAATAAGTTTTTTAAAAAGAGATGACATTTTGAGAGATAATTTTTTGAACTATATTTTTAATTTAACAATATTTTAAGATTATATGATAACAATTTATTTTGTATGAGTTTATATTTTATTTTTAAATCTTTGAGTAATTTAATAAAATTATAATAATTTGAGTTCATGAAAAATGTTTCCATATTTTTTTGAGAGCTTTAAAGATTCATTTTTGCATCAGAGATTCTTTCTTGACCCAGGCCAACCGCCCTCCGTTTACCCCTGTCCAGAGCCCTTCCGCTTAATGTTTGAAAGATATACGTATATACTTTATTTTTAAATTTGTAAAATTATCTATTGGAAAGAGGTTTTCTAATAAAATCAATGTAATTAATTTATAAAATTACGTATTACCACGTGATATCTAAAAGGTCAAATTTTCTATTTCTAAAATTCAGCCACGTAATATTTGAAAAATTTATATGCGCTTATATTTTTAATTTGCGGAAAAATTTTCTATAAATATAGAAATCGCAAATAAAATCCATAAATAAGCAATTTTTTATTCAGTGCATACGTGGTTTTTTAAAAACTTGCTTAGTTTACTTCAAATATTCGTAATAGTTTAACCTGCGTTTTCTGAAGCTAAATTTTTAAATTTTTAATCAAACAAATTATTAATTCGAAATTAAATTATGATTAAAAAAAAAAAAAAAATTAAGAGATATTATTAATTAGCTATGGATAAAAAATATTTTGAATACTTTTATTTAGAATTAAAATATTTATTTATTTATTTAGGAGTTTGGCCATTTAAAAAAGATACAATTTTCTCAAAATTTATTCGGAAGTTTTGGATTTTATATTCTCTGTTAATGTACATTCCCGTGGTATGTAAAAATATTAATTTTTTCTATTTTTTTATTTATTTCTTAGGTGAAAGATTTCAGAGCGTTGAATATTTTTTTTGAGAGTATTAATCATATTATTTTTCATAATAATAAACGATTGCGCTGGTTCAAGGCACGGTTTTTATTAAATGCAGGCTACAAAACATAAAAAAACTACAAGGAATAAATAGACTTCCAAAATTTTTCGAATGCAATTATTGTGTTTTAAAAATGGGGGGATTTTGTTTATTTTCCGTTTACTCTTTTATTGCGATACTTTCACATTCGAAACCTTACGGGGCAACGCTTCCCTGACCCAAAACCAAGTTTACTCTAGGAGTAAATCTGAGTACACCATTGATGGAAAATTATGACTTTGTTATTGCCATTGTTTTGCCTCCAGTTCCCCACGATGGCTTCCTCCAAAACCTAGTGTATTCTAGAAATAGGTGCGAATACATTATTTTAGGGGTACGTAAACTATAGCTTTTAACTTTTTATTGTTGTAAATTTGACTACGAACTCCTGCGGTCTGAACTTATTTATAAATTCCAGGGGGTCGAAATCCCTGGGGACCAAGACACTGCAGCCCGTAGAAAACTAAAATTACATTTCTTAAGCATTTTATAAAAAATAATATTATCATATCGACAGAAGCATGTTTAAAATTTATGTAATAATTAGTCCTGTACCTAGAAAACTTTCGCATTTGGTAAAATAAACTTATTTTCTTCTGAATAATAAAAATAACTGTCCTTGACTTTAGTAGCATGATCAAAAAAATCGATCAATTCTTACAGTTTACTTCTTCTATTACGCTCATTTGTAATATATATACTCTCATATGGCTAAATAATAGCAGTAATAGTTACGAGCCCGTGTCCAGAAAAGTAAAGAATGGTCCAAATCGCACGTAAATTACCATCCGAGGCGAAGCCGAGGTTGGTAAACTGTGATTTGGGCCATTATTTATTTATGGACAAGGGTCGTATACGATTTTTCTTCATCAGTGGCCGCTGACAAGAAATAGTATATTTTTATCCTAGGCCGCAAAAATACAGAATGGCCCAGATCGCACGTAAATTGCAATCCGAGGCGAAGCCGAGGATGTCAAACTGCGGTCTGAGACATTCTTTTTTTTCGCCCGAGGCCAAAACATAATTTTTCTTCGTCAGTGGCTAGAAAACACGTATCTTTTAATTGCGCTGCGGCCGGGAAATACGTGCTTTCTGGCCACTGACAAGAAAAAAATGTTTCTTCTATCGTTTTACAGCTGTTTCATATAACGTAATTTAATATTTTGAATTTAAAAATATAGGTTTTGAAGTTATACAGAAATAAACAAGATATTGAAATTGCTAGTGAATGTATAGTATTTATATTATGTAATACAGCAATTGTTTTACTAATATTGTTATGCTGGACAAGAATGGAAAAGGTAATGTAGAAAAATAATACTTCTTTATTTCCTTGTATTAAAAAAATTATGAAATTCTTATTCTTCATCTTATTGGCTGCTAAATAATTACGCCACTCCAAATTCTGTGTGACTCCAAAGTTTGAATTATGAAATTGAATCATTAGAACCGTATGTATGAGCAATGAGTTGCTAAACTGAAATTTTTTTTGCGATTTCACTTGCGCTAGCGATTTACGAAGCATTTTCGCGGTTATGTTGATTAGGCCTAAGGTTGGTTCTATAAACTCCGTAAAAGTGATTCTCAATCGCAAACGCAGCTGCAACGCAATGCGCAGAAACGAAAATCGTGCTCTGTGCATTGCGCTGCAGTTGCGTTTGCGGTTACGACTCACTTTTACGGAGTTTGGAGAACCTGATTCTCTGGTTTCTGCGCATTGATTTCTGCGTTGCGCTCACGCTTGCGATTGCGAACCCATTTTACGACTTCGTAAATCATTGCGGTGCGATTATGTAGACTCGGCCTAAGGCTGGTTCTCCAAACTCCGTAAAAGTGAGTCGTAACCGCAATTTCGGCGCAATGCGCAGAAACCATTTTCGGTCTCTGCGCATTGCGCCGCGAATGCGCTTGCGGTTGCAGCCCACTTTTACGGAGTTTGGAGAACCAGCCTAACCGTAAATCCGAGACGCACCGCAAGCGTGAGCGCAACGCAATACGCAGAAGAAGATTTTGTGTATTTGGAGTTGCGCAGAAGCCAAAATAGGTTCCTGCGCATTGCGTTGCGCTCACGCTTGCGGTTGCGACCCCCTTTTACGGCTATTAATTGTAAGGGACTGTCTACAATTAGCCGTAAGACGGGTGCGTTTATACGCTAGGTTGCGCAGTAGAAAATTTTACATTACAAAAATTTTACTGCACATCGACGCATCCGTAAAACGTGGCTATACGGCCAATTGTAGAAAGTCCCTAAAAGACCGAAAATGGTTTATGCGCATCGCGCCGCAATTGCGCTTGCGGTTGCGACTCACTTTTACGGAATTTGGAGAACCAGCCTTAGGGTAATTCTACAGACCTCCGTAAACGCAAAACCGCAGCCGCAACGCAATGCGCACAAACCAAAATCGTGTTGTGCACATGCGTATTGTGATGTGCGCATTGCGTTGCGGCTGCGGTTTGCGTTTACGGAGGTCTGTAGAATCACCCTTAGGCCCCATCTACAGAAACCGTAAATACGAGGCGCGCCGCAATGCGCAGAAGAAGATTTTGTGTATTTGGAGTTGCGCAGGAGCCAAAAATGGTTTCTGCGCATTGCGTTGCGCTCACGCTTGCGGTTGCGACCCCCTTTTACGGCTTCTGTAGATGGAGTCTAAGGCCCAATCTACAAAAATTGAACCTGGGAGCTTATCTATTTTTACGACCCTTTGCAAAAGTATAAAATTATAAAATTAAAATTTTTTGAACCCTATAAACTAATAACCTATATGAATAATCTTAATTTTATTATTATAGACAAAAGTCATGTTTAATGAAATTAAAAAGGATTGGGTTAAATTTCAAAAGCCAAAATACGCTTTTCAATTGAACGTTATGTTAAAAAAAGCTAAATTAGGAAAATTACTAGTCCATTTATTTAAAGGTGACTTTATTTACTAAAATTATTTATTTACTAATTTAAATTGTTAATTAAAGTAATAATTTTGTTTTATTTATCAGATTTTTCATTGTAAGAAAATTAAAAAAAAAATTTTATTTTAGCCTTAGCTGCTTCAGCATTTTTAATATTTTTTTCGATTCCATTTTCTGCACCAATAATGGATGTAATTAAACCAATAAATGAAACAAGAATAAAACCAGAAGTTGTAAAAGTCGATTTTAATATTGATGAGCAAAAATATTTTTATCAAATTCATTTTCTATGCAGTCTCCAAATTTTAAATTTCACGATTATTGGTTTGATATTAGATTTTTTGATGGCAAATTTAATCCAACATTTTATTGGACTTTTTACAATATTAAGGTACTAAGATTTTGTTACAAATTATCATTTAGAAATATACAAAAATAAATTAACATTTTTTGTGAAAATAACTCAGATATTCAATAAGAGATGCTCTGATGATTACACAGACAGAAGAAAGAAAACATACAAAACTTATTAAATGCATTAAGCAACATCAAAGGATTATTGGGTAAAAAATAAATTTTAACTTTAGGATTCCGATAGTAAAAGCAAGAATTTTACAAAACTTTGAAAATTAATCGTTTTTCTTCCCAAACAAACATGCATAGTGGATTAATAATTAAAAAAAAAAAAAATTAATCTTTCAAAAATAGTATTTCAATTTTCGGGTATAAATTCAATAATTTATCTAAGAAATTAAACATGGCTACCAAATTTTAGTTATCTTTTAAAGATCCAATTATAAAGTTTTTTTTATTTAAAAGTAAATTATCGCCCGACAGATCTCTTCTGATCTCCGCAGATCTTTTTTGATCTCCAGAGATCTCTTGAGATCAAAAGTGATCTGCGGAGATCTAAAGAGATCTATCGAAAACTTGTCGGGCATTGTCGCATTATTTTTGCAGGGTACTAACAAAGACCTTACAAAAAGATGGTATTAAATTTACGCTTCCTTGTGTTCGCTATCTTGGGAAAATTCATTAAAAATTTTTGTACATGTTAAGAAGATTGAGGGATCTTAGTTTTTACTGAATATAAATAATGAAACAAAAAACCTCATTGCCGATGCGAAGTTTAAAAGTTAAGTAATTTTGGGCGATGATGTTGAATTCCCGCTGCAAATTTTTTATTGAAATCAGAGAATGCTTTGACCTAAACAGTTCATTATTCCTATAAAAATATTATGTATTTTTTTTTCGTTTAATATTTGAATTATCAATTGATAACTTAGGTTCGTTTTGGCAGATATGGGTTAACTTTGGGGATAAGATTGAATGAGTTAGCCTAGTTGGTATAAAATTCTTGATATTTACTTTAAATAATTAACTACAAATTACATAGGTACATGATCAATAATTCAATAATTTTTTCTGCAGACATGTAGATCGTTTGGATACATTCACCAAACCACTTTATGGATCTTTGGGTTTAATTGGTTTTCTTTTAATTAGTTCAAGCGGATTTGCGGTAAGTCAATATTTGTTTTTTCTTTTTATTTGAACCTTTTACTGACTTAATAAAATTACTATTTTCAGGTTATTGCTTCAAATAATGTTTACCATATAATTAAATTATTGATTGTACTTTTTCTAGTGTTAGTACATATGTATTATTATTTTAATCAAGGACAGCGCATTATCAATGCAAATGATAAACTATTTAATAGCCTGTGAGTAAAACAAAAAATATATAGACAACTTTTATATATTTGACAATTTTGTGAACAAAAAATTTTTTTGAATCATAAAAGCTATTTATAAAGCTTTTTAGTACAGTTTGAATCATGAAATGTTGATGTGCATATTATTGGATAACATAATTTTTAAGGGAAAGTGACAGAATGAAATTTAAAATCTCTGAAAAAACAGATTTTATTTTTTTTGTGAAAGGCACCAATTTTTACAAAATTATCGAAAACCCAAGCAACTTTTTTTAAAATAACAGCAAATATAGATACATAACTACCAGTATAATCTTCTCTTGCAAGATTACATTAATAAGAGGAGTTTTAACTGTTTGGGAAGTCGATTTGCTTCTACCTTTCAGGATAGGTTGTGAAAGTCGAAAAAATACCATCTTTACCCTCAGTTTACCTGAATTTTTTGATTTTTGTTAATGCAGGATTCCTGAGATTTTTTGCCAAAGATGATAAAATTAGTTTTTTCTTTGTTTAGGTAGAAATTATTTTGAGAGGCCCAGGTTTCAATATTGCGTAGATCGCTTTGTAAGAGTGATTTGCCTAGGTTGTAATCTTTCTTGGGAATTTGAATATATATTTGAAAATCATCGGCAAAAATTGGTCTTTTTGAGTAAAGAAATGACCTAGGCCTCCTTGGCCTAGAAATGAGACCTCCTAGCAGGTTTCTGAGCTATAAGATAGAGTTTTTTAGAATATCTTCTAAATCACGCTACTGCCTTGTAAATAAACCAACACTTTTCGGTTGATCTCATTTTTTTCCTGTAAGGGTATATATATATATATATAATATTGAAACCCCTAAATCACAATTTGTTAGCATCAATTATCCTATCGATATAGTCAATAAACTAAATGTCCATTTTCGGCCCAAAATTGACAAATTTCAAATTAATGCCAAAATTACAATATTTACTAAAGTACGTTTTATAGGTCTCAATAACTTTTTATAAGCTTTAAATTTCCAAAAATTTTTTACTCGTTTCTTTTGCTTCAAATGCATCCGTGATTTAGCATGGTAGCGATTTATATGGTTGGTGAGATGGTTTATAAAATTAGCATTTTTAAAAAAATCTTAAATTGGGACTCTGACTTTAAATTACCACATCACAAAAACAGATAATGGAAAATATAGACGAATAAACAATTTTTAAAAACTTAGAACTTGTATAAAATTTTTGAGACCTATAAACCTAATTAAAAATCGTAATTTCGGCATCAATTTAAAAATGGGCATTTTTTTTTTATTAATTATAGCGATGAGAAAATCGGTTATAAGAAATGGGAAAATGCGGTTTATGGGAATTCAAAGGTGAAATTTAAACAAAAAAAATGAGACTAAGAAAAATATATAGTATGGTTGGCGAAGTTAGTAACGTCATTTAGAAAATATTCTAAAAATCCCTATCTTATAGCATAGAAACATGCTAGGGGATCTAATTTCTAGTCTCAGGAGCCGCATTCAGGTAAGATGTTTTTTCAACATGTTTACCACAACCTGTCCTGAAGGTTAGAAGCAAATCAGCTTCCCAAATAGTTGACACTCCCCTTGTAAGTTATTTACATACTGCTGAATTTCAATTTGTCATTTTTCAATGTCCTTTCCTCTTGAAAATTCATGTATGAGCTAAAATTTATCATCGAAATTGAAAATAATTTGAACTATTTTTAATTGATGCTTTTAGTTATGATTCTGACTGGCCTGAAGCATCTCCTAAAATTCGAAAGATGATTTCCTTCATGATGCTAAGAAGTTCTAAGCCTTTACAGTTGCATGCATTTTTCTTGGACGTAAATTTGCAAACATATTCGAGTGTAAGTGATTAATTATAAAGAAAAAATTTTTTTTTAATGGAATATGTATTAAATTAATTTATATGCAGGGAGAGTATTTCAAACATGTCATTTTGGGAGGTGGGGTCAAATGGGCTTAGGATATTTTCTATTTAGGGACTTAAAATAATCCGGGTTTAGAGAATATTTTCTAATTAGGGACATAAAATAATTTTGATTTTGGGGCTAAGAATAATTTCAATTAAGGAGTAAAGAATAATACCTAATTTTAATATGAAACATTGTATTTTAATTAAATTATTTATTTAATGTATTTTTCTAGGGTATGAAAACTTCTTGGAGTTACTTTACTGTGCTGAAAAAAACGAAAGCTAAATAAATATTTTATCATTATAAAAACAACGACAATGGATAATCTTAAATAAGAATCAAGATCATGGGTACTTCTTCTGGGAATTTATTCATATAATTTTTAATTTCAAATATTTTGGCCTAAAACTTTAAATGACAGGTTTATTGAGAATTAATAGGGTATACGGGAGGGTTTTCGACATCCTTGAAGAAATTCGTGATTAAATTATGGGGTATTTTATTTGATATTTTAAAATATTGGTTATTCAGTCCGCGACCAATTGATGAAAGCGTCTAGAGTGATTGTTTTTAATCTTTAGTGCAAAAATAATTATATTCTTTTACTATTGTTTACGCGGCTAGGCGGCTTTGCTTTAAATTTCAAGCAGTTATTTAAATTTATCTTTAAAGACTCTATACACTGTAAAAAGTAACTTTCTTGGATAAACAAAAAAAATAGATTATTTTCGAAAAATGAGTCAATTTTCAAAAATTTTTGTAAATATTCGATAAAAATTGTAAATTTACTCAATTTAGTATATTATCGAAAAATTCGAGAATTCTCGATTTTTTTTGGTGATTTTACGAAAAAAGTTGTAAATTTACAACTATTTTTCGAAAATTTACAACTATTTTTTGTAAGAATACTCGAATTTTTTGTTAATATACTAAATTTAGTAAATATACGATTTTTTTCGAATATTTACAAATTTTTTTGAAAATTTACTAATTTTTCGAAAATGTTCTAATTTTTTTGTTAATATAAGAAAGTTACTTTTTAAAGTGTAGTGTGTAATTAATTAGCTGAATGGGTGAACGTGTGAAAATTAAAATGAGTATGTTAATGTATAATTAGGATCCTGTTTTTTCGGCATAGTGTTTTAAAGAAAAATTGAACACTATGAAGAAAAAGAGTATCCAAGCTGTGCTCGACACGGGTTTTCTGCAGTTTTCCCTCTGTGTCACGGGCAATAATATTGTTCGGGTGAATACGAGTACCAGCCTAAGATCTTTAAGTCGGCTGCAGTCGCATTTCATAAATTAATTAAAAAATATTATTACAGTATTTGTAAATTTTAATTGGTCTTATTTACTCAAATTTTATAAAATTTATTGTATTAAAAAATAAGATAAATAAAATATTTTTATGTTAAAGAATATTATTTATATTGTCTAACTTTGTTGATTTCGTCGAAGCAATTTTTTTTTGTTAAAGTTTAATTTTTTATAAAGTCACTCTTAGGCGCCCTTAAAATGCAGCTTTTTCAAATTTTGATGATAACCCTTATTATCTCTGGTAGTTCTACTTTTTCCTGAAATATGTAATGTAATGGGTCTATAAAATATCAGAATAACATTTATTTTTTTAATTTGATTTTTTTTAAAACTAATTATTTTTTTTTATAATACGATTGCATACAGACGTTAATTAAAAGATTTATATAACTAATATTTATGTGCATACACGAAGCTTGACATTATAGTTGTATTCATGTCGATAAAACATTATATTACATATTGAAGTCATAATAATATATGTAATTACTCTCAATAAATTTGTTAGCTCTTTATTTGAAATCAGTTTAAATCCTCATTATGTAAGAATAAAAAATTTACCTAAATATTTTTTTGTAATATTATTTTCTATAAAACAGTGACTTTACGAATTTTTAATTGTATAAAAATCTTGATTTTTGAACACCTTGATTTTTGAATAGAATTACAAATTTTTATGTAACAAGAATGACTTTTGAATTTAATTATTATTTTTTGAATAAAACGTGATTATGCTACTTTTTTGGATCCTAGAAATCCTGCAGATGTTTTATTTTTTGTATTTTGTGCTATAGATTAAATAGAAGTGTCAAGAAAATTTTGATTCATGAAGATTAAAGTCATTGTATATATTTTAAATTTATAATATTATTAGCTGGGTTGGACTAATAAAATAATCGAATTTAACAGTCACGCGCTAAAAATTAAAGGATTTTGGTTTTTTGAATTAATCGATCTTTTTTGAATTGTTAATAGATTATAATGCTAGAAATTCGTTTCAATAAATTCATTAATAAAATATTTAACAAACACACAATCAAATCCTAACAAACATAAATTATAATCAAACTAAGTAATAAAAAATCCACGTTATATCATTATTGCATTACAACCAATTGAAAAAAAAACCAAAGAATCTAAATTGACAAATCAATTAATTCAATAACATCTAATAACACACACATCAAAATTATCTCTACATCAGCCTGTACAAATTCATGTACCCAAAAAACTCAAATAACTGCATATATTTTCCAAAACGCCCATTAAAATTTAAAACGTATGAATAAAATATTTTTTATTTACTAAAAAAAAACGTGTGTTACATAAAACATTATAATTTAAGAGTATACAGTATAATATGTAACATACTTATTTTTCATTATAAAATATTATGCCACCTACTCAAAATGACAAAAACTTTTTGTATATGTAATAAAAAATTTCTATATTTAAAATGACAAATTTACATTATTTAGTAGGTACATTCAATTATATTACAATTCATTAAAAAACAAAAGTTTTTGTACTTTGTTCTTACAGACAATTTAGTAAAAAAATGATTGTAATTTTAGCCTACGTAATGTTTAAATTTGCATGTATGTAAAAAAGTGTAAATTATCGCGAGTATTGAAGAAAAAAGTCATTGGCATTTTTAATGTATTTTATGACGCGACGAATGGGCGCGACATATAGTAAGTGCGACAGTAATAGCTGTGTAAAAGTACAGTGATTTTTTAATTAATACAAAATTTTTGCTTTTTTTTAACTGCATAATTGAACTATGGTAATTTATTTATGAGCTGTGAAAATTATTGGCCCTGAAATTGGAAACACAAAGAGCCTCATAATCTTTTTAAAAATATGACCAATTTTGAATCCCCCCAGCCTAATATACAAATCTGCTTACATACGAGTGTGTACACCATCTGTATAAACATATTAGAAGAAAAAAAAAATTAAATATACAATAGGTATTATCTTTGAAAATGGAATGTTTAATACATACAAACAAAATTTTTTTTGCAATACACATTTCAAGTGTGTGTGTGTGTGTGTATTATTAAAAACATGACTTTCATTATGTATTTAATAATTGAGAATATTTTTTAGTTTTTGTTTCTAAGAAACAGATGCTTATTATTTATTTAATAAATAATATATTTTCTGAAGAACAATTGAAATATTTTAAGCTTGACTTAATGATATTATAATCCTGGCTAAATTGGATAAATATAATAATTTTTTTTAATTTTATGATTTATTAGCAATTTAATGCAAGTATTGATATTTATATTTAATTATAGTGTTTTATGTGGTTAGATTGGATATTGGGTGCTATTTTTTGGTGAAAATGGTGAGAAAATTTTGGTAACTGGTTCAATGAGAGTGAATATAAGTATTATATACCATAAAGACTTAAAAAAGCGAAACAAATTTCTGAATTTTATTTTCTCGTTAAAAATATCTTTACAGACTAAGGCCAGACTAAAAATTTAAAAGAAATTAATTTTAATTAAAAACTTGAATATGTATTTAACAAACATTTTAAAACATATATATGTCATGCATGTATAAAAATACAATTATTCGTATGAATGATTAAACTTGAATTCCTGAATGAAATTTACTTTCGATATTAATTTTAATTAATTACTCAATTTTTTTATATGTTGTGAATATTCCTAAATAAACCTGTGGTAATGTGTAGATAATTTATCATCATTTAAAAAATGATTAATTATAACCATCACTTTTTTTTAAATATATATTTAATTTTTAATAATAATTACTTATTATTTAAATGGTGTAGACACAAAACTATTAAAATATTATGCAATAAAAAAAAAGTTGGAATAGATTTAGTAGATAAATTATAAATTTTTTAAATTAGAATCATTTTTTTAATCGTTTTTAATTTAATAAACAAATATTAGCTAAAATTAATCGTTCAATTAATTATTAGTTTATTAGATTGATAAATTTATTCAAATTTATTGTAGTTAAGTTTTTTACAAACGTGTAGCAATAAAAATTTTAATATTTTGTGCTAAATTAAGTATTAATTACAGTATGAGTTATATTAATGTAACTTTTCAAAAGGAAATTGAAAGATATAATATATACAGCATGCTATATATTTTTAAAAATATTCTCGCAAGTAAAATGTCCTCAACATAGTATAAATATAAGCAGATGCTCGAAATTTTTAAATGAATTTGTAAAGTAAAATAAAGTTAATAGATACTCAATAATTAACCATTAAGTATTTTATGTTTGCTATTTCCATATATTGATGGATAAACGGATTGTTTTGGCACTGTAACCGACTAAATGAAGAACTAGTAGATAAATTATAGTAAAGCAAATTATCAATCTAAATATTGTTAACTGAGGTCATTTCACTTGCGAGACTTTTAATACAATATTGGAAATTCATACTTTTTAGAAGATAAAAAAATTTATATCTCTGAATGTACCACGGCTTTATTTTGATAAGTGATTGGTATGTTGATTGGTTAAAATGAAATATTGTTTTATTTGATATAAAGCAAGAATATTTTTTATGAAGAGCATAAAAAATAAATTGCAATATTTGGACTCTTAAAAACTTTCTTAAAAATATTTACTCGATGATATACAGAAATGCATTCATCCAAATTGCAAATTTTTACATGAATAAATATTTACACACACACTTACATACAAGACAAACACTTTTTAAAAAAATTCTTTTTAGCCTTACCCAGCAAAAAAAATGCATTTATCCACGTGAGCATAAAAATTATGCACATACACTTATCCGAAAATTTTGCCAATTGTTTGTTTTAAATATAATTAAAAACACACTCAAACATAAAATTATTTTTAAGCGTCAGCCTGATTTTTCATGATGTGTAAAAAAAAAAAATTGGAAAAAAAAAGTCTCAACTTACATTTTATGCTTTGCATTAAAGTATTTTAATATTCGATATCACATATCAAAAAGGAACTCGTTGTTTTATACCCAGTTATGCGTCAAAAGATATTATAAAAGAAAATATAGTTTGTTTTTAAAAAAAATTTCTTTACTTTGAACATTTTTTTTTGAAAGTTAAAAAAAAAATATTTATATTATATTTTGACACTTTATTTGGTTATACACTCAGGCACATACGGGTATTTAAAAAATATTTTTTGCGTTATCTTAAAAAAAATTTTTATTAATGAAATTTAATATTATCAACGAAAAAAATCATGTATCTAATAAATTCTGATTAAAAAAGTAATAAAAATTTCTTTCTTAATTTAATTTATGTACTCTTTTTTTTTGATTTATAATTAATCATTTGAGATGATCAATCACAAGAAATAAAATTTTTCAAAAAAATATATCAAATATTTTAGATTTTTATCAAAAACTTTTTTTGTTCTTCGCAGTTTTTTAAACAAAAATTTATGACATTTGTTTTTTAAAGCTCGTGTGTGTAAGTAAACTGTGATGACATGTTTTTATTTTATGGCAAAAAATAATTTTTTTTTTTTTTTTTTTACAAAATTTATAATCCACAAATTATTAATTTTTTATACGTTCTTTTCATCGCTGCTAATTTGTAATTTATTTTTTTATTATGATTAAAAAAAATGTGTATAAATTTGTAATTTTTTTTATTTTTTGTGTTTCTTAATTGTAAATTATTTGAATATTTATCAGGTATCATTTATGTGTATATTAGGCTGGTAGTTATAAAAAATTTTTTTAGTAGATTTTTACCATTTTTCAAACCCAAGATTTTATAAAACTAGTAGCAACTTTTAGGACCAGCCTAATTTTCAGGGTCTTATCTCTTTGAAAATTTATATCTTTCTGTACCTGCTCACCCCAAACCAAACCACTACCAAACCTAACTCCCAGGCTAACATACACAAACATAAAAAAAAATTATTTTTATTCTTTATAATAAAAATAATTTTTTTATATTAAAAAAAATATCTTTGTAATCTTTATTATTATTATTAAAGAATTTAAAAATTCTCATATAATTCCACAAGGTTATCAATAAATGTTACTATCACATATTGTCCATCAATTTTATAACTGGTAAAACATCTTTTTTTTTATACACAATTTAAAACACTTGAATTGACTGATTTGAATTCAAAAAAAAATTTTTCTCACCATTTTAATTTACTACTAACCAACCAACGAGAACAACAAAAAAATTTACGTATAGCATATGGTAAATATAAGATTTTTTTTTTTTTTTGGACACGATATATCTTAAATAAAAAAAAACAGTATCGCGTTCTCATCATCTCTGATACTTTTTTTTTAAATAACAAAAAAAAAATCTTGAAGGTAAAAAATAAAGAAATTCAGAGCGTGTCTTATGTGTATTGTAAGGATAATGAAACTTGATAGAGGATTCAAAAATAAAATAAAATAAAGAAACTTACATTTTTTTGCAGACCAATATTACTCGTTGCATAAAATAAAAAATTCAATTTTAAATTTCCCATCATTTAAAAAAAAAAATTCAAATCACGTTTATTAGATCAATAAATATGAATATTTTCTTTATTTTTGACACATAGAGAGAGAGTTGTATATCTATAAATTTTAATTAATAAATTTCATTTTTTTTGTCGTGTAGTAAAATAAGCTAATGAAAAATTATTACCTTAAGGTAGGTTATTAATAAACATTTTTCTTTTAAGGATTAACATAAATTTTTGATTTAGTATTAATGATAATCTATATTTTAAATGCATTTTTTTAAATAAAAATTTATTGCTATATGTTACGAGCAAATTTTGAAATTTTTCGATGGGATAATAATTTTTTATACTGATTTTTTTAATATAAATTTTTTAAAAAATGAACTCTGTCAGAAATCCTGAAAGCATCAGTTTCTCTTAACTCCTCGTTAAAAATTTTATTTCTTAAATGTGGGTATTTTTATAGCCTTGTTTTATGCACTCAATTATTAACTGTCTGAAATTAAATTTTTTTACGTGTCGAAAGTGTATATTTCCTTCAAAAAATATATTTTAACTGTTTAAATTTAGAGAAACAATTGTTTTTACTGTATTTATTTGGGGTTTCAAACGTAACATATACACCAGAAATCAAACAAACCCATATTTTTTTATTTACTTTTAAGTACTTAAGTAATTTTTTTTATAACGTGATAAACATTTCTTAATCTTAAAATTTTGTTATTTTAGTGCAAAAAAACAACAAAATTATCAAAATTACACTCTTAAAAAATAAGAAAAAAATAGTAATTACCAATATTTTAAAAAATATGAAAAAATATCAACAACCAAAAAAAAAAAACGAACTTTTTTTATGTGTATTTGATAATAGTTTATTTTAGTATAATATTTAAAAAAAAAACGCAGAAACATATTTATAAAGGTAATTTGACGTCTGTAAAAATGTGCTTTCAGTATATAAAAAAAAAAAAAAATAGAAAGAATTTAGGTGTTTTAGAATGAGAGTAAAAAAAAAAAGATCAAAAGAAACAGATAGTTAATAAAAAAAATAAAAGTAAAAATCGACCACCGGCTATGAAAAAGATTGTTTAAATTCTTTTTTTAGGAGCAAAAAGAACTTTAGTTCCACCAAAAAAAAAAAATTTCTTAAAAATTTATACGTTTATTTTATTTAAACATTATTTGTATAAATTTAGTTGAAAAAATAAATTAGGTAGTTTTGTTCTAAAGTAAATATTTTTAAAGACTAAAATAGATTTTAATATTATGTCTAGACTTGTATCTTTGTTAATGAAGACATGACATACCAAAAATCAAGGTATGTGTGGTAATGACATTTTCATTTTATAATGGACAGAAGAATAAAACGTTTTAAGAGACAGTTTTGAATTTTGTGAGAGAAATCTTCTCTTTTTTTTTAGACAGTTCTTAATTAATTCAGTAATTAAAATATTACTTTGGAGTCTTACTAGATCAAATTCAATCAAATTTTTTTTTGGTTCTAATGACCCATTTGCAATGAAATTAATTTAAAAAAATAATTTTTATTGTTAGTTAATTAGCTGCATATTCTATTTTTAAGATAATTTACTACGAATTTTTATATATAAAATTTTGACCCAAGTTACGACCTTACATGCCAAATTTTGAGTAATCTAAAAAATAAAGTTAGGATTTTAAGTATACTTTTTTTTATTTGAATTCAGATTGATTGAAAGTCTTAAAATCATAAGGTTGGTAACTAAAATAGCCAAATTAATCCTGAACGAAAATCAATGTGGGCCAAAATTTGGACCCAGTATTTTCACTTGCAGATTACAAAATTGGAAACTATCCTCAATGTACGACTTTTTCTTCCCCATATCAATTTCTAACAGAATGAATTTCTGATATTTTCTTAAGTAACCATGCAAAATTCTTCATTCATAAATCACCAAATAATATCAATTTTTAATAATTTTACCTAATAAATTCAAAAAACCAAAATAAAAATCTTGACAGGCAAAAAATATTTTAAATACGATTAAAATAGTTGTGAACTCCAAAGCGAATAAAATTAAAAAAAACATTGATCTCAATAAGTCTATGCATGCATAAAAAAATATTTATAACAATGATGATACTTATTTGTATAAATTTTCTTTCATCTCTCCTATAAATTCTCAAAAGAGCCCACAGGAAGAAAAATATTTAAGATCTTAGTCTTTTTGGCGCCCAATAATATCCCTTTTATATCCTTCACGACAATATAAAAAAAACGTGTCTTTTAAAAAACGATTAAAAACAAAAGTACTATTTTTATTATAAAATAAAAAGAATGAACAAGTCACGTTAATAAAATAAATAATATTTGTTGTTGCACGAATGCATATAAATAAAAGACACAATTTTTTTTTTTTAATGTCTTGTAATGTAACAATGTTGTTATCGATTTTTATTTTGTTGTATGTGAAAGATATGACTTGTATTGTTTGATATTTTTTTGTAAAATATTTTGATTCTAAAGGCTTCCTTCCGCGTTATCAAGTTTAATTTATTTTTTTTGGCGATTTTAGGGGAGATTTAGGGGAGTTAAGACTATTTTTAGGGTTTTGGGGATTGAAGGATGGTAGGGTCAAGGGCATAGCATTTATAATTCTAGGCGACTAAAAAATATGAATTAATTAAAAAAAATAATATTTTTCGAAACCAAAGCTCATTAAAATTCAAGGTACATCCCAAAATTTTAATATTTTTGATATTTCTGATAAAAAAAAGAGAAACTCCAACACACACCTTTTCAGGTAGTTCTTAAATTCATTTATTACAAAAAAAACTGGTAGTCTACAATTAGGCTACTTAAAAAAAAATAAATAACATAAAAGAATAAAATATTTCATAATTTGAATTCATAAAAAAAAAAAACGTCATGTGGATCAAACAAGGCAACATGCAGAGAAGAATATAATGTAGGTTATTTCTAAAAAAATATCCATCAATTGAAAATACATTGAATTTTTTTTTGGGTACTTACAATATGTCACTAAAAAATATTAAAATTTCAAAAATTTGTTTAAAAGAAATTTAACGGGAATTTTTTTTTCCACAAAATATTTAAAAAAACATGCAATATTTTTTTGGCAGATGAAATAAATATCAAAACCCTTGTAATAATATTTTTTTTAATAAGAAATGTAATAAAAGATATCAATTTAGCCTCATTAAAAAAAATATTTCTTTGAAATTTTATTTATACGAATTTCTTTTTGATTCATTAAATAATAATAAAAATATTTATCTATTTTATAATCAAAAAATAATTACGCCGAAAAAGATATCGTGGGTGAAATTTTTTAAGAAATAAAAAAAATAAATTCAAGGGATTTACACAACGGGAGGTCTAAGATATTTAGTATTATTTTGTGGTTTTTCTCTTGGTATTAAAAAAAAAGATATCTTCAATAAATTCCAATTTAGAAGAAGTAATTAAAAAAAAAAGCATAGAAATTTTTTTTTGTTTTTTTAAGAATTAAAGCTTCCGTTAAATGTTAATTCTTGATCAGCAGATTTTATTTTATCAAGCTACTGTTAATTGGCAACATGTTTGATATTTATAAAGCTTTTTTTTCTTATATTTTAAAATATCCTCTCACCTCTTGACATTTTACATCGAGAGAGAGTTTTTACATTTAATTCGCTTTTTTGCGCGCAAATAACCTTTTATGGTTTTATGGGCTTTGATGTGTAATTTGAAATCCTCGTTTTTTTTTTTTAATTGTAATTTTCAAATATAGAAGTTTTTAATTTTAATTCAATTAAATAAAGTTAATTTTGTTTTTTAAATTGTTGGTTACTGAAAATGGTCTTTTTTGTAAATTAATGGTTTTGGAGTCTAAAGTAGTAGATTTTTGGGTCAAATATTCAATCTTAGTTAAGTAGAAATTCGTAATTAAAATGGAACTGCGTTTTCCAGTAGATTTATGAAATCAATAGACCCCTTTTCCATAAAAAAATGAAAAATTTGACTAAAATTAGGTCAAAATTTGCTGCAAGATTTCAATTAGGGGTGCACGGTTATCTGAATTTCGGATTGGAGAACCGAAAGTTCGGGTTTTATTTTTTAGGGATGGGTAGAATCAAGTTTTGGGTAGGGCCAAAAATTTTTCGAAAAAGGACTGCAAGTATATTGAAAATTCTTCTGGCCTAAAATTCAAAAAATTCCCAAAAAGAACTCGCATTTTTGGGTAGGGTAGCCGATATTTTGGCTAACCACGAATCCATAGTTTTAGTATGCTTTAATTTCAACTGAAATTTTTTCGGAATTTCTGATTAAAACTTCGCTATTTATTACTGTTCATCCAAAAAAAACTACTGGTAACACCTAAATAGCAAATATTTTACTTGAAATTTAAATAAGTTTTTAAAAATAAAGATCACTCTAATATACAGAAAAATAACACGATAAAAATTAATAAAAAATGACATAAATGTAGGCATAAAATACACAATAAAAACTATACATATATAATATTGTATTACAATTTATAAATCATGATATTCCTTTGTAGTATAAGCTTTTCTTTTATACTTAATAATATATAAAAATCCTTTTTTTTATGATATAAAATTTCATGTTTGATAAATACCGACACTATTATAAATAATATTACTTTGCATTATAATATTTTACAAAAAGGCAAATTTTTGAAATTTATAAAATTGTGTAAAATATTATAAATTTTTAGCCTTGATAATGAAGAATGAAAGTTTTCGAAACAGAAGTAATTGTTAGCTCAAAAATCAAATATATTTATTTAATAGTAGATTTTACTTGTGGTTCAGTTTTTTTTGTAAAAAAGTTAACGTTACTGAACTTAAACATTTTTATAACTTAATTTTTCTGTTCTAGGTATACTTCAGTTCTATTTTTTGGTATAAAAAACAACAGTTATGAAAATGAAAATATATCAAACTTGACAAACGCTAAATAATCAATACTGTCTTTTATTAAACAAATTATCTTGGAACGACTTTAAAAAATATTGAGCATTGCTACAAAATACAGAGTCAACAAATCAAACAAAAATGTATATCAATATTCATTTTATTTTAAGTTAATCGTAGGGCACGCATAAAAATTTAGATATTACTCCTTAAGAACAAATAAAATTAGGTAAACAATAAGTGTTTTTAAATATATTATATTAAAATTAATTTTGTAACATGAACGTTGCCTATATATATACTCTACCAAATTCAATTCACTTGCGAGAAAAATTCTATTATTAAAATTTACATTAAAAATGTATAGGAATAAAATTTAAAATTTAATTAATTTATAGTAATTACTGTAAAAAATTATTCAGTTAAAGAAATATTTAGAAAAACCCATACCAATACATATACAATTCTTAAATAAATTATCAACCTACTACGTGAGAAAAAAAAAGTGAAAAAGTAATTTTTTAGTATTCATAATAATATTTCATAAAAAATTATATTATCATCATTTGATAAATTACTATCTTTTACATATACGCTAAAAAATAATAATAATAATAATAATAAAGTAACGCGTGAGTGTAGTTACTTTACATATATGCGTTACATTTAATCTATATCGTATCACCTGCTTGGAAGTATAAAAAAATAAGTAAGTATATTAATAATTGGCTAAAAGAAACTCTTTTTTTAAAAAAATAAATAAGCAACTTTATAAATATACACTTATAAGGATGAAGAGGAAAATTGAAATAAGATTATAAAATATGTTTTATATACCTGTCGATATCAAGTTTTAATAAAAGTAAAGTAATATGTCAAATGATCATACTTTTTTTGGAATAAAAACGTGTTTTATAATGTAAAATATGTATGAATGTAAAGTAAATAAGATTTTCAGTAAAAAAATTTAAAATTTTTAGATTACCTATAATGCTAATTTATTGTTATGTAGGGGATGAAACTGGATGATTTTTTCATTAAGTGTATAATATTAGGTGTAACACGACGCTAGTCTTTGATAATTTCGTGTATAAAATTTTCTCACAAGTAAAATGAATTCTCAATGCTATATATAGAACTGCCAATTTAAAAATTATTCAAATTTTAAATAACATCTAATACCTAGTGTATAATATCTTTGAGATAAAAATAAGATAATTTATAATACATTTATAAATTCTAATGAAATAACAAATGTTGATTAAAGCGTTACTTAAATTTATTAACCCATTAGTGCCGGCGCGACCACACTACTGACGATCAAATTTTCGTTTTTGATCCGCCATATTTAATTAACGGTCAACAATATTAAAAATCCTTACCCCAGAATCTTGTAAAGCAAGTTCTTTTTAGTAAAGGAAGACTTTAAGTTTAAAAAAAAATCATTAATTTACCCATTTTCTTAGCGAAAATCCGAGCGTCAGTGGCATGGCCGCGCCGGCGCTAATGGGTTAATTATACAAATTAGAACCGAATTCGCTAATGCAAACATCATGTTAAAAAATTCTTATCATTAGCCAACATTTCTTAGAAAAGTGAATGCACGATTTTATGCAAATACATTCTTATAATATCACATACAAAAACATTTATAAAGACATTTTTTCTTCGTGTAAATATGTCAAAATTTTTTTTTTTAAAAACAGACGTTAGTTGTTAATATAATTGTACAAACAAACGATATATTTTACTTACATAACCAAAAAAAAAATAATAAAATCTTATCAGTACACAACAATCTACCTAACAATTGAAAAGCAAAAAAAAATTATTATTAATTAAAATTGTTGAAATAACAAAATGCCAAAGGGTATTATTATTTAGTTTATAAACCGTTTTATTATTATTTGTTATCCCGTTTTATTTTGTTACTATTTCTATCCCTTTATATAATCAAAAAAAAAGATTTTTTAGCCTTTAGGTTATAAAAAGAGAATTCCGTCATTCATGTCTTAACAATAAATATATATATAACATATACAATGTAAGTTTTTGTTATTTTTAAAACATGAAGAGAAAAAAATAAAAAAGTTTAGAAAATCCGTGACCGATCTTGACTTTCCATCTTATAATATAGTGCTATTTTGTTCACGGATGTATGTACTGTAATCATCAATGTTCAGAGGTTTATGCTTTTATGTATGTTAGACTGGTTCTTATTTTACAAAAGTTAATAATTTTTTTTGTCCGCGGCGAGAAATCACGCATTTTCTCGTCACTGACGAAAAGAAATCGTATGCGACCCTTAGCCACAAAAAAATTATGCCCCAACTCGCAGTTTACCTCGATGTCACTTCTGAATTTTCAGCTATAGTAACATGCATATCAGCTGAGCTAAAATTTGAACCATCCTGAAATTCAAGATATTTTTTTGAAGTGTTTAAATTACACTGTCAGATTTCTAAGCTTCGATTTTTAATTTTGAACTTAATTTGCTTGAAATTTCAACTGGAGCAACCTGATAGTATAAGTTTAATTTCAAGAAATTAATCACAGTCTCAAATAGTTTCAAATAAACTAAAATTTTTGAAACCTAATTTTTTTAGTAGGCACCCTAAAACTAATTTTGAAAATAAGCTCCCAGCCTAAACTAAAAAAAATACCATAGATTTATTTCATATAATAATAATAAATTCTTTCAATCATCTAAAAATACATTGTTATTTATTTATATATAAATCAAGCAAAATATTATTTCTAATAAATTTTTTAATCTACTGATAAAAATCATAAAATAATTGAATTTTCGAACTTAAAAACTTTCAAAAAATTACTTTTAATTTTCTAAATAATTCACAGCTGCAAAAAAACTGTATTATTACAAAAATCTTTTTGAGATGAAGAATGAAAAAGAAAAAATTTTTATTTCAAAGAATTTACACAAGTTAAATATATATATTTATCATGTATTTGTGAAAATAAAAGGTAAATAAACAACTGGAATATTCCACATTCCATTTTATAATATAAAATTCACGTATTTATTATCTTTTTTAATACTTGATTGTACTTATTGATTACAAAAAAAGTCTTATCTTTTATTTCACAAGATACCCACTATTTTTTTTCAGATGTTTAATTAAGTTTTTTTTGAAGTTTCTTATCTAATTTTTTTTAATACAAAATTTTATAGATTTTTATCAATTTTTCAATTCGCTGATAATATTTTTTTAATTCATACTTGATAATAAATTAGTAAATGATCGGTTTAGATTAAATTTTCATTTTGGGTTGGTCATATCACGTGAAGTTTTGATGTCGTTGTATTATTGTAAATGTTCCACGTATTTTATGATAAATTTATAAATAGAATTGTTATTAATATTGTAAATATTGAAAATTTTGTTTTATTTTAAAGAATCAGGTTCACGTCAATTAGTCGGAATTTATCAATGTTACGAGTAAGAAAAGTAAAATATTTAATTGATGAGGTAATTTTATGATTATTTGTTGATTCAATAATTTGTCGTTACGAATAAATATTTAAATATTTATTAGTGTATGTACAACTTCATTCAAATAATGTAGAACAGGGGGAGGGGTTTGGAAACTAAGATGAGAAAAAGTCTACTGAGGGTTTTATGGGTATTTGATTTCAAAAATTAAGATTACATTAGCAAAACCAACCCCAAAAACAAACCCTTTTTTTAGGCACAATTTTTAAATATTTATAAGTATTTTGAATTTTTCAAATGCAAGCCACCGAAATTCCAAACCAGCAACCCAAAATTTTGTTAACATCATAATTATAATTTGCGAAAATAGACAAATCACCCCTAATTAAGGATGCATTTTCCAGGGTCTTTGAATCATTTTCCATGTACTGGATCTTCAAATTCGTAATTAGCAGCTCAAAAATTGTATGGAATGGGTTCACGGTTTGTGAATATTACAAAACAATCTAAAAAAGGGCTGTTTTTGCTAATTTAAGGCTCTTAGACGAAATTCGCTTTCTAAAAGCTCGATTTTCGGACAAAAATATACCAAAATAGCCTACAATTATTATAAATTTACTATCTTTAATTATTTTACAGCAGGTAAAATTAAATAAAATGTAAATTCTTAACCAAAAATATGCAAATAAGCAAAAAAAAGGCCTATTAAATATTTTGTTATTTCCGTACTATACAAATAATTCTCAGAACCAATTAAATTTTAAAGATTTTATGTATTAAAAGATTATAAATTAAAAAAAAATAAAAATTGATTTTAAACGATATTAAAAAGGTGTATCCGAAAGTCAAATAAAAATGTTTAAAAATGAGTCATTCCAAAAAATTGAAGATTTCTAAAAAACTTCTTATGCAATGTAATAATTTAAATAAAATTTTAAAAATAAAAATTATTACCTAACGAATATTTATTTAAAAAACATTTAGAGCTAAAATGTCCTTCCACTTAAAAATACAATACAAACTCATTATAATATTCCAAACGTATAAATATTTATCTTATTCAGTAGATAAAGTACAATTCTAGTCAGACAGATATTTTTCTTTTAGTTTTATTTTTTAATGCATGCATTTTAACAAGGAGACGATAAATGATCGGTAGCAGCCATGTTTATTGAAATTATTAGCGAATACTCCGATATCTCAGGCGTGTAAATGAAAGAGATGTCGGGATTTTCGTTAATTTAGTTTGGATATACAAACGATCACTTTTATCCTCGCTTCATTTGTGTAGGTTTTAAACAAAATTTTCGGAGGGAGTAAGTAAATTTTAGTAATTAATTTCTTTGTTTTACCTGTTACTCAAACTGCTGTTTATAAATTCTTGATAAATTTGAAAAATTCAAAAAATAATCGCGATGCTGATAACTTGAATTTATCACTTAACTCTTTTTAGAAAATTCACACTGTGTTATCCTTAAAAAAAAGCACGGTATTTTTCTTCCTTCTTTAACTCTTATCAGATAACTCAACAATATTTTTATCGCACTTTTTTCAATTAAGAAAACTGATAAAAATATATTTTATTTAATATAAAAATATAATAAATAATTATAAAAGTACGTCTTATAAAAATCGCGCACGCGCGTTTTTAATAAACTTGTTGAACGAGTATAAATTTTCAATGCAAAAAAGTAAGAGAGAAATCGGTTTTTTTGAATGTTTCTTACGGTAAAGGAATTTCTCGACTCTGGCTCTTGTAAAACCTGGCTTAATGTTAGACCTTAAAGAGTATGAAGTAGTAGTAGTAGTAGTAGTAAAGGAGTGGGATTAAAAATGATGATCATGATGATGGTTAGAAGGGGCCTGTTTTTTTGCTTTGCTTTCTGTCTTTATTCTTCATAGTTAATAATATTTTGTGTCTTTTTCTGAAGAAGAGGTAAAAATTACAAAGTAGGGATAGGAATTGTGTTCAAGATCACACATACATGCAAAAAGTTTCAAGGAATAAGACCAATATTATTATTACCTTTTGGTTTATTTCATGTAAATATTATTTATGTACACAAAAATTGTATATAATTATTTAAAAGCTGCTTTTCTTTCATCTATAATTTATTACTGACTTCTGGTGATAAACGATTTTGATTCTTAAGCACCTGGTAAATTATGATTTTGCAATGTTTTTATGCATATTTTAATTTAAGAATACAAAAAAGGTAAAAAAATTTTCTATTTAGAATTTCATAATAAAATTTTTTAGTCATGAAATTTCAGGGATTAATTTTAAAAATTTTTATTTAAATTAGCATTTTTTAAAATTTTGTTTTTCGCAAGCTGATTATACTGAAAGTACATGAATCGACAGATGGTAAGAATATAAATCCATACAGAAAACTACCTTATCGTCTATTCTTGCTGATGGTAAAAACAATTTATAAATAATTCTTTTAAATATTGTAAGATGTCTTAAAACTGCTAATTTTCAAATTTGAAATAAAATAATTATACTTAGTAATAATTATCAATTCATATAAAATTTGATTTTTAGAAAAAGCAGGGTAAAAATTATAAAATTTATTTACATTGATTACATACAATTAATTTTTTTATTACTGTAAACTTAAAGTAAAATGATTTATAAAAAATTGATGTATTAGCAGTACATTGTGTCATACTAAACTTTTCTTTTTTTATTGAAAATTTCTTTTTGTGTAATATTAACAACCAAAATTCATGGAACATGTTTACTTACAGCTGAGTGATAACCCGGTTTATTCCAAGTCCCCAAATCGAAATCGATCTAAGTCCCTAAACCTGAATTATTTTAAATCCCAAAATTGAAATTATTCTAAGTCCCATTTGAACTCCCCCCTTTAAACCGGGCAAATTTGACCCCCCCCCCCTTAATTTTCAAGTTATTCAGGTACCCCCTTCCTATAAACATGTTCCATGTTAAAAAAGACAGCGGCGGATTCATTGGGCGAATATGGCCCAATTTATGGCAATTGCCTCCTCCTGATAACAGAAATGTACATGTTTTTTAATAAAATTTTGTAGAATTTTAAAAAATTTTATAAATCTCATAAATTTTTACTGAATTGCCTCTTCCTGAGAAAGTTTTTGGACCCGCCGCTGAAAAGGGACGATCTTTGTGATTTCCCCTAATAAAACAACAGGTTTTTTTCAATTAAAAATTTTCTTTAATCATTTGTATTTAAATTTTTATTTTAAAACAGAAAAAAAAATTACATTAATTAAATATATTTAGAAATTATTTGCAAGATAAATTTGAAAAAATGTAATAATTGGTTAATATATTATATATATATATATATAATTTTGCATATGTTACTACAAAAATTTAAATATATAAATATTATAATAAAATTTTAAAAATAATTATTATTGCTTATTTTTTAGAGATAAAATGAAAAAAAAATAGCATTCATTGATAATATCTTCTTAGTTTTTTAAGTTATCCTTAATGAACCTCAACATCTCCATGGGCACCAGCACGAGCACGGAGACCTCCGTTTACGTCGACATAAAAGCCTGTAGGAACATTTCTTGCAATATTTTTTACAAGTGATTTTCCTTGTTTAAAAAGGCCTCCTGCAATTTTGTTTACTCCACCAAAAATACCTCCTGAATGACGATGTTCCCCATGCGCACCGTAATCACCCCCGTGAGAATGAAATCCACCTCCCATTTGTGATCCATGAACATGATCCATATTTATTGAATTCCCATAACCATTTTTATTAAAATTAGAATATTTTCCACCCTCTTTGTATCCATTCATTCCGAATGCATTGGAATATGATCCAAATTGGCTTCCACCGTAGGCACCACCATGCTGAGAATTTTTTTCTGGATAAATATATAAATCTGTATCTTTAATTATTGTTTCTAAATAAGGGCCTTTTTTAGCGTTTTTACCTTGTTCAAACCCTGAAATTGAACCCTGATTAAGCATGTTAATACTATTAGAAGCTGATCCACTGAACTGACTATTTAGAGAATTCATATGGGCATTTTGCATCGATTCCATTCCATGAGCATGGGCTCCGAAGTTTCCATTCATATTCATGCCACCTTTATTGATTATTTCAGAATTTTTCTGGTAGATTCCTGATCCAGAAAGTCCATGATTCAAACCGCTCCCAGAAATATCATTTGCTAGAGATCCACCAATATGGGAATTTCCATATTGATTAAAGTTAGAGCCAAAACCTTGCGATTTATGTACAGATTCCTCGAGTCCAAAACCATGAGAGCTTTCTTTTTCCATATCTTTTATAATACTATTTGAACTATGAGCTGACCCAGAATTAATTTCTGAATTCAACGAACTAACACTCTGCTCGAAACCTGCATTACCGCCTTGAATATTCTGATTATGTAAGCTATTTGAAAGGCCTGAAATATCTCCAGGTGGTTTATGAACCAACCCATAAGACGAACCCCCCGAGTTATCTATAACTTCATTTTCTTTTACAATGCTACTTTCCGAAATTTTACAGGATATACTACTCGTTTCACAGGATACATAACTGGAATCGTTATGTCCTTTTATATCATGGCTTAGATCGATATTATTTGAAATTCCATTATTAATACCTTGATTTTTGTCCAATTGACTGTTAATACCATGTCCGTTTACGTGGGTATTAACATCAACATCAGAAATAGATGATTCTGTTATCTTTAAGCCATTTTGTTCATGTCCTATAGGATTCAAAGGATTATCCTTTCTTAATTCAAGCCCGTTATTCAGTGCTGCTGCAGAAATTTCATTTTGATGACGATAATCGAAAGCTGCACTACCACCTTGGATATTCTGATTATGTAAGCTATTTGAATCTAAAAATCCATGAGTTGACTGACCATGGCCTGAAATATCCCCAGGTGTATTATGAACCAACCCATAAGACGAACCCCCCGAGTTATCTATAACTTCATTTTCTTTTACAATGCTACTTTCCGAAATTTTACAGGATATACTACTCGTTTCACAGGATACATAACTGGAATCGTTATGTCCTTTTATATCATGGCTTAGATCGATATTATTTGAAATTCCATTATTAATACCTTGATTTTTGTACAATTGACTATTAATACCATGTCTGTCTACGTGAGTATTAACATCAATATCAGAAATAGATGTTTCTGTTAGCTTTATACCATTTGGTCCATGTCCTATAGGATTCAAAGGATTATCCTTTCTTAATTCAAACCCGTCATCCAAAGGTCCGAGTGGGCCTGTTCCTGGCCCTGATGGAAGCCCATTATTATTTCCAAATAAATCAATAGCACCAATTTGACCTGAATGAGCTAAAGAACCTTCATTGTTAATAGAACCTAATGAAGAACCTGATGGGCCAATTCCTGGTCCTGATGGAAGCCCATTATTATTACCAAATAAATCAATAGCACCACTTTGCTCTGAATGAGCTAAAGAACCTTCTTTGTGAATAGAACTTACTGAAGAACCCGATGATGCAATTGCTTGTCCTGATGAAAGTCCATTATTATTGCCAAATGAATCAATCTCACCACTTTGAGAAGAATAATTATATTGCTGTTTAGAAAATATCTCAGTAACATAACTCGATGCTGTATTTGTAATTCCAAAACTTGTTAATGATGTAGGAAAACCAGTTGGAAACATTTCTTTATTATGTGATACTATTTTCTGAATTCTTGAATCATGTTGGTGCATATTTTGATTATCAAGTACGTTAATCATATTTTGATAATTGTTTACAACAAATTGAAGTTTCTCATAATTAAGACCTAAATGATGAAGAAATTTTTCAATACAAATATGACATTCACATCCTGGAATTATTGGTGATTGAATATTCGCTGATACTGTAAAAAATTTAAATAAATATTTAAAAAGTCATTGATAGCTATCTTTTTTTAAACAACCGGGATGTATTAATTAAAATTTAAAAATAAAAAATTATTGGGTGGCATTCATTGGTCATAATTGTCGTTGTTCACCCGCAGCAGTTTTCCGAAGCTCGAAAATCAAGTATACGAACTTTCTAATATAGAATAATAAAAATTAGAAGGATTAAAAGACAAATAAATAAAAATTACTAAAAATTAGTGCAGATTCGGTAAAATATCAGCGGCTATTATTTGGGTAAAGCAAAATTTTAAATAAAATATAATTATAGTGTTTTATTAAAAAACTTCGGATTTGAATTTTTTTGCAAAATTCATTTATGGCTCTGTTTTCGAAAAATCTAGTTTCCAAGGTTCAATTATGATCAATTGAATTATGGTCAATTATGACCAGTAAATAGAGCCAACATTATTAATTACAAACTAGAAGTTGTAGCTTATTAATAAAAAAATTTCTAAACTATATATAAATTTTTTTACATTTTTTCTATTTAGTCAATTAGTACGTCAAAAAATATTTATACACTGTAAAAAGTAACTTTCTTGGATAAACAAAATAGATTAAATCCGAATAACGAAATAGATTGTTTCCGAAAAATTAGTCAATTTTCAAAAAAATTGGAATATATTCGATAAAAAAAATTCGTATATTTACAATTGACTTGTAATTTTACGAAAAAATCGTAAATATAAGAATTTTTTTTGCGAATTTACGAAAAATAATTGTAAAAACTTATAACTGGTTTGTGTTTTCACATAACCAACGATCATGGAACATGTTCACTTATATGAGGTTTAACGTATACTTTATAATTATTATAAATCCTAAAATCGAAATTGCAATAAATCCCGAAATATAAATTATAAGTCCATAAACCTTTAGTATTCAAAGTTCTTGTTCTCCCACTTCAAATTATTCTAAGTCCCTAAATCGAAAAGATTCGAAGTCCATTTTACCCCCCCAGCCCTAAAATGTCACCTTTCACCCCCCCCACCTCCCAAAAGTCAATGCCCCTCCCCTTAAACGTTAATTTTTCACCCCACCCCACACCTCTAAGGGAGCGTTCAGACGAGAAAAAATTGGTAACCCCCCCCCCCTTCGATATTTACCTTCTTTCATTCTATATTTTTGCGTGTTAAATAGTAAAAAGTGGGGGAAATTTTGGAGGTGGTGGTTAAAATTTTTTTCTCGTCTGAATGCTACCTAAAAACGTCACTTTCAACCCCCCCTGCCAAGCCGGACTTTTTCAAATACCCCATCCAATGAAAATGTTCCATGTTAATATACAAGCGTTATTCTTCGTCGAAAAATGAACGGAGAAACGTTTAAAAAAATAAAATACTATAGAAATATTATAACATTAGCCCTTTCTAGACTTTTTTAATTCCATGTGCTTTTACTATACCAAAGAGTATAGTCAAAGCACACAAGATTAAAAAAAATTAATTATGTCTAGAGAGGGCTTATACCTATTACCTTCTTTTCTTGAAACTATGGTTTGAAATTTTTAATTTTTTACAAAGTAATTATTTTTTTATTAATAATTAATGTACCTGCAATAAGAATGGAAAATGAAAAAGAGTGTATTAAAGAGTTGTCGCCTTTTAATACATTTAAAAAAACAGTGCTAAATTATTGTAACTACAGTTCCTCAAGAAACTTCAAAATATTCGTTGAAAATTTTTACATTTTATGTATCATATCAGATAAACCAAGTGACACCAAGTTTGGCATTGACCCATTAACGCCTAATCGATACATACAAGCCATCTGAACTTTTTTTAAAGAAACAATCAAAATTTGAGGCTAAAAATGTTACTTACAAGGTAATTGGGGCTGCTTTTTTCATTTCCAAAGTCCGTTTTAACGTACAACCCCTAGAAAATTTGTTATCACCCCCTAAATTTGGGGTAATTTTAAAATATTTTTTAGACTTTATTTAAAATGATACTGAGAACACAAAAAAATCTCAAGGCATGTAAAATTTTACTAGGGGCTATTAGTAACGCACAAAAAAATAAATTTATATCGATTTATCATATTCACCCCATTAAATGGGGTGTAAGGGGGTGGTTTTATAGCACAATAGAAAAAATCTGTATTTTGGGCTAAAAATGTTATCTAGTAGGTAATTTGGGCTGATCTTTTCATTTCTGAAGTCTATTTTTACATACAACTCTTAGAAAAAAGACTGCATTTTTTGGTTCACCAAATGGTCAATTTTTTGTATTTTTTGCTAAATTTTGGTTCACATACTATAGGATACTATAGAGATTAATTAATTTTTATTTTTTTGTTTCGATGCCTACAATAGGCGCTATGATGGGAACCGTTTTTCAATTTTCGCCATCTACAAAATGTAAAAAAAAAGCAAATGAAACAAAAATTTTTTTATGTTATCTAGAATAGTTTTATAATATTTAAAAAAATTGTAAACTTTTATAATAAAACAGCTAAGAAAAAAAATGTTGAAAATCCTTTGAAAATCATCACAAAAATGAGACAGTGGCCTTGAAAGATGCCAACTCTTTTTAACAGCCTCTTTTTCATTTTTCATGCTTAATGAAGGTGCATTAATTATTAACAACAAAAAAATTACTTTGTGAAAAATTAAAAATTTTAAACCATAGTTTCAAAATAAGAAGGTATAACAGTTATAGTTAAAATATTTTTATAATATTTTTTTATGGTTTTAAAACGTTTCTCTGTCCATTGTTCGACGAAAAATAACGCTTGTATATTTATAATTATTTTTCGTTAATATACAAAAAAAATTTTTTAAACATACGAATTTTTCGTAAATATACTAAAATTAGTAAATTTTCGATTTTTATCAAATGTGTTCCAATTTTTTTGAAAATTGACTAATTTTTCGGAAATAATCTTTTTTTTTGGTTTATCCAAGAAAGTTACTTTTTACAGTGTAAATAAAGCTACTATGAAGTATTTTCACTGTCTGATAATTTTAATAATTATTAAATATTGTTAAAAAAGTTACCAAATTCAAATAGGATTCGATTAAAAAAATTTTTTTTAGCAAATATAAAAGTTTACTCACTTTTTGAAAAGTACAGCAGTGAAAATAAAAATAAAATTTGAAATTTCATTTTTACACATGTAATTTAATAAACCAAATTACAAAATAGTAAGTCGCCAAAAAATCGAGCTTTATATATAATTTTTGCTCGTGATTGTTTAAATAATTTATGATAAATTCATGTTTATTATAAAATTAGTAATTAATAATTATTGATGATCCACGATATTTCAAAATATAACGTAAAAAATTATTTTTTTTTTATTATGCGAATCATAAATTTATAAATAATGTCGCAAAGTTATGATAAATTCGTGGTTAATACAAAATTAGTAATAAATAATTTTTAATAATCCACGTTTTTTCAAAATATAACGTAAAAAATATGCGAATCATAATAAAGTCGCAAAGTAAATTTTAAATAAAGTTTTTATTAATTTTTAAAGAAAATTCAAGCTTGCGAAAAAAGTAATTATTTGAAAAATACCTTTAATTCTTTAAATTATTAGCCATGAAGCATATTTTAATTTTCTCATAATCAGATATTGTATAGTAACTGTAAAGAGTGACCTAAAAAATACTAAAAATTCGCTCCTTTTTTTGCAACCTCGTTAATTTTTTGCTAAAGAGAACTCAATAAAAATTTTTTGGGCTAAATCTTTGTTATTATATGTTTTTTCCAGATTTTATCAAAAAAAATTTACACTCAACTCAAATACCCCCTAATCCACTTGATTGCTAAATTAATTTTGTACTCCAGAAATAATGTGGTATAAGTGATCCGAATTCAACAACCGGGTTTCGAATAGGTCTATACTGTAGGCTTTTTATGTCTTTGAATTCAAATTCAGAGTCCTAAGTGACTAGAAAAAAAAAATACTCTTAAGGGTGTTTTTTGCAATATTTTCAAACTAATGATCAAACTAATGTCATATTTTAAGAGTAATTGACAAAATATTGGGTTTATTTGATTCTGTAACAAAAGTTGAATATTAGAGCTTTAATATTTTTTGTAACCTTGTATTTGAAAATATTTTATCGTACTTTAGCCTTTATATAATTTACTGAACTACAAGGGGTAAAAATGGCTTAAAACTACCCCTAAATTAAAAAAAAATGTTGTTTTATATAAAAATTATTATTCATGGGTATCTACGAAAGGCTAAATAGTGTCGTACTGAGGAGCCTCACACTATTTAAACAGAGGCGAAATATACAGTAATTGTTAGCTCAATATATCGAATAAATTATTCATATTTAAAAAAAAAAGGTCAATACCTTACGGCATGTTTTTAGTAAATAAAAAAGTGAAGGAGTAATAGCAATAGAAGTGGAGAAAAGTTTTTTTTTATTGTATTTTGAAAAAAAAACTTAAAACAAAAATTTTGCTCAAGTTCCCTTCTGCAAAAAATTTACGAAGTTGCAAAAAAGGAGGCGGATTTTTCGATAAATCTTTTACGTTTTGCCTAAAAATTAAGGTAAAAAATAATATTAAAATATAAATTTAATGTATGTCATCAAATAACTTTTTATTTTATGATAAAAAAAATAAAAATTTTTCGTGCTAATGATATAAAAAAATAAACTTCCACTTATTAGAAATAAAATGTACTGATTTTTTAAAAATTATTTAGAATTTATTATTAAAAAAAATATATATGAATATTCTCAACTTAAAATTTTCGTTTTCTTATTATTTTTGGAATATTTTTATTATACAGTTTTTGGACATTTCTGTACCATCATCCTGTTGGTTCTAATTTTATAAAAATTTAAAATTTTGGAATTTTTGCCTTGTTTACCATCAATGGGGCCAAAATATGGCGAAGAGTGGGCTGGGTCAAAGACAGGAAATGGCTTAAAACCATCTGAACGGTCAAGGGTTAACTTTAAAATATTTAATTTCAATTTAATTTCAACTATTTTAAAATTTATTGATTAACTTCAATTTCTTTTTGAATTTTAACAAGAGTTTATTCCCACCATCGAGTACCAATAGGTCCAGGTCAACTTGGTCTCTGAAAATCGTTTATCCATGTAAACGTAGCCATTAAATTACCACCATTCCACCTTTTTGGAATTATTTTTTATTACTACAATTTTTAGCCTATTTTTACATCTTTATCTTTTTTAGCGCAATTACTATTAAGTACCCTCATTTTGGGACTTGATTTGCCTCTTCTCTTTTGGAGCTTTGTTTGCACCCCCATTAGAGGTTTATTAAAATTATAATTTAAACTGAAGAGAGGTGGAAGGGGGGTTATATTCATAAAGTAGTACGTTTAATATAAATAAAAATAATTTTATTTATTTCCTTATTGCAAAATTTAACGAAAATGACAACACAAACGTTAGATAGCACGTGTGGAAAAAATTTTGTTATCATATGAAATTATTTAATATTATTGGTAGTTTAAGTATTAAAAAAACTTGTATAAATTTTAAATGATTTTTTTCTTATCAATATCATGATATTCCATGCTAGTGATTAAAATATTAAAGAGAAATAGTAAATTTAATTTATTTCGTGTAAATCTTCATTTATTTATTTAGATTTAAAAAGGTGATAAAAATTCTTTTTAAAAATTTGAAAAAAAAATTACACAGGATCACAAAAAAATTGTAGTAGTTTAGAACTGAGGAATCATAAAAAGTTTTGCAGGGTTCCAGAAATGGCAAAATCTTTAAATTTTTCCTTTAGGACTCCCTTCCATTTCCCTATATAGAGTTAAAATTTTAAATTAAAAATTAAAATAATTAAAACATTCGAATTTTTTAAACAGCCATTTAGATTAATCAGATTTAGAGTGACGTATCCTTTGTGACGACGCATTTGCTTAAAATTTAATTGCTTCAACAGACCTAATAAGAACAAAATTTTATAAAACTTGAAATTGAAATTTTTAAAATTGAAATTATTAAAATGAATTTATAAATGATTAAGGTTTCAAAACTAAGATACAAGTTATTGAAGAAAACTAAAAATCCAATTGAAAATTTTAAATCCATTATTAAATTTTAATCAAACAAAAACGAACTGCTTACTGCAGATCTACTTTATAAATGGAACTAAATTTTTCAAAATAGTATTCTGGAATCGAACAATAAAAATTGACATTTCTTAAAAGCTTTTTTTAATTTATTTTTTATTTTATATAATTTTTATGAACTAAAACCTACAATTAAGTAATTAAAAATTTAAACATAATTAAGAAGGAATTATCTAGTGTACTAATTTTGTCATGGCAAATGCATAAAAAACGATAAAAACGGATCAGATATGGAAAATAATAGATACTTTTTATACAAGGATAGAATTTTTTTTTGGTCAGGTATATAAAAAAACATGCATAAAAATAATTACTTTTTTAAAGTTAACGAAGGTTTATTTTTATCGCTCATGATAGGGGAAAAATATTGAGTCCATATTAGTTTGCTGCCTGCTTTTTTCCACACAATGCAAGCAAAGTCAAAACCTATAATTTGTCCCTAAAAGCTATTTTTCTTCTAATTAATACAATTAAAAAAAAAAAAACAATTTTCCCTTACACTTTAAATTTGGTAGGGTACTATTAATACACTGGGCCAAATGCCAGTAATATTAGTAAAAAAATATCTCCATAAACACATTCCAGATATAACTGATTACTTACTAGTTTAAAGTTGATGCTTTGAATTTATAGAACAGCTTTTCCAAATTCAGAGGTACTCAGGAAGGATTTAAAAAATTATTCAGTTTACCATTTAAACAATAGGGATAATCTTTTTTTCGAATTTAAAAAAATTTTGAAAGTAAAGACGATTCAAATTTGCCGAACTTTCATATGTCCGTTTATTTGGATCAATTAATAAAATGGTAAAAATTTCTTCATTTAGTCGGTTATCTGAAATTCCTCTAAAATTAGGATGAAATAATTACTTTTTACTTGCAAAATAGAAGTTTTCAAAAAACAATTTTTGCAAAAAAAATTTGCATTATTACTTACACCTTATTTTATATTTTCATTTGCTTATAGTCTTTTTTTCTTTTTATTGTAAGATTTTCAATAAAAAGTACAATAATAGAAAGTAAAATCCCAACAGCTAAAATGATTATAGGTAAAAGTATATGATTAATTCCCAGTTCTGGTTCTTTTACTTTATCAAAAAGTTGAATTTTATTTAAATATTTACTCCTTAAACGCTTTAGTAAGCCGTACTCCAAAAAATTAAGAATCCTGTCAAGAAAATTAAAAGTAAAATTATATTAATTATTAAAATTTTAATTAAAATATTTCTTTGAGTTTAATTACTTTCTATTAATTGCTGACAGATAACGACTTCTTTTACTTATAGGCAATCCGTAATGTTCTAGATATTCAAATCTTAATTTTAAATTTTGTATTAAGCATGGTTGTTCAGATAAACCTTCGTAAAATATTTTTGAAGAATAAAATCGAATATTTTCTTCACAAATCTGAATAATTATTTTAAGTTCATAAAACACTATTAAATTTTTATTAAACCGTATTAGTTGGGTGTATGCATTTTTTTCTAACTTTTGTGCAAACCTATTTTTGCGTGAAAAATTTTTACGATACATTGCACTGTTTCCAAATTTTTAGGTTTAGGTAAATATTAGTAAATTTTCGAAAAAATTTGTAAATATTCGAAAAAAATCGTAAATTTACTGAATCTAGTATATTAACAAAAAATTCGAGTATTCTCGATTTATTTTTGTGAATTTGCAAGAAATGTTGATAATTTACAATTTTTTTTCGAAAATTTATAAAAAATAGTTGTAAATTTCCAAAAAATAGTTGTGAATTTACAACTTTTTTCGTAAATTCAAAAAAAAAATCGAGACTTCTCGAATTTTTCGATAATATACTAAATTTAGTAAATTTACGATTTTTATCGAATATTTACAAAATTTTTTGAAAATTTACTAATTTTTTGATAACATTCTATTTTTTTTTGTTAATCTAAGGAAGTTACTTTTTACAGTGTATATATATACTGTATCCAACATACGCAGATTTTAGAGTTAATTTTGATTTGACTTACTTGGTTAAATCCATCATAAATGTATTTTGCCAAGTTATCATGATTTTTTAAAACAGATTTTAATACTGATAATCCTGAATTTTCTACATTTCGCTAAGACAAATGTAAAAAAGTATAATTTAAAATTTTTTAACAGTTACTTAAAATAAATATTCTGAATATGCAAAAACTTACAATCATCATTTCAGCACTACCACTTTGTAATACTGTAAGTCCATTTGAACCAATTTTTTGAAAATCATCGATCGTTTCATAAGGTAATCTTGGTTTTAGCAAAACCAAAAAACTGATTAAAAAGCTTTCATAATAAGAAAAAGTAATAAAAACCCATAAAAATATAATGATAAAAATTATCCTAAATTTTTTGACATCTGAAATATACAAAAAAATTAGTTTGTAAAAGTTTTACCGAATTTATACTTAGGTATGCATATTATCTTTAAATAATTATTTACGAAAGAGGCTTTGATGACCAGGAAACCATAAATTAAAAAAGTAACCAAAATATAATTTTTTTAAGTTTCTGGACTTCTTTTTGCAACCGTAATATTTGTCGATTAAACTTAACACCAATGGTAAGCAAATTATAAATAATGCTATCACAAGCCAGACAAATTTATCAAATACCTGCAAAATTCATAAATTATCTATATTGCTCCAATGGCCGCCCATAAGGCCTGTGTACATGGTGGATTCTAAAGGAAGAGACCTTTGATACTTAAGATTTTCGGTGTGCTAATTAAGAATTTTTTGGTCCTTTTTCCGGAGAATAGTCACGTTTTTCACTATAGCCCAATTTAGGTCATTTTTAGCCATTTTTGTAATATTTCAAGTTCCTGTAACTCAATAAAGTTATCCTAACCACAGAAAATTATGTTTATTGGTGCGTAGATTACGGAAATGTTAATAGTTTTTTAAGAAAATGTTTAGTTTTTCCACCGTAGCCAATTTTAGGACATTTTGGTTATTATTTTAATGTTCTGAGCTCCTGTATCAGTAAAAAAGTTATTATAAGCAATGTTAGTTAGGTTTTTGGGCACGTAGATTACGAATTTTTCAGTTATTTTCCCGATAAATGGTAAGCTTTTCAGCTATATCCTGTTTTAGGGCATTTTGGCCATTTTTTTAGTGTTTAGAGCTTCGGCAATAAAATAAACTTATCATAACCACCAGCAATTATGTTTTCTGGTAAGTAAATTATGAAAATCTTGGTCACCTCCCCAGAAAATTTTCAGTTTTTCCACTGTACCCCATTTAGTCATCTTTTTAGCGTTCGAGATTACCAAAAAATTAATTTTAGCCACTGGTAATTAAAATTTTTGGCATTAAGTTTACGGAATCGTATTTTATTTTTCTGTAATCTAGGCACCATATCTAGGCACATAATTTCTAGTTGTTAGGATTAATTTTTTGGTTACTAGAACTCGAAACACTAAAAAAATGGCCAAAATGCCCTAAAACGGGATATAGCTGAAAAAAGCTAACCGTTCGGGAAAATAACTGAAAAATTCGTAATCTACGTGTCCAAAAACCTAACTGACATTGCTTATAATAACCTTTTTACTGATGCAAGAGCTCAGAACATTAAAATAATAACCAAAATGTCCTAAAATTGGCTACGGTGGAAAAACTAAACATTTTCTTAAAAAACTATTAACATTTCCGTAATCTACGCACCAATAAACATAATTTTCTGTGGTTAGGATAACTTTATTGAGTTACAGGAACTTGAAATATTACAAAAATGGCTAAAAATGACCTAAATTGGGCTATAGTGAAAAACGTGACTATTCTCCGGAAAAAGGACCAAAAAATTCTTAATCAGCACACCGAAAAACTTAAGTATCAAAGGTTTCTTCCAGTAGAATCCACCATGCGTACAGTCCTTATGGGCGGCCACTGGAGTATATCAGTAAACTATAAAAATAAAAAAAAATAATCAAGACAAGCAGAATAGTTAAATTTTTTAAAATCTAAGAAGGAACTTAAATAGTTATAGGTACTTTTATCAAATTCTAATGGTCAGTTACTCTATAAAATTTAACTTACGAGTAAATGTGACAATAAATTAAATTTTAGTTCTTTTGGTGTTTTCATAAAAATATAAGCCCTGGAATAGTACAGTGGAAAGGTGAAATCAAAATAATCGATTCTTTTTGGCGTTATAGCCATTAATATTAATCCAAAGTCAACTTTATAATATTGTATCATATTGAGAATAAATTTATTTAAATCCATATTCTTGTCAATATAAGAAGATTTATTATAAACATTTTCATAAGTATTTTCAAAAGTGCAATTTATTACACCTTTTAATTCCTCTACAATAGCTTTCAGAAAGTCATGAGTTTTATTCAGCCCAATAAACACTTTACTCTTTTTAAACTATAAGATTTAATATTTTTTAATAAATTTTTAAACAAAATTAAATTATTTCCAAATAAATGTTTGCTTACTTCATTGACACTTATTTTACATCCGCCTGGAGTTTCAGTTTTCTTAATAAAACCTTTTTTATCTATAATTAAGTTTAATCCAATTTTTAAATTCCAAGTTCCAAGACAAGTATTTTCAATCAATTCCTGTGTTTTTGTGTAATAATTAATTCGGTCCTTCGAGAAGCACTTTGTAATCAAATTTAAATCATCATTTGTTGATTTTGAAATTACTTTTTTGATATCAACGCAATTAATTTCCACGGTTTCGAAAGTAAAGATCAGAAATATGGTAATTTTTGAATTTAATTTTTCGGCGTTTAAAAGTTTTTCCAAATTTTCATAATCTTTAACGAAATAAATAATTAAAACAGTCGAATTTTCATTTTTTAAACAGCCATTTAGATTAATCAGATCAATGGCTTTAATTGGTAAATTATTTAAAGTAACGTATCTTTTGTGACGACGCATTTGCTCAAAATTTAATTGCTTCAACAGACCTAACAAGAACAAAATCTTATAAACTTGTTTTTATATTGCTGAAATAAAAGAAAAAATTTCTTGCCTGTTTCGTAAAGATCTTCTTTCAAAAAAAATACAGCGTTCGGTTTCAAGAACTCATAAATATCAATGATTAAAGTTTCGTAATTACTTACATTTGTACACTCAAAACTAAGATGCAAGTTGAACAAAACTAAAAATCCAATTGAAATTTTGAAATCCATTATTAAATTTTAAGCAAACAAAAACGAACTGCATACTGTAGATCAACTTTATAAATGCAACTAAAATTTTCAAAATAGTATTCTGAAACCAAGAACAATAAGAATTGACATTTCTTAAAAGCTTTTTTTTTTATGAACTAAAAGCTTCAATTAAGTAATTAAAAATTTAAACATAATTAAGAAGGAATTATCTTGTACTAATTTTTATTTTCGCAAATGCATAAAAATCGATAAAAATGGATCAGATATGGAAAATAATTGATAATTTTTAAACAAGAATAGAATTTTTTTTTGGTTAGGTATATAACCCCCTCATAATTATAAATTACAGTCCTTTGGATTTGATTACTGCTCTAAATCTTATTTCAAATTTAAAGTTTTTTATAAACATCCTTTGGCATTCTCGCAACATAGGTCATAATGAATATAATTATTTCATTCTAAGTTTTTTGGTTTCCAAAAGAATTGTTTCAATTTCTCTCTGTGCAGATTGATCATTTTATATATAAAAAAGAAAAACACTTTTTTTTAATTTCAAATTATTTATTGTACATAATTAAAATATTTACAATACTTTACTTTTGCTTTTGCTTATTTTCCATATTATTTTTAATTGCTTTATAAATAGTAAACAATGTTATTGAATTTAAATCTTTTAAAAAATAAATCAAACAAATTGCTGATTTTAACAAAACATAATTTTTATCATTTTTATTTATTTTATTTGTCTTTTCTAATTCAATAATTTTTTTTTCATAATCATCATTGATAGTATTATCAATTTTACAAAATTTTTTAATTAAGCAACAATTATTATGATGTTTAAAAAAATTATAATTCTTTGATTTATTTAAATTAATGATAATATTAGTATCACTAAACGATGATAGTTTATCGAATTTTAATTTGTTACTATCAATAAAATCATTGTCATTTTTATTGTATGGATGTTTTAATATTTCTCCTTTAATCGATGCTATTTTTATTTCTTCTGGTGTTACTTGCTTACCATCTAATATTTTGAGGTTAGGTAATGTTTTTAATACTGTAAAACGATAAGAATCTTTATCAGAACATGGATTTTCAGATAACCATAAATTTTTTAATTTTGGTAAATTTTGTAAATATAATATTTCATTTAAATTTTTAATATTATTACGACGTAAAAATAATTCTTCTAAATTTAAACAATTTTGAAAATCGTATAATGTTGTGATATTGTTGACACTTAATGATAAGGTTTCGATTTTTTTCATATTTTGTACTAAACTTATGTCGGTTAATTCAGAACCCCAAAAATTTAATTTTTTTACTGTGGCACTTTCGTTTAAACGAGTACGTGCTATTATCATGTCTTCTGTTAAACGTACCATTTTTTTTTATAATTAGTTTTTTTTTTGAAATTTTTTTGATTTTTTAATATTTTAATTGTGTTAATACTTGGAATTTTGATTACATACTTTTTTCACTCTAACTAACCTGAATTATTTTTCGACATAGCAACGAATTTTTACAAAAATAAACAAAATTTTCAAAAATTCAAATTTTATTACAGATTCTATTTTTCAAATCATTAAACAATTTTAACTCGTTTTTATCAAATAAAATTATAATTCCTAACATAAAAAAAATTTACGTATTAATTTTTATATTAAAATGCGTAGAAAATTCTTGTCAGGTATTTAAAAAAAAAAAAGGTAATTTTTTTTGCAGGAAGGAAGTAAATCGAAAGAAGAATCAGAGAAAAAAAATGAACGTCACGAATCGACAATAACAACCGGATGGGCGAGGAGACATCATCATCAGAGAGTAAAAAAAAAACTTGTACGATTTTAAACTCTCTTGTTTATTATTTTATGTTTTTGTTAAAATAAAACATTTATTTATGCAGTTTAATTTTATTATGCAGTTGTAAAAAAAATTTTTTGATTTATTTTTGGCTGATTCTTTAAAATGAATAATTAAATTTTTTAAAAACACAAACATTCAGAGTATAAATTATTGATGTTCTTTTGTTTATTTTGATTTGATTTATTAATTTTTGGTTGTTTGTTTCTATTATTAAGTTTGCAAGTACAAATTTTTTTATATGGGTGAAATTACGAATTCAATGATTAGTTTATGAAATTAAATTAGTCAAATTTATATTCTCTTGTTCCTTCATACACCTCAATTGCACTTGTATTAAAAAGCCTTTTTTGCACTTTCTTGCATCTCATTCTTGCAATTTTATTTGTAGATGCAAATTTTATGAGGCTGTGTTTTCAAAATTGCGGATATAAGAGGCAATAGGTATCAAAATGTTTTAAAAGAGTAGTCGTATTAAGTGAAGGGGTCTAAAAATTATTCAAATAAAATTTACCTTTTAAAAAACCACGAATAATGTTTTTTCAGTGGCAGATCTAGTAAACTTCCTTAGGAAGAAATCTCAAAAATTCTGCTGCTTTTATGTTATTTTTTTATATAGGGTACCCACTAAACCCGAATGAATAAAAAAAATATTTAAAAAAAATTAATATTAAAATTTTTACCGCCAATTCAAAGGGTTGATAATCAAAAAACTTTACCTACTAATTTTAGAATGGAGTTCAACTAACATTTTGATGAATATCTAACTGGTCGAATTTAACATTTTTAACGTAAAATTGAAAGGGTTGGTAAATAGAAGTTTTCCTGTCAATATCATGCTGAGCATTGACTTCCATTTCAATGAATATCCCTGTAAATAACTGGTCGATTTTAAAAATTTTAAAGTCAATTCTAAGTCATCGGTAAATATGGTAAATTATAGCGAATTTATTTTATACTTAATTTACATTGCAGTGGTTTATCTAGAAAACTCTCTTTTTATTTTTATTTAAAAAACATATTAATTTTCGATTTTTAGAGAGGGAGGCGAAAGCTGGATCTACCACTGTGTTCCTGTGTTTTTTTAGATATTTTGCAATGTTTCTTTGCAAAATTTCTGCATTGATTCCTTAATAGTTTTTGAACAAAGTCATAAAAGGGTGAAACAGTGCACTGGACTAAAAAACATTTTAGATATTTTGCTTAGGAACTTTTTTCAAGGTAATTGTAAAAATTAATATTTTGACTCATACGTACATGAGATAATACGTCTTTTTTTAATTTAAATCATTAATCTTCTTCACATAACCAAAATAATTTCAAGTACGTTTTTTTCAATTAATTTAAATAAATAAAATTTAGCCATGAAATTTTTAAAAAAATAATTCTGAAAAATGACATTATAATCCATAAAAACTGCAATAAAATTAATTTTTTGTATTTCAAAAAAAATTTTTGCAATTTTATGAAAATAAAGTGCAATAGTAATAAATTTGTGTAATAAAAAATACTAATAAAATTTAAAAACGACAAAAAATAATTTACATTTATTTGAAAAAATTAAGTGCAAAAGGGTCGTATATGCAATTCCGGCAATATAATAAAGAAAAAAATTTTTTTTTGTTGAATCGGGTTAGTTATAAAATAAAGGGAATTTAGTCAATGGGCGCCGGTTCTTTGGTTTAAATAGGTAAACGAGACATATTGTCTGCACGTGTCAATGTTAGTTTTTTATTTTATATATTATTATAATATTATTATGAATATGTGTGTATAAATATGTGTGTCAGAATAAAAAGAGATTGAATGATTAGCGCGGTGTCGTAGAAATGTCAAGTCAATTGATGATTGTTATAAAATAGTATACCTACATTTATGTAAAAATCTTTTTTTTTTCAAAAAATTATTTTGATTTATTAACTTCTTTTTTGATAAAATTTTAGCTAAAGAATTTTTTTTAAAGAAAAAATAATGCAGATGCTAATGTATATGGACTGATCTACATTATAAGCGAAGAATTAAATTTTCGGGCTTTTTGACCACTTAGAATCAGCCTAAAAGTTTTACTAATGAAATTTAATATAATAATTACTTCAAAATCCATTGAGAGCCAAAAAATACCCCACTCCTGCTTTCATTAATTTTGTGTTTTATTGAAACAATACTTGGGAGCAAAAATTAATATTTCTAGTTTTATAAATTCAGAACTTCAAAATGAAAATACCATGATATAGTGGGAAAACTGGTAGGGTAATATCAGTAACATTTGACATTTGATTTTTTAAAACTTTTAAGTAGAAATAAAAAATTATGATTTAGCCTGCAAAAAATTTGAAAGACATGGTAAAAATGCATTAAAATTATATGTTATGTACCCATTACTAATTAATGAAAAAAAATTTTTTGAACCTTCCCACACATACCAATTTTTACGGATCTTTAGTAAAATCTTATAGGATCTAAAATTGGTTTTAGAATACTGATTACCGATTGATAAACCTCAGTATTAAAACTGAAAAAATTCTCGTCTATTTAATATTTCAGCATTTTTGGTACCCTAAAAACCTAAAAACACAAAAAAAATCAGTGCCTAAACCCCTTAAATTTTGAAACAACTAGCCGATTTAATCTGAATCTACCCACATACATTAATTGAAAACAGGAATATTATTTTCCTATAACATTATTTAAAAAACAGCCATTGAATATTTAATACTGACGCCATAGAACTAAAGATTCAAATCAAGTATAAAAATAAAAAACTATAAAATTTAACACTTATATTTATTATAAAAAATTAATCTCACGTTTTATAATACTACATCAGTAAAAACTTGCATTAAAAAATAATCTAAAATTATTTGCGTATATTACTACCGGAAATGTAAATGACAAAGAACAGTGAAAAAACCGGCAGTTCGTCTTCTTCTTATTCAAATGAAAAAATTTTTTTTTTAAAAATCAATGAATTTAATTCTTTTTGATAATACCGACGACTTGTCAATCAAAAAAAAGTTTTTTTTTAAAAAATACATTGATTACGTTATTATTTGTTATTTGTTTCATGTCTTTTTTAAATATAATGACGTGATTTTAAAGTATTGTTTATTGAAAAATAAATTATTATTTAGTACCCATATCAGTGTGATTAAGTATATTAAAATTTTAGTATGTTTATTTTTAATACATTATTACCAAATTATTTTTTTTTTTTTGTATTTTGTTTATTTCCGGTTATTGTTTTGAATTATTTTAAGGTGTGGGTATTTTTACTTTTGTATACAGTTTTAAAATTGTATACCTATATTTTTTGATTTTTTTAGTTTAGGTACTTGTATCGTAGATTTTTTTATTGAAAATATGTATTTTGGTTAGAAATTGTTGAATTTTGGCAAAGTTTTTTGGGGTAGTACCTAAGCAGAACATGATTATTTATAGGCCTGAAATTTATTTCTGTTAAATTTTAAGTATCACAGATGCTAATAAATATTGAAAATAGTTAGTATGGTATTACGCCATATAGATGGCGTATCAAAATTTTTATAAGTCACAAATAAAATGAGATTCTAAAGTTATAAATAAGGAACTGAATAAGAAAATTGGATATGTATAAATTCTGCGATTGTAAATAATTTCTTTGAAATGTATAAATATTTTCATATTAATTAAATTAAAAATAAAAATTCTCTATATTCGGTGGTATATTTTTGAATGGAAGCTTGCATTTAAATTAACGATCTCTGTTATATAAATTTTTGATACAAGTTTTGTATACTTTGGATCTCTATATTACAATATATATTCATTTTGTACTATATCTGTATTAAATGCTTCTATTTCAGAATAATTTTTTGGTACATTCAGAAACAGCCCAAGAATTTAACCAAATCTATTTCCTATTAATCCAAATAAAACAAATGAAATATAAAAAAAATTTATGTACGTTTTGCTTAAAATAACATATTTTTTTTATATATATTTACAAGAAATATTATTGAAAGGTAAAAAAAAAATGAAGGACGATTATTTATTCTTTTAACTTGTAATCATTGAAACAAAAAATAACTTTGTCATATTTTTTTATAATAAAAATAATAATAAAATATCGTGATATTTATGAAGACAATATCAAATAATATGTTATATTTATGTTTATAATATGCAGGTATTAAATACACGTTCTACGTAAGAAATTTTTTTATAAATTTTAGTTATTAGATTTTTAGTTTTAATGGAAGGTTCTTGATTGAAAATTGGATTTTATGTAGAATTGAAGAAATTGAAAACTGAAAAGATTATTCAAAATTTCAAATTGGTTCTTTGGGATATTTGTTTTACTTTTACGTCAGAAGCCTAAAATATAATTTATCTTATCAAACTTATCACACTTTTTTTTGGATACTTCTAAACATTTATTTTACATTTACATATTAGACTTTTTTGTAGCATTTGTAAAATAAATTGACAGACATATACCATTAATCAGCTTATAAATGCATAATAAGTTAAGATCAAAGTACATTTGCCACTACCTAAATAGAATTTTTTTTCGTTTGCGAAAATTACAAGCATCCGCAAATTTATTAAAATAATATTTGTATGTAAAGCGCGCGACATATAATACTCTCTTGGTATTACAATTTACGATTTTTATAATTTTTATGAAATTATTATTGTTTCATATGTATATTTCTTCTCTTTATTACATATCTTGTATTTTAATAGTGTCTAGGTTATAATGTAAAGGTCATATTATTAATATATTTTTTTTTTTGAAAAATTGAACAGGTTTATTATTTAATTTTTGTAATTTTTTTTTTGTAGTCAAAATAATTAATGTTAAATATTGAATTAATTAATGTAAAGAGAGCGGATTTCGATATTTCATTAGCAATAAATTTTCTAATTTTAATTATTAATATGGAGAGTGTTTCTAAGGAGGGATACCCTGGGAATTCAAAAATTAAGGGGGGGGGGATCAAATGGAACTTAACTTTGTAAACTAAAACCAATTAAAGCAATCTAACAGTATATACATTAACTTAATTAATACTCTAGTCAAATCACGGTTTAGGGTGTATTTTCACTGGCCAACATGAGATTTGCTCTTCTATGTTTTTTGGGTCGCTGATCACGAAAATCGGGGTTCTTTTCCGGGAGATATTTTCGGAACACCCTTAAATTTGCAAAAACTAACCCCAAAAAGGGTTTTTTTTATATTAACAAACTGAGTTTATAGATTTAGCCAAGAATCGCTCTAAGAAGTTTTTTTGGGTCGCTGATCAAGAATTTGAGGCATTTTTTTTATGTATAATTAATATTTAACCCTTAAATTAGCAAAAATAATCCCTAAAAGGGATGTTTTTGCTATTTTCGCACTTTGAGCGACCAAATTAGATCCATATGGATTATTTGGGTCGCTAATCAAGAATCTGGGGGAATTTTTTATAAATAATTAATATTTCACCCTTAAATTAGCAGAAACAACCCCAAAAAGGGGCGTTTTTGCTATTTTTGCTCTTTGAAGGACCAAATTAAGTCCATACGGATTTTTTGGGTCACTAATCAAGTTGTAAGTATGACCCTCATCTGGTCGCTAAAAGTGGGAAAATAGCAGAAACTCCTTTTAGGGGTTGTTTTTGCTAACTTAAAAGTAAAATATTAATTATACATAAAAAATGCCTCAAATTCTTGATCAGCGACCCAAAAAACATAAAATAGAGCAAATCTCATGTTGGCCAGTGAAAATACCCCCATCTCCGCGATTTGACTGGAGTATAAACAAAAATCTCTCCGTTTACAATAGGCAAATAAAAATACAAAGGGATAAAAATGATAAAAAAATCATAAAATATTTTTAAATTCTTGTAATTCTTACAACATGAGTATACATTAAATTACCTAGAGTAAAAGTAACAATAATATATGACTATTTGTTTAAATATTATTTATTACAATCACCTATAAAAAATAAAGTTATAATTTATTTATAAATAAATTACATAATTATATACTAAAGAAAAATCGAAAAAAATTTCTAATGTGATACCATGTAATATCCATTAATAAATATTTGATTAATTAAAATAGATAAGATTTATTATGTATTGTAATTACAAAGCAATAATTAATACTTTTTTTTTAATAATAAATTATATTTTTTATTATAATTAACTGTAATATTGTACTTCTGTATGTAATATGTGATAAATAAAATTATTAATCATTGATGATGTGTTTTTTGTATACTTCGATTATAACGTATGGTTTTGGGACTGATGTTTCTGACCTTACAGAGATTTTGTTTAATATAGGTTATTTTTTTTTTGGTTGATGATCATGAATTTTGTAACTGTTGAAAATATATGGAGCACTTTTAAATTAGTGAAAAAAAGTTTCTTTGAATGGGCGTTTCCGCAATATTTACAAATTCTCTCGCAAATTCTAAGGTAATATACTCTACAACATCCCAAAAAGGCTGTGTTTGACTAACTTAATTAAGGAATTAATGAAAAATTAAGGAAAAATTCGTAATTGACCCAAGGATGTGACAAAAAAAACTCATAACAGAGCCAATTTTTTAAGGAATACTAATCAATCCTCTCCCTCACCTTTGCATGATTATCCTCGTGATAATCCGAAAAGAATATTATATTATTATGAAACTTTTCAAAACGTTATAAGGTAGTTAATTTAGAGGAAAGGCAGGTTCATATGCTTATGTTTTCGATAAACAAACAGTAACTGCTTTCCTCTTGCGTTGCTTTTGAATAAAATAATTTTTCTCGAAAGTGAAATGACTTTTAAAGATTATATAAGAGTCATTACTGGTACTAGAGTTTAATTTTGAATCGAAAATAAATATTGACACTACTATATATATCTATTAATATTTAACATTCTTTTATACTTTTAAATTTCAGGGTTTAACTGTAGATAATGATGAACGCTACTCTCTCTCCAATATAGCAATATTTTTGCCATAAGATCTTAATTTTACATTATTGGCTATTGCTAATGCTACACGGTTGGCTAGAAACAATTTTAAATAAAATTTGAAGGTACCTCCGAGATTCCGATAAATTTTGATTGTAGGGTACCTACAGGTCCTAAAAAAACAAAAAAGAAAAAAATCCGCTCGGCGCATTTTTATTTTTGCCCAAAATAGGGCTATCTCGGTGAATGTATTCAAAAAAACGTTTGAAAAAGAAATAATGAATTATAAATCTTAATTGTAATATACTAGAATATGAAAGAAAAGTTAAATTTATACATTTTTATGTATTTTTAACTCACCTGCGCAGACCCAGATGTAATGGATGGTCATTGAGGCTGCAAAGCTGACCTAGCTGAAAAAACTACATTTAAAACTACATATCCAGGACAAGATGTGATTTTGTCGAGGAAAGTATACTTGACGATTTCAACTATCATTTTTCTAGACCTTATAGGGTCTCGTCACTATTTTTGGACACTTTTACTTTAGTCGAAACTGTGATTTTTTCAATTTTTTCGAATTTGATGAAAAAACTAAGATTCAGATAAAATAAGTTATAAAAAATATTTGGGAGATAGTACCCCCGAATAAGGAGTTTTCATTGGGAGTACGAGCAAAAAAAAGGGGTTTGCTATTTTTCGAGGATGGCAAATTAAGGGATGCTAGTACTGTGATTGGGGTAAAACTTCGAATTTACGCACGCGTAACGTTGACCAAGCCAATTCACAGTAGGCTTGCATAATAATTTCACCAAGTCGAATTTATACTGTACGCGTGCGAAATAAATCGACGCAAGAAATCTTTATTTTTGATATTTTGGATATTTTATCCATCAAATAAAAATCCCCTTAAAATAGCAAACCCCCTATCTCCCAAATAAAGCTTATAACCAGGGGGGTATTATCCCCTTAAATGGGCTTACAACTAACTATTAACATGGAACATGTTCATAGGGAGAGGTACTTGGGAAAAACTACCACTACAGTAAGGGGGGGGGGGGGGTGAAAAACGGACGGGTTCGGGGGGGTATAATGTACTTAGAATAATTTCGTTTTAGGAACTTAGAATAATTACGATTTAAGGACGTAGAATAATCCGGCTTTAGGGACTTGGAATAATATTGTTTGACTTTATTTAATCATTTAAAAATTTCTATTACACATAAATATGTTCTATGCTCATTAATTGGGTTTATACAAGCCCGTTACAAATTTTTTTATCTTATTCTAAGTTTTTTCATCAAATTCGAAAAAATTGAAAATATCACAGTTTTGACTTCAGTAAAAGTGTCCAAAAACAGATCTGAAACCCTACATGGTCTAGAAAAATGATAGACGCAACAGTCAAGTACACTTTTCCTAATATAAAACACATCTTAACCCGGGTATGTAGTTTTTTAGTTAGAAGTTAGTTAGTTTTTTCAGCTAGGTCTGCAGCCTCAATGACCATCCATTACATCTGGGTCTGCGCAGATGAGTTAAAAATACATAAAAATGTATAAATTTAACTTTTCTTTCATATTCTAGTATATTACAATTAAAATTGTAAGATTTATAAGTCATTATTTCTTTTTTAAACGTTTTTTTGAATATATTCACCGAGATAGCCCTATTTTGGGCAAAAATAAAAAAGCGCCGAGCGGATTTTTTCCTTTTTTGTTTTTTTAGGACCTGTAGGTATCCTACAATCAAAATTCATCGGAATCTCGGAGGTACCTTCAAATTTTATTTAAAATTGTTTTTAGCCAACCGTGGCTAATTATATCTAATATTGCAAGAATGAATTAAATTGCTGCTGAATTATGGTAAAAATTTGATAGGAAATAAAAAAAATATAAATATCAAGAAATTTAATATCCATCAGATTTTATTTGATAGAATTTTATACTTTCAAGAAAATTAATGCGTATACTCGTAAAATTGGTTGCTAGACATTTAATTAGCCCACGGTGACCTGGAAGCGTTTTATTATGCGATCAAAATGACAAAAAAAACTGTATGTTAGGGTCTTTTCTACACTAAAAAATGTCTACGAATTTTCTATCCGGACCTTATATCCAGCTACTTTAAGCGTTTGCTGTCAATATTTTCATATTGTGAATAATGATGATTTGAATTTTTTTATAAGACTGGCTTTTTTTTTTCGAAGTATCTGGGATTCCTAACGCGCCTGCAGAACTCGAAAATATAAGTAAAAAAAATAAGTTTCTCGTTGGATTTAGACCAAAATATCGATTTTTAAGCCCACGATAGCTCTCGAAATTTTTTTTTTGGCCCCCTTAAAATTGGGATTTTCTTAAAACTTTCAGTTTTTCCAGTGGATTCAAATTACGTTTAAAATTATGTTCCAATTGATATACTTTAGTATTTTTTCCCCAGGAATCCGATGAAACCATTTATTTTAGTTTTTGACCACGTTTTATAGGAAAAAAATCGATTTTCGTTGCCTTTTAGGGTCCAAATTTCATGGGGACCAATTTTAAAAGTTTTGTAGTTTTCTGAATAAATTTTTCTGTATTTTATTAACAAGAGGGAATTGTGTATTTTTTCCCTAAGAAATCGATGGAACCATTTATTTTAGCTTTTGACCACGTCTTATAGGAGAAAAATCGATTTTATTGGTTTTTAGGGTCCCAATTTTAAAGAAATCTATTGTAAAAAGTTAGCAGTTTTCAAAATAAGTTTTTCTGATTATTATTTAAAAGAAGGTCTTGTATACTTTTTCCCCAGGAATCCGATGAAACCATTTATTTTAGCTTTTGACCACTTCTTATATGAGAAAAATCGACTTTTGACGTGTTTTGGGGTCCCAATTTTAAGGAAATCAATCATAAAAGTATAATAGTTTACAAAATAAATTTTTCTGAATATTATTTACTAAAGGAACTTATGTATTTTTTCTCCAGAAATCCGATGAAACCATTTATTTTAGCTTTTGACTACCTCTTATATGAGAAAAATTGATTTTTTTCGTGTTTCAGGGTCCCAATTTTGAGGAAATCCATTATAAAATGTTATCAGTTTTCAAAATATGTTTTTCTGAATATTATTCACAAGAGGATATTGTATATTTTTTCCCCGGAAATTCGACCACGTCTTATATGAGAAAAATCGAATTTTGTCGTTTTTCAGGGTCATAATTTTAAGGAAATCCATTATAAAATCAAGACAATATTGAAAATATGAAAATATTGACAGCAAACGCTTAAAGTAGCTGGATAGAAGGTCCGGATAGGAAATTCGTAGACATTTTTTAGTGTAGAAAACACCCCACCATACGGTTTTTTTTGTCATTTAGATCGAATAATAAAACGCTTCCAGGTCACCGTGGGCCATTTATACACAATCTTGGTTTGTTTGCTGTTTTTTTGTATTTTTTAACGTTTATTGAATTAAATGCATTTTAATCGAGTATACTTAAATAAAACTTATAGGAATTTTCTTTTTTTGTTATTAAATAATCCGCATAAATCATATATCTCCATTTGGAACCCTTTTAAAACCTGCCTATAATTGCATCAAAATGGCATTAAATCTACAAAATAAACGATCAACATTGAAAATATATTTAAAAAAATTAGATGCTAGCAGCTTTCCGATCACAAATTAGTATGAAAAATTGTAATATTCAAAATAAGGCTGAATGTAAATTAGCGCAAAATTCGCCTAAAAAAAGCTATTCTTGATGCGTCCCAATATTTAACTCTCAGAAGTTTATTTAAGTTTCATATTTTAAAAATTTCTAATATGTTTCCTTATATACATTTTAATTCATTTTTGCCATTAAAGAATATTTGAAATTGATGTAAAAAAATACTAAGAAATATTAAATTAAATTAATAATTCGAGTACTTTAGTGAAAAACTTTCTCTCTAAAATAATTTAAAGATAAGAAATGTAAAATTACTCTAGCAACAATAATTATAAATTCATTACGCTTCTAAAATATATATATATATATTATTATAATGAGCAAGTGATTTTATTTTTCTTTAATTTACGACTATTTTAGGTCTTTTTACAAATTTTTATTTTTTTGGAAAATTGTACCTAATTTTATTTATTAACAGTACTTTTTAAAATAAGTCCCTAGCCAATATACACACACAATTATTCAATATATTAAATTCTATTCTATACAAACATGTTGATAAGACATTTAATTTTGTAATATAAATGTTATTTTTTCATTTTAAATCGTTAATTATTAAAGACGTGTGTATTACAATGAAATATTATACATTTATTATGTACTATTTTATACAGTAAAATGTCTATTAAAGTAAAAAATAAATGAATTCTTGTGGTAAATATAATAAAGAGGATTATTATCAAGGTGATAATTTATATATATTTTTTTAAGTGTTTTTAATAATATTGTCAATATAAATTAGAAAATTTTTTTAAACAAATGTAATAAAATTTATATTTTAATAGAAATGTTAGATATACTTGCTATTAAATTGTTTATTTTATAAATATAAATTATTTTTTAATTGAAATCTTAGTTATTTTTAATTATGTATAGGAATTTATATATAAATTAAAAGAAAAAATAGATTATTAATAATAAAAATGTAGAACATTCTTTAAAATGTATATGAGTGATTCCAACAGTTTTTTTAAAAATCTGTGTGTTTCAAATTTTAGTATGACGATTTGGTTAAGAAAAAAGGATTACTTGATTTATTTGAGACGATATCTCTAAAGGTCTATTTAGATTCTAATCAGAAAATGAGATATTTTTTGTTTGGAAAAAGTTTTTCGCAAAATTTTTTAGCCTGCAAAATTAGGGTAACCATTTGATTTGTTTTTATTCTACAGTTTGATCAAGGGAGGAAGTGGATTTTGGAAAATGCTATATTAAGTTAGGGCTGAGACAGTCGAATTAAGGACAACTTGTTTTCCCCTCAGATGTATTTGAGTTTGGTGAATCGGATTATAAAATCTACGAGTTTGGCAAATTTTAATCTTCCTCGTTTCTTCGAGTTAGGAAAAAAGATTATTCACATTTTATTTTTAGAATTTTATTGTTTTCCACTAGCGGATTCTTTTTTCTCAAATGATTGCAAATAAGCTAAAACCTAGAGTAAAATAAAAAAAAATTTTTTTAATGTACTTTTTTTGTATCAATTATGGGTTTAAGCTCAATTATGTGGCTAAACGATAAAGCAACTGTTATTAAGAACATTTTATAAGCATAGCACCTTTGAATCCAAATTTTCCAAAAATCATAAAACCATCTCATATAAATTTCCACAAATAACTTTACAAATAATTATAAAATTCATCAATCAAATTAAAAATACAAAAAATAAAGAAGAAGATTTTAATCAAAAATATTTAACAAAATTTTTCATAAAAATTTTCAATTAAAGTATATAAAATACCTATAAAATAAATAGTACACGATATAAAAATATTAAACTCACTTAACTCAATCATATCAAATTAATTTATTTAATAAATTTAATTAATAAATTATAAATAAACATAAACATATGATTGATTAATTATATTATGAAATACCTGTTAAAGACTTTGACACAAACTCAATTGATTTTATAATATTTTATATACATTTTTCAAGGTTAACGTCGCATCCACTTGTTATATATATATTTATAATAAGAGAGGATCATATTGCTAATCATGTCTTTTTAAATTGTTGTTATAAAATATTTAAAAAAAAAATGAGAGAGAGAGAGAATTCCTAAAGGAATTTACGTCAATTTAGATATGTATCGTGTGAAACAATATTATATATAATTATATGACAAATTTTTATGTACTTTTTTTTAAATTTAGTTATCACGCATGCTATTTATAAAGATTTATTACTCTGATTTTTTTATAGTTGATTCAATTAATTAATTTGCTGTCTTTTTCAATTAAATTATTAATATTTTTATATTGCATGAGATTTTTTATGCAGTTAAATTATGTATCTTATTAAAATAGGTACGTAATTTAAAATCTAGATGGCGTATTATTTTCTCGCAAATGAAATGCGTTCTGTATTATATAAATAAGATGTATGCTTTGATAATTTATCCATTATTATTTTTAATTATTTTAATATTCAAATTTAGTACATACATATATTATGTATATTTGTTAGAATCAAAAATTTTAAATAATATAAATACGATCCAGGCATGGTCGATGCACGTTCGATACAATAAATGAAATAATACATTATGGCATAGATGTATAAAAATAATGTAAAATATAGTTATTGAATTGAATTAAATAAATTTTTTTGAATAATTAGTTTCGTTTTTTTTTTGGAATTGCAATGGTCCATTAAAACACTGTTTATTTTTATGTAATTTACTTAGACCTATTAGTATCTCAATCAAATCTATAATTTCAATTTTTGAGTATATGAAAGAAATATTAAATTTAAGTAAATTTAAATACATTTGAATATAAATTAAAAATATTTTTGAATAAGTAAATTTTAAGTATGCTATCTAGAACAAATAAAATAAGACAGGAAATTCAAAAATTTATATACGTAAATAAAAGAAATTTTGAATTATTACAGCTGATATTGAACATATGTTATTAATTATCAGGTACTCTATATCAACAAAACCTACATTTATTTATCTGAAAAGTAAAAATTAGGTTAAGAAATAAATTTTTTTATCATAACAGATGCTCAAATATAAAATAAGTGCTATTGTAATTTATTCCAAGAAAATTTTGAAATGAATATTAACATTTGTTTATTCAAAATTTCTCACGAGTACAGTAAGAAAAATTAAAAAACCAAGTCATATTAGGTAAAAGTAATAACAATAATTTGAAGAAAAAAAAAATTGTCAATACATACTGCAAAAGATTTATTTTATAGCTTCTTCCCTTTTAACTGCATAAAAATACAGAATGAGTAAGTAAGTAAGTAAGGTAAGTAAAGAACAATAAAAAAAAATATTAATTTACTTAAATTACATACATTTTAATAAATGTTTTCAAAAAGTCCTTGATGTATATAGTGACAATTCTGAATTTATATTGTTTTGCACATCCCAGAAATAATTGGCTACACTACCACTACTTCTATTCTTTCTAATATATATATTTATATATACTCGATGCGTGCAGTAAATCAGTGAATTATTCAAGTACCTTATGTACTAAAAAATTTTTTTTAAATTTATTTCAATAGGTTATTCAATAAAACTATAGATTAAAAAACAATATAGGAATTATAATTGAAAAATTCAAGGTTGGGTTTATATGTAATATGTAATTTCCTGAATCAAATTTATATGTACTTGTATTACTTCTGGTTTAAAATGGATTTATAGCAAATAATTTTCAAAAACTCAATTTTCAAAAAGTCTGATTGGTCTACTTCAATTTGTAATTTCCAAGAATTTACTTAAATATTCAAGCAATTTGCTTAAAAATTCAAATTTTTCAAAAAAAAATCAAGCAAATTACTTAAAATTGAAGCAAATAGCTTGAAAATTTAAGAAAAATGGAAATTACAAATTTAAATAAAATTCAAGTAGAGCAACCTGACATTAAACTCTAAATTAATTAATCAAAAAAATTTTCAGGCTTTTATTATTCAGTATTTTGATTATTAAAAATATTTGGCTAAAATGCTAAATATAAACGATAGTACTTTTAATATAACTTAAGCCCTTTCTATATCAGATTAAAAGTCGGTATTAAATCTAGTATATACTGTAAAAAACAACTCCGGTGATTTTACGACAAAATTGGTAAATTTACGAAAATTTAGTAAATTTTCAAAAAATTTTGCAATTTTTCGACGAAAATCGTAAAATTACGACATAGTTGTAAATTTACGATTTTGTCGAAAATTTACGAAAAAATAAATCGTCAATTTACTATTTTTTCGCAAATTTACAAATATTAGTAAATTTCCGATTTTTATCGAAAAATTTTTTCGAAAATTTACCAATTTTGTCGTAAAATCACCGGAGTTGTTTTTTACAGTGTATATTTATAACTTTTAGAGTACAGTTGGGGATTTTTGATGATTAATTGTAAATAACTCCCAACTACACTATAAAACTTATAAATATGTACTAGATATCGACTTTTAATTTGATGTAGAAAGGGCTTTAGAAAAGTATTTGTTAGCTGTGCTAAGAGGGCTGATGACGTGATTCAAAGTATTTAAGATTTAAAAGAAATACTTTAAATCGTTTTTAGCCATTAAAAATTTTTTAAATAATTTCCAACTGAAAACCCTGCAACTAGATCTGATTTTTTATTCATTAAGTAAGTTCTAAAAAACAGAGTATACTCCTTTTCTAACATACAAATCCACACACAGAAATTCTTTCGAATTGGACTTTAGCTGTATAGACCTTATAAATGGAAAGTATCTATCCATGATGCTCATTTAACACATACCAAATTCAAATATCAGATTCTAATCTAATCCAAAATTAATTCATTTCTGATTGATTTAACTTTCTTATAATTATGATCTGTACTTCTGTCATATCTTATCTGATTCATATCTAATCCTTGTGATCCATATCTGATTTTTATCAAATATGACTAGCTTTTGAATCATATTTTCATATTTATCTTTATTCCTATCTAATCCATTACTGGTTTATCTATTTGGTCTACATTAGGTTCATATTTTTTTACAAAACATTTACTTATGAATGAAAGTTAGGTGTTTTTACGTATACTAAATTGTAAATTATTGAACTTGAAAAAATAAAATAAAAATTGTTTTCTATTTAATTAAAATTTTTTATAAACTCATTTACATTTAAAATTGAAATAAAATATATTTATTAAAACTACTTATGTGCATATTTTACTTTTTGATATTAATTTTGTTAAATATTTTTATTTACTTTTATTTACTTTTAATTGTTTTACATTTATTAGCAAAAGACTTTCATTTCCTTTTGTGTTTTTTATTTTTATTTTTGTAAATAATTATTTAACTGTAAAATAAATAATTAATTTCGCCAATTTTTATCATTATTATGGTACACTGATTAAGATTTCCGTTACAATTAAAGGCACCGAAAAAAAAAGAAATTTTTTTATTTTTATAAAATAAATTAATTAATTAAAAAATTCATAATTTTTGGTTCCTCGTAGAGAAACTATTGTTTTAGGTGAAATTTGGATTTCTGATTTTTTGGTATATAAGCACGTTTTTAGACCTTAGGAAGCTAAAAAACTGATTTTTAAAAAAAGTCTGTATTTGTTTTTAAGTTTTTTCTACGGGAGTACTAGTTTTAGAACCCAAAAAAAATTCAAAAATTTGAACTTTATCGTTCAAAACATGGGGTCTAAGGGTTTAAAAATAAAAAAATAAGTGGTCGTAGGGGTTCCAAAAAATATATGCAATGGGACTACCGTGGCCAATTTTCAGGGTTTTTGACAATATGGTTCCAGTGAAAAAAATAATAACCAAAAGAACAGGTTTTTGGACCGTTTGTTGGCCGTTTTGGTGGTGGGGAGGGGTAGATGGACAAACGGGCAACGGCTAGCTCATTTTTTTTACCTCCAAAAACTTTTAAAACAATTAGTTTGAAAATCCAAAAACATTTCTTTTATCTTACCCCGACATACCCTTTCATTTGATATTTAGTTTTTTATCATAGATTACTCTATTTTGAAGGGGTCTTCCATTAATTAAGACAATATGTTGGTCATTTTTATTCCCTCCTGTCCCAAAATAAATACATATATTATAAATTTTCATGCATTTTTTTCTTTTTGTAAGAAAACTACCATAAATCTCAGTTTCTACCAAATCAAGCAGATCAAATAGTAAAATGAAAAATATAACTTGTTTTTAAAAATAATTTATTTAAATTTATTTAATTTAAAAAAAATTTTTATACCAAAAATTAATATAAAAAATTAAAAACTTGTTTAATTTAATCCTTAAATATTTTACAACATTCATAATTGTAATAAATGATAAATTTTATTATAGTTGTTCTTAAACACTTTATTAAATTTTATTATTATTGATTTTTAATAATCAAATAAAAAAGAAATTTTATTACTGCATAATTTGAGATTACAATAATACGTGAGTTACAGATTTACACGCTGCAGTAAAAATGCATCTTAATTTTCTTTTATCCTAATTTTTTAACAGAAAGGGTCAAAGTACCATAAATAATTTGCTTCGTTAGTTTTATTAGCACCGACTGATGACTAAAAAAAGAAAATCAACAACTCAGCATGAACTTTGCACTTCTTATAACACAACCCATACTCCACAAAAGTGAGAGTGTGCTCCAGTATTACAAAAAAAGGGTTTTGTTAATCCAAGCATTCTAATTCGAATAAAATTTCACTTAATTTAGCAATACAAACGATTATTTTATTAAGGAAAAAAAATTTTCTTTAAATTAAGTTATATTTAGATTAGCAAATATATGACATAATATTTAATTCTTACAATAAAGTGATAAATAATTTTATTTGTTCATTGACAAAATAAAAAAGTTTTTTAATCAGTTTTTATTATCTATAAAGGTAGGCAGCTTTTTAATAATACATCGACACGCGTGTAAGAGTTTTATATGGAGAGGAGTTAAAGTTGAGTTGTTTTTTTAATGTATGAGAGAAGGAGAAAAAATTGACGTGGATATTAAACTTATACTTTACATGTGCCTTTTCAGTCCTAACTCGGCCTCAGGCTGTGATAGATTGTTGTGTGTTTTTTTTTTGGTTTTTTCGGGAGTGATTATCATTGAATTTTTTTTTTTAGTTGATTGTAAAAAAAAATTATTTTCATGCATAAAATGAATTAAGTGAGTTTTTTGACATAAAAATTGTTTAATTTTTTGGATACTTAAGGCGGGAAATATTTGAAAATCAAGAATTGAAATTGGAGGTAAGTTTGAAAAATGATTTTTTCTAATTAACGAGTTTTCTTCACACGAAAATCTTAAATGTGACGACTTCAAAATTATATAAAAAAAGTAGTGTACCATAAATAATAAGTGTAATTACTTCTGTTTCGTAAGGGGTGTTTATTCACCTGTTTGAAAATATTATAGACAATATATTTATGGTTTGATGCATGTCTTTTTATTTTGCGTGTTACAAATACATTTCCGACAAAAAAAAACATTGGTGGTCGTTTTTCTTTTACATGAATAAAATTTATGCGTGTGTATGCTATTAAATATTTATACGCATAAAAATTACACGCACGTAAAAAAATATGTAAAAAAAATTGAACTTGTTGAACATTTTTTTTTTTTTGTTTAATTGGTGATTTTTTTTTATGGGTTTTGGTTGGGGTAATTGAGAAAGGTTAGATTTTATTAGGTACAAATATAGTTTTTTACTGGTGGTTTAATTAAGGTGGTTCACATGGTTTTAGATTGGATTGGTAAATTTTTAAGTGAATTTTATTTAATTTTTCACCAGGGAATTGTTTTTTATGAAATTGTTTTTTAATAAAAAAAACTACTTTAACATTTTAAAAATATTTGAGTTCTAATTTTTCTTACTGTTTTCGTAACTTTGAAAATCATAAAATATTTAAAAATAAAAGAACATCCAGTCTAAATTTTTTTTGCAAGTTATAAATAAAATATTAGTAAATTCCCAAAAATAAAAAAAAGTGTGTTTTTTCAAAAAAAATTTAAGCTATGATGTAAGAGTGAGATTTAAAATAATCTTGATTAATTTGATAATTTTCGACCTAGAAAATTCTATTCAAAATAATTTAGATTTTAAAATTTAAAAAAAAAAAACTGAAATTCATTCTTTTAAAAACTGATAAAATTTTATTTATCATATAAATATTTAACAATGTTTGATTAAAAAATATGATAAAAAAATTTACACTTTATAAAATATTTATTTATTGTATCAGTTAAATACATCAAATAGATTATCAATTTTTTAATAAATATTTTATTGACAAATAAACACCCAATTTTTTGAAAGTCACAGGTGTAGAATTTATTTAAATTTACATAAAATTATTTTTATTTACTTAAATTTTAAAATTTACTTCTCTTTTTTTTTTGATAAATAAAATGATAAATAATTTAAAAGATAATATTTTATTTAGTTTAACAATGGAAAAAAAATTCATAATAGAAGAATGGGAAGTTAGCACACGTAGATAAAAATATCAAATTTTATTGAGGTATAATAGAATGATTATCTGAATAAATGGATTATTTTTTAATATTTTAAGAATTAAATCAATAAATTATTTATTTTTATTATTGATTTCATTAAAGTGTTTCTTATATATTAGACTGGTAGTTGTTTTTAAAAAGTGTTTGTGAGCTTGATTATTGGGTTAAATCAGGTTCTAAAATGCTAATTTACAAGTACTGATACTATGTAAACAAAATCCATTGAGTCTCTCAAAAATTCTAAATGTATCCAAAGTTTTTGTTTTTTTTATTTATTTTTGTGGCTAAAAATTAAAAATTCTTATTTTTTATTAAACCTGACACCTTATTTCACCATATAATTCATAATTCAAAGCCAAATTTCAGTAAATCACAAATATTTTTTTGAATAACAAACACTCGAATATACATTTAAACATTAAATTGACACTTATTTTCATAATTTACAAAAAGGACCTAAAATTTCTGTATCACACTTTTACACAATCTAATCATTTATTACCACAAAACAAGAAACTTTAACTTATCCATAAAATAATTAACACAATTATACACTCACACAGTCTAAAACATTTTTTAGAACATCCGATATTACATTTAATTTTTATTTTAAATTAAAAAAAAAATTGAAATATACAAATAATTAAATAATTACATTACTTTTCTTTCTCTTACTTAATATTTCAGTAGTAAATACAGGATATTTTAAAATAATAATTTTTTTTAAAATTATATATTTATCAAAATATATGACATTGAAATAAATAATTGGAAATACATTTGTAATACAAATTATTGAATTTAAGAAATATAAATTACAAAAAAAATTTTTAATTGATTGCTATACTCCAGAAGTTAATTTCTTTATTTTAATTAAATTAAGTCAGCTATATAGAATTAGTTACAATTTTTTTTGTGAGCATGTATATGTGAAAGTTAAATAAAAAAGTAGTATGCCAAGTAAGAAAAGAGAACCTGAAATAAATAAATGTCCCTTCGAAATAAAATTTCTCTAAATTTTTTTTTGAGGCACCAAGAAAAAAAATGATCATTTGTTTTAAAATTTATTTATTTATGCATAAAACGTACATTCAATTATTTAAAACAACGGTATAAATTTTGGATTTAAAAATAAAAATAAGGTTATCATTTATTTCAGAAGTTGAATTCTTAAGATTTCTCACTTCTCTTACATCCAATTCGGATATTTTATTTGGCTACCTGTTTTTATTTTCTCTTTAATTTGTTTTTTATTACGTATACTGTCATTATAAAAATTATTTTTTGCGATATCTTTTCGATTGAAAATATTTATACTCTATGCATGTGTGTGTGTTATATAAATAAAGTGCAGTTTTGTATATGGAGAATTCCAGGTTGATTAAGATTTTTTAATTAATATTAATTTTGTGTATTTTATTGAAACAAATTTGAAAATATAGCTAAAAAATTAAATATCAAAAAAATTTTATTTTTGATCTTTACAATCACATTTAATGCTATTTTCGAGGGGCTACCGTCTTGGAAATCACGAATTTGATTTAAAAAAATTTTTTTTGATTTTTTTCTGATTTTGGCTTGTTTGTACCTCAATCATGAATCTTTACTAGTTGAGATGGTTTATTTCCGACTTGTAATGATTTTTCGTGATTTTTTGTGATTTTTTGTGATTTTTTTCGTGATTTTTCGCGAGTTTTTGCGTCTTTTAGCTTTATAACTCACCCTAGACCTCAAAAATCTATTTTTTTACTATTCAATATAATATTTAGCGGTTTTTACCAAAAAAAATCACAAAAAATCACGAGAAATCAAAAAAAATCAAAAAAAATCAAATTTGTGATTTCCAAGACGATAGCCCCTCGGCTATTTTTACATACTTATTTACAAACTGCAAAAAAATATTTATATTAGACTTATAAATAAAAACAAGACAAAAAATTTTCTTTTTTTATCATTTAGATCACGTTGAATAATAATAAAAATACTCAAATTAATTTAAGTATACATGAATAAAAATATAAGGTAAATTTATGTCTATGTACTTGACATTAACTTTATGATTGCAAAGAATCAGCATACATAAATGGGATAACGAGAGAGTTATAAAACTTTAAGCAGTGTTATGATACGTACAAATGGTTAACTTCCTTGTTTTTTAAATACGTTAATTTTTTTGTTAAAAGTATAGTACCAAAATACAAAAAATTGTATTTGGGGTATTTCAGGTATTCAAAAACCAAACAAATCTAATTGCCCTTTATAAGGATATTCTGGGTGTTTTTCAATTCTGAAATATAAAATTTTTAATTACAGAATTTTTTTCTTTACAAAAATTGAATAAACTTACCCTTTAATAAAAAAGTAGTTCATGTAACGTCCTTTTTCACCTTCATCCATAGCTTCTATTTCTTTGATATCTGTTTCTGTTAATTCAAAATCAAAAATATCGATATTTGATTTTATTCTATTTGGATGTTCACTTTTTGGGATAACAGTAACATCATTTAATAAAGAAAATTTTAACAATATTTGGGCAGTTGATTTTTTATGTCTTTTGGCTATTTTTTCAATAACTGGGTTTTTTAAAAGCTTAGGTAATGATAAGAAATATGGGTTTTTGTGTGCATTCTCTGAACCACCAGAAGCAAGTGGACTCTGACCAATAACTGCGATATTATGCTTTTTACAAAATTCAAGTAATTCTTTTTGTTGATGGTATGCATGAATTTCAACCTAAAATTAATTGAGTTCATGTAAACTAATTATCAATAGTTAAATTATTTGTAACTATAAAAATTTTAACCTGTAAAACACTTGGCATGATTTCAGCATGTTTCATTATTCTTGTGATTTGTGAAATATTATGATTACTCAACCCAATTGATTTCACTCGTCCAGTTTTTACTAATTTTTCCATTTCCTAAATGCAAATTTTAAAAATTTTTGTTTAAAATATTTATTTACTAATTCAACTTGGGGTATGTCAATGCATTTTCAGTGGAGCCACCTTAAAGAAAATTAAAAAATAATATATTAAGTATCAGGGGTGCAAAATTTTCGGTATCAGCGTGATCACTATAGCAGGAAAACTCAGCGAAGCTGGGCACGAGTGTCTAGAGTTTTTCACTTATGGTGCTTACAACATTTTTTGCCTGGTTAAACGTAAAATGAGAGCGGAAAATTTTGTACTAAGTTTTAAGCTCGAGTCTTACGCTCAAGGGGGGAAAAATTTGTTTCATTTCTTTAAAAAAAATTTTTATTCGCATCGTATCAGTGAGTATATATCAAAAATGAGTAAAAAAAAATTATTTTGCTTCAAATTTCAGGCCAATTACAATAGTTTGAGCAAGAAAAAAATTCCGATAGCGGAATTCTGCTAACGGGAAACGGAAATAGTATGTTAAGTATCAAGGGCGTAAAACTTTAGCACTAGTCTGAGTGTTCGGCGAAGCCGGGCATGAGTGATATGTGTTCACACTAGTCTCTAAAGTTTTTCGCCCATGGTGCTTACAATATTTTTTGCCTGCTTAGGCAGCATTTATGGAAAAATTTCTGCTTGCTGCAAGTGGATTTTTTCAGTGTAAAAACATCATTGTACGGGTCTAGACAGATCCAACAAATCTTAAAATTAATATTTATTTTATTATAAACTTATAAATAAAATCTTCGTTTACAAAAAAGATAAGAAAATACTGTTTATAAAAGCAAAGATATTAAATGTTATTGATTAAACGAACAATTTTAATTCCAATTATTTGTTCTGATAAATAAGCTAAATTGCACTAAAAATTGAAATAAATAAATTTACCTTCCAAACAGCTACAATATCATTATCAAATTCTAATATTACAGATCCGTCTTTATACATTGGAGTTTTTAAATCTTCATCAGATTTAAATGCAAAAGGCTTATGTACCAAATATAAATCAACGTAATCTAAACCTAAATTATTTATTTGAATATCAAACATTTTTTCAACTTTATAAGCTTGGTTACCAATTTCTGGAAGCTAAAATTTAAAACTCGTTTAATTTAAAAATCAATTAACTTAAAATTTTGATATTTAATAAAGAATACTAAACCTTAGTAGTTACAAATAAATCTTCACGTTTTCCTCCATTATCAATCCATTTATTTAAAATTTGCCCAATAACTTTTTCATTATGATAAGTCCATGCTGTATCAATATGTCTGTATCCATAATCTAGAGCACTTGTTACAGCAGTATCCAGCAATTTTGAACTTATCTAAAGAGAATAAAAAATATTACAGAAAAATTTATTTAATAAAAATTAGAATTTACTTACATTAAATGTTCCCAATCCGACCATTGGCATTTCATATCCTGATGATAATTTTTTGTATGGCACATTATTTAAAGCCAAAATTGATATTATATTTATTAAAATAATAAAAAAATATTTCAATCTGAAAAAATATACTTTTTATTCCCATTTTTTTATTAAATTTAAAATTAAATTTTTATTTATACCTTTGTATTGTCATTTTTGAAATAAATTTGATATTGCATTTAACTGATTATATTTTTTTTATTTATACCTGTTTAATATTTGTTTTTTATTCAATAGATAAAAAAAATGATAAAATTTTCCTACAGATGTGTTACTTATTAAAAACTTCAGATTAATAATTGATAATTACAGACTGATAAGTTCAATAGCGTTAAATTTTACAATAATTAATTTACTGTTAAGAATTATTAAATTATGAGCAAAAACGAAAATAAAATAAAAAAATTAAATTCTTGGTTTAAAATCCACTATTCGAAATGGGGCATTAATGCTCGAAACATTTTCATATCAATTTTTCAATTTTGCGTTTTACAGTAACACAAATCAGGGTGGGTATGAATATATAGATTCATAGTGTAATTTAAATTCTGGCAAGGTTAAAATTTGACCAGTTTTAATGCGATCTTTAACCTATATTTTTAAAAAACCCTGCCAAATTATTGGCAATTTAAAAAAATATTTTTAATGGACGATTTTATCTAAGTATAATAAGACAGTAACTAAAACTGAGCTTCAAAAAAGGTCCAAAAAGAAAAAAAAAATAATAGTTTACGAATGAAAAAATTTGAGATAAAGATTTTGAAAAAATTAAGTATCGACGACAAAAACGGCATTTCCATTAAAAAAAAAATTTGGTACTGCGTCCAAAAAGAAAAATAAACAATTCTGTCTTTTTTAATTTTGAATGCAAAAAAAATATTCAAAAAATTATGTAATAGAATAAAAAGGGTATTTCTAAGACTAGTACAAACAATGGTGTTTTGTGTATTTTTTGATGGCAAAAATTTTGAGACGATTTAAAAAAAATTAATTATCTTACAATGATTAAGCCCTTTCTAGACCTAATATATTTTTTTTAATTCCAAGTGCTTTTACTATACCAAAGAGTACAGTCGAAGCACACAAGATTTAAAAAAATTATTTAGGTCTAGAAAGAGCTTTACTCTATACGAGGATTCAAAATACTTAAATAAGGCTTAACAGTTTTTTAGACCCAAATTTTTCACTTTTTTATATGTATTTCGTGCTCTACGAGGTGCTCTAAAAGCTTGATTTTTTTTGTAAATAAATTGAATTTATGTTTTAAACGTATGTTAAATTACTTTTAAAGCAAAAATCACGAAAATAAATTTTTGTTCGTAAAAAAAAGCAACGGTACGATCATAAGTAAAAATTCTTAAGATTCTCATTTTATAATTGGTATTTTTATTTTTATTATGGATACTTGCTTTTATTTTACTGTATTTAATGTCTTTAAAGATAAAAATAATTTTTTTTATGCCTTTTCAATATAAAATATTACAAATCCATTTTATACATGAAGTTTTTGAAACAAAAATTTTTTTTTGCAATTACTGAAAAAATTAAAATTTTTCAAATTAATCATAACTATAATAAGACAAAAGAATTTACAATATTTTTGACCTTTAAGAAATTTTTTATGTTGCAAATAAAACCTTTATTTTTCATATCATATGTAAATCACGTACTATAAAATTTAAATAAATTTGTAAGGTAAATATATTAAATCTGCACTTGACATTAACTTTATGATTGCAAAGAATCAGATACATTATAAAAAGAGAATAGTTATAAAAATCTAAGCTAATTCATTTCAATTTTTATGATATAAATATTATAGTACTAAGCTTCCTTGTTTATGATATATTTATGTGCAAGTTAAATTAAATTTAAATGCCAGGTAGACTATGATAGTATGGTATAAATTTTGCTGAATGAACAAATTAATAGGGTGCTTGCATGGATCGGAGTTTCAATAATTTTTTTGCATAATTTGAAACTGGATCAACAAATATTCGACACGAATTTTTTTATTTTTTAAAATAAAAGAAGGAAAATTAAAAAAAGTGATGACGTCACACTTACCTTATAACGAACCTTTTATTTTTAAAACCTTAATAACTCTGTTAATTGTCTTAATTTAAAAAAATAAAAAGTATGTGTCTAATATTTTTTGTGTAGTTTTAAATTATACTAAAAAATTATCAACATTGTAACCCATGTGAGCCCCTCCTCTTTTACAGTAATTAATGACCTTAACTTTGATTCACTGGTAAAAGAATCGGCTGCGGCAACCTGAATTCCTGTCGTGGCGAACGGATGTTTTATTTGTTTAAATGATTGTAAATAGCTTGAAAGGTACGAAAAAGTTGAAAATAAAATTTTTTACAAAGTTGGTTAATTTTTTGTATAGATAACCATACTGGGTCTCGGAACCTTAAGGTAAAAATTTTTTTTTTTAATTTTCTAAAGTTTTTATGGTATTCTCAGCAGCCGAAGAAAAAAAATCCGTTCACCAGAAACTGAATTTTCGTTATTGGTAATTGGATTTTCTGGTTGCTGTAACAGGAATTTGATCTTTTGCTGAAATTGGATTTTAACATGTTTATTTAATGGGGTATTTGAAAAAGTCTGGCTCGGCAAGGGGGGGGGGGGTAAAATGAACTTGATTGTTGGCTGTGTGAAAACACAAACCGGTTATAAGTTTTTTTTTTTCAGTGAACAGATTTAGGGTACAGGACTTTTTAAAAAAATTTTACGTGCAAAATTAATTTAGTCAAAAAGTAACCACAAAGGGTGAAAACTTTTGAAAAAATTCATGATATAGGGAAATGCACTATTGAATGTCTTATTTTTTCATAATAAGAATAACACGACATTCATTAGAACCCGATCATTCACTGGCGAATCTACCCTAAATTGATTTACACTGAGTGGTGATAATATTTAGGTCATTACTAAGGTCACGAACAGTAATTATAAATTTTATTTTTCGTTTAATAATTTTCGATAATAATATCAATTTTATGAATTTTATCATATTTTTTTTTCTTTAAAACAAGAACGCAGAAAAAATTGTATGTTTTTATGAAAGTTAAAAATAAAAAGAAAAAACAAGATAAGAAATTTTTATTTTTGTACATTTGGTATATAACTTATATGTTATCAAAAATAAGTGAAATAAAAACACTCCTTAAAATTTAAATTTATTTAAAATAATGCGCAAAATACAGAAGTTAATTAAATTTTTATTTATTTATTTAACACTAAATCTTTTTATGTGTATTTATTTTTAGAATTGAACACCCTAGCATGCCAAAAAATAGACGCAAGAAGGGGTGGTCTAATGAAGGAGACAAGGGTCTAATTGTTTATACAAACTAGCCCCCCCCCCCCCCCCCTATAGTCCAAGAGCGAAAAATGAAAAACCAAAAAAATTGAAATAAAAACTTTTCTGCGGTAAATTTTTCTAATTCGTAGCTCGAAAGTTATTGGTATTTATGCATTCATTTCATAAAAAGTTTTCGTAACGAAGAAAATTTTTGAAACACGTAAACTTTGAATGCTGATATTTCATTTAACTGTAGGTCCAAAATTCAGTTAAGACCCCAAAATGGTAGTTTTAAACAAATTTATTAATCCAATTCGAATACAAAATTGATTAATAATAATTGTACTAAATTGAAAAAAATCAAGTTTCAATTAAACGACTTGATAATAAAAAAAATTTTCTAAATAAACAAGATGATTCAGTGTTAAAAACACATGTAATATTTGTAATACCTGTTTCTTACAAACATAAATGTTATCTATATTACCAGTACTAAAAAAAAAATTTTCTTATCAAATAAATATCTTATAAATAAAAAGTTAAATGTATGTACCTATATAATTTAAAACTGTGTGGGAAATCCGTGTTTTTTAAAAAACAACGCCGACACAATCGATGAGTCAATGATTTCTCTTTTTATGTAATATGTGTGAATGTGTATCAAAATTATTCAGCAACCTACAGTTGTAAATCTGTATTTTATACACTGAAAAAAAAATCCGCTTGCGGCAAGCGGAATTCCGCTTGCCGCAAGCGGAATAATTCCGTTTGCCGCAAGCGGATTTCCGCTTACCGCAAGCGGAATTCCGCTTGTAGCAAGCGGAATTTTTTTTCTCGTTAAACGATTGCAAATGACTTGAAACGTAAAGAAAATTAAAAAAAAAATTTTTTCCCGCTTACTTGGGATATGCGTATTTCGGTATGACGAGATTTGAGAAAATTTTGGAAAAAGAAAAGAAAAAATGTTTTTTTTTAATTTTCTTTACGTTTCAAGTCATTTGCAATTGTTTGCAAAGAAAAAAAAATTCCGCTAGCCACAAGCGGAATTCCGCTAGCCGCAAGCGGAATTCCGCTTGCCGTAAGCGGATTGTCCGCTTGCCGCAAGCGGAATTATTCCGCTTGCGGCAAGCGGATTTTTTTTTCAGTGTAGGTATTTAGATATACTTTATTACTTGTTTTATTTTTTGTTGAGAAAAATTCTACGAGAAATCGCAAAAAATGTATATTAGGCTGATACTTGTTTTGAAAATATTTTTGTAAGGCAAAACTTCATTTTACCCAAAATTTATTTAAATTTGTGTCACATTGTTTCATAATGCACGCAAAGAAACTACTTTTTCTTAGTAAACAGGCATATAAAAGACCCATTTTTTGCAAAACAATAAACTAATTTTTTAGCTACATCTAATTGTAAAAATAAATTAATTTCGTAGAAAAAAAAAATTACATAGTGTCTTTTTTTGTCTTATCTTTTCTTAATATGTAATAATTGCATAAAAAAAAGTCATTGTCTTTTATAAATTTTATACTTCAACAAAAAACGACGCATATATAATATGTGATATAAGTAAATTATTATATTTCGTCATTAGTTGACCCTCATAAATAACAATTATACTTAATATTTGTATGGCTTTTTTTTCTCAATTATTAATAGAAAATTAATATAACGTGTTCGAGTTTACAGTTAAATAAAAAAATTATTTATTATGATTAATTATTAGGTATAAATAAAAATTTTATTTTGGTTTGAAAAAACGTGTGTTATGTTATTCTGGGTGTTTATTTATCAAATTAATCGGATTTTCAATTACTGGACTGTAAAAAGTAACTTTCTTAGATTTACAAAAAAATAGAATTTTTTCGAAAAATTAGTGAATTTTCAAAAAATTTTGTAAATATTCGATAAAAATCGTAAATTTACTAAATTTAGTATATTACCGAAAAATTCGAGAATTCTCGATTTTTTTTAGTTGTAAATTTACAACTATTTTTCGGAAATTGACAACTATTTTTTGTAAATTTTCGAAAAAAAATTGTAAATTAACAATTTTTCTTGCGTATTCAAAAAAAAATCGAGAATACTCGAATTTTTTGTTAATATACTAAATTTAGTAATTACACGATTTTTTTCGAATATTTACAAATTTTTTTGAAAATTTACTAATTTTTCGAAAATGTTCTAATTTTTTTGTTAATATAAGAAAGTTACTTTTTACAGTGTGGGTTAAATCAGATACCAAGTTTGTAAAAAATGAAACATTTTCAAAAAATTAGTTCATTTATATTCTAATATTGGTACAGCCCACGAACACATGAAAACTAAATTGTTGCTAATCGATACACTGAAAAATTATTTCTCTAGCAGCTAGTGAAATTCAACTACATTTTACTTGTAAATTTTTACTGGGTCATTCCCAGCCCTTTAAAGTTTCTATATCCGCCACTGAAACAGTTCCCATTTTTGCTAAATGGATTCCACTTACGGTAATTGGATATCTGTCTGAGACTTTCACTATAGTTGGTGGTAGTACCAAAGAAGATATATTGGTAGTAATTAGAGTAACCTAAAGATTAAGCTATACATGGATTTGGCCTAATTAATCATAAATCAACATCTTTTTAAAATAACCACCAGCATAATATAAAATTAAAAAAAAAAAGTAATTAGTATTTTATATTTACTTTTTTATGAATGCAAAATATATCATTAAATAAATTTAAGTTCCATTAGTTACATAAAATAATAAGTATATTTCAAAAAAACCCAAAATAATAAATGTGTCAGTAAATATAATAAGAAATATGGTTTATTATAAAATTTCGTTTCTTTTTTTGATGGTATTAAAATAAATAAATTGAAATATGCATAAAAAAAAGCAAAATCCTTGAAATGTCACTCAGGTTCATTTTATTTTTTAAAAAAAATTTTAAATTGACAATAATTTCTTTACTATTTATCGTAGGCCATGCATAAATAATTTGTCATAATTTAATGAAAACGTTAATTATGTTGTTAAGAATTTTTATATCAAAATATAATTACATACTATCACACCTTTTATAATTAAATTATATACTACCTATATATTTACATGGTGTTAGGATGCATAAAAATAAAATAAATCTTTATATTAATTAAAATTCTAAATTATATAATTTATTTTATTTTTTTTGCTCAAAAAATTAATGTTTTTTCTCTGAAACATAGTAATTTTTATAAAAGAAAATCATATTTTTTAATAGTTTTGATTTTATAGTTTATCAATAAATCATTCAAATTTTTATTACAATATGGGTATTTGTATAGTTTTTTTGAAGAATTCTATTATTTACTATTATATAATTTAAATTTATACAAATAATAAAAAAGGATTTTGAAATAAAAGGATTATTTATTGCTTTTTTACAAAATGTTTCTTTTTTTTCATTTATATTTTGTATATGTTATGGCGCAGGTGTGAATATTGGTAATTGGGTTAATAAGGGTATTTTTGGTTTGATGGGGAAGTGATCTAGATCTTTAAATAAATTTTACAAAATTTACCACAAAAAATATGGTTTCTAGAAAATTTTAAGTATAATAGTCTGACAGTTTTTTGAAAAAGTAACTTGGTTTAATCTCATAAAATTCTCAAAGTTACTATTCATTGAATTATTTGTAAGAACTTCTATACCATGGTCTCTTTTGAAGTAAAAAAGCCCATTAATTTTGTAACAGTACTAACAACTTATTAAGTAAGTTATAACATTAGGAATTTTATTTTTTTGATAAATAGCACCTAATTTTATTTCAATTTATAACTGTCAGGCTAATATAAAACCATAATCTTCTTGAAACTTAAAAAAGAAAATTTTTTTAAATATAAAATTGATTTTCTTCATGCATAATTGTAAAAAATTGCCAATTATTCAGATTTGCACCGTAACATATAGATAAAAATGTATTATATCTTCATAACAATCATTAAATATATATATAATTATTTTGATTCTTTTGATTGATTATTTTAGATTAAAATATGTTTTATCTTATTATAAAATTCACCTTGATTTTTTTTTTCTTCATTTTTTTAATATTTCTTATAATTACAAAACATTTATAATAATATCAATACATTTAATAATATTTCTTTGAAAAATGAAAGCAGTTATTTATTATGTGTAATTATTACGTACATTTTTTTTTTATTTTGCACTTTCGTTAACATAAAAATTTATACAAAAATACAACACGTTTTTGTATTTTAAAAAAATTTTCAGGTAGATGTAAAATATATTTTTTTTTAAAGAATTTTGAATGAAAAATAGAATTTGTGGTTTAAAATTGTAAAATTAATTCATAGATGTCGCTTTATCTCGAAAGTGAAAAGTAATCCTAGTACTATATATTCACTACTTCTTTGTTAAAAATTAAACTATATTTAAAATTTAAAAGTCTTTAACTCTGATTATAATTATTCTGTTCATTAATAAAATTCTATTCTAATTTGATTGTCGTTTTAGATTACATATTTTGATCTCTTTGTTTCTTTTTACATAAAGTAAATGAATATATAATTCAAAATAAATAATATTTTTGTTATGTATATGAATTGCAATTTTTACAGCACTGTTTAATTGTAATATTATAAAATTTTTGATCTATTTTGTACATAATTTCATTTGAAAATAAATATATCCAACAATTACTGCATAAAATAAAATATTCTTCCGCATGCCAATTCGATATAAAAATGATTTTCTATATTATATGAATATTTAATAGAAATATAAAAAAATATATATATTTTAAAAGTATATAGAAAACAATTTTTTCTTCAACTACCTATTATATCTAATCAATTCCACTTGTATTTTCTTAGAATTTAAAAAAAAATAAAACTTATTATTATATCAGTATATAAAAAATTTTCTTATCTAAATTAGATATAATTATTAAATGAAAAAAAAAGTTGTTTTTTAAGGTGTTTTAAAAAATAATTATGTTTTATGGTTTACATATTAACATGGAACATGTTCATTGGATGGGGTATTTGAAAAAGTTTGGCTCGGCAGGGGGGGTGAAAAGTGACGCTTTTAGGGGGGGGGGGGGTGAAATGGACTTAGAATGTTTTCGATTTAGGGACTTTGAATAATTTGAAGTGGGAGTTAGGCCTTGATAACAACAAAAACTTAGAATACTTTAAGTTTATGGACTTAGGATAATTTATATTTCAGGATTTATTGTAATTTCGGTTTTTGGATTTATTACTATTATGAATAAACATGTTCCATGCTCGTTGGTTTTGTAGTTACACAAACCGGTTATAAATTTAATATAATTTGGATTTTTACTTCAATGATTTTCATTGTGGTTCGAAGAGAATGAATTTTGGCATTTTTCATATCAGAAACTTTTTTTATATCAAAATGGTTAATTTTATGTCAGAACATGAAAATATAAATAATGGACATTTAATTTTAATTTTTTTGACCAGTCAATTTAACTTATCTATAGCTTTATTATGTCATAACTTCTTGTGATTATTACACTTAATTGCTTAAATCTTTGTTAGATCATTAATGCATTGTTGACTTAACTTGTTTATCAAATTTTTAAACTTTACAATGCACATTGTTAATAACCATTTGTACCCTAAGACGTTGATTTGATACTACTTGACATTATAGTGTAAAAATATAATTAGTAGGTACACATAACGTAAAAACCAAAATTTGGTACACAGTAAACAAAAATTTCAGTCTTTACAAATTTTTAACCAAATCAAACCAAATTTTCAAAAAACACGTTATTGAGTATCAACTCTTGAATAACCCTGAAAAAAAAAATTATTAATGAAATTTTAATAAATCTCAAAAAAAAATCGATTAAAAAATGATCTATCTTTATTACCAATATAAATAAAAAAGTACCTGAGAACATACCAACCAAAAAAATAAAAAAATTAATAAAAATAAATTAAATTTCACTTATATAACATTCGTTGTGTACTTACCTTTAAAAGGAGAGAATGTTTTTTTTTTATAGTAATAATAATAAATACCTATACAAGAAACTATATATGTAACAAAGGTATTCAAGTATAAAAATAAAAAGTAAATGATATATTTTATAATGATTTTTTTTTGGATAAATTAGAGTTATTATGTAACTTTCGTGTGTATTTTATTTATAAAACTTCTTTATTTGATTGGAAATTTATTACGAAATTATAACATCTTTTTAGGTCCAATTTGATACTTTGGAGAAATCTTATGTACAGTATCTGTTATTGATCTGAACTTGAAATTTATTGAGTTTTGAGTAATGGATTTTATCTTTCATTTTTAACTGATTTTCTAATTAAATTGACCTATTAAAAAGCTAAAACTAAAGTAAGAAGAACTTTGAGTAATTAAAAATTTTTATATGTAACATTTTTTGTAACAGAAAACTTGTTTGCAAATATATACAAGAACAAGTAGATCAATGACTTCCTTTATTATATAAAATGTAATTCATCTCTTGTAAGATGTCAGTTAAAAATAATTTTTTTTTTTATATTTATAAGGTTAAACGTGAAAAATTTTTTATTTCTTCTTGGATTGTTGTAGAAAGTAGATTAATGTGTTGGATGTGTGTGTTTTTTTAAATACCGAAAATGGCTTAATTTTTATTGAAACATTAATTGGAACTATTACAATAAAAAGAGCATCCCGGAATAAGAAGCGATTTCGGCCCCGGCATGAAATCAAAAAAACCTTTTTACACTTGAAAGTACTCATAAAAAAAACATTTTTCCCGTTGGAATTTTTACCCCAGCTGCCCTCTGTTGGGCTAGGGGGGCAAAAGTGTTTAAAAAAATTTTTTTATTTTCAAAAATTCATATCTCTGGATCCAGAAAACGAAAAGTGGTCTACAAGGTCTCAAAAAATTGGGATTTCTATGCACTTTAATTTTATATATGTAAAAAAGTTTTTTGAGACACGTAAGCCATCTTAAAATTAAAAAAACGAAAAACTTTAGTTCAAATTTTATCTTTGAAGTTAATTTTCTCTGCCACAAAGATTTACTCATCCCTAAAAAATTTATATGTTTTTTGTCACACATGAATTTGCAGAATGAAACCGGTTTTAACGAGATTCCAACGTACAATTTTTTAAGAAAGCCGAAAAACCGATGGTTTTTTCATTTTTTAACTGATTTTCTGGGTTTTTAAGCTCAAATTTTTATTTAACTCTAAACATATACTTTTATATGCAAATTTTTTGATTGTAAATAATATAAAAACTTAAAAATTTTCTATTAGCACCGGTTTCAACAGGATCCCAATATATCAGAACTCAAAAATACAGATAAACTATTGATTTTTAGCATTTTTTTTGCAGATATCCAGAGTTTCTAAGAAGAAATAACTTTCTTTATATAATGAAGACTTATATGCAAAAATTTTATGCATTAAATTTACATAAAAATCAAAAATCTTTCAATTAAAATCGGTTTTAACAAGTTTTCAGCGTAGAAATCGATAAAAGATATAAAAAACCGCTAAAATTTTGGTACCTTTTTTTGCTAATATTTTTGAGGTTTCTTAATAAGAATAAGGGTTTTTATGCAAGCATTTACTCATATTTTTGTGCAGGATTGAGCCTGTGTTTTTATTTGTGAGAAGATGTTCGGCATAATTGGATGTCAGAACTTTTTGATTTGGGCCTTGTATGTGTTTTGTAAATATTTTGAAAAAAGTGCGCCCTGTTTGTCCTATATATATACTGTCACAATCGTTGCAGTCTAGTTTGTAAATACCACTTCTAAATTCCAATTTTTCGGGAGTTCTAAATCTTAATATGTTTTTGATGTTGTTATCCGTTTTGAAGGCTACTTTCATGTTTAGTTTTTTGAAAACTTCTACTAAGATTTGATTGGTGATATTTCCGTAAGTAGTTGATAAGTACTTGAGGTTTTCCTTTGGTAAGAGTTGATGCTTTTTCTTTATTTGTTGTTTATAAATAATTTTATCGATTATTGAACTTTTATATCCATTGACAACAGCTATTTGTTTTATGATGTTTAACTCTTCTTCGTAATCGGATTGTTCCATTGGAATTGTAAGTAATCTATGCACGAATGAATTATGGGCATATCTCACCAAGTGGTTATATTGCATATATGAGGGTTTTAATGAAAATCCAGCTTTCTGTTTAAAAAAAAAATTATTGAAATTTATTTAAATATATTTCTTCTCAAGCCTCAAGAAATTTTTTTGCCTAATTTCTTTAATGATTATGAAATAACAGTCTTGGAATGATTCGAAACCCTAATATTTTGTTGGTAACCTTGTTAAGTTTTTTAAATTCTTAACATTACAGAGGGAATGCCGTAAAACTATTTGCCTTTTTATAAATAGATTTTGATAAATTAATAATATATTTAATTTATTCACATAATTAAAACAGTGTGCTCCTTTTCTAAAAAAAATTCTGCCAGCTGAAATATTGGTAACCACATTTTCAAATAAATCCGACCAAAGAAAGTTTCTTAAGCCACAAATGAATGCCGTGAACAATTTTTACTTCTAACTATTCTCAAAATGCTATACAATATTTCACAATTTGAAAGTGATTCGAGAAAAACTGGTGCCTCCAATAATTTAGTAGATATCGTCATCAAAAGGCTTTGTTGTCGATGCGTAATTTTGGTACTAAAATCACATTTTTTAATGGCACTCGTTCAATTTTTAAAAAATCTTCGCAAAATCTTTTGTGATTTATGTAAAATGTTATAAGATTTCAGTTAAAAAAAACGGCATAGCTTAATTCAATGCGTTGTATGTATAAACTGCAGTTTTATATAAACTAATCGTACAATTTCGAAGCGTTGTTTACCAATAACCTAAAAATAACAAACGTGTAAGAATTACGTATATTTCATTCTTATAGTTCAAAAAAGATGTTTTTGATTTGAATTTAGTGCTTTAAAAAAATAAATAAAATTTTGTAGCTGTAGGACATACTTAGTGGATCATTAAAATCTGTATTTCAAGAAATATACATTTTGAAAAAAATCAAAAACTCTAAAAAATTGTTTCAAAAATCATAAAAGGCACAACCAAATGATTTAATAAATTATAATAAGATAATGCGATCATATTTTAACCAGTGGTGGATTCAGAAAAGGGCCTAAAGGGTGGGGCGCTTAAGCAAAATTTTGTATGTTTTCTTATGAAATTTGTATTAAAAAACAAAATTATGAATAATTTATTTGAATAATTATTGAATAATTATAACTACAGCTACAAAAATTATGAATAAAAAACATGCATTTTTGGGAGCTCAGGGGAGAAAATCACCCTTACCACCCCCCTTTTGATCCACCCATGATTTTAGCAGTAGTCAAATAAAAATTAGGTATAACGATAAAGAATTTTTAAAACAATTATTTAGTAATAGGAATTTTAAAGACAAATAATTTGAATGCTTTGAGTGTTTTTTTGAAACAAACAGGAACTTTTCTTACATATTAAAATTTTGTAAAACTGCAAAAATAAAAATTTTTTTAAAATAATTTTTTAATAACTAATATGTTAACTATATTTTAGACTTTATGTGAGCAATGAGTTAAAGATTCAGGGAGCTTAGGCTAGCTATACCTATAGCGCAGTCGGTAGAACATTTAATTTTTTGTTTATAAAAAAATTAAAAATATATCTTCTTATTATTGGTTTTTGGACAGAAATAAAATTTATTGTTATATACCTCTATATTTTCCAGTATTTTTGAGAACTAATTTCATCATTTAGTAATTATAACCTTAAATATATTTTTTAATTTAAGAAGTTCATTTATCAAACGCCGTAGCTTAAAATTAAGTTACGCAAAGAAAATCTTAATTCTTATTGTTCTATTAAACTTCTGTCCAAATGTCATTAATGTGCTCTCAAAAATAAAATTTGTTTTATAAAATTAGAAATATAACCACTTGGTGAGATATGCCCATTATACGCAGCCATTTTTTGTGAAAATCTTTGTAGCCATATAATTTGTGTGTTCACTTATCAATTTACTCCAATTACAAGATGCAAAGTCAAATTTCAATGTTAATACATCTGATTCAAAAGCATTTAGTACAGAATCACATATACCTGATACAAGTGAATCATTTTTTAGTTTAAAAATTTCTGAAATAAGGGAATTCACGCTCCCTGTGCGTAACTTACTCAGAAGAATTATAAAAATTTTTTTATTAAATTTTAATACAAGATGCAACATTATAATATGTTAAACAAAAATATATACTATTTGATTTTAAAAATTACTGACAGTGAATTAAAAAACAAAAATGATCATTTAACAGCGTTTTTTGATTAAACATTTTCACCTTAGGTTTGAATGGAATCGGTTTGCGTAATATTTTAATAGTTCAACAGATAGGTTAAAGTGTCAAGTATGAGTAAATGCTTGCATAAAAACCCTTATTCTTATTAAGAAACCTCAAAAATATTAGCAAAAAAAGGTACCAAAATTTTAGCGGTTTTTTATGTCTATTATCGATTTCTACGCTGAAAACTTGTTAAAACCGATTTCAATTGAAAGATTTTTGATTTTTATGTAAATTTAATGCATAAAATTTTGCATATAAGTCTTCATTATATAAAGAAAGTTATTTCTTCTTAGAAACTCTGGATATCTGCAAAAAAAATGCTAAAAATCAATAGTTTATCTGTATTTTTGAGTTCTGATATATTGGGATCCTGTTGAAACCGGTGCTAATAGAAAAATTTTTAAGTTTTTATATTATTTACAATCAAAAAATTTGCATATAAAAGTATATGTTTAGAGTTAAATAAAAATTTGAGCTTAAAAACCCAGAAAATCAGTTAAAAAATGAAAAAACCATCGGTTTTTCGGCTTTTTTAAAAAATTGTACGTTGGAATCTCGTTAAAACCGGTTTCATTCTGCAAATTCATGTGTGACAAAAAACATATAAATTTTTTAGGGATGAGTAAATCTTTGTGGCAGAGAAAATTAACTTCAAAGATAAAATTTGAACTAAAGTTTTTCGTTTTTTTAATTTTAAGGTGGCTTACGTGTCTCAAAAAACTTTTTTACATATATAAAATTAAAGTGCATAGAAATCCCAATTTTTTGAGACCTTGTAGACCACTTTTCGTTTTCTGGATCCAGAGATATGAATTTTTGAAAATAAAAAAATTTTTTTAAACACTTTTGCCCCCCTAGCCCAACAGAGGGCAGCTGGGGTAAAAATTCCAACGGGAAAAATGTTTTTTTTATGAGTACTTTCAAGTGTAAAAAGGTTTTTTTGATTTCATGCCGGGGCCGAAATCGCTTCTTATTCCGGGATGCTCTTTATATGAACGTTTCTTTGTAAATTTAGAGTTGGTTTTGCTATATTTGTAGATAAATGTATTTTAGAATAACGTTTTGAATGAGCTAAAAATTCTATACTGTTATTTGGTGAGTTATGATAAAAAATTTTTGGCTTCAAACAATCTGTTATTGATTATCCCAATTTCCCTAAATTCCTAACAGAAAATGTTGGCAATTACAACGACATTATTTTTCATCATCGATAAAATATAAAGAACCGATCATATAAATCACACGTATTTTTACAATATTATATTTGTCAATAAAAGAAAATAAGTTACATAAAAAAAGTAGTGTAAACATAAAAATATACCATACACTCTTGTATAATTAAAAATAAAAAAGTCGATATTATATTTAATGAGATTTATTTCACAAATAGCCCACTTAATGAGTTTTATTTTTAGTTGTTACATTATTTGTGTTATATAACATTTGTCACAATTTTTTTTTTACATGGAATATAATTATTATTATTAATTCGAAATTTGATGTATTGAAAGATTTTGAAATTTAATGTTACATATCCTGTGTAAGAATAATTACTGTGTAAGTAGTTTCTACTGATTGATGGATTATTATCACACTTGATTTTTAAATTTAGCGACTAAAGTAAAAATTTTTAGTTTATTTGTTGGTTAATGATTGAGATGAATATTGAAATTTCATTTTTAAATAATTATCAAATGTATGAATTAAGTTTATATACAGAAATTTTTGGTTTAGCAGTGAATCAAAAAAGCTGACTGAGGAGGAGGGTGGGCGGGCGATTTAGCAAATATTTTTGTTGTTTTAATATAATTTTAGGATAAATAAAATGAATATAAACAAAATATGTTACTTTTTAAATGGCAAATACTTTCTCTCCCCCCGTCAACAGGGGGCCAGGAAGGGGTCTAAATAGACTAAATAAATAAATGGTCCAATTAGTTTACATTCGATTGAGATTCAGCTAGAATTTAAACGGTGCTTGAATAGGCAGCTGGATATAATAATATTGATGTATAGACTACAGCGAAGAAAATTATTTAGAGAGCGGATATTTATTTATTTATTTATTTAGACCATAATTACTTACAGAGTATTTACATAAAAGTTAAGATATATATTATAATATATACAAAACGATACATAGATTTTCCGTAAAGTAGCCCCTGAGACAAATCGAGTTTGTCTGTGCGGGGAAATGGTATGAATCATAAGAATAAGTTTAGTTATAAAATAAAAAATATAAAAGTGTATAAAATAAAATACAAAATATATAAAAATGTACAAAAATATGACAAGTAAAGTACAATATAATATAATTTATAGAAATTTAGAAGCATTTAGCGAATACAATAACAAAATATAATGAGTTTATTTGTAATATTTTAATAAAATGTGCATAAATCTTTAGTTAGCTAAAATTAGATAACAAATATAAATATAGACTATAAATATAGACTAGAAGTGTAGTTCATTTTGTAGGAAGTCTAAAAGCTTTGTTTTTAAGGCTTTAGTTGAAGAGTAACCGAGGTTCTTAGCATCATGGGGTAAAGAGTTGTATAGTTTTAAAGAAGTTACATATGGGCTTTTTTTGTAAATATCTTTATGTATGTTTGGTAATTTTAGACGATCTGTTCTATCGCTGTATGTGGAGTTAATACGTAAGGCAACCAATTCCTTATAGTAATAGGACAAGGAATTAAATATCGGAATAATGTAATATAATAATTAACCTAGTCATAATTAACATTGAACATTTTGTTATTGCTAATGAGGAACCATAGTGCCAATCACTTGGCAGCGTTTTTTTAGCTGTAGCAAAGAAATTTTAATTATGCTAACTTACTATTATCTTGAAGAGCATCAATTAAATTTAGAATTTTTTTTTTTTAAATTAAGTAATTTTTTACTGAATTTAATATAATTAAGTTAAACTTTAAAAATAGATTTATTTTTATCTTATAAGGCTGGTTCCACATGGAGCGCTGTAAACTCACAGTTAGCGTTAACTCTGTAGTTATATTACATATATGTATATACTACCAGAGATGAGGTTTACAGAGATAGATCATCCAATGTTAAATAAAAAGTCGACATCGCTCTAGCTATCACGTGGTTAATCTCTAGTCTCTTTGTACAGGTTTAAGATAACTTCGAAGTTAAGCGCTCCGTATGGAAGCAGCCTAGTAATCAGATCGCTAACTTTGAATTCGACACAATTCCGAAAAACTGCGAGATGTATTATACCCAAAGGAAAGATTCGCCTAAATTATCATAAATCTGAAATTGAAAATTACTTTCGATATTTAAATTATTAATTAGAAACAGCACATAATTTTAAAAATTCTCGTATAATATATATTTATTTAAATATACCAAATTATAGCTTACTTATATAGACCTAGAAAATCATTTTACTTGCGAGAAAAAAAAAGATATGATTATGATAGTATTTATATCAGTATCTATATCTCGATCTATATGAAATAAGTGTTACAGCCATTTCCTTATAAGTTCAAAAAAAAACTTACCATAAATTTAATACCTTTTAAGGTCACCCATTACAAAAAAATTTTTTTAAATTGTGTAATAATTACATTACACTTAATACAATAGCACAATAAAACTAATTCAAATAAATAAAGATTTTTATTGATAAAATTATTTTATGGCAGAATAATAAGCACGATTATCATCTTAATTTTTATTCTTATAATTTAAATCTTAGTTTTATTTTGTAAGATCAAAAAAATTAAGGCGAAAAATCCCACATTTTTTTTCTGCTCTTTAATCGCAAAATATATATAAATAAATAAAAAATATTTATCTTATAAACATGAAATATTACTTTAACTTTATTTTTTTATTATTGCAAAATCTTGATATCCTTTTTTTTTAAATTTGTAATTCAATCTTTTGATTTACTTTTCTATTCAGAATTTTTTTTTTTTATTAAATATGACATTAATATACTTACTTTACAGTATATTTTTTTTAAAATATTTAATTTAAGTTATTTAAATTTATGCAGATTTTTTGCATATATAATAACTGTGTAATAGTTTCTTATACAAATAATTCATTAAAAATGTTGATTTTAAAGAAATTTTCTTAATTTATTTTTAATTAAGAAAGAAGTTTGTATACTTTTTGTTACATGGGTTGTATGGAGGTTAGAACTGTCGGTAATGAAGTAAACAATACATAACCTAAAACAATGGTTTTAAATAAAATTTATTTATTTATTTTTGGTGAAATAACTCAATTTGGCCAAAATTTTTTAGCCAAGTAATCCGAAAAAAATTGAAATTCGTCATTTTTTAAAAATTTCATAACCAAATATATAAAAACCGAAACAAATTCCTTATAACTAGATCTTACTTACTTTCGCTATAATCCATTTAAAGTTAAAATATTTATGAATAAAACATTTATAATAAATAAATAAAAAAAATTATTTAAATCTTTGACAACTTCCTACACTTCTTAGGTGGGAATTAAAAAAAAATAAAAAATGTCATCGATATTTATCTTTAACTAGTCTTACATTTATGAACAAGTGTTAAATCTCAAGTATCTCTAGACTTGAGTTATCATCAAGTTTCCTTAATAAATTTTTTTTTTATATATATTTTATTTTTATCAAGTATTTCGCACTTTAAAGTATGTAAATTTGTATATGGTAGGTTTGCCATTTTCATGAAATATGTTGATTCTTCTAATTTTGTGTATTTACAGATTTTTATGCTTTGTGGTTGAAATCTTATGAAGCAAGATTTTATTTGATTAGCAATTTCACTAGAAAATTAAAAATTCCACTAGAAATTTCTGCTCCTTATAAGATTTTCTTAAATTTAGTAGGTGAGGTACATGATTTTCATATCATTTGCTGTAAAGTAACTCATGGATTCTAGCACTTTGTTATTGATAATTAGGTATTTTTTGCTGCTCCTGGCGAAGAGAAATCGTGACTGATCTTTGGTCATAAGAAAGAATGTCCCAGATTGCAGTTTTACAGTTTGCAGTATCTGGAGTACATTCTTTATTTTCTGGCTATGATAGTTTTATACTGTTTAAGAAGTATTTTATATTTGAAGTGTCAATACTATCCTCTAATGATCATAGAAAAACTCCCAAAACACTCTGATTTAGTATATTTACTCTTTAATATGTTTGATATGCACAAGTTCTTGCATTTAAAAAAGAAAAAGTCAACCTACAGGAAATTACGATATATTTGCAAAGAAACCATATATATTGACACAAATAAAATGCATATATTTAATATTATTTATGAAAAAGTTAACTCTTCAACTTATGAGATTATGTAAATTATTGTGTTTTTTTTACTTTATTTTAATGTGCATTGGAATTGGAAACTTTATGGTTGTACGAGATTTAAAATAAAATTTATGTTTGCATGTGCATTTTATATCAAAAGATATATATATTTTTTATTATATATGTAAACTAATTTAATTAAGATATTAAAATTTTTTATATTTTTAATAAATTTTGATTTAATTATAAATTAAATTTTTTGAGATTATTTTTGGTTTCAAATGAGAAAGTAACCAAATATTTTATAACTGGATTTAGATATTTAAAGGGCTAAAACGAGTTTTGATATTGTTTGTATTTTTTTTTCGGTGTGTGTGTGTGTGTGTGTGTGTGTGTGTGTGTGTGTGTATGTATGTGTGAATGTGTGTAAATATCAATTTTGATTTTAAATTAAATATGGGATTTTTTAAATGTCAAAAAAATAATTTTTGAGGTTTATAATTCATATCACAGAAGGAATTTAGTAAATATTTTTTGTTTTTTAATTAAAATTTTTGTAATATTTTAGGACTTTTTAGATTAAATATCATTGATTTTAAATTAAAGCTTACTTTAACGATTGTAACATAGCATACAAGAACTTTGTTTACCTCTTCAGAGTCCTTTCTTCAGAAACCATTATTACCCCAGGGTTTTTTTCACACTTTCTCCGAAAAATCTCCCTACAAACCCATTAATTGTAAAAACATTGCTGCAAAACAAAATTCTGGGAATTGCTAAAAAAATCTGTTTTCAATACAAAAATTTACAATTCTACAAAAACGTATTCAATATTTGCGAAAATCTCTTTTTGCTAGACACTTGGAGCTCAAGTTGATCAAACCCTAAGATATTATTTTTTACAAAATTTATGGAATTTTAATAAGTTTCTAGATAGACATCTGAATGTTCAAAAAAAATTTATCTTTCAACAAATCATTTAATCTAAAGCATCATCCATAATCAGAAAGGTTAATCCTCAAAATAAAAAAATTCAAGAAACATTGGAATCACGTGTTACAGTTAAATAAAACAAAAAATAACAAAAATCATAAAATGCGAAGAAAAAAAATTTATAAAATAAACAATTGGCCATAAGCGCAGTTTTATTGGTCTAAATAAATATCCGCTGATTTTTATTTTACGCTTCGACACTAATTAAACTTAAAAATAAAATTTAAAAAAACGGAATTTTTTATTTTTTTTTTAAATTTCCATTTTTCTGGGTGAATGAATTTAAAAATTTTTTTTTGGCATATATAATAAATAAGACATGTCGGTTTACTTTTGTCTTTCCGTTTGTTTCGCATATAAAAATTTAATGAATGGCTTATAACTAACTATAAAACGGTACCCTAAAAAAAAATACACATATAAGATTGTGTCAAAAAAGCTATTGAATTGATGATTATTTTTTGATGTTTATATATTTTATGTACATTTTTTTTTTGGTTTATTCTTGCATTCAAAGAAATTTCGTGACTTGATTAGGTAATTTAAGAGGACATGTTTTTAAAGTTCTTCTTTTTTTAAATGTGAGAAATTTTTCAATAAAATTGTAAATATTTTTTATACTCGTAAATTTTTTTTTTATTCTTAACTTTCTTGTTTATTTAATATCATTTTTGATTCGTATTTTTATTATCGTCAAAATGCAAAAATTTATGATGATAGATCATAAAATAATTTTAGTGTAATAATAAAAAGGGCGAAAAAAAAATTTATGTTTAAAAATATCATCTTTAAAGTATTTTTGAAATTATTATTTATGCAGAATTTTACGTTAATGTAGGTCGTTTCTTGAAAAAATGAGTAATATGTGGATTAGCCTGGTAGTAACTAAAAAAATCGATAGGCTGTTATGAAACCGAAAATTTTTGGCAATAACCAGAAAAGGCTACTTCCGGATAAGTATAGTTATTTGGCCCCTGGAACCAAACCTAACCTAATTAGTAGTATACGAAAAGTTATCAAACAGCTCACTGATTCCCGTTGGAATTAGACATCTTGGGCACGACAGGCCCCAAAAAACCCAAAAAACTGATTTTTTGCGGTCCTTTAGATTTTATTTAATTTCTCTAACCCACAAACAGATAATTCTTTGCTCGTTGGCTAGAAAACTTAATAATTCACCACTTTTTAAGAAAATTTTTTTGTTTGACCTTTTAGGCCCTTTAAAACTCCGAAATGTAATTTTGAATTTTTCGAAAATCGGTTTTTGAGCATTTGGTCCTTCGAGCCAGAATCTACAATAGTAATTTTGTAAAAAAATAATGATTTTGGAGGATCTAAAATAAATTTTAAATGGTTCCAAAAATCAAAGAGTTTACAAGGTGTTACGTCGGCCTCGATATAGGCCAATATAATCATCATAAATATTTAAAAAAGGCCTCAGAATTTTCATAATTTTTCAAATGACATTTTAAGGATGTGCGGTTACCTGAAACGTTTTTTTTTATGTTCAGGATTTTTAACTACAGAAATTTTTGAAAAATTTGGGCATTATCTAACCAGATTCGACCTAAATTTAAGCTCAAATTTTTGGATCCAGTAACCTACTTTCCGAGTAACCACACATTCTCTTAACATACAGTCTAATATACACAAAATCTCTGCAATAATAATCTGAAAAGATATTTTTTTCTTTATATATGTATAAATTAAAAAAAGAGACTATTAAAACTATTAAAAAAAATGTCGGTGTGGTCTTTTCAAATAAATTCTTCTTTTTTTTTTTCATCATTTTTTATTTTTATTTTATCATTTTGACAAGATGAGATTAGGAATTAATATTTTTAAAAAATGTATACATATTGCAATGTATTTTATAAGTGGTGTGTCAGTGTATGTTATTATGTATATCATGCATGTTTAAAAAAAAACTTTGATAGACTCTTTCATTATAAGAAAAATACATAATACGATTCATGTGTTCAAGAACTTGAAATAAAAAAAATTTTTCAGAATATTTTACGATTTATGTCTGTACGTATTTTTGTGACTTGAAGAATTAATTTTTATGGAAAATTCAAGTATTTAAAAAAAAAATTATTATAAAACAAACGCGGATATTAAATTTTCAATTTTTATTGACATACTCAAATAAAAAAAAAACCTGTTAAAATGTTATTTTCCCTTATTTAGGGTTTTCTTAAAAAAATTTCACTACACGCACATTCGCAAATAAATAAAAACCAACTAAATCATTAATACGTGATATGAATAAATAAATATTACATAAATGTGATAAAAAAAAAGAAGCACTGTAAATAAAAAAAAAAAACTTGTATTTTTATGTTTGTAAAAGAAAAAAAACTATTGAGAGAAATTTTTTAAGAATTTAAACTATTTATTTATTGTATTGAACTCTCTTTTTTTTCTTTAATTGGTAAATTGATTAATTTTGTTAGTTTATTTATGTAATTACTAATATAAAAATTGTATAATCATTTTATGTTTTTTTAAAAATTGTAGTACGTTATGTAACAAGTTAATAAATGTCTATTTTACGCTCTAAGTATGGGAATAATAGCAGTAAATATCGGTTTAGTTTTGTAAATTTGTATATTTTTTCAGTTCTCGTGTATTTGTGCATTGCAGAAAATAGGATGAAGTTGAAAATAGAGTAGTATTTTTTTTGCTTTTTTTAAGTCATTTTTTAAGCAAATAAGTAATTGAACTGATTTTATATTTTTGTGATTTCAATTATAAAGAAAATTTATTAAAATTAGAGTTTTAATTAAGAAAGTTTCAGAGCTATGATATTTTTTTAAAATTATTCTCACAAGTGAATTGTCCTCGCAAAAGTATATAAGTAAGTGTACTGTTAAACAGTTAATCACGATATATATTTTTAATTTTGCAATGCTAAAACTTAGAAGGCATAATTTATATCAAATTCAACTACATTATTTATTTTGTTTTAGACTCTGTGTCTTTTTGGTGGTTGAAACGCAACTTTTCTTTTAGTCTAGTATCACTTTTTTTTTTTTTTTTTTTTGTTTGGAAGCTTCCTTCCTGGCTTTCTACTGCGCATGAGCGCTATTAAGCCCGTTTTTGTTTTTAGTATGCCATGTTGTCAGTGATGCAGTGTTGTCATTTCTTATGTTGTTAAAAATTAAGTTCCACTTTTTGTATAAAATCTAGGATGGTCTTGATGAAAAGCTGCTCCCTGGTTGATAATATATGTCTTAGCTTTATCTTATCTTCTGTGTGTATATCATCAAATTCTTGAAAAACTCTATTTCTTTGTTCTTGTAACGAGTTGCAGCTAAAAATTATGTGTTCAATAGTGGCCAAGCTTTTACTACATATACAAATTGGACTTTCTCTCTTATTAATTTTGTGTAGAAAAACAGGATCCATATAATATCCTGTTATTAGTTTTAAATAGAGGATGGTGTCTTTTCTACTCCAATTCTTAGTTATATCTAAATCATTGATGGATTTCAATATACAAGTTGTGTTGTTGATATACTTCTTGCATGCATTGGTGTCTTGCCATTTTTCTAGGTGTTCATGCCATTCCTGATAATACTTATTGAAGATTTCAGCTAGGATGGTGGATTTGTCGACATATACTTGCAGTTTTTGTTGTTGTTGTTGGTGTGCAGATTTGGAAAGTTTGTCAACTTGTTCGTTTCTAGTATCACTATCACGAAAAGTACTACCATTTTTAAAAATATTTGTTTTGCGCATGCGCAGTACAACATATTGTGAATGGTACGATTGTTTATCACTGTGATATGAATCAGGTATTAAGAAATTAAATTTCTTTTTCCGTGGATAAAAATAGGTGGTATTTATGTTTTTTGACCCGCTGAATACAAATCCGGGGTCTGTTTTGCGAACTTCGTGGTCAGTTTTTTGTTATTAACAAATTTTTGCAAAATTGGCCAATAATTTGTTAATAAAAAAAATTAACCAGGAAATTCGCAAAACAGACTCCGGATTCGTGTTCAGCGGGTCAAAACACATAAATACCACCTATTGAAATTTAATTTTTGGACGTGATTAGTATGGCTGGTGCCTAGACTATTTCTCAGTCGAGATAAAATGTGTTTTATTTCTTTTCGATACCGATGCGGGGTGAAAAAGGGTTTTTTGACCTAAGAAAAAAGTAGTCTTTGAAGAATAGGATGTATATTTACTTTGAATTTGTGTTTATACGTTGGTTACCATAAGCCCTTTCCATACTAGATTAATTTTTTTTAATCCCGTGTGCTTTTACTATTACATAGCCCTATAGTTAAAGAAATAGGATTAATAAACGTATAACTGGTTTATGGAACATGTTTACTGAGTCTTTAGACCAAGATTATTCTGCTCCTTAAATTATTCTAAGTCTCCAACCAAAATTATTCTGAGTCCCTAAATCGAAAGTATATTCTAAGTCAATTTAACCGCGCCTCTAAACCAAGGGGGCTCTATTTTAGGAGTCTTTTTCGGGTACCTACCCCATTTTATAAACATGTTCCATGTTAAAAAAATTAATCTGGTGTAGACAAGGCTATAGTGTGATACATTATCGACTTATTCATATGAAAGCAAATTCGAGTTGATTTGAATCACGAAGTCAGAAATAGATTTAAGAGCTTGTTTTAAAAATTATTGATTTTAATGTCTGTAAATAACATTGTTTTGAATAAAGGAACTAACTGATTGATTGAACTATCTGCTTTCAATTATTTGGATTTTATATCTTAGCCCTACGTGCGTCTACATGAGTGTATATTATCCCATATAGAACTAATATAATCATAACCCATGCTAAATTAAATACAAAAATTCGAATTTCGTGTAAACGTGTAACCTGTATTAAAGAAAAGAAATTCGGTTGTCTCTAACAGAATTTCGATTGTGGCAGCCTGCTTTTTTAAAACATATTACATGTTCATATTACCTAGAAAAGTCTCTGTTATAATGAAACATGTTCTATGATCGTTGGTTTCGTGAACACTCAAATCAATCATAAGTTTTTCGTTTCAATGATTGCAAATAATGTAAAGCGTAAAAAAAAATTTTCGGTCCAAACATTTTTTTTATGTTTTATCTAGCCACGGCGCGGTGCTCGCATTTTTATTTGTAAAAATAATTTTTTTTCATTTACTTTACGATTTAAACCAGCCACAAGCAATTAAACGAAGAAAAGAAATCAGCTGTCATAACCGAAATTCCAGTTAGGAGAACAAGGTTTACGAATATATTTTCTGACCCATGAAAATAATTCATGCATCAGGTCTAAAATAACACTTCCCGTTGTGTCCCGAATTACCTTAACCAACATCAAAAATCTTAAATAAATGTTCATAACATAAGCTTCATGCACAAGCATGCAAATAAAATATTCTACATACTATTAGAATAAAATATAATATTAGCAATATAATTTACAAAATATTACTACCCATGCAAAAAAAAAAAATTTTTTTTTTGGAATTATAAATATTTAAAAATTTATAATAATACCTAATAATACAATAAGAAAATAACTGTTTTTATTAACATTAATTTTAATTTTAAAATAATTTTTTTTTAATTAAAAAGGATTAAGCAAATATACTAGCAAAAAGAATAAGAAAAAATTATGTTACGTGATGAAAAAAAAAAGATAAAAAAATTAATGAATATTTCATAAATCTTGTTGTTGTCATAATAATACACCTTGAATTATCATCATTATTATTTTCTCTTATTGTAAATTTAAAAAAATTTTATCTTTCACACATATTATTTTTTTTATGAAATTTAAAAAAAAGGAACACACACAAAGATTATACTGTTTACTGATGCAAAACACGTGGTCAATACTGAACCATAAGGTCGTACATTAAGCATTCAATTGCTCGATTTTTTTTTTGGTGATTATGTGTACCGTTGATATGAATAAAATAAAAAAGCAGAAGTGAAATTTTTTTATACGAAATTAATCAAATACGTCCTTAAATTAAATGCACTCGAGTCCACTTTGTCTCCCCTTTTTTTTGGGAATTAACTGTAATAATGAGATGTGCTGCTGTATGTGAGGCGAAATTTTTTATAAGTTTTCTTTTTGGATTTCTGTAAGTTAGTTTTTTCACTCTGAATTTCTTTATAAGGTCATTGCTTTTACAAACATGTTTTTATTTTGTTTATTTAAAAATTATTTTTTTTTTTTATTTACACGTTTACTTAAAAAATGTTTATTGTGCAAGTTAAAGATATATTGTTATATAATATTTTAGTCGTTTTATGAAAAGTTTTGTGTATATGGGCCAGTCTGTGGTATTTTGGGGTATTATGAGCTATTATTTTTCCAGTGCACAGGCACCAAAATTAAAGTTATTCCAGAATCTTTATTAATTTAGAAAAATGTATCAGAATCTCACTGTCTTTCCTGAATCTAAAAATTTTTGAAACAACCTACCTTTCTAATAACAAACATCACTGATTAAATCTATAACTCTTATAAATTTTAATTAAAAACCAGAAAAAAAAATTAGACTTAATTCGTAATAAACTTATTTACGTGTTAAAAAATTGATTTTTATCAAGAAAAAACCTAATTATTTTGATTTTTATATATTTTCATTAAAAAATAAATTAATGGTTTATATACTGAAGAACGACATTATGTTATGATATTCGCCTATTAAATTTAATTAATACTTTTATGTAAGAAAACAAGTTTTTTTATTTTTTTTTAAGATGATAAATGTAAAAATAATAATTCGCAGAAAATAAAAATAAAAAAAAGTACTACTTATAATAATAATAATATTAATATGCCTAAATAAAAAAAAAATCATAAATATGTAAAGAAATAAGCATGTAAAAAATTAAATTATGTTTCTGTGACATTATTTTTTATTTCCTCTTTTGTGTTATGTAAAATAAATTATTTTATCAATTTAGTGTTTTTTAAGGTTGGATAGTTTTAAGTGGGGAGGATTGTCTGATCTGATCCTTCGTTTTACTATGTGACAATTATGACCCCAATTTCTTACTGTAAATTTTTTTTGCACTTCCTCTTTGATTTTATGGACATTCTAGGTATTCTTCCAATATTTAGGGGGCTTTGAAAAATACTTCACTAAAACAACTGTGAAGTATCAAATTGAATGTCTACTTTTCAGCTCAATCATCTCTGCAAACAAATTAAAAAATCCAGCTAATAACTCATTATTTATATTCTCTATTACATGCTTAATTAAATCATAACACAAACACTAATTAATAATTTTTTACAATTATCTCCTTACACGTACTTACTTATTATTTACAATATCTTAATGTTCTCTCTTTAAATAATAATTTTTTTTTTTTGTATAATTTTAGTATTAAAGCAAATAAAATAAATTTTTTTTTTATTGATGATTGAAGCCAAGGTAAACATCAACGTATAATTTTTATTTTTTTTTGTGTTATATAAAAAATAAAATATCTATTTCTTGTAAATAAAATTAGATTTTTTTTTTGAGAATAATTAATTAATACTAAATTTTTATTAATGATTGTTTACATAGAAATATTTCAATTGAAAAAAAATTTTTTTAATATAACGTGAAATTAAAATTTGTAAAAAATGCTATTATAAATACACACAAGCATCTGTTTAAGTGATTAATGATTAAATTTAGTTTAAATTTAGAAATATTTACAAGATAATTTTTCTTCTCATCGTCTAACGTATATTAAATTTTCAAATATGTTTTTAAAAAAAATTTATCTTTTTTTTGGTAAATAAAATTTTTATCAGTCTGATTATCAATATCAATGTCAACTTTTTGATACTTTTTTAAGTAAATACTCAAAATTTTGTAATAAATTATTATTTTTCTTTATAAACTCAAAAAATTTTTTAAAATATTCCCATAGAATAATTAAATATTCAACTTCCGCAAAAAAGAATAAGAATTTTATGGCTAATTCCGAAAAAATATGAATATTTAATTTCCAGACACTTAAAAAAAGATGTTCTTTTATATTAAGCAGATTAACAATAATAATAATTCGTATAATTTATAATACAGTAATAAAAAAATATTTTTGCATAAAAATCTCGTGACTTGTAATTATTAACCTTATTTTTTTTTTTTTATTTAATGATTATCATACAAAAATTTATTTTGTTATAAAAAAATTGATTATTAACAGATTTTTTTTTTTAATGATTTGTTTCAGATGACACGAGAATTGCATTGATGTTGAGGTCAAGTCTGCGTAAACAAACGTGAGTATATTAATGTAGAATCTAATTTTTTTAACTTTCTATTTAACATATGCTTAGTTTTTTTTTTTGGGTACAGTGTAGATACTTGTATGAGAAATAAGTACCCTCTTGAGTTTAATTTATTGTCGTGCACTTTGTCTGTTAGACAGATTTTGTTCGTTATTTTATTTATATGTATATGGGAAAATTTTTATGGGTAAATTATTTTTATGTGAAAATTTTGTTTTTGGAGCCGAAATTATTATTCTGAGTCTGCACTGAAAAAATTAAACTTGCAAGGGGAATTTAGTACATTTGGAACATTAATTTGTAAGTGAAAAAAAACTTGTCGTAGGCGGAAATATTCTGTTTGTGGGTCGTGAAATTTTTTTTCTTGTTCAAACGATTGTAAACGATTTGAAACCTAAAGAAAAACGAAAAAAAAACTTTTTTCTTTCTTTTTACGAATTTTTTTTGGCTTGTGATACCGCTGCGCGCATATCTTATGATCAAATTTTTTTTTTTTTTTAATTTGCTTTACGTTTTGGGTTATTTGCAATAATTTAAACAAAAAAAATCCGCTATCCAAAGGCGGAATTCCGTTTGCTGTTAGAGGATTTCTACTTGCAGTTGGGAGAAAGATCCTGATAAAATGCTGATAAAATTATTGTTTAGAAGGCTTTAAAGATGATAATTACAAAAAAAAAACGGAAGCGTTTTGGTTGATTAGCAAAATTAGGGTAATTTTTTGAAAGTAGGTCAGAAATCTCTATCTTGTATGAATCCCATAGTGTTTCTAGGCCTAGTATGCTCAATGACATTTATAAGAAAAGTATCTGTTATGTTTTTTAATCACAATTAATAAAACCATCCATAACAATTTGGTTTAATTTGATACCCCTCTTGCAAGTATTATTTTTCAAAATATAAAAAACATATTATGAGAAAGTTTTGTACTAAATTTACTAAAAATCGTTCAAGTTTTTGAGAGTGGGTGGCCAACATCAAAAAGAAATCCTCTTCACATAATTCTTAAATAGAAAAATTATACAAAAACACTGTATTTATAAAATGTTAATTAAAACTCTCAAGAAAAAAGGAGAAATGGATAAAAATAAATATATCATACTATAGAGAAATTAAAAAAAAAATAAATGATGTATAAATTTAAATTTAAATTAAATATTTAATAAAATGAATTTCTATATTTTGCTAAATTTTAAATCTCGAATAATAACAAAGTTTGTATTTAATAAAAATTAATTACTATTTCTGTTATATTACATAATGTTGAAGAAATTTTAAAGATTTTGACATAATGTAATAATAAAATTGAGTATTTAAGATAAAAAAAAGATTAAGATCTCATATAATTTAAAAATTTTTTATTTAAAATATTAATAAAAATCACAGTAGTAGGTTTCGTTAGATTGGCAAATTTTATATGGGAGAATATTTACTAAATGTTATTTAGGGAATTTATTTCTGTGATAAATTTCTTCTGGGTTATTCGATACTCAAAATATTTAAGAAGTTCGAGCCTTCATGTTTTTTCTTTGCATATTTCTGAATTTGTCAAAAATTCGATGGACTAACTACCGTAATAAATTAACTATTTTTTTCTGCTTTTATTACTGGTAAATGACCTGACTCAATAAATTTGAACTTTAGATTCGAATTTTCAGACACTATAACTTTAGGCTGCATGAAAATTTGGAATCTGGTGAAAATTATGTTTAAAATATAAAGCAGTCCCAAATTTAAAATTTTATTTTATGGCGAAAAGTATTATTTGTTTAATAAATGTACATGAAAATATTAGTTAATTAATTTTAACACAATTACTCATTCCCTTATCTTTTTATTTTAGGAAAAAGCCGACATGAAGCTAATAATAGTTGATTTTTAAAGTTCTCATATTACTGATTAATAATAACACTAAAAGATTCAGCCAAAAATTATTAGTATTTAATTCAAACTATATAATCATATGATTAAATTAATTAAATCGAGAATTAAATTTTAATATCACAAGATATACTGACCAATAATACTTAGATATAGGAAATACTCGTAAACGATAATTTTAATCTCAATAAAACCATAACTCTCAATTACTATCTTATTTCGAAATAATAATTAATTCAATACCTGAGAAAATTATTAGACAAAAATTTTAATAATTAAATTTACTATTATGTTATAATTCATAATCAAATTTCAGCATCCACTTATATTTATACTATTGAGGAGACATTTCGTTTGCGAGAATAATTTTAAATTTTGTTTATGTTTATTTTCAAAAATAGGTATCACTCATTATAATATGTTGCTGGTAGGGTGAGTGTACCAATTAGTAACCAAAGTTTTCTCTATTAATCACCACTGGTCTTCCATAAGAATGAAATGGTTTTGGACATTAATTGGAGTGATCACTAATTGGTACAGTTACCCTAATTTTCTAATTTTTTTCTTTTATTATCTTTTATACCATTTTAAAAAAACTATTAAAATCACACAAAATATTTTTAGATAAATTATAAAATAAACATACCATTTTACAAATTTCAAACCATATAAATTATGAAATATGTATATTCTCAGTAAAGTTATTAAAATATTCATCAATTTATCGCCAAATTTAATTCAAAAGTTTCTCACCTTTATATAAAATATATTTATAGTATTCAACTATTAGGAGTGTATAAAACTAACAGTTTAAATTTTGTTTGGTTCTATCTATAGAAAAACGTTAAAATTTTATTTATAGAAAAATTTCATAGCTTTTAATAACAAAAATATCATCTCTTTTTTCAAGGGTACTAACTCATTTCACCATATGTGAAGTACTTTTATTTTTTAAGTACATATTCTTATCCGACATTTATAAATATAAAAAAAAAATTTTTGTCTCTTTTTAGTATTTCTTTTTATAAAACTTTTAATACTCGGGCTTCCTCTCGCTCGTATATGTTTATTATAGATAGTTTTAGTTCATCTGCGGCTGTGTTCACAAGAACAACACGCTAATATTACTTTTTTATATAATCTTGATTTTTTTAGTACTTTTTTATTTTATTAAATAGTGAAATTTTTTAAGTGAATTTTTTTTTGATATTAAATGAGTGCCTAAGTGTGTAAAAATTTTGTTACGATAAATTTTAATTAATGATTTTGAATAAAATGTGTTTTTGAATTTTAAAAAATTGTGGCATTAAAAGTATTATTCTTCATTATTTAATGCAAGCCCTTTTTGTATCATAAACTTCCGTATTATGTGTTGTACTAGTTTATAATAATATTCAATCTATATGAAGCTTTTACTGACCTAATTTAATGGATTTGTAAGTTAAAATTTTATTTTTCAAATTTTTATTTTTTTTTGATTGACTCTAAAGGAAAAAAAAAATTAAAATTATTGCGTTTGATTTTTAATAAAAGATAATTACTTATTTCGAATGATAAACACTTTTTTTTTCATTTGATAAAAAAAAAAAATTTCAATTTCATGTATTGAGTAATTCAGTTTTATCTTTTTGATTAATAAAAGAACTTTTGGTTGTAAACATATTTTTTTTGTCATTTATTGAAATGGAATTTTTTTTTGTGATAAATTTTTACTTTTTAATGGAAATTTACAAGGTTGATTTTCTATTTTTTTAAGACTAAAAATTAATTAATTGGCAGTGTATAATTATTTCGAATGAGTATACTGATAGGCTGCTCTGCTTGGAATTTACTTAATTTAATTTTTAGGTAATTTGAATTTAGACTGATTTTAATTTTTACGACAATTTTGTTTTAAAAAATTAAGTGGATTCTGTATTTTTAGTTACTAAGTGTGTGTTGTTTTCCGAAATTTTAGGTACCCTAGCCGAAAGTTCAGGTTTTTTTTTTCTTTTTAGAGATTGGATTCAAGTCAACAATTTTTATAGAAAATCTGCAAATTTCGAGTGATTAAAAAATTTTTCTGGTTAAAAAATCCAAAAATCTCCAAGACAAAATGAAGAAATCGTGTCTGATACCCTAAATTTTGGGTAACCGCTCAACCCTATAATAGTTACATTTAATCAAAATTCAAGTATATCAACCCAACAGTGTAGTTAATAAAAATGATAAAATGAATTAATAACGTTTTTTGAAAATTGAAAGCACTTAAATAGAACACAGCCTTAAAAAATTATCCTTGATAAATTAAAAAAATTCTGCTTATAATATCTCAATCAAAGCAATCTAACAGTGTAGAAAAGCATAAATCATTAAATAATTAAAAATCGATAAATAATTATAATTAATTAAAATGCATAAAGACAAGGACTATAATTTATTTTAATTAGATCGTATGCAAAACTTTAAAAAACAAACAAAAATTATAATATATTTAATTAAGAAAATGAATAATTTAAATGAAAAATTATTTTAAAAATGTCTTAAAAAAGACTAGACATCTTTTATCCTACATTTTCTCATGTTTTTTCTATTATTATATGTAAAAAAAAATGAACTATAAAAGTGACGAGTCAAGTCACATATATTGTTTGTCTCTCCCTTGTTATAGTACGTTCCGGGACACTGACAATTAACTTTAACGCCAACTGTAATTAACCATCTACTTACTTACATGTCAAAAAAAAATGTTTCGCATGGCAAAATAATAATTCTAACCTATTATTTTTATGATAATATAAATAATTATTATAACAGTTTTAGATAAAAATCTCGTTTTTACTTTGAATGGCATTAACCTTTATAATATCTAACGAATGTAAAAAAAAGGTTAGTTTTTTTGCATATCTTGGCATTGACTAACATTTTTTTTTTCAACACGACTTTTTTTTTTGTCAATGTGCGACTAACCGAAAGATTGACGTCGATCGTATGATTTAAATTATTACATGCAAGAAATATAAATAAAAAAAATTTTTTTTTGTGTTTGTACCTTGATTTATTAATTTACAATGTTTTTTTAATTTAATAAACACCTTTTTTTTTATTCATATATGCGGAAATCTATGTAGTTGGGTTGGCATAGAGTGCACTGTTTATGTATGAGTGCACCTGAATAGTGTGTGGATAAAAGTGAGTAGTATTTGAGATTTTGAGCTTCTGAAACCGAAACTTGGATTCATTTTTACCCAAAGGGGCAGATTAGTTATTAGAACACTTTATTGCAAAATTGTCCATTATTAAAGAGCTGAAACTAACAATTTTCATAAAATATTAAAAAAGAACCAAAACATTTTAATTTAATTTGAATTTCGGAACCCAGATTTTTTATTTTATTAATCTGCCAGTTTCAGATTAAATTGTATACCAGATTCGATTTTAGTAGATCAAAAAACCTAAATTCCGCTCACTTAAATTTAAGCTGGATTTAGGCGTAAGTTTGATACGCTGTATTGATCAGAATAATTTTAATATTTGCTTTTATGTGCAAAATTTGGTATTATGACTTTTAAAGAGTTGATGTATTTTTATCAATGCTGTAATCTGTCAAAAATTTATTCAATTATAAAATTCACCCTAGTATTTTATGACACAGATTACCTCTCTCAATGTCACTTAAACTGATCAGATTCTCTTAAAATCTCATCGTCTCAAACTAAAAACTAGTCTGGGAAAATTACAAAACTAGAAAAAGTACTCAATTTCAATTACTCACTACAGCATCCAATAAAAACAATATTACATACCCTTATAATAAAAATTTAATCCAATTAACATGGATTGTCTTATATAAATAAAAATTATATAACAATATTTTAATAATTTAATTAAAATTAAAAAAATTAATTTATTCATTATTTATAACATTTATTTTAAATTTATTATCTAAAAAATTTTATATATCAATAAAAAAATTCACTTAATTAAAATTTAAAAAAAAAGATGTTTTTATTTTTATTACACTTGTTCGATTATAAATTTATTAACAATATTATCAGATATAAAATATTTAATTAATTAATAAAATTTTCTAGTTTTTTATAAAATTCTGGATTTAACAAAAAAAAATGTTTACAAAAATAAATAAAAAAGGGTGTTTTATTATAACGGATATTTAGTCTGGTTATAAATAAACGTATTTATATGTTTATTTTGGATACTTAATATAAATATATATGAATTTTAAAAATTTTAAGTGTTTTATTATAAAATCAACATATATTAACATTCTATTTTTGTAAAAATTTTTGTTTTTTTGGAAGAGGATTTTTTCTTTATTTATTATTTGATTATTGAAAATATTAAACATGTATATTGCTGCTTTATTTCTATTCTGTAAAAGTGTTTACAGGGTTAAAAAAAGACGATAACGTACACTGTAAAAATTAACTTTCTTAGATTTACAAAAACAATAGAATTTTTTCGAAAAATTAGCGAATTTTCAAAAAGTTTTGTAAATTTCGATAAAAATCGTAAATTTACTAAATTTAGTATTTTCTCGAAAAAGAATTCTCGATTTTTTTTTTGTGATTTTACGAAAAAAGTTGTAAATTCACAACTATTTTTCAGAAATTTACAACTATTTTTTGTAAATTTTTGAAAAAAAATTGTAAATTATCAATATTTCTTGCAAATTCAGAAAAAAAAATCGACAATTCTCAAATTTTTTATTAATAAACTAAATTTAGTAAATATACGATTTTTTTCGAATATTTACAAATTTTTTAGAAAATTTACTAAAGTTTCGAAAATGTAATCTAATTTTTTTGTTAATATAAGAAAGTTACTTTTTACAGTGTATAATTGGTCAAATAATTATTTTTTAAATAAGGGTCAAAATATTGTACGAGTTTCAGAATGTTTTTTCTCTACAAAGGGAAATATTAACGTCTTTTCAAAATTTGAACATTCATTATTACTTGCTGGTAGAGAAACCTTGATTATACCAAATGCGACTATACACTCCCTCGTTGGTCCTGTAAGCCTTGGACCTGTAATCCATCACATTTGCCAAAATTAACTTTTTTAAACACCCGTTTGAGAATATACTATTTTCTTATTAATATTGATCGATAAATTAATAAAAATATGAAATTACGTTAGTTTTATGAGTTCAATTATAATCAAAATTCTATTACATTATTAAGTATACTTTCAATAAATTACGGTCTAATAAAATGCTACACGATGAACACATTAATCTATCATCTTTCATTATTATTCAAAAAGGTCTAAATAGAAATAAGAATATTTTACATGAATCACGAAAGGAACTTGAATGCAATTTATATTTAAATTAAATCAAACTAAATGTCAATATACGAAAATTCAAACATTACATACCACTGAAGGAGCCAATAATTAAATATTTATTAGGCCATATTTATTACACAATAAAATTAATATCGAGTTATTTTATAAAATAGAATGCTAATTAATTATTGAGAGTAAAGATTAACGTAGTAAACCAGAAATTGCTTATGCTTATATAACTTTGAAAACTCATTTCACTTGCGAGAATATTTTAAAAAACAAAGAAAATATTAAAAACTTGATTTATAGCTAATGTAGCAATGAAATAAGGCTACGATACTTAATAGCTTTGGGGTTTTTTTTTTATTAATTAGAAATAATGTCTTGGAAAAATTTTATTTAATTTTATTTTTAAAATATTTATATTTTCACAAAATTCTAGTTAATAATAATCAATAATTTTATTTTTTTTCAGAATTGCCAGATTCAAAATGAAGTCATTTTACAAAAGCAACATAACATTTCTCCTACTTCTTCTATTTCACATTCATCAAATAAACAGTTCATGTACAAATAAACAAGGATTAACAACATGTACAAATCTCGATGACATTAAAAATTATGAAAATCGACAATCAATTGAAAATTTACGAACAAGATCAACTTACAAAGTATTAAATTCAACAAATTTATTAAATTTAACAAATATTAAGACATTAGATTTATCAAATGGTAAAATTCAAAAAATTCAAAGTAATACGTTTACTGAATTAAAGGAATTGTCAAGTTTAAATTTAGCCAATAATCACATAAAAAAATTGGATACTGGTACATTTGATGGTTTGAAAAATATACGTTATTTGAAATTAGCTAACAATTCGATAACGCAATTACCATCGACTTTTATGTTATTAGAAACATTGAAATTTTTAGATTTATCAGGTAATCCATTAGATTGTAATTGTGCAACGTTAAAATTACGAGATGTATTGATATCACGTGGTGTACAATTTTCAAAAAAGACGATTTGTTCAAATCCTTTGTCATCCAAAGGTTTTCCAATTAAAAAACCAGATACTGAAAGAACCTGTTATTTTGAAAAAGATGATTTATTGATGCAAGGTGATCAGCCTGTTGAAGAAAATCCAAGTACTCCTGACAGTGAAGATGCTTTTAAAGTTGATGATAAAACTGAAGAAATCCCAACAACTGTTGTATCTACAGATGAAGATGCAACAACGTTGCCGGCAAAACAATCACCAGAAGATTCGACAACACCAGCTAATTCTGACGTTGAAGTATCCTTAAGAAACAAAATTGAAACAGTAAAATCTAAGGATGTCAATAATAAAGAATCTGCCAAAGAGAAAGAAACTAACGAAGATATGTTCGAAGGTTCCGGTACAGATGAATCTGGTATCGATGGAACACCAATTACAGAATGGGCCTCATCAACTGCCTCTTCTGATACCAAAAATGAAATTCAAACATCGCCATCGCCGACAACAGCTGAAGCAACCACCACTGATGTTCCTACTACAACTGCTAAACCAGGAATAGTAAATATGGTTTGGGGATGGTTTGGTCCTGTACCTACAACAACAACAACACAATCTATGTCATCACCAACATCTGAAACAGTACCAGCATCAACGACAACCGAAAAAAGTACAGAAACTGGTCTAACCGAAGAACAATTCATAGCTGTAACAGACGACAAAATCTTAACAAAAGCTACAATATCTCCAAGAATTGCAAATGAAATACCAGTAAAAGAAACTCCTAGAAAATTATCACCAGAAAATGAAAATGACAATATGATAAAAGAAGAAAATTCAGATGGTAAAGTTATGGAAAGTCAAACAACAAATGCAGCATCTTTATGGTTATCTAAAAATGGAATGGGTTCATACGTACTGTTATCAATAATATTATTAATATTAATTGGATTATTAATAATTGGTGCATTAAGGAGTGATATGTGTCGTAAAAAAAGAAAACGTCGTGATATGGAAAAAGGTACAGAATTAAAAGATTTACAAAAATCATTATTAAATCAAAAACCAAATCAAGCCAAAATACAAGTTGCTAATGGACATAAATTAGAAAATGTACCATTAATGAATTGTTCATTAGCACAAAGTGAAGTTGAAGAACCTAAAAATTCTCAAAAAAGTTACGATGTTAATAACACATCATTATTAAATGGTTCGAAAACAAATAATACAAACAAAAGTCAAAATTCATTAAATGGTAAGATACAAGTTGACGTTGTTGATTCAGTTAAAACAAATAATAATTTTAATGATAATGGACAAGATAAATCACTATTAAATCCTAGTGCACAAAAAGTTAAAATAACATTGCAAGAAATACCAGACAGTGTACCTAAAACACCAATACTTATTACTAGAATACAAAATGGTGATAATCTAGTCAAAGCACCATGAAAGAAATTAAACTGTGTTAAATATTAAAAAATGTGACAATAAAAATTTTGTGCCTCAAAAAATTGAAACTTTCTAACCCAGTGTTTATAATAATTAAAATTATAATTTCTATATTAAATATGATGAGCAGACACTAGTCACTCAAAATTTCTTGTACAATATGTTCTAAAAAAGACTTAACATTATGACATTGTGCTTTGACCTAATTTTATAAAAATATTTTTATCAATTTTTTGTATTAAAAATTTTTTTTTTGAATATTTTTAATATATGTGGGTGTTTTAATTAATGACAGAATGAAATGAATGATTATATTTTTAAAATCATAAATTTTTTTGAGTGAGTATGTATGTATGTGTGTGAAAAATAAAATTTTATTATTTAAGAAGAAATGAAGTGTAAAATAGAAAATGATTTAAGGCTTTTATTTACATAAAATAATTTAAAAATTTACACGAGTAAAGAGATTTGCTCATATACCATTTAATCTCTAAAGAGTTATAAATAAAATTTCGAGATATTTCGTTATTTCAAATGCAATTATTATCATTTATTAATATCTCTAAAAAATATTTTTTTTCGAAAGTTGCAAATACTACTAAAATAATGTTGTAATTATTATTATTATCTGTAAATAATACATCTTAAACATTGATTTATAAATCGTAATAATTGTTATTATTTTTTGTTCTCAAATAAATTTTAATATATGAAATTAGAATTTAAATCATATTGTAAGCTCATGATATTTCATAAGAATTTTATTTTTAGTTTTATTTTTTTTTATAGACATTTAATTAAAGTGATTCAAAGATTATTAATTGTTAAATATATGTTAGGGTGTTACTTAAAAATTATAATTTTGTATTTTTTTTTTTTATATTTGTGGGTTTTAGAAGGAATCTTCAAAATTTTAGACCAGTTCTAGGTGGTGCTAGTTCATATCTTATTTACTAAAATTTTAGCTGAGTTCAGTTTTTGCTTTTGGAATTTTTGAGAGTTTGCAATTTTAGCAGTTCTTTGAAATGGTCTTTTGAACTTCCAGGATATATTTCCTTTACTGTCCAGAAATATGAAAAAAAAAACATAATTTTATTTCAAGTGACACCCTAAGATACAAAATTAAGTTTAATAAAATAATTAAACAATTAATTGATAAGAAAATAAATTTTTACATAAAGGCAACAGATTATTTCTTAAAAAAGTATAATTTTATTATCTCACATAATTAATCTGATTTTTTAATAATATATTTGAAGTAAAAAAATAAAAGTAATAATTTTCATGATACAATTACAAAGATAATAAAGGTTAAAAAAATTACATAATGAAATTAAATACTTACATGAAAGCTAAAAGGAAAAAAATTATATTAAAACAATTAAAATTGTAATTAACAGATTATAGCATTTGTTAAGTATCAAAAAAAAATATTTAATTATATAATTTTTTAATTAAAATTGACACGTAATTTCTAATATTCTAATAAAGTCAATTTTTTTAGTTTTTAAGTTGTAAAATATATTAAGTTTAAATAAGATTTTATTAAAAAAGTTATTTTAAAAAATAAAATGAACAATATAAATTTTTTTTATGCTTCAATAAAGAATGAGTTGAATGTATTTTAGCTCATTTTTTTTTTATTCTTATGTAATAAGGTGCGTCAACCTTATCTGTATTTGTATATATTTATATATAAAAGATAATTTTTATTTTGTAATTACTTACTTATATGTGTATTAAAAATAAAATTTAAGAAGAAAATAGTAATTTTTTTTTTTAAATTGTTTGTTTTTCCAATGGTTTGTTTGCTTTTTTTATTATTGGTACCTAATCTTTTGTGAAAAAACCCATTTTTTTTGGTTCATAAATGTGTTACTTTTCATAAGTTAATAATTCAAATATTATAATACAGTTAGCTTGAATTGCTTGAAATTTCTAGCAGAGTATTTAATTATTCTGTTTTCTTCAAATAAATAACTCTAAAAATTCCAAGGAAAGCAACCTAATCCTTACAGTTTATTGCATTTTATTTTTGTAGATTTAAAACTTTTTACAAATTCTAAAAAATACCTTGATACACATAACTTTTAATTAATTTAAAAAAACTTTTTAATTTCTAGAAATTCTTTTGGTTAAAATTTGATAACTACTAAAATTTTTATTTCAACTGACTTTTGTTCCATAATCCTTTAAATAGAAATACAATCGCTCAAGCAGAATTAGCAGAATATTTAGCATAAGTAAGTCTTAAAAAAAATTTATATCATTATAACTAGATGGCGCATTTTTCTCCTAAAAGAAAAGTTTTCTAAATAATATTTAAAGATTTACCAAAATGCAATTTAGATTTTAAATTTGGTAATATATCATTAAAAAATTAATAAATATTTTTCACTTATTATTTCTTTATTAATTAATGTTTGCAAGTAATGAATTTGCAAATAATGATTGAAGAATTTAGATTTTTCATCAAGGGCAATAAATGCTTGAAAATTCAAGTGATATATTTTTACAGTATATTTATTTTACTGTATTATAACATTAAATAAATTGTAATTTACTATCGAAAATCACCAAAAGTAATTTTTGTAATCTTGGGCGTAAACCTAAGGTAAAAACAAAGAATAAAATTATAATTCTGAGGTAAAATCTTGTGCATAAAACTTGTCACAGAATTATCTGTACTCTTACGGCCATTTCTACACCAGCACATAATCATCTTTTATGATATATAATCATGCCTGATACACATTTTTTAGTGCAGTTGGCGTAATTGTTTGTAAGTTAGTACACTGGCTACACTAAGAAACGTCTAATAGACATGATTATAATAAAGGAACATTATGTGCTGGTCTAGAAAGGACCTAGCCCTAGGCAGCCAAAAAATAGCATAAACACCATCGGTGAAATACTGTAAACACTACTATACTAGCCTCGACTTCGTCTCGGAAGGTATTATTTACGTGTGATTTGAGTCATTCTTTCTTTTTCTGGCCATGGATCATAATATACTATATTTTTTTTATATTTTTTCGACTCTAATCATGGGGGGGAGGGTTGTATAGTTAATAGCCCTTAACAGATTTGGTCTAATATAGGTTTTTTGAGACGCTGATCATAAATTTTAGGGTCATTTATTTAGGCAATAGGGGCAACACCCTTAAATTAACAAAAACTACCCTTAAAAAGGTATTTTTGAAGTATTCACTTTTTGAGTCTACATTTGGTCCATATAGATTTTTGGGTCGTTGATCACGAATTTCAGGGTTCTGTATACAAAAAATTGGCGCTTAACTTAAATTTGCAATTGAAGGTTTGGTTAATCTGTAAGATATAATGTTCTAAGCCACACTTTAATATGTTGAAATAAGGTAAATCAAACGTAGCTGCATAGCCTCAAAGAAGGCTCGAAGCTTCATAATGTAAAAAAAAAAGTTTAATGCGTAATTCTATTACGTGGTAAATTAACTTTATGCATAACTAGGGCAGAAAACTACTATAGTTTTTAAGCCACACAGAACATCTTTTTGCCCTTCTATAAAATATTTTAAGAACTAGTTATTATTTATACACATTAGAAATTTTAATTCAGTAATTTAAAGTAATTATAGAGCGAAGTTCCACCTTCTACCAAAAATTTAAACAATATTTCCAATGTCGCTTTTATATTATATATATATAATGCGTACTTGTTTGTTTATTTTTTATGTAAAATCAAGTAATTCTAAAATTCACGAATATTGATTAAGTAAAAGTGCCTAAAAACTAAAATTTTTATTAATAAAAAAAATTTTTATAATATGTATCTGCAATCTGAATACTTGAGTGCTTATCTGGTTGCCATTCATTTAGGAGTATCGAAGACTCAAAAAATTGTTAATCTAATTCTATTTTATATTTGCTAGAAATTTGGATAATTAAGTCCATATGTACACTGTAAAAAGTAACTTTATTATATTAACAAAAAAATTAGAACATTTTCGAAAAAATTTTTTACTATTCGAAAAAAATCGTATATTTACTTTTAGTATATTAACAAAAAATTCAAACATTATCGATTTTTTTTTTTAAATTCGCAAGAAAAATTGATAATTTACAATTTTTTTTCGAAAATTTTCAAAAAATAGCTGTAAATTTCCGAAAAATAGTTGTGAATTTAAAACTTTTTTCGTAAAATCACAAAAAAAATCGAGAATTCTCGAATTTTTCGTTAATATACTTAATTTAGTAAATTTACGATTTTTATCGAATATTTACAAAAATTTTTGAAAATTCACTAATTTTTCGAAAAAATTCTATTTTTTTTGTAAATCTAAGAAAGTTACTTTTTACAGTGTACAATAAAAAAAAATTTGTAAAGAATAAAAAACTCATATACCTACACTTTAAAAATTTTTGTATTTCAGTACATTTTAAGTAACTTATTTCTAAATATACAGCATTACTAAAAAAATTTATTTATAAAGTTTAAATTTTACATTTACAATTAATATTTTGATTTAAATATTATACACAAAAAATGTGTAAAATAAAATAAAATAATACGAAATAAAACGAAATAAATATAAAAATTACAATTATCATACTGGGTAACTTAAACTTGTAAGTATAAAGAGTCTAATTCTAAATAATGGGTAAAGCTATTCATATATACATTTGATCAGGGAGTTTTCCTTAAACTATTGTTAAATTAAAATATTTTTATTCAATTATTTTATTTTCCCTGAAACTTTAATTTTTAATGCAATAGTCAAAGTATACAAAATAGTTTTAAGTAATTTTTTAGAACACTTTTAAAACTTTTATAAAATAATATTGTAACAAGTTTTGTAAGATATTTTGCAAATAACATGCAGAAAATACATCTCACTTGGGTTAGGAAGTAGTCCTTTTCTGCCTTAGTTACATAAAAGATGTTAAATTTATTGTACAGATTTAACTGAAATTAGGTAATATAACTGAAATCACAAACATAGAACTAAAAAGTCAAAAGTCATAGGTGTTTAAAATATAAAAGCTTCACACAAATATGCACACACACACACACACACACACACACACACACACACACACACACACACACATGCAGCCTCTTTTACACAAATTATGTATCACCATTGGATGAATGTGCTTCTCTATTTCTACTTGTATCTCTTTGTGCATTCCTTAAATTAATTTTTTTTCTTAAATTAACATTATTATCAGACGAAGAGTCCGAATTTTCATCATCAGAAGAGTGTCCATTTCTGTTATCGCTATTTTTATTATGTTTTCTTAATCTTCTTCTATTTAAATTTGGTGTTGGTAATCTATTTTTTGATCTTTTTTTAAAATTTTTATTATCATCATCATCGTTGTTATTGTTACTTTCATTATCATTTATGGTACTACTATTACCAATATTATCACGTCTTAACATTTCACGTCTATTAATATCATCTTCACTTTGTGATCGAATATTATTATTACTACGACGTACACGACGTAAACGTCGTTTTTTAGATCTTATACTTTCTGATGAACCAGTTATTCTAATTATTGTGGTTGTGTTATTAACATCATCTAAACCATTTAATGAACGTGCTAATCTTGGCATTGATACTGCTTCTTCGTAACTTGGCGGTTCTATCAATTCTAAAGGTTGAATTCTTGGTTCTGATGATTGTTCACGTAATTCATCACGCAAAATTTGATTTCTGTAAAAAAAATCAAGTAAATTTAAAAAATTATCACAATTATCATTCATAATAAAATTACCTTCTTTGTAGTAATCTAAATCTCTCTCTAATTTCAGCCCTCTCTAATTCTTGTCTTTGATTTCTTTCCTGTCTTCTAACTTTCAGCGAATGCCTTATTGATACAACAGTACCAAATAGTACAATCGATGTTAATATGATAACCAAAATCATACCTTTAACTATTTTATTAGATCTTTTAAATTGTGATTGTATCAACCATTCATTATTACAAACGTTATCCCAATTACGATTTAGATGTTCATCTGGTAATTTACATTTCAATGTTGCTGACATTGATAAATTATTTTTTAAATATTTATATAAAGGTAACATTAAACTACAATTATTACAATCCCAAGGATTATCATCTAATTTAATATATTTTAACTTATTATTGTATTTAAATAATTTAGAATCAATCGGTACCGATAATAAATTCGAAGATAAATCTAATTTTTCTAAATTTTTTAATTTTATAAACGAATCATTCAATAAATACGTTAATTTATTACGTTTTAATATTAATATTTTTAATTTCAATGACACTAAACCTTCTGGTAAATACAATAATTTATTATCATATAAATTTAAATTTTCTAAATTTACTATAAAATCAAATGCATAATAATCAATATAATTTATTTGATTCGAACTTAAATCTAAATTAACAGTAAATGTAAAAATTATTGGAAATTTAATAAATTGATTATTTGATAAATTTAAATATTGTAAATTAATTAATTCAGAAAATATATCATAATATAGATCTTTTAAACCGCATGATGATAAATTTAGATATTTTAAATTAATCAAACCATTGAATGATTTGTTATTTAATGTTATCAATGGATTTTGATCTAAATTTAAATTTATTAATTTAGAATTATTTTTAAATATATATTTTGGTAATAATTGTATATTATTATTTGATAATATTGCATATTTTAAATTACTTAAATGATTTAAACCTGGTCTATCTAAATTACAATCAGTGACATCTATTTTTTCTAAATTTTTATGTGTTAAATTTTTAGTCCAACTACTGTAACTTAAATAACGATTTTTAGATAATTTAATGTTTGTTAAATTTGTTAAATATATGAATGTTAATGGTTCTAAATCATTTAATGAACATGATGATAAATCTAAATGCATTAATGTTAGATGATATGGTTTGTTTATTTTTTTCAATGGGTTATTTGTTAATGATAATGACACTAAATTTGGCATTCCAATTAATGATGTGCTATTTAATTCTTCAATTCCTGAAAGAAGATTAATTAATCAATACAATTCTAAATTAGAATAATTAAAAATATTTTTAATTACCACAATTATTAGCAAACAAAGACCTTAAAGAATGTACTTCTAAACCATTTAGAGTATTGAATTGATTTTTAGATAAATACAAGTACAGTAAATTATTTAATTGATTTAAAGATTTAATATTATTTAAATCATATATTCTGTTATCAGTTAGATCAAGTGTTTGTAAATTAATTAATTCCAATTTGTTAGGCAATGAATACAATCGATTATTTGCTATGTTAAGTTGTTTTAGTTGTTTAAGGCGATTGATGTCCGTACTAAGCTCTGTTAAAAGATTTCCTGAAAGGTCTAATTTCTCCATCTGTATCGAAAACAAATATAGAAACTTAAAGTACTGGATTTAAATTATATAGTTTTAATAATATAAAGGTATTATTTAATACTATGAGTATTTTGGTTTAATTTTAGTAAGAGCTTACATTTTTATGTTCAAGTAAATATAGAATGTGAATAACAAGATTGTTATTTAAAATTTTTTTATTATCTTTTAAAAATATACGTTGGCTTTATAATTTTGTGCATAATTTATTTATATTATATTTTGTTAATTTATCATTAATATTAATGATGTATATTAGACTTCGATTTATTTTAGCTTTTATTTCGTAAATTTATGAAAATAAATTGTTTATTTATAAATTTTGACATGAATTTTTAAAAATTGAGAATTTTAGACTTTTTTACAAATGAAATAATTTTTTTGTAACTTTACAAGAGTTATTTTTTACATTTGTAATTTCAACAAGTTATTGGTGGATAAGATTTTTCAGGATTTGCAGGTTTTGTTTAAAAGCTCATTTATTTGGTGAGGGGATTTCACTCCTAATTTCTAACAACAAAATTTTATATTTTAATTTGTTAACTTTTTAAAGACCAAAAATGAAAAGATTAAAATAAATTTTATTTTGGGCATTACATAAAAATAGGTAAAATAACACAAAGATTAATATATGACTAAAGAAATATTTTGTACACAGATATAAGGTAGTGTAAGTTTCATTATCATGCACAAGAATTATTTTTTTTATATATCAAAGTATATAATTTTTATTAACATAATTCATAAAAATTTACTCAAAGCAAATAAAAATCTATATTTTATTTAATAATATTATAAATTTTTATTAAAAATGTTAATTATTATATAATTTTGTCTTATATTCTTTATGTATGCAATTTTATTAATTTTATTTTATTTCCTTGTTAAATTGAAGTACATCTAGTAAGTTTTTACAATATTTTGGTAAGGAGCGATTGATTTAGAGCAATAAACAACCGCCCAAAAGTAAAAAGTGGGTAGTTTTTTATAAATTGAATCTAATCAGTCAGATGGCACGTAGCCACCTTTGTTGACACTTTTTTACCACTATTGTTGTATACGAAGCATTATGAGCCACTGAAATTATTTTTTGATCAGGTTAAAGAATTTCTTAAATTTTAAGTGAATTTTTTAGTTTTCAGCTAGTACACTTTGAAAATGCTCCAAGTGGCCCGCCCCTGAATTTTAATTAAAAAACTATTTTCAAAAAGCAAATATAATTATTTATATAAAATTAAATGTGATTAACAAAGCCTTTACTTAATATTATCAAAATATAATTAAAAATAAAAAATATTTCTTTAATTTAACATTGAAAGATATTAAAAGATAAAATAATTTTTTTTTCATAAATAACTTACATATTTAGTAATATTTTTTGGTAACTCCTGTAATCCTTTTTTTGAACAAGTTGTGCTCAATAATCTACACGTACATCCTAATGGGCACTCAGCAAAAATTAAATTTATTTTTATTATTAAAATTAAGCAAATCCAGATTTTCTTCTTAAGTAACTTCATTTTTGATTCTCTTTTTTTTATTTATTTGTAATTGACATGTCATATGATTAGTATTTAAAATTTTTTATAAATAATCAGTAAAGTACAATTTATAAAAGTGATTCATCTTCATTTACAATTCTAAAATCAATTGACTCACATTATTGATTTCTTTATTTATTAAATTTCACCCCATATTAATAAATAAATTAATTAATAATAAATTTTTTTTAATTCCACCTGTTTTAACATTTAATAACAAATAACTAAAAGACGTTCTTTATTTCATTCTCATTGCTATGGCACAACGACTGATTAATCCTTATCTTTTCGATTTTTCAAGATAAAAAATATTCATGTATGTAAAAGTTTAACAACGCATACTTACTCATAAAAAAAAATTTTCTGTATCTTTTAGAGATAATTTGAAAAAATCCGTTATATTTTTTTAAATTTATCTTTTTTTTTATATAAAAACCTGCATTATATAATAAGTTAATCTAAGTTTTGTTTTATTTGATAAAGTTTTTGATACAAATATTGGAAAACGTGTATCTTATAGAGAGATAATTAAAATTTATATATTTAAATATTTTTATTAAAAAACAAATGTTTATATAGCTAGAGCGTAATGACAATAAGTAATTCAGAAAAGTTTAACCAGAAAGGAAATAGGGTACGTTCACATTGAGGTCTAATTAAACTTAGCAAAGATTAAAAATAAGTTGGACTAAATGTTGGTTACATATAAATCATCATGTTTTCTAATTTAGTCTCAAGTTATTTTAATCTCAACTAAATTCAGCTGAGCCTTGGTGAAAATACGGATCCTTAGATTCACCGAATATAAATTAAGATTTAAGTAACCCTGCAAGCTGAAGACATGCAATTTATTTTCTGATTTTATTTTAAAAATATTCTCGCAAGTGAAATGAGTTTTAAAGGTTATATAAACTAAAAAATTTTCTACATTTGATATATTTAACTGTTTAATATTTAATTAATTTCTTTTTATTTAATTAATTTAATTATTATTACTTGTCTATTTTTAAAGCACTCGTGTTTTATAAAAATAGTGGCATATACCGTTTCCAGTCAAATGTACCCTGTATCTTTGTGTCCAGTGTCACTAGAATATTTCGAAGTGTATGCTATAACCGAAAATGTACAAATTTAATACGGTTTGTATATTCTATGCTGATTACATTGCATAAAAATTGAAACAATGCAAGACTTAAAATTTTTAAAGCCCACTGACGAAGAAAAATTTTAAAATAATTAAAATAATTAAAATTATTTCAATATTTTGTTTTATTTTAAAAAATACAAAAGGATCGATTCTACTCCAGTCAAAACGCGGGGGGGGGGGTGTATTTTCGACTGGCGGCATGAGATTTGCTCTACTATATGTTTATTGGGTCACTGATCACGAAAATCGGGGTCATTTCCGGGAGATATTGTCGGAACACCCTTAAATTTGCAAAAACTACCCCCAAAAAGGGGTTTTTTTGATATATTAGCAAACTGAGTTTCTAGATTTAGCCAAGAATTTGCATAAGAGGGTTTTTTGGGTCGCTGAACAAGAATTTAAGGTAATTTTTTTATAAATAATCAATATTTCGCCCTTAAATTAGCAAAAACTACCCCTAAAAGGGGGTGTTTTTTCTATTTGCGGACTTTGAGCGACCAAATTATGTCCTTCAGGGTTTTTTGGGTCGCTGATCAAGAAATTGGAGGAATTTTTTAAGAATAATTAATATTTCACCCTTAAATTAGCAAAAACAACCCCTAAAAGGGGTGTTATTGCTATTTCCGCACTTTGAGCGACCAAATTAAGTGGTTCAGGGTTTTTTGGGCCGCTGATCAAGAATTTCGGGGAATTTTTTATGAATAATTATTATTGCACCCTTAAATTAGCAAAAACAATCCCTAAAAGGGTTGTTTTTGCTATTTCCGCACTTTGAGCGACCAAATTAAGTCTTTCAGGTTTTTTTGGGTCGATGATCAAGGATTTGGGTTATTTTTTAATTAAAAATTAATATTTTACCCTAAAATAAACAAAATCGATCCCTAAAAAGGTGTGAATTTGCAATTTTTGCACTTTGAGTTTCTAAATAAGGACCTAAAAATACGTAAAATAAGTTTACAAAAAGTAAAAAATGCAAGAATATACAAAAATTCCCATTGTCAGTAATGTAAGTGTGAAATATTAATTTTTATTCAAATAATCCCCAAATAACCCCCAAATCCTTGACCATCGTCCCAAAAAACTCGTAAGGACCTCATTTGGTCGCTCCAAGTACGGAAATAGCAAAAATACCCCTATTAGGGGTTGTTGTTGCTAATTTAAGGGTGAAATATTAATTATTCATAAAAAATTCCCCCAAATTATTGATCAGCGACTCAAAATACCCTGAACGACTTAATTTGGTTGCTCAAAGTGCAGAAATAGCAAAAACACCCCTTTTAGGGGTTGTTTTTGCTAATTTAAGGGTGAAATATTAATTATTCATAAAAAATTCCCCCAAATTCTTGATCAGCGACCCAAAAAACCCGTATGGACGTAATCTGGTCGTTCAAAGTCCGTAAATAGAAAAAACACCCCCTTTTAGGGGTTGTTTTTGCTAATTTAAGGGTGAAATATTGATTATTTATAAAATATTACCTTAAATTCTTGTTTAGCGATCCAAAAAACCCTCTAAGGCCAATTCTTGGCTAAATCTAGAAACTCAGTTTGCTAATATATCAAAAAACCCCTTTTTGGGGGTAGTTTTTGCAAATTTAAGGGTGTTCCGACAATATCTCCCGGAAATGACCCCGATTTTCGTGATCAGCGACCCAAAAAACATATAGTAGAGCAAATCTCATGTCGCCAGTCGAAAATACACCCTAAACCGCGTTTTGACTGGAGTAATAATGTAGTTATTGAAAATCTTTTTATTATTTATAGCAACAAAAATTAATTCCCATACAATACCCTATTATGGGCATTAATTTTGGTTGCTTTAATAATTATATTTCATTCATATTTATATTATAAATATTTAAAATAGTGCTAATTTTTGGTCTTTTTTTATAATCGTTATCAAAACAATCGGTCAAAATATTTTTTAAAAATTTAGGAACCTTACTTAAATTTGGTAAATAATTTTTTTTTGGTGATACATACTCCATTTTTTCATTATATATTTGAATTAATAACATAGCAGTTGTCCAAATATCAATACCAAAAAGTGGTTCTATATCACTATGATTCATTCCATAAATTTTATCATTCTGATTTTCTGTTAAATATTCAAATTCACTATTACCAAAATCAATTAATTTGATATTTAATTCAGAATTTATTAATATATTCGAACCAATAATATCACCATGATAAACATGATTATCATGTAAATATGTTATTGCTTCACAAATTTTTTTGCCGATATGATTTTTATCATTTAAACTTAAATTAAAATTGTATTCACGATTTTTCTTTAATTTTCTGCTAAATAATACGTTTGATAATGTTTTATCGTCAAAATATTCCATTATCAAGTTGTAAGTATTGTCACTTGGATAAACTGCTAAAATTTTTATGATATTATCATGATTAACTTTATTTGCTATGTAAATTTCCTTCAAGATTTCATGTTCATTGTTTTTGATCTCAATTGATTTAATAGCGATTTTCTGATTTTTCCAATACCCTATTTTGACGTTAGCCTTAGATCCTTTCCCAATTGTTACTCCTGATAAATCAAGTTCAGAACTACTGATAATTGGGACATTCAAATTTAGTTGTTTTAATTTTGATTCTTGTTGATCTTCAAGAGATGTAGAAGCTGAGCTACAACTGAAAATAATCTATTGCGATAGTTTTTTAGTAAATGGCCATTATTAATTTTTTAAATTTTAATTCAAAAATTAACTTACTGTACTCAAAAATAATATAATTTGATAAATTAAAATAATTTTGTTACACATTTTAATAATTTAATATTAAAAATTCTAAAATTTAACTCTATAAAGTCAAGAAAACAAACTGAAAAACTTGAAATATTAATAAAAAATTATATAAAAAAAAAATTTTATCAATTGTGAAATAGTTATAATCACGATTAAAATAAATAAATTATAAAAATTTTTATTACTCTAAAATTGATAAACAAAAAAAATAAAACTATTTTAATAAAAATAAATAAAGCAATTTTAAGTAGAAAGTTTTGACTGGCTATTCAATCAGCACGCAAAATTATCATGCAATATTTTGTATATTTTATGCAGTACAAAATTAAGATTATAATGTACTTTTTTATACTTTTTTTTGTAAAACCTCTTTTTATTATAAGAACCTAAAATAGTATCGATATTTGGCCTTTTTTTATAATCCTTATCAAAACACTCAATTAAGATACTTTTCAAAAATAAAGGAATATTCTCCATATTTGGGACAAAAGTAGTAAAGATTGATGGTATCATAAAAATCTTTGTTTCAGAATACATTTCAGTTAGCAATTTAGCAGTTTTCAAAATATCAATTGCTATTAATTTATCCATCACAACTTTATTAAAAATATCATAATCTTTATCAATAGTATCATCTAAAGAATTTGATAAATATTCAAAATCACTTAATCCGAAATCAATAAGTTTAACCTGCAATTCAGAATTCACTAAAATGTTAGAATTCTGAATATCACCGTGAGCTATTCGGTTATCATGTATTTAACAGCTTGACAAATTCATTTACCTATGTAATTCTTAGCATCTAAACTTAATAGAATTGGTTCTTCTTCAACTCGATTGTTTATTTCTTAATGTTTTACCTTCTAAATACTCTAATACGATATAATAATAGTAGCCTACAAGATCTTTACTTGAAAGAACAGCTAAAATTTTTATGATATTATTATGATCAATTTTATTTAAAATACAAATTTCTTTTAATATTTCATGATGAACAAGTTCATCTTCGACTTTTCTTGATCTCAAAGCTACTGTTATATTATATTGTAAAATTGAGTTCCTTTACCAATTTCTAAACCAATGCAATATAAGTCTTTTTAATTATTGGAACTTTTAATTGCAATGCTTCTAACTTTATTTTTAATTTAGATGTTAGATTTTGACAATGAGTACTGACGATCTAATTTATAATTTTATTAATTAAAAAGTCGTATATAATCAAAATATTAAAATTATTCAACTTACAAATAACAAAATAATATATTAAAGTCATGATTCTCATTTGCTCAACTATGCAAAATAAACTAAAAATATAAGTATAAATTGTTATAGCTTTTGAAATATTTTTATATTACATAATTTTTGACGAGATTAAATTTTTTTTTTACTGTTATAAAATAAAATTAAACCATTTGTTATTAAGTTATATAAATTCATCTAAAAAAAAAAATTCAATCAGAATTCTCAATCATGAAAATAGGTAGGTAGTCTAGAAAAATAAGTAATGATAATTTCTAAAATTTAATCTCTGAAGAATTCATTGCAAGCAATTAGGAACGAAATGTTATAAAAAATTTATCAACCAAAAAGATTAATTTATCATTTAATTAATAAGACAAGTAGAAACAGTGAAAAGAAACTTTTTTATATCAATAATATCTTCATTATATTTTGTCAATTAAGACTATTTTAAAGGTAAGTAAGTATAATTCAAACAGATGAGAAACTACGTATATATATAATATGAAAATGCCATTTCTCTTGCGAGAAAAGTAACATATAAATTTTATTAGGCATGGTATAAAATAATTTAAAAAAATATAGGTACTGCACATAAATAACCAATAATTAAAAACGTTTTATCATTTTACATAGAATAAAATAAGAAAAAGTTAACTGTAAAATTTAATAAAAATAAAATTCATTTTATAAGAATTTAACAATCAACAAGCTAATTAGAGTAATACATAACTTTCAAAAATCTACTGGTGTATTATTAACATAAGCTTCCAAAATAGAGTATACTCCTGGTCTCTTCCTATAATCATTATTAAAATTTGCAATTAAAACATTTTTTAAAAATAAAGGTACATTATCCATATTTGGAACATAATTTAATGATATTGATGGTATTCTAAAATTTCTCTTTTCAGTGTACATTTCTACTAATAACATAGCAGTAAACCAAACATCATTTCCAATTAGTTTGTCTATAATATTTGTATCACTAATTCCATAAATTTTATCAGCTGATTCGTCCAAAGAATTTTCTGTTAAGTATTCAAATTCACTAAGTCCAAAATCAATTAATTTAATATCCTTTGTAAAATTAACTAAAATATTAGATCCTTTGATATCACCATGAGCTATTCGATTATCATGCAAATATTGAACAGCTTCACAAATTTGTAGACCAATGTAATTTTTATCTTCTAAGGTTAATTTATGTGGTTCTACATCAACTCGATTTTGAATTTTGTCATTGAATAAAATATCAGACAATGATTTACCATCAAAATATTCCATTACAATGTTATAATAATAATTTAAATGATCTTTGCTTGGATAAACAGCTAACATTTTTATAATATTATCATGTTGAATTTTATTTAAAATATAAATTTCACTTAAAATGGTTTTATGATTATCATAAACGAGTTTTCTTGATTTCATTGATATTAATGTATTGTTCCATGATCCTTTGGTAACGATACCTTGATTTCCTTTACCAATTATATTTGATATTGTTATTTGAGATTCGTCAATAATTGGAACTTTTAAATTTAATTCTTTCAATTTTGATATTTGTTCTTGCCTGATATCTTTAGAATTTGAGGAGTATCCATAAACAAACTAAAATAACGAAAAATGTTTTATATAAAAGATGTTAAAAATTTTTATAAATAGGTTGGAGGGGGGCATCTTATGGGGAAAATTAGATTTGGGTCTTAGTAGGACATCGAGCTTAGCAGGACCAAACTTAGGAATTTTAAATAGAAAGTATACTTTTTTATTTCAAATTCAAGTTCTGCAGAAATTTTTAGGTCCAGATAAGTTTTTGGCTCAAAAAAAAATACAAGGCCCATTTTTTAGACCTAAAAATGCTTTTATACGGCTCTAAATAAACAAAAAGATGTTTTTGGTAGCCACTATCATTTTTATTGTGTGTTTGTTGTGAGGGAAGAATTTTAGTAGTTACTTGAGATTTGGGTCAGCAAATCAGAATCCTGCAAATCAGAATCCTACTTATAATTATTAATATTTTTTAAAAATTTCAAATTTTTTTTTAGCAAAGTAACGTAACTTGAACAAACTGGCCCTTCAAAAATTGTTAAAATCTTGAAAATCGCTCTAATCATTAAGGTCAATCCATATTTTCAAACATTTTAGAAATATAAATACAATAAACATTCTTGTCATTTTGACCGCATTAAAAAAAAAATACTAAATAAAAAAATTTAAACTTACGTTGGTAAAAAATAAAATGGCAATATAATTTATTAAAAACATTATTTTGGAACTGATTTTTTGAACTGTTATTTTATAGAATTAAGAACACATACTGAAAAAAATGTATTATTTAACTAAACAACATCGAAATATAAAAGTATTATCTTAAAATTAACGGACACGATTTTATAAAATTTTTATATTTATAGATTAAAAAATACATATCAATGGCACATTACAAAACAGTACTAAAAATGATGAAAAATTTAAAATATATACAATCGTTTTAACTGTGAGTATATTATACATTTGAGATGTTTATTTTTAAAAAAAATTATGAAGTTATATTTAATTATCAACGTTATATATATAGTACTAAATTTTATTTTAAAAATATTCATACACTTCCCGTATTTTTATTAAACTGTAATTATAATTAAAACTAATTTTGTATTGCTTAAGAAAATTTTTTAATTATTCAGCAGTTTATTAATAATTGAACTATGTTACAAAATTAATAAAAATTATATTTAAAAATAAATAAAATTAATGTAAATGTAAATGTAAATAGCCTTTTATTTGTTCCAATACAAAATTTGATACATAGAATGGCATATAGTATGACAGATATAACAGTTAATTAATAAAAGTTTAAACAATTTTAATTTAATTTTAAAATATTATAAATTAAGTTCATATATAAATATAATATATATAGATAAATGTTATTGTTTACAAGTATTATGTTATAACTTCATTTTATTTTAATTATAACTTATACATACGATAATTTTTATTCTGCAAACATTTGGATATTACTGGTTTTTGTATATGGGGTATTTCATGTTTAATTATTTTCTTGCGATTAAAAAGTATTTTAAAGCCAACTTTCAAATCTAGAAAAAATTTGAAAGTAGGAAAATTAGGTTTTTATTTATTTGACTGCAAAAAATTTTACAGATAATATTTTGCAATAGAGCATCGATATATATTGTATGTAAAATTTCCCCTACAAATTGAGCAATTACTTTATGAGTACATAATCGTATTTTAAATTTATAATAAATAGAAAAACTGCGTAGTCAAATCAAGACTATTTTTATTGATAAATTAGCAAACAATAAAATTGGATAAAAATTGTTTCAAAGTATTAAAACGTTACAGCTTTTTCTACTTCGCGAAGTAAAATTGATGGAAGGGAGAAAGTGATAAGAAAGTGGATTCAATTGAAAAAGAGGTTAGGGCCATATTTATTATATGTTCATAAGTCTGAATTATATTTTATATCAAATAAATTAAGAATTATAATTACAGAAGACCTGAGTACTAAAATTTATAGTTTGTCCTGAAAATATCCACGACCAGTTAGGAACTGAGTAAGTTAATAATTGACCCAAATATCGTATCCAAATTTAATCTAAGCTTCAAATATCTACCTAATGATAATTTATTTATTACAGAACTGATAAACATGTTCCTTATAAAGCACGTCACTGCTACAGTAGTTTGAAAAATGTCGAAACAAAGAATAAAATTGTTACTTCTGCAAAATATTAGTGATTCGATTTTACCTGCATAGTTTAAAAAAATTTTTAGGCATGTTAATTTTTATTGTATTTATAAGCTTTAAAAATAGATTCTATAGTTGGCCTTTTTTTATAATCATCATTGAAGCACGCGAGTAAAATATTTTTTAAAAATTCAGGAACATTTGTTAGATTTGGTGTGTAATTGAATGAAATAGATGGCAATGCAGATTGTCTTTGTTCACTGTACAATTCAATTAGTACTTGAGCAGTAAACCAAATATCAGTTCCTATTATTCTTTCCATCAAATTTTCACCACTTCCATACTCTTTATCATTAGAGTTATTTGAAATTTCTGGTAAATATTCAAATTTACTAATTCCAAAATCAATTAATTTAATTTCGAATTCAGAACTCACTAAAATATTAGAACCTTGAATATCACCATGAGTAATTTTATTATCATGCAAATACTTGACAGCTTTAAGGATTTGATTTCCAATCTGATTTTTCACATCCAAATTTAATTGAATTGGTTTATAATCTGACTCTTCATGCACCATGTTAAATCGAGGATGAATAAAATATCATGCAATGAATTACCATCAAAATATTCCAGTACAATATTGTAATGATCCTTACTTGGATAAACTGCTAACATTTTTATTATATTTTCATGATGAATTTTATTTAAAATATAAATTTCTCTTAAAATTTCTTTGTGATTATGAAAATATTTTATTTTTCTCGATTTTACAGCTACTTCCATCTCACCCCAAAATCCTTTTCTAACAACACTTTGGGTTCCTTGACCGATTTCTACATCTATTACAATATCAGATCCATTAATAATCGGAACAGCCAAATTTAATTCTCTTAATTTTATTTCTTGAACCAAATTTTGGCAGTAAATAAAAGCAATCTATAATATAAACTTTTTCTTGTGTTTTATTTATTAAAATATTATTAATAATTTTATATAAAAGAAGATAACTCACAGAGCTTAATAATAAAATAACAGACAAATATTTAAAATACATAATTTTTGTTACACTTTAAAAATACTTATATTACAGAGTTTAATATTAAACTGTAAATAAATTTAAATATATATATTTTTTGAATATCTATTAAAATTAACGACGAAACGTTTTTCATTTTTTTTTAATTTTATGATAATTTTACAGATAATAAAGTACTTTTAAATTTTAGTATTCTCATAATTTTTGAATCATGAAAGATAAAACATTTTTTATAAGTTATGTCACAATCGGTATTTTATTTGTTTTTAAATAATTTTCTTAGAAACTTTTAAAATTCTGTTAATTTTTAAGAATTCAGAAACTTTTTTAAAATTTGAATCAGATTAAATTAAAAATTTATTTATTAATTTTTGCATATAATTTTATTATTAAAAACATAATTAAGGGTATTACTATGGTTTTTACAAATAATAGAAGAATAAAATTTAAAATAACTCTAGGCTGATTCCATGTGAAACGTACGTTGACCTCCAGATGGGGTCTTCCGATTGGGCTGTAACTTTGCACAGGTGATTATATATATATAATGTCCTCACTCCCCAAATTTTACGTCTTAAAATCATTTCTAGCCGTCTCTGTGAATTTTTGAAAATTGGGACCGATTTTAAAGCTCTCAGTCACCAACTTTTGCTTCGTAATATAAAAGCATGAAGAAATGTTAAAAATATTATTAGAAATATGGTTTCGATCGGAAATTTCCCTGGCTATCCGAATTTTTAAATTGTTTTTTAAAATTTTCACGTGGAAACCCGGAAAATTGGAAAATGTTAGCCGTAGCGGCTGTAGCTCATAACTCAAAACCCGTCACTTCAAATAACTTCAAACTGGGAGTGGAGACAGGGTATTCCATATACTTTCACCAGGTATTAATATGGGTATGGGTATTTTCACATACGGAAAAGTTATAACGATAATTAGTTAAATTTTCCGATTTTGAAAATGCAAATTTAGCGAAAAAAGCTATATTTATATGCAAATTTAGGCAGAACCGATTTCATATGTAAAATTTATCATAAAATAAATTTTTTTTTAATCCCTTTAAACCTTTTCTATTGATATATAATTTCAGATTTTCCATTAGTTGTGTTTTTTTTTTTGAAAAAAAAAAACAGAAATCTCAGATTTTTCATTACTTGTGACAGAAATTTCAGATTTTCCATTAGTTGTGTTTTTTTTTGAACAAAAAAAACAGAAATCTCAGATTTTCCATTAGTTGTGTTTTTTTTTTTTGAAAAAAAAAGCAGAAATCTTCGGTTTTCCATTATCTAGAAAAATAAAAATAATTTGAAAGTAAAAAAATTTTTAAGGCGCCCTGAGTTTTTCTGGTCAAATTCTGGCCAAAATTTTTTAAATCATCTGTTTCTGTCGCCGAATAAAAATTCTTACTCGACTTTCGAAATCCTCAAAAATTTTGTGAAGTTCCTTTTTTGGACAAATTTCATATATTTCTGAAACGCTGAGCAAAAACTTATAGCTTATAACTGGTTCACACAACCAACTAGCATGGGATATGTTAACTTATCACAGTTAAAACTAATACTCCATAATTATTCTAAGCCCATAGACCAATATTAAAATAAGTCCCTAAATCGAAATTACCTTTTAAGTCCAATAGACCCCCTAAAAACGTCAAGGAGCCATTTTAAAGCACCCCTTCTTATGAACCTGAGCCATGTTAACATTTATATGTTAAACTTGGCTTAATTCTTTATTTTTTATTTTTACATTTTTTGTACAGCGTTTTAAAGATATCTAGAATTTACCCAGAAAAAGTAACTTTAGTATAATTTCCTTTGGGATCAAATTTTGTTGCTTTTTAGAATGTACAGATTCTTGGCCCCCTGGGACTTTGGCTACTCGGGATTTTAAAAGCAAAAAAGGAGGGACACTTCAGAATATATAATTTAATAAAAAATATATAAATTTATTGAAAAAAGAAAATGTAAAATTGTTAAAATATTTAAAAGGATTAGCAAGTCCTTTAAAATTATATATTCACATATAAATTAAAAATTTTTGAAATATAAGTTAAATGTATTTAGAATATTCTTGTGTACACTTACCTCTTAATGATCTACTCATACCTACCGCTATTATAAGCTACACCAGGAAAGGTCGAGGGGGGCAAAGCTCCCGCAATAAAAAAATAAGCGAAAGGTCTTTAGCATTCACGCCTATAAGCTACTTCAATTTTAAAATTTTATTAAAAAATGTCTGAAATTCACTTACCCTATAATGGTGTATTCGCAACTTACGCTTACTAAAAGGTACATAGCGCAATAGCCAATATTTCAGGTGGCTAAATTCCCAAGGTCGTAAATCCCGGGTGGCTAAAATCCCAGGAGGCAAAGATTATGTGAAACGCTTTTCCGTTATTTTTTTAATAGGAAAATATAATTAAAAGAAAATAAGTAAAAATAGTTTACACCATTTCACATGAATTATTATTTGGAACTCTCCCACAGAAAAAGTTATCGTAAGCTTTTAAAATAATCTCTATTTTTGGTCTTCTTTTATAATCAGCATTAAAGCATGCAATCAAAATATTTTTTAAAAATTCAGGAATATTTGTTACATTTGGTGTGTAGTTGAATGAAATAGATGGCGTTGCAGATTCTCTTACTTCATTATAAATTTCGATTAATACTTGTGCAGTAAACCAAATATCAAATCCTATTAATTTTGCCACCAAATTTTTATCACTTATTCCATACTCCTTATCGTTGGAGTTATTTGAAATCACTGGTAAATATTCAAATCTACTAATTCCAAAATCAATTAATTTTATATGAAAATTAGAATTCACTAAAATATTAGGACCTTGAATATCACCATGAGCAATTTTATTATCATGCAAATACTTGACAGCTTTCAGGATTTGATATCCAATCTGATTTTTCACATCAAAATTTAACTGATTTGGTTTATAATCTGACTCTTCACTCACCATATTAACTCGAGGATGAAATAAAATATCATGCAACGAATCACCATCAAAATATTCCATCACGATATTGTAATGATCCTCACTTGGATAAACAGCTAACATTTTTATTATATTTTCATGATGAATTTTATTTAAAATATAAATTTCTCTTAAAATTTCTTTGTGATCATGAAAATATTTAATTTCCCTTGATTTTATAGCTACTTCCATTTGACCCCAAAATCCTTTTCTAACTATGCCTTGACTTCCTTCACCAATTACTGCATCTAATACTATGTCTGTTTCACTGATTATTGGGACATTTAAAGTAAGTTCTTTAAGTTTTATTTCTTGAACAAAATTTTGGCAATGAATATAACCGATCTGTAATATAATTTAATTTTTAGAAAATATTGTAATTTTTATAAATAAATAAATAACTTACAATGCTGATTAGCGAAATTGCAGAATAATCTACTAAATACATAATAAATCACTGTTTTAGTCGAATTTTAGTCGTATAAAACAAAAACTAAACTAACAATCAGTCACTATTTTACAATTACAATATATTACAATTATGTACTGAAAATTATTTTAAATTTTGATAATAATTTGTTTTTTTTACTTTATCATTTTTTTGTTAATAAAATAATTTTATATTGAATAAAAATAAAGAACACGATTTTTGATTTTTATTTTAGATTTTTATTAACAGTAAAAATATTTTTCGTGATTTAAGTACATCTTTAAATTTAAGACACTTGGCCTAAATTGCATTCATACTTTTTCAATAATTTGTATTGATTTTTAATTTTTTTGCTCTAAAACATTGAATTTAATCATATTATGTTGTAGTTCTTTTGATAATTCATTATCATAAGCTTTTAAAATTGATTCAATTCTGGTATTTCTTTAGAAAAATTTTTAGAACGTGCTCTTAAAATAATTATTAAACAACAAAAAGACATATCCTCTACAGAATGTAATAGAAATTTACAATATACTATACGTAGTTCAAATTTTTGAAATTAGTATAAAAATATTTATGGCATAATCTATTTTTTTGAATTTATATATGGGCGATTAATTCTAAGACCTTGGACCAAAATTAAAATAAGAATCTAAATCAAAATTATCCTAAGACCCATCCCCCTAAAAAAGTCAATTTTTCACCCCTCCCGTCTCCAATCTTAAATTTGGGACCTTTTTAAAGTACGCCTTTTTAACCAAGTTAAAAAAATTAAAATAATGGAATAATAAGTGTTAAAAAAATTTTGTTCAATCCCTTATTTTTTATTTTCTTTGTACAGCTTTTCAGAGATATCTAAGACTTGACAAAAAAAAAATAATTTAACTTAAGTATAATTTTCTATTGGGCCCCAATTCTGATGCTTTTTTGTTGTTTTTTTTTTAGTAGGAAAATATAATCATAAGAAAATAAGTAGAAATAGTTTATATAATTTCACTTTCATAATTATTTGAATCTTTTCTTCATAAATAGTTATCGTAAGCATTTAAAATATTCTCTATTTTTGGTCTTTTTTTATAATCATCATTAAAGCACGTGGTTAAAATATTTTTTAAAAAATCAGGAACATTTGTTACATCTGGTGTGTAATTGAATGAAATAGATGGAATTTCAAATTGACTTTTTTCAGTGTACAATTCAATTAGTACTTGAGCAGTAAACCAAATATCAGTTCCTATTAGTCTTTCCATCAAATTTTCATCACTTATTCCATACTCTTTATCCTTGGAGTTATTTGAATTCCCTGGTAAACATCCAAATTGACTATTGCCAAAATCAATTAATTTGGTATCAAACTTAGAATTTACTAAAATATTAGAACTTTGAATATCACCATGAATAATTTTATTATCATGCAAATACTTGACAGCTTTAAGGATTTGATATCCGATCTGATTTTTCACATCCAAATTAAAATGAATTGGTTTATAATCTGACTCTTCACACACCATATTAACTCGAGGATTAAATAAAATATTATACAATGAATTACCATAAAAATATTCCATTACGATATTGTAATGATCCTCACTTGGATAAACAGCTAACATTTTTATTATATTTTCATGTTGAATTTTATTTAAAATATAAATTTCTCTTAAAATTTTTTTGTAAACATTTTTTTGTGAAATTTTTATTGATTTTACAGCTACGGTTATTTCACCCCAAAAACCTTTTCTTACTATGCCTTGACTTCCTTCACCAATTACTGCATCTAATTCTATGTCGGTTTCACTGATTATTGGGACATTTAAATTTAGTTCTTTTAGTTTTATTTCTTGATTCGAATTTTGGCAATGAATATAACCGATCTATAATATAATTTTATTTTTAGAAAATATTGTAATTTTTATAAATAAATAAATAACTTACAATGCTGATTAACAAAATCGCAAAATAATCTATTAAATGCATGATTTTCAGTAAATTACTGTTTTAATAGAATTTTAGTCGCACAAAGCAAAAACTAAACAAAAAATAAGTCAATATATTACAATTATGTATTTTGAATTTTGATAATAATTTTTTTTTTTTACTTTATCATACAATTTTATATTTAAAAAAAATAATGAACACGATTTTCGGTTTTTATTTTATATTTTTATTAACAGTAAAAATATTTTTCGTGATTCAAGTACATACATCTTTTTTAAGATGGCCTAAGTTGCATTTATACATTTTCAATATTTTGTATTGATTTTTAATTTTTTTGCTATAAAACATAGTATCTGGTAGTTCTTCTGATAACTCATTATCATAAGCTTTTAAAATTAATTAAATTCCTGGTATTTCTTTATAAGCATTTGTAGAAAATGCTTTTAAAACAATAATTAAAAATTTAGGAACTTTTTCAAAATTCAGTTCAGATGAAATCCCAAATTTTATTTTTTCATTATACATTTCTATTGACATTAGTGCTGTTTAAGTTTCTGGAAAATACAGAAGCTTACTAAACCCAAAATCAATTAATTTTATTTTCAATTCAGAATTAACTAAAATGTTGTTACTTTGGATGTCACCATTCTTTTATCATTCAAACACTTAACCGCTCGACATATTTGTTTACCAAAAAAAATTTTATCTTCTAAATTTAAAACTTGTGGCTCACTAGAAATAACATCGATAATAATTCACCAATAAAATTTTACGATACCATAGTGTGAGTAACGATCTTTACTTGGGTAAACTGCCAGATATTTTATAATTTATTCATGCTCTAATTTTTTCATGCTTATTAAAATTATTTCAAAATAAATTATATAATAAATAAATAAAAGCTCTTAAAAAATAGTATACACGATCTTGTTGAATTTTAGTTTATTTGATACTAAAATAATTGTTAGTGCCATAACATTTATAAGCAAGTAGCCAAAATTTTATCATGGAACATATATGTTTAGAGGGAGGGGTACCCTAGTGATCCGAAATTTTAAGGGAGATGAGGATAAAAGGTGTCCGATTTAAGGGGGAGGGGTTCAAAAGTGTCTAATTTAAAGTTTATGGGGAGGGGGTCAAATGTGACTTAAAATATTTTTCATTTAGGTACTTAAAATAATCTGGGTTTAGGGACTTATAATAATTTAGTTTTAGGGACTTATAATAATTCGGGCTTAGAGAATCAGAGGGTTGAAAATTTTAAATTTTGAAAGTTTATGATCTAAATTACAAAGAGTATTCGCAGAAAATATTTTTTTTTAAGTAATCTAATCTATTACATATTTTAGAATAACTAAACTTTTTATCAGTTAAAAAATTTTAATATGCGTCATTTTTAGAGGATTGTTTTGCACCGATTGGAAAATTGTAATACAAGATATTTCAGTAAGAGATTAATTAATTAATCAAAACTGGCCATCCGAAAATGGATGAAACCTTCAATGACTAAAAATACTTACGTTTCACTAATAAGAGGATCCATTCTCGCGCTGCTAAAAATTTTAGATGCATTTCACATAATCATAAAATAAAATTATATCGCCTGGTGTAGGAATGGCCTATTATAAAAGAATAAAATTTAAAATAACCATAGAAAAAGAAAAATAATTTAAAAGCAGCAAAATTTTGAAGGCCCAGAATTATTCTGGTCAAATTCTGGCCAAAATTTTTAAACCATCTATTTCTATCGCAGAATAAATATTCTTACTCGACTTTCGGATTCCTCAAAAAATTTTCTGAAGTTCCTTTTTTGGGCGAATTTCATATATTTCTGATCGTAATCCCCCTAAAAACGTCAATTTTTTATCTCCCCCCTCTGAATCTGGGACCCCTTTAAATTAATTCTCCCTATAAACCTAACACATATTAAAAAAATGAAAAATAATGGAATAACATTTATATGTTAAAACAACTTAGCTGAAATCATTATTTTTTATGTTTAATTTTTGTGTGCAGCATTTCCGAGATATATAGGATTTACCTAAAAAGAGTGACTTTAGTAAAGTTTCCCATAGGGCCCAATTTCTGTTGCTTTTCTATTATTTTTTTTATCAGGAAAATATAATCAAAAGAAAATAAGTGTACAAAAAATTTACGCAATTTCACATTTATAATTATTTTGTTTTTTTTTACATAAATAGTTATCGTAAGCTGTTAAAATATTCTCTATTTTTGGTCTTTTTTTATAATCATCATTGAAACACGCGAGTAAAATATTTTTTAAAAAGTCAGGAACATTTGTCACATCTGGTGTGTAATTGAATGAAATAGATGGCATTACAAACTGTCTTTGTTCACTGTACAATTCAATTAGTACTTGAGCAGTAAACCAAATATCAGTTCCTATTAGTCTTTCCATCAAATTTTCATCACTTATTCCATACTCCTTATCATTAGGGTTATTTGAAATCTCTGGTAAATACTGAAAATTACTAATTCCGAAATCAATTAATTTAATTTCGAATTCAGAATTCACTAAAATATTAGAACCTTGAATGTCACCATGAGTAATATTATTATCATGCAAATAATTCACAACCTTACAAATCTGATAACCAATATAATTTTTGACATTCAAATTTAAATGCATTGACGCATCATCTGACTTTTCATGCACCATCTTAAATCGAGGATTGAATAAAACATCATGCAATGAATTACCATCAAAATATTCCAGTACGATATTGTAATGATCCTCAGTTGGATAAACAGCTAACATTTTTATTATATTTTCATGTTTAATTTTATTTAAAATATAAATTTCTCTTAAAATTTTTGTGTGATAATTAAAATTAATTTTTGTTGATTTTACAGCTACGATTATTTCACCCCAAAATCCTTTTCTAACTATGCCTTGATTTCCTTCACCAATTACTACATCTAATACTATATCTGTTTCACTGATTATTGGGACATTTAAATTTAGTTCTTTTAGCTTTATTTCTTGAACCAAATTTTGGCAATGAATATAACCGATCTATAATATAATTTTTTTTATTTTATTCAAAAAATATTGTAATTTTTATAAATAGTTAACTTACAGTGCTGATTAGTAAAACCACTGAATAATCTATTAAAAACATGATTTTCTGAGAAATTCTTAATACCAAAATCAATTAATTTAGTGTCAAAATTAGAATTTACTAAAATATTAGGACCTTGAATATCATCATGAGTAATTTTATTATCATGCAAACATTCGCAACTCTACTGTTTTAATTGAATTTTAGTCGTATAAAGCAAAAACTAAACTAACAATAAGTTAATATATTACAATTATGCAATGCAAATTATTTTGAATTTTGATAATAATTTGTTTTTTTTGCTTTATCATTTTTTTGTTAATAAAATAATTTTATATTTAAAAAAAATAATGAACACGATTTTTGATTTTTATTTTATATTTTTATTAACAGTAAAAGTATTTTTCGTGATTGAAGTACATTTTTAAACTTAAGACACGTGGTCTAAATTATATTTATAATTTTTCAATAATTTGTATCGATTTTTAATTTTTTTGCTATACAAATCTGAATTAAATCATATTATATTGTAGTTCTTTTTTATTATCATAAGATTTTAAAATTGATTCGATTCCTGGTATTTCTTTATAAAAATTTGTAAAACATGCTTTTAAAATATTTATTAAAAACTTTTTCAAAATTCAATTCAGATGAAATCCCAAATTTTATTTCTTCGTTATATAGTTTCTATTAACACTTGTGCTGCATCAAACCCAAAATCAATTAATTTTATTTTCAATTCACAGTTAACTAAATTATTGTTACTGTTTAAGGTCACCATGAACCATTCGTTTATCATTCAAACACTTTGAAAAAACTTTGAAGAATCAGCAAATCCTTTTGCTGAATTCTTTTCTTTAAGTTTTAAGAAGCCATTACAGCCAAATTTGCCAATTTTAAATAGAAATTTTAATTTTGAATTTTTTGAGGTTATTGAGAATATTAGAATAACTTGAGATGTTGTAAGAAATGGTCTTAAGAACTTGAAGAATTCAAATCTCTTGGGTCCTAATAGTATCCCTGAGATCTTAATTAAAAATGTGCCCTACCAATTGCCTATCCTTTATTACTTCTTTTTAAAATATCGTTAAAATCAGGAGTTTTTCCTGATGTCTGGAAATCGGGATTTATAAGCCCTATTTTCAAAAGTGGCAGCAAAAAACTTGTTAGTAATTATAGACCAGTAACCATTCTTAGTACAACACCCAAACTCTTTGAAAAGCTAGATTTATATAAAATAAGTACTCAATTAAATAGAGTAATTGTAAATAACCAACACGGTTTTGTAAAGGGTAAGTCTATATAATTACTAACTTATTGAATTTATCATATGATGTAAACGAATCATTAAAAGCTAATAATCAGATGGATATTATTTATTTTGATTTTTCGAAGGTCTTCCATACTGTAGACCATAGCTTGTTAGTAAAAAAACTACATGCTTGGTGTATTCGGGGGCTTTTGTTAAATTGGATTAAATCCTGTTTGGAAAACAGACAGCTGATAGTTCATGTAAATAATAGTATTTCCAATCCTATTTGGGCCTCGTCAGGTGTACCCCAGGGAAGCAATCTAGACATCATATTCTTTAATAAATTTATCAATGACTTCCCTGATGCTGTGCAAAATGCAAGATTCGAGTTATTCGCGGATGACTTAAAGTTAAGCAAGAAAATAGCATCAGTTAGAGACTGTGAACTGTTGCAGCTGGAAATAAAATAATTATATAAAATGGACTGATGAAAATTCATTATCCATTAATTTAGATAAGTGTAAATTATTGTCTGTTTCAAGGTGCAGCAGTAACATAACATAGAATTACAAAATTAAAAGTTCTATCATTGAACGAGTTTCCTCCATTATAGGGATCTGGAAGTATTGGTGAATTTTAGTTGGTGTTTTCGAGAACATATAAGGTCTGTAAAGTCAAAATCTTTGCAAAGATTTTTTTTAGCAGAGATGCGCGTGCGCTAAAATAATAAGAAGTTATTAAGAAGTCTACTAAGTTATCGCTCTTTACTTTTTTAAATAAAACAATATGGATTTGAAAAATTTTTTATTTTTGGTATCATAATTAAATTCAGAAACAAACTTTAAATCAAGTGACATAAAAATTCTCTAATATTTAAAAAGTGTACATAGCAAGTTTTTTGTCAATAAACTATCAAAAGTTAACCCTACTTTTTCCAACGTTAAGATTGGCGCAATTCCTATTTACGTTGTGGAATTATTGTGTACTTCAATTCTTTTTTCTGCAAGCTAAAAAGTTAAAACAAGATATCATCGTATACAAGGAGTTTAAGTGTATGAAAAATTTTTAGCGAACAATTTTAGCAAAATTAATTATTGCTAAATTTTGTGAAAAATTAAAACTCCAAGAAATGTTTATATTAGCAGCATGGAATTCTATACAAACAAAACATACATCAATTCTTTTTATACAAATAATTTCATAATGTCTGACGAAGAAGCTATAATGGTAAACAAAGCAAGGTGTTTATATAACTCTGTTTATTATATCCATGTCATCGATTCAAATATTCTCATCACAATGACAGACTATAAGAAAAAACATAAGAGAAATATTTGTCAATTCCATAAGAAAATAATCGGCTACTTTTACCTCTTTATCTCCCCAGCCCCCTTCTCTTTAACTCTTTTTACTTCCGTAAGAAAGCCAACCCTGTCTCTGTCCCTATCCTTTTATAAAATTAAAATATTTAGTATTATACTTATTATAAATATCTATTTACTAGTTTGAAACATTGCGGGCACGCATCTTTTCTGTAAACAATTTGTAATTCACTTTTTTGTACAATTCTGTATAAATAAATATCTAAATCAATCAATCAATCAAAAACTTTGGATTTATAAAGCGTATTATAAAAATTTTTCATTCAACACCACTCTATATTTGTATAAGACTTTAGTTCTTCCAAATTTTATGTTTGGATCGGTAATATGATCTCCAAATTTTGAGGTTGCCTTTAAAGAGCTTGATTACATAAATAAATGTTTTTTAAGATATTTATCATTTAAATTTGGAATAAACATGAACTATACAGATCATGATTATTCTAGAGTTTCTAATTTGGCTAATTTATACACAATAAAATCCTATCACCTAATAAATGACTTGGTAATTTTTTCTGTCATAATATCGGGACGAGCTGTTGACGATAATTTAAAGAAAATTTTAGCATTTCCGACGAGATATCTAGGATTTACCTAAAAAAAGTGACTTGCGTAAAGTTTCCCATTGAGCCCAATTTTTTTTATCAAATAATCAAAACATAATCAAAAATAAATCATAATCAAAAGAAAATATAATCAAAAGAAAATAAGTATACAAAAAATTTACACAATTTCACATTTATAATTATTTGGTTTTTTTTTACATAAATAGTTATCGTAAGCATTTAAAATATTCTCTATTTTTGGTCTTTTTTTATAATCATCATTGAAGCACGCGAGTAAAATATTTTTTAAAAATTCAGGAACATTTGTCACATCTGGTGTGTAATTGAATGAATTAAATGGCAATACAAATTGTCTTTGTTCACTGTACAATTCAATTAGTACTTGAGCACTTAACAAAATATCAGTTTCTATTAGACTTTCCATCAAATTTTCATCACTTATTCCATACTCCTTATCGTTGGAGTTATTTGAAATCGCTGGTAAATATTGAAAATTACTAATTCCGAAATCAATTAATTTAATTTCGAATTCAGAATTCACTAAAATATTAGGACCTTGAATATCACCATGAATAATTTTATTATCATGCAAATACTTGACAGCTTTCAGGATTTGATATCCAATCTGATTTTTCACATCCAAATTTAATTGAATTGGTTTATAATCTGACTCTTCACTCACCATATTAACTCGAGGATTAAATAAAATATGATCCAACGAATCCCCATCAAAATATTCCATTACGATATTGTAATGATCCTCACTTGGATAAACAGCTAACATTTTTATTATATTTTCATGTTGAATTTTATTTAAAATATAAATTTCTCTTAAAATGTCTTTGTGATCATAAGAATATTTAATTTTTATTGATTTTATAGCTACGATTATTTCACCCCAAAAACCTTTTCTTACTATGCCTTGACTTCCTTCACCAATTACTGCATCTAATTCTATGTCGGTTTCACTGATTATTGGGACATTTAAATTTAGTTCTTTTAGTTTTATTTCTTGATTCGAATTTTGGCAATGAATATAACCGATCTATAATATAATTTTATTTTTAGAAAATATTGTAATTTTTATAAATAAATAAATAACTTACAATGCTGATTAACAAAATCGCAAAATAATCTATTAAATGCATGATTTTCAGTAAATTACTGTTTTAATAGAATTTTAGTCGCACAAAGCAAAAACTAAACAAAAAATAAGTCAATATATTACAATTATGTATTTTGAATTTTGATAATAATTTGTTTTTTTTACTTTATCATACAATTTTGTATTTTAAAAAAATAATGAACACGATTTTCGGTTTTTATTTTACATTTTTATTAATACTAAAAGTAATTTTTAAATTTAAGACACTTGGCCTAAATTAAATTCATACTTTTTTATGACCAAACATCATTAGCAGTGTAACATTCTATTTTACCATTATCATCTCCATATACTTTATCCTTAATATTATTCTAAGTTTTCACGAAATACTCAAACTTACTAAACACAAAATCAATGAATTTTATTTTCAATTCAGAATTAACTAAAATGTTGTTTCTTTGAAGGTCACCTTGAACTATTTTTTTATCATGGAAGTACTTACAGCTTGACAAATTTGTTTACGAATTAAATTTTTATCTTCTAAGTTCAAAATATTTGGCTCTCTGGATATAATATCAAATAATAGTTCACCATCAAAATATTCCAGTACCATATTGTAAGAATTCTTACTTGCGTAAAGTGCCAATAATTTTATAATTTTTTTATGCTCAATTTTATTTAGATTATAAATTTCTTTTAAAATTTTTCGGATAGCTATGATCATATTGAGAAATTTTTCTTGATTTTATTGCTACTTCCATTTCACTCCAAAATTCTTTATGTACTATGCCTTGAATTCCCTGACCAATTTTAATGTCTATTATTATTTATTACAAAAATAAAAATAAAACTTAATCAAAACAAGATAACTTATGGAATTGCATAATAAACTAAAAGGATAATAAATTAAAATATGAAGAAATAATAAAATAAAAAATGAATTTGTGTAATTTTATAACCATTTTATTCTAAAATAAATTAAAAATATATTTTGGGTGCTTTTCACAAGAAGGGAATACATGCTCTGTATTTATATCCAAAACGCAATCTTTTTGCACTTTTTTTTCTTTTAAAAAGTTGCTAAGTAGTACTTTTTTTAAGTCACAAACTACTGCGGGATGTAGAATTCTCACTAAAATTAACAAACACGTTTTGTGTCTTTTATAAATTTTGATTTGGTTGTAAAATATTTTTTATCACGTCAGGCCTGAGACGCGTTCAATTTTTTTATTGGCTAGAGCTCCTAAACATTCATTTGTATACGTTAAAACCTTTAAACTACATAAGGTTTTGATGATACTAAATTGACATTATAAGCTTTTAAAATATCTTTTATTTTTGGTCTATTCCTATAATCTTTTTCAAAACAAGCTTTAAGAATACTTTTTAGAAACTTAGGAACATTTTTTAATTTTGGAGCAGAAGACATATCAATTTTATGTTCTCCATTGTACATTTCTAATAAAACAACAGCAGTAAATAAAATATCATCTGCCATATAAGCTTCTATTTTTTCATTATTTTTACCATAATTTACATTGTTATGATTATTTTTTCTTCCGGGTAAGTATTCAAATTCACTTTGTCCAAAATCAATTAACCTAATTTCGTAATCAGAATTTAATAAAATATTAGAACTTTGAATGTCATTATGAACTATTCGGTTATCATGCAAGTATTTAACAGTTTCACAGATTTTTTTACCAATATAATTTTTCATTCTTATATTCAAACTATGTGATTGCTTAAATAAAACATCGAATAATGATTTACCATCAACATATTCTAAAACAACATTGAAATGATTTTCGCTTGGGTAAGTTGCTAATAATTTTATAATGTTTTTGTGCTGAATTTTATTTAAAATGTAAATTTCTTTTAAAATTTCTTTTTCGTTACCAGAATATATTTTTCTTGATTTTACAGCTACATCCAATTTTCCCCAAGTACCTTTTCTAACTAAACCTTGATTACCTCGACCAATTACTAAGTCGAAAACTATGTCGGCTTCATTGATGATTGGGACATTTAAATTTAGATTTTTTAATTTTTTTTCTTTTATTAAATGAAGCTCTTGACAATTACAAAAAATAATCTAAATTATATCAAACATTCATTAATAATTTACAAATAAAATTTAATTTAAAAAAAATTAACTTACGTTAGTAAATAGTAAAATAATAGAATTATAAATGAAGTACATAATTTTAAATTATTATTTTAACTGTATTATGCTCATGCAAGGCTAAAAATAAATACTAAACATATGAAATTAAAACTAAAAATTATATTTTTCAATTTCAAAATTTTATTCTAACAATTATCTATTTCAATTTCAAAATTTTATTTCATTATTTATTACAATATTTTATATTGCCAGTAATTTTTTATCTTTTAAAAATTAAATTATAAATGATAATATTATATTAACAAAAAAGATAGGTTTTCCAAAAATTTTACTCATTGCAATATTGGCACAACCAAAAATGGGTAAGAATTATTTTATATAAGCAGGGATTCGTTCTGTTAAGATGAATCTTTAATTTTAAAATTAATGGAAAACATTTTAATTTTATTTTATTATTTTATTAAATATGCTTTCTCATTTAAAATTTATTTAGCATACGCTACAAATACTTACTGCGTTTTTGTCATAAGCACCTTTATCATAATTTTCTTCATTTTTTGAATGAAAAGCTTTTAAAATAATGTCTATATTTGGCCTTTTTTTATAATCTGTTTTCAAACAAGCATTCAAAATTTTTCTTAAAAATTCAGGAACATTTAACAGATTTCGGACATTAAATACTTTACTTTGACCATTTATTAAATGATACATTTCTAATAATACCAAAGCAATGCCATAAATATCATCTGCCATATATTTTTCTATTTTATCATGAGTTTCATAAAATTGATCATTAAAATCATTTGATTCTCCAGGTATATACTCAAAGTTACTTGATCCAAAATCGATTATTTTAATTTTAAACGAGTTTAATTTAGAATCAACTAAAATATTAGCACTATAAATCTCACCGTGGGCTATTTTTTTATCATGCAAATACTTGACAGCTTCACAAATTTGTTTCCCGATATAATTTACAATCTCGAGATTTATTATATTTGGCTTTTTAGTTATAACATCAAATAATATTTCACCTTTAAAATAATCTGTTACAATACTTATGTAATCTTGATTTGAATAAACAGCTAACAGTTTAATAATGTTTTTGTGATTAATTTTATTTAAAATATATATTTCTTTTAAAATTTCTCTCTCATTAAGTTCAGAACTGATTTTTCTTGTTTTAATAGCCACTACCAAATTATTCCAAAATCCTTTTTTTACTATGCCTTGACTTCCTTTATCAATTTCTGAACCTATTTTTATATCAAATTCATTGATAATTGGAACATTTAAATTTAATTCTTTTAATTTTAGGTCTTTATTGGAGAATTGATACTTCCCACACACGATCTAAAACAGGAGTTTTTTTAATTTTATTTTTTTAAATATATTTACTTATTAGATAATAATGAATAGCTTACAGAGCTGAATAATAAAATAACAGGATAATAGAAAAACATGATTTTATGATAAATCTTCATCTATAATATTCCAGAATTATAAGATACCCTAAAAAAATTTTTTTATATTTAAAATTATTTTATACTTAGGCAGGTGCTTGAATTATTTATGAAATCGTTTCACACGATTTTCGTTTTCTATTTTATATCTTTATTGATAACAAATTAATAGCATCATTGCGCAATAGATAATGTTATAGCTATGATAGGTTAATCACGGGGGAAGGGGATGTATTTAGTCAGGGATTTTTTTGGGTCGCTTATCATGAATTTCGGGGTCATTGCGCGCTTCAACCTTAAATCAGGAATATCTATATTCTATACCCCCATAATCTGTAACCGGTGATATTTAACAACCATTATTGTATTAAGACCTAAATCTGGATATACTTTTTTTTTTTAATTTGGATGTAATACCTCATTTTTTTCTATGAAAGTACTGATGATAATTTATTTTACGAAAATTTATTTCTCAAAATTTTTGCCGCAAAAAAATACAAAAAACGCCAATTTTTTTTTTTTTTTTAGGACGCAGTACTTAATTTCTTTCTATCAGAGTACGAATATCTAAAATTATCGTTTTTACTCGATATCTCCAGTCTGATGCCTAATTTTTTTTTTTTAACTAGAACAAAATTTAAAAATTTATTATTTTTTTAAATTAGACCAAAATTTACAATTAGACCAAAATAAAATTAGACCAAAATTTAAAAACACTATAACTTTTTTTTTTTGGGACGTAGTACTTAATTTTTTTCTATGAATTTACAAATATCTAGAATTATCGTTTTTACTAGGTAAAAATAGACCATTAAAAATATTTTGTTATTGTTAATGAGAAACTATAATGCCAATTAGTGGCAGCGTTTTTTATGCATATAATGTTAGTAAAGTTTTAGGCAATTAGATTTTAAGTAACTAACAATGAGCATAAGAATTATGGATTATTCAGAAGGTTTAATGAAAAATGCTAAAATTTTAAGTCTAAAACTCATAACCTAATACTTCCTTAAAAAAAAAAGTATAAAAAAATGAGTTTTATTATTTATTATAATTTATAATGAAAGAAATATACATAAGTGTTAACGCATCACATTATTTTTATCTGAAGCTTTTCTTAAAAGTTCTTGGTAATAGACACCTAAAATATCACTTATTGTTGGCCTTTTTTTATAGTCAGATTCAAAACAAGCTGGTAAAATATTTTTTAAAAATTCAGGAACATTCTTTAAATTTGCATCAGATATTATCGGAAATCTTTTTTTACCATCGTTATAAATTTCTATTAAGACTCCAGCAAATAGCAAAACATCTTTAGCCATATCTTTTTCTATATAAATCTGTCTAATTCCAAAAATTCCATCATATCTATTATTTGATTTATCAGGTAAATATTCGAATTCGCTAATTCCTAAATCAATTAATTTAACTTTATGTTTAGAATATATTAAAATATTAGCTCCTTTAATATCAATGTGAGCGATTCGGTTATCGTGTAAATATTTAAGAGCCTCGCAAATTTCCATTCCAATAAAATTTTTAGTTCTTAAGCTACCCAATTTTTTCGATAATAAATTTTGTAATGTCATACCATCTATATATTCGGTTACTATATTTACATGATTTGTGCTCGGGTAAACAGCTAAAATTTCAATAATATTTTCATGATCAATTTTATTTAATATGTAAATTTCTTTTAATATCGATCTAAGAATATCTTCGTTGACTTCTCTTGATTTTACTGCTACAACTGTATTATTCCATAATCCTTTTCTAACTATGCCTTGAAAACCTCTTCCAATTTCTTTACCTAATATAATATCTGATTCTTTGAGAATGGGCACTCTTAAATTTAATTTTTCTAGGTTCGTTTCTAGATCAAAATTTTGACAATGAGAAAATATAATCTGTAATAGGAATTTTTAATTTTATAAAACAAAAACTTTTTTTTACAAAACTAGATGAGTAAATTTTAATTCAAAATATTATTAACTCACAGTATTAATAAGTAAAATAACAGAAAAGTATATTAAAAACATAATATTAAATTAAGATTTTTGATTCTTATAATTCTTAAACGAAAGCTTTAGTAAATAAAATAATACTAAAAAATAAACTTATGCTTGTCGTCTTTTATTAAAATTTCAAATATTACTATTATTTTAAAAATCGTGCTCACGAAATTCATATTTTTTTAAAAATGATTTTACAGCTTATAGATTAGAACTAGACTGGAGTAGGGGGTGATTTGAGGAAATTAAAGTTGATAAGTGAATTTGATAATTTTTTGATCAAAATTCTATAAACTTAAAAAAATCAAGTTTTAAAATTTCGTGTAAATCGAAAAGGAAGTAAAAAGCTATTTTTTAAACAAAAGACAAAATATAATATTGGTTTTGACTTTGCATGCAGTTGTATGCGAGGGAGCGTAGCGAGCAAGTGCAGACAGCAACGTAAAAGTCGACCCCCATATTTAATCTCGTGATTTAAAACATACACTGTAAAAAACAGCTCCGGTGAATTATAAAAAACTAATAAAAAAAAAACTAATTACCTTTTTTATGACAAAATTAGTAAATCTACGAAAATTTAGTAAATTTTCGAAAAAATTTGCAATCTTTCGACAAAAATCGTTAATTTACTATTTTTTCGCAAATTTACAAATATTAGTTAATTTCCGATTTTTCTCGAAAAATTGCAAATTTTTTCGAAAATTTACTAAATTTTCGTAAATTTACCAATTTTGTCGCAAAATTACCGGAGTTGTTTTTTACAGTGTAGTTTTACATATAATGGGGAAAAAACCTGTGATCCTAGGATCTATCCTATTTTCTAAAATATGCTTATTTTGCCCTAGATATGTAATATCTATTTGTTCAACAAGGGAAAAAAAGTAGGATTTGGCTTTCAATGCAGTTGTATGCACGAGTGAGCGTAGCGAACGAGTTCAGACAGCATTGAAAGTAAAATTTCCTACTTTTTTTCCCGTGTTCAACAAATAGTTTTTCATTAAAAGCGAAAAAAAGATCGCCCGAAAGTAAGAAAGTAGATCTTTTTGCAGCGTGTAATGAAAAACTTATTTGATTTGTTTATGTAAAAATTTTGATCAAAAATAGCGATTGTATTATCTTTGAAAAAAGTTTTGTGAATTTTTCGAATACGTAAAATTAATTTATATATGTTGCCGTTAAAGTCCGCTCTCCCGATAATGTTAACATTAACCAGTTAAAGTTAACTTTAGCGAAGCGTTTTGGTTAAAGTCCACGAAAACGATTAAAATGAATAAAAATGTAACATTAGCGGCTTCATATTCGTTAAAGTTAACTTTAACCAAACCCTGTTAGTTAAAGTCCATGTAGAGAATAAAACACAAAAAACTTACTATAGTAAATGCTTCGACCTTGAGCTATAGCTTCAAATAAAAAATACTGAACAGATATATTGGATATATTTTTTTAAATAATTTTTATTTGAATATTAAATATCACGCAAATCTCAATGTTTTTTTAAAATTAAATTGTTTTATTTTATTATAACAATTCAAATTTATTATTGAATTTTTAACTTTCATTAAATTTTTTTTTCAAAAAAAAAAAAAAAATCAAAAATAAATATTTTTATTATATTTTTTAATTAAAATTTTTATTTGTTTATTATATCCAATTTTAATATTATTTATTGAAACATGGCTAAACTTTGATGGCATTTAGAATTGCACAGAAAACCTTTTGATTTGCATTTACATTTATTATGCTTTCCTTATTTCTTTGAAAGTAATAAAATTTTTTTTTCACTTAGTTTATAAAATATGTAAAACTAGTTTAAAAAAAAATTCTAAAAAAAACACACATTATTATTATTACTATTACGCAATACATTCCTAAAATTTGTTTCATGTAATAAAAAAAAAAATGGGTCAACTCCCAAAATTTGAAATTTGATTTAATTTTTAATAGTATATACTGTTGTACTAAGGGCAAGGGGGGCCGAAGGCCCCATGCGCCAATTTTTATGTTTTTTATAACCATCCTCGTTATAAGGCACCCCTAGGGTTAGGTTAGGTTAGGTTAGCCGGGGGGGGGGCGCGAGGATGCACTTAATTACGTTTTAAACCCATAAAAAATTTAAAGTTGGTATTGAATCTAACCATGTATTATACGTATTTTATTTAAAAAAATAAATCTGTTCAGCATTTTTTATTTGAAGGTATAATTTATAGCAGCAGCATTTACTATAGTAAAATTTTTTGTTTTATTCCCTTCATGGACTTTAACTAACACGGCTTGGTTAAAGTTAACTTTGACGAACATGAAGCCGCTAATGTTACATTTTTATTCATTTTAATCGTTTTCGTGGGCTTTAACCAAAACGCTTCGCTAAAGTTAACTTTAACTGGTTAATGTTAACATTATCGGGAGAGCGGACTCTAACGGTAACATATATAAATTTTATTAACTCCAGTTCTGTGTTGATTGAAAGCCAAAATTAATCCCTTTCCTATTCTTTTAGCTAATTCTGGACGACGAAAATAATGATTGTTGGAGAACATTTGAGGATTGATTGATCACCAAAAATTAAATTTGAAGTATTCAATGAACAAAATCGGTATCGATGTAATTTTTTATCAGTAAAATTGGGAAAAAACAAATATTTTTTTTTACCCTTTTTTTAACTAATTTTGAATTGTTTTGACACACTAAAATAATGATTGTGGGCGCTCATTTGAATGTAACATCTCAAAAAATTTTTTGGGACAAACCGTCACATAGGCCAACATTCTGGGAAATTTTAAACAAATATAATTATGGCGAAATTGATTTCTGGTAAATTTGAAAAATTTAAACAACTAAAAATAAAACCGGAAGTGGCCCAAAATAAAAAAAATTTTTTTTCGTGAGTAGTCCAGGTAAAAAAGAAACTTTTTGAAAGAGCATCGATTTTGTGATAATTAAGTCTTTTTAAAGCCCTAAAAATCAAAAATCTCAAAAAAACCAATATTCGAGCATCAGAAATTTTTTGCCGAAATTAATATTTTTCAAAAATTTTGGTGAAAACGTCAACCCAAGACCTAAAATAAGCCCTTTAGAAAAAAATATTTTCCGGTGAGTTAAGCTGAATCTGAACATATATATATTGTATGTACACCTGTTTAGTATAAAAGTAAAACGTCAAAACTGGATTTTTGCAAAAATATAACTTTATTCCAAATAGGGCAATTTTTAATATTTACATATATGTACATATCTTATATTTTAGCATATCACACAAGTTTTTTCTGATTTCCTTAATATTTCTTGATTATAAGCATCTAAAATATCACTTATTTTTGGCCTTTTTTTATAGTCAGATTCAAAACAAACTGGTAAAATATTTTTTAAAAATGCAGGAACATTTTTTAAATTTGCATCAGATATTATTGGAAATCTTTTTTTACCATTATTATAAATCTCTATTAAGACTCCAGCAGTTAGCAAAACATCTTTAGCCATATCTTTTTCTATATAAATTTGTTTTATTCCAAATATTTCATCATTATGAGTACTTGATTGTTCAGGTAAATATTCAAATTCGCTAAGTCCTAAATCAATTACTTTAACTTTGTATTTAGAATTAACTAAAATATTAGCACCTTTAATATCAGCATGAGCTATTCTATGATCATGTAAATATTTAAGAGCTTCACAAATTTGTTTACCAATAGAATTTTTCTTATTTTGATTGAAAAAAAATGGCTTGTTTGACAGAAGATCACTCAATGTTTTTGACTTAAATAAATCCATTACTATATTGGCATGATCTTTGCTTGAGTAAACAGCTAAAATTTTTATCACATTATCATGCTCAACTTTATTCAAAATATAAATTTCTTTTAAAACTGATCTAAGATTGTCAAAATTAATATCTCTGGTTTTAACTGCTTTGACTTCATTATTCCATATACCTTTCCTAACTATACCTTGAAATCCTCTACCAACTTCTACTCCTAAGGTAATATCTACTTCTTTGAGAATTGGTACTTTTAAATTCAATTTTTCTAATTCTTTATCTAGGTCAGTGTGTTGAGAATCACAGGCCATAGCATGATTTTTCAGCCACTTTTCCTTTTGAAATATTAAATTTTTTTAATTTAAAATTTTTTTTTCCACTTTGATAATGGTTATTTATATTAAAAAATTCTATATATGAATAAAATTTTATTTAAAAAGATTTACGTACTGTGTTTCATGTAGTTAATAAGAAAATATATAAAAATTATAATTTTTGGACAGTTTTATTCTGATGCTAGTGTATTATACTTCTTCGAACATACTTTTTGTTTATTAAAAAACTTTCAAGATTTTTTAGTCTTTTTTACCAATTAAACGTAGTCAATAAATAAAAAAAAGATTTCTTTGTTATCAACGCTTGAGATTTTTGTAAATTATACCATACATTACCAACAAGGCTGTGCGGTAAATATAAAATTTTAAAAACGTGCTTTCTTTACACTAATAATAATTCGCGTATAATTTTTGTATTTTAACAAGAATTACAAAAATTTTTTGGAATCTTTGACTAAAACTCTAAAAATAAAAGGGTCGAGTAACTAATATTTAGGGTAAACGCAAACCCCTCACTTATTTTTGGAAATAGTGCCTAATTTTTTTTCATTGGAGTATAAAATGATAATTTTAAGTTTTTTATAGTTTTACATTTAAACTTGGCAAAGTTTTTTTTTTTGGGGTAGATTTTAGAACAGCGAAGCTTATCTTTTAAAACAAATATAGGCAACAACGAGAATAGACAAAAAAAATTTTCTCGATTATTTTAAACTATTCTTGAAAAAAAAAAAATTGAAGAAAGGAATGTCTTTGTTCTCTATTTGTTAAGAAATTCTTTAAAACATTTTTCTGGAAAGTACTTCTACTCTCGAAAATAAAATATCAATTTTATAAACCTAAAAAAATTATTAAGGAATCGACGAATTACCACGTGGGTGGTTTTGTTTTCATTTAAATAAATAACAAATTTTAAGAAAAAAAATTTTCAAAAAACTTTCCATAAACGTTTTTTTTTTTTTTTCGATTTTTAAATGTCGAACTGCTGCCCCTCAGTGCCTAAAATGGGCACAGTAAAATTAAAAACGCCAATTAGAATAAAAAGCTAGATACTTTTCCCGTTAATTTGAGAAAACCAAAATCCTCTAAAGTTGACTCAATTTTTGGACAGAGGGGGGTGCCCGGCTTGAGAAAGAATCGCCCATTTGAATTTTTTAAAAATCGGTCATCAAAAATTCTGTTGGAAGAGGATATAAGGAAAACCCTCGAAGAAGACCTCGAAAATAAATAAGTCGTGCGTAATTAAGTATTTTGTTACTATAAAAAATAATATCGATAAAAAAAGGAATAAACTTATTTTTTTTTATTTTTTATTTTATTAATTAGTTGACATTTGAAAATAATAAAAATTGTACACACGAAACATATTAAATTTTATATATTAACATATTTTTCAAATTTTATTGGCTTGTTTTGATTATTCTTTATTATAAGCATTCAAAATATTGGTTATTTTTGGTCTATTTGGGTAACTAGTTTCAATACATTTTCTTAAAATTTCTTTTAAGAAGTCAGGAACTTTATTATATTTTTCATGATTAGGTACTTTGATTCCATCATTATAAATATCTATTAACACTCCAGCAGTCAATAAAACATCTCTAGACATACCGTTTTCAATTTGTTGATGATTTGCTCCATAAATATTAACAATGCTATTATTTAATTTCTCGAAATCACTTAATCCAAAGTCAATCAATTTAATGTCACGATTAGAATTAATCAAAATATTATTAGTTTGAATATCTAAATGAGCTATTCGATTATCGTGTAAATATTTAACAGCTTCACAAATTTTTTTACCAACAGAATTTTTCTTATTTTGAGTAAAAAAAATTGGTTTATCTCTTAAAAACTCAAGTAATGATTTACCCTTAAAATATTCCATTACCATATTTAAGTGATCAGGACTTGAATAAACAGCTAGCAGTTTTATAATATAAGGATGATTAAGTTTATCTAATATATAAATTTCTTTTAAAACTGAGTTTATATCACCGTGTATAATATTTCTTGATTTTATTGCTACTTTAGTTTTATTCCAAGTTCCTTCGTTAACTTCTCCTTGAGCTCCTCTACCAATTAATTTAATTTTTTTAACATCAGTTTCATTAATAGTTTGAACACTTAAATTTAAATTCTCTAATCCGAGGTCTGATCTTCCTTTTTTAACATAAAGAATTTTAGAATTAACCTGTAAAACAGTGTTTTTTGGTTTAAGGAGGTATACTTGCTGAGTTATTATAGAACAAATGTTGTTCAAATTCAGGGTAATTAATGTTTTTAATGTGGAAATAACAGTGTAAAAATTTTAAGATAATTAAGAGCTTCTGTAAAGAGTAAATAATAAAAACATTTAACATGGAAATCAAATGGTGGACCTCAAAAAATCGTATATGATTTTATATATATTTAAATTTCTCAAAACTTATAGAAGAGATTTTTGTAATACTTGTCACTGTTATAAGAAGACTATTAAGGAGTTTTTTAAAAATATTTTTCATTTTATTTTGGAGATATTAACGATATTAAAAAATAAATCAAATATAAATAAAGAAAATAACATTTGTCACTTCTAGTAGTTTTGAGAGCACGCTGGTGGATTCAGTATTTCGCGCGTTTTAAAATAATCAAGTGAAGAAGATATAATATTATAATTATAACAATATTTAAAAAAACTTAATTGATTGTTTAGTAGGTTTGCCACTTGGTCTGGAAAACTGGAAAGTCTGCGAAAGGTAGGGATTTTATACTTGACTATGAGGGGATGTTAGGCTTTTTGATGAAAATGGCTGGAAAAATATTAAATAAATAATACAAGTTAAACAAGGCGAAATTCGTGAAATTATCATTGGTCACCTCTTGTTAGTTCGATCCCTTAAAACTTATCCATGGGTTTACGCAGGGATTTAAATATATAAAACATGTAACTAGGTCTTTTCGAGTTAAAATCAATCAGAATTTCTTGGTGTTCCTCAACATTTACAATAATTTTTTGAAGAAATCTTTGAAAAACACATATTTAAATAGGTTTAATAAAAATTTTTTCAGCAATATAAATAACTACATCTAGTAAATCTCAGTATTCTAGACAAATGATAAAATTTATTTTAAACTTTGATTCGTATAATAAGGCTTCACCTCGTTAAACAGACAAATTTATAAATAAATTAAGAATACAATTTTATTATAAAATTTTACTCACGGTTGTAAAATGTAAAATAGCAAAAAAATAAATCAAATACATGATTATTTAGCAGTTTTTCAACTCTACGGTTCTTATGGATCAGAAAATTAAACTAAAACTGTATGCTTTATTTCGTTTAATTTATAATGCTTCTGATAAAATTATTTTAAATTCGATGTTCGTGATTTGTAATTTATATTTCATTATTATATTGGTCGTAAAATAATACCGTGAATGCAAAATAAATATTTATATATTTTTAATATTTTATATGTCGAATGTTTTATTTTAGTTTATTTTTATTTTATCATATCTACCAATACCAAAAATGAATCTTATATCTAAATTTAATAGTCTTTATAATTTATCCATGAGAGTCATCACAGACGTCAGTCATCACAGGCATCACAGACTAGACAACAGTAAGCGAAAAATAGAATAATTAAATAGTTTACTAGTAATTTACGAAGCTCATAAGATAATAGTCTTGACTTTAGTCGCAGACGATGCAGTGCGTAGTGTACTGATTTTGACAGTTTCATGAATTGAACCGACCAATTTAGGGTAGGGGTTAAAATTACACTCAAATTAACCGGTGTTTGAAGGTTGTTAACTTTATTTAGTTGAATTCAAGAACCAAAAATTATGGATTTAATTTTATCTGGATTTAAGTTTAAGTGATTATCTGATTTTCAGTCTACATCCACTTCAGCGCCCTGTTTCTTTTGACTAATTGCAGTAGTAATATGAGAAGGCTGAATGAAGATTTGTAAATTATTAACAAACTACTTATAGTAGCAGAATTTAATCTGATGTAAGATGGAGTTCATTATATCAGAAACAGAATAGGACCAATAACTGATCTAATTTATTTCTGACACAGCTCTAATTTATTTTTGGTTGCAATAACTAATTTTTTTCCATTGGAGTAAAAACGGACAAATTTTAAACAGCGAAGCTTAGCTTTTCAAACAAATAGGCAACAACGAGAAGGTATCAAAATTTTTTATCGATTCCTTTAAATTATTTTTGAAAAGAAAATGGGAAAAATGGATGTCTTGCTCTCTACTTGTGAAAAATCCATAAGAAATTTTTTTCTGCTACGTATTTCTATCCTAGAAAATAATTTCCCGAATAATACCAACCTAAAATAATTAAATTTCTGGTGGGTGAGGATGAGGAAAAACATCTAAAAAAATAAGTCATGAGTAATTAAATACGTTATTACTATAAACAATGAAATAGATTTAAAAAAAAAAAGTTATTTATTTTTTATTTCATAATTTAGTTGATATTTGACAATAATATAAAATTGTATACATTTTATATTAAATTTTATATTTGAACATGTTCTACAAAATATATTGGCTAATTTTAGATTTTATTCTTAACGTAAGCATTCAAAATATCGGTTATTTTGGGTCTATTTGGATAACTAGTTTCTATACATTTTATTAAAATATCTTTTAAAAAGGCAGGAACTTTATTATATTTTTCATGATTAGGTAATTTGATTCCATCATTATAAATATCTATTAACACTCCAGCAGTTAATAAAACATCTCTAGACATACCGTTTTCAATTTCTTGCTGATTTGCTCCATAAATATTAACATTGCTAATATTTAATTTCTCGAAATCACTTAAGCCAAAGTCAATCAGTTTAATGTCACGATTAGAATTCATCAAAATGTTATTAATTTGAATATCTAAATGAGCTATTCGGTTATCATGTAAGTATTTAACAGCTTCACAAATTTTTTTACCAATAGAATTTGGGTCAAAAAAGAATGGAGTAAAAAAAAATGGTTTATTTCTTAAAATCTCAAGTAATGTTTTACCCTCAAAATATTCCATTACTATATTTAAGTTATTAGGACTTGAGTAAACAGCTAACAATTTTATAATGTAATCATGATTAAGTTTATGTAATATATAAATTTCTTTTAAAACTGAGTTTATATCGCCGTGTTTAATATTTCTTGATTTTATTGCTACTTTAGTTTTATTCCAAGTTCCTTCATTAACTTCTCCTTGAGCTCCTTTACCAATTAATTTAATTTTTTTTACATCATTTTCGTTAATAATTTGAACACCTAAATTTAAATCTTCTAATTTTTGTGTTTTAACAAAATAAGGAGTAAAAATATTCTGTAACACAATGTTTTTGATTTAAAGAGACAAATTTATAAACAAATCAAGAATAAATAAGTATACTCACAATTGTAAAAAGTAAAATAGCAGAAAAATAAATCAAATTCATGATTTGGAAACTGCGAAACACAGTCTATACCCGCGACAAAATGTCTCTTTTGTTTACGCTCGATAAGATCACAGTAAGGTTACAGATAAGGTTTAAAATTTACATGAAGGTGAATACCGAGTCAAAGATGAATTGATTAAATTTTGGGCCAAATTGTACATATACTGTCGGAATTATGACCGATTTATCGAAATAAAAGCGTTAAAAACACAAAATATTAAATATAAGATATAAGATAAGATAAGATAACATATAATTTGATATAATAAGATAATAGGATAAGATAATAAGATCTGCCTACGTATAAAACCTTTTTAAAGTTCTTTAAATAACATATATAGTAATCTTTAATTTTATTTTATCTAACATCGTGCGTAAAGTTAAACTTTTCGTTACAGATGGGTTAACTTTACCGCACTTTTTAAATAAAATTAATTTCAAAATTCGCGATATAAATGTATATTTCGTATTTTTAATTATAATTTTTAATTTTATTTCTTAATCAGGATAATTTTAATTCATTTCGATTAATATCGTTTTTGTTTGCATTCAGTATAATCACTGTATCCGATAAACTTCAAAATTTAACTAAAAATTAATAATAACCGAAAATTTTGAGCCTATCAGATATATTCTATCGGAGTTATAGTCAATTTACCGAAACAACCGCATTAAAATAACAAATTATTCAATATAAACTGCTAATATTTTAAAGAGTAATTATATCAACGATTCTAGTTATTAGTACTTTAATAATTCTAGTTTTTAGTACTTTCATAGAAATAAATTATGCACTACGTCCACAAAAAAAAATTAGTGTTTTTTGTATTTTACAAAGAGAAAAATTTTGAGACAAAAAATTTGAAATAATTAATTAACAAATTGGAGATATAGAGTAAAAACGATAATTCTAGATATTAATACTTTCATGAAAAAAATTAGGTACTAAGTCAAAAAAAAAATACTCGAAAAATTAAGTATCGGATTGGAAATAACGAGTTAAGTGATAAATATAGATATTAGTACTCTCATAGAAAAAAAATTAAGTTTTAGGTCCAAGAAGAAAAAAATATTGCTGTTTTTTTTACTTCTTAATTTAAAAAAATTTTGAGAAAAAATTTTCAAAGAATTACGTATTGTATCCTAAAATTGACTATTAACCTTAGTTCTACAACTAGTACGCCTATAGAAAACAATTCGGTACTACGTTCAAAAAGAAAAAAAAATTGGTATTTTTTGTATTTTTTGGTGACAAAAATTTGGTGAGAAAAAAAATTTCAAAAAATTAATTATAAGATTCAAGATTCGAGTAAAAACGATACTTCTAGATATGAGTACATTCATGGAAAAAAATGAGGTATTAACTCCAAATTAAAAAAAAAAAAGTAGTTTGAGATTTCTTGCAAAAATTTGCTTATATGCCAAAAATTAAAAAAAAGATTTTGACCGTTCACAATGGTTCCTCTATGAGGAAAATTAAAAATTACAGGAAAATAAATCAAATACTTAATTTTTTATTAAGTTTTCAACTGTTTTATCCGAAATAGAGTTAAAAACCAAACTAACAACAATTTTATATTTATTAATTATATAATTTTTTTTAATCCGATTTTAGACTTAAGTAAGGAAATTGATACCGTAAATCACAAAATTTTAATACAAAGATTCAATTCATTTTATTTCTGTATACGATTTTTCGGTGATTAAAATCAAGGAAGTTATACTAGTTTTTAGTTTATCATATTGATTAAAAAATAATTAACATTTTTATGATATAATCATGCTTAATTTTATGTAAGTATATTTGAATTTTATTTTAATTTTTTTCGTGGTTGTGATAATATTTTATTGTTTTTGACTTTATAAATATTCACTCTGTTTATTTAGAAGCAATGGTTGCAAATATTTATGATAAAAAGTTCAGAGGTAGATTAGATCCTCAGGTATCCTTAAAAATATACATTGAGTCACAAATTTATAGATTGATCTGAAGTGTTTAAGAGTTTTTCTAGTTTGAATTCGGTTAAGGTCATATTAAATTAAATCTCAAAACACAGAAATTTCATAAGTCTGTAATGATAGCTACAATTTTGCATCAATCTTCGAAGAGTTACCAACAAAGGAATGCCAAATTTTGTCAAAATCAAAAATTTTTTTTAAAAATAATTATGCCCTTCTTTGGAAAATACAATGTTTTTTTTTTAAATGGGTTGAAAAATGACTAAAGGCAGAAGCACATGATTATTACCTTAAAAAATTGTATTCTTTGAAATCTTAAAACCCATTAATTTTAATTGTAAAAACCTATTCTATATTTTATATTCTATTCAAAAATAAATTTACTAAATTCTTCTTTATTTATTTTTCAATTTTATTTATAATTATATAATTGTACATGAAATTTCATTTGCTTCTATTGCTAAATTTTCATTGTATGCATCTAAAATAGCGTTTATTTTTGGTTTTTCATTATAATTTTTTTCAATACAATTTTTGAAAATTTCTCTTAAAAAGTCAGGGACACCTTCATATTGTTTATCAACGGAATATAATTTTCCCTTTTGATAAACATAAACTAGTATTTCAGCAGTATACCAAACATCGATCGCCTTAGATACTTTTATATCATCATGCGTCGTTCCATAAATATTAACATTCTTGTCATTTAAATTTTCAGGTATTTTTTCAAATTTACTAGCTCCAAAATCAATTAGCTTAAATTCAAATTTAGAGTTTACTAAAAAATTTTGAATTCCAATATCACAATGAGCTATATTGTTATCATGCAAGTATTTAACAGCTTCACTAAGCTGTTTACCAATAAAATTTTGGATAGATGTTTCTGTTTTTGTATAATAATCAGAATTTTCAGCCTTAAAGTATTCAGTAACAATATTTATATGATCTTCACTAGGATAAACAGCTAATAGTTTTATTATGTTATCGTGTTCAATTTTATTCAGAATGTAAATTTCTCTTAAACTTGAGCTTAACTCATTAGGAAACCCAGGATCATTAACCTTTCTTGATTTTATAGCTACACTCTTATTTTGTTCCTCCCAAAATCCTTTGTAAACATATGCTTGAGCTCCTGCACCAATTTCTCTTTTTATTTTAAATTTCAATTCATTTAGTATTGGAACACTTAAATTCAAATTTCTTAGTTTTTTTTCTAATTCAGAAACTGAATACGGAAAACTAAAAATCTGTAATATCAATTGTTTTTTTTTTTATTATAGAAAGATGAATTTATAAAAAAAGTTAAGGATAAAATTTAAGGAAAAATTTTACTTACAGCTGTAACTAACGATAAAATAACAGAAAAATAAAGCGAATACATAATTTTTTAGTAATTTTTTAACTGTTTTATTATTTTATGAAATTCCAAATCAAACTAAAAGTTTATTTTTTATTTATTTTATAACATTGGGAGTATCATACAATTTTAAAACCAATGCTCATGATTTGCATTTTAAAATTTTATTGATAATATAAATAATATGGTTTTAATATGAAATAATTATTTTTAATAGTATTTTCATGCTCAAATACAATTAAACTTTCGATAATATTTGATTTTTTATGATTTTTTATGATTTTAACACAATCGTAACTACTTAATTAGAAAATTAGTGCTCTTAGTAAATAGCGTTCCTTAAAATTAAGTCCCATTTCATCCCTAAACATAAACTTATTAAAAAACTTTTCTTATTACTTAGTGCTGCTAAACTTACAATTCATTCGTAAGAATTTAAATGAAATTTAATTTTTATATCGCCAGATTTATAATTCATGCAAATATTCACAATTTCTCTTTAAAAATAATACCAAATTCATGAATTTCAAATCTCCATTTTCTTATTTTTCAATATTTTCAGGATCCAAATTATAGAGACTCGCGAGTAAATTAGCAGTACACTAAACATCATATCTAAATACATATTTTTAATTTTTTTTTACATCCAGTAACAGTTTCCCATCAAAATATTCTATTACAATATTAGCATGAACTTTACTTGGATAAACAGCTAGAATTTTAATAATATTATTATGCTTAATTCTATTTAAAATATAAATTTCTTTTAAAACTATTTTTTCGTCCTTTGTCTCAAATAATTTTATTTGCTTCACTCTTACTTCAATTCCATTTCAAAACCCTTTTTTGGTGACACATTGAGATCCTTTGCTTATAATATTATCGAATATTAGCAGACTAGTCCATTAAATATGAGATCATTTCTGTCACTATTTAGATGTTCTATCGAGAAACAACTGACGAACTAGTGTCATAAAAGTCTAATAATAGTATAACACCACCGAACTGTTCTAGCAGTTTTAGCATTCAACATTTTACTTGATAAAGTCGAAAAGATTACGTCTGATTTGGATGAAATTTTAATAGAAGCTTTTCAGAAAGGCCTAGCTAAACTTTTAAAGTACAATAGACAATTTAATTGGTTCTACAGTGCTTTCCTTATTTTAGATCCAAGACATTAAAAAAAAAAATTTCAAAAACTTCATGAGGGCAAGAACTAGAGGAATAAAGTTTCAAATGATTCAAAAAAATATACAAAAAATATTATAATAAGTTTAAGCAATTCAAGAGCGTGCAAAACGACTCCCCAAATAGGAGCTTAATAATAATAAGTTGCTGGATTTTTCAGTTATTTTTGATGAAGATGAGGAACAAAACTGGGAAGAAGACTTAAACAATATTTAGATGCACAATTTGCTCCTGAATATTCAAATATATTAGATTTCTGGAGAGAGCACGAGGATTTTTACCCAATTTTTTCAAAAACAAGCATGGATATGCTGTCAATGATGGTCACGTCAATTCCCGTGAAAGGTTTTGTTTTTAAAAAATTGGCCATCAAAAAATCTAAAGGGAGAGCATAACGAAAAACCTCGAAAAAAGCATAGATAATAAATAAGTCATGAGTATGTAAATACGTTATTACTATAAATAATAAATTAGTTTTTAAAACTTATTTATTTTTAATTTTTATTTCATAATCTAGTTGTGATTTTTGACAATAATATAAAATTGTATACAAGAAACATATTAAATTTTAAATTTGAACATGTTATACAAATTTTATTGGCTAATTTTAGATCTTATTCTTAACATAAGCATTCAAAATATCGGTTATTTTTGGTCTATTTGGATAACTAGTTTCTATACATTTTATTAAAATATCTTTTAAAAAGGGAGGAACTTTATTATATTTTTCATGATTAGGTAATTTGATTCCATTATTATAAATATCTATTAACACTCCAGCAGTCAATAAAACATCTCTAGACATACCGTTTTCAATTTGTTGCCGATTTGCTCCATAAATATTAACAATGTTATTATTTAATTTCTCGAAAGCACTTAAGCCAAAGTCAATCAGTTTAATGTCACGATTAGAATTCATCAAAATGTTATTAGTTTGAATATCTAAATGAGCTATTCGGTTATCGTGTAAATATTTAACAGCTTCACAAATTTTTTTACCAATAGAATTTGGGTCAAAAAAGAATGGAGTAAAAAAAAATGGTTTATTTCTTAAAATCTCAAGTAATGTTTTACCCTCGAAATATTCCATTACCATATTTAAGTGATCAGGACTTGAGTAAACAGCTAACAGTTTTATAATGTAATCATGATTAAGTTTATCTAAGATATAAATTTCTTTTGAAACTGAGTTTATATCGCCATGTTTAATATTTCTTGATTTTATTGCTACTTTAGTTTTATTCCAAGTTCCTTCATTAACTTCTCCTTGAGCTCCTCTACCAATTAATTTAATTTTTTTAACATCAGTTTCGTTAATAATTTGAACACTTAAATTTAAATCTTCTAATTTTTGTGTTTTAACAAAATAAGCAGTAAAAGTAACCTGTAACACAGTGTTTTTTATATAAAGAGACAAATTTATAAACAAAAATCAAGAATACAATTTTATTATAAAAGTTTACTCACGGTTGTAAAAAGTATAATAGCAGAAAAATAAATCAAATTCATGATTTTTTAGCAGTTTTTCAACTTTATGGTTCTTCTGGATCAGAAAATTAAACTAAAAGTGTATGCTTTATTTCGTTTATTTTATAATGATTTGAAAACTTAGCCTTGGGCTCCTGAAGAAAATTATTTATTGTAATTTTAGAACCATTTATAATTAAAATATTTAAATTTAAAGCTGTCAAAATGTTTTCTAGTCCAAAACTAGGACTTTGAGAACAGGAAACCTGAAATATCATTTTTTAAATTTAGAATGATAAATCTATAACAGAATTTATAATATAATTTCAAAAATAAATTACTTACAGAAGTAAAAAATAAAATCACAGGAAAATCAAATACTTAATTTTTTATTAAGTTTTCAATTGTTACATCTCAAATAGAGTAAAAGCTAAATTAAAAAGTTATTTTATATTTATTAATTATATAATTTTTTTTAAAACGATTTTAGACTTAAGTAAAGCAATTGATACCGTAAATTATAAAATTTTAATACAGAGATTGAATTCATTTTATTTCTGTATACGATTTTTCGGTGATTAAAATCAAGGAAGTTATACTAGTTTTTAGTTTATTATATTGATTAAAAAATAATCAACTTTTTTATGATATAATCATGCTCAATTTTACATAAGTGTATTTGAGTTTTATTTTAATTTTCTTCGTGGTTGTGATAATATTTTATTGTTTTTGACTTTATAGATACTCACTCTGTTTATTTAGAAGCAATGGTTGATGATTGACTTAAAGTACATTGGTCGAATTTCGTATAATATTTAGCAATTATTTATAATAAGAAGTTCAGACGTAGATTAGATCCTCAGGTATCCTTAGAAATATACATTGAGTCTGTAATGATAGCTACAATTTTGCGTAAATCTTTGAAGAGTTACCTATAGAGGAATTGCAAATTTTTTTATAAAATTAATTATGCCCTTGTTTGAAAAATACGGTGTTTTTTTTTTAAATGAGTTGAAATGAGTTGACTAAGGACAAGCAGCTCATTATTATTACCTATAAAAATTGTATTCTTGGAAGTTCTAAAACTAATATTAGTTTCAATTGTAAGTGCCTAAAAACTATTCTATATTTTGTATAGTATTCAAAAATAAATTTACAATATGAATAGAATAGAATAGAATAAAACTTTATTTGTTGGAACAAAATAGTAAATATACATTTATAGATCATAACAGTCTTTATAAAGTATGTAATGTACTATTATAAATGTTTAAAATAACAGTTGTAAATATTTTAAAATATATAAAAAATTATATAAATGTAATATTAAATGTATATGTATGTATATAATAGTAACAGTAAATTAAATTTCGTGTTGATAAAGTTTATCACAGTCGTTTTAAGGATTAATGTATTATAGTTAATCTATCAGACTAGAAAGCAGAGTAACTTAGCTACTAATTTATTATAATTAAGGATCTAGCGTAAGTAAATAATTATACAGAGCAGTTTTTAAATTATTTAAGGAAGATTTAAATTGGATCTTAGGGACTTCCAAAATTTTGTACCTTGCAGTTGAAAAGAGTGAGATCCACAATTTTTTTAACTAGGAAGGTCAAATTATTTTGTGCAACGTTAGCCTCTGGCATTTTCTCTAGGCACATGTCTCACAAAAAAGTCAATTAGATAGGAAGGTTCACGTAAACGTAGTATCTTGTAAATTATAATGCCTGTAAAGTAAAATCTACGTGAATCAGTGCACAACCAGTTTAGTTTTTTCCTGTATGGTGATATATATGTACCCTACTCACTCCGTCGATGCATCTAAGTGATGCATTACTCAGTCTTTGCAGTCCAGCTTTTAGCATAGTATTTGCGTCATCATATAATTTATTGCAATAATCCAAGTGCGGTACAATTAGAGCCTGCACTAGTCTAGTCCGTAAGGTCTCTGTCGTGCAATGTCGAATAAAACGTAATGTGTAGAATATCCTATTAATTTTTTTAGAGACAGCTGTTATTTGTGAGTCCCATGAGAGTTTACTGTCAATTATGACGCCCAAGCTTTTAACATCTTTCACAAAAGGGATTTTTATGTTGTTGCCTACATCTATTTCTAAGTTGAGCGGATTAAGGTGGTTAACATAGGTAGATGTGCCAAAGAAAATAGCTGTAGTTTTCTTTTGATTGAGGTGGAGCATAATATTTTCAACCCATCTTGAGACCTTTTCAGCTACCTGAGACAATGTTTCAATGCCAGATGATACCTTGTCAGGGGGAACCTGTACATAGACTTGAAGATCGTCTGCATAGAGTAGATAGAATACTCCGTTAGGCAGATGAGATTTGAGGTCGAGCAAGCGACTGTCACAACTGTTGACAAGCAGGTCAGCATTTAGGTCACCCATTATTATCTTATGACTATAGGCGGAGCAGAAATCACGAAGATTGTTTAAGAATTCAGGATCCGCTTTAAAAGATATTTTTGGAGGCCTGTAGATGAGACAGATAAGCACAGGTGGAGTACCTTCGCTCCATACTTTGCACATTTAGATACTTAGGTTGTATAGGCTTGCCTAAACCTTCTGTTTCAGAGTGTGCTAGTAATTGGGCTCTAAGAGTATTACGTACATACAGGATAATTCCCCTACTCTCAGTGTTACGGTCCTGTCTTAATGTGCTGTAACCTTTCACATCTACAAAATGATCATCTATAATGTGACTTAGCCGAGATTCTGCTACCCCCATTAAATCATAAGTGGGGTCATCAACAATAATTTCCCTAAATTGATGAATGTGTCCCTTAAGAGTTGTTGCATTAATAAAACCTACCTTCGGTGAATTCTTTGTAATATTATTACTGTCTAGTCATATGTCAATATGAGTGTTAGTTAATGAGTCTGTGCTGTTACTATTGTTAGGAATGTAATTAATGGGCTCATGGAAATATAAAGTTTTAATAATATTTAAATCAGAAAAACTGTTAAAAAACTGTGCTTGTGTGTGTAGTGTTATGCCAACGAGTCAAGAACTTGCCAGACATATTTAAAGCCAAGAGTTTTTGCAAATCTTTGGAGCGATTTGAATCTTTTGTATTCTTCAGGTGAAAGAACTTCATTAATTATTAATTTCATAGCTGGTACTCGAGTGACAAGATCTTGACTCAAAGCCGAAAAGTCAAGGTCACGAATAAAAAAGTTTGCAGGGATTTTACTGTTTTTCACAGAATTTTTATTGTTATTAGGGTCAGGATGTTCAGAGAGTTCAGTAGCATTTTGAGAAAACAAGAGTCTAGTGTTTAAGAATAAACAATATGCTTCTTTATTTATTTTTTAATTTTTTTTATAATTATGTAATTGTACATGAACTATTATTACAAATTTCATTTGTTTCTTTTGTTAAATCTTTATTGTATGCATCTAAAATAGCGTTTATTTTCGGTTTTTGATTATAATTTTTTTCAATACATTTTTTTAGAACTTCTTTTAAAAAGTCAGGAACATCTTCATATTGTTTATCATTGAAATATGATTTTCCCTTGTTATAAATATAAACTAGTGTTCTAGCAGTATACCAAACATCAGTAGCCTTTGATTGCTCTATATCAGCATGTGTCGTTCCATAAATATTAGCATTGTTTTCATTTAAATTTTCAGGTAATTTTTCAAATCTACTGAGTCCAAAATCAATTAGCTTAAATTCAAATTTAGAATTTACTAAAAAATTATGAATTCCAATATCACGATGTGCTATTTTGTTTTCATGCAAGTATTTAACAGCTTCACTAAGCTGTTTACCAATAGAATTTTGAATAGAAGTTTTTGCTTTCTTATAATAATCAGAATCTTTAGCCTTAAAATATTCAGTTACAATATTTATATGATCTTTACTTGGATAAACAGCTAATAGTTTTATTATGTTATCGTGTTTAATTTTATTTAGAATGTAAATTTCTCTTAAACTTGAACTCAAATCATTAGGAAACCCAGGATCATTAACTTTTCTTGATTTTATAGCTACAGTCTTATTTTGTTTCTCCCAAAATCCTTTATAAACATTTCCTTGACCTCCTGCACCAATTTCTCTTTTTATATTAAAATTCAATTCGTTTAGTATTGGAACATTTAAATTCAAATCTCTTAATTTTTGTTCTAATTCAGAAACTGAATAAGGAAAACTGAAAATCTGTAATATCGATTATTTTATTTTTTAATTTTAGAAAGGTCAATTTATAAAAAAAGTTAAGGATAAAATTTAAGGAAAAATTTTACTTACAGCTGTAACTAACGATAAAATAGCAGAAAAATAAAGCAAATACATAATTTTTTAATAATTTTTTAACTGTTTTATTATTTTATGTAGCTCGAAATCAAACTAGAAATTTGTTTTTTATTTATTTTATAACATTGGCAGTGGCATATAATTTTAAAACCGATGCTAATGATTTGCATTTTAAAATTTTACTGATAATATAAAATAATATGGTTTTAATACGAAATAATTATTTTTAATAGTATTTTCATGCTCAAATACAATTAAACTTTCGATAATATTTGATTTTTTATGATTTTTTATAATTTTAACAGAATTTTAACTACTTAATTTGAAAATTAGTTCTCTTAGTAGGGGGCGTTCCTTAAAATTAAGTCCCATTTCATACCTGAACATGAACATTTAAAAATTTTTATTTTTACTCAGTGCTACTTACAATTCTTTCATAAGAATTTAAAAGTAACTTAATTTTTGGCATATCGCCAGATTTATAAGTTAAGCAAACATTTAAAATTTCTCTTAAAAATAATGCAACATTCTTTAATGTCAAATTTCCATTTTCTAATTTTTTATCAATATTTTTAAGATCCAAATTATAGAGACTCGCAAGTAAATTAGCAGTACGATAAACATCAAGAACTAAAAAATCATCAATAATTTCATTTTCCGAAACTTTTAAATCATCTGTCAATTTATTTATTAAACTCATTCCAAAATCAATGATTTTAATTTGAAATTTCGAATTTAATAAAATATTTGAATTAAATATATCTACATGTGCTATTTGTTTATCTTGTAAATATTTTATACCATTAACAATTTGATTTCCAATAAAATTTTTTTTATCTAAATTTATATTTTTATTTTCTTTAAAAACATCCAGTAACGGTTTTCCATCGAAATATTCCATTACGATATTTACACGATCTTTACACGGATAAACAGCTAAAATTTTAATAATATTTTCATGCTCAATTTTATTTAAAATATAAATTTCTTTTAAAGCTATTTTTTCGTCGTTTTTGACAAATAATTTTATTTGCTTAACTGCTACTTCAATTCCATTCCAAAACCCTTTTTTGATGATACCTTGAGATCCTTTGCCTATAATATTACTCATAAGATTTATGTCACTTTCTTTAATAATTGGTACCTTTAATTTTAATGATTTTAATTTTGATACTAGATTTTGTCCCCATACAATCTGTAAAAATAATATTATTTTTTTGAAATTTGCTTATTTTTATTATTATTATTTTTTAATATTAAAATTAATGAATAATTTTTAGTTAGGCTAACCTAATAGAAAGGTGAAAGTTTAGGATTTTAATAAATACAGTTGGATCTATTGTGTACCGGTTTGTAAAAGAATAAAAACTTATAACTAAGTGGGCTTAAAATTTTGGTTTTTCCATAAACTCGTTATTAGTAAATAGTATTGAAAGATAAATTTAAGTACTTCTGAAATTAAAAAATGGATTTCCATAATTTTTCGAAATTTCCGATTTGTAAACTTTTCCTGTTACAATCTGAAAATTTTAACTCCATTTTTGGATCCTTCGAGAAATTTAAAGCACATTCTACAATCATCCGGTAAACTCTAAACTATACAATATACATAAAATTAAACTCGTGATTAAAAAAAATTCTTCCGTGCAATTATGGACGTTAAAATAAAAGTTGTTGTAATTTTTTAATTAGAGATTTAAGCAGAGTAATTTAAAGAACAAATTTTAAAACTTATTTTGTTATGAGTCAATAAAAAAATGAGTACTTACGTGAATATTAAGGACAAGAAAACTACATAAAAATATTAAAACTTTCATAATTTAAAAAAGTTTCTTTACAATAATTATAAAAAATTAATACTAAAAATTATTATTAAATCTTGTATAATATGTACATAAGTCTTTCCTGAGGAATTGCCCCCACAAGTCACGCGTAACACAGTTTACGTATCTATTTTACTTTATTTATTTTTTTTTTTAAATGCTTGATAAATCATTTATAAATAAGTAATAAATTACTTTAAATGTTGCTACATAGCCGTGAGATTGTTGAGCATAGAGTTTTATGTCGATTCCAAGAGTTAAATTTAAAAAAACTACTATTATAAAATATTTTATTGAAAAACCCACAACAAATATTTATCTATGAATTTTGAAATTCGTAGATATTATTTTCTTTGAATGTTAAATACATATAAACTGTTTTTGAATTCAAAATCCTCAAACCATTTATAATTGCAAGTTTCCTTCATACAAAGCATATATTTTTAACACACATGTATTAAAATTAAAAAAATTTCTTAAAATCTATACAAGCTTACTATTTTATTACCAATAAGCTTTTTCAATTTTCCTAAAGCTCCTTTTTTAAAAAAATCATATAACAAAGTTTTAGAATGACCATTTTTTTTTCAATTGTATAAATTTTTTATTATTTGTAATGTGTATTATAAAAAAGGACATATATCTACTTATAAATATCGAAAGTTAAGTCAAGCGAAATGACTTCTTTTATAGGAGGTTCACAATGCGGAAATATAACAAGCATGACAACAATAAACTGATGATTTTGATAAATAAAAATATAAAAGACTTTTTTAAACTTTATAAATAAGATTTATGTACCTTAATATGGTATACTAAATTGACTACCTTGCATTTATTATATATTACATGCATGTTCAGAAAAAAAAATTATTGCTGTACATTTTTCAAATTTGGTTTTTGTTTAAATTAAAATTTAGAAAAATTCATGAGTTTAACCGATGTAAATTTACCGGATTTTTGATTCTCATTAATTTTTCTAATAGTAACCAAAAAATTGGCTTAGCTAATTTTTGGAAACATCTAGATGGTTTAAAAAAAGAACCAAAAAATATTTGCGCAAAATCAAAAAAATTTATATATATAATAAAATACAAGATTTTTCACACGTCCAGCTTATAACCAATGGTAAGTAGGGTAACACCCTCAATAGAATGTGTACATGGCTTAGCCTTAGCGCCGGCGCTTAGCTTTTGGCTTATCCGGTGGGGGTGAGAGTTAGTGTTTTACTATATATACCTTTTCAACAAATATCTTCTATATCTACCTGTTGATACTAACCAACTCGTTCATTGGGATTTTGTAAATCCATATTATATTCTAAAATACTAAATTGGTAACGCCTACAATATACGCAAAAGGTGAATAAAATTTTATTAAACAAATTGTTTAACTTTCAAAAAACTGATAAAAATATCTAACTTAGACATTAAGAGTAAATAATATTATGTCAAGAGTAGTTATGTTAAGAGTAGTAATATTAAGAGTAATAATATGAAGTCACAAATATTTTGAATATGCTTTTACATTTTTAAATTTTGATTTAGCAGTAAGGTCTAGGGGAAAAAATAAATTGATTTTATAAGAGGTGTGTGTAATCTAGTGCTGAAATTGTTAGGCTAAACTTAGCTAACTTTTTGGAAAAGTAAATCGTTGAAAAGGGTATTGAGTCCGATCCTTCCCCACTCAAAAAAAAAATGGGATTGTAAAACTGCAGTTTTAACTTTAGGTCTGGCTTGAATTGAAAATATGTAAGTAAAAATTATGCATAAAATATAATAATTAACATTAAAAACCATTTTATAATTAAAATAGCTATTCAAATTATCTATATTAACAACTATTTTAACAATTCAAATTTTCAAAACAGAGATAAATTAACGTTGTTTACGTTTCTAATTCAAGCCGGACCTCAAGTAATAAAAATCGTCTTTTTGAAGCTCCAATTTCCTTTTAGAGGAACGGACTCAATAGGCTAACATATTAGGCATTAAGGTTGTAGATTGGATTGTATAGAAAAATAAATCGATTTTTTTTTTAATTTTTTTTTGAATTACTTATACTCTTAAAAATCATCTGTTAAAATATTTTAATAAAATTCAAACATTTAAACGATCAAAAACGAATTTTACCGAGCGTGCTTTGTATGTGTAACACAGCAAAAAAAAACTTTAAACGCGTTTTACTCGAAACCACATTTTTTCAAATGGCCGCAAGATGATCTCAGGATTGGCTGGTCCGATTTCAAAAAAAGTTGATGGGTTTTATTCGTGTAGATATATTACGCAACAATTTACCACATTTTCATTAAAAACAATATTTTTTGCTTGCTTTAGGGGATGTTGAAGGGTAAGAAGGGGGGTCGATTTTCGTACTTTTTTTTTCAGGCGCTCCCATTTTTTTATTTTATAAAATTTTTTTCAAAAAGTGGTAAATTGTCACGTAAGAGACCTTCCTTGTTAAGAATCTTTTTGGTTTTTTTTTTAATAATTAAATAAAAAAATTTGTAAAATCATTCATAATAAAACAGCTGAGAAATAAAATAAAATAAAAATCGATTTTTTTCATTTTCCAATCCAATCTACAACCTTAATGAGACAAAATATTTTTTTTAACTTTGCATGCATGAATGAGCGTAGCGAGCGATATGTTTTATCTCGAAAATTAACATAGTTTTTCAAATAATGGGCAAAAAAATTGCCCCCATAGAGTAAAAAATACCCTGCCAACTAGCTGGCACTGAGGTTCCTCAAACAATGGGCTGTAATCTTAATTTACAACAAATATTATTGATTACAACCATGCAATTATACATACATTTTTCGTTTTTAGTAGCTGGTAAAGTAGATTATTAAGATCATTTTGTTATTAAAGTGAAAATTCTAGCGTCCATGGATTGGTCGCGCCGGCGTTAATGGATTTTAAATCATTTTTGCATAATTAAAAAGAGACAAATATAAAAAAAGCTAATTTTTTTTTTTTTTGTAAAATTTTATTTTATTAGAATATATAATTATCCCTTAATAATTAAAATATTGGGTAACATGATTTTTTTGTTTTGTCAAAGAAATGGTTGGTAACGATGCGAAAATTACAAATATTCGCTCAATTATTATAAAAAGATAGGAGTTTTTACCAGAATTTATAAAAATTTCTTATAATTTATTTTCTCAGTGTACTTCTTGCATTTGACCAATCTTCCGCAACAATGATAATAATAATAATAATAATATTTTGTAATAAAAAAAATAACCACATTAATTGCTTCAAGATTTTAACATTATTTATATTATTTCTATTAATCACAAAATAATAAATTATTTAATTCTATAAATTGTTCGATTCTTTAAAAAATGCCAATATAACTTTTAAATCTTAATTTTAAAATGCAAACATAACCATTTAATATTTTTAGGCTGTTTATTATTGTTTATAATTTCATTAAGCGTCATACATAAATAAACATAGCAACGAGCAAAATAATCCAAAGAAGTCAAAAAGAGGCAAGATTTCCATCACTCTTTCTTGTGTGTTATAATTTATATCAAAATAAAAAAAAAAATTGTGATCGGATACAAAAAATTACTATAAACTAAATTTCTAAAACTTGTACTCTCATTAAAATAAATTAGATATGTCCAAAACGAAAAATAAATTTGGTGTTTTATGTATTTTTTTGTGACGAAGATTTTGGAGAAAAAAATTTTCAAAAAATTAATTATCAGATTCAAGATATCGAGTAAAAATCATAATTTCAAATATAAGTAATTTCATGGAAATGAATGAGGTATTACATCCAAATTAAAAAAAAAAAAGTATTTTGAGATTTTTTTAATAAACAAATTTTTGGAAAAAAAATTAGGTCTTAAGTCGATAATAGTTTTGAAATATCACTGGTTACAATATTTTAAAATATTAGTACTTTCATAGAATTAAATGAGGTATTACACAAAAAAAAAATAAATATTGCAATTTTTTTTATTTTACTTTTTTTTTAATTTTGAGAAAAAAATTTTGAAAAAATTCAGTATCAGTTCCAAAAAATTACTGTAAACGAGGTTCTTAAAACTAGTACTTCCATGGAAATAAATTAGGTACTACGTCAAAAAAGAAAAAAAAGTTTCGTATTTTTTGTATTTTTTTGTGAAAAAAATTTTAGGAAAAAAATTTTCAAAAAATTAAGTATCAGATTTGAGATATCAAGTAAAAACCATACTTTCAAGTTTAAGTACTTTCATGGAAATGAATGAGGTATTACATCCAAATTAAAAAAAAAAAGGGGGGTTTGTGAGATTTTTTTAATAAAAAAATTTTTTGAAAAAAAATTAGGTCTTAATTCGATAATGGTTTTGAAATATCACTAGTTACAATATTTTCAGATACTAGTACTTTCATAGAATTAAATAAAGTATTACACCAAAAAAAAAAAAAAATATTGCAGTTTTTTTTATTTTTTTTTCTTGAGAAAAAAATTTTGAAAAAACTAAGTATCAGATCCAAAAAATTACTATAAACGAGGTTCTTAAAACTAGTACTTCCATGGAAATAAATTAGGTACTACGTTTAAAAAGAAAAAAAAAATTTGTATTTTTATGTGAAAAAAATTTTAGAAAAAAAATTTTCAAAAAATTAAGTATCCGATTCGAGATATCATGTAAAAACCATAATTTCAAATATAAGTACTTTCGTGGAAATAAATGAGGTGTTACATCCAAATCAAAAAAAAAAAAAAGTACCTCGAGCTTTTTTGGTGAAAAAATTTTTGAAAAAAAAATTAGGTCTTAATTCCATAATGTTTGTGAAATATCAGCGATTACATACGTACACACACACACACACACACACACACACACACACATACAGACTTTTTTTAAAAACCGGTTTTTTAGCTTCCTGGGATCCCAAAACGTGCTTATATGCCAAAAAATAGAAAATCAAATTTTGACCTAACACAATGGTTCCTCTTTGAGGAACCAATATGATCTTCCAAACAATTGTAATAGTTAACATAAATAAGTTGAATAAGTATATATTTTAGATTATTAATTAATAAAATTAACTATCGATAAATCTCTGTTACTTATATAGTATTTTGAGACCATTTCACTTTCGAGAAAAAATATCAAACAATGCAATCAATTATTTATTTATATTTTAAAATATACTAACATCGAAATAAACAATTACACATTCATTAATGTATTTATTAATAAAAAAATAAGCAATAAATGACTTAAAAATAAATAATTTAACATTTTTTAAACGAAAGCTTTTTGGCGAATTCAAATAATTCTGATAAAAATACTTTTTTTTGTACAAATAATATTTTTTTTTGTTATAAAATATTAAAATTTTAGTCCGAAATATGTTTACTAATTAAAATTCGATTGATAAAATTTATCACATCTTCTATCCTTATTTAAAAAAACTTTTTCTTTATCTAATATACTGTATTTCTCTTTAAAGTTTCCGGAAAATCACAAAGTATTATAAAAAGCTCTCTTTTCATATCGATTTATATATATATATATATATATATATATATATATACTAAAGATTATTTTTAATAATAAATATGTACCAATATTACTAATACAAGTACATAAAAAAAATTTTTTTTGATGATTATTCAAGCAAGTATATTTTTGCTAATGTAATATCTGTATTTTTTTTTTAACGCTTTCATTTCCTGATAAAAATACCGGAAATAGCAGTACGATATAGCGATGTTTTTCAAGTATTGATCAGTTTATTTTGTATAAGAGAAGTGAACTGAACGATAACGCGCACTATCATAATAACCCCACCTTGTTTTTTTATGTCTTCTCCATTTTTTTATAATTTTAATTTACAGTCCTTAAGGATTTTATGTTTCAGTGACCAATTTTATTAATAATTAATAAAAAACCAATAATTTATTTCTGTATACTTAATATTTCTATAAATCTTATTTACAAAAAAAATGATAGTGTCTTTATTTTTTGAAATGTCATTTCTTTATCCAATCTTTATTGATTTCTGTTTAAAAAAGAAACAGAGAAGAAAAAAAAGAGATATCTTTAACGAAATGTATCATAGTTGAATAAGATGATTTAGAAAGCTAAAAAAAAAAGTTTTCTTTTATTTTATTTATAAGAAGGGAAAAATAGACTTGATGAAAGGAATGAATGAAAAGATAAGAAGAAGAATTTGATATTATGAATATTGTCATATTCAGAGATAGCAAAAATAAGTTTTTTTCGGTTTATCTAATACATGAAGCTACAAATAAATAAAAAATTCACTTTAATTAAGAAAATTTGAATTAAAATAAGTTTTTGAATAAAAATCTAATATTTAATATGTTCTTACACTAAATAATACTTAAAATATAGTTTTAAATCTTTTTCTTATTTCGCCTATCAAAGTGTTACCCGTCACACGTTAATGTTTTTACGGTTGGATTGTTATAAGGCGTGTTACTTATACTTACGTTAACATTAGTTACATTATAGCAGTGTTGTGTATGTAAAAGTTTTGAAGCTTTATATTTTGTATTTAAGAAAATTCGAGAAAATTTATTTATTATTAAGTTTTTGAATTTATAATTAATTTAAATTTTAAGAGACTTATTAATAATTTTTTTTTTCAACGTGTATTAAAATTTTTAATACCGAATACGTGTAAATTACTAATATATATAAGTTTATCAAACGAAAATTATGAATAATGTAAAATTTTTTGAGGTATGTGGCTAAAATTTTAATTGCAATTAATTTTTCACGCAACTCTCGGTGATACTTTTTAAAATTCATATAAGAACTTCAAAATTTCTCATAAATTTGTAAAATAATATCTTGATATATTTCAAATTTATTTTAATTTGGCTGGATAGGTCGAAAAGATACTTTATCCTTTTGAAAATAATGTAATTTTAGAAAGTACATATATTACTTTCAAACCAATAAGCTTAAAACTACCCACAACAAAAGAATAACTAAACCTATTTTATCATACCTAGAACTATAATCAACACCTGATTTAAATGGAGCGATTAAAAATGTTATAAAAATATTCTGCAAAGTTAATTTATCAGAAATAATTTTCTATATCTAATTTTCTATATTTTCTATCGAACCTGCAAAAGATTTCATCCAAAAATGATCAGTTAAAATTAAGATATGTATCCAAAAAAAATTCTTGTTGGCTAGTATGATTTCAAAGAGTAAATTAAAACTTATTTAAGTAAAATATTAGTAAATAATAATGTTAAATTGTAATTTAGGGAATCGAAATCGACCTACCTATATAGTAAAGAAAAGCCTTTTTACTTGCGAGAAAAATAGTTTATGTTTTTAATATTTTACATTATTTACTACGGTGAATAATTTTAAAATAATAAGCAAACTAAATTATTATTTATTAAAATATAAAATATTTATTATTTTAATTTTCTAAGTTACTGAAAAATTGTAAATAATATTAAAATTCCTTAAAAATTAAACCTCAGTAGGCATATAACAACAGTATATAATCTATAAACAGCAAAAGATTTTAAAGGATTCGTCTTATTCTATTTAAATAAGTTCTCAAAAGTTGACAATATCATTGTCTTATATCAGTGAGAGGATTTTAAACTACATTTTTTATTCACACGAAGATCTTTAATGCTTTCATGCGTGTTTTACTACATCTATATTGAAACATGTATGTATTTAACACTATTATATTAGAGTAAGAAAGATAGAGACAAGTCTCATTTTCATATTATAATATAGAAGGAAGGTATTTCTCAAAGTCTAATTCCCGGTGTAGATGCTTTTAAATCCGTATTCAAATTTTCTCGACTCTAAGTCTCTTTGATTTACGACTGATGTATTGTATACTATAATATAGCTATGTTGCACACGCATATATACATACATACACGCACAGTGTACATAATTATAATGTATTTAAGGTTAATTTAGGTTAACTGAATCGTTGAAATTTTCAAGTTAAATCATATTTTATTTATACATGATATAGTTTAAATATAGCATTCGAACTTGATTATATACTGTCGGATTGCTTTGCTTGAAATTTGATGAAATCTTTAAGCAAAATTTAAGCAGGTATTTTATATTTAATCGTGACTTAAATTTCTATTGAATTTCAATTTTAACCGAATTTTAACAGTAATTACTTGAAATAAAAATTAATAATTCAAACAAAAATTTAGAGGATTTTAACTAGATTAGGCAGTGCCGGATTTACCATGTAGGCACAGCAGGCCCCTATAAATAAAACCATTAGAAAGGGCCCCACAAAATTTTTTTTAGTATTGAGTGCCTACATGCCCCACAAGCCTAAATTCAGATTTTAGTTAGCACTGATGGATCCTAATTTTTATAAAACTTAAAATTATACAAAATTTTATAAAAAAAACAAGTAAATTTTTGATTCTCAGGAGGGAGCCACCACCCCCGCTGCCATAAAATTTTATACCCAATTTCCTTTAATTACAACATAAAATTTTTAATATTTTAACCTATAAACCTCAAAATTCCATAATACAAACATATACTCTACAATTTAATTATAATTAAACACTTAAATTTTAAATAACCAATAAATTAGTAAATTAAAATACATAACAAGTAAATTATAATTTTACTACAAGGTTCTAAAATATTCGTAATACCAATATAAATTTTTTATTAAATAACCCTCTAATTATTTGACAATAAAAATATTAAAAAAACAGATAAGATAAAATTTAAATAATTAAAAATACCACAAAAAGTAACATTCAAACTTAAATAATCCTTAAAATAACCACAGATTAGAATGAAAAAAAAAATTAACATTCCTTCATTATAATCTATTCAAATAAGCCATAAAGTAGAAATTTAAAATAGCGAGATTTTTGCATATCCTTGTATAAGAAAAACGTTTGTCTTAGATTAATTATTCAAGAATTGAGTATTATAAATTAAACATTACATTTTATCTACCTCTTTTATTTTGAGTTAAATATCTACAAAATTAATAATCTAATAAAAAACAGCTCATAAATATAAAAAATCTTAATAATCATACACCTTAAAAACTTTATGATTTATATTATTGACTTTAGTAACTAAAAAAAAAAAGTAGAAGAGATAATCCAAAATGAGGTATTTCATCTTAGTTATCCAAGAAAGAAACTATATAATAAGGGTAGAGGATTTAGTAAATTCGGGCGTCAGTTATTTTCAATTACCCCAAGGGGCCAACTATATAAGAAATGAATAAAAAGTCTTATAATGTATGCGTAGAGATAAAAGATCCCAAAATCATCTTTTCGCGTTTTCCCGCTTGGTATGTATAAGATATTACCGAGAAAATGATGTATATAAGTTATAATTCCGAAAGAGGTGAGTTATGCATAATATTATATATATAGAAAATTTTCTATGTATATGTAAAATTCTTGGAAATAAGTAAAAGTAAGGAAGAAGGAAGTAAATGAAGAAAGTATATTTTAAAGAAGGGGGTTAGGTACTAGCTATATTTATAACCTACACCCATAACTTATCGCAGATTTAAGGCTCTTAGACTTAAGGGACTCTAATAATAATATAAACGCTAAAACATCCTCGTGCCAGAAAAGTTTATGTCTATAGGAATTCACGCCTTAATATTTAGTATACTAAAAGCAAATGAAATGATTCTGTCTACTTTTTTAAAAACGATTTATTAATATGACAGGACTGATAATAATAACGTTCGGAGGTTTGGATTATTTTTTGTATTTTTAAGTTTTTTCAAACTTTTTTGTGGATTTTAAATTGAAAATATTGATATTTATATACATGTTTACATAGTATTTTGTAATATTATTTGGATAGAAAATAGAGAGCTTTTTGTAAGAAAGATGTATCTTTGTAAGGCGATTTACTCGTGTTTTTAACTTTTTTAATGGTATCCATATAAAATTTTTAAAAGGTCAACAGAAATATTTTTTATCTATACGAATATAGAAAAATAGTTTTATAAAATTCCTAGCAGCTTTAAGAACTGTAGTTCTGTGGTACATAAATTTTTTTCTTCAGATTGTAAATCTATTGATTTCTCATATATCGTGAATTTCAAAAACTGTTTAATTTAATTCAGGTAAACCACACAAGGTATTGAAAAAATTAAATTACTCAAAGTTTTTAAAAACAAATTAAATGTACCAGTTTTCTCCGCAGAAAAAAAAATATAGGTATGTACTTTAATATTTCAGCTTAAATTCTGCATTTATTTCAAGTATTTAAGTCTAAGAAGTAATGCACTTGCAAGATAATAAATGTTTTTATATTTATATTATGTAGTCCATAAAATTATTCTTTATAACTTAATTTCATTAAATTTAAATTTTTGCAGTATTTATTGAATTCCAGAATTTATTATGCTTGAGCAACTTCACTTGTATAAAATCGATTGAGTAAACTAACAATCCTACAATCGAAATTTCTCGCTATTGCCGCAGAAAAATTTTATACGGCCCTTGTCCATAAATAAACAATGCCCCAAATCGCAGTTTACTCTCCTCGGCTTCGCCTCGGAAGTTAATTTACGTACGATTAGTGCCATTCTTTACCTTTCTGGGTACGAGCCGTAAATATACTATTTTCTCGCAAACGAAATGAGTTTGTAAGTATATATAAGAACAAATTATTTTTGCGTACATAATGAATTCAGAATAAAATAAATAAATAAAATAACTAACATATAATAAATTACTTTGTTTTTAATTATAACTAATGATATTAACTAAATAATAATCATGGTTTGTATGATACTTCGGTACTTGGTTAAAAATATTGGGGATGGATGCTAAAGTTTCTGTATGGTTTACAGCAGGTGTATGCAAATTAAATAAATTCCTGTACATACTTATTAAACTATATCTACATAGAAAAATTTAGATCATGTTGATGTTGTTTAGTATATGTATACAGGACCTACACGCAAAAAAAATAATAGTAAAATTAACCTATAATAATGAAGTAAAAACAAATTAATATAGATTGGTAAATATAACCAAAAAATTAGTAAATTTTTCTAAAAAAATTGAGGCTTTAGTTCTATAAACAAATTTTATTAGTAAATTTTACTAATAATTTATAGTGACTATTAACCAAACTGAATTTAGTAAACAACATCGTAATTTTAGTTATATTTACTAATTTTTTGTATGCGTGTAGGTTCTGCATTTAAAACATCTATAACATATCACATGAAAAACAAAAAAAGTACTAACTTTTAATAAAATATTGACTTTTATAACCAAACTACATCGCTAAAAGTACTACCATTTCTAAAAAAATTTGTTTGCGTCAGCATCCGGCCCGAAGGGAAAGGGCATAGATGGAAATATATATATAAATTGTAATTATTGTTTAATACTATTAGTAAATAATTGAATTACTATTTTAGAGCGAAAGCAGTATTTATATGTGTTCTTCATATAATTTTACATGAATATAAAAATCAATCTTCATTAAATATATTCATTTATTGTTGACATAATAACTCCTAATAAACTACGGACTGCATACAAAATAGCATCACGTCCGTTTTTTATAACTACTGGTGGAGTAAGATCGTACATATACAACCTTTGTCCAGAAAAGATCACTTAGGTACCTTCTACAATATCTGCAAATCGGAAAATATGCGGTTCATATATGTACGCAAATTATGTGCAGTACATTTTTAAATGCTTAAACTCGTTTATGCGCATCCGTTTGCTTACATACATGTACCTGCATATTTGTGTTTGCAGCTTATTGTAGAACCAGCCTAAGGCAGGTAGACCCTTATTGTAGACCCAACCTAAGGGCCGCGTGACATTAGGACGCCGTGCCGCCGTTTGTTTTAGTAAGTCGGTTAAGTTGAATTTCAGTCGAAATTAAGTAAAAATTTGTGTAACATTATTCAAATATCTTAAGATCTCAAACTACCTTTCACACATAAGCAAATTTTTATCAAAATTCGAATTCAACCAAACCGAGCTCGGTATAAACATACCCAATATTTTGTGAGAACATGCTTTAATCCTCATTAAAAAAATCCAATTATTATAAAGATAATATCTCCTAAAAAAACTACATCCGAATTTTTTGTTGCTATATTTATGAAAGAAGAAAAGTAAATCTTTTTTTTCGCAGTCTTTTGATCCTAGTAAGATACAAACAGTGTTTTATGTGTATATAAATATATATATGTTTGTGAAGGGTGGTTTATGTATTACGAGGTAAGATATCCGATGATTTAGTTTTGGTCTCGAAGGAATGAGCATAAAACTAGGTATATATATATCGTTTTCTTATCTATCTTATGATGATGTGCTCTTTTCTAAAAGTATACATTCCAAAAAAAAAAAGTTAAGTAGAATAAGAAAACTGTAATCTTTTATTAATTCAACTGACTAATAAAATTTATTATATGTTTTTATTATTATGGCCTTTGTTTACTTTATTATTTTTATACCTCTTAAATTTTCTAAAATTATATGCCCCTTATTTTATCTTTTTGTGTAAAAGTATCATTTGTCTTTTTTTACTTTTTATGCGGTACTACTTTTTTATTCTGATTTACCTGTTTGTATATAATTCTTTTTGTTCATGTTTATCTTTTCTCATTTTTTTGTACTACTGTATTTTTTTTAGAGAAGTTTGTGTATATTAACTAATTTCAACTTTAACAAATATTCTGTTTTTCTTCATCTGTTATATTTTTGTTTATGAATATAAGTAAATTTTTTTAAAAATATACGAGAAAAAAAAATAAACAAATAGAAAAAAAAAGATAAATAGAGTAAATTATCAATTTGAAATGATGCAGAAGGCACGTGTCTTTATATATAAAGAAAATACGATCGTTTTATTTACTTACTATTACAAATTGGATAAGATATATTTCGATATTCAAGTAAATATCATATTAATTGGCAAAAGCTAGAGATATTTAAAGGACAGTTTTCAAAGACTTAAGGATCGTCCAAGGCTTTGATGTTAAATTATATAGAATATTCTAAGGTCAAGTTATATAAATTTATCTTAAGTATATGGGAGGATCTTCGTTAGCACAAATACTGTGTATTTACCCTTATTTACCCGAAAATTGATGAATCGTAAAATTATTTTAGAAGATCGTAAATTAAAACTTAAGTAATCTAATTTTTGTGATAATGGTTCTCTAATGGCCTTTATTTTAAGCGTTTAAGAATAAAAGAAGGAATTAAGGTAGTTTTTTAGGTGAATAAATGCTAATTTTAGAAATTGTCTGATTAAATTTTTTTTGTTGTTGAAAATTTTCTTTATTATTATTGGGTAAATTAAAATAAAGACGATCAAAAATGGAACAAATTTAGAAATAATTTATTTATTTCGACGTTTCGAAACCTCAAGCTTTCATTATTAAATGTTTTGGGTTTTTTATTTTTTTAATTGGGACCAATTACGAAAACAAGATTTATTATTAACTAAGAAGTAAGGAAAAATATGCCGAAGTACCACTAATAATGTCAGAGAAAGTTCGAATTCATTACCTACAAAAATTTGTTTGTTCAAAATTTGTCTAAAATTAGAAAAAAACACTTCTTTTTAAGCGTCTCTTTGCAATATTCACAATGCATATTTACTCCACAATATATACTGAAAAAAGTCTGGTAGTGCCAACCACAATTCTGATAACGGCTACCCGAAAATTTGGTAGCCGTAGTTGGAAAAATTTTGATAAAAACTAGATTTTTTTTTCAGTGTCGATTTTTGGAGCTATCATGTCATTTGGGGTTAACGTGTATGCAAAGGGCATCAAACACCTCTGAATTGAAAAAAGTACCTCTAATTGTTAGGGACAAATTCAGGATATTTTTTCAAAATTCACAAATATCAGTAGTATTTGGCCTTTCCTCATCTTTACCGAAAAAAAGTGCGCTTGCGGTAAACGGAATTTTCCCGTTTCCTGCAAGCGGAATTCCGCTTATGTTTAGTGGAAATTTTTTTTCTTGCTCGAATGATTGTAAATGACCTGAAAGGTAAAGAAAATTAAAAAAAAAATTTTCGCTGATAAAGCATATTCGCGCAGTGGTACAATGCCATTATTTATAATTTTCTTTGCGTTTCAGTTAATTTAAAATAATTTTAGCAAGAAAAAAAATTTCCGCTTCCATTTTATTCTAAAAATTTTTTGCATTAAAAAGTAAAAAAAAAACGTATTTTTTTTTTTTAATTTGGATTTTATACCTAAGTTTTTCTATGAAAGTACTAATATTTAGAAATACCGTTTTTACTTGATATCTCGAATCTGATAATTATTTTTTTGAAAATTTTTTTCTCCAAATTTTTGTCACCAAAAAACACATAAAATACCAATTCTTTATTTACTTTTTGGACGTAGTACCTAATTTATTTCTACCCAATTATTTCCATGAGATTTTAAACTGACAAAATCAAGAAAGTTTTTCTTATGACAATATACTTTGCTAGTAAAATAGTTACATTAATAATATTTTTTTAATGCTAATGAGGAACCATAGTGCTAATTATATGGCAGCATTTTTTTTTAATTATTTCACTAGAAAATAGATTTTTTAAAAACCATTAATGACTTATAAATAAATCTTACTTAAAATTTTCAATTCAAATACAAAAAAAAAAAAAACAATTATGCAATTCTGTCTTATTTAATAAATGCTAAAAAATAAATATACAAACATAAATTTTTTCAAGAGAAAAAAAAAATGTTCACCTATTTTATATGTTAATAATATTTAAGCTTAAATATTCTTTAAAAATTTCTATACACATAATAATGAACGTTATATTTCATTTTTAAACATAGCCTACAGTATCTTTCTTATATTATTACATAAGCACAGAAAAAAAGGAAAGAAAAATAATTTATAGCATATAATCTTAGCATGAAAAAAAAAAATTTCACACTTAATACACTTTGCATAAAAAAGGGGTATATATTCTAAAATATAAAAGATTGAAAAAAAAAATCAAGACATCATAAAAAGACCGTAAATAAATTAAGTCTTGTTCAATTAAAATCCTTTTGCTTTAAAATTACATTATTTTTTCTAAAAAATCCTTTTAATGAAATAAAAAACTAAATTAATTATCAGACATCAATTTAAAAAAAAATTTTATACATAAATTGCATAAATTAATGCATAAATAAATAAATATATAATTCATAGAGAAAAGTAATAAATCTAATAAAACAGGGGGTGTAGGTATGTATATCTTTGAACTCATGAATGTTATTAAGATAGAACATAACCTCTATACAACTAAAAACCTCTTTTCTTATATAATATATCGTTTACTTATTTCTATATCTATGTATATATTAAGCTTAAATTCTTTGCTTTCTCTGCGTGTGTGTAAAAGAAATTTATACTCTGATATAGTTGAAAAAAAATGTATTTTTCCTTCTGGACCATCCGCAGGACTTTATATATAAGAAAATGTTTCTTTTTTCTTATATACGTTTTCTTAAAAAGAAAAAAAGATTGTTAGAAAAGATAGAAAATTTTATACAGAATGGAAAATCTCATGGTGTGCACGTTTATGAAGAAATACCGGCGTTTTTGGTAATCCTACCATAGATCATCATGCTAGGTTTATATATATAACCTCGAAAGACTTCTATCTATATTATTATACCTTTATATATAATATAAGGGTTGCAAACGAATGAATTTTCGTCGTATTAATTTTTGAAATTATGATGTAATAATATAGATTATAAAAATATTATTTTACTATTTAATGACTTTTTTACTACGAGTTTTTATGTAACTTAATTAATTAATAAAAATTTTTACACTAATTATAAAATATATAAAAATATAATTATATGCACTGAAAAGAAATCCTGTTGCGGTAACTGGATTTATGGTTGCCTCTATTAAAAAAAATCCAGTTACTGCCGTCGATTTTCACTATCAGAATTTCAGCTATCACAGCTCAATGAGGAACCATTGTGATGGGTCAAAATTTTGGTTTTTGATTTTTTGGCATATAAGCACGTTTTGGGACCTCAGGAAGCTAAAAAACCGGTTTTTAAAAAAAGTCTGTATGTGTGTGTGTGTGTGTGTGTAGGTGTAGGTATGTATGTATGTATGTATGTATGTAACCGGTGACATTCCACAAACATTATGGAATTAAGACCTAATTTTTTTTTCAAAAATTTTTTTACCAAAAAATCTTTTAAAAGTTAATAGAAATGTATGTATGATTGCATGCTTGTAATCGGTGACATCTGTGGCATATTGAAGTATTAAGCTCATTGTTTGAGGAACCTTAGTGCCAAGCTAGTTGGCAGGGTATTTTTTTTTGTTTTAACAATTATTAAATATTATTATTAAATATTTATTCCAAAAAAAAAAAAAATAACAGCAAATATTCTGTTTGGAAATCAGTTGCGGACCCAGCAGATTTTAACTGAATTGCCACCCCTTAAGGAAGTTTCTGAATCCACCACTGGTGAAAATAAGGTTAAAAAAATTTCCGATTGTTTTTGCCTCGGATCGAAATTTAGTGCAATCTGGGGAATTCTTTACTTTTACGCCCTAGAATGAAAATATACTATTTTTAAGGTAGACTATAATAGAAAATTAATGACGATAAATTTTGTTAAATATAATACACTTCTCTGAGAAATTATTGAACTTTAATTATTTTTCTCGCAAATGAAATGGATTTTTAAGTGTATATAAGAATAAGTTAATCGTATCTAATTGAAATTTGATATATTAAACATTTAACTTTTTTCGATACATTTCAAGAATGAATAGTAATACTATTATAAATACATTAACTTATTTGTATTCGAAGTATGTAAGTAAGAGTTTTGGTTGTTTGACGTTTCTGTAGTTTCTTTAATACTCTGCAACCAATTATCGTTGGCTGATCGTATGAATAGGTTTTACTATCATATAATTTGACTTGTCCATTGCGAATAAATTATTATTTTCTCCTATTTCGAACTTACTTCATATATAATTACTGGAAAACATTAATATGTGATGAAAATGCAATAAAAATTTTACCAGTATACGAAAACACAATAAATAATCGACAGTGCCTAATTTATGTTCAACACACCTATTCCAAAAAAGCATATAAAGAAAAAAAATTTAGAATTTTTAGAAAAAAAAAAAGAAACTAAATTATCTAAAAATAATTCAGCTCTTAGTGTAAGTACATAACAAAATCCCCTTATAGCACTTTTCGAGAGAAGAAGCTTCCTCTATATATATAATAATAAGGCAATACAGATTTATGTAAGTATTTAACGCCAGCAGTTTGCTTTATCGCAAGTCGACCAGCCAAAGACGATGAAAATAGCTATATATGTATACATCTTATATATAAAAGGTTACTTTAATAACTACTAAAAATTTTTAAGTGGTTATATGTGAGAAAGTTTCTCAAAGAAATATGAATAACAATATTTAGTAAATAAGTTAAATAAAGTAGTTAAAAAATGATAATTTTAATTTGACTATAATAATTAAAATATCTATTAATCATCGAATAAGAAAGTTAAACTTTAAGAAAATCCATAAACAGTAATAAGAAAGTTATTATATATAGTGAGAGAAATCTTAGCATATTATATAGTAACACTTAAGCCATAAGCCTTCTTCTTGGCCACATAAATTATGTATCGTTTTAATGTTAAGATGTTTCCAAGATCCATCTACCACCTGGTTTTCCAATATATATGTCGCATCTAACGTATACTTATACTCCTTATATATATTGCTTTCTTCTCTTTCTAGCTTCATACAATATTTAAGATAAAAGATATTGAACTGAGGGGGTTTTTCTTATATAAATACCCTAAATTTTCTTTTAGACTTTATTAAGGGTTAAAGGAATTAACTAGCTATATATGCAACTATATTAATAGCTTTTCTAATTTTTATTTTTGTCCAGTTTATTATATAGATAATAAAGAAGAATTGGTTCTTATTATAAAAGGATTTATTTTATTATTTATGTACCTAATTTTTATATTACAATTAAAAGAATATGTGTAAGTCACAAATTATTTCTATTAGGTAAGTAAGCACGATTACACATTTATTTATATGTATGTATGGGTTTTTTTTTTGAAGCTATAGATCTTGAATTTTTTTTGGTATTTCTTATAAGCCTTCTTAAACTGTACTTATAAGAGGTATAATATTTTGGCTATAGATCAATTAAGACTATCTTTATAGTTGTGATTTTAGATTTTCATTCTTTATTTATTATTTTTATTTATTTATTTTATGTAGCTTGAACGTGATAAAAATTTTATTTTTAATTTTTTTTAGAGAGAGATTTAGGTTATTAAGATTTTGGGGTGATTTGGATTTAATTGGGGTAGTTTTATTGTGTTAATATCGGAATTCTAGTTATTGTACACGGACTTTTTTCTTTGTTAAGGGACAGTGCAGGTTAAAAACCGACTTTTTTGAAAAAACCTAATTTTCAGAAAATGCCAAAGTCTTGGCAATGTTACCATTTTCTTGGATTTTCATTTTTTTGTTAACATTTTCTGAAAATTAGGTTTTTTAAAAAAAGTCGGATTTTAACCTGCACTGCCCCTTAAAGCTGATACAAATTGTATACAAATTTCAGAAAATTAAAATTTTATTTTTTTTTATCTAGTGGTACCGCACTGCATCGTGGCACCAGATAACTAACTTGTTTAAAAAAATTTTAGTTGCTGAAACGAATTTATTTTCTGAATATAATTCTATATTTTTTAAGGCATTAAAATTTCCGCTAAATTTTTTGGTACCATTAGCAAGAAAAAACTTTAAATACTTTAACTGGGAATGTACGGTTACCCAAAATACATGGTCCTCAACCGGAAAAACCAGATTTATTTTTAGTTTTTCAGATTTTCATCCAGAGGAATTTTCCATTCACTTTGTACTGTTCCATTTAAAAAAATTTCTAACTTTACCCAGAATTTGCTCCGATTCCTACCTGGATAACTACACCCCCCAAACTTTGATCTCAACTATCTAGATTAAAATCTGTATACTTAAGAAACCAAAACTTGCTGCTGGCAGAGAGCCCAAGTTGCACGTCCTAGATAGCAGTTAAACTTAAATACACTGTAAAAAGTAACTTTCTTAGATTTACAAAAAAAAATAGAATTTTTTCAAAAAATTAGTGAATTTTCAAAAAATTTTGTAAATATTCGATAAAATTCGTAAATTTACTTAATTTAGTATAATCACGAAAAATTCGAGAATTCTCGATTTTTTTTTGTGATTTTACGAAAAAAGTTGTAAATTCACAATCATTTTTCGTAAATATACAATTATTTTTTGTAAGTTTTTGAAAAAAAATGGTAAATTATAAATTTTTCTTGCGAATTCACAAAAAAATTGAGAATACTCGAATTTTTTGTTAATATACTAAATTTAGTAAATATACGATTTTTTTCGAATATTTACAAATTTTTCGAAAATGTTCTAATTTTTTTGTTAATATAAGAAAGTTACTTTTTACAGTATACGGAATCCTGATCTGGTACAATAAAATGCAGAAGGGTTTGAGTTTTTTAGTTAGTAAAAATCCGTTATACCGAAGATATAAAATTATTTAACCCTAGTGTCATTCTATAGGTCTCGGAGGTAATTCCTGATTTTAAAGGAAACTTTACACTCAGATGACCAACTGATTCCAAAAGTCTTACTTTTTATTAATAACTGTGATCTGAGGGCCCTCAAACATCCTTAGTTAATGCAAGACTCCCCATTTTTCTTTAATAAAAAAATAAAGCTAGTACTTAAGATCCTTTTTTTTAACATGGAACATGTTCATAGGGAGGGTTACCCGAAAAAATTCCTTGCAGAAGGAGGAGGGGGTGGTGTTGAGAAAGTTACGTTTTCAGGAAGAGGTGAAAAGTAACATTTTTAGGGGGTAGGGATTTAATTAGAATATTTTCGATTTAGGGACAATTCTTTAGGTTTATGGGCTTAATAGAAACTTATTATAATTTTGATTCTAGGACTTATATTAATTAAGAAGTATATGAACATGTTTCATGCTCATTGATTGTGTGAACAAGTTATACGTTCTTATAAAAAGAAATGAAAATAGACTTTTTTATAACTCCTATCCCAAATTTAAACATTTCCTGAATATTCACAAATTTAAGATTACCCCTTTCTTCAAAATTGATTATTATTATTAGGAAAAAAACTATTGTAGATTTAAATATCAAGCATTTTGTATACTTTCTGGTAGAATTATTTAACACCAGTTAAATAAAATACACTCATCATTTAATTTCAATTCGCTTAAATACATTTAAAAATTTTCCACTTAAGTAGCAAAGTCAGATAAGTAAAAATTTATGCGTTGGGTAATTAAATTCTTGATCTTAAAAAAAGACATTTTTAATAATTGAATAAAGTCGTATAATAAAATAATAAATCGTAAAGATTAATCAAAGTATAATTTATGCTATACCTCCAAAAGTTTAAAAAAAAAATAAATAATGCTGAAAAGACATTATATTATAAGAAAATCTGTAATACTAAAACACATCTCATTACTTTCAATCGGAAAATTCACTAAAGAAAAAGCTTTTTGTTAAGTATACTTTAATATATATATATAATTGGTACATCTTAAAAGTGGGTAGAAGCTTTTATAACTATGGGCAATCGCGCAAGCTCAATAGCTGATGGGAGTGGAATTAAATAAAATATCTACTTATAAGGTCACTGAATTTTCTGTATTATATACCAATACCAAGTAATTTTTGTCTTAGTTTTATTTTATATACATTTAAGCTCTTTTTTTTGCCTTGTAAGTTTCCTTTCGTTCTCTTGCGGATTATGGTACCAATCCTACTGCTAATTTGCGAGCCCACAAATGCCCTTAGCTTTTTAAGAATCTTTTCTTTTATATAATATAGTACTTGTTGTATAAACGTTTTCTTTAGTCCTGTAGTGGAATTAAAAAGTACATTTACTTGGCTTCATAAGTTACTTAATTTAGATGAGGTTTTTCTTTTATATTTTAGTTATTTATTTTGTATTTTACTTTTTACTTTTTGGCTTTTTAAGATGAAGCTTTTTTGTTTTATGTACCTATTTAAAAAAGTTAATCTCGGAAACGATTTTTTAATGCTTTAATTTAAATAATTTTTTAAGGAATATAGAAATATAGCAAAGTTTTACGTAAATTCAGGCATTCATTTTCAGGGATTTGCCTTTAAAAAAATTTTTTAAATAATTATTTTAAGAATAAAATATATAATTCTAAAAATCTGCAAAATATTTATAAAAATTATGTAAATTCAAATATAGTGCTGTTTATGCGGGCCATATGTCAGAGGCCAAGTTAGCCCCCTGGGCCTTGCTGGAGGGGGTAAGCTCTCGGGTAAACACGCGCTGGGCAACAAAAGATAGAAAATTCTCAAAAAACTGAAAGTTAATTCTTTTTTATATTTACACATTGTTCAAAACAATTAATAATTAAATTTTAAATATTTAAGTTTAAACTTAGAAGTTATACGATCCTAAGTCTTTCTCTAGCTTTCAGTAAGGGCATTTTATTTAATCCATATCTTCCCAAGCCGACTTAAATAATCGATTGGATTTTCGGCTAGAGAATCCATAAAAATTTAAAATCTATTTTAGTCAAAAATGTTTCCCTATTAAAAAAGAGTCGCTTTTTCATTATTTGTGACCGAAATTTCAAAATTTTTTACCAGAAAAGAAATATAGCCTAGCTTTATATAGTTGAGTAATTTATAATATCGTCAGTGACTATAATGACCATCTATTTTTTGAAAACTGGGACTATATGATTTATAATATTGAAGAAAAAGCAATCCTCTGAAGTTTTTAACATATTTTAAAGGTTTTTAGACAAGAAATGAAATCCAAAGTTGATAAACCTACAAATTTAGATTTTTTCCAATCTGCTCCCACTTTAGTGTCCTTTTACATAGAAAAACATGTTTGTATAAAAAAAATTTTCATTTTTCATAAGTTTTCTAGCCGAAAATCCAATTGACTATTTAAGTCCGCTTGGATATGGGTTAAAGTTCGTTTATATTGCATTCAACAAATTTTTCTCGCAAACGAAATGAGTTTTTAAGTATATATAATAGGAATATTGCATACATAAAAACTGAATACTCTTTTCGGTTACTATTATAAAATTGATTAATACGTATACATAATTATATGTAGTAATTATTTTATTGCAGAAAAGCAAGAGAATTATTTAATTCAAATACCAAATTTAGAAATCATAAATTAAATTAATAATTACGTGTAGCAACCTTTGATTTTACATGTGAATAATCAGGTTTGAGGTTTAAAAGGTTTTGAATTTATATATATAAATTGATAGATTAAAATGTATATGTGTATCCAAATATTCTGTACAGAATTATTATTATTTTTGATTTCTTGCAGCAGGCATAGTTAGCCTGAATTAGTAGCCCCTTTTACACGAGCTCCAAGTTTGTCTGAGCCGAGTGGCAAGTCAGTAGGGCCAAAATTTAACGGGAAGTGGAATGAATTTTTGACCTGTACTCACAGCCAGAGAAAGACTTAGAGCCGTGTAAACGGTCAAGGGCTAAGTTTAAAATTAAAAATATTCATTAAAATTTTAATTTTAATTATAGTTTTTTCCATAATTTGAATTGTTTTTAGTTATTATTTTCCTAATTTTATGCCTTAGCCACGCACGCGTTTGAACGAAAGTTTATCCTCATCAGTGACTACCAATAGCTCCAGGCCCCTAAAGTTTGTCTTCTGTGTATCAAAACCCGTGCTTAACTTCTATACAATATTTGTGTAATATAAAATGTGATAGCGGGAACTAAATCCAGCCACAGATTTAATTATTAAAAAATCTTAATTTTTATCATCATTTTCTGCACCAATTGAAGTCATAAGTTTATCCCACTCACACGTATGATAATCCTTCTTACTTTACATAAAGTGAGTAGGGGCCCAGCAATCCAAGCTGTGTAGGTAAACCAATAGCCTAATTACTAAAGATTTTTGGAGTTTAAATATAAATAGATGATTTTGTAGATATTTTAGATTTTAAAAATTTTGATACATGTATTCATTTTCAAATAATAATTATAACAGATAATAAAAATAAAAAATTATAAGAATTAATAATTTAATTATTAATACCAAGATTTTGCTTAAAAATATCATTTAAATAAATTAAAAGAATTAAATAATTTTGATAAAAAACTATACAAATTATTATAAAAACATAATAAAACACATAATTACAATGCGTATCAATTCCGGAAAAAATTGGCAAATATGCAGATTTTAAATATTTGTCATGCAACAGGATACAAAAAGAGCATTCAGAAATAGCATTTGATATTGAATAAAATTTTGACACTTTATGTATATTTTAGCTCAATTTTATACATCATTTTGGTTTACAAATCAAGTTAAAAGCATATAGAGGAGAAAACATCCGGAAAATATATTGAAAAGATGAATATAATAACATATATCCGCAAAAAGAGGAGAAATGTTAAAAAGATGAGTATAACATAAAATGAGATTTGATTCTCTAAATGTCGGTCGTTTATTCAGGAACTTTGTTGACAGCTATATATTCCTTCTCTCCGGATAGTAAGATAAGAACGTTCTATGAATACCGATTTTCAAATGCTTTTCATGTATAAACTCTCAACTTTTCAAGTATATAACAAAGAAAAATTGTTATAAACATTATTTATATCTAAAAAATTTCATCATAAAAATGTAAATAAATATTTCAAAACGAGGCAGTTTTTTTTTAAAGAAATTTAAATATAAATGTCTCTTTTATAAGACGGGATAAAAAAATAATATTTTTTTTATATAAAATGTAGAATGATTAAATTAAGCTGATGTCATTTGACAAATGAAGATCAGATATATGGATTATCTTTATTGAGCAGTGAGCTGCTGACTTGAATTATTCATATAATTTTTTTTTAAAATTCCTGTTTTCTTAAGAGCAGTATTAAAAAAAAATAGAAAAAAATTATTTTAAATTTATTATATTTTCGAACAAAAGTAACATCAAAGTATAATAAGCAAAAGAATAAGTTAGAAGATAAGAAGGGACTATGTGGCATAGAGAAAAAGTTCTTACCATTATTATTATATTAAAATAAGAAGAAAGAGAGATTTTGTAATGTTTTTGTATATTATGTTGTAGAAAATGAAAACCAGGACGAATAAATGGATCCTTGTAAGACGTTTTAATTGGACAAATCCGCCTATCCTCATTAAATCCATGAAAATATTCTCTTCTTCTCTCTGTATTATACTTTAATATACTACAACTTTTCAATTTTAATACTCTCTTTTACTTTATTTATGAAAATGTATTATTTGTTTTATATATGACATGTTTTAGCTTCAATGTGCATGGTTTGTCATTTTAATATTTTGGGGATTTCTGATTGAATTACTGCCATTTTTTATAGGATACTGACATTTTCTTTAGGGAATTAAATTTCGACTGAATTTCCTGAAATTTTTGTTCACAAATAACATTTTATAGGCTAATTATCCCAGTTAGACACACACAAATAAAGATTTTACTTCTGATGTGAGAAAATTTCTAATGATCTAATTAAAATTGTTTACAAATTGTAAAAGACCCATTTATAAGAAAAAAAAAGTCTTATTTCAAAAGTTGTTAAAAAAATGAGTAAAGTAAAAATGAAACTGTAAAAATGACTCAAAATTTGAAAAAGTAAATTTTTTTGTTCTTAATAATTTAACACCAATACAATAATACAAAAAATTTTTAGGTTCTTCATTCCCAAATGAACAATAAATTCTAACATATTGTACGAGCTATAACAAAGGATACTAGACTACACCAAAACGATAAAAATTAAAAATTTCAAAATCATTTAAAAAAGCACAAATACACACACACACAGTACATACGATTGTCATATATTTTGAGTTAGGTTCTATGTCATTTAATAATACAGTCTTATCATTTAACAGATTTTCCTCCATTTTCACACTTGTTCTTTTCATTGTCATTTCGTCACATGACGTTATCATAAATATATATAACTTACCGTTCACATGTCTTGTCATCTTCATTTTTATTTTTCTGATGCTGATAAATATCATTTTTTTAAGAAGGAATTAAGGAAATGATGATTTTTAAAAAATATGAAATCACAAATTTAATATTAACGAATTAAGCACAATTTTTATTTAATATATAATCGAGATCATCACGTTTACCTATATATATATATATATATATATATTATATATATATTTGATATGTACATTTATAATAATATCAGACAATTACATATTACTAAAACATTTTCTGTTTTTTTTTTAATTATACAAGTCCAAAAAATGAGATATTTAACTAGATATATTTGAGATTATTAATTAATTATATTTTTTTTTTTGATTTTTTTCAAATTTTTTCTTTAAATATTATCTAATAATTCTACTCCTATTTATTATTATACATTTGATTAATTACCATTTTACATTAATTTTTATAAATATAACACATTATTATGTAAAAAGAAATCACAATATTTTTTTTGTTTAAAAAAATTTTTTTTATATATACAAATTAAGTAACATAATTTTTAACTAACTATATTAATAAAACTTTTTATTTTTATACATTTAAAAAAAATTATTTAATATTATTGAATAAGATATTGAAAAATTGTTGATACATATTTCAAGATAAATTTTTTATTTAAAAGCTGCTGTATTTTATTGACAATTATTAAGTAACAGCTATTATATTTAAATATGTGATTATTAATTGAGTATTTTTTTTTGACATTTTATATATACAGAAGCGGATAATAAAAAAAAATTTTTATTTTTTATAAAATGTCATATTTTTTTATAGGTTTAATATGTAACATTGATGAAGATTTTTTTAATGTAGAAGAATTATTATATTGCTATTCTTGATGATATTGGTGATGTGTTTGTGGTGATTCTGCATCGAATAATGCCATTTTTAATCTTTTACATTTAGCACGACGGTTTTTAAACCAAAATTGAACGTTTTTTGGCTCTAAACGTGGAAATTTTTGACGATATGGCATACGATTTAATTCATCGGTATATTTTAATATTAGCTGTAATTAAAGAATTTTTATTATTTATTTGGTTATTAAAATCAAATTGCATAAAATGAAATTTAACGCAGGAATTTTGTTTTTTAATGTAAAATACCCTTTTGGAAATAAGATAAATTGCTAGTTTCTATTTTTTTCAGTTTTTGGTCAGCCGTATTTTATTCTACAAAAAATTATTTTGGATTCAGAAAATTAAAATTTTATGCTTAAATTCATTTTCACCGATTTTTAGAACCCTTTTGATAAGTAACATAGCTAACTTTTAATATTTTCAGTTTTTTGCTCGCCATCTTGAGCTCCCAAAAACTTTTTTTTTTGACAAAAAAATAAAATTTTAAGTTAAAATTTATTATTACCTATCCCGATACCTCCCTGGATAAATAAAATTTCGGATTTCAACTATTTTTCCGTTTTTTGGTACGCCAACTTGGATTGCCAAAAAACTTTACCGGCTTATTAACCCCAAAAGCTCTGCGGTTAAGTAAATAGTTAATTTCTAATTTTTTCCGATTTTTTATCTGCCATCTTGGGTTTCCAAAAAAATAAAATTTATGCTAATTTTATAATTCTTTTCCCCAAAAATTCCCTTAATAAGTAAGATTTATAATTTTTTTTATTTTTCGGTACCCTAACTTGGAGTCCCGAAGAACTTTGGCTAAAAAAAAAAATTTTAAGCTGAAAATCATTTTGAATGACCCGGAATATCAAATTTGAAATCAGCGATCTGATTTTTATAGTATCTGTGCCTGCTTAATTAATAGTTAATCAATATTAAACTTTTCTAAGAGGGTTACTAGATTTAATTTTTATGAAGGTACCTGAAGCTTGCAAAATTTGATTTCACCCATGGGAAAATTATTATCTTTTTAATATAACCATGTATTCCGTAATTTTGAGTTATTAATCAACACAGGGATAAGATAGGTCCTCAAAATGCAATAGTACGTTAGAATAAGGATTTGAATTAATACTTACAGCATGGCTTGGATGCGTATTATGCGTGAACCAAGTTTCCAACCTTGGTACTTCTGTGACAGGATCAATAAATGTTCTGTTTCGTTTTCTTCTTTCATCTAACATACTGGAAGGGCAGCCAGTTGGTCCACGAGGTGATAAATAATGCGACATATACATTACACTATGATGACTAAACATTGGGCTTGGAACTAACGAGAATCCAGATATTGGTCCAGTTGGACTCGGTTCATCATCTTCGGAACCTGAAGAAACCCGAGGCTCTTCTTGTTTTAACGAGCATGTCGTTGATGTTGGAGGTTGTGGTTGTTGATCCTCTGGTTTGGTAGTTAATGATAATGGGCCTAGCGGTGGACTTGGAGGCGGACAAGGTGAAGGACTTGTCGACTGTTTAAAAAAGATTATCAATTAAGTTGCATGTGCTTGAAAAATCGAAATTTTTAGAGAAATTAATTGTAATAGTCACCTGTAATCTCGAATCTTCTTCCTCATCACTGCCGTCTTCACTAACATTACTAGCATTTCTAGGGCTAAGTCCAGGTGGACTATAACCATTGACACCACGATTTTCAGCTCTTTTTTGTGCAGCTCTAGCATTTTTAAACCAATAAATAACATTATTAACATGTAAAGGTTTTCTATCACGTCTCGAATCCAAAGAATTAAGTTCAGTAACGTAATGCTGAATTTGTTGCCTAGTAGGATGTTGATTTTCACTAAACCAACGTTGCAATCTAGGTAATTCTAATTCTGGATCAAAACTTGTACGCATACGTGATTTATGTGAAAATGATAATAAACCAGGATGATGCGAATGATGATGATGTGCTGATGGTACTAATGCACCAGCTGGTAATGATCCTGATCCAGGTATATTACTTGTACCATCAATTGGTGGTGGACTTTGGTTTCGATGATGATTTGTTACTGGTAACAATGGATTTAAACTTAAACTTAAATGTTGCTGTTGAAGCCAATTATCAAAATTACGTTGAGTTTCTTCAGTTATATCATTTGTTCCACGACAAATTGATGTTAATGTTGTCTGAAACAATAAATATATTTTTTCTTTTCTATATTTAATGATTTGCTTATTTTAATTTATAACCAATAAGGAAATTTCTAAAGCTTAATAAACCAAAAAAAAATTTAGTATTTTCTAAAAAAAAAAAATTGAGTTTCAAGGAAATAAACAAATAATAATCATCTTATAACAACTGAAATAATAAATAATGTAAGATTAAAATATTTAATTTTCTATCTCACTCTATACCAATGACATATTTTTTTGTTTGTGTCATAAGACTAATATTAGAATTAAATGATTATCAAGAAAAATAATATAATCCTCCCCATATTAAAAAAAAAAAATTTTTTTTTTATTAAATCTAATTCTTTTATCAACAATTACATATCAGTCAGTCATATTCAGTTATTAAATTATACACAGAAGCTTATCTCGACATATATATATGGACTTTAAATTTATTTTTTTTTTTTCTCTAAATAAATTATTAAGATGTTTTACTTAACTTTTCATATAATAAAATTCATTTTTAAAGGAGATTTATTTATATATAAATATGTGGAAAATTAAATAAATAAAAAATTCAGAAAGTTTTTTAAATAAGACGTTAAGTAGTTATGTTTTAGTTGTTTTTTTTTTTTTCGTTATCTCTTTTGATTTATAAGTAAATATATTTTAATATTATCCTTTTTAGAAAAATTGAAAAGTTATATTTGTATATGAGGCGCCAACGCCATTCAACAATATAATTATAATATATTTGTCATTATTAATAACTTTAAATAATATATTTTATAGTACTCAGTAGCTTTAACTTGTACGAGGTATAAATTAATTTGTATATGCAATGTTCTGTGTTAATTTGGACTTGGAAATTGAGGACGTATACTCCAGGTAAATCACGGTTTTGTGGTTTTTTGTTTAAAAAACGGATAGAGAAAAGTTCTAGGTTTTTTTGGTCTCTAGAGAATTGGGGAAATACCCTTAAACTAACAAAATATATTACTTTTTAGGGGAATTTTGGCAATTTTGACAAACCGTAACGAGATTTAGCTTAATTTATCATTTTTGGACACCTTATTACAAGTTTTAGGGTCCTGTATATAAATATGAAAAATGTGTGTAAAATTCTTGAATTGAGAGAACACTAATAATGACAAATTTTAGTCTTCTATACGTTTTGAGGTTGCTAATCAAATTTTGGAGTTCTAAAGGTGAAAAACTTTCGGAGCATCCTTGAATTAGTAAAAGCACACTTTTTTAGAAGTAATTTTGCAACTTCGTCATTAATTTAAGAGTATTCTGAGAACTTTTCGCGTGCAATATTCTAAAACTCCAAAAAAAGTATAATAGGTCAAAACTTGTCATGATTAGCGAAAATTGCAAAATCATCCTTTTCATAATTTGAAAGCATTCTTTGAATTTTTCACGTTTAGTCCTCCCAAAAGTAGCATGTAAAAGTAAATAAAATATTCATAAAAAACATAATAGATCCAATAGAAAAAGACAAAGAATAAAAACGTATAATTATAAATGGCAGAAAAGTTTATAATAACTACGTATATGAAATTGATAATCATAAAGTACACACATATATAAAATATTTCTCTAAAAGTTATAATCATCAAAGAGAATATAGTGCATTTAGATAATGCCTATAGGGTTTATAAAATAATATAATAAGAAAGAGCTAGAATATATTGATAAATATAGTGGGGGGGTTAGTAACTTTTGATGAAAACGCACCCATACATATATAATATATATAGTGAGAAGAGAATTCAGTTAAGTAAAGGGTAATCCTATCATCGAATCTATCTCTCATGATGTGACGTATACTATACATGTATACCACGGTGGGGATGTTTCCTCCATCATGATGTATACTTAAACTTAGAAATTTTAACTATATATGATAAATGCTTTCTAAGACAGCTTTCTGATGTATATAGATTTTAAGATTCGTTGGATTGATGTCAAAATACTTATAGGATTGCTTAGTTCATCTATCTGAAAAGTGGTTTTACGAGTTCATGAAAATTTTATTTTTTAAGTAGTTTTATTCAAGATTTACATTTATAATTTATATTATTCTAAATTAGGTGTATTTGCATGTGATAAAAGATTAAGAATTTTTTTTTGCAACTGTATACACACATTAATTTTTCTGATAAAACTTAATTCGTATTTAATTAAAATGCGATAAAGTGAGTAATTTTAATCTTAAACATTTCTTGTGTTTACTTGAAAATTTTTGTTTTGTTTAATTTATTAAATTTTTATCTATGGATTGATTCAGGTGGCTTTGATAAAACAATTTTTTTTTTTTTTAGTTTAAATTAAAATTAAGATATTCATTATTATATATTCATACACTATCAGTTTTCTACGATTGAATTTTGATGAAACTTCAAGCAATTAAAGTAAAATTTAAGTGGAGTAAACTGTCTATGTAGCTGTAAATTTTTGGAACTAAAAAGTGTTATTTCAATTTTTGGGAATTTCAAAAGTGCTAGCTACAAATTTTTAGGACCTTTTAGGCATTATTAATTTTTCTGCTTAAAGCTTATTTAAATTACTTAAAAATTTGAATAATTAGCATTAAATTTTAAGCATGTTTCATATAAAAGTTGTTAGTTTTGCCTGATGGGAGGCATTAGATTTGGGTCTTAGGGCTCCATTGCGCTCAGCAGGACCCAACTTAGAAATTTTAAATAGAAAGTATACGTGTTTATTTCAAATTCAGATTCTGCAGCAAATTTTAGATCTAGATACGATTTCAGTTTTTAAAAAAATTCAAGGCCCATTTTTAGACCCAAAAAAACTTTTATATGGCTATTAATGAAAAAAAAAAGATACTTATGGTAGTTACTTACATTTCTATTATATATTTGTTACCGGGAAAACTTTTGGTGATTATTTGATTTTTGGGTCCTACAGACCTTAATGGGCCCAATTTGGCTTTTTTTAAAGCTCGTAATGAACAAAAAAGATATTATTGGTACTACAATTTTTATTCTAAGTTTGTTGTAATGGAAGACTGTTAAAGATTATTTGAGATTTAGGGTCCTCCTAAATAGGCTTTTTGTGGCCGTTGTTTCTGGGTAATGTAAAAGTAGATGCAAAATAGGTCTGTAGGACCCCAAATCTCAAATAATCACTAACATTCTTCCAACACAACAAATTGAAATAAAATTAGTAGTAACTACCAAAAACAGCTTTAAAAAAAAACAAATTGGGCCCATTAAGGTCTGTAGGACCCAAATTCTCAAATAATCAATAAAAGTCTTCCCCCATGACAAACTTAGAATAAAAATAATAGTACCCACCAAAAATATCTTTTTTATTCATTTTTGGGCCCATTAAGGCGTGTAGGACCCAAAATCTCAAATAATCACTAACAGTCTTCCACCACAACAAATTTAGAATAAAAATGGTAGTTCCTACCAAAAATATCTTTTTTTTTTCTTTAAAAATAGCCAAATTGGGCCTATTATATTAAGGCCTGTAGGACCCAAAATCTCAAATAATCACCAAAAGTTTTTCCCCACACAAACAAACAATAAAAATGGTAGTAACTACCAAAAACATCTTTTTTTTAATTTAGAGTCATAAAAAAACTTTTTTGGGCCTAAAAAATGGGCCTTGTATTTTTTTTTTAAAGCCAAAATTGTATCTGGACCTAAAATTTGCTGCAGAATCTAAATTTGAAATAAAAAAGTATACTTTCAATTTAAAATTCCTAAGTCGGATTCTGCTGGGCCCTATGGGGCTCTAAGACTCAAATCTAATGCCCTCTAACACTAACAACTTTTATATGAAACATTTTTCGTTATTTTCTTTGTTTTTGAGATATTTAAAATAACTCAGCTGTATTTCAATCACAATCCTATAAAAAAAAAACTACAATTTTCAGTTTTTTGGCCTAAAATCGTAATTTTAGTGGCATAAATTGAAATTCGGCTATTGATAAATAAAAATTATTTCTGTAAGCTAAAAACATTAACCTGAAATGCTCCATATAAATAAAAATGCATATAATTTTTTTTGTAATTCTTATCTGTACAAGGAAAGTCATAAAATATTCAAAAATTTTATTTGCAAGTACACACATATTATTTATGTTTATTATTATCATTTAAAACTGGTAGCTAAAAATGTGTTATTTATATTTTGATATAACATTTAAATCTCTAAAAATGACTATAATTTGAAAGTATATTTTAAACCTGACGAAATTAATTAAAATAATTACAAAAATTACTAAAAAAAAAAAAAATTCTTACCTCATCTAATGGACATCCAGCAGCAACTAATACAGGATGACTACGTATTAATAATAACCTTAATAATTTATCTCTAATTTCAATAGTTGGATTTGGTGGTGGTGGTCTTGATCTATATATTTTAATTTTTAATGTTGCTAAATTAATTAATTCTGCTAATATATCACCAACAGTTAATAATAAATTATCAGCTATTTTTTCTATTGCTAATGGTTTCCAATTTCTAATAACGATACTACCACGTGAACTTAATATTAAATCATTAGTATAACCAAGTCTCATTAATGATTCTTGCACTAATTCATGAAATGGCATTGTTGTTGGTATAAAAACATACGTGTCCATTTCAATATGTGATCTTCTCCAATTATCTTTTAAATTATTATTTCTTGTTTCTGATAAACTGTGAACTGCTTCGACAATGCAATGCACTGGTAAACTTTTACCTGTAACATTTAAAAATATTAAATTATATAATAAGAGAAGACTTAAGAAGTTTAAACATATGTAGATCCACTCGTCTATATCCAACGAAACAATAGGGGAATATTTCTCTTTCTCTTTCTGTCACTTAGAATTTTCCTCTTATTTAACCTTTAACAATTCTGTCTCATACAATCCTTAGTTTAACCCTGACTTAAGCACTATATATATATATATAAAAGCCCTACTTTGAGATTATATGATTCATATATGCTTTCTCCAAGGTTTTAACTCGATCGGTTTTCTCTTTGTCTTTTAGAAAACCTCTTGTAATACTAAATTTTGAGGAAGGGCTAAATATTTTCGCGATATATTGTGTATTATTATTATCCATTGCGTATAGAAAAGAGAGACAGAAATATTTCCATTCATCTGACAAAGGACATTTTTGACATTTTGTTGATATTTCTATATTTATAAAGAGCTTATTGTCTTGGATAAGACTTCTGTTCGGTTTTTTATATTTATGAGTTAATAAATAAATCAAATAAAAATTTGTAGTTCTGTGGTCATTATTTTGTAAATTTTATGTTATTTGACTAAAGAAGGTATATGTAATTGTGTAAATGCCCCAAATTGAATAAGCTTCAATGGTAGATTAAAAATTCAAATTAACTTCTGGTCTAATATACATATAAATTGAATATTTAATCAAAAACCGAATAAAAAAATTGTTTAAACAAATCATAAAATATTAATTTTCAACTTGGACGAACATTCATTAATTATTTATTACATAATATAAGCAAAACACAATATTATAAGTCTTAATCTTCAAAACTATATATACTATGGTCAAGGTGCTAAGTCTTACCTAAGATGCCCAACAAAGGATTTATTTTCAAAGCGTATATTATATTTAAAGTTGATGACGAGGTACGTTATTAGGTATTAATGCCAAAAACTTTCATCTAATATTGAAACAAGAAAAGGAGATATATATAAGGGATTTTAGTTTGTTATATATATATATATATATATGCAATTATATACAGTAATACACTTGTGTAATACTGACCATCGGCTAACTTAATCCTCTAGATTATATATATTTTCCATGTGTAATAGTTTTCATTATGAGAGAAAGGTTTATATTATATAAAGCTTGATTTTCATCGTCGTCTTTCAAACGGCTTTACACAGTTTTAAAGGTAGAAGCTTTTGAAATCGCACGCGGTCAATTTAATCGTTTCATATATATATATATATAGGGTTACTTAAATGTATAATTTTCATAAATATTAAACCATTTTTTGGTTTATTATTAAATTTTCATTATCTATGGAAAATTAAATTAAAAACCGAAAATTTGTTGGTACATATTTAATATCATAGATTATTTATTTTAAATTGAATTACTTTTTCAGTGTCAAATAAATAGGACAGATAATTATAAATTGTTAATTTCAATTTTATAATTTAGCCTGCAAATTCAGACCAACTAAAAGTTTTTCTGATTTGGGAAATATAAAATCCGAGTATTATTTTTGTGTTTTTTTTTCGGTAGAACCTTCTGAAGGCATGGGAAATAACCTTCTGCCTTCTCCCAAAACATCTTTGCATTAAAAAAGCACAGAATCCAAACCACTTTTGTTGCCATTTTCATCACCTTTTTTTAAAGGTAAATTTAATTTTAACCCTTCATTGCTCCCAGACTCTAAAACCTTCTGAGATCAATTCACCAAAAATCATGACCAAAAAATGAAAACAGTACCAATTCCAATAAAAGTTAATTCTTAAAAATAAATTTTTAGGTCAAGTATATTACGCGATTCAAAATTGTCTATCCTCTCATGACATTCTAACACAGTTTTTCTAAAATCATATTATAATCTAATACATAAAGTTATTTAGATTTTTTTTACAATATTATACGAACAAAGATAAACGGAGTAAAAAAGATTTAAAAAAAAAAACAAAGCATAAGTAAGCCAAATATACATTATGTTAGCATAAAAGAATAGAGAAGGACGTATGAGCATATTATAGACGATATGTAGGGATTTGTTAACTTTTAAGGTTTCATCGCGTCTTCGCAATAACAATATATGTATTGCGATGTGTATAGATAATAATTGTTCTAGTAATCTTTCAAGACTATATGCTCGTTATATATATTTATAATAAATCTTATTGTATTTTTTTTTACGCATTTTACTTTTGGTAATCTACTTCTATCTACTTTTTTTTTACGTTTGATGTAAAATAGATTATACTACTTAAAAGTTTTGTTATATATTTTTTTGGTTTTGAATAGATCTAACACCGATTTTTCGGATTTATTTTCCACAAGTTTCAAGCGGAATTCCATTTGCCTTTACCATTAATTAATTTTGACTAGATATTATTAATTTTATTACGTACACTGTAAAAAGTAACTTTCTTAGATTTACAAAAAAAATAGAATTTTTTCGGAAAATTAGTGAATTTTCAAAAAATTTTGTAAATATTCGATAAAAATCGTAAATTTACTAAAGTTAGTATATTATCGAAAAATTCGAGAATTCTCGATTTTTTTTGTTGTGATTTTACGAAAAAAGTTGTAAATTCACAATTATTTTTCATTTACAACTATTCTTTGTAAGTTTTCGAAAAAAAACTGTAAATTATCAATTTTTCTTACGAATTCACAAAAAAAAATCGAGAATACTTGAATTTTTCGTTAATATACTAAATTTAGTAAATATACGATTTTTTCGAAAATTTACTAATTTTTCGAAAATGTTCTAATTTTTTTGTTAATATAAGAAAGTTACTTTTTACAGTGTGATACAAATGGAACAAAAAAAAATAAAATAAAATCTAAGGCCATTAAAAAAAAAATAGAAAAATTTATCATTATCATAGAACCGAGAGAATCCGTTATCGCGTGACGTAAAATAAAAAAAAAGCATTCATCGCGTGATATTTAAGCTTTTAACCCTTTTTGACATTATATTTTTATAAGATAGTTAAGGATTAAAAAAAGTAACGTATTATAAAAGCACTAGATATTTACATATAAGATGTAATGAGATAACCTTCGCTAAGTTTTTTTACGAGATCACTAGCCACGCGACGAAACCTTTCTAAATCCATTTCTAACGCTTAGCCATTGTAAATGCATGTATGCATTTTCTTATTATAGTATATGTAAAGTTTTCTTTTTAAGAAAATAAGAATAATAGATACTTAACATAAAATATTTATCGTTTTAATTTTTTACTTGTAAGTCTTATACTCCAAATTATGGTTTTGTGGTTGTTTTATGACAGAAAAGATGAGGAAAGGTCTAAAGATTTTTTAGGTCACTGATTCCTAAAAGAGGGGTTTTGAAACTGCTAATTACAAATTTTAGGTCCCGTGCATGAAAAATAGAAATAATAAAATTTTGGTTCCACTAAGTTTTATATACGTTTCTGATCTTGAATTTTGAAGCCCTCTTTTGGGCTTGAAAAATTTTCAATAATTGCGAATATAGTAAAATCACTATTTTTTTTGCTAGTTTAATTGTGTTAGTCATATTTTCACACAAGCGGATTTTATTTTTAGTGCACTATATTGTCGGATTCTTTAAATAATATTATAAAACCTTTTAAGAAAATTAGTACTTTTGTTTTTATAATAGAAGAAAACTTTATTATAAAAATTTAATTTCCAATTATTATAACTAACTTTTTTTCATATTTATCTAAAATTTCTCATACACTTAACGTTGCATCATCTTCTCTTAAAAATTAAAAAACTTATCGCTTTTCTTAAATAATTCTTTAAAATATAATCTCAAAAAAAAAATCATTTCGCTTCCATTAATAACTGTATTTTTGAGGATAAGAATACTAATACCGATTATTTTTCTTTTTTATTACCCAAAACTTTAATTTAATAACTTCATCCAACTTTTTTTCTTAAAACAGATAACAAGTTTAAAAAAAAAAAAGATTATAAAAGACTAAAAAAAAAAAATGAATGTAATAACATTTATAATATTGTCGTTAAAATTGGGTGTTTAAAAGATAAAAAGATATAAAAATGGACTTGGTTAAAAAAAAAAGAGTTTTTTCTCGTTATCATTGATACAGCAACATCCGCCGGATCAGCCATAGATAATAATTTAACGCCCACTTTTTTCTTTATTTTTTATTATCACTATTTTAAATTACTTAAAAATTTTTATCAACTAATTCTTATAACGAATTTTTTTTTTTTAATCAATTTTTTTTTTCTTTTTAGTATTTTATCTATTAAGTACACAGAGAAAAATGATATTTTTAACTACTGTTTTATCCTTTTTTCTAATACTTGATTAAATTTTTTATCTATTTTAGTATGTATCCATTTATCAAAAAATAATTTCTTAAAAATTTCAGTATATTAAATATTTCTTGTACTGATCCTATAATACAGCACTGATCTAATGTTATACCTACACTGTAAAAAGTAACTTTCTTAGATTCACAAAAAAAATAGAATATTTTCAAAAAATTAGTAATTTTTCGACAAAAAATCGTAAATTTACTAAATTTAGTATAATAACTAATAATTTGAGTATTTCCGATTTTTTTTTGTAAATTCACGAGAAAAATTGATAATTTACAATTTTTTTACAAAAATTTACAAAAAATATTTGCTAATTTACAATATTTTTCATAAATTCACAAGAAAAAATCGAGAATTCTCGAATTTGTTGTTAATATACTAAATTTAGTAAATTTACGATTATTTTCAAAAAAATTTACTAATTTTTCGAAAATATTCTATTTTTTTTGTGAATCTAAGAAAGTTACTTTTTACAGTGTAAATATTTAAGAACAAAGATGTTATTTTAGGTACCTCGACAAAAAATGATCAAATTTAAAAAATATGAAAAAGTCTAATATACACAAAATACCCTTAGTAGTTAAAATTTCGAAAACTTTCAACAAAATACATTTAAATTCAAAAATTAATTTTAATAATAATCATATACATATTATTATGAAAATCCAAAACTAAAGGGTTAAAATTTTCTTGTTATAAGATACTTAAATATAAAATAATCTCTTAAACAAGTAGTATGAAAATAAACGAGGCCATATTATAATACTTTGTTTTCTATCTTAAAGATATACATCAAACTTGGAAAATTTTACTTTTTCCCTTCTATCAAAATTTCTAGTTAGTTTAACGTCATTTTTCTAAAATTAATGCTTCAATAGTTTAAATTTTTTTTGCTAAATGTTTTGGTTATTCAAGTGTTAAATTTTAGATTTAGTTTTTAAAAATTAGTAAAAAAGGTAGGGGGACATTTTTTATAAAATATTTTTTATAATTTTTTTTTTTATAAAAACAATTTTTTATAAATTCAAAATTTAATAATTTTATTTTTTTTATAATAACATTTTTTTATAAAAATTTATTTTTATAATTTTTTTTTTATAATAATTTATAAAATTTTTTTTTTTTTTATAAATTTATATAATGTCCCAAAGAGTCTAAATAAGTTAGTATATCATCATTTTGTAGATATTGGTCATATTTAGATACTATTGTAAGAATTTTTTCTTCTCTTTTTTTTCTTTTTGGATCTTATCCTTTTCTGATTTTTTGGGCTAAATGTAGTTGCCGAATCATAATTTTAGTATCTGCTTGCTCTTTCTTCAACTCTGTTACGAATGAATAGAAACTAGGATGATCTTTTCCCATCACAACTCTGAGGCGATTATGCCAAGCTCTCTGACAAATTATTAGTGCGTGCAGTGCCTTGAATAACGGAGTCATATTGATTCCACAATCGGGGGTGGTAACGAGGAGGAATCATTCGACGTCTTCCTCTTGCTAGTATGCCAGATAAATAAGTAGTTTGGAAATACTTGTAGACAGTTTCAATGGAATTTTATGACGTAAGGCTTCAAAATGAGTTTCAACGTCTTCAGTTATATATTTTTATAATATAGAAAACCGTCTATATGTAAAAGATATCCAGAGCCTTTAGATTTAATTAATTCTGCCATTTTTATTAAAAAATTTTTATTTTATTTTAATTTAAAAAAAAACACCAAAATTTAAACTTTTTTTTTAAAGACACAAAAATATTGAACCAAATAAAAACTATAATCTGAAATTTGTTATTTATTTAAATTTATTACCAATTTTGAAAATAAAACAAAAGATAATGTATTTTTAATTTTAAATTTAAAAAGTAAATTTATAAAAAAAATTTTATAAAAAAGAATAATTATAAAAAAATTTTAATAAAAAATGTCTATTATAAAAAAAAAAAATTATAAAAAATTGTTTTTATAAAAAAAAAATTTATAAAAAATATTTTATAAAAAAAGGACCCCAACCAGTAAAAAATTTTGGATGATGGATTCATATATTAGTAGAAGAAATTATTTTGTGAAGCTGTAAGAAAATTCGTTAAAGGATAAGAAGCTTAATTTAAGATTTTCAGTAACGATTTCTTGCATTATATGTGTGAACATGCAAATAAATACACCATAATTATAAGACGTGCTTCAAATCTCTATATTTTGATGTATATTAGGCTATCAGCTATTTCAAAAATGGATATAACTGAATCATTGCTTTTACCTAAAAGCCAAAATAAATGACCCAACAAAATCTTACAGTATCACACTGCTCTGCTTAAAATTGAAGTGCCTGAAAATTCAGTTAGAACAATCTGCCAGTATAAATCAAGAACTGCTACATTTCCTCCATAATCTTAACTGATATTTTTAAGTAATTATTTTAGGGATTTATGTTAATACCCCATAACTAATTTTAATAAAAATTAAATTAACATTTTCTTCAATAATTCGTCTAGACCAAAAAATCTATGGTCTAGACAACGAAAATAGAAAAATCAATAATACAAAATAAAGATAATCTTAAGAAAACCATATTAAATTACAAAAAATATTTTTATATCCCAAAAAAGGATATCTAATAATAATAACAATAATAACTCCCAAAGGAGATTTACTTATCTACAAAAGCCTTTATACATAAGCTAATCCACATAAGGGTTTGAATATATACATAAATACTTAAAAGAATGAACAAAAATAATAAATTTTTAAAGATTCAGATTATAATCAAAATTTTTGAAAAATAATGATTTTTTAAAAAATTTGTTTATTTTTGATTTTTTTAGCATGATTAAATTTTCATGAATATACAAATCTTTGTTTTAGAAGATAATCTTAATTACCAAATAATAACAATAGTAAAAAAAAAATTATCCATTAAAACCAAGTAGAATAACTTGACGTTTAGTAAGACGTAAAATAAGTAAATCAACTTAATATTATCTGCATCGATTATTCTGTTTTTTACTTATACAAATAAAGGAAATTATATATATAAGAGGCTCTCTTGGACATACAACTTCTTAAAATTATATAGAATAAGAGTTTGAAGTTATATATATAGTTGAACTCCTTGACGAGAGATCTTAAGGAAATCCGGCATGAAATCGCATCAAAATGAGCTTTTATCCTACCCTCGGTCAAAACCACCACTTTACTTCAACTATACTACTTACTATAGATATTATTAAGCCTTTTGTATACATATATATACAAACAACAAGTCGAAAACCTTTATTTTCTTGCATATCTTATATATATTTTGGTTGCTTTTCATCATCTTATATAGAATTATTTAGGTATAAGTTTATGTATTATTTACTTGAATTTATGCATGTTGTAGAAAGCACAATTTTATAAGATTTTTTTTTTATAATATATTTCAATTTGATAGGTCAGTTGAATTTCTTCCCCTTTTTTTGTCTTGGTCAGCATATTATTTAAATATGGGATTACTAGTTTATTTTTTAAAATTGAATTTTTATAAATATATTTTTGTTTGTTATGGGGCAGGTTCAAAATTCTTTATATATCTTGTTTTTGTTTTAATTAAAAAGATTTAATCAATGCTAATGTCTTTTTTCAATAGGTTAATTATAAAAAATAGGTCCAGATGTATTGTTACTTTATTACATCATCAACTGTGTGAAAAAGTTCTATTCCATAAAAGTTTCACATGAAGGTGAGACAATATTCCAGCAATTTAAAAAAATTTCAATAATTAATAAGTGTCGAATTTCAGTTAAAATGATTCAGTTGCCCACAATAGGCAACTTCAGGTTAAATTTTTATTTTTATTTATTTATTATTTTAATTTTTGGGTATTTTTATATAATATTTTTAATATTAATAATAACTAATATAACTCAAAAAGTATCTATTCTAAAAATACCCATAAATTAACCTGAAGTTGCCTATTGTGGGCAACCGAATCATTTTCGGTAAAAACCGATGTCATATTCGTGTTCAGTGACCCAAAAAACCTACTAGGGGTCGTTAAAATTACAAAAAAAAGGATCTATTCTAAAAATACCCGTAAATTAACCTGAAGTTGCCTATTGTGGGCAACCGAATCATTTTCGGTAAAACCCGATGTCATATTCGTGTTCAGTGAGCCAAAAAACCTACTAGGGTCATTAAAATTACAAAAAAAAGATCTATTTAAAAATACCCAAAAATTATCCTAAAGTTGCCTATTGTGGGCAGCTGAATCATTTTCGGTAAAAACCGACATCATATTCGTGTTCAGTGACCCAAAAAACCTACTAGAGGTCGTTAAATTTACAAAAAAAGATCAATTTAAATTTTAGGGCTTAAGGGGGGGGGGGATTGGGGGTAATTTCACCCAATTTTCAAAAGCCCAAGTTTATTCATTGTACATTATGTTCTTTAGGGCTATCTGAAGAGATTCCAATAGGTTTCATCATAAATCAGTCGGGGTCGTGGTTTTAATAGGTTTGGCCTTTTTTATTACACCTAAGCCCCGACTAATTTTTTTGAATATTTTTAGAATATCCAAAAACCTGAATACCGTGAGAAATCCCCGTTGCCACGATAATTTACTTTTAAATTGAGATTTAAAATTATTGTAATGTCATGATTATATCGTCAATTTAACATATATACATTTTACTGATACATTTTTTTAAAAGTTTTAATACCAACTTTTATTTATACTCTTTTAAAGACATTTCACTTGCGAGAAAAAATTTAAAAATTTTCGAAATCCCTTTGTATAAAGATTATTCCCTAATAAAAACATGAATATGGGTTAGATATAAATGAAAATAGAGAACGTGATTAATCATATTTCTTAAGGATGATAACTACCAAGCTGGGGATAATAGAAATAAGAAACTATTACTCTCTCTTTCTATCATATTACTATAGAAGCGAGAACCTTGCGCGCGCACAACTATACGATAGCATTGTTAAATAAACAAAATTTTCGTTATAAACAAACCACCCTAGTCTAAAATAAATTGAATAATTATATTCTACGATATGTTTTTTATATGTTATAATTTTTTTATCAAAAACTGTACGCAAAAAATACTTTAATTTTTTATTGTAAAATGTCGTCCCATAAGAATCACGTGTATAAGATGCTCGGAGAAGCAAAATTATTTTTAATTATTTAACAATGAAGGAGTCACCCTAGGATCTTCTAATTTTAAATATGTATTTTTTAATATGATTTCTTGTTATATACCAACTTTTATTAAAATCTATACGCAAACAAAAAAGGTGAGCAGCATCCTTAAAACATATTTTATATTATGTATTATATTTATATTCCAACTTATGAGAAGTAAGTTTCATATAATCAATCCAGATTTTATATAGCTTTTTATTTAATAACTGTAAGATTATACCGAGTCACTAAATTCATTGCAAATACAACGACGATAGTCCTTCATTAATATAACCCTGCTAAAAGTGGTTATTTTTGTACCCAGTTACAATAATCCTAAAAACATCAAATTTGATACATTTATCACCACCGTTAAATTTCTACCACTAAAATCAAAATTTTTATCATTACTTTCAGTAAACTATAAACTTTTGACAATGACAAAAAATTAAATGTCAAAAACTTGTTTTAAAATTTTTAATCAAAGATATACAATAGGAAAAGACATTAAAATTAAATGACATTTTTCTCTTTAAAAATAATTCTTACACCGTTTATTATACATAAAATAGATACTATACTGGTTTTTTAACTTTAAAAAAAAAAGGGAAGATAATAATTCCCCCTTTTTTCTAACTCGCTATTTCGATATATATACGTTTGATTAAGCATATACTTTATCTTATATATTTCGCTTATATAATAATAAGGTATGAATAAAAATCTTTTTTTCTTTCTTTTATTATATTTTCGTACTCTTTATATTACATTTGACTTAAAGATATTCTCATTCGCGTCGGGATTTTCTTCGTTTTTTTTTTATGATTGATTCATTTAATAGAGGGGAAAATATATATTCAATATAAAAGTATATATATAGATAAATGTTTTATAAGCAGTTAGTGTTAATTTATATTTTTATTATCAATATAAAAAAATATGTTTACGCATAAGTACAAATGAGTTTATTCATTATTTGGTTCAAAGATATCGAAATTATTTAAAATCATGTATTTTGCTTTTTTTAACGATCACTCGATAATTTATGCTAATATTTTTTCTGAATATGTGAAGTTTTTCTGGGGGCATGAAAAAGCTTTGTTTTTGCTTGCAATTTAGGCCAACCAACCTTTATAAACATAAATTTATTAATTGAAGACTGGGATTAAAAAAGAAGCTTGACGTTATTGTTGCAAGCTAAAAAAAGCTAGTTGTATTTGTTTGGTTGGTGAAAAACTTGCTGTTCTTAAACATTCGAAAATCATTGCATTTTGTATTTCAGGAAATAAATTTTAAATGAGCCAGTATAATTTTTTGATCATTTCCAGTAAAAAAATTCAATTTGGTCAGAAAATTTTTAGAAAAATACTTAATATTATGTAATGTTTACTTAGGTAGGCAGACAGTTGATAAGAAATTTGAATTTTCAGGCTCGTATATCTAGGCCGTTATGTGGCTGAGAAAGATGAATTTTCTTACCACTGATAAAGAAAATTTTAACACTCAACTGTTAATTAAAAAAATAAAGCCCCAAATCAATTACAATCAGCCCATTTTTACTAAGGGTCATAAAATTTTTTTGCCTGTTTCACAAAATATTTACAAAATAATAATATTTAGAAATAGCCACTTAAAAACTTAGGCTAAAATTCCAAAAATATCCCATTTCCGTAGTCATTTTTTTTTTCAATATTAGACGTAAATCATTACTTTTAACCCAGCGCTTTATGCCTATAAGCGAATTTCCATATATTAAAATTTCCCCAAAAAATTAAATCCAATCAAAAAAACAAATAAAAGATTTACCAAAATCTGTTTCCAAACACCGCCATTATTTCTCTTGCATAATATCATAATATCCTAAACATAGACATAAATAAAGACACAAATATTTGCAAAACGATGCATTAAATACAAATACATTGATATAAGTAAAAAGGCATATATATTATAATGAAAACTAGATCTTAGTTTATATATTGCGTGGAATATTAGGTTTGAACTGTCGGGTGAATACATAATGTGTAATCCTCTGGGTATGTGGACTGAACGTCTTAGATTAATCTTGTTAGACGCCAGCTCGTATACATTTATACTAACATAAGCAAAAAGCAGACTGACCCTCTCTTTATAAATATTCTACATAAATAATACAATAATTCTTGTCTTTTAATCCCTTAACGCTCTCATCATCAGTAAACTAAAATAATAAAAAAAAAACCGGCTTGATTTTGCATAAGAATGAAAATCGTAAGATTTAAATTTTGAACTATGTCGTATTTATATCAAATATAATTGTAATTTGGATTTAGAAAACTTGATTTTTTTTTTAAATATAAATATTACATTGAATAAAGGCGATTTTGACGTATATCTTTTTTGACTTTTAACCTAATACTTAAAATATTTCTTTTTTTATCTGTTATAATACTTTAATTATAAACCGTTAGACACATGTTTAAAATATATATGTACACAAATACGTATAATATAAGCTTTAAAATAAATATGAATGGACTTATTTGAATACACTGAAAAAATTTTTTGTTGCTTATACATTTTAGAATGTATTTATTAATTTTTTTGAATAATTTTTTTGATTTTGGAAATCTCGCGCATGGAAAATCAGTTAAAAACCTTTAAATTTGAAAAAAACAATATTTATTGGGGATGTTTTTTTTTATTCGCAAATCATAGTAAATTTGGCCTTAGGTAAATTATTCAGGTAACTGCTTTCATATGTTGGGATCCTGTTCGTGGTAAATTCTCAAAATTTGGGGCATTTTAATAATATAATTGAGAATTTTTATAATTAGGACCCCGAAATTCAAAATCAGCGACCCAAAAACTTATTAAAAATCAAATATTGTCAAAGTTTATTAATATTAAATTAAGCAATATATTTTCCAAATTTAAAGGTCTTTGACTTTATTTGAAATAAGTGAATTTTCCTTGGTTGGGATCCCTAAAATCATAATTATCAGCTCCATATGAAACGTATTAAATCTCTCAGAAATCTTTCCTGTGAATATTGCAAAAATATTCTTGAAAAACGATGATTTTTGCTAATTTAAGACTATTAGTCAAATTTTACACGAGCCATACTTCGAATAGCAACCCAAAAAACTTTTACTAGAACTTTTCTGATGTTGATTGCTAAAAACAACCCCCCTATCATAATTTGATTTATTAAAACATAAATAAATCATTGACAATAAATGTGAGTGTTTCAAAAACTAAAATTAGCAATTAAAATCGCCCGAAGTCTAATATATAAAATTTGTAACGTAATTTAAAGATTAAAAAAAAAAAAATAAGTATATATAAAAATTATTAAAAAATATATTATATAACATTAAATAAACTTAACAAAGACACGTATTAGTTAATTCTTTACTCATACATTGACAGAAAATTCAAAGATTATCCTACATGGGAATATGTTTGATCGCGCAATAATCTCTAATACGATTTACACTAAATATATATATATGTGCATGAATTAAATTAATACAAAATATATACACTCTCATATTTCGTATTATTATTATTATTAAATGCCAATGTGCGTTTTCAACAGATAATCTCTTATCGATTTGGATATTTCAATGGATTATTATTTAAATATAAAATAAAAGGAATTATTATTTATATTATTTTACATATTATAATTACAATATTTTTATTTTTAAATTTATTTTTAATTTTTAATCCACTTTTGAATTTATGTATATTAGTCCTTTGGTCATATTCTAATTATTACTGAAATTTAAAAAATCTTGATTGACCTAAATAATATGAACGAATTTCATTAATCCTTAAAATTTACATTAACTAAAAAATTTAATGCCCTAAATATGAATATCAAAAATTAATTATAATCCAAAGTCTAATATGTATAAAAATTAAAACATAGTTTAAAAAAAAAATTAGCAAAAATCAAAAAATTAAAGTATTATAATAATCAATTTTAAATTCATACGCTGTAAGAGATTATAAGTTAATCCTTTATAAAGATTTAAATAATCTCTATATAATTTATTATTTAAATTTTCGAAATGAATTTTTAAAAAATAATTTATAAAATCATCAGAAAATTTATTAATGTACTTATAAAAATAATTATTTTTTTATTCAATATTAGCTGAAGAATTAAAATCGTCGACTTTGAAAATATATAATTATCAATATATATTTAAAATATTGAGTAATGAACCCGAATAGAATCTGAAGTATGGACTGATCTGGCCCAGATCTGGCCCGGATCAACCCATACTTCAGATTCTATACGGGAAATTAATATAAATCTAATCACGTTATTTTATTAATCAATATTATAATTCTGTTTAAGATACTGTATATATTCGCTTCGAATAGATGTAAACTTTTTAAATATCTGCCATCCTCCCAGCTGGAACACACAGGTTAGATTCAATAAACAATATCAAAATGTTAAACAACATCAAAATTAAACCAAGAGATTCATCAAATAAAGTATTTTAATTCAACTTTAAGCATTTATAGAATTTATTAATTTATAGTATTTAAACTACTGATTGGAAGCAACGCTTATATAGCATTAAGAAGTCATTTCACTTTCGAGAATAATTTTAATAAAAAATTTTTACAAAAAAGTACTTATATTAAAATAATAAAGAAATAACTTAAATTATTAAAATACATTCTCAAGCTAATATACATATACAGATTACACATTCTGGATTTAAGGAGGTTTATCCGTTAAAAAAAATAATAACAGAATGTAATAAAACGTGAATAGTATTAAAGTTTAAACATTTTTGAGCTAAAATCGACTTATTTTTACCTATGTCATCGACTTAATTAATTTTTTATTAATAAAATAAAAGTCGTATTTTAACATTGCGCTTATGGGAAAATTTGTTTCGGCTTTATAAAAAGTAGGGTGCTAATAACACAGATCGATGAAACTTAATAAATCTGATAAATAATTACTTAAAGATTACATTCCCAATTAGTTTTACATACTTTATCGACTTTATTTTCGTAAAATTAATAAAAAACACGTAACATAACCAAAAAGCTCATTATTTTAGTGACGTTTTTTTAAATTCTATAATACTATGAGACTTTTTTTGGTAATATTCTTGGATTATTAATGGTTTTTTATAGTTTCTTTTCAATTAGTAGCTTCCAAAATAAACTTAAAAAAAAAAATTTATGTCGGTAATCGTAATTCCTGCAAAAACGTAGTAAACCACGGATAAACCTCCTTAAGAGTGCGTATATGATAATCACGGTTCATTGATCTCTCATCTAAAGTCAATCGCTTTAATATTTAATTATTATTTATTTACATAAATATCTACACTTTGTTACATAAAATATACGATTAAATAAAAAATATTATCCTATTTTTCATACTTAAAATATTGCAATTGATTAAATTAATATAATTAAATTAATAAAAAATAAATATTTGATAAACAAAAATTAATATATCTAAAAAAATTTAATAATTTAATCTTTCATTGTTAAAAAAAAATAATCTAGGCATTTTTTTTTTAAATCTCTTTTAAAAATTTTAAATGGATAAAAGGTATATTCATACATACTATAACTGTAGTTGTAAGGATATTCCAGATTAAAAATATAAATCTGGATTACTCCTAAATCCGGATACAAGGTTAAACTCACAATAATAATAATAAAAAAAAAAATTATAATCCTATGTGACTTTAAAAAAAAAAACTTTTATATTGGTATTAGAGTAGGTATTATTTTTTTTGGTATGGAATTTATTTTTGGTATATAGAAATTGTAGTATACTATGAAATGGTTATTAATCATTTTTTTAAGAATTTAATCTTTTTTACGTATTGATCTATAAAACTAAATACACACGTGCGTATTAATTTTTAGGTTATTAAACAAATTAATTATAAATTTTTAAAAAAATGCATTAAATAATTTAATCCACAGTGAACTAAAAATCGATATTTGCCTCCCCTTTTTTTAAGCATCAGGGTGTAATCCTCCCTCGGGATAAGCTGTTCTATAGGGACATAGTTAAATAAATCCAGGATCAAAGGATAAGTACCATTTTTTTGTCTCTGTCTTTCTTTCTATAATTTTCTAGTACACCCCTTTTTAAAACGTTTTGAATTTATAGTATAAGTTATATTTTTCACGATATATATGTGACCTGCCAAAAGATTTATCCACTTCATGTCTTTTTATACTTTTACCCTTCACCCTTGTATTTTATTTTATTCTGCTTTTTAAGCTTAACCGCAAGGGTTACACTTTTGTATTATAGAATTTATGTATATTTATTTACTGTAATAATCAAAAGTATCTATAATTTTATATAATTATACATTTGTTCACGAAACTTATGAATCGTGAAACGGTTTTTTTAAGTATATTATGAATTAAATTTACGGTGATAAATAAAAATTGAAATTTTCTGGGTTTGTTGGGCAAAAATGTAAAAATTTTAATTGGGTTAATTAGATTATTATGACCAATTGCTAGGAAAATAAATAATAATCACATTTAACAACCGAGGTGATGCCAAAATCTGCTGCATTCTTTTTTTATGGCCAAAAATTGTCTGATTTGAAGTCACACAAAGAGGCTTATAATCTTGTCCAATTCTTTCTAGTATTGGCAAAAGTACAGTCTCATACAAAATATGGAAGCTTAGATTAGTTTTTTCGCCCAATTAGTGGTTTAGCCAGGGTCTGTTAAAACTGTACCGTAAAAAACTGTAATTAGAAGCAGCTGCTAGAAATTTGGGTATTTGTATTTAAGATCCCAGAACTCCTTAAGAACTCCGGCTCGAACCCAATATTTCACATTTTTTCTTATTTGGTGTTTCAGGATGATATTTTCATCTTTGAACTCAAACTCACAGTAAAGATAATAGCAAATCGTAAATTTTTACACAAACTCGAAAAGCACTCCCCTAACAAAACTATCATAACCAAAAAATTCATATATTTGCAATAAACTTTTCAAATAATCATTAAACAATATCATCAAAGCCAAAGAAAGCTAAAATCCCACTTAAAAAAATTTTTTTTTACATATAATTTTTTTCTCTTAACACGTACCGATTATCGTCTTTATTATAAACAAAACAGGATATCAAAGTCAAAGAATTAAGGTCGAGTTCTTTATATTAAGTCATGGATTTTTTTATCTTCTTATCTCTGCTTTTTTTTCTTTCATGTATAAATTTTTTTTTAAACTTGATATTTCTTTGTATTTATTAATAATAACGCAGATATTATTTTATTTATGTACTTTCTTGAGTTTTTTTTTGAAGAGATGATTCAAACATATACGCAATAGAAATTTTTTTAAGATTATTAAAACATTTTCTCATCGTATTAAGTTTTAATAAAAAGTAGGACAAAAATTAAAATATATTTGATAAAGATTTATTGTAATAATTATTTGGTTAAAATATAGCTGGATTAGAAAATTTAATTATTCAATTAAATCATTTTTCAAAATTTTACTATTTACCGAATTTCATAATAATTATCTGCGTATTGAATTATCGAATTAAGCTTAAATTTGCTCCCAATTTAAAAAAAAAATTTTTAATCTCCCCTAAATTTTTGTAATACATAAAATCGATATTATTTCACATAGATACATCGAATCAAAAGATTAACAGGAATCAATGGTTGACCTCTTTAAGGACACGAGAATCCTTGAGCCAACAGGAAAGTATAAAATGTAAAACGTGTTGATCTAGTTTAAAACGGTTTACTAAAGGATTTTCGGAATTCCAAACATACATACATGCCAAAAAAAGGGTTGAATTGTATTTTCTACCTGTTGCTTTCATACATTTACACATGAATCTTGTATATATGTGTGTGTTAGTTAAAAATATATATAAAATTATAGGTATATTTATGAAGGTTAAAAAATATATATTTTTTTAGTGTAAATAATTTATTTAGAATGAGGATTCGTTACAACGACCTCGTTTTCTAAAATTTTGGCAAAATTTCGTGGGCTTATTTATTAGGAGAACAGAATAGAATACGAGGATGTCAATTGAAATTCTAATTTTATATATATATATATACCTTCTCCAAAATTCTATTTCTAGTATTGTCTGGATTATTATTATTATTACAAAGATGGAATGTGAAATTTGGGTAAATTTTGAGTATATTCAATTAGTGAATTACGAAAGAGTAAATTGAGTGAAAGTGAATTTTTAATTATGATCTGAATTCATAACAGTAAATAATCGTTTAATTAAAAATTATTTACAATAATGTTAGATATTAATTGAAGCCCAAAAAATTGTCACTCTTAAGTAAAAATTATTCTCAAAAATATTTAAAAAATATTGTGAAAAAAAAAATATAGATATGCATTAATAATTTACACAACAATTTGAAGAATGCCAAAAGTCATTGTTATTTAGTAGAATTAATTTAATTAAATTAATTGAAGTTAAATTAGCAAAAATTATTACCAATTTTTAGTAGACTTCAAATTTATTTTAAAAAGTACTAAAAATTATTGTATAAATCAATAAATAAAAAAAATTATTTTAAGTAAAAAATCAATAAATAATTTAATTTAAATTGATTAATTTTTATCATAAATGAAAAATCTGCGAAAAAAAGAGTGAGATTTAAGTGTATGTAGGTAAATACTATGAGTTTAATTCATAATCTCCTGTATCTAAAGTAAACAACTTAGTCATAAGTTAATGCATCTTTTTTAATAAAAAAAATACATAATATCAGTTACTGCTAAATTCAAGCTCTAAATAAATTTTTGAGTCCACCAATAAAAAATTGAATTAATTTTTAAATAATAAAAATGTTAGTTTACATAAATTTCAAAAAAAAAAAATTTTATCCAACACACAAATTGTTTAAACAATTTTAAAAAATTTATAAAAAATTAAATAATCGAAAATATGTTGCTTAATTATTAATCCATTCATTCTAAATCCGGAAGTGTTTTAGTTTATAATCAAAGAGTTTAATAGACTTTTTAAGTCATGTTCTCCTGGGATAGGGAGGTCATAACCCTGAAGCCTTAATCACATACTCCCATGGGAATAATTTTTAAATAATTAGCTACTGCTAATTCACACGAGTACTTTTTTGTTTGTTTTTTATTGGCTAACACTTGGAATTATTGTTGTTATTCGATTGTGTTTCAGTTAATTTACAATATGATTTTTTTAGGGTATTTTTTTATTTAAGGGGGTATGGGGGAGGTAGGGTAAATTAAAATAATATTTCTTTATTTATTTAAGCAAACGTCAACACAATAGTATTTCAAATAAGAAAAATAATTTTTTCAGTCCAATTAGTACCAAAATAATTTTATATTAATATTAATTAATTAATTATTAAAACACTTTAAATCACGCAAATTAATTTACCAAAATAATTAATTAATTAATTAAATTAAATTTTAATTAAAAACACACACAAGAACAGAAAATTTAAACAATTTTATTTAACAACAGTATAACAAAAGCTTTAAAAAAGAGCTTTCATTAGTATGTGTTAGTGATAATACCACACAGATAATATAAAATAAATCCCTCGGGATATACAGCTCAAGTTTTCATTTTGTAATATTCTCTCTTTATTTTCTGTTATCCTGATATGAATTTCCCCGACAAATCTGACTAAATCCGTCTAACGGCTTTTCTAAAGAGTTTTCCACTATAAACTTGGAAAATCTTCCTTAATCTGTCGATATTTGCGCACTTTTTAAATAAATTTTATGTCGTTAAATAAACAAACTTTAACTTTTTTTTAACATAAAATTGAATTCAGTTTTTTGGTATTTTGATAGAATTAATTTTTTTACAAAAATGAATTAATTAATTTTTTTTAAAGAAAATTTTTATTGTCTTACGTTATTATTATGCCTATTTTTTTGACTTATAAGTAAACAGAAAATAATGAACAAAAAAAAAATTTTTTTTCGGAACAATCGTGCGTAAACAACTAGCAGGATATCATAGTCCTTACGAGGGATAAAAAAGATATATCACTAAAACGAGCAAACAAAAAAATTCAATTTATACGAAAATTCTACAAGTGCGCGACAAATAGGTAGTATGCGTAAAAACTAAATTTATATTAAAGCTCACAAAAAAAAATTGGGATAAAATTTTAAAAAATATACTCTCCTAATAATCTAGGTCCTGTTAAAACCTTTATTTGGGTCAAAAATCTAAATCTTGGTGTTACTATTATTGTATTATAACCCCCATATGAATAAATTTCATAAAATATACCAACGTGATTATTCTGTTTGCCGGTTTAGAAAAATAAGCCGGCAGGTATCGAACAAAGAAACTCATTTACATATTTCTGTAGAATGGGTTCTATCTTTTGAATTTTATATGCTTTGATTATATCTATACATTTTTTTTTATTTTTTGCATAGAGTATAGTATAAAAGTTTTACTACTATATAAGATTTTAATTCTGTTCTCCTGATCTCAAAAACGTCTATTAGGCCTACAAATCATTTTTTTAAATTTATATACTACAAAATATTGACTACTTTTATGAGCTTTGAAAATTTTAAATCATTTTTTTAATTTAAATTATTTAAAACTGTTATTTATTTATTGTAATTTTTATATATTTTTGGAATTAGACTTTTAGGGTTAATATTTTATTAGATGGCTTGCGTTAATTCAGTAACTGATACAGTCAAAGCAATAGGGTAAAGTAGTTAATTAAAGGCCCAAAAGTCACAAAATGGTAAAAAGTGCGCTTGAGTATGACAGCTGAATTTTAAAGAGATAGCCAAGGCCAAAATATACTAACTTTCTGCAGAAAATTTTTTTGGCCAAGGGTTCTCCAAAAAATTATGCATCTATAAAGTTGTCCAATCGGAAAATAAAAAGTGACAGTTTGATGCCTCGAAATAGCCTAGATTTTAGATTAGACCAAATCATACTAATTGTAAGTTAGTATTAAACATATTTTTCAGTATCTAGGTTTTATAGGGTATGTCAGTCTATTGAATTTCCGCCGTTTAATATACCCTGTACCATCTTAAAATTAATTTAAAATAATTGCGTAGTTAAGTGGTGAGACTTCAATAGCCCGACATACCCTTCCAGAACCCATAAAATAAAAAATTTCAAACTTAAGCCAAGTATGTTTAGCTAAATCTAAAAATCTTGCCTATTTCAAAAAGTTATATTTTCAGTTCTTTTTATGCAAAAAATTTGCCCAGTTTGTAGCAGAGGGCGTATATAATATATATACGCACTCTGGTTTGTAGGCCCATATTTGCCTACTTTTTCGGTCCATTTACCTAGTTTATAGGCCAAATTTTTCCAGAACCTATGGCTAATGAACTAGTAACAAGTATGTTTTTATCTTGACTATCTCTGAAAAAAATTCAGCAGTCACACACGCAAGCAGTTGTTACCTTAGACATTCCCAAAAATGGATAGAATATAGAAAATGGGAAGTTTTTTATCTATTTTTAGCATCTTATTGAACGCCAAAGTGAAAATAATTGAAAACCAAAAGGCGATTAAACTGGGAAAGAATTATTTAAAAATTAGGCACGAAGTTCTACGTCAAAAATCCTGACTAAGTTACTTTGGTTAACAAAAAGAAATTTTTTTACGCATTAGCAAGTATGTTTAGGCTGAGTAATGACTAGTGACTAAAACCTTTGTGTAAAATATCTAAAAAATGTCCGCTGATGTAATAATAATGCACGGCAAAGTGTATTAAATATCAAAGGGGCAAAAGTTTATTGACATTAGACAAAGTTTTTCTGACATAGTGCTTACAATATTTTATATTTACTAAGGCTTAGAATTCTGCGACAAATTTTACGCCCGAGCCTTACGCCTGGTTAGACAAAAAATCTTTTTAGTCTATATTTTAGAAATTAATTTAGAGTCTAGGAATTTTTTTCATGAATTTTACAGAATTAAGAAATGCATGGTTTTGTAGATAAAATTTTTTCGGAATTCAATGCTATCGTTATTTTAGTTGGTTACCACCCAAAATTTTCACCGGCTGTTATAAAAGTATAAAACTAACTAACCTTATACCTATTACTAGAGCCTATGTTCAATTTTGCATTTCGTATCTCTAATTGCTCAAATTTTTGTCAGTAAATGTTTAAAAGAACCACAATACAATTGAACTCCAGGTAATTTTATTTCTAAAACTTTACATCTCTATATTATAATTCAAAAATAAAAGCAAAACAATTATTAGGCCTTAAAAAAATTTTTAAATACATACACTGCAAGTTTAAAGCTTACGCCAGAGTTTAAAACCTAAAAATTTCAAGACTCTTATTTTGACAACGAAAATTTCTTGTAATCCATTCTTTCAAAAAAATTAATCTATTAGAAACGAGATTAGAAACATTTGGCTACCATTAACCCTAAAAAAATGATTTTTTTTCTATTAAATTTAATTCTTCTAAAAATCACTCAAACATACTTTAATATGTAATTATTTAATTTTAAATCAAAAAGTATAATTACATAACCCTTAAAAAAAATTAAAAAGTTAATCATACAGAGAATTTAAATTTATAGCCACATGTTCAATTATGAAAAATCATTCGAGCTAATAATAAGCTGTGTAAATAAATCTAAAAGTATAAATTAAGAAAAATAATAAAAGAATAGAAAAAAAAGGGTAAAAGCTGACCCTTGATAATCAGGATTTCATAAACTAAGGGTGTCAAAAAGAAATGTGTTTCTTTCTTCTCTGTTTAAAAGTAAAAACCCCTTACATGTATAAAATACTTACACGTATTATAAAAGTGTCTCAGTTCAAAGACTTGAAGAAATTTAGTCTCCTAGTGTAGGTAGTACGTATAGCATTCACATATTTTTTTTGTATAAAACTCCCCTATATATAAATTATAAAGCTCGAAGCTTGCGCTTTAGAGTACAGTTAGCTTTCTGGATAAGTCTGTTTGCCGGATTCACAAGGCCGCTCCTTATCCCACGACGCCGTTATACATTGTATATTTACTTAATATAATATACATATATATTCCGGATATCCGCTTTTTTTTGACAAATCTTATGTGTATTATAAGACTTGAAATGGCTAACTGAACGCATATGTATATTTAAGGGTGTTAGGCTTTAGGGGATTGGACAATTGTGTGTATATGTTGAATGGAGAATCTAGATTAGGGGTTGAGGGTGCAATTTATGTTTACGCTTTTTTTAGTTTATGATTCCCTGGTAGAATACACTTTCAAGACACCCTGAATGATTCGCAACCCGTCATTCCTAACATATTTTTTTTGGACATGCATTTTTTTTAAAGTTATTAATATTAATTGGTAATTGCATTATTTTTTTAAAGAAAAATAATTGATTTGCAGATAAAAAAATGATTGTTCAGTTTTTTTTGGGAAAATAGTCTAGAAAATGTAGTTTGGAATTTTCGAAATAGTAATAAATACATATTGAGTATTTAAACGTTTCTTAATTAGTGCAAAAAAAAATTGTACTTTTGGTATGTTATAATTGGCATTTTGTAACCTATTAAGAAAATAACAAAAAATTTTAAAATTGTCGGAAAATTTAAAAAATTTTACCCAAAATCCAGATATATGAAATAATTTTACAAAAATTTTTTTTGCCCTCCTGGGGTGTTAAAATCACAAGCATAAAGTTTGGCAGAGAATTGGTTGCACTCGTTTGGGCAAAAAAATTAGACACTAGCGTCAAGACTAATGTCAGTAAACTTTTGCGCCTTTGATACTTAACCCACTATTTAGCAAAAAAAATAGATTTCTGCATTTTCGCTAATCGCAAGCGGAATATTTTTTCAGTGTATATACATTATTCAGAAATAAAAAAATAAGCTCTCAATAAACCTAAATCTTAATAACGACATACATTTTTGCATTATAAAATTAAAAAAAATTAAAATATTAAATAAAAATTATTTAAAAATTTGACGTAAATACGTATTACTAATAATGACGTAAGTTAGTCTTAAGTAAAAGAGATTAACTTTCTCTAAACTTAAGAGTAATATACTTTGGATAAAGATAATCTTTCATTTTCTTATAACGATGTCTTACATGTGAGTAATAATCTCCTTTTGCTGTGTATATGTAAACAGATTAGCGAAACCTTCAAGTTTAAGTATTATAATATATTATTAAACTCGATTAATATTTAAAAAATATTATTTTATTTTGAAAATTTTTAAAATTCACTGTTCAAATTATTTACTTATTTTTCTGTTTTAGGAAAAAGTACTAAAAATTCAACAACAAAAATCTGCATTATGAATAAAAATTGGCAAAAATTTTTTCAAATGTGTCTAAAAAAATGGTTATTTCCAACCAAAAACTAATAACTTACAGAATAAATAAATAACTATTCAAAAAAACTGCAAAAAATAATACTTAATTCGAGCATAATAACCCCGAAGGGCCTAAACTACATTAATAATAATAATAATATTATCTTGCTTCTGAGAAATTCATCCATTTATGTTTGAAGTCAAAAATCACGCGATTATCTTTATGCATGTAGCTACATAATAAAACTACACATGAATATCTTAATATTTCAAAAACAAGAAAATAAAATTATCATCCAAAATTTACCTTAAGTTTTATAAAAAAATTAATATAATAACAAATGCAATTTTAATGAGTAAAGCATTTTTAAATATTATAAGATACTCGATAGAAGCGAGGATAAAATATAAAAAATATAAAAAAATATTTGTATTCAAAAACTATTTGTAATCAAAATTCTCCAAAAAAAAACTCAACGAGATATATCAACTTTATTCTCGACTTTATATTATTGTCGATAGTAGATTTTCTCGCAAATGAAATGGTTTTTGAAGGGTATATAAATATTAAAATTCATATGAAATTTCTAACTAGAAAAATATGATAAATATTGTAATATTAATACTTTTGAATAATTTTAATAAAATTGTTTGATATAATTATTTGCGAGGGTATATTGTTTTCTTATGTTGATTACTATTTTGGAATCCAAAGCTGGCGGGTACTTATTGTCAATTATATGTTAATGAATATATTTTATACAAATAAATATACATAGGTATATACTGTATGGTAATGTAATATCTAAGGACCCATGGTATATGTTCAAAGTGAGTCAAAAATGGTATTAAGTTTCGTTATTATAAGACAAAATCTCGGACAAAATGAAACGCATCTGAAAGACTTTCTGATATTAGAAGTTGGATGGCTGCATTTCCTAAAATTTTGGGGGGTGAAGAACCTTATAATACTAATAATTATGGTTTAAATTTGTTTAGTAAGAATTCTTATTTTAAATTGTTTAAGTTATATTTGTTAATAAACAATTAAAAACTTTTGAAATTAGGGCTAAAAATATTCCTATTTTTACCAAAAATTTTCATTTGGGGGGAGGAGATGCCCTGTTCCCTTCTGTATACGTGCCTATATAAATTATGACTCTTGTTTAGCAGGGCCTTTTAACCCATTATATCAAATCTCGTAATAAAAATATAAAAACCCAATGTCTAATTTATTTTCCACAATCTCAAAACCGTATTATCTCCTTACAAATCTTCTGTACTTCATGCAAAATTCATGTAATTTATGAAGCATATAGTTTTTGAAGCTAAATTTTTAAAAATTGAATTTAGTCACTCCAAATTATCAATAATTTTCAAATATTCAAAGTCTAGTGTACGCTTATAAGTAGTAGTAGTAGTTGGATTTATAATAAAATATACATATAATATTGCAGGGATATACGCATTAATGCCAGGATTATTAGTGAACGTGCTTTGAAGTATACCAAGCTATTCTAATCCTAAATCCAACGAATCTCTCTGTTTAAACATATATTACACACATATACATATACTGTTCTATATGAGATAATCCTATGCCACTTCGATAAAACTAGGCTTGTGTTTTATCCCTTCATGTATGTGTGTATGTGTATGTATAAATAGATTAGCTTTATTCTATATACTATAAGCCATATTTTCTATCTTTCTCTTTCTATGTTGCCCACCCCAATGTTTAAATTTATTTTATATATTTATTTCTGATTGAAATTTGTCTCTCCAATATTTGCAAAATTTTATATTTATTTGCTTTTTATTTTTAGGAAATCTGAATGTGCTTTTAATATATTTATTTATTTATTTTAATCGAATACTATTTTTTTTTTTTTAATTTTCTGTAAAAGCATGTGCTGGTATACTTGAAATTCTTGATTTGGCATATCAACAAAAATTCTAAGTGATTTTTTTCTATTTATTTTGATGAAAAATAAACAAATCCAGCTGCAAAATCATATAAGTACGTATTTCTACGTATGTTACACAAATACAGACAAAAAATAAGGGTTCAAAAACTTAAAGATATTTTATAGTTAATCCGGATTATTCCATGTATATAATAAGGGTTGTAACATATAATTCCAAATTTCTACTAAGCTAATGACACAATGGTTAAGGTATTAAAGCTATAACTAAGTGACAGTATTTTCTTTCTTTCTATGTAAATCCTTTATTTTATCCATTAATGAAGGGTAATCCATTTTTATATTATTATTGTATATTTTTATAAAAATTGCTAATTATAAGAAAATAATAACTTTGCGGATTAGATGTACCTAAGTAAATAAAATTTTAAAAGTTTTTTTTAAATATTTAAATTTTTTAATTGATTTATTATTTTTTCAGAAGGGTGTAAGTGATAAAAATAATAAGTTGTATCTGAGGGATGAAAGGGAGGGTAAGAAATAAAAATAGTCGAGAACTGGAAAAACTAGTATTATTTATGTTTTTAAAACAGGGTTTATTGTAAATTGAACACCTTCTAGATCTTTCTTGGACAGATGAATGTTTTGGAGTTAATCCTATAGGTTAGGAGTTGATTTCGAATTTTCTAGGGAATGGAGGTGATAACTGATTTTAGGAATTGAAAAAGCGACCCAAATTACCTGTTAAGAAAAAAAATCAGGAAAACTAACTAATTAAGTTCAGATTTATAAAATATTTAAATTTAGGCACTTCAGCTTTGAAAAAGTAAAAAAATAAAAAAAAAAACTTGAAAATTTTGAATTTAAAAGATCTCTTCTGAATGATACCTAAAATACAGTCATAAGGCATCAATATGGAATATTATTATTTTATGTTAGTACATATTACCGAAAAATAAATTTTAAACAATAACTTGAATTTTTATAAATTAATGTATTTGACCCTCAAAAATTTTGACAATGAAAAAAATGTGTAAAATTACACCGAGATTGACATGTAAATTAAGGTAAAAAAAAATTTCCATATTTTTGCTATTTTTGCAAGTACATGCGTAGGTGTTTCTGCATTTAATAAAGTAATATAAATAGTGTAAATACTTGAAACATTATAAAAAAAAGTTAGATTCATTTCGCGAATAAGCTCGCAAATAAGCTTGTTAATTGATGCAGAAACATACGCAGATTATCTCTTAAAACCATTTACTGGGTATAAAAAATTAAATATATATATATATATATATTAATGTAAATGTATAAATAAATGCATTATATGTTACAATGTATACATGTATGTGTGTTTGTGCATTATAAACGAATCATCCCTTACTTCCCCTCAATTTCTATCTTATAATCCGTAAATGCTTTAATCCATTAATCCCTTAATTCACAGCTGTGAGTTTTGCACACGCAGACGAACATTACATTCATATTATTTTGCTTTATATATGTGTGTTAGTCTTGTCTACCCTACATTGACGTAATAAAAATACCATATGTATATAAATAATCTAGAAAAGTTTTTCTCGAATAAAAAATTTGAATTTTAGAAAAATTATGTTTTTTTGTTTGAACAGATATAAATTAGAAAATTAAGGGCTTTTGTTTGCAAAGTTTGGGAAATGAGGTTATATGTGTTTTTAAAAAATCTAGTTACAAAAAATGTATTATTTTAATTTGATACTCAATTTTCCCAAATCTAAATATTTTCGAGCGTAAGACTTTATAAAATATTCAAAATATGCAGAAGTCTAGATCTACAAAGCACGTTTTTTAATATGCCACTATTGTCTAGATTTTGAAAAGATAATATTAACTTTTTAAATTAAATCCAGGCATTAGTAAAATCGAAAAAAAAAAATAACTCGTAATCTCAAATTAAACCATAAAAAAATTACATATTCTTTTTAGAACTCGTTTGTGACGATTCATTCTAAAATTAAAGTCATTGTCATTCTAACAAGAAAATAAATTAAATTTCTTTTCAAATCAATACAAAAAAACATTTTTTTCTTTCTACATAATTTCATTAATTTTAGAATAATGTAAAACTTGCTTTTAATTTTTTTTCAATATAACAAAAATGAACTGACAAAAGATTAAAAGAAAAAATATAGAACAAACAGACATAAGGTTATTTAATAGATAGATGGATAATATAAAAGATTTAAATTATTACATAACAAAAAAAATATCTTACCAGTGCCAGATGTGGTTTTACTTAGATCAAATCCCTCTTGTTTGGTATTAGAATTGATCTCTTGTTTTAAATGTTGTCCATGAGCAGCGTATGGCGTTTGATGTGTAACATTAATAGGCGAATTTTGTGATTTTTGTTGTGATTGTTGTGTATGTATTGATGTTATTAACGCTGTTGGTTGTGAATGTGAATTTTGTGATTGGTTATTCGTAACATGTTGTCCTGCTGCTATCGTTGCTGCAGTAACTGATGATGAAGACGATTGTGGACTTCTTGGTAATGATGGCTCGCTACTTGGTCTTGATGGGGGTGAGGCTTTATGCGTAAGAGCCAAAGCTTGACTCTGAAAAATAAAATTTTCATTCAAACATTAAACGCTGACAATTTTTATATCAACAAACAAATAAATCAAATAAAGATTATCCGCTTTTCTAACTCTTTTGGCTTCATTTTTATTATAAATAATACTATCGCTATGTTCGATTAGGCTTTAATAAAGCCTTCTGTACGGATTATATACGTGAGCAAATCTATCAGAAATTGTACATTATAAAATAAATTATTTTAAAGCTTTTAACAAATATGGATTCTTAGCAGATTTTTATCAATAGATCTTTCATATAGCGTTATCATAGGATACAAGACTTCTATATGATTGATAAATAAAATACCAACTGGGCACTTTTGAACTTTACCAACTCGGCACCGGATTGTCTGGGCAATGGTTAGCATTCGGAAAAGAGTAAGATTGAATAAGATGGAATCTGCAACCTATTATTGTTATAAAATCCCATTGTTCTTTAATATCTAAATGGGTAGCAACTTCAAAACCGATAACGATTTCGTTTGGATAAAAAAATTCATTGATTTCATTGCACTTTCTTACTAAGTGTTGAAAAACAAGCCTGTAAAATATCTTTTCTTTATTTGTCAATAAAACAAAACACAAGAGGCACTTAATTGTCATTTTTTATTCTGTGAATAGTGAAATGGAAAAACTTTGTGCAATAAAGAGAAGTCCATGAAGATTGTTTGTAATTAACACAAATATATTAAATTTTTTATAGCACCAAAAATAATTATCTTATTGGTAACGTCATTGACGAGTAAAAATTCATCACCGTAGATCTTCTCTTAGAATAACAAGATCTACGTGTACTTCTAAATCTTCTCTCCTTAGGTTTAGCATGATAAAAGATGGCGAATTAATAATTTCTTTTCTTACCAATTTTGGTGGTCCTGTTCTATATTTTTCCACATTTTTTCCTTTCTTAAAGTCGGAAATAATTTCACTAATAATCAAACTTTTCTCTGGTGGATGTGTAAGGTGTATGCCTGGTCCAGCTAACACTTTTTGAACATATTTATCTGTTATGAGGCAAGCATTGCAAGAATTATGTGTACATCTCCAATATAATCCGATTCTGGTTAATTCAGATTTTTCATATTTATAACCATGAAGAACAAGTAGTTGACTTCCACGTGGACTTAACGTCAAGTACATTATTATTTTATTTACCCGTAAATATAAATAAATAAATACATTTAAATAAGAGAATAATTTAAATATTTTTGTCAAAACTTGAGATAGTAATAACTGTAATTTTAAAGAGCAACTGACCCGCAATAAACATAAACAAGTTATAAAATTTATTATTATTCCCCACCATCAAAATTAAGAATTTTAATGATTGGTAAATTTCGTAAAGTGCGCAGTTTTCTTAATTTTTATAGATTTGTTCAAATTCTTATTGTATAGGTATATAGACAAAGTAAAATTATTATTACTAGTTACAAAATTTTTTTCGTTAAAAATTAAAAAAAAAAATTTTACTGTATATATTTTTTGTATTTATAATTTACTAACATACTTTTTTATTTGATAATCGGTTAAGCTATCTTAATCGTCTTGAGAGCTTGGTGCCGAGTCGGTAAGTGTGATGGGTACCCTAATTGCCGAGCTGGTATTCTCCCAAAATTTCAATTAATTTCATTTTTAAGAGTAATTTGAATACAAAATTTTGATAAAAATTATTCAAAAATAAGAAATAAGTAAATTGGATTTTTTTCGGTGATATTCTCGCAAGTGAAATGAGTTGTAAATACTATATAAACGCGTGAGTATAATATTAATTAAAATATATACGCTAAATTTTTATAAATATTATAAATCTATATTATTAAGTTATTAAATTACATTATGATTTTGTAGGTATTTATTATTTTCATAAACCCTTTCTTTATCTTTTGTTAATTTAATTGGCTTCTGAAAAAATTAATATAAGCGATAGTGTGAAGTCCAAAATATTAAATTATCTTTGACGGTTTATGCAATCTTAAGGAAGCGACTATAAAAAATTCTTTTAAAATCCATCAATCATAACCTAAAAATTCCCATTATAACTGGAACATATTTGGTGAAAACAGGTTTCATATTATCATTCAGTGAAAACAAATACTCGAAGAAAAATTTCAAGCATCCATCAGCGAAAAAAAAATTAATACAAAATAGGGTCACACAATTAAAAAATTATGGTTTAAATAGAGCCTGTACAAAAATGATATAACAATAAAATCAAGCCTGAGAATTAGGCAAAAATCAATTTTATAATTTCAGTAATTTTCAAGTTTCCTCGACTAAAAAAACCCTTCAAAAAAGCACCAATTTTTTAGTTCGAAAGAGTAACATTGCCCAAAAAGAATCGTCCATATATATAAATTTCATATTGATTGAAAGACCTTATATATAAGTAATAATAATATAAATACCTACAAAATAAGAAGATACAATATATATATAACGGCTTTAACAATAAAATTTAATGTTAACTAGGGTTAAGTATAAGATCAGAAATGCCAGCAATATAATCCAAATATATAAATCATATCATGAACTAATTTAAAAATAAATTCTTTCGTCTCAATTTTTTTTTTATTGATTATATACTTGATTTTTTTTTTTATTGCAAGGCTTATTGATCTTGACCGTTTTTTTCAAATATTTTTTATTGTATTGATTTTTGACAATTGATACTATAGTTACTTAACAATTGAACAACAAAAAATAGTCAAAAAATATTGATTATATTGAGAGAAAAAATACTCTCTTTCATGAGAAAAAAAGGGGTATAAATAATGCTTACACTTACATGTTACAATGTAAAGAAATTATTTTTTTTTAATTCATAACATATAAATATAAACACGCAAACATACAATTTTTTTATTTTCTTTAACTTTTTTCTGTATAGTAACTTTTTTTTTTAGAAGTACAAATAATACCTCAAAAAATCATATAATAAGAGAATCGACTGTTATAATACCAAGTCGCGTAGTACTGATCTCCTTTTGTATACATCAATTTTTTATATATGCTTCTCTTTCATCATCATCAAGATATTTTTACACAGATATAATACGAGGGTGTGTGCGTATGTGCATTCATCTGTTTCTTTAAAAAAAAAAGAAATAAAACTGTTACTGCTACTGTTTTGGAAGCTAAATACCTTTGGCTTTCATGGTTTGTATATTATATCTCTTCTTTTATAGTATTGATATTTAGCAAGTACATCTTGTGGTATGCGAAAGCAACAAAAAAAGAGACCTTTTCAGTTTTGCCTCTTCTTTTTTTTTTTTTTTTTTTTTTTTGATCGTTTATGTATTTATTTCTTTTTTTTTAATATGTATAAATGTATCATATAACTTTTAAGAAATTTTTTGAAGGATTTACACACAAAAAAATATTGGGTTTTTTATTAAGAACGCACGTGTTATAAGTTTTTGCAATTTTTGTAAATTTGGTTATTTTTGGGTTAATTTTTGATTTGTAAATTTTGAGGGCAATAAGGTGATAGACGAATCCAGAAAATTAAGAGAGGGAAAGCAGTTAAATCAACAGGTGGATAACGTTAAGCTGGTTGAGTACACTATATTCTTTTTTAGTAATCTTTGATAAGATTTTTCAAGTTTGCTAAAAAATAATATTTGACTTTTTTTAGGCGAAATAAAACACGTAAAAATTTCGGTTTGAAAAAATTATATGTGATTATTTTGAAAAAAATGACCATTTAATTGTTAATTCATTAAACAATTTCTCACTGTTTATGGTACACTGTAAAAAGTAACTTTCTTATATTAACAAAAAAATTCGAACATTTTCGAAAAAATTTGTAAATATTCTAATAAAATCCTATATGTACTAAATTTAGCATATTAACGAAAAATTCGAGTATTATCGATTTTTTTTTGTGAATTCGCAAGAAAAATTGATAATTTACAATTTTTTTCTCGAAAATTTACAAAAAATAGTTCTGAATTTCCGTAAAATAGTTGTGAATTTACAACTTTTTTCGTAAAATCACAAAAAAAAATCGAGAATTCTCAAATTTATGATTTTTATCGAATATTTACAAAATTTTTTGAAAATTCGCTAATTTTTCGAAAAAATTCTATTTTTTTTGTAAATCTAAGAAAGTTACTTTTTACAGTGTGAAAATACACAGATTAAGATGATAGGTTTTTCAATTCACTAAAAACCTTGGTAAAAACTCTTGTAATGAATGAACATCTGTAAACTGTACAAAAATCATCAAAAAATACCGTTAAAATATATTTATAAACCAAAAAAAAAAAATATTTCATTTCAAAATTTAAATTATCAAAGCAAGTACACATTAAAATAACAAAAATATATCGACAACAAAAGCAGGATGTTAAATGGATTGTAATAATAATTTTGGTTTATTTTTTAAAAAAATGTAAGTGATGTTCAAATACCGTGACAAAAAATTGAAATTCTTTACTTTTTTTGTTTTATTCCCTTATTATAATTTTTATGAATATAATTTTTTTTACTCTATTATCATGTATTTATACAATCATCGTATACTGATTTATTGTATTTTTTATAATATTCAAAGAAATTTAAAATACTTATTTACGTGTACCCTTGTAGCGAAAACGAACATTTTATGGACATAAGCCAGGCAGATTTTCTGGTTGTCGGGCAGAAAATGCCTAGTTCAACTAGCCAGAAAAAGAACGGAGATGAAACGCTTTAAGTTGGTTTTCTAGTCAGTTTCTGTTGACCAGAATCTGTTACAGTTTCTGGACAGAATATGGTAGGTTTCTGAACAGAAAATATTTCAATTTCTGTTCGGTTTCTGGGTAGAAACTCTTACGATTTCTGGGCATATGTTTGATTATTATTATTATTATTAATGTATAGTATGTTATATATTATTAATAATAATAATAATAATAATAATAAATAGTAACAAAAAAGAACTCTAATTTGAATCTAATTTCAACTTTTATTATTATTAATTTTTTTATACATACAAAAAATTTAAATGATAATTATTTTAAAACCATCGATGCAAGGAAAAAACTAGTAACTGCTGACAAGTGAAAAACTTCATGTTACAGAATACGTGTAGTTGAGTCGAAAACAGAACAATACTTTTTGTTAAACCTCTTGATATATTAAAAAATATTAAATTAATAATTTTTTTTATACTTACTAACTTATAATTAAAATTATTTTTATATTAAATAATTAAAAAACATAATCAAACTAAAAAATGAAAAAGTTTTTCTATGATCATGTAAAAACTTTACTGACATGGCAACAAAACGTACAAACACGTGCACATTATTAAAATATTATAATTATGTAAATATTATACTTACTTGTACTTCTAATAAATATAACTGAAAATATTATCAAAATTAAATATTTCCCCTATATTTAAGTAATTTTTTAAATTATTATAAAAAATCAAAATAAAATAATATTAAAAGCTGCTTATGTAAATTTCAAGACACTAAAATAAAATAATATGGCCGATGCCACAGTAGCAGATGCAGCTTGATGCTGCTGTTAAACCGCACATGCGTATATTAGCAACACCGGCTATCTCTGGGCCCTCCATCTCCCACCAACTACGTGACCAGAAAAAGTACTCGGATTATGCCCAGATTCTTCCCATAATCTGGCGGCCCAGAATCTGACCAGACAATATGGACAGAAACTGACTGGCGACCAGAAAACCAATTCCGTAACCAGAAAAAGTATTCGATTATGCCCAGATTCTGTCCATAATCTGGTGGCCCAGAATCTGACCAGATAATATGGACAGAAACTGACTGACGACCAGAAAATAAGTTCGCTTTCGCTACAAGGGTAATGCTTGAAATATTTTAGTTTTTTGTTATATATCTAAATAACTTTATAAAATTAAGAGTAAATGAAAAACATAATATAATTATAATAAGTGCAGGCACGTATCCAGGGATGGGGGCAATGTAATCATACCCCTCTCCCCCGAAATTAAAATTAAGACAAAACAGGAATATTTTTACCTTAATTAAAAAACCAATTCTAAATTGTTTATTAATAAAAATCACTCCTAAGTAATTTTTATTGTTAATTAAGGAATTCGAACCATAAATATTAACATTATTAGATTCTGATCCCCCCCTTCAAATTTTTGGCCCCTGTTCCAAAAAAATTTATTTTCGATACCCACTTGATTTTTATTTCTAGATTCTGCCCACCCTTCCAAAAATTTTCGCCCCTCCCAAAATTTCTGAATACGTGTCTGGAAATATAGATTGTATAAACATTAACTTAATTTTACGAAACCAAATTTTAAGTTCATTTTTATTAATAAATTCAACCAACTGATTAGTATATCTGTTTTATGCAAATAATTTGCACAGTATGGTTATTAACAATAAAATTTTCTATAAATGTAATTTTTTTTTAAAAGATATTTTAATACCTAATAGTAAAAAAATCTAAAATATCCATACAAATTAGGTGCATGCACTTTTTTCCTAAATTTGGTGCCAGGCTAGCTAAATGTAAACTATAAGTTTTTCGATATGTTGATTTTAGATTTTTAGGTGCTGACCCGAAAAATTATTTTTAATATTAAAAATCTGTAACTCAAACGTTTTTTTACATATTTTTTGATGATTTCTCGCAAAATTACAGATAAAAATTCAAAAGTCATTGGAAAAAAAATTTTTTTTCGCATACCCCAAATATTAGTCTTAAAATTATTAATGGCATTTTTTCTTAATTTAAGGAAAACTCAAGCACAGCAAGCTGGCAGTTTACGGCTCCCAAATTATTGTTTTGCTAAGGTTTAAAATGTACTCAGACTTTTTAAAACTTTCCCAATAGTAAAAACAATTTTTTGGAGTATTTCATTAAAAAAAAAAGATAAAATCCGAAATATTTTCCATTCTTAATATAATAATAACCGTAGAAATTAACAATAATTATTTTAAAAAAAAACTTTAATCAAATTTTTAAAAAATAATTACAAACTATAGCTTAAAAAAAATAAGTACATACTTATTTTCTCCCAATAATAAGAAGTACATACTTATCAATTATGTGTCAATTTTTATTTTTTGTAAAATTTATGGTTAAATATATATAACATTTCCTCTTAAATTTCTTGGTAACATATTTGATTTTTGAAATATACGTGTATAAAGAAATCCAGTAGCATAATCATTTTCAATAATTTCGCGGTTTAACTTAAATTTATTGAACAAAGAAGTAGTACCTATATTTTTACGTTTATTTGACATTGCGTGTACATCATGATCAATACAAAATTTCTTTTTATATTAAAAAAAGGGGGTTAAGATATATATATGCTTTGAATTGAAAATTTGCCTCCCGTTATGATATTTTTTTTAAAATTTGTATAAAAAGAAAGCTTATAAAAAAAATTTTACACTACATAAAGTTTTTTGTATAGATGTTTTACGACATTTAAGAAATAAAAGTTGCGTGTTTTCTTTAAAATTAAAAACGTATATAATGGTAGTTTTTTTTTTGTTCAAATCTTAAATGCATATTATTGAAAATTATTGTACATATGAGTAAATTTTTTTATATTTTGGAAAATTAGCAGGGAATAGCAGAAAAACGTGGATGAAAGCTTGCAATGATATCATATAATTTAGACAAAATATCATTTTTATAACTAAGATAGAACTTGCTCTAATAATATTACCCAATTTCGGGCTAAACCTATTTAAAAAATAAATAATATGAAAAATTGTTTTTCCCTAAGCCACGAGTTGCATAAATTTCATAAAACACAATTAATACTAATAATACAATTTTTCACCATTTTTTTCAATTTATGATCCTCAAAAGACTAAAAAATAAAAAAGTTTGCCCATATATAAAATAAATTTGACTTCAAATTGAAGAAACATAATTTTTTTTTTTCAAAAAAAAAAATTGAGAGGGAGGTTTTCATTTTAAAGAGAGAAAGGAAGGAGATTCGAATGAATGAATTTTTCGTGCAATTATTGGCTTTATTTTTTAATATTATTATGATTGTTATTTTATTTTTAATAAAGGAATAAATACATATATGTATTGCGTGTTTCTTGAATCAGAAGAAGCGTAATGACGGGATTTTAGTCAGTAATTTGAAAGAAATAAGTATCACAAAATTATAACGCTATGCAATGCGTTTATTTATAGGTAGCACATGTATATTAGCCCAGACATTATTGGACAAATTTTTTTATTAAGGGTTGAGGAAATTTTGAGGGTAAAAATTAATCATTTAATCTTAAAATAAAATCGTCAAATCTTCTTTGTCTTCAATGCCAAAAGGGTAAACTCTGGGACAAAAATAATAATTAATTTTGCTACCAATAATATCGCCGTCAGTATATTCGAACAAATTTATTTGTAATTTGTATGTAAAATATTACATACAGGTGAAGGTGTGTGTATTAAAACCCACATAAAAAATTTTTGGTTAAAAAAGCATATTTTTTAATGCCTTACTTGAATAAAATAAGATTTAATTCAGGTGTAATAAACACCTTTTATGAAACTAACCCCAATAAAAAAATATATACATATTACTACATTCGCATTAAATATAAAAAATTAAACGAAAATAAAATAAAATGAAAAAAAAAAACTAAAAGTCATAATACACAACGTTTATCTCTCGAACAAAAGGATTTACCAAGCCAACGAACTGCAAAAAAAATAAATATATATAAAAACAAAATTTACCCTTCGTTATTCTTGTATTTATTCATATATATCTATATAAATATAAACGAGGGGCTAATCACTAATCTTACTTTTTAACACAAAATATCAATAAAGTGTTTTTTATGTATCAAAGACATATATATTTGACAAAAAATATTTATCCAATAAGTTTAGATTAATCTAGTTTTTTTTGTGTATCCTGTTGATAAAATTATTGATGTGCATAAACTTAAATAGAGATAATGTTAATAGAAAAAATAAATATATATAAAAAGATTAAAATAAAAATTAAGGTGTTGAAGCAAAAATATAGGAGGTTTAGTGAATCTTTGTATTCTAAACCCCAACAATGTTACAATAGTTTCCAAAAATTATAAAATTTGAATTGAATCTTCTAAACTTGTTATTGTACTTTTGTTTTTCATGTGCCAAGCATAATGCAAGGAAGTTTTGCAAGGATAATTTTAACCCATTTAAAAATAACAGTAATGCTTCAGTAAAAATATTACTTAACGTCTTCCCAGGCTTTGCAAAGGGCCTTTTATGGGCCATGAAAATTTATAACTCTTTTCTATGAACTCCAGTTTCGCAAATTACTATAAGTAGCTCTACATATCATTATAATATAATTCAATTACTGTTATTATATAATCTTCAGAAATGAATTCGCTTTTGAGATAGATTTCCTTAAAAAGTAGGTTGGCCTACTCTGATACATCTGCCCCAGGCAAGCAGCTTATAATGGAGTACTTAATGTGTAGTGTTTGGAATGACCATTCTCCTCCAGTTTTTGTTGGTCTTGTTTATAGACCACCTGACATTGCTTTAAACTCTGATCCTACTCTAATTATTAATCTGAGTGACCTATGTTCTGATTTCAGTCAGAAGGTCATAATGGGTGACTTCAATACAGATCTTCTTGTTAACAATACTGCTTCACGCTATATTGAAAGTAAAAACCTGATTTCTAATCCTTGTTGATGACAATGATGAAATTATTAATTTCAAAAACATCCACGCTTTCATACTGACCATCATCTCATTGGTGTAGAGAGTTCATTGTTTATACCAAAGCCTCCTCAGAACGACTTCACTTATAGGAACTTATAGAAAATATTACTCCTGAGGACATTAATGAAATTATGTTGAACTTTGATTGGCAGTCCTTTCAGTCTCCTAATTTTGATATTGCAAATGGTCTAGATTGTCTTAGTAAAAACTTAAAACTAGCCTAGTACGAACTGTCTCCTCCAAAAACAATTAATTAAAAAAAAACGTAAAGAACCCTGGATAGATGAAAATCTACAGTTTTTAATACATAATAGAAATGCTACTGAAAATATATGCTTACGTACCAAAAATAAAACATTTTTAAGTGACCTAATAATGCTTACACAACAAAATGAAACAGAGTCCATCGCAGCAAGAAATAAATTTATACACGACGGACTAAATGACGCAATTACCACTGGACAAGGCTTCTGGAAAGAACGTAGACATCCAGGCCTGCTACAACATCCCAAAAGTGAACTTCATGAGTTTTCTCCTGACGACTTCAACATCCATTTTTCTAAAGTTTCGCTATCTGATAATGAAAACTCGCAAGTGATTGCTGAAGTTATTACGTCAGCCTCAGATAATGGGTTTAAATTTCTTGAGGTTTCATTCAATGAATTGGTTTTAGCTGTTGTACATTTCAAGTCACAGGCCACAGTTACAGATGGTATTCCTCACAGTATAATTGCGAATTCTCTTCCATCTATTGGCTCTTATCTTGTTTAGTAATTTAATGAGTCCCTTAAATTGTGAATTTTTCCTTTGGCTCAGAAGACGCCCTTGCTCGTTACCATAAAAAAGTCTCAATCCCTTCCTCACTATCAGGTTTTATACCTGTAGCCTTATTATGCTTTCTATCTAAAGTATTGTAAAAATTAGCCCACGGTCAAATAACACAGTATCTTAATAATGGTAAAATTCTTGATCCTTTACAAGTTGGTTTCAGGCAGTTTAGTAGTACAGAGGCAGTATTCCTGAAACTAACTGAGGATATTAAAATATGAATGAGTAATCGGCTCATAACCATCCTGCCTCAGTTTGATTTGAGCAAGGCGTTTGATACTGTCTCTCCAACTATATTTCTGACAAAATTAAAAGAAATGGCTAAAATCTAATCTTGAGGGTAGGTAATTGAGAGTAACAGACTGCAAGAGGGTTATTTAAAACAGTAGAACTGACTTTAACTGATATCATAAGGGAAAGAGGGGCTAATACTTTTCAGGTATTGGGGGTAAAAATATGGAACTCACAATGTTCATATCCTGTTGCTACTTAATATATACTGTAATTTACTTATTTGTTTACTCATTTATTTAATTATATTATACATAAATTGACTATAGGTGCAATAAATTCTAGTACACTGGTTCTGTGATGGTTCCACCAGATGTATTAATTCTATTAATTTAGTTACTATTTTAAAATTATTTTTAGATTATATACCGAATCATTATGACTTAAAATCTGTTAAAATTCTACTCAAGCAGAATCCATAAAGTCGCCTCAGAGCAAAATTTTAATAAATTTTTAGCGATGATTACTAGAGTTTAATTTTTTCGCGTCTCCAGAATGTAGTAAGAATCTGCTCCATGAAATCGAGTACAGTTTTAAATAGGAAATTTCACAGGGTTACGATTCTATGAATTATGCTTTTTCTTACTGTTTCTCTAATTTTTGAAGAGCATGCGAAAACTCTTGAAACTCGACCCTAAAAAACGATCGAACTTTCGGATCAGTTGTCTGGAAATTCGGTATCGGTACATCCCTAGTAATTACTATTGCAATTATAAGACACTTTGCCATGTAAAGGCTTTTCCGAAAATTTTTAGAAAATTCGGGAAAGTAAAATAGATAGGAAAATTAATATGTTCAGATCATAGATACAATGATTCAGAACAATATTAAACCACGATTAAAAAAAAATGAATTTTTTAAGTATTAAATAGATCTAATTAAATATTAAATAATATAAAATAAACAACTTAATTAAAAAAACATTTAATTAATTTTAATTATTCAAAAGATTAATATGAATCATAATAACATTATTAAGCTAAAAATCAATCTTATCTTTTTAAAAATGGCCTAATAAATGTGTACGTGATGATTAATTCAAAATAATAAAAAGAATATTAAATTCCCTAAAAAAATTTTAAAATTTTAAATATAAGAAATATGATTAAAATGTAAAACGAGAAGAATTTTAAGATGAATTCTTGTAATAAATAATTTTTTTAATAATCATAAAAATTCACCAAAAATACATCTATATCATTTTTAATAAATTAAATATTTTTTTATTTATTATCATTTATTTCTTAAAAATATGCCTCATTTATTTCTGATAAAGATTAATCAAATTATTTTTTGAATACTGAATTTTTAGTTATTTCATAAATTTTATTTAAATTTATATCAACATATTTATTAACAGTAGCATCAGAAATAATGCGACGGTCAAAAAATCTAAAAACTGCCTTATATCTGCTGAGTGATGAGAACTGATGAGTATATGCTATACCAAATTTCTGAAAATTTTCAATACATCATATAAAATTTAAAAAATTTTAAAATCTAATATTTTTTTATTCCTACTTGCATTATGATTATTTGTCTCACATTGTTTATGTGCAAAGTACTCAATATACTGGTTAAAATCGTTATAACTAAATGAGCACATATAATGTGGGTAAATTCAAGGGTAAAGTATTTAAGTGCTCATTACGGAGACAACTTTGAGTGGTGAAATTTATGCTTCAGTTTCATTTTTATGTTCAAAAGAATGCAATTTATATTTTACCAGTAACGAATTCTCTAGGTACATTAGGATAGAGTTGTTACCAAATTAAATATTATAGTTAACAGCCAGGTAAACGGTGAAGGGTTAAGTATATTTTTATTTTCAACTGAATAAATTTATTTGCTTTTTACGTAAATCACATGATTTTGAATAACATATTTATATGAAAGAGATTTAACTTTTTTTAAATTCACGAAATGGTCAAGTTATTTGACCAATTCATGAATTAGTCAAGCCCGTTTCCCATGGTCAAAAAGTTTACCATTTCACGGATTGGTTCATTACGCTATTAAGGTGTAACATAAATATAATTTTTCTCGCAAATGAAATGAATATTAAAGAGTATATAAAGAATAACGATTATCACTTCTAATTTTATTATCCTTATATTTTATAATTTCAACTTTATTGTGTAACTTATTAGTAAAGACTATTGCAAAAAAATATTTAACTTAGCTTCTTGAAAATAGTAAAAATGGATTTCTAATATCAAATTCTAAGTGTGGAATATATTTTTGAAAACATCATTGGCCCCAATTTTTAAAAAATCCTTTAAAAAGTCACAAAGTTGGTAAGTTACCGAGCGATGAATCTGACATATCCTTAATCTACAAATTTAAAAGTGGTAACAGTAAATGTCTAAAATTTTCTTTATTGAGTAACTATCACGGACAATATCACTGGTAATATTTGTTTTTTTTGTAATTTTATTTATGCATATATATATGAAATATTTTACAACTATTATGGTATTAATAAAATTTATTACAAATTAATTTATGGTATTAAGACCTAATTTTTGTTACTAAAATTTTGTCATCAAGAAATCTCAAACTACTTTTTTTTTTAATTTTGATGTAATACCCACATTTTTTCAGTAAACTAATATCAAGAATATTGTTTTTATTTGATATCACAGATCTGAGAACTAAATCTATGCCACCAAAATGTACAAATAAAAATGTACCCATATTATTTTTTCTTTTTGGACGTAGTACCTAATTTTTTTCTAGGAAGTAGTAATGTTAAAAATATCGTTTTTCCCAAATTCTCTGATCTTATACCTAAATTTGAGAAAATTTTTTTCTTCAAAATTTTTGTATTCAAAATAAGTCTAATTACGGGGTGGGGCAAACTATAAAAAAATTGATAGAATTAAATAAAACTCAAAAAATTTCAAATTATTATATCCCCAAAATTTTCTGAAGCTTCATAGGAACCGAAATTTAAACACTAAAATTTGTAAACTTTTTTTTCATTTTTTTGTAGTAAAAAGTTTTTTTTTTAGTTTCAGATAGCTTTGAGGTCTTAAGAAAGTCTGATAGAAATTTTTCAGTCATGAATTTCTCTGAAGAACCTAAAATACCGGCTTTATGATTAAATAATTTCTAACACAGAGTACTAAGACTAAAAATGAAATAATTAAATTTTTTTTTTTAATTCTTATTGCACAAAAATTTCTTTTAAAAATTTGCAAATCTAAAATACATATATATATGTATAATGAACATCATAAAACATAATAATATTATTATTATATTGAACATGTACAGGAAGGAATTTCGCTTGAAGAGTAAAGGAGCATTTACTAGGTAAAAACCAGAAAAATATCAATTATGGTAAATATCTTTTTATAAAAATTACAATTTGTAAAAAATAATATTATAACACTCTTCCAGTTGGAAAGTATTCAATCATACTAAATTATTAGAAATGAGCTTCTTTTTTTTGGTCAAAGGTAATTAGTATTTTATAAAATACAATATTAGTATTTTATAAGATACAATACTTCTTTTGATTCTGAAGAAAAACATTCAGGCAAACTTGGCTTAAAAATCTTTCACAAAGCTCAAGTTTTTAGGGTCATAAAATTTTTAAAAAATATTTAAAAAGGGGTAACTTGGCTATTTTCGATAGACTACAAATAATTTATTAAAACCCATGGTTAATTTTAGTACCTAAAAATTTGACAGGGAAGCAAAAATTAATTTTTCTGCAAAAAAAAAAAAATAAAAAATTTTAAAAGACACGTCTTTATGATATTTGAATATGTCATATAAACGTAAGTTTTATAAAATTGCATAAATATAAATGGCATCAATCCTGACTGTTATACAGGAAGAGGGCAGGGGCACATCCGTATCGTGTCCAGTATCCGTGACCCCCTACATACCTGTCTATATGACCATACCATAAATACTTTTTATATATTGTAATCAACGAAATTTTATAAAGGATAATCCAAAACATACAATTAAAATATAAAAATTTCTAGCCCCTGATTTTCACCAAGTTCTCCTCGAATTTCTCATAAATTCCTTTAAAATATTTCTAATTAAGTTTTAGACAGATTAAATATTAAAATGAGATTAAAGAAAAAAAACTGGATTATCACAATAACAAGGGAACAGACACAGAACAAAATAACAACAATAATTTTTCTAATTCCGGTGTTTATATACACGTAAATTATTGTCCACTCATACGTAAAGATATATGATATATATGAAATGAAATGTCATACATTAACCTATAAGGGCTTGAAAATTTTATTCTAGGGTGACCAATTGTCTGTGTAATATTTTATATAATTTTTTTTCCATCTCTCACCCTCATGTATCTTAAAGAAAGAAAAAAACTTGTTTATATCTTCAAAAAAATTATTTTTAATAAATTTAATTCTTTTAATCTCTCAAATTTTTAATGGAGATTATAACGATGGATTTAAATTTTAATATGATTTATTAATATAAAAACTGTATTTTTTTTAATGAAATAAATTTTTTTTTGTTTTAAAAATAAAATTTTTGTGTATTTACATTAAATTATTGTGCATATAAATTAATGATTTTATTTCTTTTTTAATTAAAAATTAATTAAAATATTTTTTTGTATATTAGACTGGTTAGCATAAATTACAAGAAAATATTTTTTTAATTTGATTTACAATAAGACTAATTTTAGATACTCAAAATATATGAGTTAATACTGATATTTTTTTAGAAGATACAAATTTTTGGTTCATTTTTGGTAATCTGATAATTCTGTGAATATCAAATTTATATTAACTACCAGGCTAATAATCATCGTTAATCTTTTAATATTATGCATTAGTTTTATTTTTTTAATTTTAAATATTTGTTTAAATTCAAGTGATATAAAGATTATTTGATTACCAGTACTCTGTTGATTACGAATGTATTTTTGATTTCTTAAATCACTTAATATTTCAAGCATATTTTGAATTAATTCATTTTTTATGCAATAATTTTCAAAGAAATTAAATTAAAGTAAGAAAAATTTTCAAATTTATACAACCCCTTTAGGCATTTGGTTCTGTTAAAATTTTTATAAAATTAGCATAATTTGATGGTTTATCCACGTTGTGTCAAAGTAACAGTTAAATATAAAAAATGAGCTTTTGTACTATTTCGTGGCTTATCTTCGTTTTATCTGGGGTTTTAGATAAACCACGTAGGAGTCATAACAAAATTTTTTCCATTTTACAATCAGGATCATTCAAAACCACTCACATTACCACTAAAAAATTCAAACTACTTTATTCAAAAAACCAACATTTAATAACAAACCTTAAAAATCTCATCAATTAACTTAAAACCTGATGATGACATCCTGTATTATATGTTAAGCATAAAAAAAACCAAAGAACAATACAAATCCCATAAAAAAAAAGAAAAAATTTCATTCATGGAAACGATATACTGTAAACTGATAGATCTTCATAAGTATCCTCTTTTTTACTTAAAATTTTTTTATAAAAATACCCGTACACTTATGTTACACACACATATATATATATAAAATAAATTAAAAATAATATATCAAATTTACCTGAACCTGATCAGTTTTCGTATTGGCAGCCACCCAAGCTTCAGCAAAAGTCTCCATTGCGCTCTGAAAATCCATTACATTACCCTCAGAAAAGGGTTTATTTTCTTCATTAGTGTAAATTTATTTTTTTTTAAAACACAATAAATAATTTAAATTGTTCAATAAAAAGTATGTTTTTTGTAATTTAGTCAAAATTTAAAATTCATTAAAAAAAAAAACACTAAAATTTAAATTCTTTGGTGTTTTATTTCACATTTATATGTTGTTTTTAAATTAATTATCACAGAATAAAAACGTTTATTTTTAATAATAATAATAATAAACTCTAATTACACTAAAATTAATTGATAAATCCACAATACAATTAGAACAGAATCAAATAACATCAACTTTTGGTAAATCCTGAACGAAATCCCCGATAATAATAAAAGTATGTAAACAAAAAATTCACAATAAAAATTTTCAAACCACGTGATTGAATAAAAAGTTTTTAAAAAATCCTATAAAAAAAAAAAAATTCACATAAAAATACACACATAAAAAATGTTATTCATCACGCGGCGTACAAACCGCTACTGAGAGGCAATTTATATAAACGTTGAAAATGTTTGTCGTTTCTTTCGTTTTTGTCGTTTCATTCGTTCATGTCCCCGCTCCTTTTCTCAAATTTTAGTTTATAATATTAAAATCTGCTATTATATATAGTGCAAGCGCGCACGCCTTTACTCAACCCCTCAGTTATATATATTATATATATCTTCATCCTATATATATAAATGCAGCTCAGCCCTATATGCATCTCTTTTTCTCTCTGTAGATTATATATGTAGAGTTTAAAGCACAGTAGATATTACCTGGCTGAGCTTTTCTGGGCGTCTCGTGATATTTTAGAGTATAAGAAATACAGAGAGGAGAAATGGCGAAAGGGGTTGGCTCTTATGATTTTCGTGTGGTTGGGAGAGGATATTTTATATAGAAATTTTCAAAACATCCTCCTATTAAGCTTTTCTCAAAAGGATAAAGAGGGAATTTTAAAGAGGGCTGATTCTCTCTTTGGTTAAAAAAAAATTGTAATATTTTTATTAGGAGAGTGGGATTTTTTAAGATGCATTTTATTTTTTTTAAGTAGGGGAATCCTTTATGTTTCACAGATTTTTATATTTCTGTGTATACTTTTATTATATTTTTATAAAGAAAAATTGTACTTACAATTAGAGCTTTTGAATGAGAATATTTTTTAAGTAGAAATATGAAAAGTTTAGTGAGACGATGTAATTATTGTAAAAAATAATATTTATTTTTTTGTTTTTAATTTACTTTAAAAGCTTTTTATTGATTTTTGGTTTAAATAAAGCTTAAATAGAAAGCTCTTAAAGTAATTTTATTATTTTTTTTTAATGACCTAAATTTATACCCAGAGCTTCTATGAAAGCTTATAAAAATAGATATCAGATTTATAATTGAGCTACATTTTCGGTAAATTGAAGTTTCATAGATTTCTAGGAGGTTCCTTAATTTCATACGAAAAGGCTTCAAAAACCGCAGTACTTCCTGTAATGTACAAAGATGAAATCCACACTGCACAATAATGATTTTCAAAAGTTACATAAAGATAAGTATCATCATAAGAGGAAAATATTTGTAATCACAAAATAATAATTTGGCTGCAAAATAAGTAAATTTTGGGTCAATTTACCAAAGTAGACCAAAAACACAAAAATGGCTGCCAAAAATCAAGGATTTGACCTAGAAACTTAAAAGTGGCTGAGAGTACTTATTTTTAGTTGCAATTTCGGAAAAAATAGTTTGGACCAATTTCTGCTACCCTTCAGTCCAACTTGGGTCCAATTGGGATGGGATCCCTCATACGTCAGATTCAAAATTTTCTAAAAATCAATACGAATTAAAAAAAAATAATAATCTTTGATCCAAAAATCTCAGACAAAAAATAAATGATTAAGCATAAAAATTTAAATGAAATAATAAATTTGGCACCAAAACTACTTAAAGAAAAAATTTTTTTGTCAAACTAATCTGGATTATCTCATATAAAAACAAAATTATAAATATCTGTATTATTTTGATAATAATCAATAGTAATAATAATTCTTTAATCCTCATATAATACGAAAAGAGATTAATTTAGGATCAAATAAATTTTTTCTTATAATAAAAAAAAAATAATTGATTTTTATCAATAAATATAAGAATATTTAATATTTTTGATTATAAAAAAGAAGACGTAATTTCACCTTACAAACAGTTCATAAATCCTAAATATTTATTTACAACAAATTTTAACTTAAATTGGATTAAACTCATATATTTAAAAGAAGGATTTATAAAGACTGCTTTAAAAATCATGATAACTGAATTTTTTTTTAATATTCTACTTTAATGACATTGTGTAAATAATTATAATACCTATTTTTGTCATTATAAATATGAATTAATTATATCCATATTATTATTATTATTGGCTTATCGTTGATAACAATTATGACAGTAGCAGTAAGTTACTTTAATTAAATATTTAAAAGAAAAAAAAAGTGCAAGGTTATGTAATTTTTAGTTAGTGAATTTTCTTGAAAATGTATTATAATTTATATTTTAAAATTTATTTTAAGATTTATACTTATATTGTGCATTAATTTAACAAAATTTTAATAGGCTCACTGTATGCTCGTGTGTATATGAAGCGTTCTGTGTAGTATGGACTCCTTCTTTAGTACCAACACTGTAAAAAGTAACTTCCTTATATTAACAAAAAAATTAGAGCATTTTCGAAAAATTAGTAAATTTTCGAAAAAATTTGTGAATATTCGAAAAAAATCGTAAATTTACTAAATTTAGTATATTAACAAAAAATTCGAGTATTCTCGGTTTTTTTTTGTGAATTCACAAGAAATATTGATAATTTACAATTTTTTTTCGAAAATTTACAAAAAATAGTTGTAAATTTCCGAAAAATAGTTGTGAATTTACAACTTTTTTCGTAAATTCACAAAAAAAATCGAGAATTCTTGAATTTTTCGATAATATTCTAAATTTAGTAAATTTACAATTTTTTTCGAAAATTTACTAATTTTTCGAAAATGTTCTAATTTTTTTGTTAATATAAGGAAGTTAGTTTTTACAGTGAAGTTAATTAAGGTCCTATTTGAAGACAAACGAATTTTGGAGAAATTTTGATTGGCTCCCTTTTTAAATTTTAGTTATGCTATAATATTCGTGAAAAATTCTGCAAACCAATAACTTTGTAGCCTTTTCAAAGATTTACTAATTTTTTTTTAAACTCTTTTATAGCAGTAATATTTTCTAAGTTCTCAATACTGGCTGGGAAAGAAATTTGAGCACAAAAAACTGATGCTTTTATTAATTTTGTAATTTTCTAAAAATCTATCAAACCTATCTTGTACCAATGCAGTTATTGTCATCTGATTTAACAAAGAACTCCTCATATATAAAAATTTTTATTTATTTAGATATTATAAAAGTACCTACTTATAAACATCTCAACATAAATTAAATCTTTCTTTCAAGATTTTTTTTTATTTTTTTTGTGGATTTTATTTAGTATGATGCAAATTTCTTATCTATATAACATTGACATAATCAGGTTCTACATACATGCATATGTATAAATCTAATTTAATCTTTTTTGATGAGATGAAATTAGTATATTATTTTGTATATAAAAAATTTTTTATCATATATAAGGTAAAATATATTATAAGAATTAAAATTTAAATTGCAAAATTTTTATTTATTTATTTAATTAAGTCATTTTTAATATTTTGACATTATAATTGTTGATAATTAAAACAGACAAGTATGATTTGTTTTGTAGAATAATTTGATGTTATAAAAAACAAATTTATTTGGAACTTATATTTTTCTTGACAATGAGGAAAATTAATTTTTTACTAACAGGAAAGAAAGAATAGCATGAATCAAAATTTATACCACCCTAGCATTGATAAGTGCTTGGATTAAAATGTTTAGGTTTTTGTCACAGCTGAATATACTTGTGTAGAGATAGTCAAGACCATAGTATACCAATCATAGTATCCTAATTTTTTTGGCTGATAGTTTTGAAGAAACCTAAGGGTATACAGTTGGCAAAAAATTGAAAATATGACACCTTGGAATAGTATAGAATTTTAGATAAAACCAAAGCATGCTAATAGTTTTCATTTGAATATATTAAATATCTAGTTTTTGGGGGAGTTGATTGGTCCGTTAAAGCCTATACCATTAAAGTTGGGATGCCTTCATTTTGACGCAAATATTAAGCAAAAAAAAGATGTACCTCCTATTACCTCTAAAATTCAACCTTAGTCTTAGCCATTTGTGACCAAAATTTCCGGTTTTATTTTATTATTCAGCTAAAACGTTGAGAATATTTTTTTATTGGCGCCTTTCACTGGTCATAATTGTCGTTGTCCATCCGAGGCAGTTTTCCGAATCTTGAAAATTAAGTATACGAACTTTCTAATGCAGTATAATAAGACCTAGAAGAATTGTAAGGCAGATAAATCAAAATCAGATGTTATTATTTATAAAAAGCAAAGTTTACCATGAAATATAGGGTTTCATAAAATAAATTTCGGAAATCTACCTAGGCGTATAACGAGTGCAGAATTTTTACATCAAAATTCACGCACGAATATTATGATGGTAAGAGCGGAGAGGATATATTTTCTTGGCCATTTAAGAAAAATATAATAATGCAGTCATTTAACCCTTAGTGTACAATCGAGTATACCAAAGAAGATAGTAATATATTATCTTCTTTGAGTATACACAATGTATAGTCACAATTTTTTGGCAGCATAGTTACCATAGTAAAAATATGTCCTCAGTTGAAATAAATGATATTCCCGGATAAGTATAATGGTTTGGCCCCCAGAACCATACCTAAACTAAGTAGTAGCATCCGAAAATTTATCAAAAGCAAAAATTTGCGTTAAGTACGGATCAACGGCGGTAACAGAATAGGACGATTGGAACTGCAAAATGATAAATATTAATAAAATAGGTTTAATAACTACACCTTTAATTTTTGGGCACAGTCATATTCTATTTAACATAAAAACTTTATGGCAGTTTTAAAAGCGTGGGTAGACGGCGGTAGTAGATTCTGAATTTATGGGTATTTTAAAGTAGTTCCTCCTCCTTATTTTCTGAAAAATTAAAAAATATTGTTTCTCAGCCAATCAGAAGTACAAAAAAAATTTAAGGATCGTAATTTTTTTTATGCTCAATAAACTAATTTTCAAAACTGTATTTTGGGGTCTTCAAGGCCCAAAAATAAGTTATTCATTAAAAATGGTGGAATACAAATATTTAAAAACTTTTCTGCTCATTTTGCAGAGTATTAACTGCTTATGGATCAAAGAAATTGAATAAAATTTAAAGCAACCCAAAAGACAACAAAAAAAAAAAAAACAAAATAGATAATTCGATATGTCTTTTATAGTAGAGTTATTAGGTTTGCGAGGAATACATAAAAATAAATAATAGATTCGTAAACTACTTTTTTAAACGTTATTTTCATTATAAGAAACTTTCCATATAATCTAATAATCATAATAATATACAAATTCAATGATTCAACAAAACTCTCTATTAATTTATATACTCTTACAAGATCATTTTAAGTGCGAGAAACTAAAAAAAAAATTTACTTCGAAAAATTGAATTTTCAACAAATTTTATTTTACAAAAAAAGCTTAATACAGCTTAAACCTATACTATGCATTTCACTCATCTTAGATATAATAAGAACTTATATTCAAGTCATAGTTTCAACATCGTATTTTATTTATTCAAAAGCTTAAAACTTTTTTTTTGCACTTTTTTAAAGTAAGAAAAACACAAAAAATAAAATGAACTCGTTATATTCCACCAGTAATACAAAAAAAAAAATATTATCAATATTATAAAAAAAAATAAAATTCTATATTTTTCAAAATAAGAAGGATAAAAAATATGTACAAATTTTTTTTATATTAAAAATATTTTATATATAAAGTATATATAAAAATAAAAAATTATATAACATCGATTTGGTACCCAAAGCAAAAAGTTATATATTTAAAGCTTTCAAAGCTTTTTTTTTACAGAATATATATAAAAGCTTGAACTTTAAAAAAGTATATATATATTTTTTATCATAGAGCCTTGTTAAACAAACTCAGTTGTGTATAAAAAGTGAGCAAGACAGAATATACAAAATCTCAGAGTATCTCTCTTAAAATTTTCTGTTGCTAAATAAAGTAGTTCCAGGACTTTAACTTTTTTTTCTTGATTTAAAAAAAAAGTTGACAAGTTTCCGCTCATCCTCTCTGAAAACCCAATGAGTTTATACATTAAAAAAAAGTCAGATAGAAGAGGAGGGCTTTATATATATACAAATATATATAAATAGATTTTACCTCTCTGAGCTTTCGGGCGGAGCTTAAAAGGAACGCCTTCGAGAGATCGACAAAAGGTAAAACCTATCCTATCCTCTATACTCCTCTTCCTCTTTACTTGTCCTGAATATAAACTGCATTACTATAAAAAAATATATACTTTAATGTATTGGAGTAAATGCAACTTTGAGCTTGCAATGGTTATAAAAACCCTGCCTACATAGAAAATACGATTTATCGCTAAATGACAAAATATACTTTTTTTTTTAATATCATTTTTTTTTTTTTTTTGAAGAAAATCTGAGATGGAAAATGTAATATAGTTAAGTATTGGACGAAAGTTAAGGTTAGTGGGGAAAAAATAATATCGTGGAGGGATTTTCTTGAGTAAGTGGGGTAATATATAAGAAAAAGATGTATAAAAATAAAGAAAGATAAAAGATTTATAATATAAAGTTAAAAAAAAAGGTAAAAAAGAAAGGAGTATAATATGAAAAGATAGCTAATTTTAAAGTACTTTGTGTGAAAAAGTCTGATGCATTTAAATTTTTCTTAAGATTTATAATATAGAGCAAGATATATTATTTTTATTATCACAAAATAATTTATTTATTAGTCTGATTTATTGCACATACTTTTTTTTAAAAAAAAATTCATGATTAGGTTATAAATAATTTTTACAGCAAAAATTAATAATTTAATTATTTTACATATATTTTTTTATATTAAAGAAAAGAAAAAATGTAAATATAATTTTAATAGTAAATTGTCAAGAAGTCGAGGGTACATAATTGGATTACACCTTGCTTTGTGATTATATTAAACAGGGAGAAATTTGCCTTTCACTAAATGGAATTAAATTACCTTCTCATATACATAGATAAACCAATTCATTTTACAATATTGTTGTATTTAATACTATAGAAAAATATATATTTAAGACTATTTTATATTTATTTAAAGTATTAAATGTATATTAGACTGGGTGTTAATTAAGAAAAAAATTCTAATTGATTGTTTTTAGAGATTGTTTTTTTTAATCCTAATGGCTGACTTAATTTAAGTACCCTTTCGTGTCAGTTTATGCATTTTTCTGGATTCCTTTTTTTGAAGCTATTTTTTTACAACTGTTTTTAGGGCATTTTTTGTGCCCCATTACCCCAATTAAAAATCGTTTTCCCATTATTGTATAGGTTGTAATAAAAACTAGATATTTTACTCACCCCATCCCATAATACTATACTTGCAACTACCCTTTGGCAAGCTAGACCAAAGCGGGCCGAATTTTTTTAATTATTTACTTAGATTTTCAGGTTAACAATTATCTGGAGGTCAAAGATCCAGAATAGAATTTCAAATGTCCAAGGGGGTAACTGTACAGGGTTTTGTGTAAGGAGGAAATTATTTGAGGGGGGACACAGGGTCTCCTTTCTTTTGGAGGGCTATTTGATGGGTATTTTTATGCAACTTCCTTTTTGCCTTCTGACCTCACTGACCATAAATTTGAATCCATAGAAAAAATTCAATTTAATTCAATAATAGCATATAAACAAAACATAAAACTGAATAACAATAATAAAGACACACTGTAAAAAGTAAATTTCTTAGATTTACAAAAAATATAGAATTTTTTCGAAAAATTAGTGAATTTTCAAAAAATTTTGTAAATATTCGATAAAAATCGTAAATTTACTAAATTTAGTATATTATCGAAAAATTCGAGAATTTTCGATTTTTTTTTTGTGATTTTACGAAAAAAATTGTAAATTCACAACTATTTTTCGGAAATTTACAACTATTTTTTGAAAATTTTCGAAAAAAAATTGTAAATTATCAATATTTCTTGTGAATTCACAAAAAAAATCGAGAATGCATTATTTAAATTTTTATGTCAATTTTAGTGCACCTCTTCTTTGCTTTTGTACAAACAAATTTTTTTTTTTAATCTTCTCTGAATATCAATTTATTTACCCAAGGTAATTTCTCAAAAATTTGTATGCAAAGACTTAAATTTTTCTCAGTACAAGGTATATATTCAGAGAATCATTACAAGATTATAAAAATTTATTGCAAAATAAAATAAATACACATTAATTATAACCCCCTTGAATATACCTCACATTTTACGTAAATGATTGGAATTAAGCAGCTACTTAAGGCACATAAAGTATATAAATTCAAAATTATGTAACAAAATCACTTGTGTAAGATAAATAACATACACAGTGAATCAATAAAATTTATTATCTCTTAAATTCAAAAACAGTCTGCAATGTAACTCTTTATACAAACAAAATATAATATTTAAGCATATCATGTCTATTTTAATTTTAAAAAAGAGACATTTAAAAACAAGATTTTCATCATTTAAACATTATCATTCCCCTTTAGGTACAATAAAGGATAATATATATATATTTATATTAATAAGCATCGAATTCTGTGGTTTTCATAAAACACGTGTGTATAGAATATTATGTACTTGCGGGAGGGTGTTAAAGGTACAAATTGAAAACCATTCAGCGAATCTATAATATCCCCCTATATATATATAAAGACTGTTTCAAGTGTTAATAAATTTAGATTTTATGAGGGTTGTCGTATGCTTTTCATATGAATCTTATTACATATCTCAACTATATTATTTCTATTTATGTCTATATTTTTATTTTTTTAAAGACTAGATTTTACCAAATGTACGTACTTACAGTTTTTATATCTCTATTTTTTTTTCTATATTATTTATTTTTATTGTTATTTTTTTGTATTTATTAAAATAGGCACAGGTGCTTTTTTTACTGCGAATTATCATTTGCAGTTTTTATAGTTTTTATGCTCAGCTTTCGTAGTTTTTGAAACATTCAATTCTTTTTAAATTATTAATTAAAATTTTCAAAGGTTTTGGTGAATTTTAAAATCGAGGGGAGGGGTCAAAAGTTTACGATTTAAGGGGGGTTCTTAGCATACTTCTGGTTTAGGAGAAAATCAACTTTTGGACTTCAGAATCGATTTCTGCAAAAAATTTTCTGTTAGTACCCAAAGAGAAAATATTTTTTACCTTAAAATAAGTATTTGGTGGTAAATAAATATTAAATTTTTAGCAAGTTCAAAACAAAAGGTCAAAAATACGAAAATGGCTGCCAAAAATCGAGAATTGAACTTATTAAGCTAAAAACTGCCCTATTTTCAGTTTCACATTTTGAAAAAAAGATTTTGGACCAATTTATGAGATCTGACAGTAATCCACTTATCGTAAAATGCCTCTTATACGAGTTAGCGAATGCAGTTTCAAGAAACATTCGTCAAATGTAGAGAATATTAAAATTAATTTACAAATAAAAAATGCTATTTTTTGTTATTAATAAATTTTCTTTATTTAAAAATTTCATCAAAAATTAAAATTCTGCTCAAATCTTTTGTTGATAAATTTTCTATTAAACAGTTCATATCTTCATCCGTTGGCATTATTGGTTTAGCAAAATCTAAATAAGCTGAAAATGGACAAAAATCAGTCAAGCAGCTACTGAAATTTAATGGTACAATTTCTTCAGTAACACCATCCCAATATATAAACTAAAAATTAAATTTTTAAAAAGTGAATAAATAATTTTATAATTTTTTTGAATACCTTTAAAAATATTTGGTCATTTTCATCAATGTATTTTTCGATTATAAAAGCACTTCCAAAATTAACTAGATGATTAGGAATATCAAATCTATGAGCTTTTAAAAGTGGATGCAATGCTGCATCATGCGTGCTATACAAATATATTTTTCTGGATTTTTCAATTTTATGATTAGCAATAATATTATCAATGATTGTCTTGATTAATGGGCCATTTTTTAATTTACTTCTTTCAATTGATGATGCTGGTAATTCAAGAGCAACTTTTGTTGCTTCAATTAATTCTTCATAAATATTGTCCGTGTACCAGTCAGGTAAAGTTAAATTGAAAATTTTCTTAAATATTAAAATATTCATTTCCATAAGTTTATAATAAAAAATAATAATCTTATGTTTTTTTGTCAAAAAATATAAAATCTAAAATTGTTCCTAACAAATACACTGTCAAAAGTAAGTTCCTTATATTAACAAAAAAATTAGAACATTTTCGAAAAATTAGTCAATTTTCAAAAAAATTTGTAAATATTCGAAAAAAATTGTAAATTTACTAAATTTCGTAGAATTCTCGATTTTTTTTTGTTAATTCACAAGGAAAATTGATAATTTACAATTTTTTTTCGAAAATTTACAAAAAATAGTTGTAAATTTACGAAAAATAGTTGTGAGTTTACACATTTTTTCGTAAATTGACTAAAAAAAATTGAGAATTCTCTAATTTTTCGTTAACATACTAAATTTAGTAAATTTACGATTTTTATCGAATATTTACAACTTTTTTTGAAAATTTACTAATTTTTCGAAAACATTCTATTTTTTTTTTAATCTAAGGAAGTTACTTTTTACAGTGTAGATACAAATATTTCAGACTAATATTTTTAAAAAATATATAAAATTCTCTAAACATTAAACAATTTTTCATATCTTCTACTTAAATGTTCCTACGCTAATATTTAAATAAACATGGCATAAGATTTTTTTTAAACTTACTTGATATTCCAATGAACTTTTTAAACGAGCCAGTTCAAAAATGTCAATATTTTTTGCATAATATTTTTCGAAAAAATTAATAATACCAAAAAATTTATCATAAATTTGTTGATATTCACTAGTTTCCATATACTCATTAAAATATTCTATATATCTGCAGTACAGAATAATAATAAATAAAAAACAAATATAGTAGAATAATTTTAATAAAAGTTAAAAAATTATTAATTGTTACTTATGACAGAATATATTACTGAAGGCAAGCATATCAAATTCTGCAGGAAGAGAATAAATAGCATGAGGTATCCAATTTAATTCCTTGTTCCACTTTTGATCATCGATTGGTGGATATAAAGATGAAAGAACTAACATTAAAGATTCTTTTGTTCTGTCTACAAAAGAACTAAAAGCATAAACATCACTTCTCTTGTAAATTGGGCCCAAAAATTCGTCATAATTTTTTCGAAGCATTTCACCAATTTTATATTCTTGCATCATTCCAGTCTAAAATATTTTTTTTTTAATAATTATGTATTTTGCTAAATTTAATTATAAAAAAATTAAACCTTTGTTAAACTAGATAATTCGTAAGGCTCAAATGCGGATTCATTATGATTCATGAAAATAATTTCCTCATTATCTGGTGCTCTTTCTCCGTGCCTAAGTAACTTAAATTTTAAAAAATTATAAAGATTAATAAGTATGTATAATTTTAAATAAATATTTTAAGGACTATAAGTATAGTGATTTGGCCCCCGCCATCAAACTTAGCCTAATAGGAGCAGTTTTCAAAAAACTTACGTAGGCCACGAAAAGCCCCAAAAACCTAAAAAAAAACCCTAAAAAATACGTTTTTTAAGCTTAATTTAATTCCTCCATCCATGATCAGATAATACTCTGGACATTGGCTGAAAAACTTAAATAACATCACTTTTCAAGAAAAATTTTTTTTGGGCCTTTAGGACCCTTTTAAGACTCCGAAATACAATTTAAAATTTTTCGAAAATCGGTTTCTTGAGCATAAAAAAAATTTCCATCCTTAAATTTTTTTGTACAGTCCGGTTGAGATAAAAAACCACACTGTAAAAAGTAACCTTCTTATATTAACAAAAAAATTAGAGCATTTTCGAAAAAAATTGTAAATATTCTAAAAAAATCGTATATTTACTAAATTTAGTATATCAACAAAAAATTGGAGTATTCTCTATTTTTTTTATGAATTTGCAAGAAAAATTAACAATTTACAATTTTTTTTCGAAAATTTACAAAAAATAGTTGTAAAGTTCCGAAAAATAGTTGTGAACTTACAACATTTTTCGTAAAATCACAAAAAAAATCGAGAATTTTCGATTTTTTCGAGAATATACTAAATTTAGTAAATTTACGATTTTTATCGAATATTTACAAAAATTTTTGAAAATTCACTAATTATTCGAAAAAATTCTATTTTTTTTTTTGTAAATCTAAAAAAGTTATTTTTTACAGTGCATATTTTTGAATTTTTTAAAATTTCCTGGAGAAGGAACCACTTTATACTCAAAAATTTTAAATAGGCTTGGTTCCGGTGGCCAAATCACTATACTTATTCGGCAATAGCTTTTCGAATTAAGAGGTGCAGCTAAAGGAAATTTTCTCCAAAATTTTTACGTATAATTTTATTTTTCCAATATACACTATAAAAATATTTTTCTTGAATTTTAAAGCATTTGCTTGAATATTCAGTAGGGTTTCAAGCAAATACAGAATACTTCATTGTAACTGTTATGTGCTCAAAAATTAATTAAAACTATAAAAAAGTATGCAAATAATCATAAAAGATGAATTATATATTATTTGAAATGGTAGATAAAAAATAATGCCAATATCCAAAATTTCATAATTACTTACCACTTGCACAAGATCTAACTTAAAATTCTTTTCTTTATTTCCGCATAACGAGATATTGAAGAAAATAATAAAATTTATAAATATAAACATAAAATTCATTTTATAAAAATTAATTTAAATAAAAAATAACTAGAGAGAAAAATTCTTTTCAATATTATTTATTGATGATTTTCTAAAATGTAAAATAATAAATAATTAGCCCAGTAATATAATAAAATAATAATAGAAAATTTTTTATTAAAATATGGGCGATTTATGATAACATTAATTTTAACATTAAATAAACTTAATCTTACTAATGTTTATAAAATAATGAAAATTTATTTCCTTTAATAATCAGTTTTATGATTAAAGATAAAAAAATTTATGTATTTATATGGGTGCTTTTCATAGGGTCTGGATGCTAAAGTCGTTGTTTTACTATTTTATCGGAAAATTATAGATCATATTGGTAATCTATGGTATATTTACACAGAATGCAACACAAATACCATTTGCATTTAAGTATGTCGTATACGCTTTTTTTATTTGTCGCATAGAAATTTAAGTTTATTTAAGATTAATAATTTTATTAAAATTAAGTATTAAGTTACACGTTTAAGCTATAGCTTATACAATCACTTTAGCATCCGGCCCCAGGAACAGTATACATAGTATCGTGTATTGAAAATATTTACCAATGTTTACCCCCACTTATAAATAATTTTTTTTCAAAGCCAAAATCAACTGCGCATGAAAAAGTTTTCTTGAGCCTATGTGTTCAAAATGTCAAAAACCTCCGCTGTCCTTTTGCTTAACTATAAACTTTGAGTATTAACAATTAACATTCGACTTAAAATTTGAATTTAAATTTTTCTGCAGGATGCATATGACGTATTTAGGTCCCGAAAATTCATTTTTTTTATCTTTTTCATCAAATAGCTAAAATTTTTGCTGGAAATTGTTAAAAACACTTAAAATGATGTTAGCAATAAGTTTTGAGTAGGAAAAATGCAAAAAAAATTTTTTTTTTTTTTAATAAAAAATGTAAAAAAATTATTTTTGTAAAAAAAAAAAGTATTTGTAGATATTTTTTGTCATTTTTTTTATGTGAGCTCTTATTATTAGTGATTTTTTTATAAAAATGGCTTCGCCCCCTCCACCCCCAAAGTTTAGCTTATTCTAGGGGTAGGTACGAGTACAGCATTTGGGGGAGAACTTCCAAGCTGCTTTGCTTGAAAATTTAAGCAGTTTGTTTGAATTTCTTGAAATTTCAAGCAATTTAAGCAACAAATAAACCTGCTTGAATATTCAAGCAATCAATTAAATCAGATAAAAAATACCGTAGGAAACCTAAAATTTTATTCCCCTCCCTTTTTTACCTGCTGTTATACCTAATTGGCTATTTCTTTCTTTTTTTAGTTATATAAGTTTCTACTTTATTACTGCTTTTATGTTATCCAAAGGGAATGGGGGGGTAGGTAAATTAAGATGAAACAGAGTCGCATGTTTAAAAAAAAATTCAATATTGATGTTTAGATAAAAACTAAATTTTCCAAGCATATATAGAATAAATTAATTGTCAAAAAAGTATTATTTTTTTAAAATAATTTCTGTTTCATTAAATGCGTATAAATTTGTATTTTTATAATGTAGATTCTATAATTTTAAAGCTTATATTACAAATATTTTTGTTTATTTTTGCTAAATGCCTGCAATTTTTAAGAATCGCAATAATCTTATATTATTAATAAAAATATTTATAATTAAAGAAAAATATAAGTTTTACGAATTTTCCAACTTATTTTATGCAAAATTTATTGTTTTAAGTTAATTGATTTCTTGATTAATAAATTAAAATTAATTTTTTTTATACTAATTAAAATTCTAATTAGTTTAATTATTAAAAAATAATCATTCAAAATTACCGAAATTTTATCTCAAATCTATGTACTAGAGTGGACCTATTTTTGGACTTTGTGGAAAAACTTTGCTCCCCGGGTTTTTTTGTAAAGTTTTAGTCATAAAAAGTTCCCAGTTCCAAGGATTTTGCTTTAGCCTTACAAAAACACTTGCCTGTAACCACATCAATTTTCCCATTTAAATAACATGGGAATTTTGAGTTTTTAGCTATACAAATTTTCACAAATGCCAAAAAGCGTTGTAAAATACTAATTTTTACTGGAAAACATACTTTTATATGTTGTAAAGACATACAAACCGCCCTGCATTCATCCCAAAGGGAATTTTGGGGCTAGAAACGCAAATTAACATGTTTACTCAATCTTATAAAACAGGGTTTTTCGGTAGTTTTCGATAAAAAGCTACAACCTCAAAAATTAACCAAAACACTTCTGGTTGGTTCACTTTTTTCGGTATAAATGTCACCTTTCAAACGACGTAAACCGTATATTTTAATCACTATTTCTCTTAGCGCTATAGTCAATTAACCTATTGGTAATTTTTGACCCAAAAGGCCCAATTTTTAAATTTGTTTAAATTGCTGCCAAAATTGTAATTTTTGACAGAATTGAGTTTTATAGGCCTTAAAAGTTTTCTGCAAGCTTCAAGTTTCCAAAAATTTTTTACTCGTCTCTTTTTTTTAAATAGTTTTTAAGATATCGTTTTTCAAAGATAATGATAAAAATTGACTTTTTTTGAAAACCCTGAAATTGGGACTCTGTAAATTTGCGTTTCTAGCCCCAAAATTCCCTTTGGAATGAATGCAGGGCGGTTTGTATGTCTTTACAACATATAAAAGTATGTTTTCCAGTAAAAATTAGCATTTTAAAACGCTTTTTGTTTTTTGTGAAAATTTATATAGCTAAAAACTCAAAATTCCCATGTTATTTAAATGGGAAAATTGATGTGGTTACAGGCACGTGTTTTTGCAGGGCTAAAGCAAAATCCTTGGAACTGGGAACTTTTTATGACTAAAACTTCACAAAAAAACCCGGGGAGCAAAGTTTTTCCACAAAGTTCAAAAATAGGTCCACTCTACTATGTACATTTACTTTTTACCTAACTTGGACTAATGTTTAAATCTCACTATTAAGTTTTTTGTCGGAAATTTGACAAGTAAGGCTCAGGTAAAAATATTTCAGAAAATTAATTGTCATAAAGTTTTTTTTTAAACATGACTCTGTTTCATCTTAATATACCTATCCCCCATTCCCTTTGGATAACATAAAAGCAGTAACAAACCAGAAATTTATATAACTAAAAAAAGAAAGAAATAGGCAATTAGGTATAACAGCAGGTAATCCAAATTTTTTTTCTCAAATAATTCTTAAAAATAAGGGAGGGGAATAAAATTTAAGCTTTCCTACGGTATTTTTTATCTGATTTAATTGATTGATTGAATATTCAAGCAATTTGCTTGAATTTTCAAGTATTTGCTTGAATTTTCAAGTATTTGCTTGAATTTTCAAGCATTTTCTTGAATTTTTAAGCAGTTTGCTTGAAATTTTAAGCAGGTTTATATGTTGCTTTCAAGCATTTGCTTGAATATTCAAGCAAAGCAGCCTGGCCGTGATAGGTTATATTTTGGAAGCAGGCGATTATCGTTTCATAAGTTTGTATCACAATTTAAAATATACGCATTATTTAAAATATTTAAATAACATTTCCTCGAATATATGCAAATTTACAGATAAACTTTTACAAACAATAACAAACATTAAAGTAAGGGTTATTAACTTTATTTAATAATAGATGCTATTAAATAATTTCATCCTTTAAGTAAAAATTAGTTATATTATTATTAAAAAAAAAAGGTTAAAATAAAAATTTCAACAACAAAAATTTTTTTTTATTCGAATTTCTTTTTTCTATCTAAAAACGTTTTTTTTTTTAAACTAATTTAGTCGTTTGGAATGATTTCCCGATGAAAATAAGCCATTTTTTAGGCCAAAGCTCTGTCATATTTTTTTTCCTACATAACTACTTATATGGCTCATTTTCATTTTTTTTACAAAATTAGATTTAAAAAAAATAATTTAAAAATATTGTTTTAGTGCTGTAATTTTTAGAAAACATAAAATTAATTTAAATACAAACTTTAAAAAATAGAAAATAAAAATCCATGCATTTATTTTGCTTAAAACACCAAGTTTTTGATAGGAACGGTAAAGGCTTTTATGTCACATTTTAGCCACAATTTTTTTTTTCAACTTAAAATTTTGTTAATTTTTATGGTGTACAATCAACAACTTTTTGAAATACAAACTTTAAGACAAAAAAATTTATAAATTCTTACTTCAATCGGTAGATACGACCACATGACACTATTTTTGCAAAAAAAATGAAAATGAGCGATATATGAACCATGGAAAACTTAAAATTTTGATAATAAAAGGTTTAACAAAGAAAGTTTTTAATTTTAAATTTTTATAACGCTCATACAAAATAAAAATGTCAAAAGCGTCCATATCATTTTCTCAAAGTTTAAGCAATATTTTACTTAATGCATCTTGTTCAGTAACGTGTTTTGATGAAAACATAAGGTAGCAAAAGTAAGAAAAAATTTTGTGACTTCAATCAAGAGCTATTTAAATATTAGTCTCAAAATGTCAAAAACGTCCGCATAAATAAAAAATCCCATAAGAATAACACGTAGAATTTATTTTTACGTTTGTTGCGGTACCATTGCAAATTTTAGGTTATTTGGACCTGAAAAACATAAAACTACAAAAAAATTTTAAAAAAAAGGTAATAAGTGTTGTTTCGTAAATAATACAAAAATATACAGTTCCCGTGAAAACCACCCATATACCTACCTATTCTCTTATATTTGTAAATATTTTTTTTAATTAATTGAAATTGTGATTAATAAAAATAAAGAATTAAATGCTTGATCTGGTAATTATTATACATTTTATATTCATAAAGACTGTTTTTAGACATTTCCTGGAATTATTTTTAATTAAAAATCTCATCCCTGATTAAGATTCTTTTTAAATCACTTGTAGATAAAATTTCCATTAAACAGTTTATATCTTCCTCTGTTGGAATTGTTGGTTTAAAAAACTCAATTTTTTGAAGCAATAATCAAACTTTAATTTAAAAATTTCTTCAGTAAAACCATCCCAATATAAAAACTAAAATTTACAATAAAATATATTTTTGAAGCTAAATAAATGCATTATTTTTATTATACACTGTAAAAAGTAACTTTCTTAGATTTACAAAAAAAATAGAATTTTTTCGAAAAATTAGTGAATTTTCAAAAAATTTTGTAAATATTCAATAAAAATCGTAAATTTACTAAATTTAGTATATTATCGAAAAATTCGAGAATTCTTGATTGTTTTTTGTGAATTCGCAAGAGAAATTGATGATTTACAATTTTTTTTCGAAAATTTACAAAAAATAGTTGTAAACCGAAAAGTAGTTGTTTTTTTAGTGCACTGTTAAAAGTAACTTTCTTTAATAAACGAAAAAAATTGATTATTTTCGAAAAATTAGTTAATATTCCAAAAAATTGGAATATATTCGATAAAAATCGAAAATTTACGAATTTTAGTATATTAACGAAAAATTCGTATATTTACGATTTTTTTTTTCGTATATTTTCAAAAAAATCGTAAATTTACAAGTGACTTGTAATTTAACGAAAAAATCGAAAATTTACCAATTTTTTTTGAAAATTTACGAAAAATAATTGTAAATATACAAGCGTTATTTTTCGTCAAAAAATGAAAAGAGAAACACTTTAAAATCATAAAAAAATATTATAGAAATATTGTAACTATACCTATAACTTCTTTTTTTTTGTATTGAGTTTGAAAAATTTTAATTTTTGACAAAGTATTCTTTTTTTATTAATGACTAATGCACTTTCAATAAACATGGAAAATAAAAAAAATAAAGAATTGGCATCTTTTAAAAAAAAAATTAAATAAAAATAAGTTTTTAGTTTAAAAAATAATAAAATAATTCCAATATAATTGATTAATTCAATTTATTATTCAAACTTTAAAAAATAATAAAAATATATAAACTTTTTAAAAAATACATATATGTTTCTTACTTTAATTTTAACTATTATTTTTTTCTATTTATTTTTTATTTGCCCATGTTATTTCTAAACATATTTCTAAATTATATTTATGTATTGATCTGCACTGGGCATAATTTTTAAACGAATTATATTAAAATTAAATTACCCTGTATATCACATCACTTTTTTGTGTCTCAATATGTCTTAATAAAAAACATCCAGGGTAATATAATTTTAATATGATTGGTTTAAAAATTATGCCCAGTACAGATCAATACATATAAACACAAATCATAATTACTATTTATTACTATTTTTGGTGATTATAATCTAATCAACATAACTTTTATTATTTAATTTTTTGATGTTTATAGTAACAATATAAATTAGTATTGCTAATAGTAATACTAAAAAATACCCTGCCAACTAGCTGGCACTGAGGTTCCTCAAACAATGATCTTTAAACTTCAATATGCAATAAATATTATTGATTACAACCATGCAATTATACATACATTTTTCTTTTTTAATAGGTAAAGTAGACCATTAAGATTTAAATTAATTTTTAATTAATTTTTTAAATTAATTTACACTCAAATTTTCGTTTTTAACTTAACAATATAATGTTATCTAATTAAATTTATTTGGAAAGGTCTCAATCCACGCTCAACCTCATTTGTTTAAGCGTGGATTTAGCCACAAAAATTTAATTAGACTCGATCCACGCCTAAAAAAAAATAATAATTAACCTCAAATAAAATTTATTCTAATTTTCTAATAAAAAATATAATTTTTTTGCAGTTTCAGTGCATATATAAAAAAAAAAATAAAAAATCATTACAAATAAATATTTGTTGTGCATCGGTTGTGCATAATATTCAAATTTAAGTTTTTTTAAAGAATATCGTAATTTCAAGAAATTTTATCATTAGGCGTGGATGGAGATCTTTCGAATTAAATTTCAGAAAATAATTACCAAGCAAAAATAAACAAACCTAGAAACAAACGTAGTTCAAAAATTGAGTCAAAAATTTAACAAAAATTCGAGCCTCGTGCAATTATTATCCATCATTGTGCAATTTAAAATAGCGAATTAACAAAAGTTAATCTTTTTAAATTTTCTCGTGAATTTTTATTTATTTTAAAAAATTGAGTATTAGAATTCGATTTTTTATATAATAACGTATGATTCTTTAAAAAATTCCACTTTTTGCAACTTTTAAATCTGAAGTTTAAAATTTAAACATAACCATTTAATATTTTTAGGTTGTTTATTATTGTTTATAATTTCACTAAGCTGCATACATAAATAAACATAGCAAGGAACAAAATAATCCGAGGAAGTCAAAAAGAGGCAAGATTTCCATTACTCTTACTTGTGTGTTATAATTTATATCAAAGTAAAAAAAAAAATTGTAATCAAATACAAAAATTACTATAAACAAAATTTATAAAATTTATACTCTCATTAAAATAAATTAGATATGTCCAATACGAAAAATAAATTTGATGTTTTATGTATTTTTTTGTAACAAAGATTTTTGGGAAAAAATTTTCAAAAAATTAATTATCAAATTCAAGATATCTAGTAAAAACTATACTTTCAAGTATAAATACTTTCATGGAAATAAATGAAGTATTACATCCAAATTAAAAAAAAAAAAGTATTTTTAGATTTTTTTAATAAAAAAATTTTTGGAAAAAAAATTAAGTATTCGTTTGATAATTGTTTTGGAATATCACTGGTTACAATATTTTAAAATATTAGTACTTTCATAGAATTAAAAGAGGTATTACACCAAAAAAATATTGCAATTTTTTTTATTTTTCTTTTTTTTTAATTTAGAGAATAAAAGTTTTGAAAAAATTAAGTATCAATTCCAAAAAATTACTGTAAACGAGGTTCTTAAAACTAGTACTTCCATGGAAATAAATTAGGTACTAAATACAAAAAAAAAAAAGTTTCGTATTTTTTTGTATTTTTTTGTGAAAAAAATTTTAGGAAAAAGAATTTTGAAAACATTATGTATCAGATCCAAAAAATTACAATAAACAAGGTTCTTAAAACTAGTACTTCCATGAAAATAAATTAGGTACTAAATCCAAAAAGAAAAAAATAATTGGTATTTTTTGTATTTTTTTGTGAAAAAAATTTTAGAAAAAAAATTTACAAAAAATTAAGTATCCGATTCGAGATATCATTTGAAAACTATACTTTCAAATATAAGTACTTTCATGGAAATAAATGAGGTATTACATCCAAATTAAAAAAAAAAGGGGGGGTTTGAGATTTTTTGATAAAAAAAATGTTTGAAAAAAAAAATTGGGTCTTAATTCGATAATGGTTATGAAATATCACTAGTTACAATATTTTCAGATATTAATACTTTCATAGAATTAAATGAGGTATTGCACCAAAAAAAAAAAAAAATATTGCATTTTTTTTTATTTTTCTATTTTTTTAATTTTGACAAAAAAAATTTTTTAAAAATTAAGTATCAGATCCAAAAAATAACAATAAACAAGATTCTTAAAACTAGTACTTCCATGGAAATAAATTAGGTACTACGTCCAAAAAGAAAAAAAAAATTAGCATTTTTTGTATTTTTTTGTGAAAAAAATTTTAGAAAAAAAAATTTCAGAAAATTAAGTATCCGATTCGAGATATCATGTAAAAACCATACTTTCAAATATAAGTACTTTCGTGGAAATAAATGAGGTATTCCATCCAAATTAAAAAAAAAGGGGGGGGGTTTGAGATTTTTTGATAAAAAAATGTTTGAAAAAAAAATTAGGTCTTAATTCGATAATGGTTTTGAAATATCACTAGTTATAATATTTTCAGATATTAGTACTTTCATAGAATTAAATGAGGTATTACACCCAAAAAAAAAAAAATATTGCATTTTTTTTTATTTAACTATTTTTTTAATTTTGACAAAAAAAATTTTGAAAAAATTAAGTATCAGATCCAAAAAATAACAATAAACAAGGTTCTTAAAACTAGTACTTCCATGGAAATAAATTAGGTACTACGTCCAAAAAGAAAAAAAAAATTAGTATTTTTTGTATTTTTTTGTGAAAAAAATTTTAGAAAAAAAAATTTCAGAAAATTAAGTATCCGATTCGAGATATCATGTAAAAACCATACTTTCAAATATAAGTACTTTCGTGGAAATAAATGAGGTATTACATCCAAATCAAAAAAAAAAAAAAGTACCTCGAGATTTTTTGGTGAAAAAATTTTTGAAAAAAAAATTAGGTCTTAATTCCATAATATTTGTGAAATATCACCGATTACATACGTACACACACACACACACACACACACACACACACACACACACACACACACACACACACACACGCAGACTTTTTTTAAAAACAGGTTTTTTAGCTTCCTGGGGTCCCAAAACGTGCTTATATGTCAAAAAATAGAAAATCAAATTTTGACCTAACACAATGGTTCCTCTTTGAGGAACCAATAAAAAAGATTGATTATTTTCTATTATAAACACATTAAATTAAATTTTATCAAATTATAGAATTTCTTTTAAAATTGGTCATCTTATAAATAATAAAAATAAAGGAAGAATTTAACATTGATTTAATCATTAATTAATATAATAAATTAGCAATATTTAATATGACTTATTACTTTAAGAATTAAAAATTGTTATTATAAGAATATGTTACTTAATTTATATTTATAATAAATAAAATCAAACATTTAATTTATAACTCGATTTTTAAACAGATGTTAACTAATGATTAGGCATTTTCAGATTCGCTATCAATTAAATATTGCTTTAAAGCTTTGCTTAACTTCATAACTTTAGGTGCAAAAGTTTTCCTTCTTCTTTTGGTTACTTTGCTATTATTACCAATTGAATTTATTCAGAATATTACTCTAAAATAAAATTCATTATTTAAAATTGTACAAAATTTAAATTATTAGTTCTTTTATACAAATCAGTTTTTACCTTTGGATAAATTCTAAGCTAACAAGGGGAGTTCAATACATTTGGAACACCAAATTACACCAAATGGTTATGGATGGGTTTGTTATGTTGAAAAAATACGCCGACTACCCTCCGTTCCTTCCAATGGGCCTTCTGGGCCTGGAAACGCAGGGCTCAATGTTATAAAATAGGGTTTTTTGGTAATTTTCAATGAAACGCCAAAACCTCGCAAGTTAACCAAAACTCTTCTGGTTGGTCTCATTTTTTTGGTTTAAGTATCAAAAATTTTTAGCTAAAAATGACCGTTTGGTTAATTGGCTATAGTGATGAGAGAATAATAAATTGCGGTTTACGGCGTATGAAAGGTGATACTTAGACTAAAAAAATGAGACCAACCAGAAGAGTTTTGGTTAACTTGTGAGGTTTTGGCGTTTCATTGAAAATTACCAAAAAGTTCTATTTTATAACATTAAGCCCTGCGTTTCCAGGCCCAGAAGGCCCATTGGAAGGAACGGAGGGTAATCGGCGTATTTTTTCAACATAACAAATTCATCCATAACCATTTGGTGTAATTTGGTGTTCCAAATGTATTGAACTCTCCTTGTAAGACTTATTTCCGAAGGATACTCTAAACTAAATACATAGTATGATAAGAAAGCTAATTTCATTGCTACTATTAAGTTATTGCACGAAAAACAAATTTTTTTTCGATAACGACTTTGCATTTATTAGGGTCATACATATTTAATCCTAAAAAAAATTTTAAATTTTTACTTGTAAGACATTTTTTAAAAAATTGATTTGCTTTAAAGTAAATTAAGAAAAAAAAACATATTGCAAAATTTTTAAAAATTACCACAAACTATAATTGTAGGCCATTGATTTTGCCATAATGATTGAGCCACTTTTTGGGAAATATTTTTTTCAAATTCAAATCTATTTTAATTATAATAATTTAAATTTTTTAATGCGAAAATTGATTCTGCAGATATAGTTTCTAGAAAATTCACTGAAAATTTCCTTTATGCAAAAATAAACATAAAAATAAAAAAGAGAAAAAAAATATAGGTACATATAGTTACAATATGTCTATAATATTTTTTTATGAGTTTAAAGTGTTTCTATTTTCATTTTTTGACGAAAAATAACGCTTGTATATTTACAATTGTTTTTCGTAAATTTTCAAAAAAAATTGGTAAATTTTCGATTTTTTCGTTAAATTACAAGTCACTTGTAAATTTACGATTTTTTTGAAAATATACGAAAAAAAAATTCCAATTTTTTGGAATATTAACTAATTTTTCGAAAATAATCAATTTTTTTCGTTTATCAAAGAAAGTTACTTTTAACAGTGTGATTTTACGAAAAAAGTTGCAAATTCACAATTATTTTTCAGAAATTTACAACTATTTTTTGTAAATTTTCGAAAAAAAACTGTAAATTATCAATTTTTCTTGCGAATTCACAAAAAAATCGAGAATACTCGAATTTTTTGTTAATATACTAAATTTAGTAAATATACGATTTTTTTCAAATATTTACAAATTTTTTCGAAAATGTTCTAATTTTTTTGATAATATAAGAAAGTTACCTTTTACAGTGTACCTTTAAAAAGATGTTACCGTTTTCATCAATGTATTTTCCGATTATAAAAACAGTTCTAAAATTTACTAGACGAACTACTAGAAAAATTTACTAGACGAACTACTAGAAAAATCTACTAGGAATTTCAAAATTATGAGACTTTAAAATTGGATGCAATGTTGCATCATGTGCACTATACAAATATATTTTTCTAGATTTTTCAATTTTATGGTTAGCAATAATATTATCAATGATTGTCTATCAATGATTACTTTCTTTAAATTTATTTAATTCTTCGACGTAACTACGAAATAAAATAATTTTAAAAAAAATACTTATAAATGGTTTGTGTAAACACAACCTAAATGCATGAAACTTGTTTATCCCAGCTGATGTCTATGTATAATGTATAAATGTTACGCAACATTACAATACAATTTGCTATACTAGATGGTAAGATTTTAAACCCAAATTACTTTAATTCCCTTAACCCGTATTATTCTAAGTCCCTAACTCGAAAATAATTAAAATCCCTAAATCCGAATTATTCCAAGTCCCTAAAACCGGATTATTTGAAGTCCCTAAATCGAAAATATCCTATGTCACTTAACCAGAATTATTCAGTTCTTAATCCTGGAATAATAATTCTAAACCCATAATCTTAAAGTATTTTCAGTCCCTAAACCTGGATTATTTGAAGTCCCTAAATATAAATTATTTTAAGTCCCATTTGAATTTGACTCCCCCCACCCTTGATTTTCGGATTTCAGGATACCACTCCCTATAAACATTTACCATGCTAAAAGGATAAATACACTGAAAATCTTTTTATTTTTCTGATCACTTGGATAGTAGATCAAAGCTCCAAAACCTTAACTTGCTTCGCTACGATTTTTCGGGGCATATAGCCCCAAATTTGAAAATTCTGTAACATGAAATTAGTTTCAAGATTAAATATTTATATTTATTTTGAAAATGTTTTCTGAAAAGTTTAAAAAAATAAGCTAACGATTATTTAAGGGGAAATGGCAGTTACAATTTTTATATCTCTATTTTTTTTTCTATATTATTTATTTTTATATAGTTATTTTTTTTTATTTATTAAAATAGACACAGGTGCTTTTTTTACTGCGAATTATCATTTGCAGTTATTATAGATTTTTATGTTCAGCTTACGTAGTTTTTGGAACATTCATTTTTTTTTAATTTATTAATTAAAATTTTCAAAGTTTTTAGTGAATTTCAAAATGGAGGGGAGGGGTAAAAATTTTACGATTTAAGGGGGGTTCTTAGCACAATCCTGGTTTAGGAGCAAACTAACTTTTGGACTTCAGAATCGATTTCTGCAAAAAATTTTTCTGTTACAGTGAAGCCACACTATCCATCGATATCGATATCGATATCGAAAAATAAAAATATGGTGGCGCAAAATTCAAATAATTTTTGTTTTTTATTAAAAAATTGCTAAAAATAATACAAAATCATGAAATAAATATATAAAATGCAAAATCAGTCTAAATATAATAATTTTACTAAGTTTTAATAAGAATGGTGGTATATTAACGCATATTTTTATACCATATAACAAGTTATTTATTTTTGAGGTTATGATATCAAAATATTCGTTAAGATATTAACATTTTTATTAAAATTTAGTAAAATTAATTGTTTTGGTCTGATTTTACGTTTTATTTATTTATTTCATGATTAAAATATTATTTTTAGCTGTTTTTTAATAAAAAACAAAAATTATTTGAATTTTGCGCCGAAATATTTTTATTTTTCGATATCGATATCGATATCGATGGATAGTGTGGCTTCACTGTTAGTACCCAAAGAGAAAATATTTTTTACCTTAAAATAAGTATTTGGTGGTAAATAAATATTAAATTTTGAGCAAGTTCAAAACAAAAGGTCAAAAATACGAAAATGGCTGCCAAAAATCGAGAATTGAACTTATTAAGCTAAAAGCTGCCCTATTTTCATTTTCACATTTTGAAAAAAAGATTTTGGGCCAATTTCCGAGATCTTACAGTTATCCACTTATCGTAAAATGCCTCTTATACAAGTTACCGAATGCAGTTTCAAGAAACTTTCGTCAAATATAGAGAATATTAAAATTAATTTACAAATAAAAAAAGCTATTTTTTGTTATTAATAAATTTTCTTTATTTAAAAATGTCATCAAAAATTAAAATTCTGCTCAAATCTCTTGTTGATAAATTTTCTATTAAACAGTTCATATCTTCATCCGTTGGCATTATTGGTTTAGCAAAATCTAAATAAGCTGAAAATGGACAAAAATCTGTCAAGCAGCTACTGAAATTTAATGGCACAGTTTCTTTAGTAACACCATCCCAATATATAAACTAAAAATTAAATTTTTAAAAAGTGAAAAAAATGATTTTATAATTTATTATTCATACCTTTAAAAATATTTGGTCATTTTCATCAATGTATTTTTCGATTATAAAAGCACTTCCAAAATTAACTAGATGATTAGGAATATCAAATCTATGAGCTTTTAAAAGTGGATGCAATGCTGCATCATGCGTGCTATACAAATATATTTTTCTGGATTTTTCAATTTTATGGTTAGCAATAATATTATCAATGATTGTCTTGATTAATGGGCCATTTTTTAATTTGCTTCTTTCCATTGATGATACTGATAATTCAAAATAAACTTTTGTTGCTTCAATTAATTCTTCATAAATATGGTCCGTGTACCAGTCAGGTAAAGTTAAATTAAAAATTTTCTTAAATATTAAAATATTCATTTCCATAATATTTATAATAAAAAATAACAATCTTATGTTTTTTTGTTTATAATAATAAAAAATATAAAACCTAAATTATTGTTCCCAACAAATATAAATATTTCGGACAAAAATAATATCACTAAAATTTTTGAAAACAATATAAAATTCTCTAAACATTAAACAATTTTTCTTCTACTTAAATAATCCCACTTTTTTTATCTAATATTTAAATAAACATGGCATAAGATTTTTTTTAAACTTACTTGATATTCCAATGAATTTTTTAAACGAGCCAGTTGTAAAAAGTCAATATTTTTTGCATAATATTTTTCGAAAAAATTAATAATACCAAAAAATTTATCATAAACTTGTTGATATTCACTCGTTTTCATATACTCATTTAAATATTCTATATATCTGCAGTACAAAATTATAATAAATAAAAAATAAATAGATAAATAATAAATAGAATAATTTTAATAAAACTTACTTATGACAATTTTGACTGCAGGAAGAGAATAAATAGCATGAGGTATCCAATTTAATTCCTTGTTCCACTTTTGATCATCAATTGGTGGATATAAAGATGAAAGAACTAACATTAAAGATTCTTTGGTTCGGTCTATACAAGAACTAAAAGCATAAACATCGGTTTTCTTGTAAATCGGACCCAAAAATTGGTCATAATTTTTTCGAAGCATTTCGCCAATTTTATATTCTTGCATCATACCAGTCTAAAATATTTTTAAAAATTATGTATATTTTGCTAAAATTAATTATACAAAAATTAAACCTTTGTTAAACTAGATAATTCGTAAGGCTCAAATGCGGATTCATTATAATTCATGAAAATAATTTCCTCATTATCTGGTGCTCTTTCTCCGTGCCTAAATAACTTAAATTTTAAAAAATTATAAAGCATTAATAATTATATATAATTTTAAATAAATATCTTAAGGACTATTGCTGGATAAGTATAGTTATTTGGCCCCGCAACAAAACTTAGCCTTTTCAAAAAGTTGTCAAAAAACTTACGTAGGCCACAACAGGCCCCGAAAACCGTTAAAAAAACCCCAAAAAATACGTTTTTTAGGCTTAATTTAATTTCTCCATCCCAAGAACAGATAATACTCTGCACATTGGCTGGAAAACTTAAAATTGCATCACTGTTCAAGAAAAATTTTTTTTTGGCCTTTAGGACTCTTTTAAGATTCTGAAATACAATTTTGAATTTTTCGAAAAACGGTTATTTGAGCATAAAATACATTGACCATCCTTTATTTTTTTATTTTTATTGTACGGTTGGGGTAAAAAACCATATTTTTTAATTTTTAGAAAATTTCCTGGAGGAGGAACCACTTTTTTACCCGAAAATTTAAAATCTTCTACCGCCATTCAGCCGCGAGTTTATAACTAAATTAAGTCTAAAAACCGTATTTTTTGTAATTTTTTTAGGTTTTTGGGGGCTTGTCGTGGGCTATGTGAGTTTTTTGAAAACTGTTTGATTACTTCTACTTAGGCTAGGTTTGGTTCCGGTGGGCAAGTCACTATACTTATTTGGGAATAGCCTTTCGGATTAAGAGGTGCAGTCAAATGAAATTTTCTCCAAAATTTTTACGTAATTTTATTTTTCAAATATACACTATAAAAATATGTTGCTTGAATATTAAAACATTTGCTTGAATATTCAATACATAATACTTTATCCAACTGTTATGTGATCAAAAATTAATTAAAATTATAAAAAAGTGTGTAAATCATTACTTACCACATGCACAAGATCTTACTTAAATTTTTTTTCTTTATTTCTGCATAACAAGATATTGAAGAAAATAATAAAGATTATAAATATAAAGATAAAATTCATTTTATAACAATTCATTTAAATAAAAAATAACTAGAGAAAACAAATTCTTTTCAATATTATTTATTAATGATTTTCTAAAATGTAAAATAATAAATAATTAGCCCAGTATTGGTCAATATAACAACATAATAATACAAAATATCTAGTAAAATATAGGCGTTTTATAATAACATTAATTTTAACATTATTTACGTACGGTACTTAAATAAACTTAATACTACTAATATTTATAAAATAATGAAAATTTATTTAGTTTAATAATCAGTTTTATGATTAAAGATAAAAAAATTTATGTATTTATATGCCTATTATCTTATATTTATAAATATAATTTTTTTTTATTGACATGGTTCTCTTGAAGACAAAGTAGGGTTTTCCAAAATGACACCAAAATCTGAGCATAGGGCACATTTCTTGAATACATATATATCTCGAAAAACCGGAAAATTGGAACTGCTCATTTTTTTGAAAAACTGCCATTTTTAATTTTTTATTAAAAATAGGTATTTTGTAGTAATTTGAAAAATTGAATGAAATTATTTAATTGGTTATAAATGTTTCTTTCATATTTTTCTTGTTTTTTATGTATAATGCATGTAAAAATATACTTTAAATTTGATAGATTAAAAGTTTACTTGATTATGCATGACTATTTCCACGTTAAATTTGTATTTTTATGCAAAAATTAATAAATAAATTTTTGAATTTTCATTCATTTTTTATTAAAACTTCAGCAATATTAGAGCCCTTATTTATACTTATAATCATTATTCATACTTTCATTTTAATTTACGGCCTTGTCTTACTTTTTTACATATATGCCCTTCTCCACGTTAATTAAAGTAAAAATGAAATAGTACTTAAAAAATATTTAAAGTAAAAATGAAATATTCTCTTTTTTTTTAATTTTTATTAAATTTTTTGAAAAAAAAATATGAAATTTAACATCTGTGCAGTATATTTATTAGCCAAAATACATGTAAGCATGTATTTATATGGTCTTTTCCTCACAGTAGTAACAATATTCCATTTGCTGACGTAGTGACTATTCTTATTGTCATACTTGTCAACACACTCTCGTGGAAACCTCGTGTACTCGAAATAACTAAGATAGCAAACAGAGTTCTATCTCATTGGCTTCGCAAGAGACTGGTAAAACCTCTTGTAGTGGACTACTGTAATTGAAACTGCAATGTAGCTCATACTGACATCTCCAACGAACTAATTGCCCAATTGCATACCCACGTAAAAGGATTAAGCTTAATTTTGGTTAAGCTTACGGACTAACCTAAAAAAGCTTAATTTTTAAAATTAAGTCTTTTTAGGTTAGTCCGTAAGCTTAATTTTAAAAATTAAGCCTTTTTAGGTTAGTCCGTAAGCTTACATCAGTAAGCTTAATCCAGTAAGCTTACTCCAGTAAGCTTAATTCATTAAACTTAATCCTTTTACTTGGGTAGACTGTTATTTTTTTTTTGTAGGAAATGTTGGTGCAGAAAAAAAAATATTTTTTTTAAAAAAAAGAATATTTTATTATCATAATGTCTGAAATTTATCTCTCACATTTTTAATTAAATTTATTAATAATTTTATTTAAATCTAATGCTGTTAAATTTTCTATCAAGCAGTTCATGACTTCTTCAGATGGATAAATAGGAATAATAAGTTTTAAAAATTTTGCTATCGAATAAAAATCTAAATCAAACATTTTTTCTTTAACTCCATCCCAGTATAAGAACTAAAATTTAACAAAAATTATAAATTAAAACCTATTTCATTTAAAACTTATAACTGGTTTGTGTAAATATAACTTAAATGCATGGAACATGTTTACTTCTAGCTGAGGGCCAGGTATAACTATTATAATGCATCAATGTTACGCAACGTTACAATACAATTTTCTAATTTTATAATTGGTAATTATCAACATACTAGATATTAAGATTCTAAACCCAAATGATTTGATTCCCTAAACGTGTATTTTTCCAGGTCCTTAAATCAAAATTATTCCTAGTCCATAAACCTGTATTATTCAAAGTCCCTAAGCCTAAATTTTTCAAATTCCCTAAATTAAAATTATTCTAAGTTACATTTGACCCCACCCCCTCCATTAAAGCAGACAACTTTCAACTCTCGCCCTTAATTTTCAAGTCCTGAGGTACCCCCTCCCTATAAACATGTTCCATGTTAAAATATTTTCATTTTAAATACCTTTAAGAATATTTCATTGCCATCAAAATATTTTTCAATAATAAATGCACTTCCAAACTCGACTGAATCACCAGGAACGTTAAAATTAAGCGATAGTAAAAGTGGGTGAATCGTTATATCATGTGCACTGTACAAATATATTTTTTTAGGTTTTTCAATTTTATGATTAGAAAAAATGTTTTGAATAAACGTTTTTATTAATGGCCCATTTTTATATTTGGACATTTCTGGAGTGGCTGCAAATGTTTGAAAAGCAAATTCATATGCTTCAATTAATTCTTCATAGATTTCATCTGAGTACCAGTCAGGTAAAGTTAAATTAAAAATTTTCTAAAACATAAAAAATAAAATATTGCATTTTTAAAAAAAACTTATTTTACTTATACTAATTTAACTAAAATAACCCTTCCTTACCTGAATTTGAATAGAATTTTTCACATAAACAAGTTGTATAAAATCAATAGATTTTGAGTAATATTTTTCAAAAAAATTACTAATATTTGAAAATTTACTATACGATCGCTTGAACTTTTCAGATTTCGTATACTCTTCTAATGCTATTTCATACCTGTAGAACAAATAGTCAAAAAACTTAAAACCAAAAATAATATTTATTTATTACTTTTTACACTGATGACCATGGAAGAGAATATCAAGTTCTGCAGGAACTGAATTAATAGATAATGGCATCCAATTTAATTGATGGTGCCACTTTTGATGGCCTTCCGGTGGATAAAGAGATGAAAGAACCAACATCAAAGATTCTTTTGTTCGGTCTAGATTAGAACTATAAGTAGAAACTTCATGCTTTTTATGAATTGGCCCTAAAAATTCGTTATATCTTTCTCGAAGCATTTCACCAATTTTATATTCTTGCAACATGCCAGTCTAAGATATTTGAAATTAACAAAAATTTGTCAAAAAAATATTTAAAAAATATTTAAAAAAACCTTTGTTAAACTGGATAATTCATAAGGATAGAATTCGGATTCATTATGTTGCATGAACTTCAATTCCTCCACGTCTGGTGTTCTTTCTCCATGTCTGAATAACTTAAAAATAATTAATGAAAAATTAATACTCACAAATAGCATATTATATACTGTAAAAAATTCTATTCTTGAAATTTTATCAAGATGGTAAATTAAACATTATATTTACAGTCCAAATGAAAAAAAATATTTTGAAAATTATGAAAAGAAAATCTTTTACTTACAACTTGAACAAGTTCTAGTTTAAAATTTTTTTCTTTTGCTTTACAAAATGAAAAATTTGGTAAAAAAATAAAAATTACTAATTTGAACATAAAATATTGTATTTTCATATTTTTTTTTTTTTAATTTTTAACCTTCTTTTTACAAAGATTACATATAAATGTATATTATAATAAAATCAAGTCTTATATATTCGTTTAAATATAAAAATAAGTTAATTTGAATTACTGATTATAGTGCTAGGTAAATATTAAATTAATTTTTTTCACTTAAATGCTTTTTGTATAAATTTAAATAAGGTTTAATTAAGGTCATAATTTAATTATGACTGTGAAAAAAGAAATTTTTGGAATTTCAAAAAATTTTTGAATTATCGACACTACATACATATGTAAAATCGTATATGTATTAGTATAATACTAGGTTATTTACCTACTTTTTATTTAATTATTTAATAATTATGCAATGAAACAAGTAAAACAAATTGGAAATATAATCTTTGAGCTTTTATTTACCATATATTTAAGTTTCATTAATTTGTGTAATCGCAATCATACTTTTCCCAAGCTCAAGATTCTTAATTAACGACCCAAAAAACACTTGGAAACAATTCTTGGATAAATCTATTGACTCTGAACGCGATGACATCAAAAATACCCCATTTTGGGGGTAATTTTTGCAAATTTAAGAGTGAAGCGCAATTTTCTTTATTAAATAACCCTGATTTTCTTGTTCAGCGACCCAAAAAACCTACACTAGAGTAAATCTCGTATTTGCAATCGTAAGTACACCCCCTCCCCCCGTATTTTGACTGAAGTAATTCAGGTAAAGTTAAATTATAGCAAAGGTCCTTGAATCAACTCTCAATAGCCCCTGATTGAATTAAATAAAATCAAATTGAAATCAAATTTAATTAAATTCAATTTTATTAAAAATTTATTAAAAATTTGAAATTTTATTCATTATTTAATTAAATTAATTTATAACTTACAACTTATATACGATTATCAAAAATTATCTGATTTTATTGAGTCTAATAATTATATTATACAAAAAATATTACTTATTATACATGAAAAACTATTCTATATAAAAATGTAATTATAAATTTGTTACTTTATTAGAACATATCATTAAATTATTATAAAAAAATTTTATAGTAGTTTGTGGCAACAAATAAATCTAATCTTATCTTGTTTTAAAAACTTCATCAGTAATTAAGATTCTTCTCAAATCATTCGTAGACAAATCCTCTATTAAACAGTTCAAATCATCTTCTGTTGGAATTAATGGTTTAACGATTTCCAAATAAGTTGAAAACGGACAAAATTTTGATGAACAATTATTCAGCTTTAATTCGGTAATTTCTTTATCAATACCATCCCAATATAAAAACTTAAAAATATTTTAATGTTTATAAAATTTATTTATATTCGAAAATTTTATTTAAGATACCTACCTTCAGAAATATTCCATCACATTCATCAACATATTTTTCAATTATTATTGCACTTCCGAAATTTACCAAACCATTAGGAATAGTAAAATTATGTGCTTTTAATAATGGATGCATTGTTTCATCTTGCCCACTGTACAAATATATTTTTCTAGGATTTGTAGTTTTGTGATTAACATTTATATTGTCAATAAATGTTTTAATTAACGGTCCATTTTTATATTTACTTGTTATTTGTGTCGGTGATAATGAATCATAAGATTTTATAGTAATTTCAAATAATTTTTCATATATTTCATCTGTGTACCACTCAGGTAAAGTTAGATTAAAAATTTTCTAAAACATGATAATTATAAGAAATTATTACTCATTTAAGAATTAATTTATAACTTTAAAATTATTTACTTGATAATCAATTGAACATTTTATAAATCCAAGTTGCAAAAGATTCATCTCTTTTCTATAGTATTTTTCAAAAAAATTGCTCACATTTGAAAATTTATTGATGATTTCAGCAAATTCTTTACTTTGCTTATATTTATTTAATTCTTTGACGTAACTACGAAATAAAATAATAAGAAAAAAATACTTATAAGTGGTTTGTGTAAACACAACCTAAATGCATGAAACTTGTTTATTCCAGCTGATGTCTATGTATAATGTATAAATGTTACGCAGCATTATAATACAATTTGCTATACTAGATGTTAAGATTTTAAACCCAAATTACTTTGATTCCCTTAACCCGTATTATTCTAAGTCCCTAAATCGAAAGTATCCTAAGTCACTTAACCAGAATTATTAAGTTCTTAATCCTGGATAATTCTAAGCTCCTAAACTTAAAGTATTTCCAGTCACTAAACCTGGATTATTTGAAGTCCCTAAATCTTAATTATTTTAAGTCCCATTTGAATTTGACTCCCCCCACCCTTGATTTTCGAATTTCAGGATACCACTCCCTATAAACATTTACCATGCTAAAAGGATAAATACACTGAAAATCTTTTTATTTTTCTGATCACTTGGATAGTAGATCAAAGCTCCAATACCTTAACTTGCTTCGCTACGATTTTTTCGGGGCATATAGCCCCAAATTTGAAAATTCTGTAGCATGAAATTAGTTTCAAGATTAAATATTTAATATTTATATTAATTTTGAAAAAGTTTTTTGAATTTAAGGTTACAATAAAAGTTTAAAAAAATAAGCTAACGATTATTTAAGGGAAAATGGCAGTTATTTTGGAGCTCTCCTCACCGAAATTCAGCTTCATGATCATCAAATAGTTAATATCATTAACGACTTAAAAAAATTATTGGTCGTCAAAAAAAAAAAGAGATTTTCAGTGTATATCTAAAATTAAGTTTAAATCTTTTTACTTTTTACACTGCTGACCCTGGAATAGAATATTAAGCCCTTTTGGGAGTGAATGAAGAGCATGAGGTATCCATTTTAATTCCTTGTTCCACTTTTGATCATCAATTGGTGGATATAAAGATGAAAGAACTAACATTAAAGATTCTTTTGTTCTGTCTACAAAAGAACTAAAAGCATAGACATCACTTCTCTTGTAAATTGGGCCCAAAAATTCGTCATAATTTTCTCGAAGTATTTCACCAATTTTATATTCTTGCAACATGCCAGTCTAAAATATTTGAAATTAACAAAAATTTGTCAAAAAAATATTTAAAAAATATTAAAAAAAACCTTTGTTAAACTGGATAATTCATAAGGATAGAATTCAGATTCATTATGATGCATGTAAATCAATTCTTCCGCGTCTGGTGTTCTTTCTCCATGTCTGAATAACTTAAAAATAATTAATTAAAACTTAATAATGAAAAATAATACTCAAAACTAGCATGTAAAAACCTAAAATGTAAAAAATTCTATTCTCGAAATTTTATCAAGATGGTAAATTAAACATTATATTTACAGTCCAAATGAAAAAAAATATTTTGAAAATTATGAAAAGAAAATCTTTTACTTACAACTTGAACAAGATCTAGTTTAAAATTTTTTTCTATTTCTTTAAAAAATGAAAAATTTGGTAAAAAAATAAAAATTACTAATTTGAACATAAAATATTGTATTTTCATATTTATTTTTTATTTTTTAACTTTCTGTTTACAAAGATTACATATAAATGTATATTATAATAAAATCAAGTCTTATATTATGTTCGTGTAAATATAAAAATTCTTTAATTTAATGATTAATGATTATAGTGCAAAGTAAATATGAAATTAATTTTTGACGTAAATGCTTTTCGTATAAATTTAAATGAATTCTGTTCATAAATTAAAATGATCTACTTTTTTTTTAAAAACTATTTAAATGTTTACAACTAATTTTTTATCCTTAAACCCGGAAGTTGCTAGTGCATTACTAGACTGGAGAGTATATAAGAGATAACTTCATTGATATATGTCAATGAGACAATTTCTCAGATCACGCACGATATATTTTGATCAATGAAACTGCAAAAAGCCTTGGTTATAATCTCAGTTAGATGGGAGAACATAACAAGATCAAAGTAGTCAGGTCTGTTTCTGACCTTGATACTATACTCCAGTCACTAAATATTACAATTAATGCCAAACCAAGTTGTTAATAAAAAATTAATTATTAAAATATAAAATATAAAAAAAAAGAGGAAGGAAATAGGATGACAATTTTTATACGAGGTTAATTTTAATTGATCTTTCTTTAATTTAACTGACTTGAGAATCGCTTTTGTCTGAGCAGCCGCTCTTACGTTTAATTATTTGTACCAAATCTGAAAAGGATAGGACTTATGTTGTTCTTGTGGTGCTCATAAATTACAAAATTCACATGCACACACAATAACACAATTACACAATCAAACAAAAAAGTGGTACAAAATACCTGGAGTAGAATCAAAACACTGACTGAACCGCGCCCAGTCACGATCTAACACAGACCCACTTTCTGCACACTTTGGTGTCACTAACTGGACCTTGGCCAGTTATGGTCTCACAGACCTAATTTTTGTACACTCCTATACTTGGCCAAGCACGTAAGTTCCCAGGTATCCACGCAAGAGTAATCACCAAGAACTCACACAAATATTCAAAAAAAAAAAACAGCTTCTTGGCAGCAGGTTCAACAGAAATAAAGATTCTCGATGTTGGTTCAGCAGAAAAACAAAGTGTCTCATCAACAAGAACTCTCGTCACAGCGTGACGAGAGCAAAATCGACGCTATACTTCTTTCTTTCTCTCTTCACTCGCGCGCTGATTGGCCGAAATATAATTACTAGATACTAGGGACTTATTTTTTTATATACTTATATTTTTAGTTAAATAAAACGCGAATTTGTTATTAATAAATAAATGGACATTTCTTTGGCATGACGAACGAGAATCAGTCTTGCCCTCCCGCTCCGCGCAAGAAAAAAATAAGGGTCCTCGCGAATCGTGGTATGTTGTGTTTAGCTAGTTATGAAAGATTTTTTAACACAAGTACTGATCAAATAAACCTTGGTCCTACTCATTACTGACAATATTACACGGAGAAAAATATTTTGTATATTTTACAAGGTTAATTTTAGTAATACGGGGTTAGTTTTAATTACAAAAAAAATTTGTAAATTTTACAAATATGAAGTCAGAATATTGTAATTCTAACTATAAACATGGTTATATTTACAAAATATTTGAACAGAAAATAACAAAACTTTATAATGTAAACATAACCAGCAATTTTGGTTATTTTTAACAGTTATTTTTCTCCGATAGCCAACTAAATTTACAAAAAACCACTACCTGTACTGACACCTAAATTAACTGGTTTGAAGGTAGTTTTCCTAAATGCGACCTCATTAAAAAAGCATAACTGTGAATACCAACAATATTTTTCTGAAAATAATTCTTTTCATCTTTTTGGTAACGCTGAGACTAGATTTAGCCCTGAATTCAATGATAATATTATAAGTGCACCGGGCTATAGCGTTATCCAGCAATAACGCATAATGCGTTACTGGGCCTCTTCTTTTCTCTATATATACATGAATGGTCTCAAAGACCACTTTCTAGACAACCGCATTTTTTGATTACTGTTTGCTGATGACTTACATCTGTAAGTAAAAGCCTGTCTTTCGCAATCTACTAAAATAATGGTCAAATCGGTGGAGACTAACTACTTATCCCTGAAACACAAAAAAGACTCCTCCTACACTAATCAAAAATCTAAACGTACCTAGCATTGAGATTAGCGTTTGTGGTAACAATATTCCATTTGCTGACGTAGTGACTATTCTTATTGTCATACTTGTCAGCACACTCTCGTAGAAACCTCGTGTACTCGAAATAACTAAGATAGCAAACAGAGTTCTATCTCATTGGCTTCGCAAGAGACTAGTAGAATCTCTTGTAGTGGACTACTGTAATGTAGCTCATTCTGGCATCTCCAATGAACTAATTGCCCAATTCCACAGACTGTTATCGTTTTTACGTAGGAAATGTTGGTGCAAAAAACAAAAATATTTTCAAAGGGTTCAAATCCCTCCCAGGGCTCGTTTTTTTATCTCAAATAAAAAATTTTTTCTGTTTTTTTAGGATTAGCAGTTCAATCTAACATCTTTCTAGAAATTAAAAATTTAATTTCTCGTATATTAAAAATTTTTTAAATATTAATATTTGATATAATGATTTGAATAAATCGTCTAACTAAATACTACATGTTAGGCTTAATAAAAAAAGAGACGACGAGTTCGTACGCCTAGCAGTGTTGAGTTATATAAATCAAAAATTGATTTCTTGGTTCGATTAATCATCGATAAATTCTTAAAAAATATATTTCATTAATACCGAACGATAAATTCCTTAATAATAATTAAAAATATTTTTTTTAAAAATAGATAATTTTTTTATCATAAAGTCTGAAATTTATCTCTTACATTTTTAATTAAAGTTAATAATAATTTTATTATCTAAGTTATTAATAATTTTATTTAAATCTAATGCTGTTAAATTTTCTATCAAACAGTTCATGTCTTCTTCAGATGGATAAATAGGAATAATAAGTTTTAAAAAATTTTCTATCGAATAAAAATCTAAATCAAACATTTTTTCTTTAACTCCATCCCAGTATAAAAACTAAAATTTAACAAAAAATTATAAATTAAAACCAATTTTATTTAAGAAAAATTATATTTTCCTTTTAAGTACCTTTAAAAATATTTCTTTCCCATCAAAATATTTTTCAATAATAAAAGCACTTCCATACTCGACTAAACCACCAGGAACATTAAAATTAAGTGATATTAAAAGTGGATGAATCGTTATATCATGTGCACTGTACAAATATATTTTTTTAGGTTTTTCAACTTTATGATTAGAAACAATGTTTTCAATAAACGTTTTTATTAATGGCCCATTTTTATATTTGCACATTTCTGGAGTGGCTGCTATTGTTTGAAAAGCAAATTCATATGCTTCAATTAATTCTTCATAGATTTCATCTGTGTACCAGTCAGGTAAAGTTAAATTAAAAATTTTCTAAAACATAGAAAATAAAACATTGCATTTTTAAAAAAAACTTTTTTTACTTATACTAATTTAACTAAAATAACCCTTCCTTACCTGAATTTGAATAGAATTTTTCACATAAGCAAGTTGTATAAAATTAATAGATTTTGAGTAATATTTTTCAAAAAAATTACTAATATTTGAAAATTTACTATACGATTGCTTGAACTTTTCAGATTTCATATACTTATGTAATTCTCTTTGATACCTGCAGAACAAATAGTCAAAAAACTTAAAACCAAAAATAATATTTATTTATTACTTTTTACACTGATGACCATGGAAGAGAATATCAAGTTCTGCAGGAACTGAATTAATAGATAATGGCATCCAATTTAATTGATCGTGCCACTTTTGATGACCTTTTGGTGGATAAAGAGATGAAAGAACCAACATCAAAGATTCTTTTGTTCGGTCTAGATTAGAACTATAAGTAGAAACTTCATGCTTTTTATAAATTGGCCCTAAAAATTCGTTATACCTTTCTCGAAGGATTTCACCAAGTTTATATTCTTGCTTCATACCAACCTGTAAAATATTGTGAAATTTTAGTATATAAAAATGCCTATATGTTTATATTGTAAAATATTATAACTACAAACATTTGTTAATCTGCTAAGTCCGTGTGGTTCAAAGTCTGATTCTTTATGATCCATGTAATAAAATTCATCTTTATCTGGAGCTCTTTCGCCGTGCCTAAATAACTTTATTAAAGTATTAAATAAATAAATATTATAAATTTATGTAAAATGAATAAGTCATTTGACATCTAATTTTGGGAGCATGAATATATTGTTTACAGGTTAAATTTTGGGTTTTTTTTTTAAATTTAATAGTGATACTAATTTTTTTTGGGTCACTGAACACGAAAATGGAAGTTGTTTTTATTAAAAATGCTTTAGAATAGGCAACTTCCATTTTCTTTCACTTTCACGACCGTGAGTAGGTTTTTTTGGTCGCAAAATCCTAATTTCATGCAGAAAATTATATTGGAGGGGTCCAGCTAGGGTCGTGGTTTTTAGAGGTTTGGCCTTTTTTTACACGTAGCCCCCGACTATTAATTCAATTATGGCAAGTGATAATATTATTTTTGTGGAGGCTCAATTAAAAATAAATAAAAGGAAAAAAATTCTTAGCGTGAAATCATGAAACAAAATCATCTAAATCAATCTCACAAATCAAGAATCATTAATAAATTATTTGCAATACTCTCAGAAGGCTCTTATAATCGAAAGAAGTTTGTCGAAGAAATTGTGAAAATTATAACTGCTTTGAATCCAGCTTTAATTTTTTAAAATAAAGGACTAATACAAAAATAATACTTTTATTTTATCTTAGAAATTAATAAGCGATAATGATTAATTATTTGTTATATGTATTAATAAATGTTTTTTCACTTATTTTTATAATTTTAAGGCTGATAACGTAAAAATCTGTAAACTCAACAAATGAAAAATGGGTTGTATGGGCTAGTTCCCAAACCTTGTACTCATTATATATTCTTTAATTTAATTAAAAAAATTCGCGCAATGCGTCGTGCAAAAACTGCAGTAGGTAGAACGTCCAATTTGGCCCAGTATCTCAGGTGAAATACTATAACTTATTTATGTTAATTTTGCAATCTCAAAAACTGTGAATATAAATTTTGAATAAAAAATAATAGTTAATTCTCGAATGGTAAGGCAAGCTTTCTTATCAAAGACGCACGTTTTATCAACCAGCACTAATTATTCCATAACTCCCTGTTTTACCTTATATTTTAACTTAAAACCAAAAAGTATTAAACATACTTACAACTTGTACAAGTTCTAATTTTAAATCCTTATCTTGAATTGATGAAATTGTTAATATGAGAGTAAAAATTATAATTAAATATTTAATGAACATAATTAATTCAGTTTTTGACTTATTGTTACTTATTATATTTTGATATAAAATTCAAAAATGTAAAAATTACAAAAAAAACTCAAAATAATAATAATAATTTATAATGTTTTATATAAATAAATTCGTTATCTGTCTCGTATGTATTATTAATTTGATAATTTTTTATCTGCATCGTGATAAATATTGTACATAAACACATTTATAATTCAAAAAAACCTGTTTTACGAAAATATGAGTTAGTGTTATATTTTAGATCGAATTAACATAAATTAACACATGTTTTTTATTAGCTTGATGTTTTGAAAAGTAATAGTCAAGACTGGCATAGATATACATTTTTATATATATTATAGCACAGTATAAAACTATGCGGTAGTTATGAATCATGAGCTTGAATATTAAAATATTTGATTATCTTGACCTCGAATCCATAATAGAGAAAGATAATAAATATAAGTCTAATTATATTGAACAAAAACTCTGCTTACCGCAAGCAAAATTCGCCTAACAACTTGTATTGTTCGAATTCTGGTTTCGGATTTTATTTGTAACAAGATATCTGCTTACGGCAAGTATATTCTACTCATCATGAGCGGAAATTTTTTTAAGTTTGTTGTTTAAAAACATTGTAATAAAATAGCTTGATCAAGTCATAATACATTGAGAAAAGCTTATAACTGGTTTGTGCGTTAACACAACTAACGAGCAAGGAGCGTGTCACCTTATAACAGATTTGACTTATACTTTCTAACAAGGCCGGATTCAGAAGGGGGACGCAGTAGCGATCGCCCCCCCCCCTGAACTCCAAAAATTGCAAATTTTTTTTTTACATTATAAGACCCTAAATCAAAAATATTTTAAGTCCATTTGGCTCTCCCTCTAAAAACGTGCATTTTTACCCCTTCTAAAAACACCAAGTTTTCTACCCCCTTTCGCCACTAAAAAATGTCCATTCTACATCCCCTAATTTGGGAACTTTTTCAAATACCCCTGAAAAGGAACATGTTACAGGTAAAAAAATCCGCATAAGCAAAACTGAGCGGATTTTCCACTTGCTACAATCAGAAATTTTCTTCAGCGAATGAAAAAAAAATTCAAAACTTTTTAAAATATTATAGACTAGTTCAAAATTTTAGTACTTTATTTTCGATAATCTTTTACTAAATAAAACATTTCAAAGTTAAAATATAGCAAAAATATATTTATTTAATAAGAGAATCCAAAAATATTGAGATTATAAAATCCCTTTGAGGAATCCAAAAATGATCCTTTAAAATCTCTTTTTCCTTAAAATATATGTCCCTTTTAGTTAATAAATATAAATACATACATGAATTGCATATAAGAGATGAAGAACTTGTATAAAATAATAATAATAATGGTATAAATGTGCTTATATAAATTCAAGGGTTTCCTTATGTAAAATAAATTTATTTGACCACATATTACTGTGAGATTGACATCAAGCTGCTTAGAAAACGATTGAAGTATATATTTACGAATTATTCAAAAAGTATCAAATATTATATATATATATATTTATGTATGTGTGTGTATGTGGTCTAGTATAAAAAAAATAATTATTTTATTTAAATTTTTATTAATCGTTTATTATTGACAATTTAAAACTGAAATGTAAAACTTTTTTAAATTATGTCCTATTATAGTTTTCATTTTCTAAGTACAAGGACCAACTCTTCAAGTAGGTTATCTATGCTTCAACTTTTCTTATATCTATTTAGTTATTCTAAAGTTCCTATAAATTGCAAAAGCTTTATGCATATTACTAAAACTTGCAAGCTCTTTTCTCTTGCCTTATACTTATACTATACTATTTAAGTTTTATTAACCTTAAATCATTTTTTTTTTCAGCGTATATTTTGGAATATTTTTTATACTTATTTTTAAATTTATAAATTTTATCAGCATGGTTGGAGGGGAGTCTACTTACCTGGTCTTTTCCCGGTTTTTCTTAAGAAAGTCATGCTCTTCTGCTAATAAACTATCAAACATTTTTGAGTTTATTTTCTAGAACTGCAAAATCTACTGTTATTTACAATTAGTATTTTTTGTCATTTTTTTAGTATCAGGTTTAACTGATACGTTTTGTAAAAAATAAATTTATAATAATATAATCATGTTTTGTCTAGTGTAGACATCCAAGTAATAAAACCTAGAATTTTCTCACACTCTTTCCTAAATTTAGTGTTTTTTCCGCATACTGCAATAAAAATTTAACTGAAAACGTAAAATTTAGTGCCTAATTAAGCAATACTATAATGGCAACAGTATCCATGTAATAGGTATATTTCATTTCTTTTTCAGAAAAATTTGAAAATTTTGTTGGCACCATTCGAAGCACAGAAATTCTGATTTACAACTTTAATTAAAGAATTTTAAAACCGTGAAAAATAGTTTTGGTGAATCATAACCATAAACAGTTGCCAAACTACTGACATTGAGGTTACTCACAGAAAAAAAAATATTTTATTTGAGGTAGAACTACCATGGGAAACAAACACATGCACACAAAAAGAAATTTTCAAAGATACAGAGTAGTCAGATATGAGAAATTACTTGCTAACTAGGCCCAAGTAGGACTGATTGGGCTGGTCAAGGAAATCGGTCTAATTAGTGAAGAATCACTCATATACTTATCAGACAGTAACAGAAATATGTATCAAGCAACCTCCCTGTAATAAGGCTATCCAAGATGCACTAAAGTAATGTCAAAAGATATTGTAGTATACTCGATACTTGATATATTATAAGATTCATTTTAGATTGAATTTTACTGTTTTAGCCTATAATATTCAAATAAACGAAATTAATCATGAATAAAATGGACCCAATGAGTATGCAATTGGCAATTGACACCTATATCTATGAGATAACTTCACCAACTAAACCTTTACCAATGAACTTTCCCATATACCTTCAAATATATTATAAAAACATTAACTTTCCAAATAAAAATAGTTCTAATTATTCATTGTATAATTGATACAGTCTCCTATATGTGTATAAAAACCATTAATTAATTGTTTTATAAAATCTACATAATAAATACTTTTAACTATTTTTACATGTATAGATATATCATACACTCAATTAATAACATACAGAGGGTTCTTCTCTTTTAAATATAAAACTTTTTATCTATATTATGTACCAATATAAAAATGTTTGTATATTTTAATATAATGCTTTTATAATTTTTGTTGCTGGTACATAATAATTGTACATAAATTATAATTCAATTTTGAGGTTAAAGATAGAAAAAGGAAAAATAAAAATTGCCACAAAACTAATACTTTTATGTATGTGTACCTAATGTATCAGCATCACGTGTTTTTAAAAAAGAAGGTCTCGATATTTATTAATGTGTGTATGTATATTAGACTGGAAGTTTTTTTCCGAATGGAGGATCATACATTGCAAAATATACAGTTGGAAATTGCCTTCTAGGCTATACCTACTTTTTGCCATGTCAATTTTCTCAATTTTCATAGTTTTGGAAAATTCTCCCTTAACAAGATAGTTCTTCCTTGGGCATGCCCCCCATCAAACAATTGCCTTCCAAAATACAGAAATTGATTCTAGGAAAACCTTACTGTAAAAAGTAACTTTCTTAGATTTACAAAAAAAATAGAATTTTTTCGAAAAATTAGTGAATTTTCAAAAAATTTTGTAAATATTCGATAAAAATCGTATAATTACTAAATTTAGTACATTATCGAAAAATTCGAGGATTCTCGATTTTTTTTTTTGCGATTTCACGAAAAAAGTTGTAAATTCGCAAGTATATTTTCGGAAACTTACAACTATTTTTTGTAAATTTTCGAGAAAAAAATTGTAAATTATCAATTTTTCTTGCAAATTCACAAAAAAAAATCGAGAATACTCGAATTTATTGTTAATATACTAAATTTAGTACATATTATATACGATTTTTTTCGAATATTTACAAATTTTTTCGAAAATTTACTAGTTTTTCGAAAATGTTCTAATTTTTTTGTTAATGTAAGAAAGTTACTTTTTACAGTGTAAACACAAGTAGATAATTTGAAATAAAACTAAATCAATTGTCATTGATCTTATAATAAAGAGCTCCTTATAAGCTTTTTGGTTTCTACCTAAAGATATAACTAAATTTTCTTATTATATTATAACATTTTGCCCTTATCAATCTATCTATCAAAGATCGATTTATTGTATATTATATAAAGACAACTATGAGCAAGAATCTCAAAAAGCTTCAAGCATAATAATTACTATAGAAGGAAGAAAAGTTCTAATAGTACAGTGTCCATAAAATTTTCAAATGTTGTTGTCATATAATATTATAAGAGAAAGTCTAGAGTATAAATTTTATAAGTAATTCACTTAGTTATCAAGCTATTGAGTTAACCCTTGCTATGCGACTTCCATTTAGCTAAAGGGAAGAACTGAAAAGAGCGTGTGCTTTCATTTATATTATACTTTGAGACTTTATTATTAATTTATAAAATATGTATATATCTCAAGTATCTGAATTTTTTTTTTTATTTTTTACCTTTTTAAATAATTTGCTTATTATTATTATTATTATACTGTTGTTGTTATTATTATTTGTGATTTATTAAGTTGAGATATCGTGAACGAATGACTAAAGAATACATTTTTAGGTATCGCTTTGTTATGAAAAAATAAGAACGCAATTGAGCTTGAAATTTAGATAATTGAAATTCAGCAGTTCGTAAAAAATAAAGTTGTAATTACTAAAAGCAGCCAATGGAATCGTTTTTTAATTTATTGATAATAAGCAGGCTACAAGAGTCATCATAAAATTTTTTGGGTATTCATAGTCTGGTCACCCAGACAAGGTATTTTCTCTGGTCAGTGGCCTGAATTAAAGTATTTTCTGGCAGCTGCGTGGCCGAAAAAGACTTGTTTTTTCGCCACTGAATTAATCAGAAAATTTTTATACGACATAAATGAAGAATGCCCTAAATCGCAGTTTACTTTATGAGGCGAAGGCAAGTGGCGTGCGTATTGTGCCATTCTTTACCTTTCTGGACACAAGCCATAAAAATACTATTGTCTTGAATCTTGGTTCTTTGTGGAATCTGAAAAGTAGAAGTATCTAGCTTTATATTTGAAGTGCAATTTATCGAACGTTTTTGTTTTAATTTTGCAAATTGCAACCAAAATGAAAATCATTGCAATTTATTAATAATTAATTATTTTTTACATTTTTTTTAGTTACAGTGGAATACAAAAATTTTTATAATTGTAAAATCCAAAAATTTTCCAGTTTTCCGAACTAAAAAACACCGAAAAACAACAAAAATAGATTTTTGCAAAATTTCCCGGAAAAAAAATTCCTATAATTTTAATAATACTTAAAACGTAAAAATGTGAATCAATAAATAAATAATTAAGTCTTAAATAATGTATATTTTTCATAATTATATTAAATAGCTATGTATTTTATCATTTAATTATAGAAATATCAGCAGTATAGGATTTTTATAAGCGTGTTTATGTACGGTGATACATATTGTTTTTTTTTAATAGGGAGCTTTATGCAAAAAACTGACGAGCTTTTATGTTTCATTTTTCAATATGTAATCAAATTATGTTATTTTCATCCATTTTAAATATATCAAAACAAATAAAGTAGAAAATATCCCATTATAAAAAAATAATTATATTATATATATGGAACTTTTCATGTTAAATTTGCTTCAGCTAATTTTTTGCGTTAGCAACATTTTCTTGAATTGCTTTGTCGTAAAATTTATTTTTGAGGTCTGTGATCACCAAAAAATTAAAGAAAGATTTTACTATTTAAATAAATTCGGTATTTAAAGATAATTTACAATTTACATTTTGTGCAAAATTTAGAAACGTAATTATTAATCACCATTATAAAATTTCACAAATAAATTTATTATAAAATTTTTTTCAAAATATGTCAAAATATTTATACATATTTGGTATTTAAGATAAGGTAAGTATAAAACAAGACAGTTTCTCGATAGTTTATAATGTTGGTTGAACAGCATTCAAGCTATCAAAGTCTTTATATATACATCGTTTCCTTCCTAAAATCAAAATAACTTAGAAATAACTAGGCTATACGCTTGATAGGGCTTTTAAAAAAAATTATCTTAATATATTTTTTTGACAATTAAGTATTTTTTTTTCTGAAATATTTAGTACTTTTTTCAATAATCAGTACAGAATTTTAAAATTATGAATTGCAGTAATTAAAATTTGAAAATTTCTAGAAAATTATGTAACAGCAAACTCTCGCCCCTACAAAAATCTTTACAATTTTGAAATGATTCCCAAATCTTTTATTAAATATTTTTAGTTCTAGAGGAAAATAACCTATAGGCACGTAGTTAATAAGGGGGCTAAAAGGGCTCAAGCCCTAGAGGGACCACCCAAAATTAAAAATTTCTTTAAAAAGTGGAAAAATTTAAGTGAAAGAGAAAGAAAAAAGGGATTTAGCCCTCCACCTCTCGGTGAAAAATTCTAAATATGATATATCTCTAGGAGAAAAAAATATTTACATTTGTAACTAGTAAAAAATGTAAGTATCTTAAAAAATTATTGGTGCCCAAAGAAAAATTTATTTATAATATACTAAACAATAATATAATAGATTCAAAATGTATTAAAAAAGAGTGAGCATGCAGACCTTGCATACTCGAATTTACCCAGAGATTTCAACGATTAAAGGAAAGGATAATCTCAGCCAACAGAATTTCATATAATAAAACCATAATTTTAAAATAAACGAAAATTAGAGATTACTTCAATTAAACGAACATTCAAAACTCTAAATCTCAAATTGAACCCTTTCGAATAAAAATTAATTACAAAAAATAATTCATTTTAAATATTTTTTTAAAAATAAAGTAAGGATTAAAAATAAAACAAAAAAACTTAAATACTTGTTAAAAAATCTAACTAAAGAAGCATAGAATAAAATATAACTTTATAATAAATAAAATAAAAAATTTTTTATAGAAAGTACAAGCTTAAAGAATTAAAGTATCTAACTGACTCTAAAAAAAGAAAAGAGTATAAACATTAAAGGTCCTTCTTATATATAAGAAAAGTAACCTCTAAGTATAACAAAACGTTTGAAAGCAAAGTATTGTCTGTTAAGCTCAACTATTCACTATTATTTTGTCCAATAAGAAATGGTTATAAATTTTCCAAACAACAACGAAAAAAAACAGTAAGGTTTTAAACTTTAGTATAGAGCATAAGGTTTCAGTTAAAAAAAAGAGAAGAAAATTAAGAAAATATAATAATAGCTAAAAGAATTAAAATGGACGAAAAACATAAGTAAAAACGAAGAAGTAGAAGAAGTGAAATTAAAGATAGAACCAAAAAAGGATTCTTACTTACGAGTCATTTAACAAAACAATTAGATGCTAACCCCTTTTTCTTTTATATAATTCTTTTAATACTTGTAGGATCTATAATTTTTTTTAATGATCTATAGTACAGAACATTTTTTAGCATTAAAGATTTTTATGTACTTAGAGCCATTATTGTATTTTAATTTCAAAAAAAATTTATATAAAAATTGAATTAATTAAAAAAGTAAATTTTATTTAGCTTGGCTATAGATTTTATTTTAAAAGATTAATTTAATTATTAATGTTAGCTAAACACTCATAAAATTTTGTTTATCGATGGACGATATAAACTCTTCAAGTATACTTCTGTATTATATTTAACCCTTTTTGGACTTTCATCCTTGATTGAAATTGATATATCGGACGGTGGTGTATATAGAGATTAAAAAGTACTTGTTTTTCTAATGCTTTTGTCAAATTTTATTTTATTTTTTATTGTTTGTTTTATAAAATAAAAATTTGTTTTTGATTACATATATTTCTGAATCATTTTAAATGATTATTTAATGATAATTAATATTGTACTACTTTTCTCGAAAGAGAAATGCGTTCTTAATACTATAAATTAATCGACGCGGTTGTCATAAGATATTCTTATACGTTTATAATAATTTAGTTTATATTTAATTTGGTACATTATCCTTTAATTTAAATCCATTTTGGAATACTTGAATCTTTTTAAGTTTAATTAACAGTTTTGGATTGATGGAAAATACAAGTCATTTTTATAAATAAATTGTTAATTTTGTCTATACGGTTAACCACAAACGAATATTACATATAAATCCGCTTGCAACCACGAAAAAAAAACTTATTAGAGTAGTCACCTAAAAAAAGGCGTATCTATTAATTCAAAAGTCTTAATCTGTGCCCCTGACAAATATGGCCGGATCAGCCCATACTTCCGATTCTATTCGGGAACGTATAATTAATTTAGCTAATTTTTACAACTAGTATTAAAATTTACCTATCCATAAAAACCAAAGCTTTTCTCTATTCATTTTCATCTGCTTTTCCTTCTTCTAACCCCTTTCCATTTTTTAAGGTTCTCTCTACTAAAATAATAATAATAAAAATAACAATAACGATAATAACATAAAGCAATATATATCCGTTATGAACAAAGACCAAGTATTTTTAAGATCGAAAAGAAAGTCTTTACTTAAAAAAAAAAAAATACCTTTTTCCTTCTTCTTGTCGTAGTCGCATTAAAATAGAAGGGATTAGTTCATACCGTAGGGCTTAAAGCATTGATGAGGTTTTTTAAATGGGTTCGTTTTTTGATATAGAAACACTAACTTAAATTTATACATAAATATAAAACCTTGATGCTGGACTCAATCTATTTTCTTTTCTCTCTTCTCTAAGATGCTGCCCAAAAAAAAATCTATAAAAAAAATACAAGAAGAGAAAGTAAAAGAAATGATTTAGACTATATTTACCAAAAGATTAAAAAATCGAGGGAAAAATTAAGCGTTACCATTTCATTCAGGGGGGTTGCCAAAGAAATATATAACAACCCCTACCTTTTTTTTTGTCATGGTTTTAATTCGATGTAATCCTTCGTTAAGATTTTTTTAAGGCTCGTTTTCTTTTATATATAAAAACGAATGTATAATTTACTGAAAGAAAAGTTCGTGTAATTTTTTTTTAAGTGTGTGGACACATCCTTTAAAATTTTATAGGGATTTCTTTTAACTATATAATTTGCTAGTCTTATGTACCATATTTTCCCTTGATGATATTTTTTTACTTTTTTCTTTTATCGATTAATCTTTACAGATCTTTTTCTTTTTCAAGGGATTTTTTTTTTTTTATTAAGTACCAAAGATCGTATATTCGTTTAAAAAAAAGATTTAAAAGATTAGAAATTATTTTTAATGTCTTATGATTTTTTACTTGCTAAAAAAAATTATAATTATAAATATATTTTAGTTTTTTTAAGATGATAAAGAGGATCAAAATCATTTTTTTTTACTTTTAATACACGTAAAAAAGATGAATAAGTTTCTGTACATTTTTTTTTGCAGTTACTTTGTATGAGCATTTAAATGATACTGAATTTTATCAAAGGAAAAAAATTATTGCTAATGAATACATAAAATGAAAATCTATTGATATTTCTAGCTACTTTGTATTTATCTTTTATTGAATAAATTTTTTTTAGTAAAAATAAAATTTAAGGTAGATATTAAAGAATAAATATATATTTTTATTGATAAGTTTTGAAAAAAAAACCAAGACTTAAGTCCTTTCTACATCAGATTAAAAGTCGATATTAAACTTGGTCATCTTTAAGATTTATGTAGTGTAGTTGGGAGTTATTCATGATTAATCATCAAAAATCCCAAACTGCACTATATAAATTTTAAAGATGACCAGATTTAATATGGACTTTTAATTTGATGTAGAAAGGGCTTTATGTTTGAAATTAAAAAATGAATTTTTTAATTATGTAGAATAGTTGAGTTTACTACATTAAAAAAAAGTATCAATTGAAGATCCTCTAGGAAAGTAAAAAAAAATTTTATAAGCAAAAGTAGCTGGATAAGTTTTTTTAATTTTTAAAAAAATTTTTTACAAAAGAACCAGCAACTTTAAGTGCATAAAAAATTTTTATTTGCATGGGAGTGGATCTACCTCGGTAAAATGTTTGTATTTTTGGTCACTAAAAACGTTTTTGAAGTTTTCATCCATTTTCCAATGGCCAGTTTTGAGTAATGAACGCTATTTTGTAGTTTATGAATGTTGAGAGAAAACTGTATCCTCAAGGAGTAAAATTGAAAAGAATCATCATTTCCTAATCTAATAATTGAAAAATATAAATATAACAAGTCAGGGTACTTCACCATATATTTTTTGTTATTCTAATTTTTTTGGTTAAGAACGTAAATAATAAAGGTAATTAATAATTTTTAGGAGCTTCTAATTATCAACCCAATTATTTAAATTTTTAAAAAATGAAATCCCATCATAGCTTGACAGTCAAAAAATGTGTAACCAAATTTTTTAAAATTTCCACTCAACAATAATTAATTAAAAGTTAAAAAATAAATAAATCGACAAAAATATTAAAATATTAAAATACAAAATATATATAATATATTAAAAAGTTATATATGTAATTCATCATCATATATAATAAAATATACACATTATACAGTTTACTTAATTAAAACTCCTGAAACCTTTTGGTATATCATCATCACATAGCCACTTGTTTCACTTTATATATCAAGTTGAAACGAAAATCTGGCTTTTGCCTTTAGTTTAAATTCCCACATAGATATACAATTTTCGTTATATATAAATTAAAAGTTGGACTATCTTTATTTTATTCATTCTTTCTCTTTCTCTTTAAAATTTTCTCTCTTGGGACGATATTGAATATGTTGTCGTATGTACAGTAAATATTTAGATGAGACTGTAGCAGTCAACGTTTTAGAAACATATATAAATATGACAAAGACACTCGTTGATGTTATTAGTAAATTAACCAACATGTACGTTATATATAACGCAATTTATGAAGTAGAAAATTTATGGAAAACCTTCGGTCACTTAGCTTCTTTAGTATCTTTTATATACTGAACGTATAATAAAATAATATTTTACTCATATATAATTGCATATATTTTTTATCTAATATTTTTATATATATTAGCCTATACGTTATTTTTTAATTCTGGAGATCTTAACTAAAATTGAACAAAATTATGGGGGTCAATTCCATGCAGTTTTGATGCTTAATAATTTGGTTCCAAACGCATAAATCTAGTTAATTTGTGTATGTTCAGTCGTTTTTTTTTTAAATATAAGCAGTAAATTCTAATTATATCTTTTCTTTTTTAAATCAAAATAATGAGTAATTATAAAAAAGAGCCAAAAAGATTTTCTAATTTTTTTTCTTAAGGGTAAGTATAAAATATAATTTTTTTTTTACTTTTAACTATACATACACTTAATATTGGTATTAAAGGTTTCTATATAAGAAAGTAGAATAAATTTTAGCACGTTTTTTAAGCCTTCAATTTAATCCCCATTCTTAATATTCAAAAACGTGATCGCTTTATTAAAGTCTAATATTTATAAAGAAAAAAAAAGATGTGCTTGTGGACCTTAAAAAAAAAAAGACTTTATTTTTTAAAGAGAAGAGTTTTTCATATGCTAATTGGCATTCGTCATTTTCTTATAATATAATCTTTCTCTTTTTTGTTCTTATTATTTTTTCCTTTGTCTCTTAGCTATTATTATGGTAACTCCTACGAAATTGAGTAAAAAGTACTTAATTTATATGAATAATGATGATTTTAATAAATTTCACATTAATAAAAATAATAATTTGTTTAATTTTGACAAAAATAGTTTTTAACAAATTTAATGAACCTTTAAAAAGTACTTAACGGTTTCAAAAAGTACAAAATTTTAAAAATTTTTTATTTTGAGTTAAAAATTAAAAAATAAAGACTGCAATAATATCTCCTATAGTTGCAAAATTAATAATGAAATTTCAGAAAGCATACAACCTAAAGAGAAAAATAATTGTATTAGTTCTTCAAAACACATTGAGATTTAACAGTCCTAAACGGGTTTTCGACAAATTTATTTTAGCAAATGTGATATTAGAATAATATTTGTCTAATACCGAGCAGTAATGACTAATTTCAATTTTGAGAGGCCATCATTATTGCCCTATTACTAGAGAAAAAACATTCTGAAAGTCTTGTTAAAATAGTAATTTCTCAACTGGCTCGTAGCAATGTTTATTTTGCCAAATGTATGGTTTACAGATCCAAGCACCGAGGTTCTATTATGGCATTTGGTAAAAATACATATTTCTAGGAGTCGGTTAAAAATGTTTTTATCTTTGCTAGCGGGCAATAATGACTATATTCCAATTTTGAGAGGTCGTCAATATTGACCTTTGTAAAGAAAAAAACGTTCATAGCCGATTCAGAATGCACTTTAATTTACAAAGAGCAATGATGATGGTCTTCAAAGTTGGAATGTGGTCATTATATCCCGCTAGTATATAAATGTTTATAATACCAAATGCGAAAATGCGACTACAGGGCCTAGGTTCTGCATTTATATCATCTATAACGTATCACGTGAAAAACAAAAAAAGTACTAACTTTTAATAAAATATTGACTTTTATAAGCAAACTGCATCGCAAAAACTACTACCATTTCTAAAAACATTTGTTTGCGCATGCGTAGTACCACATATTGTGGATGGTACGGCTGACTATCACTGTGATATGAATATGCTGAATCAGGTCCCAGTCTATTTTCCAAAATGAACTTTTCTAAGAGCCATTTAAGAATGTATAATATTCTAACAAGAGATTTAGAATGTATTTTTTTTTCAAGCGGTAATAATCTCGGTAATAAAGCAGTCTCTAAAAATTTAAATTCATTCATTATTGTCCGCTAGCAGAAATAAAAATTTTAGAGCACTAATTCACCATCAGGTTTGTATTTTTTCTACAGACAAGCAGATTTGTGGTAAAACCACATCAAACGCATTAAATAAAAATATAATACCCGAAAATTAAAATATAGATCTAGAACATTGTATAAAGCTGCATAGAATCCAAGAACTCAAAAATTTAATAAAACATAGTATTAATCAAGTATTTTATACATTTACTTCTATATATACTGTAGCAAAGTCATTTTACTTGTGAGAAAAATTTTAATAAAATTATTATAACTCATACTTTACTATTCATAAGTTTTTGATATATTTTAAATATGTAAATAGATCAAATAAATATTAACCATCAGCCTAATATACCTACATTTAAAAAATAATTTTAATATATATAACTACCTTAAACGATTAAAATTTAATACTCAATATTTAAAAATGTGATTAATAACCGATTATCAGATCTAACTTTTATGATATTAAATCAAAATAATAATTCACACATTCTCATTAAACTATAAATAATTTAATATAAAAAATTAAAACAAAAAATTTTTTTTTATTAAAACACACATACCTACTAAAAAAAATACATATAGATAATAACATATTATGAATAAAGATATATTCATACACCTGTTAACGATATAATAAGGTGCGTCTTTTTCTTATCGAAATCAAGATATCTTTTAAACTCATATCTTTTTTTAAACACATAAAAAACATTCAAAAAGATAAAAAATTATGTTATTACCTTAAACTCTTTTATTATTTTTTTTTAATACAATTCTTCAGTTTAGTTCTTTCAGTAATTTTTACCGGTTATCATGTGAAGTGTGTGTGTCTCTGAAATAATTTTTTTTGGGTTAAAAAAATAATGTTTTTTAATTATAATAATAAATGTTTTTTTAATATGTGTAAAATTTATTTAAATGTGTAAATTTATTGTGATTTTTTAAATTTTATATTGGACGGTAAGTCAAGATAATGAAATTACTAAACTTTTAAAATACACGCCTTGTGGTAAAATTTTCTAGTAAATTTTCATAGTAAATTAATTTTGCTATATTTTTTAAAAAATTCCAAAATTTACTAAATTTTTGTAAATTTACCACGAGGTAAAATATTTTAAATTTACTTACACACACATACATTGATAATTACAATTAAATACATGTAATGGCTATCTTTTAAAACAAATATGACTCATTAAAATACTTTTTATTCTGTAAATAGATAAATGTAAGATATAATTTCAATTCATTGACTCACAAACATTTTTTTTTGAAAAAACTGTGCACTTTAAAGTAAAATAAAGGATTTTATATTAAAAATTGTTAATTAATTTAGTATTAAAATATGTTTTTTTTAAATTAAAAGTATTTAACATTCTTTATCTAATCTTAAAAATTAAGAAATAATTTTTTATTTAAAAATAGCAAGGAATTTAGAAAAATGTCATTGAGACCAGAAATTTCAGAAGTTGAAAGTGGTGGTTTAACAGGGCCAGTGAATTCTTTAACTGAAGAATCAATAGATTGTGGTTGTTCGCCACAATATCGTTTACCAAAATTAGCAAAATATGCAACGAGAAAAATATTTGTTATATTGTTGTGTTTGATTGGGTTTGTGCAAGCAGCATCACAATCGTATTTTTATCTTGTTTCGACGACACTTGCTAAAAAATACGATGTTGATATGTATTTGATTGGTAAGGATTTTTTAAATTTATTTTCTCCCTTTTTAATAGTTATGTATACCTGCAATACCTACAATAAAACGAAATCAGCGACAAACAGGATTTTGGTTATAACATATCCGGTTGCGGATAGCGGATTTTTGTTCTAGTTCAAACAATTACAAATGACTTAAAATGTATAGAGATACTCAACTAGATATTTTTTTCTTCTCTAAAATTTTATTAATCCTATACTCACGTGTAGGTATCCCAAGAGAGAAAAAGTTGTTGTATTATTTCCTCATTTGAAATTGGTTAAAGAAAAAAAAGTCGAATTTTTGCAAGCCAATTTTTTTTCGGGTTAAGCTTTTTTCAAATTTCAATGAATTTAATAATTTACCTAATTAATAATAAAGGCTAACTTCCGAGCTTAATTAATCAGTGTATTTAAAAACTTCCCTAAAACCGATAAATCTCTTCTTGTATTCTAAAAAATTTGTCTCAAATAGAGGCCAAACATTTAAAAAAATAATAATAATCACTAATTTTTCAGAATGGATCCTGACAATATCAGAAATAGTACCAATTTTTCTCGGTGTCATAATTGCATATTGGGGCGACAGATTCCACAGAATAACATGGATAAGTTCATTAGCATTGACACAATGTGTCTTATTTATTGTATTATCAATGACACATTTTGATCAATTAAAACCTGTAATTGATTACAACAGTAACAGCAATAACTCTGTTTACAATGATAATAATAATAATTATTATTATAATGAAAGTTCTAGTTATAATTACAGTGTTATAGAACCAAGGTCCATTTTAACAGGTAAAATTTCTTATATCTTATTTTTTTTTATGTAGGTTATCAATTCTATAAATCTAAATAAATAAAAAAAAAAATTATTTCGTAATCAGTTTTCAAAGAAAACAATATGAATTTAAAAAAAATTATGTAAACTAAATTATCATCAAAGGAAAAAGGATAAATAACGTAATAATTGATAATTTCTAATTTTTAAATATTATAAGTAAATAATTGAACGGTGCTTATTTAGTTTTGAATATTATTTGGTTATTTTCTGAATATAAAAGTTTTTAGTTTTTCTCTGCTTTGTATCGAAGTTTTCCATTCCACAAATGCTCTGTTTTTCAGAAAAGCTAATCATGAAAATTACGCCTTCAGTGGGTCCTAATTACCAATTATTAAAAAATTGGCTTAAAATCTGATGTTTAAAAAAAGAAAATAATTGCAATTTGAAACTGTTTGATTAAAAAATACACTGTAAAAAATAACTTTCTTACATTAACAAAAAAATTAGAACAGTTTCGAAAAATTAGTAAATTTTCAAACAAATTGTAAATATTCGAAAAAAATCGTATATTTACTAAATTTAGTATATTAACAAAAAATTCGAGTATTCTCGATTTTTTTTTGAAAACTCGCTTTTTTTCGAAAATTTACAAAAATTGTTGTAAATTTCTGAAAAATAGATGTGAATTTACAACTTTTTTCGTAAAATCACAAAAAAAAAATCGAGAATTCTCGAATTTTTCGATAATACACTAAATTTAGTAAATTTAGGATTTTTATCGAATATTTACAAAATTTTTGAAAATTTACTAATTTTTCGAAAAAATTCTGTTTGTAAATCTAAGAAAGTTAATTTTTACAGTGTAAATACTCGACTTTTTATAAAAATATTAATAATTTAAATTACAACCAGAAGCCCAGAAAAATTATCATACAACTTTTCTGGAACGTATTTAATAAAATTTTATTAAAGAGTCAATTTTTCGCAACTAACCCAATAAATAATAATTATTCTAGTAAAAATATATTTCAAATTTCTATATTAATTTTTTAAATTACAGGCGGAAATATTGAGCTTTGCAGAATCGATAAAAGATTTCAAAGATCATTTGATTCATTAAAGGGCGTAATCAGCGTTGATAGCCGTTACGTTACAATAGCAATATTAATTATAACACAATTGATAAATGGAATAGCAAATATAACATTTTACTCATTAGGTTTATCATACCTGGATGATAATACGAAAAAAAAAGATGTTACTATTTACTCGAGTATTGCTATATCGTCAAAAATAATGGGTGCTGTTATTGGTTATTTGTTTGCATGGACTTTTTTGAGGTATCATTTTTTATTTTAAGTTAATTTATATAAAATAAAGTAAAAATTATAGTTAAAATATTATTTTTTTAGATTAGATCATAATACAGTAATAACCTATGGTGATTCAATGGGTTATTGGTGGATATCTGGACCAATTTATGCACTTTTATTAGCAATACCATCAATTTTCCTATCTTGGTTCCCCAGAAGGTTACCATCAATGGTAAGCAAATAAAGTAACTTAAACAACCATGATAATTTTAATAATTTTAATAATCTTTTGCTGACAGATGGTCGAACAAGCTGCTGCATCAATCATAGATCAATCAACACTTCAAAGAAGCTCTGAAAGAGTGTACACAAAAAAAGTTGGAAGCACAGCTTTCTTCGCATCATTCTTAAGAATTTTATCAAATAAATTATTAATATTTACAATAATTTCATCGTCTCTAATTATAACAAGTTTACTCAACTTTATGTTCAATGAAAATATTTTCTTAGAGTCGAGATTTTATGCACCAAAACCAACTGGATTGTTTTTTGGTTTTGGTGATCCAATATTAACAAGAATTTTTATAAGTTAGTATTTACTTTCATTTGTTATTTTATCAAGTATATTTTTGGAAAAAAATAATTTTTTAAAAAATAATCTTTTAGCTATCACAAGACCAATATTAATTGGTTTAATTGTAATTATTTCTGGATTTGTTATTGCAAGATTCAAACCCACTGCAAGGTCGTTAACTTTTTACAGTCTTGTTGTTATTATTGTATCATCATTGATAATATTTTTCCTTGCTTTTGATAATTGTGATAAAAGATCAATTGTTGGAAACATTAGAGAAGATTCAACGTAAATTAATTTAAAATTGTTTATACGTTATCTTGATATAAAAAATAACTGTTAATTAATTATATTTTCCAGAATGTCATTTATTCGATTTTGTAACAGAGATTGCCAATGTCAAAATACAGAATTTAAACCAATTTGTGATGAAACTGGTTCACTTTTATTCTATAGTCCCTGTCATGCTGGTTGTAGTAATATTCAATACGTGAATGGTGTTAAAACATACGCAAATTGTTCTTGCATTGAAGAAGTTTTGGGTGTTGGGTCTCACCAAGCTCGAGAAGGTTCATGTGATGTTTCAAACTGTCAAGTTGGATGGATTATTTATGAAGTAATTAAGATATTGATTTATAATTGTCAAAAAAATGATGATAAATGTTAATTTATTATTGATAATTTTTTTCAGCTTGCTACTTTGTTAGTTTATGGTGCAGCAGCATCAACAATTCTTGGAGATTTGTTAATAATTTTAAGAACAGTTAATTTACAAGACAAAGCTTTGGCAATTGGTTTTGGTTTAAGTATCATAGGATTTTTCACTTATGTTCCTGGAAAACTTTTATATGATTTAACTTCATACTTAACTTGTATACACTGGATAACACAGGAATGTCATTTACATCATCCACAAAATTTAGGATATTATTTGTCATTTTTAACTGCTGGTATTTTATTGATTGGTGGTTTATTTAAAGTATTAGTATGGTTCTTTAGTAGAGATCTTGAAATTTATGATATTGAAGAAGATAATACAAGAACGAAAGAAATGCAAGATATTTCTAGGCCTGCACAAAATGAGCCACTTTTACAACAAAGTGTGCCTGTTGAAAGTCGGAATGTAGATGTTGTAGATCTTGGTAATATATTTATTTGAATTTATTTTTATAGATTGATAGTTGGTTACCTGTATTTGTTTATATTCATTAAATTAATTTTTTTAGAAGCTGGACCAAGCGGCGTCGAGCCTCCGGTAGTTATAGAAACTCAAAATTCATCAAAAGATACTGGCCCAGTAGCAAGAGTAAATGAACCCAAAGAAGAATCAGTAATGACAACAGGAAGGCTGAAATACGGACCGTTAGGACCAGGCGACCGCCGAACAGATAAAAAAGTTACATATTCCAATGTACCTATGACAGGCTCAGATGATGAAGATGATAGTTCTGCTGAAGAAGAAATTAAAGTGGTTTCCAAAAATTCAAATTCAAACGTTTCGTATAAACCATTAGAAATGGATTCTGATGTCGAAAGTGAAATAAGTGTTACCGGACCAAGATCCAGAAAAGGAATAACAAACGCTGAAAATAACGAATTCCCAAAAATAAATTATGATACATACCCTACCAAAAAAGAATTTCCAAACCCTGAAAATTATCCTGACCCAAGATTACTGGATAGAAATTCACGAAATAATACTCCAATAAATACGGTTGATGATTCACCAAATTTTAAAGATATGGAAAATATGATTCATAAAAATGGTTCTAAATCTTTACATTCATTAAAAGGAAACTTTAATGAAATTGGAATTCCAATTTTAGACACATCATACGAAGAAGCATTAAAAAATTCAACAAGTTCATTACGTACACCATCAATAATGTATTCATTGCAACGTTTAAAAAGCCCAAGTCGTGAATTATTACAAGAATTAAATCTAAAAACAGAATTTAAATCACAAAGTACTGATGAATTAGAAAGAAAAGTAACAACTATAACTTACGAAGAATTTATTAACGAACCAGAAAGTTTCAATTCTATTAGTCCCAGGCCTGGTTCCAGAGGTCAATCATCGTCAGGTTTTGGTAGTCTGCAGGATTTAAGAGAAAAAGCAATAAAACAACAAGATGATAATTCTGATTCAAGTGTAAGTTCGAATCCATCGTCACCAAAACTAAATACTGGGGGTCCTCTTTGTACAAATTTATAAAAATAATTATATAAATGTTAAAACTGTTAAGTATGATTAAGTATGCATGTATTTGAGTTAAGTTAGATATTTATACCTATTTATAAGACTTATATTTATAAGATTTTAAAAACTATTTAATAATTACATTCAATAGGAATTGGAAAAATAATGAACCTAAAAACTAATTAATTTAATATCAAAGAAATTTATATTTTTGAAAACTTTTGGCATTTTCTCTTTTATTTATAAATTTTAATAGTATATTTTTATCGCAGGCCGTAAAAGTAAATAATTTCCCAGATCGCATGTAAATTGTTATCATTTGAGGTAAAGCCCAGGAAAACATCTGGGGATCTGGGGAATTCTTTTTACAGCTGAGAGCAAAAAGTGATTTTTTTCATCAGTGGAAACAAAATACGTATTTTCGATTCGCGCTTCGGCCGGGAAATATATACTTTCTGGCCGCTGACAAGAAAAATAATTTTTTTTTAACTTTTGACTTGCATTTTATTTAAAAACATGATTGTTTAATAAATACTACCAATATAATAATTTAGTTTTAAAAAATATATTTAAAAAGAGTAATTTTTTATAAAAATGAGTACAAGGCCTATACAGATTCTGAAGCCTATACCATCAAAAAATATACGCAAACTTGTAGAACAAATTTTATTACCAAAATTGTGCTAGTGTATTTATCGCAGGTATGTAAGAGGTGACTCAGGACTGTGATTTTTTCAAATGCCTAATCAGTAGTCTTGAATTTATAGATAAAAAAAGCGAAATTTACGCCTAATTTTTTTATCTTTTCCTAAAATTACTGAAATGACTAATTTCATAAACCCCAAAATACCAAACAACTATAAAATTGTAATAAAATTATTTTTATTAAATAGTTTATTGTTTGTAATAATTTATATATATTTTATAACAAATTTTTTATAATTATATATTTTTTTATAAGCTAAAAAATACTTAGTAATAATAAAATATACATTTATTTTAATAAAAATTATTAATTTAAAAAAATTTCAACAAAAAAAAATATTATTTTTTTACACTTTCTCATCACCTCACAGTAAATTATTTTCTTATTTCATTCACATCAGTCAATAATTATTAAACCACTTTTAATAATACTTTATTGATAAAGTGAAGTTTTTTTCTTCAAAGAAAAACTTACGTTCATTTTTTTGACATGTTATTAAGCATTGGCTTTTCATAATTACGAATGTTCTTTGGCTTTTTTTGATATGTCTTTTAATTCTTCTTCTTCAGCGTCAAATATTTGTAATCCTTTGACGTAATACCAGACTCCTACATCAAAAATCAAACCTATCGCTACAAAACCTGAAATAAAACAAAAATATTTTTTATTTTAAAAAAATTTTTCTGAAAATACCAATAAAAGCTATTGTCGAATAATGTTAGTAATTTGGCCTCCGAAACCAAACCTAGCCTAAGTAATAGCACCCGAAAAGTTATCAAAAAACTCACTGGTTCCCGCTGTAATTAAACCTCTAGGCCACGACAGGCCCCCCAAAACATAAAGCCTAATGCCTCGGATTGCAATTTACGAGCGATCTTAACTTTCTTTTGCCGCCCAGGATAAATGTATTTTGGGCCTTTAGACCCCGAAATATAATTTTGAATTTTTCAAAAATCGATTTTTTGAGCACATAAAAAAATATCCCATCCATACATTTTTTAAAAATGTAAAAGAAAAGTTATTATGCTGACTTTTATCAAAAGCCTACATTCTTCAGCCTCAATCGACTTAAACTATTGCCACCGTTTATCCGCGCTTTACGCATATTTTTGCTTTTTGAGTGCATAAAGCGCGGATATACGGCGGTAACGGAATAGGACGATTGGGACTGCAAAATGGTGGCTATCAAAGAAATTCAGTTTAATAACTATATGTTTTTAAAAATTTTTAGCACAACAATAAACTTTTGTAAAAATAAAAATTTCATAACAGTTAAAAAGCGCGGGTAAACAGTGATAAGAGACTTTGAATTTTCAGGTATTAGAAAAAAGGTTCCTCCTCCAAGAGATTTTCTGAAAAATTAAAAATTATGGGGTTTCACCCCACCAGGACTATAAACGAAAATTTAAGGTTCACTGTAAAAAGTAACTTTCTTATATTAACAAAAAAAATTAGAACATTTTCGAAAAAATTTGTAAATATTCGAAAAAAATCGTATAATTACTAAATTTAGTATATTAACAAAAAATTCGAGTATTCTCGATTTTTTTTGTGAATTCGCAAGAAAAATTGATAATTTACAGTTTTTTTTCGAAAATTTACAAAAAATAGTTGTAATAATTTCCGAAAAATAATTGTAAATTTACAAGTTTTTTCGTAAAATCACATAAAAAAATCGAGATTTCTCGAATTTTTCGATAATATGCTAAATTTAGTAAATTTACGATTTTTATCGAATATTTACAAAATTTATTGAAAATTCACTAATTTTTCGAAAAAATTCTATTTTTTTTCGTAAATCTAAGAAAGTTACTTTTTGCAGTGTATTTTTTTACTACTTAGATTAGGTAAGATTGAGGGAGCCAAATCACTTTACTTATCCAGAAATAGCCTTTTTAATAATTTTTTTTATTTACTTGCTGCCGTAAAATTTAATAAATATCTCAAAGTGTCCCCATCATATAGCCAACAGTTTCCAGTTCCATTGCACGTTTTTCCCCAAACGATGCAAGTGTAATCTGTAAATAATTTGATAAATACAAATAAAGTATAAAATTTTGGTTTTAAATTTAAATCTTTAAAAAAAAACAATAAAATTTAAATTTACCAAGAATATAACCAAATAATATTGGTGATGGAATAAATGCAAAAAGACTCATAACCGTTAAACTAAGTCCCATAGCAACAGTTTTATCTTTTTCTTCAACGCATCTAACAGATACTAAAAAATTTGATGCTCTTCCTGTTGCACCACTAAATTTTAATAAACAAACAACAGCCAAAAAAATGTAAAATTTATTTAAACAATCTACAGGACATGCACCTGGAACTGCTGTACCTAAATGAACTTGCGAATCTTGATTAAAATGACTAGATCCATGATGAAATGAAGGTGAACCAATTAAATGATTATTGCTTGAATTTTTGGTAATTTGTGATATTGTGTCTTTTAAACTTGATTTTATACAATTGCAATCAGTATAAATTTTATCCCCATTTTCTTTAAACTATAAAAATCAGAAATATATATTATTTAAGAATTCGCATAATTACACATGCAGCACAAAACGTTTCTGAAACGTTTCGATTTTTTAAGTAAAAATTTAAAGAAATTAAGATTTTTGACTTTTTTGCATGGAAACGTTTTTAAAACGTTTTAGAAACGCTCCGAGTTCCAAGAAAAAGCGGACATTAAAACGTTTCTAAGACGTTTTAGAAACATTTCAGTTTACATTTTTAGTTTATATTAAAATGTTTCAGAAACGTTTGATAAACGTTTTGTGCTGTATGTGCATAAAATTTACTGTTTATGTGCTTAAAAAATACTAAAGATTGAATTTATGGAATAAATTTGAAAATGGTGTTTTTAGCCCCAAAAGTGTTTTTACCCACGTAAAAAAATTAAGATTACCTAAACAAGCTTAATAATTTTACCATTTTTTGAAAAATTTTTTTGAGCTGAAATTATGAATTATTTTGAATTAAAGAAATATAAAATAAATCTGACCTTTATACTTCTACAACCAGCATGGCAAGCAGAAATAAAAGTTTGTCCATTATCAGCACATACTGGATTATAAGTAGCATAATCACAAAAGCAATTTTCATTGCAAGGTAATTTTGTTTTTAATAATCCATTTGATACTACATTATTACGTTCACTGTTTGGTTGGCAGCCTAAAAATGCATATGATATCATTCCTAAAACAGAAACAACTCCAACAAGAACATTCCATGCAGCTAAATATCTTGCACTTGGTTTATATTTTGTTATAACTAAACCAGACAATAAAATTCCAATTGCACTAAATACTAAACCAACTGTTCCAGTTATCAATGAGGCAATTGAAGCTGATTGTTTGTATTGTGTTTCGATATATTTTGGCATAAATATCCAATAAGGCATATAACCAAAAAGGTAAAATACAGATGCTAAATTATTAAACATTAGAGTAACGTTTAAAAATAATCTTTTAAATGTTGTCATCATATCCGAGAATGACGCTGGTAACTCTGGTTCTGCATAATCAGATGTTTTTTTATTTTTTTCCATAGCTAATGCTTTTCTAGCTGCAGCTCGAGGTAAGGCTTTTGGAAATAATCCGAGAACACTTGCAAATAAGAATAACAAAATTGCTAATATGATCCAACCAAGCCACCAAGCACCAAGCCATCTGAAAATGAATCATCAAATAATGAGATTTAGATAAAACTTAAAAATTATTAAAAATTTTACCGAGGATCTTTTGTGGTTATAACTGGTGTAAGCGACGGGCTAATATAAAATGATAATGAAAAGGATGCAAGTGCATAACCAATTGCTGGTCCTAACATTCTTAAAAAAAATGAAAAACTTATCAAAGCTGGAGTTTTTGATTTTTTAATATTATCATCCATGTATGAAACACCAAGACTGTAATACAATGAACCACCAATTCCAGAAATTAATTGAGCAACAAAAAGTAATACTTGTGGAGCAACATTTCCATCTGTTTCATCACATTCTTCACTTTGATTTTTAGTACTTTGACATAATAATTTTTTTTGCCTTTCTTGGATAAAATCACTTGTATTTGCTAAATTACTTAATAATTTATCAGTATATTCATGAGTTAACATCAGTGCATCTTCTCCAGGTCCATATAAAAAATGTGGCAGCATTGTTAAAACGCAAAATAATACTACCTAAGATCAAAGTATCATTAATTATTGATTTATTTTTTTCTGAAAATTATATTTAAATTATAGGAAATAATTCTAAATAGACAATTTTTTGATGGAAAATTCTGATGATAATTGATAATTATAGTATTAATTAGCATTTGAGTGGAAGCTCAGACTTAATATTTAGAACATGATATGTAAAAAGTAACTTTCTTATAATAACAAAAAAAATAGAACATTTTCGAAAAATAAGTAAATTTTCAAAAAAATTTTGTAAATATTCGAAAAAAATCGTAAATTTACTAAATTTAGTATGTAACAAAAAATTCGAGTATTCTCGATTTTTTTTGTGAATTCCCAAGAAAAATTGATAATTTTCAATTTTTTTCGAAAATTTCCGAAAAATAGTTGTGAATTTACAACTTTTTTCGTAAAATCACAAAAAATATCGAGAATTCTCCAATTTTTCTACTAAATTTAGTAAATTTACCATTTTTATCGAATATTTACAAAATTTTTTGAAAATTCACTAGTTTTTCGAAAAAGTTTTATTTTTTTTGTAAATCTAAGAAAGTTACTTTTTACAGTGCTGTTAACTCAAATTTTAACATACTTTGAATGCCATAGTTCATTTTTTTCTACCATATACTGTAAAGTAATCATCACTCTCCGAGGGCGAAACAGGCTCTTTACAATCAGAGTCCCATTTATGTATTTATTTGTGAATCTATTAAATTCATTTTTGATTTCTTGACTACTATTCCAATGGTCAAGAAAAATAGATATTTTTATCATTATCAATTTTCTAATATTAATTTTTTTCCATAATTTAAAAAAAATTAGTAATCAAAGTAACAACACAACAAGTGTTAATCATAATATAATCTTTTGCATTAAATAAAAAATCTAAAATCAATAAAATTAATAAATTAGATAATAAACAATTTTATTGCAAAGTTTATTATCTCTACTGATAATAATTTATAATCATTTATTAATTATTATTTACTCAAATTAATAAAAATATTAATAGCAAAATAAAAAATCGTCCCCCTATAATTATTTTATTAAAATGTCTTATAATTTGTTAATTTCAAAATAAATACATTTAATTTAATATTATTTTTTTTACTATGATGTACTTGAGAAATTACAAAGTTTAAAATGACGTGAGCACATTTATACAACATACATAATAATATAATAATTCTTGAATGAATTGGAGGCATTCGGCGTTCCAAAAGTTAATTAAGTTAAATATTAATAGAACAATTTTATAAATGCCTATTTACTATATTTATGTATATGGGAGGTTTTCAAATTTTTTTGATTATTTTTTTTTTTGTATTTTAGTTTGGGATAGAATCTTTTGATCATTTTTTAGGGACGAAGGATTTTAGGCAAAGTTTATAAAAATTTAGATATTTTAACTATGTTGCTAATTTTATTATTCGGTTAAGAAGGAATTGAATTTCAAAGAAAAAATTTGAAATAAAAACTCTAAAAAAATTATCATTAACAAAAACCTGTAAATTTCACCTAAAAAAGAGATTTTGATGTCTAAAAATTCGCATTTTTTATGCAAATAACCCATATACGATCATAAATTTTTCAAAATCCTTAATTAACCTAAATACGAAAATTTTGAGAAAAAAAAATTAAATAAAATAAATTTAAAATAAAAAATATTATATAATTTTAAAAAATGTTGATATTAATCTTAATAAACTTTATTATTCCCAATAAATGACAGATAACATTTATTTACAAAAAAAAGTACAAGAAATTAATAAAATACAGTAACAAAAATCAAAAAAAAACAGAATCTGATATACGTTCGATAATAAATAATTGATAAAATTGACAATTTCATGGAATAATTAAAACAAATAACTTAATAAACAAAAAACTTACTGTGTAAATACCAAATGCAATCCATCTTGGTCTATGACCTTTTCCAGCGTAATAAGCTAACACGATTGATATTAAAAGCTGTGAAATATCATTACCAACTGTAATTACACCTAAAAAAACCCCCCAAATTACGTAATAATTAAAAAATAATTTTGTAAATTAAATTATTAAAAAACAAACCTGTCGTTTTAGATGGTATTTTAAATCTTTTTTCAATTGTTGTTATCGTGCCATTAAAATACGAATACGCTGCCGAAAATATACAACCCAAAACCCCGTATAAAAAAACATAAGCTTTTTTATTAGCAAATTTTTGTAAATTTGGTCCTTTAAAACACCAAATACCACATGTTGTTTCGTCAGTTATTGGTAAATCACGAAATATATCATCGATATCTTTGTTTTTAGCTGTTGTTGATTTAATATGTGGTACATTTGGTGGTACATTTAATAATCTTTTACTTTCAGCTAAATTATCATCGTTATTAATGTCAATATTATTTTTATCCTTCATTTTAACAGTTTTTTTTGAACACTTATTTTTAAAAAATTACACGTACTTTTTTCGCCTTAATATCACAAATTACACTATTATTTTGAAGCGGCTGTTTAATAGCACGCTTATATTACCAATAATATTCATTTCAAACAAAAAATTATTCAAAAAATTATTATTTTTTTAAATTAAAATTAATACAAAACGCATAAAATTTATCAAATGCAATATCACTCGTTGAATAATTATTAAACAGCTACCTTACTATAGTCGGACGTCAAGATAAGAAAAGGCGCCCAACATGATTTTATGTTATGATATTTTAAATAACATCTATTGTGTGTGTAATAATTGATAAATATATAAATTTTTTTTTAATTAAACAAATAAATAAATAAATTGCACTTTTTTTTCTTTTAATTCTATTATCATCACTGCTCAACACTAACTGTTTATCAATAACGAATTTAATACTGATTACCGAAAAAAAGTAGGGAATTTTTAAGAAAAAATTTTTTTGATTAAAATTTATTCATTTATTAGGTACATTTTATATATATATATATATATATATGTTATAAGACGTTGTAATATAAACTGAATTGAACTACTTAACAATAAAAAGAGGTATATATTTAACAATATTAATCTTTAAATTCATTTTTTCCTTTTTCATCTCTTCCTTGTACAATATTTTTTATCCTTATTTCTCTTTTTTTTTTAAAATCATTTTTACGCATGATACACGTGTATTAGAGACACAAAAATGTTGGACTTGACTTAATATTAATTAAATTTAATTTCTAACGATGTTACGTAATTTTTGTGCTTTATCATAAGGATGTAAAATTAATACTTTGATAATTAAATGTGGATTAGCAAAAATTTTTTTTAATGATTAATTTTTAATGTTTGTCATAACAGACTGGTATTAATTGGTTTAGAAATAATAATGGGAAACAGTTTTGTGATTTAAAAATAATTTATGAAAAAAATAGAAATTTTATTTATTGATAAGATATTTCTGATTAGACTTTAGAGAATTGTTATTAGTTTCCGAGAAATTCATAATTAAAATAGATAACTGGAAAGTTAAAGACAGAATCCAAGTTCCAAAAAACAAAATATTTTCGGATTACTTTTGGCTCGTACCTGGCCCCTGAATTTTCCGAAAATAATTCCTGCATGATTTATTTTAAAAAGTTACTGTTTGAAAATAAAAATTTATTTTATATGACTATGTTCTAATAAGGAAGTTCGTGTATCATAAAATGACAAATCACAATTTTTATTTATCAATCGGCTCGTGGTAATTACAGTCTTGTACAGAAATTATGTTTTCAAAACATAAATTTGTGATAATTATTTACTCATTCCCCAGATAAAAATTCTCTTTAAAATCATTTGCGGGCATTATCATCGATTGCAAACTGACTGATTAATAATTCTTGAATGATAATTGAAAATTACCATGTAAACAAATAAAATACATAATTTAAAAAAATGTTTTAAAAAGAGAATTAACACATCAGATAGAATTCCTCATGCCCTCTGATAAACCAAATTTCGAATTTTTCATGATAATTTTTTAATCTGCATAAAAGAATTAAATTTGGAACAAAAATTTTTGTTTTAAGTCAAAGTTTAATGACCTGAAGTAAATTTTTAACTCGGTGCTTTTGTTTTTACAGTCACTGTGATAAATAAGGATCACCCTAATTTATAATATTTATATCAATGGTTCAAAACCAAAATGACAAAATCTAATAGTAACGTGAATAAAAACTAGTCTAATAATTATTAATTTTAATAAATTAGACAGCCTGTATCAATATACAATTCATCTTTGTGATTGTTAAATTAAAATTATTTATCTCTGCCATTGATTTTACAACCATTAATAATAATTCACACGAGTATGGAAATTATCATTGCCATCTATCCAAAAATAAAATTTATACATTAGAATTAATTTCAAGTACTAATCACCAGTTTGGATTATTCTCGAAATATTTTTTTTAATAACAAATATTAAATTCTTATAATTTTAATTATAATACTTAAAAATTGCACAAATTTATGTAAAAAAAAATTGAACCGAAAAAAAATTCCTTTGTTGCAAGGAGAAATATTCCATTTGTTGCTCGGAATTTTTTTTTCTTGCTCAAACGATTGCAAATGACTTAAAACGTAAACACTTTAACTGATAAAAAAAATTGTTCTTTATTTGTCTCAAAAACGTTACAATCGAAATTTTTTATTTAATACATAGAATAAACTACATCAATTTTTATATACATGACCTCGTGAGTAGCGATAAAAAAGATTAAAAAACTTTTTTCTCGAAACAATATTTTTTTATCTTTTTTATAATTGTAAAAAATTGATAAAATTTTTATATGGTTGGCTTGTAATAAAACTTGACATTTCAATACATTAATTTTGAGTGTCTAAGCTATCTTTACTATTAAATAAAAATAGAAAAATTGAAGAGGTAATTTGCGTTCACCAGAGCCAAGTTTAGTTTCACAGGAGGTTTTAGCGGACAGAGAAAAAGTATCCATAACAGTACCTAAAATAGGAAAGGGCAAGAGACTGCGAATTTTTTTATTCTAAATAGGGTATAAGAAGCTAGGCCAGTTATTCCGAATTTCCGGGGGAAGTAGTCACGGGACAAAATATGGGATTCAACTTTTGCATGCTGTTTGCACTCACTCGCTACGCTCGTGCGTAAAACCTCAATATTGAAATCCATAAAACCAACTTTTGATAAAAAACAACCTATGACTCCACTTTTGCATGATATCTGTTACTTGCTACGCTCGATTCAAATACAAGAAAAGTCAAAACTTATAATTTGCCCCTTATTTAATAATTGACTATTTCCCAATTTTTTTCAATCGATAAAAATTTTTTTTTTTAATCAATATTTTTCCATCTTTTCTTTAAAATAAATGAAAAAAAAATTAAAAAAACATATTTTAATCAATATTAAAAAAGTAAAAATGAAATTAAATAATATAAAAAATTTAAAAAACATTAAATTGCGATTTAGTGACCACCTACTTGTGTGCTCTTTAAATTATAGCATTTATGAATATAGCATGTTTTACTATTATAGAAAATCAAGGCCATTTATTTTATAAGATTTAACTATTAGACTTCTTTTGATAAAATTATTTAGTTATAACTTGTCTAAATATAACTTTGAAAATATTATTTATTTAAATACCTAAAAATAATTTATTTTAAATTTTAATCTAAAATGAGAACTACTTAATTTGCATCGATAATAAAAGCATCCATAAGAAAAAAAAAAAGCATTAAATAAAATCGATCAATAAAGAAAACAACATTTTCTGGTTTCTTCGTAAAGCAAATTCATTAGGCTTTTTCAATCTTAAAGGGATTAAAAATTAAAAGGTTTTACCTTCTTTTTTTTTGTAAGAAAAAATAAATAAATACAAAATACTGTTTCGTGTAAAGTATTCGATTTTTTTAATGTTACTTTTTTGAATCATCTATTTTAAATTCTTTTAAGTATTGTCTTGATAAATCAATAATTATAATCACTCGAATTTTGATAAGTCAATTAAAGGCTATTTATTTTCGTTAGATAATTAGGGTTCATTCTGCAAATTTAAAAGGTTTTTAAAAAAATTATTCGATAACAACTTCGAGTACCATATGAAAATGGAATCTTACATTTCATGAATTTTGAATATATTGATAAGAAATATGGGGAATGGAGAAGTCTTTCAAACATTTCTCAAAAAGTGCATTGAATAAAAATAGCCCTAAAAAGGGACTCTAATTTAGGGGCTAATGCAAAAATATAAAGTTTCGAAGAAAAAAAATTTGAATAATTTCGGGGCTTAAATTATCAGGTACATGGCTATACGTAGAAGGTAATATGTAATTAAGTACTCAGTAATAGGCACTACAAAACATATAAACTAGGAATTATTAATATTTTCAAAATAATCTGATAATATAAATTTTACTATTTCAAAGTAAAAAACTAAAATTTGGCCAAATACTATTGGTCATACTGTATTATATTTTAAAAAATTTTTTGAAAATAAATTTAAACAAACAATACATTTAATTAAAAAAATATTTAATACACACTTTTATGGCATTTACAATTTTATACAGTCTTAAAATAAATATTTATAAATTACTATATTTTACATTTTAAATATAATTTAATCTATAAAAAAATCCAAGCTTATCATTTATTTTATTAAATTATAAAAATTTTATTTATTTATAAACTATTTTTTTAAATTTTTATTTTTATTATTTGCTAAATCATTATCATTGTCACCGTACAAATCAATATTTTTTCCAAGATAACAAACATAAATGTCGAATAAAACTCCAATAAATGAAAAACCTGTGTAAAATATAATAAATAAATTTATTGCATCAGAAAATATCAATTGATAATTTAATAAAATTATACAAACATGCAGCAGTAGCATTAACATAAAATCGAAATTCTTCCTTATGATAAACCCAACAATTTCCTTTATGACCACAGCTCATATCCCATATTAAACACGTTGAATCCAAAATAGCACCAAATATAATTGGTCCAGGTATAAATGCAAATAACGACACAGACATTAATGCAATACCTTGTGCAAAACTTTTATCGTTAACATTAACACATCTATAATTAACTAATACGTTACCAATTTTACCAGAACATGATAATATATTTATTACTAATGATACTATTGAGAATAATATATAAGATTTTACACAATTTTCTTTACATGGTCCTGATTTAACATAATCATCGTATAAAAATAACGTTGACGATGATAACATTGATTCGTTTTTATCTATTAAATTTGGTATCGATGATACACATTTACAATTTTCATAAATCGTATCGTTTAATTGACTGGTACAACCAGCGTGGCATGCTGAAAAATATGTTGTTCCTGTTGATTCGTGGCATACTGGGGAATATTTTATTCCTAAGCAATTGCAATTTGAATTACACGAATTTATTAAGTTTAATCTGGAATTTTTTAAAATTACTTTTAATATGAATATTTTTTTGGGTTTATGAAATTAAGAAAATATAATTACTGCATTGTGTCGTAATTGACACCTTGAATTTTACTACTGTCACATCCAAGGAATATAAAGAATATTTGACCAATAACGTAACTGAATCCTACGACAACGTTCCAAAATAAAAGAGGTCTTGGATTTGGTTTGAATTTTCCAATGATAAACCCAGATGATAAGAACCCAAGAACCATTCCAAACAATGTAATTGGACCTAATTTTAGACAAAAAATACAAATTTTAAACGAAGAATTAAAGACAATATAATCTGAAGCATAATTAAACTTACCTGTTATAACTGCACCCCCACCAGGGCTAGTTCCAAATTGTACCTCTAAATATTTAGTTAAAAAGCTCATTAATGCAGTAGCACTAATAACATAAAAACAACCACCTAAGACATTTGCCATTAATATTTTATTTGTCAAAATTCGTAATAGAACTGTTGGGAATTCTTTTAAAGTTGGTGGTGTAATAATCTCTTCGATTTCTTTTTTTGGGTCAGGATCTTTTAAAGGAGTCAGACTTTCCTAAACATTAAAAATTTATATTTGAGTAAAGTTGTCAAGTAATTAATAAATTATAAATAAAACTTATACATCTTTTTTTAATCCTTTATTTTTTGATGGATTTGATTTACGAAGTTCTTTAGGGAACAAAGCAAGAAGTCCAGAAAATATTGCCATTGTTATACCTAATAATATCCATCCCAGCCACCAAGCACCTAGCCATCTTGGATCTTTTGAATCAATTATTGGATGAAGACTTGGATCAATATAAAGATTTAGACATAAGTAACCTAATACAAAACCTAAAATTGGCCCTATTGTTCTTAATGCAAATGTGAAACCTGAAAATATAGAGTACTATTAATATGATTAATTTGAATAAGCAATAATTCATTGTTTTTTAATTTTTTGCCATAAAAAGTAAAAATTTATTTTTGATGAAATTATAAATTATTTTCGATGATTATCTTTAAAATTTAAAAAATTTATCATAACAATAATAATAATTACCTAATAACATAGGAACATTTTTCTTTTTAGTATTATCATCCATATAAGTCTGCCCTAATCCATAATACAAAGTAGTACCAATACCAAGTATAAATTGTGATGAAAAAACTAATAATCTTGGTACGATACCTTTATCAGTACGTGCACTTTCATCATCACATTTTTCTCGATAATCATTATAAGAACATAAATTATTATCTTTTTTCATTGATAATTGATTATTATTATTATTATTATTATTATTGACTAGAGTTTGATTAAGATATTCTTTGGTTAATGATAATGCTTCAATACCAGGACCATAAATTAAATGTGGTAAAGCTAATACTAGACATGATATTGCACTAAGGCCAACACCAACTGCTATCCATCTTGGCCTGTGACCAGAACCACCGTAATAAATTAAAAATATTGATAATATTTGTGATATTTCATTTCCAGAAAGTATTATTCCTTAAAATTTAAATTTTATTATAATAAATTTTAATGAAATTAATTTTTTAATTATTTACCTGTGGTCTGACTTGGAATTTTGAATCTTTTTTCTAGTGTCGTTAAACTTACAATTATATAAATAAAAGCCATTGATTGAACTGTACCTAAGAGCCCATATACTATTATGAAACTTCGTGTTGTTGCCCAATTTTTTAACCATTTTGGATAAAATCCACATACTCCACATTTTGTACTATCACTCATTCTTTCTATAAATAAAAAATTAAAATTATTATTGTATCATAATTTATTAATTTTATGGTTTTATCAAGGAAGATAACGAGTTTATATTTTGATATTATTAAGTGGTTAAAAGAATTTTCTATTATTGAAACTAAGTTTCAAAAATTATCACGGTAAAAGCCAAAATTTCAAAAAATAAGCTACAAAAACTAAGCTGCAGAAAATTTTAACTACCATTTATTCAGCAATATTTTTTTACAAAATTCACTGGATCACTAATGTTTAAAAATTTTAGAAGCCAAGCTTAAATTGATCCAAAAAACTTCCATCCAATCAGATCCAAAAAATCCCAAATTTTACCTGATGATTGTATAACTACAGTACTTTTTGAACATTAAGTTAATTGGGCACGTTCGAGGCTACCCTCTCCATTTAATTACTCAATAAATACAAAGTGAAATACTAAAATTTAATTTTTAAACGAAAAATTAATATCTTTATTAAAATGATTATAAAACATGAAGTAAACTTCTTTATTGTACCAAACAATAATTTTTTTTTAACGAATAAACTTAATGATATCACTGCAGTAATAAAATTAATTTTCCTTGTAAATATAAAATTAACTCATTGATATTAATCTAATTCTACCTACTGATTTAAAATTTTATTTTATATTTTATCAAATCTTTTAAAAACTATAAAAATGTAATATGCTTTAATTTTACGAAAATATTGCAAATTAACCATATATAATAAGGTGTATATGGGTTATTTGCAAAATTACTAAAAATAACGTTAAAACAATATTTTTTTGAAAAAATTATTCAACAAATCAATCAAGTACCTTTGATATTTTTTGATCTAAAAAAGACATTTTTGGTCAAATTTTTCATAACAATCCTATCCCTGGCAAAATACAATTTTATTTTACAAAAACTCTTAACTGATAAAATAATATTTATCCTATACAATTATTATTTTTATAATAAAAAAATTATTTTTATTAATTTAATAATTAATATAGTAAACACTTGTTATTCACAAGTATTTTATTTCTTTTTAAAACCAATAGATACATAGACATATGTTACCCGGAAAAGCTCAATAATAATAAATTTAAAAAAAAACTCTTATGCCTATAGAGACTTTATTATTACAGTTGTTTGTATATAATAGAACTCTTATAATATAATTATTAGATGGAATTTTTAATTTAATATTTTTTTATGTTTAAATGTAAACACGCGAGCAAAATCATATATTTATTTGTTGATGATAAACATAGATTCTACATGGCTTTAAAAATGACCTTATTTCTATTTTTTTATGGATAAATTTTTTTTTTATTGTTTCACTTTTTAGGTGTACTTAATATTTGAATATTTAAAAAAAAAAATTTTTTTAATTAAAAACAAGAGTGGTAAAAGCTTCAATGGACCCTGGATTTCCAAAATCTTAAGTTTAGATTCACAAGAGGAGTTAGGATATTCAGAAAACTATTAAAAATTAAATATGTAAGGTTTTTAAGCTGTCTTTATAGTAACATTTCCTAGATATTTCTTGAAAATATATAATAAACTTTGATTCGTTCTTAATTTAATTGATACCAAAAAAGCTTTTACTGGTCAAAAAAGTATTGTTTTGAAAATTGACCTCGAAATTGACCTACCAAAAAAGTTTCACTCTAGTCAAATCAGGGGGGGGGGGGGTGTTTTTGGTAACCAATGTTTTGGGATCTCTAGTTCCGAAATCAAGATTTTTCTCGTCACTTTTAATTTAAAAGACACTCAATTTTGGAAATTTTTCATATTTTGCAAGTTTAGAGAATTTTTTACGTTTAAGACCCCAAAATTCTGGCCCAAAAAATGCATTAAAGGCAAAATTTTGTTATGATTTGCGAATTTAGACAAACAACCCCTAATAAGGAGGTTGATTTTCCAAATTTAAGGGTGTTTTGCTCACTTATATACCTTCAAATATATAACTAGTAGTTCTAAAAACCTATGCAGTGGGCTAAGTGTAAAAATATAAAATTTTAATAAAAAAAATTAAATTTTTGTCTTGATACACTTTTTAAATATTGTAAATGTACCCTAAAAAACGGGTATATTCTGCTAATTTATGGACATAAATTTTTTGCTAATTTATGCAGTAGACAAATTTCGCATGAGCAAAACCTCGATTTCTGGGATCTAGGACCCAAAAAATTCCCAGAAGTCCTTTTTTCATCTTTGCTGCCAAAAACATTTGCAAAGAAGTTTCATTTTTTGAATAAAATCTTAATTGAGTAAATTTTAGAGATTAACCCCCTCCCATAGAATTACTTTCTGGGTCCTTAGAGGATATTTGTCAAAACTTTATAAATTTATAATCTTATAAATGGACTTCAACAATTTTTCAACAAATAGTATTTTTGATTGTAAGTTGTAACAAATAGTAAATATAATAGTAAATAAATAAATTACACTGACACATGGCCTAAAAAATAAAAAATGGCATAATTTTTTTTTTGGTTAAGTTTCGAATACGATTTTTATTAGTCAGAGGCTAGAAAGAGTCGCGCAGTAGCTGAAAAATAAGTTATTTCTAGCCACTGATCGAAAAAACTTTTTTCAGTCACTGAACTTAAACAGAAAGCTTTAAAAAAATTCCATATCAAAAAAATCAAATCATTATTATCCAAACTTTAAACAAAATAAAATTTTTTCGGCTTTTTTTAAGTTGAAATCAAAAAAATAACGCCTCAGGCAGCAATTTGCAATTCTCATCACAACCTCGATTGACAAATTACATGCAATCTGGCGCAATCTTTATTTTTCTAGCCATGGGATGCACCTTGATACCCGAAAAATTGCGAAAATTAATTTCTGTCGCATTAAAATTTTTTACCTATAATAAATCTGATCATTTGACCTTAAAATTACCCAAATGTTGATATTTAAAAAAAATTGTTTCAACATAACAATTGAAAAAAATGATTCATCATAAAAATAAATAAACAAAATTAATCAGTAAAAATTTTGTTTTCTTCTAATTTATCAATTTTAATCTTATCCTTAATATAGACAGTTTTATGTAAGTTATCAATGTATTAACATTCCAATGTATATAAATTTACAATAAAATTCATTTTTTATTAAATAAAAATGTTTACATAATATAAAACAATTAAATTTATGCAGGTAAATAAATTCAATTTATTTATATCTTAATCAGAGTATAATAAATTGAATCTACGTACATCAAATATGCATTAAGTAAAGGCGAAATTTCTTAGATAAAAAACTGTTTTTTGTAAAGCTTTCTAAATTTTTTTTTTTTTTTTTGATAATTCCTGTTAAAATTTGTCCTATAAAATTGCTCTAAATTTTTGAAAATTTTTAAGATAAGTCAAAAACTGCAAAATTTAAACTAGGGTAAAGTACGTATGATGAATCAGTTTTGGTAAACTTCAGAGGGTCCATTTTTGTACATTAATTTCTATAGTTTACGAAAAAATTGTTCTATTTATGATCAAAAATTTGGTAATGAAATGAAAAAAATTCAAAATTTGGTTCCAAGGAGACCAAAAAATTTATTTTCAAATTCTATGTTACCAATTTTTTCTTTTCTATCGTAAAATAAAAATTAACGCTCATCCTCGTGATGCAGTTTATAAGAACCATAATTAGGCCATACTGAAAAAATATTGGGTTAGGGGTTTATATTTTACAATTTAAATAAGATAGTTACCGCAATTTTTTACAGTGTACTTTTTTGATTCATAAAATTTTAATGTACAAAGATTTTATGCTAAACTTTATGTCTCTCTTTGAGCGATACTTTTATTTTTATGGAGAATCGTTTAAGCGATCATACAACATCATCTAATGTTTACATTAAAAATATTATTTAAAGTAGTGTAAGTATCAGTAAAATTTAGAGTAAAACAAATCATGTTCTCGTTTGCATTTCATATACATTTTAAATATTGCAATTTTCTTCACTTAAACGTCCAATAATTTTCTGAGGGGTCATTAACTTTGGACTTAATAGAATAGCCTTCAAAAAGCTCCAATGATCTCAATTAAAAATAAAAAGTTCATGTACTATGTTGAGTAATTAATTGTAAATTACACTTCATATTTCAGTAGTTTACAACCATTAATTAATCTTTGTTGTACACTGAAAGAAAATTTTCTTGCACGTGGTTATTTAGATTTAAATAGGTTCGAGGTGTACAGATTTATAAAAGTGACTTTTTTAGGAAAATAAGTTTATACTTATGAACCAAAAAATTAAACTTAAAAAAATTTAAAAAAAAAAATTGGATTTTTGCATAGGGTATTACGAATGCGGTGCCCCGAAAAGTGACCACCCATTGAAACTAAATATAAAATATGGATTCATTAATTTTTTTTTAATTTTAAAGAATCTAGAATTAGTATTACTTGTTTTGTTTAGATTACTATAATAAGTATATTGAATAAAATTAAATGGGTACCTAAGCCTTAAAAATATTGAGCTTGCAATAAATCTAAATCTTCATTCAAAAGCAGAGATTAGTTTTTAAGAATTAAATTCAATTTTAATTCACAGTTATCACGTTGTTTTTCTGAGAAATAAAATATTTTACCACTCTCTACTTAATCTAATGCTTAATAGCCAAACCAGTGCAAGCTCAAAGTGTGCTAAATACGTAATAAACCCAGAGTAATTACCATATGCTTAAAAATTATGTAGACAGAATATTTATTAATAAATTTATAGAAATAAAGCTTAAAAAATTGCAATTTAATTATAAAAATTTGGCATAATTACCTTATTTTAAAATTTGCGGGCTTAAAGCACCGCGCTTGTTTGTTTATTCGTTTGAATTTTAAATTATTTGACACAGTTTATAAATTATTTTAATCTTGAATATTGATTAATAGACCTTAAACTAAAAAGTAATTTTTATTTTAATTTTTTTGAAATGTTTAATTATTTATTTAACGAGTTTTCACAAACAATGATTTTACATTATTCTTGTGTTCGATTATCATTGTAATCATAAAATATAAACTGGATAAGTTTTTAAGCTCTATATAATTCTTTAGGTACCCATTGTATATGTAATATTACACATACATAAATGCATAGATTGTTACAAACTTCAATTATATTATCTTCCTCCTCTTCCTCAATTTACTATTTCTCTCTGAAAAAAATTATTTTATTAAACGTATCAAATTTGCAAATTTGCCGCGTTTTATTAAGCTCGTGCTACCATCTTTTGAAATTTATAGCACTTATTTTCAAAAAAAGCTCCTAATTAATGGGTAAGGTAGAAATTATAATTATCGACATTATTTTTTTTTTTTGAAAATTAAAATATTTTATTTATTAAGAAAAATGAAAAATTACCATACATTAATTTGATTTTCTTCGACAAACATACATAAAAATAAATAAGCTTAAATTAATACATATTTTCCCAAAAAAACAGTCTTAATAAATTTTTAAAATTTCTAAATGAAATTAATTATTCAAATAAAAATGCATATTTGACAACTTCGTTTTTTTTACATAAAACATTTTTATAATTATAAAAATTTTAATTATTTAAAACAAAATTATTTTAAAAAACAATATATGCCTTATACATTATTTAACTATCTTTTATTACATAAGCTAAAAATAAATTTTTGGTTTTAGATATGTATTTTTTTGTTTATTGTTTACATACTTAGCATAATAATTAACAGTTTTGAATAATATTAACAAATTGAGTTACTATTTTTTTCTAAAATCCAATCCAATTTTTCTAAAATAATCTAATTTTAATTTACTTATTGTTAATAAAATTACTATAAACTATTGTATAAAAAACTGAGGTAATGAAAAAATTGAATAATTAAATGAGGTAGTCTTATGAAAAAACAAAACAGTAAAAAAAACAGTAACAAATTATTAATCGTACAACCTGAAAAATAAAATAAAAATAAGTTTGGTTTAGAATCATGTAACATTGTACATCACATTTTTTTCATTATTAAATGTTAAAATTGGATTTTTTACAAAAATATTGTCATGACAGCTTTGAATTTTGTTTATTATACAATAATATAAAATAAATAAACATGTTATTAATTATATAAAAATAAAGAAATTAAATTTTTGTCTTAATTTAAGATCATTTATTCTAATTCTAAGACTAAATTTTTAGAGCAAATATTTTTATTTTAATATATTTGGCTTCAATAAATATTGCATTTTAGAAATTTTCTTAGCTAATAATTAAATTAGTTTTGAAAAATTTTTTAATTTGACAAAAGTAATTGACTTTATTAAAATTTAAATTATAAAATTTTAATCAGTTATATGAAAATATATGTATAGAAAATATTTCTAGTTCAAAGTCATGCATTTTAAGTTTAATTCATCTTATTACACTAGTAACCCAAATTTTAGTTTTTGGTTTTTAAAAATTGTATAATTAAAAATTAAATTATTGTCATATCAACTGTTGTATAACAGTATTATTTAAATTAATTCTTTATAAAGCGATGAATTGTTGAATGATCTTTGAAATTATGAATGGTGTTTAAATTATTCCACCACTCGGGTAATTGCTTTTCAAGAATTAATTTAAACCAGGGAGTTAATGGAGCTTTAATGGTTTTTGTAAAATTTGTAATATCTTCTTTTTTAATCCACGTGATTTCACTAACCTCGTCTACATTAGGATTTAATGTTACCTTATCAACTTGTAAAAACAGTACATAGTCAATTTCATGTTCGCCCCAAATATTATCACCTGCAGCTTGATAATGAATTCTTGTTAAATAATTAAAATCATCTATACAAATTTCTTTCTTTGGAATGCCCAATTCATACTCTAGTCTACGTTGAGCAGCTCTGCGTACACCTAAAGCTTCATTTTCTTCAGTTTCCCCTGGTATTTCTGCTAACGGGTGACTGCAACAAGTATTGGTATAATATCCAGGAAAGGTAATCTATAAATATAAAATATTAATTAATATTTCTAGCTATGAAACTATTAGTAAAAATAATTTGCAAAACTCACTTTTGTTGAAGATCTTTTTTGGAGCAATAGATCTCCTTTCATGTTAAAAAGAAATACACTAAATGCTCTATGAAGAGGTATGCTCCCATCTTTTGCAATTAAATGACAGTGACTTTTAGTTGCTTCTCCAACTGGTCGATCAAACTCATCTACAAGTATACAACGCTCTTCTAAAGCTGTCTTCTGTAATGGAGCTATTTGCATTTTAGTCGAATGTAACCTAGCAACTGAAATTTCTTCTCTTAAAACATTAAATAATCTTCTACCTACAGCCAGCATTTTGTATCCAGATTTAAATTGATAATTATGATTAAAATGGAAACTTTGTAATATTTACACTGTATTTTTTATATTTTAAAATCTTCAGTTAGTAATAACCTATTTATCTACCATAAATAAGTATTTTTTGATAAGAACACAATTCATTTTTCGACTCTTAACACTTAAACTCAGATTTTGTGATCCCAAATATTTGAAATATGTGGGTAATTAGCATTTAAAAAGTAGGCCTTAAAAAAGAATGTTATCCACTAAATAATCTTCAATGTATTTATCTTGTTTTCCTTGAATATAATATACACTTATACAACGTAAATACTGTTTAAAAATAAGTTTTTATTATAATCAATTCTTTTGAAATAAATAATAAATACTACTTTTTAAAATTAAATTTTCCTTTCACATAAAATGTTCATGTTTGCATCATTTTCTTTTCTTTATCACTAAAGATATGTGAAATTAAAAAACTATAGTCAGCTGACGTCCTTGTAACCTTGAGCTCCAAGGCTGATTATCTTTCATCTTTTAAAGATAATGAGAAGATAGAATTTATAATGAAGAGAAATTTTAAGAGAATATTATACCTAATTTAATTAATTATAATTATAATTAAAATCAATTAGGAAAATAAATTAAAAAATTTTATCCCATAAATTATTAATAATAAATGTAATAAATATCAGTAGTTTACCAAATTTGTATATGATTATGTTCGATTTATTTTATTTGTTAACAATCGTACACTGATATGGACTTTCAATAACTATAAACTATTATAATATTACAACAGCTATATAGCTATTTTTAAAACAAGGGGCAAAATAGCGGTTTTGACTGCACCAGCGAACGTAGCGAACGACTGCAGACAGCATGCAAAATTCGAACCCCATATTATTGTCTCGTGATTTAAAATTTAAACATATAGTTTTGCATACAATGAGCAAAAAACCGCCTCAGAGTAGAAATTGGATTCTTTAACATGGAATATGTTCATTGGATGAGGTATCTAAAAAAGTCTGACTCGGTAGGGGGGGGGGGGCTGAAAAGTTGATGTTTTTAGGGGAAGGGGTAAAATGTTAACGTTTTTGGGGAAGGGGTAAAATGTTGACGTTTTTGGGGAAGGGGGGGGGGTGAAATAGACTTAGAATATTTGCGATTTAGGGACCTTTGGTGCAGAAGTACCTAGGGAGTATTGGTGCAAAAGTACCTAAGGACTTTTGGTACAGAAGTACCTATAGGTCCTTTGGTGCAGAATCACCTAGGGACCTTTGGTGCAAAAGTTCCTAGAGACCTTTGGTGCAGAAGTACCTAAGGACCTTTGGTGCATAATACCTAGGGACCATTGGTGCAGAAATAACTAGGGACCATTGGTGCAGAATTTTTAAAGAATTTATTGTAGGGGCAATCGCCCCCCCCTGAACCCCAAAAATTGCATTTTTTTTGTTAATTTTTTTTTTTCTTTACAATTTTTATAAATAAAACATACAAAATTTTGCTTGAGTGCTCCTTCCCCCCGATACACTTTTCTGGATCCGCTACTAGCTATAATTTTGAAAGCGAGCATGCAACAGCAATGTATACCTATACCTATTACCTATATAACAAATAAGTTCTATTCTGAAATTTTAGATAATAGACAAATTCTTGGACAAATTAGATGACTATCCTAGCGAATTTATTTCTAAAATTTTTTATTTTATTTCTAATATTTATATTTTTTTTAAATAATATTCAAAATCTTTAAATATCTGGAGAGAATTCGCTCTGAATTTCGACCAAATTATAGGTACCCCGTCTATTTCAGCTTGTTTGCGAGCTTCGTGCTTCAAGTAGACATATTTTGTAGAGAAAAATTTATTTATGATAGCAAATTCGCAATCACATAAAAAATTTAACAAACGAAAGTTTGAAATATTTTAAAATTAAATCTAAGCCAAAATAAAAAGGCAGAAATTATAAATATACCATATCAGACCAGACAGAGATGTTATTTTGAAAAAATTTCTTGTGCCTATCAATTATTAAATTATTATTATACGTTTAATTTATTTTTATTAATTTATTCAGTTTTTATACCAATTTTATTAAACAAAAATTGATTACACTATATTTGATTATAATTACACAATAAAAACTCTTTTTATTGATAAATACCTATATTACGAAAAAAACAAAAAAAAATTGAATATTTACAAATAACACAAAAAAGAAAAAGAAAGTTTTTACAAGTGTTATAAATAATAAAATTGAACCAGTGAATCGAAACTATTTCCTTTAATATATAAATGTTTTTTTTTTTTCAATTATCATTTTTTTTAAATAAATACAAATATTGTTTCACATAAATGATTTTTAAAAAAATATTTATTATTGATATACCTACTCTCATAATTTAACAAAAAGTTTTTTATATATGATTAAAAGAAAGCTTATATTTACTCAAAGATTATCAAGAAATTCCAGTATGATAGACTGATAAATATTTTTTTTGAATTTTATTATTAAAACGATTTTTTATTCAAGATTTTCTAGAGCCTATTTCATGCAATTTCTGCACACGTAAAAAATTTTTTCTAACAATAACTGTCAATATCTCGATAAATACAATATGATTTATTATTAAGCAATAGATTAATTATTACTTAAATTACAAAAAAAAAAAATTATTTTTTATTTTCTCTAAGATTATTTTTTTTTTTTTAAGTAAGTAATTGTTTCATTTTAGTTTTTTATAAAGTAAGTATATAATAATACTAAATTTTATAATTAATTTAAGCTTTTAATTAATAATGGTTATTAAATAGATTATATTTTTATATAAACTGAAAGTGCGCTCTAATAAAAAAAATTTTTCTTAAGATATTAATCATTTAATACAGGTAACTTTTTTTTTTACTAAGAAATGAAATTTTATCGATAAAAAATAATATATCAGTCTGAAAATAAATTATTTTTATAAAATATTTTCAATATTTAAAATTTTTAATTGTTATCGAAAATTTGCACAATATTGAGTCATTCTTTTCAAATCAGATGCAGTAGAGTTTAGGGTATGTTATTCCGATTCAAAAAATAAAGAATAGCCTATAAGTTCAAAATTTATCTGCGATTTAGAGTATTTTTTTTTTACCAAGTCTTGTAAGGTCTTCTTGGGTAAAGAAAGGATCCTCTGGAATGACATCAGATTAAATAATTATAAATATGGGCGATTATTTCTCAAGCCAGCCACCGCTTATGTCCAAAAATGGAGACAACTCAAAAGGATTTTGGTTTTCTAAAATTGACAGGAAAAGTGTTTGATTTTTCTTCTGATTGGTCTGAATAAAAAATTCTGTAATTTTAAAGTGGTCATTTTAGCTACTGAGCGGCGATAAGTCAAAAATAAAAAAAAATTTCGGGTATTAATTCTCTTAAAAAATTAACCAAAATTTATTTCAGGATAACTTCTTAAATTTCTAAATCACTCTACTCATAATTAACCCAAAATAACTTTGATATCTGTACTTATGTTTATTTTTAAAGACATAATTAGTATTTAGAAATAAAATATATGGGTGCAATAAGCCCATAACTCACAAAAATGCACTGTAAAAAGTAACTTTATTAAATTAACAAAAAAAATAGAATATTTTCGAAAAATTAGTAAATTTTCAAAAAAATTTGTAAATATACGATAAAAATCGTAAATTTACTAAATTTAGTATATTCTCGAAAAATTCGAAAATTCTCGATTTATTTTTGTGATTTTACGAAAAAAGTTGTAAATTCACAATTATTTTTCGGAAATTGACAACTATTTTTTGTAAATTTTCGAAAAAAAATTGTAAATTATCAATTTTTCTTGCGAATTCAAAAAAAAAAATCGAGGATTCTCGAATTTTTTGTTAATATACTAAATTTAGTAAATATACGATTTTTTTCGAATATTTACAAATTTTTTTGAAAATTTACTAATTTTTAGAAAATATTCTATTTTTTTTGTTAATATAAGAAAGTTACTTTTTGCAGTATGTGTTAGAAAGTCCCAAATAATATTAATTAAGCAACACTTTGCTTAGTTTGCTAAGTTGTGGAGTTAGTCTGTTACCGAAATTTTTTTATCTCGTCAAACGATTCCAAATGACTGTAAACGTAAAGAAAATTTAAAAAAAATATTTTCCCACTTACTTGGGATATTCGTATTTCAGTAAGATGAGATTTGAAAAATTTTGTTAAAAAAAAAGAAAAAAAATTTTTTTTTAAATTTTCTTTACGTTTCAAGACATTTGCAATCATTTAAGAAGAAAAAAAAAATTCCGCTTATGCCGCAAGAATTTTAATTTTTTTTTCAGTGAACACTGGAATCCATAAAAACATAAATGATATCATTCATTACACCCTGATTCATTTATCTTAAAATATAGAACGTATAACAATAAAAATTTTTTTAACACAATTATCAAACTTTCCAAGAATAAATATAAATCTTAATTATAAATAAACAATAATAAATGTTTTAATGCAAGAATATTAAAAATATGTTTAAATAATAAAAAAACAACAAAAGTCTTAAATTGTTACACATTTGAAAAATATATAACTTGACTTTTGATGCACTTAACATTATTTTATAAAATTAAAAAAATCTTGAACAATCATTTATTATTCTGATTAAAATAAATCACACATTTTTTATATTCAAAGCCCACATAATCTCCATTAAATAATCATATAACGAAAAAGATGCAAAAATATGATAAAAAAATGTAATTTTTCATAAAAACCCACATTAATGCACAAACATTAATTTGATACATTTTTAAAAAAATGTGTTAAACAGAATTATTTTTTTAAAAAGTATTTACATTATTTAGGGTAGGGATAACATAAATAAATAGCCTGTTATTCATGACAATACAATTCACATCAGTTTTAATCATTAAACAAAACATATATATAGGTATATAACAATAATTAGTGTTTAAAAAATTAATATTAATTACATAATTAATTTTTATAGATTTTAAAATTAAAATGCACCAGTTTTTAATATTACTGGTGCTCATTGCCACATCAACTAGTCAAAAATTAGATTTTAGACACTCTAAAGTATTTAGAGTAATACCAAAAACTGATGAACAATTGTTATTATTAAGAAGTTTGTCAGATAATGACGAAGGGGTAAGTTTTGTTGTTTAAATAAATTAATTAGAAATCTATTTTTAAAACGTTTCGTCATTGCATTACTCATCAGGAAATTGATTTATTTTTTTAATTAGATTTTTTGAAACGTTTTATTTTTTATTAATTTTTTATTGAATTATTTAAATTGTAAAATTTTTCTTTTAGTTTATTACAAATAAGCTAATTGTTAATTACAGGCAAGTCGTTAGATTGAAAATTTTAGAAAAAAAAAAACTAATTCAAGGATTTTTTTATAATTTATTTAAATGAGATTAAATATAAGTTTTTTTTATGTTAGTAATTAAATATTTAAATAAATAATTTATTTTACTGTATATTTAATGAATTTTAAATAATTAATTATTAATTTAATTTTAAAGTTGCATGTAATAAATAAAACTTATTTTTTTAAAATGGTAAATTACCTATTTTAAAATATTTTCTATTTATTTTTAAACTAAAAATATGTGCAAACAAAAGATATTACCGGATATACATACAACTAAAAACTTATATAATTTTAGATTTAAATTCTTCATATTTATATAGGAATTATATCCTTAAAATAACATTTAAAAAAAATCATTTCCGGTAAAATTGATGTACGTACTTATACTTAGACTTACGCTTTTTTATTTTATTTGATCTGATTGATGTAATCAAAAGATATACAAAACTTTTGTTATATAAATGATGAAATAATAAAACAAAAATTAATATTAAATTTTTAAATAATCAGATTATATACAGGGAACTGCAAGGCTTGATTTTTTAAGACATGTTGTGGCGGTCTTTTTATTTAGATTAATTAATAATAATTAATATAGATAGTGTAAAAATATATTGCTTGAATTTTCAAGCATTTGCAATTTATAATCATAACTTTGCCTAGCTGTCATGTGACGAAAATTAATTAAAATTTTAAGAAATATGCGCAAATTGTGTTTGAATTTCTTGATTCAACCATCCATACAAAAAAATATGTTAATTTTTTTTTTTAATGGATGGTTAGTTCGTGAAATTTATAGGTAATTTGCATATTTTTTAAATTTTTATTAATTTTTGGTCACATGACAGCTGAGCAAAAGCTTTGATAGTATAAGTGGTTTGCAGGGCTTGAAAGCTTTACATTAAAAAAAAAAATGCTTGCCTTGGCGAAATTTCACTTACGAGTAGCGGGATACCACTTGTGGCTAGTGAATTTTTTTTCTTGTTCAAATGTTTGCAAATGACTGAAAACGTAAAAAAACTTGAATTTTTTTTTTTTTGCATATGTACAGAGAAACTTAAATACTCGCTGCGGTGTACGGGCCTCCACTTCAAAAAAATTTTTTTACCAATTTTCTTTACGTTTCAAGTTACTTGCAATCGTTTGAGTAAGGAAAAAAAATTTTGCTAACCGCAAGCGGATTTTTTTTTAGCATATATAATAAACTGAAAATTTTTTGAAAGAATTAGTTAAATTCAGCCTTGTTTTTTTAAGCCCAGGGTCTAATGATTCTGTAATCACGTTTTTATTTGATAACTCGAAGTAAAAAAGATATCAATTTTGATAAAAGCTTTTTACAGCCCAGAAACATTTACAAAATTACGGCTCACAGTGTAGGTCCTTGCAGATAAATTGAAGCTAAATTGGCTAATTTGGCATTCCCATTATTATGACATTTTGTTACTAAATTCAGAATATGGAACATGAAACAATAAATTTATATAATAAATTTTTTTATTTAGTTTTCATTTTGGAGTGAGCCAAGTTTTGAAAACATGCCAACAGATGTAATGGTACCACCGAAAAAAGTCAAAGAATTCACCCAATTACTGAATGATACAGATACATTATACGAAACCTACATCGATGATGTTCAACGTTTGATTGATTCAGAAAATCCATCAAAATTACGTGAATCAGAAGAATTTGGATGGACCAGCTATCACACACTCGAAGAAATTTACAGCTGGTTTGATTCATTAGAAAATAAATATCCAAATAATGTACAAGTATTAACAGCTGGTTGGACATCAGAAGGGCGTAAAATAAAAGGTGTTAAATTATCATATGGTGATAACAAACCACGTGTATTTTTTGAAGGTGGTATACATGCTAGAGAATGGATATCACCAGCGACAGTAACATATTTATTAAATCAATTTTTAACAAGTAATGATCAACAAGTTAGACAATTAGCTGAATCTTATGAATGGTATTTCTTTCCATCTGTTAATCCAGATGGTTATGTTTACACTCATACAAGGGTAAAGTATTTTATTTATTTTATGTTCTAAAATTTTATTATATGTAATAATAATTTTTTGCAATTATTTTTTATATTCTATCACGCTACAATGAACTTGAGTTAATCTTTCTTGCAATAAATAAATTTACAGATAATATAATAATTACACTGCAACCGTGAACTATAATATGGTGGTTTTTATTATTTTTTTTATAAAAAAAAAATTGCATGATTTTTATCGTTATATATTTCTGTACATTGTCACTTTATTCTATTACTATTATTACATTTAAAACAAATATAAAATTTATTATGGCTTTATATCACAATATATTATGATGTCATTAAAAAAAAAACAATTATTGCAATTTAACAGGTAGTACACAATAAATTTACTTGTAAATGCAATAAAAATATACATGATTTTTACTTTTCTACCATCATTGCTTATACATTTTACAGTGTAGTTTTTATAACAAACAAATTATGTATAATTATTATTTAAAAAAAGTAGGTATTTATTGCAATTTTTTTTTAACAAAAATATTTTTGTGTTATTATTATTTAGAATCGACTATGGCGTAAAACCAGGTCAAGGAATGGATTTTGTCATGGAGCTGATGCTAATAGAAACTGGGGATATAAATGGATGAGTAAGTTTTTATTCAAAAATATTTATATTTCATAATTTTATTTTATGGTTTAATGAGTATCAATCATTTTTTTCTACAATAAATATAATTTATTAAAAATTATGTAATTAATTTATAGGTGGAGGATCGAGCAGAAATCCATGCGCTGAAACTTTTGCTGGTTCAAGAGCTTTTTCAGAAGTAGAAACAAAAACCTTATCAAATTTCCTTGAAACTATATCTAGTAATTTGTATGCTTATATAGGATTCCATAGTTATTCACAATTATTACTTCAACCATATGGGCATACTACTGCTCATCTTGACAATTATGATCAATTGGTAAACGATTTTTGTAATTTTTGTGAATTGTTAAAATTATTCTTTGATTGAATAAAACATCTTTGTTTTAGCATAAAGTTGGGTTAAAAACTATAAAAGCTTTATCTAAAAGGTATGGAACAGAATATAAAACTGGATCTATTGGTGAAGCTATTTGTAAGTGACCAAATGATAAATTTTATTTAAATTTACTTTAGAAATTTACTTAATAAAAATTTTGTGTTTCAGATATTGCATCTGGTTCATCAATGGATTGGGTACGTGGAGTTTTAAGAGTTCCAATAACATTTACTTATGAACTTAGAGATAAAGGAAGATATGGATTTATTCTTCCTGCTGACCAAATAATTCCTAATGGAGAAGAAGTTCTTGATTCAATAATTGAAATGTTTAAAGCAGCAAAAAATTATTCATAAAATTGCCAAAAAATTATTCTTAGTTAAAATTGATGCATTTAAATGTTTTTTAAAGTTTATATAGTTTAATTAAGTCTGTAATATAATTGTTCATTATTTGTTAATTTATTTTTTACTGTGTATATTGTATCGATATACATTAAATTATTTAACTTCAGTATTCGGTTAAGAGATTGATATGCATTCACATACTGACTTTATTATGTTTATTATAAATGTTAAAATGTTTTGTTATTTTAAGTGTTAATGTATACTAATGAATATGTGTCCACTTTTAGAAATGATATATTTTTAAAATTTGTAAAATGATGAGCATGATATTTTAAAATAACTGTATAAATATCATAAAATGCATTTGAAATTAAAAAAAAATGATAAATTATTAAAATAAAAATTTTTCTTAAATAAAAAATCTTTAAAACTTTTTTGGTAACATTTAATTTATTATTTTGTTTACAGTGTACTATATTTTTTAATAAACATGGATTTAATTTACATTTTCATTCACTAGTTATTTGAAGAATTTTATTTTTTATATTTATTTAGTTTTTTATAATTTATATATTTTAACTGATTCAAATTAATTATGCAGAAAATAAAAATTTGTTTATATTAAAATCTTAAAATTTCAAAAATTAATTAATTTTATTTAAAATATTCTTCAAAAGAATAGTAAACATATTAAATTATATCACAAAAAATCTACGCTTTCATCACCAATCATTATATTATACTATCATAAAATTTTAATACTTTCAACTTATATCTTAATTCAACTGATATTTTATAAAGCATTCAAAAACTAATATAAAACTGTTAAATTAGTTAATTAATAAAATAACAATACTTTTTTTCTTTAGAATGTAAGGACCAATTAAAAATATGATTACATTTTATAATAATTTTCATAAAAATATATTAAAGGTTTGACTTACAAACATGAATAAATTTTTATTGAAACATTAATATGCAATCTTATTTTTAACTAGCTTATGCAAGTAAAACATAAATATTTTATACCTTTATTTAATGAACAACAGTTTCAAGAATGTACATACGGTTTAAGCCATTGGTTTTATAAACTTGAGACGAGTTGTTTTTGGAGTATTGTAGATTGAAAAAGTTACTTTTATCCTTCAACTATGTAATTCTTGTGCAATTCTGGTTTGATATCATAAAGCAATTCTAGGATATTAAGCATCACAGCATTTTTGTGAGCTTGAACTTTTTGATTCATTTCTTCAATTTTTACTTTAGTATCTTCATCGATTCTAGCTGCTACATCTTCTCGAGACCCCATATGCTTAGCTTCAAATTCACGAAACTGATTTTCACGTTCTTGTCTATATTTTTCAATTTCATCCTGAGCTTCTTTTTTAGCCTGCTTTAGTCTTTGAGCTTTTCGTTTTCTAGCTTCAGAAACTTTATCTGCTGCTCGTTTTTCAGCAGCTAATAGTTGTTGGATACCTTGAGTTTGGCTAGCCATTATTGATTTTTATCTTAAAAAATATAAAAGAAATCTTTTAGTATATTTTTTAAATATTTTTAAATTATTAAAATTGACTTACAATCAAAAAAACTTTGGGATTTTTGACTAAAACGTAATTAAAAGGCGATGTCCAAACTGCTCACGAGAACGTTTATGATTACAACTCCAAAACTTTTATCTATCTTTATTACACTAATAAGATTAAAAAAAGATATACAACTTTTATCTTTTTTTAAAAGCCTGAGTTAAAAAAAGATAAGAGATAAAATATAAGGGCGCTGTTTTCGTCTCGTGGTGTCACGTGAGATTTTATTATGTTTTTATGATCTTTATTTTTGTTATGTATAAATATTAAAGTTAAAATAAATTAATTTAAAATTTTTTATTTATGTTAATTTTATATCAAATAAAAAAATTTATTTTTATCAATAAATATATAATAAATAAACCTTGATAAAAATATTTCGTTTAAAATTTATCTATTAAATAACAGTACTTTAACTTGCCAGCTTATGATAATTATTATGGTAAAGAAATTGACAATGCTTGCATTTTTGTTTATTTACAAAATTTTAATTTTTAAAAGACTAAGTGCATAAATAGAAATATATTTTTACTTTAAATAACTTTTAATAAAAATGTGAAATTTTATAACAAAACATTTAATCCAGAAAACTTTAAACTTTTTTGTGTTTTGTCTATTCTATAACTATAAAAATAATATTTAGGATTAAATTTATTTTTAAATAAATCAAAATGACTGAAGAAAAAGTTGTATCCCAAGAATATAAATTGGAAGCTGATACTGAACTGAGATTTGAACTAGAAGGAAAGTCTGAAAAAATAACTATTGAGGTTTGTAGTTTATTTGAATTAGGAATAATTTATTAATTAATTTGATTTAAGACTTTTATTAAAATAAATCCCTTATATTTCAGTTGAAAACTGGACTCGCTGAAGTATTTGGTACTGAATTAGTAAAAGGTAAAAAATATGAGTTTACGTCGGGTGCCAAAATTGCAATTTTTACTTGGCAAGGTTGTACAATAGAAATAATTGGAAAAACCGATGTATGCTATACTGCAAAAGAAACTCCAATGAGTTTATACTTAAACTGTCATGCTGCAATGGAGAGATTAAGAGAAAATGCAGAAAAGGAAGATAAAAGAGGCCCCATTACAATGATAGTTGGTCCTGCAGATGTTGGAAAATCGACTTTATGTAGGATACTATTAAATTATGCAGTTAGAATGGGTAGACGACCAATTTATGTTGATTTAGATGTTGGCCAAGGACACATTGCTATTCCAGGAACTGTAGGAGCTCTACTTGTTGAAAGACCGTCAAATATTGTTGATGGATTTAGTCAGCAAGCACCTTTAGTATTTCATTTTGGTCACAAAATTCCTACAGCTAACTCTTTGCTATATAACCTTCTTATTTCAAGATTAGCAGAAGTTTGTTCAGATAGGTTACAGGCAAATAAGAAAGCAAAAGTTTCTGGAATTGTAATTAATACATGCGGTTGGATTAAAGGTGCTGGTTACAAAATGTTGACACATGCTGCACAAGCATTTGAAGTAGATGCCATTTTAGTATTAGATCAAGAACGATTGTATAATGAATTAGTAAGAGACATGCCGAAATTCGTAAAAGTAGTATTTTTACCAAAAAGTGGAGGTGTTGTTGAAAGAAATCAAACTCAAAGAAACGAGGCCTGTGATCAATCAATTAGGGAATATTTTTATGGATCAAAAACAGCTCTATATCCTCATAGTTTTGAAATAAAATGGAGCGATGCAAAGCTTTTCAAAATTGGAGCACCAATTTTACCTTCATCTTGTATGCCTTTAGGAATGAAAGCAGAAGATAATTTGACTAAATTAGTTGCTGTTTCACCAGGCCCTAATTTATTACATCATATATTGTCAATATCATTTGCAGATTCTCCAGAAGATGATGTAGTACAAACCAATGTTGCTGGATTTGTTTGTGTGTAAGTTAACTTTTTTTCAAACAGATAGTTTTTCATTCTCTTTTAATATTGATTTTATTTATAAATTCTTATTATTATTTCAGAACTCATGTGGATGTTGAACGACAAACTTTTACAATTTTAAGCCCACAGCCAAGACCTTTACCAAATCACATATTATTGTTAAGTGAAATTCAATTTATGGATACACATTAATAATTTCCTTTTGTACAAATAAAGTTTATAATTTTTTATTTTAAATAATATTTTTTTTTATTTCAACAAAATTCCTTTACGTGTAAGTTAAAAAATGGTAACCTATTATTATGCTATAAATTAAAAAAATATAATATACAGTGAAATAATATAAGTACTCATATATAAAAATACCGCATTGTACAAAATTTGTTTTAATGTTTTCAGTTTAAATTTTAAAATTACAATCTACATTTAAATTATGAAATTTTTTTCCTCAAGAGTGTTTCTTCTAGAATAATTTTTAATTTTCAAAATAGGTATAAATCGCGAAATTAATATTCTTAGAAATTAAAGGCAAGTGTGTACAGACAGGTAAAGTTTATTTTATAGGTATATACCTATAGGGGTAAAATTAAGACCTATAATATTAGTTGTACATATACCTACAAAACATTCAAAAACATTATATTTTGGTTAATTTTTATTTTTAATTTTTAGTGCTTACAAATTTAAAATTTAGTTTATTGCTTATATTTATAACGAAAATGTTATCCCAAGGAAATCAATTTGAAGAAATGAATATTTACAATTTGGAGCTTCAAATAAAAGAAAAAATTAATGAATTAAATTGGAAAAGTGTAAGAAGCATATAATTTTTATGTTATTAAAAATAAATTTATAGTTTTTATGCAATAAAAAAAATAATAATTCTCAGAAATCTCTTGAAGAAACTCAGAAAGAGTTGTCATTATTGAGGCTTAATATGCACGAAAAAGAAACTGAATTAAATGATGAAAAACGAAAAATTAATGATTTAAAAACTCAATTGTCAATGGCTCAGCAAGTCATTCAATTATTAGAAAAAGATAAAATACAGCTTTTAAATGAAAATGTTCGATTGAAAATTACAAGCGAAGCTGCATTAAAAGAAAAAGATTCTTTGTTAAAACAACTTCACGAATATTCTTCAGAAAATATAAATTTAAAAAGTCAAATCCAAAATTTTTCAGAAAAACTCGATATGGATGAATGTACAAAAAAAAATGTAGAAAGTTCTCTTCGTGAACTGCAAGATCGAGTCTCTCAAACCAATAATTATTTGCAAATGTACTTAAATTTTTAATTAAACACTAATTTAAATAATTTAAATGTAAAAAATAATTTGTCATTAATTATAAACATGATTTTTATAGTAATATTGAGAAATTAGAAAAAGAACAGGATCTTATAAACAAATCTGTTGAATCAACGATTCACTGTTATAAACGTTTTCAAACAGTTGGTTTATGTGCCCATGCTGTTTATCAAAAACAAAAAGATGAAATCCAAAGATTACATTATGAATTAATTAGTTTAAAGCAAAATACAAATAATAATATTCCATTGTATCAAAATGAAAATGATAAAAGTTATAATGATTCAAAAAAAAGAAAGTATAATGTTAAGGTTTGTTTAAACAATTTTAAAAAATTTTTATAAAAAAAAAAATTAACTATTATATTTTTCTTCAAATTACAGGACTTATTGAAAGAACTTGATTTAGAATTAAAAAAGGATGATTTGACGGATAAGGAAATAGATGGAATGTTTAATGAATTTGAAAAATTTTAATTATCAAATAACAAAAATTAAAAAAAAAAAAAAACAAGGATTTTTTTACATAAAAAAGGATTTGTTTTTTAATAAAAAATACACACAGTCAAGCACATTTAGGATTAATATAAAATTGTAATTATTATTGTTTTGTATATTTTAAATTCAAGTAATAAAAAAAAAACAATTAATTAGATGATATTGAAATAATGCAAAATATTTGATATTATAAAAAAAAAAAATGCGAGCTGAGAAAACAACAAGCGCAGATGCTAAAAAAAAAAAATTTCTTCATTAAATAGTCTTTCTGTACACAATACATAAAAATTGACTTATATATACTTAAAGTAAACATAAATTCTTTTTTAACATATAAAAAAAAACTTTCTTTGACTCATTTTTTACACTTATCAGATGTTGCAAAATTATATTAAAAAAAACCAACCCTCCCATCCCTTAATAAAACCCTGCCCAGCAGACGAAGTAATGACAATTTTATTTTCTTGTTCATCACAGACGTCAAATAAAATTTTTATATACGATCATAAATTTTTTGTTGAAAAATTTAATTTATATTTTGTTTATTAAAAAAAATTTCATTTTTATCAATTAAATATTGTGCTTATATTATCTTGTCATTGTTTCTTATTATTATATATCATCATTAAATTTGTGAAAAAGCTATTAACCAACAACAACGTATAAAAAAAAGATTTAAAAGTCAGTGCCTCTGGCCTCTTTTTATTAATTAGATTTATAAATGTTTACAACCCTTTTTTGTTTTATTTTTTAAATAAAATTTCTAAATTAATAATGAGGTATGTATTGTTTTACAATAATTCTTATTGCTAAATTAATTTTACACCTCATTAAAAAAATTGAAATCTCAGGGGAGAAACGATTATTTTTTTTTCTTTGACCAGAAAAAAACTAAGCTGTTATTTTATTATAAAAACATTTTGTGTAAAAATTGCAATACAATTAAAAATTATATTTTTATTAAAAATTGCATCACAATATTTAATTTTTATTTCGTTACTAAATTACTGTAACCTGACTTTCACAGTATATAATTAAATAATATTTATAGTATCAAAATTTTTTTTTAATATTTTCTTAAAAAATTTTATTTTAATTACAAATAGATGTTTTGTGGTGTTTTCATAAAAATTTAACATTATAATTAGGAAAAAAAATTTACATTTTATGAGTAGTTAGTGATCCCGGCCTATGAAGTCAGTACAGTTCCTCCCCATTTTTTTCGATTTTTTTTCAGTACAGGAGAGAAATATATAGATTATTTTATTTTTATATATAAATAATTTATAAAAAAAACACCACCCAAATGACAATATACATATCCATCGTTTAAAGGAGTTTAAGTATTGTAAGACTCCTTGAAGGGCATGTGTCCATTCATAAACGTTATTATCTCTTTATAATTAAGATTTATCTTTTTTAAAAGAGATATAATAAAGACGATAGTAGTATACACATGGGCCTTTTTATAATAGAATATATGATTGAAGGGTCAAAGTATGGAACAACGCGAGAAAATACTTGGTGGTTTTCTTTGTGGTTCCATTGGTTTTAATTGATGACCTCCACTTTTAGGTGGATTTGATGCCTCCTGAAAATAAAAAAATGAATATCAGTTTAATAAATTAAGCAATTTTTAATTTTTATGAACAAAAAATAAATTAAAAGAATTGAATACATTTTATTTTTAAAAAATAACTCTAACTGGTATTATGGAAAAATAAAATTTAAATATTTTTATTCATGAAACTCATATTCAATTCTTTTGAGAAAATATTTTGTGTATTTACAGGCAATATTAAAAAAAAATTAGCTACATTAAAAATTGTAACAATAAAAATGCCAAATACAATGAGAACATACATTTCTTAACACTATAAATTTTAGATTTTAGTATTTTTATTTGATAATTTTATAAAATGTTACTATGAATTCCCAATAAACCTAAGATAAGTACTTCTTCAGGTAATAATTCAACAAAATTTTGGAAGGTATAACATGTGAAATTACTTAAGTCACAAAAGTATTACGTTCGTTAATTTGTAAGGCTTTTAAAATTATTCAGTCCTGGTACATGAAAGTTAAATCAAGGTCTTTCAATTGTTTAAAAGTTTAATTATTTAAAAGCTTAAAGTACTGAAGATTGAGTTATTAATGGATCATTAATTATAATATTATTTGTATATTATATTAATGGATCTCACAACAATTTTATACATTAGGGTCAGGCCAAAAGAAAAAATATCAATTCAAGTTTTCAAAACCAAAGAAAAACTCTTTTAAGTTATTAAATAAACATATATACTACTTGATCAATTTTATCAAATACAAGATTAATTGCTAGAATTTAAATAAAATAAAAAGAAAACTTATGTACACCAACTTGTTAAAAAAAAAAAAATAGAAATTTAGCATGCTAGAATATTTAATACTGATTCTAATTTACACTTTACTAGACTATTTTTTTTTAATTTTAAATTATATTACTTAAAGAAAGAAACAATAAATAATTATTAAAAAAAAAGCAAGAGAATCAAATATAAATTTTTTGTCAAGATAAAAATTACCTTCTGACATTTACACCCACACCAAACATGAAAAGAGGCACAAGGAACATAATTATTAGTTAACAGTTAATTTTAATAAGTTGTTAAAATTTAAGAAATTAAATAGTTGGAGATTAAATTTTAATGGTTAGTAATGAATTTTAAAAACTTAAAATATCAAAAAAAAGTTTTAATTGAATATTATTTAGTATTTTTCTCATAAACTTATATGATAATTCTTATAAATAAATTAATAAAAAATATTGAAACATTAGTTACAATAGTTATTAAGGCTCCAACTATTAATTTTAACAGATTTTGAAACAAAACAAACTTACCAATCGTTTTTCCATTTTTGCTTTAATATCTCTTGCTAAAGTATAAAAAGCCTCTTCTACATTAATACTTGACTTAGCGGATGTTTCCATAAATTTTATTCCATATTCTATAGCTAATTGTTCTCCTCTTTCCTTCGATACCTGTCTTTTATTTGTTAATTCACATTTGTTGCCTAGCAACATTTTTTCAACATCCGCAGATGCATTTTCTTCGATATTTCTAATCCAATTTTTAATATTTTCAAAACTTTTTTCGTTTGTTACATCGTATACGAGCATAATGCCCATAGCACCTCTGTAATATGCTGTTGTTATTGTGCGAAACCTTTCTTGACCAGCTGTATCCCTAAAAAAAATTTATTTAAAAACAAATTAATATAAATTTGTAAATATTTAAACAATAAATTTATATTAACTATTACTAAATATTACCATATTTGTAGTTTAATTTTTTTACCATCTAATTCTATTGTGCGAATTTTAAAGTCAATTCCTAGAAAAAAAAAGTAATAATCATTAAGTAAAATTCCAAATTCATTTATAATGGAATGCAATTTAACATAAAAGATAATACATGAGTCAACTGGATGCAAGTAAAACAACTGAATCTGAGATCATTTTATTATAAAACAGTGGTTTCTCTCTCCCTTGAATAATAATAATTTTTATTATTTCAATTTATGTGTATTTTTTCACACACAAATGAACATTTAATGCACACATATATATATAATCATATATCACAGGTTAGGTATTTATTATTATAATAGACAGCAGATCTATTGCTTATACTACTCTACTACTATACTATTGACTAATTGATCAAGAAATATTTTTTATTTTATTAAGAAAAAAAATTATTTATTTTAAAATATAGGTATACCCATAATATTTATTTATTTTTTTTTTTTGACCAATTAAAATTTTAATGACACACCCTAAATAAAGATTCTAATTTAATAATTAATAAAGTGAAAACATAATTAAATATTAAATTTTTAAGTATAAAAAAAAACTCATTATTTCATTATACAAAAAAACTAATATTATTACTATTTAATAATCATCTATTCTTAGACGTCATTTATTCAAATTATTACTTTAATGCGCTTCAATGTATTACAAGACAAGAATAAGAAGACGTGATGAAATTGTTTATATTCTATTAGTTTTTTTTTAAATGTAAATTACATATTAAATAATTACGAAAATAAATAAATTAAAAATTTCATACTATATGTATAGGTTAAGAATTTAACAAAAAAATCGGAGTCTTCGATAATAATTAGCTGACAGGGCTGATATGGATTATGGATATAGAAATGCGAATAAACTTATTAGTAAGAATTCTAAAAAAAATTGCTTCAGAGGAAGTTATTTGATTAAATTCAAATACTTTATTTATTTTTTATAAAAAATAAGCAAAAAAAAGTATAATTTTGATAAAAATAGTTATATATGCAAAATAGAAAAAGATGAAACCATAACGATACTGGTATCTCTTACATAGTGGGTATTTATCAAGGACATGTGTATGTAATTCTTTGATACAGTTTGTACGGGGTGATGATGATGACATATAATAATAATATAACTCACCGATAGTAGATATGAAGGTCGTGTTGAAGGCATCCTCTGAAAATCTGAAGAGGACGCAAGTTTTGCCGACGCCCGAGTCCCCGATCAGCAACAGCTTGAACAGATAATCATACGTTTTGGCCATTTTTTTTTTTTTATAAAAAAAAAAGTTATGGCCAATTAATATCTGTTTTGTTTTATTCCTTGTCTTTGGTTATTTTTATCTTGTAAACTTTAATGCACTTCACTTATATGTTTTTAATTTAAAAGTTTAGATGATAGATGTTTAATAAAAAATAATAAAGAAGGCCCGAAACAAAGATTAGTAAAATGATCGTCGTTCATGGCCGGTGAAAAAGTCTAGACAGTTTGCTTCTGCGAAAATGCTCGCTGCATTATCATCAGGAATGTTCACTAGCGACATCTTAGCTTATAACTTTAAAAATAATTTAAACAATTTTTTAGATAACAATTTTTTTTAAATTGATTTAAATTTATATAATAATAACTGATTATAAATTTAATTAATTTAAATATGGGAAATTAATGAATGAATTAACTATTTAATTTTTATTCTTTTCAAATTTTTCAAACTACACGAAAAATTCCTCAAAGAAAGCCTATAGGTACTTTATTTTTTGGCATTTTGACACTGTTTAATTAAATTAATATATTAATTCATATAATTAATAATATATGTCAAATTAAATTTTTTGCTGATTCAATTAAAGTCATGTAATTTGATTTATCTAGGTTTTTAATTTCCTGTAATTCTGTTTTGTCATTTAGATATTTTAATTTCCACTTCCAAATATCATATGTTCTGTCCTTTTTTTATTTACACACGTGGGTGAAAATATTTATGGAACCTAACCAATTTATAACAAGTAAATTTCATTGAGTGATGAGTTAATGAGTTGCGAACATTTTTCGTCCAATTATTAAATATTAAATATAAAATATTAAAATGGTAGATTCAGTGAACAAGAAACGAAAAGTTTCTAAAAAGACAAAAAGGTCATGGAGAAAACATGTAGATATTCAAGATGTAAATAAATTTCTTGAAAATCAAAGATTAGAAGAACGTTTGGGTGTTCCATTTTCTCAAAAACCTGATGAAGAATTGTTTGTTATTGATACCTCTAGAAAAAATGTAAAAGTTGATGAAGCAGAGAAAAAACCAACTAAAAAAGAATACAGAGAATTACTAAGAAAAAGTGAACCAAAATGTTATGCTATGTTAAAATCTTTAACAGCGGTACCAGATCCAATAAAAAAAAGAAACGTTGTCAATAAAAAACCTGTACAAAAAAAAAGAAAAGAAATTTCTTCAGGTATAATTAAAAAATCCAAAAGAAAAATATTGACTGTTAATGAAGATTTATGGGAAGTACAAGATTTGAAGGGTATTGATAAAATAAAGACAAATGAATGGTATACGAATGATACCATAAGACATACATTCGCGAATACAGGAAATATAAAAAAAAAATTACCATCTTCTTTACACAAAAAAACATCTGTACTACCAGCAATTAATGCTCCACATCCTGGTACCTCTTATAATCCTTCATATAAAGATCACCAAGATTTATTACAGCAAGTTGCTGCTGATGAATTAAAACTTATAAAAGAAGAAGAACATTTAAATCGAGTTACTAACAAAATGTTCCGAAAGGTAAGGTTAAATAATTTTTTTAGAAAATTTAAGTTTATTTAATACAATATCTCATGTTACAGGTATCACAAGATCAAATGCAGAAAGATAAGTTAATAGAAATGTCAGAAGGATTGCCATTAACAAAAGAAGAAGATGAACCAAATCAAGAAGATGAAGACTCAACAGTTAAATCAATTAATCCTCCAGTACAAAATAATAAAAAAACATTAAAACAAAGAAGAAAAATAAAAGAAACTCAACAGCAACAACTACAAAATTTGAAAAAAAAAATTGAAAAGAAAAAAGTAGCAGATATTTACAAACTAAAAAAATTTAATAACCAAATAATGAAAGCTGAAAAAAAACAAGAGTTATCATTAAAAAAAAAATCAGAACTTAAAATTAAAAAAAGCCTTCAACCTAAAACTTTAAGTAGAATAAAATTTGAAGCACTTGAACAAGAATTCCAAATTGGAGATGAATTAACAGGAAGCTTGAGAAACAGTCAACCCACAGGAAATTTGTTAAAAGATCGTTTCAAATCATTACAACAAAGAAATTTAGTAAATCCAACGACACTTGTATTGTAAGTATTAAACAAAAAAGTCATATTTTCTTCTTTTTTACATATATTTATATTAGGGGATACTCTTTTATTCTATAAGGAAATGCTAACTGGGATTCTATTATTTTCTCCTTGTGCAAAAGTTGCTTTCCTGTTTTGTTCCTGCTTTCCCAATTTTCATAATTAAAAAATATAACAAGATAAATGTATAATTTTTGTAATTTTTAATTTTAGGAAACGACCAAAGGCCAAAGTAAAGAAGTACATCAAAGCAGATCACAAATATGATTTTACCAAGATTCAAAAATAATATACAATCATTGTGTATGTATACAGTACATAATTATTAAATGTTAATTTTATAATATAAAAAAGTAATTTCAAATTAAACAACTTTTTTTCCTTAAAATTTTATTTTTTTTAAATTGTAAATAATATTTAATCATGTTTTTTCAATAAATATAAAAATAAAAGGTAAATTTTGTTTTTTTTATTACATTTTTCTTATTTTTAATTATAAAACATTTAATAATAGTCTAATATTTCATCTAAAAATTCGTGTTCATCCCCTTCTTCATCATAAAACTCTTCTATTTCAGCATCTGTTTTTAATTGAGTAGAAGTCATTGATTTTTTCCTGGGTATTTGAATTTCTAAATCATGTATTTCAGAAGATTTTACAGAACTTGATAATGTACTCAATGCGCTTTCATCCTTCAGATCCTAAAAAAAAAAAAAAAAAGTAAAAAAAATGTAATAATACAAAAAGACAATTAGATGCATACATCTGATTTTATAGTTTCAGCTTCAAGTTCATTTCCATGTTTTGATAAGGTAACTAAGGCACTCTCTATAGATCCTGCACCAATTGATTTAATTTCTTGAATTATTTCTGTTTGAATATGGACTGGATCAAAACCTAAATCCCCCACAGCAAAAATATTTTCAGTATCCATTATTGTGTTTATTCTGCAAGTCATTAAAAAAAAAATTTATTTTAATAAATACATTTAAGTTTTTAGTTATTTATTTTCTTACGATTCTGAGCTTGTGATTCGTTGAGCAGATGTAGAATCTTTAGTTATTTGTAAAAAATGATCAACAATTTCATCAAAATACATTTTTTGGAATTCATTATTTGTTTCCTGATTTTTAAAATAATAATTTATTAGGTATAAGTATATAAGTGATTAAACATTACTAAATATTTGGATATCTATTTAAATTATTTAAACATACCATTAATCCAAATTTCACAATCAATTTAATTTTACTTAAAGCTTCATTATATTTATTTAAATTAAAATTAGCCATTGACCTAAAATGATCGATAACTCCTAATTTAATTATTTCTTGCTGAAATATAATTTTTAATTTTTGACTACGATTTTCAAAATTTATTTCTTCGTTTTTAATATCATTCATTTTTTTTTGATAATTTGTTTCAAATTCACTCGATGGTTTTATATGTTTTGATAAATTTAATTTTAAATTACTGTAAATTTTATTTAATTTTTTTTCTAGTAATTTTTGTATTTTTAATTTAATTAAATTTTCTCTCATACTTTTATTACTTTCTTTGAATTTTAAAATGAATTCTTTTTTTTGTATTCTAGAATAAATTTATATTTAGAAATAAAAAAAGTAACTTGATTTTATATTTATTTAACAGAATTATTTTAAATAAAATTTTACTTGTTTTTAATTTTTTGATTCATTGAGTTAAAATCATTATTTAGCAAAGATATTTCATTTTTTAAAACAACATTTTCTCTCATTAGCCTTTGAACAGTTATGGGAATGATATTTTTTAAATCTGCATGGAATGCATCAGATTCTTGTAAAATTTTTTTAAAAGCTTCTTTCTTTAAACTTTGTTAAAAATAATTTAATTTAAAGTAAATAATTGGATAGGTAATTCAAAAATAATTTTCACAAACTTTTTTCTGTGTGTTAGACCCTTTTTTTCAAAATTTTTTAAGGCTTCGCTTAGATCAATTTCTTTTTGTTCTAATTCATTTTCTTGTTTTTCATATTTCTTTATTAAATTCATATATTTTAATTTATAGTCCTCAATCGAATTAATCATTGCATCTGTTACATTAAATTAAAAAAAAAAAATTTAGATCTGAATGTACAAATTGGGTAAAATAAACAATTAATTTAACTTTGCAATTTAATTTCAGAGTGAAGTAAAACACGAGTTTTTTCAAAACTTTCAGCTAAAATTTTAATTTTTTCCTCGTGTTTTTCCTTCATTTGTTGGCTTTCATCTTCAATTTCTTGAATTTTTTTTTTAAATTCTTTTATTTTTTGATTTTCTTGTGCTAAATTTTTATTTAATTGAACGATTGTTACTTCAGTTTCATTATTTGTTGCTTCAATTTCCGATTTTATTGTAAAACCTTTTTCCTCTAATTCACTATTTCTTTTTTTTAAACTAAATAAAAACAGTAATTATAATATTGTTTATTAATAAATATTTTTTTCTGGTCTGCGTCGAGAAAGTACGTATTTCCCGGACGCTACGCGTCCGAAAAATACATGTTTTCTCGCCACAGACACAGAAAAATGTTATACGAGCCTTGTCCATAAATAAGGAAGGACCCAAATCGCAGTTTACCATCCTCGGCTTCGCCTCGGAAGGTAATTTACGTGCGATTTGGGCCATTCTTTACTTTTCTGGACTCGAGCCGTAAATATACTATTTATTTTATTTATACCGTTCTATCCTTTTTTTAATATCATTTATTTGAATCTCATAAAATTCAATTTGCAAATTTAAAACCATTCGTTCATTTTCATCTTGTGCATCCTTTTTATTTTTAACATCGTCATTAATTTCAAAATTTATTTGCAGTCTTTTTGGAAGAGAACTTTTTATTACGTTAATTAATAAATCACCCATGATTGGTTACTGGAATTAAAAAATTATTTAATTTTAATATTAATTTTATATAATAGGTTAAAATTTAGATTTTGTTCAATTTTAATCAAAAAGTATATACCTATATTTATTTTTTTAATCAATTTATGATGTTTGAATTTCGCGCTTATTAAACATAAACAAAACTGACCCGGTGTGTGTGACCTGTGTGTCCGGAGAAAAAAGGATAAAAAAATTATATTCGGCTTGTTCTTGTGTTATATTTTTGTAATTCTTGGAGAAATACTATTGTTATTAATTTCTTTATTACGTAAAAATCTAAAAAACAAAATCATATCTATATTTATATTGATTTACTAACTGATTATTGTGAATAAGTAATTTATATTAGCATTTATATATACCGAATGATTTAACATGGTCGCAACGATGGCATCAAATTTGCGTCAACAACTTGCAAATTTAGTTCATTCTGGAGGATCTCATAAAGATCAAGCAGAAAAGTAAGGTTTTTAATAATTCAATTAAATATTTTATTATCCTTTAATAATAATTATTACAAAAATTGTGCAGGTATCGTTCATTTTTGGATGCAATTCTTGCCTCTTCTGGAGACGAACTTGCTGAAAATTTAAAAGTATTTATAGAAGCAAGTATGTATTATTTTATTATAATACCAAAATTTAATTTATTTTGCAATCTAATGAATTTAAAAATAATAAATCGTGTTAATTACTAAATATTTCAGTTGTTAATGAAAATGTCAGTTTGGTTATATCTAGACAAGTATTGACAGACGTTAGTAGCCGATTATTATTGTTACCAGATGAAATTTCTAAATCTGTTTCACATTACACATTAGATAAGGTAAATATTAGTAAACTTTAATTTTTTAATATTTTGCAAAATGATAAATTATTTTTAAGAAATATTTGAGGTTATGTTTTACTATAAAAACTACTTTTATAATCTAAAATTTTTTTAATTGATTTACAAGTATTTCTTCAAAATTAATTTTAGGTGCAACCTAGAGTTATTTCTTTTGAAGAACAAGTTGCTAGTATTAGGCAGCATTTAGCAGATATATATGAACGTAATCAGAATTGGCATGAAGCTGCAAATGTGCTTGTAGGTATCCCATTAGAAACTGGACAAAAGTAAGTTATTTTTACAGTTTGTATTATAAAATTTTTTAAGTTATATGCCCATTTTTAAAAATGTTTTTTTTTTTCTTAGGCAATATTCTGTTGATTACAAGCTTGAAACTTATCTTAAAATAGCTCGATTATTTTTAGAAGATGATGATCCTGTACAAGCTGAAGCTTTTATTAACAGAGCGTCGCTTTTACAAGTTTGTCTAACTTTTTATTAAACTTAAATATAAAATAGTATTGATATTTATTTTAATAATTAATTTTTTCAGGCTGAAACAAAAAATGAACAACTTCAAATTTATTATAAAGTTTGTTACGCCAGAGTATTAGATTATAGAAGAAAATTTATAGAAGCTGCTCAAAGATATAATGAATTATCATATAGAACAATAATTCATGAAGATGAACGTATGACTGCTCTTAGAAATGCTCTTATTTGTACAATTCTTGCTTCAGCTGGTCAACAAAGAAGTCGAATGTTAGCAACATTATTTAAGGATGAAAGATGTCAACAACTTCCAGCATACTCAATTTTAGAAAAAATGTATTTAGATCGAATAATCAAAAGATCAGAATTACAAGACTTTGAAGCTCTTTTACAACCTCATCAGAAAGCATCTACTGCTGATGGCTTAGGTTCAACTATTTTGGATAGAGCTGTTATAGAACATAATTTATTATCTGCTAGTAAATTATATAATAATATAACATTTGAAGAATTAGGAGCATTATTAGAAATTCCTCCAACAAAAGCAGAAAAAATTGCAAGTCAAATGATTACAGAAGGAAGAATGAATGGATACATTGATCAAATTGATTCAATTGTACATTTTGAAAGTGAGTATACCTACTTTTATTTTATACATATTCTTATTTAAATTCAAAGTATAATAAATCTAGAAAAATCACATAAGTTAAAAATTTATACAGAAAATTATAAATTCTTTGAAAGATATACCTATTCTTGAAAAAATTTTTAAATCCATTTTATAATAAAATTAACGTTTGCTTAATTGGATTCGCTACTAAGAAAATTAAGACATTATGCAATGTATACTATTCATCAAGGGTGTAAAACTTTCTTGGTTAAAAACGTTACATTATATCTGATATTGAAATTTTTTTAGATGAGCAAAATCAAATTAGAATAAAATTCAAAATAAATAAATATTTTTAAGCTAACAATAAATCAAATTTTTATCTTTTAGCAAGAGAATCATTACCTTCATGGGATAAACAAATTCAGTCACTATGTTACCAAGTCAATCAAATTATAGAAAAAATAGCTCAAACTGAACCTGAATGGATTGCAAAAGCATTAGAAGATCAAATGGTCCATTAAAAAAAGACTTTTTATACTAAAAATTAGTTATTAAAATTAAAAATTTTTTATAAGAAAAAAAGATACAAAAAAAAGTTAAACTGATGTAATAAACAGAAGAAAAGTAAAGAAATTTTTTTATTTAGAAAAGAAAAAAATCAAGTGATATTTTAAATGCATCATCTTTTATATTTTTTATTTATAAAACATCATAACTGATTGAAAAAAAAAAAATATAAGCAGTTTTTTAAAAATAAAAAATCAAATACTTAAAGTATTACATTAATGATGAATTTTTATTTATTTGATATAATTATTTAAATTTTAAGATTTTATTTGATTTTTTCATATATACATACAATACTATAAAAAATTAATCTAAACATACTTTGAAAAAAAAAAGAAAAAAAAAACCATGAAGACTTTTAAAGTAAAACATATTTTATGTAAAATCTTAATTTTTAAAGGTTTTTTTTATTTTCTTTAGTATTTATCTCTATGGATTTTTAATAACCATATCGTCTTAATTAATTTTTCATAATTTAACATTTCGTTCGTACTTTTTAAAAGTATTATTAAATATGGTCATTATATACTGTTAATAATTTCTTAAGTTAACAATTTGAACTATTTTATACAGTCGCTATATAGATCTTTTTTGTTTGAAATTAAAATTACAACATAAGACTTATACATTTGCTTATGCTTTACAATCTTAGTCTTACAGGCTATACAAAAATCAAAAAATCACAAACTTTACCCATATATATTAATAATAAACATTATGCAAAAAAGGTTTGGTGAATTCCTTAAATAAGGAGGTTCTATCTACAATTATAAAACTGGTAATTAAAAACCAGCTTTTATAAATATATATATATAAGCTTGAGATTTTTTAACATTAATCATTTTCACATGTGTAATGAAATACTTTTTTAATTAAAAGTGTCTTTTAATAAAATTTTAAAAGTTTAAGCTTCAAGGTCTAAAGCAAATCCAACTTTATGACCACCGGACCCGAAATTCTTTCCGTCAATATTTGCTGATAATGTTAAGGTAACCCCTAGAACATAAAAATTATTTATTAAAAAAATTTAGAAGCAATAAATCACTTTTAATAATAGCAAAAATAATTTAATTTTTTTTTTTAAACAAGTAATGCAAAAACTATTACTTTGGAAAGTTAAATTGTTTTCCATAGCTTTAATCTAATTATAGAACGAGACAAGTTCATTCTATAAATAAACATCAAGCTATTATGTCTTGTTGTTTCAATTTTGCAAATTGCATATTATAATAAAATTTAAAAAATTTATGAAATAGGTATATGAATTTTATACTGACCACTGTGTAATTTCTGCTGGTATCCTAAACCAACTTGAAGTTGAGAATTGATTTTAGCTCTTACACTAACATCACGGTCAAGGTCATATTTAGCTCCAAGTCCAAATTGTGTAGCATTGTTAGAAGAATTCCAAGCTAAGTTGATACCACCTTCAAGATCTGGTTTAATTTTGTGGTAAAGAGAACCATTGAACTCACGTCCATTATCCCTGTAAAAATTTTGTACCTATGAGAAAATGTTCTGATAAAATCACCAATAAATACTATTTAATAATATTTACACATTAGTATGGAGATGGAAATCAGATGCATTAAAACCAAGAGCAAAGTTATTTTTGGTAAGTTTGTTACCCTGTGTATCATAAGCAGCTTGATAACCAGCTAGCCAACCTAAAAAATAAAAAAACAATTATTTTGGGTTTTCTATTTTCATTTTTAAAATTGTAATTTTTATTTATAAATTATTTACCTTGATATCCAATAACAGCTGATGCATTAATCAACGGGCCAGCTTTCAGACTGAGGTCAAAGTCTGCATTTAATGCTACATTCTCATGTTTGTAAATAGTTTTAATTTTACCGGTCTTGTTTCTGTAATAAAATGATTTTTATTAAAACTAGTCACTAAATTTAATATATAAGAAAATGTATTTGAACATAAATCTCACCCAGTTTGAGGTGAAAATGTTGTATTGTAGCCTAATGTAAGACCACTGAGCAATTTGTCAGCTATTGTAATTTCAGCTCCAAGAGTATTGTCAGTATTCCATCTTTCAACAAAAGTTATTCCATGTTCTTTCAATCTGTACTTGCTTTCGAGAGAGGCAGTGACTTTTCCACTGTCTTGGTTATGGACTCCACCAGCAGCGAATTCAACTCCAGAATCAGTCTTAGTCTTAACATCTAATTTCATAACACCAAAGTGGTATCCTTTGCTAAAGATATCACGAGCATTTTTGCCCAAATCTCCGTATGCTGGTGGTGACATTTTCTGCTAAATAAATATTTTTTACAAATTTATTATTTAGTAATTCAAAAATGAAAAATGTGTATTTTATATACAGGAAATTAAAGTACCTAGTATGTTAAAAATAATAGAAAAATATTGACAGTGTTTAAGCAATGGCACAAGTAGAAGAACTGAAGGATTCAAATCTTTTATCTTTAACTCAAATGACCTAATTATTTTTATTTTTTAACCTTCATGTATACTAAAGTGTTTGAAAAATCGATTTGTACCCACACTCCTCCCTAAATGAAAACCTAGTACCTCAATTTAACCTTAAAATTTAAATTGTCCGATGTTTCGAAAGGATAGAAGACATTTTGTTTTTTTTTTTATACTTTTCATTTTTATAATTAAAATTTTATATTATTTATCAAATTACAATTCTTTTGTCACGCTTTAACTTTATCTTTGTAATCTAAAACTTAAACGCAAATGTAAAAAGATACGAATTATTGACCTACCCCGCAGGTATTACATAAGTGTTCTAAAATACTTATCAACTCGACATGGTATAAATTATTAATTTCTGAATAATGGGTTTAAATAAATGAAAGTCTTAATATTATTGTAAAGTAATTAAAAAAAAGTAAACATTGATTACTAATCATGAATCATTATGCAATAGAAATATAAATTAATTCAGAAATCAAAGAGTAAGATCATGGCCATAACCGCATACTGTAGACTCCGGGAGCAAAGAACGCATGCCGGCAAGAATATTTAAGAAAAGAATTTTTAAACATATTCTTTATTTATTTAAAAAAACCTTTTTAACAATATTTTAATAATTACTGTCAATAATATTAATAATAAATTAAATTACTTACGAATTATTTGAATGCGAGGTGAAGAAAAGAAAAATTATATTTTATCCTTTTATGTGAGAGTGCGTGAACTCTTGCAGATTGCTTCACTTGTGGTACTGCGCGCGCCTCTTAAAAATATAACGAAACACTTGCGCCATGCGCAACATTTAAAAAATTATTATGATTATTATTAAATAATTTTTCTTTTCCTGTTTGATAAATTAAAAATTTTAAATGTTTAAATATATGATATTAAAAATATATTAATAAAATATAAATTATTAAATTCTAGAATTTTAGATACTTTTTTTAAAAATATGAAAAATCTATTATGATACCTATATTTTAAAATATTTCAAATTATGCAAATGTATTTGCAAAAAATATTGCAAAAATGTCATAAATATATTTAAAATATTAAATAAAGTATCTGTTAAATATATTAATATTCATTTTTAGCTAAAATTTGGTACTAATTGGAAATTTCGGCTGTATGATTCTTTTTTTTAATATTTTTCTTCGCCGACTCTTAAATCTGTAAAATCTAAAAATATGGTACTAATGTAAAAATACACTCTCTATTATTATATATAAGGTTTAAAAATATATATCTATATCAAAATTACTTGATATTTAATAATAAAATGTTTATGTAAAACAGAGTTTCATTTGTTTTTAAGTATAAAAAACCTAGTAGAATCTAGATTCTACTGTCGTTGGCACAAGTTTAAAAAAAATAAACTTTTAACGAATGATATTTTTATTATCAATAACAACAATATAAATAGATTGAAAGTTTGGCCATTGCTCTTCAGTAGAGGAATTGCAACTGTGCTAATAACGTAACTATTTAATAAAAAATAAAAAACTGACCATAGACAATTTTTAAAATCCTTTTAAATATGTCTCAAAAAACTTTAGAAGTAAGTATAAAAATTAATTATATATTAACTGAGATTTGAACAGTTTTTTAAAATTTTAAATAATTTTTTTTTTTTCATAGCCAACTGAAACGAAATTCAACGTTTTGCAAAATGATAGTGTAGGAAGGTATGTAGTAGCAGCAAAAGATCTTGAACCCGGAGAAGAATTTTTAAGTGAATTGCCATTTGTTATTGGTCCAAAACCATCAACGTATGTTATGTGCTTGTCTTGTTACACTCCTTGGCCTCCTGAGCCTGATACCCAACCAATTTGTTCTAAATGCGGTTGGCCAGTTTGTAACGCGGAATGTGAAAATAATCCTCAACATAAAGATTATGAATGCGAGGTAAATTTAACAAGATTTCAGTGCAAAATATTTTTTTTTGAAAAATCTTTATATTTTTATAAATCTTTTGAAAGGTTTTTGCAGCTGCTAAAGAAAAATTCAATTTAGATGCTTTAACTAATGAAGAATATATTCAAAACGGGGTACCTCAATACGAAAGTATTACCCCTTTGAGATTACTATTAGCATCCGAAAAAGATCCTGAAAGATGGAATAACGAGGTCAAAGAATTAGAAGCCCATAATAAAAAAAGGTGCACAAAAAAACAATGGCAAACTGACGAAGTCAATGTTGTCGGATATATTCGTAAAAGATTGAAGTTAGAAAGGTGAAATGTTAATTTAATTATTTTTTGAAAACGCTTATTTTATTAATAATACGAAAATTTTATTTTTTCAGATTTTCATCGGAACTGATACAAACGGTATTAGGAATTCTTGAAATAAATCCTTTCGAAGTTAGGACACCTGGAGGATTTTTGATTAGAGCATTATATCCAAAGGCAGCACTTTTGAACCATTCTTGTGTTTCAAACACTTGTCACAGTATTTCAGTTGGCAATGGTTATAGGTAAAATTTAATAATATTTCATGGAATTTAATGACTAAAATAAAAATAATATACAATTTTTCATTTATTTGTAACAGGATTTACCTTAGAACAGCAGTAAAAGTACTAAGTGGAGGCGAACTTTATGGAAGTTATACTCATTCATTATTACCAACATTGTTAAGAAGACAGCATCTTTTAGAAAGCAAATATTTTATGTGTGCTTGTAACAGGTGTGCTGATCCAACAGAATTGGGCACACACATGTCATCATTAAAATGTAGCAAGTGTGATAATGGAGTTATTGTGCCTCTAGATTCCTTAGGTAAAATTTTTTAAATCTCAATTAGGATGAATTTTGTCTGGAGAGACTTTTATAATCTTAATTTTTTTTTGTTTTAGATCCTGATAGTTCTTGGAAGTGTACACACTGTGATTTTTCTACAAGTGCCCAAGCTGTTTGCAAAGTTCTTCGAATTATCCAAGGAGAAATTGATCAATTGGAATCCTTAACAGCAGCTGATGGTGCAGAAGCCATAAATGCAAGAGAAAATTTCATTAAAAAATATCATTCTGTACTTCACCCTAAACATGCGTTGTTATCATTAGTAAAGTAAGTATAAATTTTCAATTGTAAAGAAAAATTTAAATAAAATTTTGATTCATAATTCCAGATATTCCTTAAGTCAACTTTATGGAAGAGTAGAAGAATATTATCTGGATGATTTACCAGATGTAGTATTAGAACATAAAATCGATTTATGTCGTTTATTATTACAATTGTTAGATGTTATTGAGCCTGGTTTATCAAGAACTCGTGGTATGATTTTATATGAATTGCATGCACCATTGATATTTATTGGCAGGGGACAATGGAATGCTGGTGTCATTGATAATGCAGGATTAAAATCTAAAATGACTGAAGCTATGAGTGTTTTGAAAGAAGCTGCTAGTATTTTATGCTTAGAACCACCTGATACACCTGAAGGTGAAATTGGACTAGTTGCTAAACAAGCTATTGAACAATTGCAGCAATCAATTGATGATTTGTAAATTTACGTATAGGAAAAAAAATGTATTGTTTAAATTTTTTTTAAATTGTAAATTTTTAGAGCTATAAGAAAAATACAGAAAATGTAAAATTAAAAATATCAATCATATGATTTTAATAAATGCTCATATGTCAAATTATTTTACTAATATGACGTCAAATATGCATAATGTACATTATAATTTTTTCTATTTACCTATTTTATTCTAAATAATTAATAACTCTAAATTAAGTGTACCTGTCTTATAAATCAAATAAAAATATCAAAAAATGATGAGAGTGTATAAATAAAACCAAATTTGAGGTTTTTCTGCACAAATAAAATTAAGAAAATTTTTTGACGTGCCTATTGATCAGAATTTACCAGAAAAAAAATTATAAGACATACAGGAAGTTGCTACTCTTGTCTAATAATATTACAAAAATTTACTTCAATTAAAAGTGTGTACTTCGACTAAATATAATGTAAATACAAAAAAATTTTAAATAAAAAATTATTTTAAAAATTAATTAAAATTTTTTTTATTAAATAACCCACCTACAAGAAAAAAAAAACTTCAAATTTTCGATAAAAAAAAAAGAGCATATAAATCAGTTAAAAATCTATTTTTAAAATTTATCATCCCGCAAGTGTAGAAAGTAACATATAAAGTTAGCAAATATAATATAATGGAAGTTTCGCGTCTTTCTAATAATAGAAAAAGTCAAATGTACATTTTTAACACATTAGAAGTTTAAAACCCAGCATAATATAATTATATAAAATACACACTCCCTTAAAAAAAAAAAAAAAAGAATTAGTGTAATTATTTAAAAAAAAGTGTTGTGTAATATTAAAAGGCGATAGAAAATTGTTTAATATGGAGAAAATGGTAGAGTGTAGAGGAAAATATTCAATAACTAAATCTAAAAAATTAGGAAGGTGAGTGACCCCAGTTTTTCAAAATTAATTTTGGTATGAAATTTTTAATAATTTTTTTTTTAGGTATATGATAGCATCTAAGAATATAAATGCTGGTGAAGTTATATTCAGAGACAACCCAATTGCAGTTGGTTCTGTACCATTTGAAATAATGACATTATGTTTTGCATGTTTAAGAGCTAAGCCAGTTTTTGGAAATAAATATTTCAAATGCTGTAAATGTAATGTTGCTCCATTGTGTAATAAAGCTTGTCAGGTAATATCAAATTTGTTCCTTATTGTGAAATTTTTTATCAGTTTTTTTAAAAAAACGAATTTTTGATTATAGAATTCTGCAAATAGCTGCCATTCGCCAAGAGAATGTCAAATTTTTAGCGAACAAAAAGATTTACTTGTAAATAATATTCGAGATTTAAATCGCATTTTATTGCATTTAAGAGTTTGGTGTTTAATGGAAGATGCTGATTTATGGAGTAAAATTAAAAATTTAGAAGCTCATTTGGATAAAAGGAGAAATACTCCGGTTTGGAAAGATAGACAAGAAAATATAATTGGTGTAAGTATTCCATATTTCATTATTTTGTTTTTTAAACTAAATAGTAATGTTTCTGAAGCGTAAAATATTTGCATAGTGCAATTTGAAACAATTTTAAAATTGGGTCTAGAGTGAAAAATTTTTATAATAGAATTTGATTTTAAACCAAAATTTTGATTTCACTTAATTATCAATGTTCAAGAATTCATTTTTAAATTTATTATCTTCAAATATTTTAAAAACTAATCAAAAATTTTAAATCAATTAGGGAGAGGAATTGTAAAATTTAATCTAAGGAGCTTTTACTGAATTTAAATTTCCCACTAAATTACGCAATAAAATCAGTAAAAAATTTTGCTCAATTCAGGGGCTCGTAAAATATTTTTTTTGGTCTTTAGTAAATCATATTCAAAAGAAATATATCACAAATAAACTTTATTAATTTTTAATTTAAATTTAGACATTTCGTAAGCTAAAAATCGTTGAAAAAGCAACAGATGAAGAACTACAATGGATTTGTGGAATTTTAGATGTAAATACTTTTGAACTTAGATCTCCAGGTGGTCCAGAAGGTCCCCTACTACGTGGTCTTTTTTTAGATGCAGCTTTAATGGCACACAATTGTCGAGGGAATACACACATAACAATTGATGATAATTTTCAAATGACTGTTTATGCTAGTTTACCAATACGATCTGGAGAAACTATATTTTTTAATTACACAGAATCCCTCCTGGTTAGCGAATTTCTCTTAATTATGCATGCTTATATAAATATATTTTTAAAAAATGAAAGTGTTTTTATTTTGAACGACTTTTTTTTGCACTTGTACTTTTTCAAGCATAATATGAAAATTTGTGTAAAATTTTAATGAATTTTTTTAGAGTTTCGTTGAAAGACAAGAACATCTTCGAGAAGGAAAGTACTTCATTTGCACTTGCACAACATGTAGAGATCCTTATGAAAGAGGTTCATACATAAGTAGTATTTTATGTCCTGGTTGTAGAAAAGGATATCTTGGAATTCAAAAACCATCATCTAATGATCCATACGGTTCAAAAACAAAATGGCAATGTCAAAAATGTAAAAAATCATATCATGGTTGTCTTATTAAAACAACAATCGATATTAGCAAAAGACTGATTGATGAGGCTGATCATACAAATATAAAAGTAAAATATTTTTTTTTAATTATTTAATTAAACAAAAAATTTATTAATTTTTATGTTGACATTTGTAGGTTTTAGAAGAATTATTGACTAAATTATTAAGAACTTTTCATAAAAATCATGTTGTTATGATAACATTGAAACATAAAATTTTATCATTTTATCGTAAGCAGATTTCTGTTTCAAATCCACCTAGAAAAAGTTTATTAAGAATGTTAGAATTATGCAAGGAAGAGTTAGCGTTATTAGAAATTGTTGAACCTGGAATATCAAGATTAAAAGGTACATAATTTTTAGAAAATTAATACCTATACACTGTAAAAAATAACTTTTTTAGATTTACAAAAAAAATAGAATTTACTCGAAAAATTAGAGAATGTTCAAAAAATTTTGTAAATATTCGATAAAAATCGTAAATTAATTAAATTTAGTATATTCTCGAAAAATTTGAGAATTCTCGATTTTTTTTGTGATTTTACGAAAAAAGTTGTAAATTCACAATTATTTTTCGTAAATTTACGACTATTTTTTGCAAATTTCCAAAAAAAAATGGTAAATTATCTACTTTTCTTGTGAATTCACAAAAAAAAATTCGAGAATACCCAAATTTTTCGTTAATATACTAAATTTATTAAATTTACGATTTTTTTCGAATATTTACAAACTTTTTCGAAAATTTACTAATTTTTCGAAAATGTTCTAATTTTTTTGTTAATATAAGAAAGTTACTTTTTACATTGTAGCTATATTTATGATCTAAATATTTGGAATTCTTTTAGGCATAATTTTATATGAAATGCACATTCCTATGGCGATTTTAGCAAATCGTGCTTATTCAGCGCACGAAATAACATCAGAAGAATTATTAAAACGATTGGAAGATTCGCACGAAATTTTAAAAAGATCATTAAAAATGTTACTTTTAGAACCAATTAGTACACCAGAAGGACAACTCGCTAAGCGTGCCTTGCAAGAAATTAAATTAATTGCACAAAATATTGAAGATGTTAAATTTTTAGAAGAAAAGTATAATAATCAACAAAATCCAAATGTTTCTCGTAAAATAAAAAATAAAAAATCTAAATAAATACAAAATGATAAAAAGAAAGTATAGAACCTATACAATTTTGGTACTTTTATTTATTAAATTGGATGTGTTTAAAAATTGGCACTCCAATGAACAAGGTCAATATTTTAAGAAGTTTTTCACAATTGAAAAATAAGTTCATACTGAAATTTTCAGCTTTTTATAGGTCTTAAATTGATCCATTCAGGAGACGATCCAATTTTTTGAAGATTTTTGATAATTTCATATATCTACTGTAGTATTTTTGGCTAATAGAAAAGAAAATAACTGAACTAAGCAAAAGGCCTAAAAAATTTAACAGTACAAAATGTGTAGATCATAGCATTTTCTGTGAAAAAAAACTTGAAAAAAGTACTCGAGTACTTTTTAATATATTTTATTAATTGTCCTGGGTTCTCCGAGGTTTTATTATCAAAAAAATAAATATGAATAATTTTAGTAACAGAAGAAGTCTTCTGACTTTGAAAATTAAAATATACTGAAAGACTTATTCAATTATAAATTCAGCAGTTTAGACTTATAGAAATCTGAAAATTTCAAATAATATTAGGATTTCAATTTTTAACCAACTCATCCTTAAATAAATTGGAGAATTGGTTTGGCAATAGCAATTTTAATTATACACACACCTTGCTTCCGAGTTTTGAAACATAGAAATAGTCTGATTCAGGTTTTCATTTCTCTTTACGCTTAGAACTAAGTTTCAAAACCCGGAATAACGCTAAAACCGAGTTTTGTTTTTAAAATTTCCGAGTTTACGGCTCTGTGTGTAAACAAAATGTTGTTAAATGTGTTTTTAAATTCAAATTAAAAATTTAGTTAAATTTAAATTAGGATACAAGAATTTTTTTAAGATTTTATTATTTAAATATAAAAATTAAATTATTAAAATACTACATTTTATGTACAATAATTTATTTTCATTTGTTTAATAGTTTGTATAATTTTATAGAGGATAGAAAAAATATATCATGTAATAATGTAATTTGTTTTTATTTCAGAATTTTTTAAATATATTAAAAAGTTACCAATACATGCAAATGGTTATTCTTATTAATTGAAAGGCACACTATTATACAAATTGAAATATTAATTAAATTTTTACTGCTTGATTTATTCAAATTTATCAAAACATGTAAAAATTATTGTTTCGCATATTACTCCAGTCAAAATACGGGTTTACCTACACTTATACGGTTGCGAATACGAGATTTTCTCTAGTATAGGTTTTTTGGGTCGCTGAACACGAAAATCGGGGTCATTTGGTAAAAAAAATTGCGCTTCACCCTTAAATTTGCAAAAACTACCCCCAAAAGGGGGTATTTTTTATGTATTCGCGTTTTGAGTCGATACATTTGTCCAAGAATTTGTTTCTAAGGGTTTTTTTGGTCGCTAAATAAAAATATTAATGATTTTTTAAGGTAACATTAATATTTAACCCCTAAATTAGCTAAAACTACCCCCGAAAAGGGGTATTTTTTCTGTTTCTGCACTTTTTACGTCAAGATTAGTTCCACAAGGGTTTTTTGGATCGCAGAAAACGAATTTCATGGATTTTTTAATGAAAAATGAATATTTAATACGTCCCTGAATGTAAATACTTATTACTGTCAGAACCCTTTTCATTTTCAAAAATAAATATATATTCCCTTGTAGATACGTGGCTAAAAAATTCATTCCTAATGTAAAAGTTCACGCTCTTTCAAAGTCTGACATTAGTTTTCACCTACAACCCTTAAATATACCCTAAAAACGGGGGTGAGAGTTTAAGTGCAAAAACATTACAGAACATGGTGCATGCACGTCCACTATATATAATATATAATTTATGAATTCTGAATTAAATCACTTCAGTTTTTTCCATAATTTTGTAAACTTTCTTTTTCATATTTATTGATATAAATTATTTATTGAAACAAAACAATTTGATTATAGCTGGAATTCAAAATTTACTATCAATACAATAATTCGCGCTATTTTAAGTTAATCCAATCATATTTGCCCACTTCAAACCCCTGTGTAAGAATGATGCATGTAAATGTAATGTTGTGTACATTTATTTATTAGGTTATATTATCATGATAATATAACTTATTTCTTATGCCTCATAATTAATTGCTCAATGGAAAATAAACTATAAAAAATATAATAATGAATAAAAGTAAGAATTATTGTTCTTTTGAAATAAAATAAAAATAATAGTAATTTAATTCATGTATTTATAGAAATGTAATAAAATATTTATCTAGATTGTTTATAGTAGGTAAATATGAATAATTTTTTATATTTTTCATACTCTTTTTTCACTAAATATATTATTTTTCTTGTTTTCAGATTGCAGTGTATGATATATTTAAATTCTTTAGATACTTGTTGATAAAATATCTGATCATTTTACTCACAAAGAAACATTAGTATATTTTTTGTTATTGATTTTGTAAATTAAATAATGGCTCAGAACCAGTTTGGAATAGCGTTTACTATTGGTTTGATATTAACCTTTAACTTTTCGTTGCATCGCATAGAAGAAGGACATGTTGGTGTTTACTATAGGGTATGAAAACATTTCTTTTATCAGTAAAATGAATTTTCAAAAAAGTATTTACATAAATGATTTTTTATAGGGAGGCGCCTTACTACCTCAGACCAGTAGCCCTGGATTTCATATGATGATACCTCTATTAACTACATTTCAATCGGTTCAAGTAACTTTACAAACTGATGAAGTTGAAAATGTTCCATGCGGTACTAGTGGTGGAGTAATGATTTATTTTGATCGTATTGAAGTTGTAAATATTTTAGATTCTAATAGCGGTAAGTAAATAATTTCATTTTTATAACTTTTCAAGAATGTTTTTACTAATAATTTCTTTAAAAAAATCCTATTAGTTTACAATATTGTCCGTAATTATACAGCAGATTATGATAGAGCTCTTATATTTGATAAAGTTCATCATGAATTAAATCAATTTTGCTCATCTCATTCTTTGCATGAGGTTTATATTGATCTGTTCGATCAAATTGATGAAAATTTAAAAACAGCAATTCAAAAAGATTTGAATGAAATGGCTCCTGGCTTAAATGTTCTTGCTGTGCGAGTAACGAAACCTAAAATTCCTGAAAGTATAAGGAAAAATTATGAATTGATGTAAGTTAGAAAGTATTAAATGCCATAAATTGAATTTATTTTTATTACCGTAAAATATAATCTGAATTAAAAATTTTTTTTTTTATTTAGGGAAGCTGAAAAAACCAAATTACTTATATCAACTCAACATCAAAAACTAGTTGAAAAAGATGCTGATACTGACAAGAAGAAAGCAGTTATCGAAGCTGAAAAAGAAGCTCAAGTAGCTCAAATTCAAAATAGTAAAAAAATCATGGAAAAAGAGTCACTTCAACGGATGGCAACTATTGAAGATGAAATGCATTTAGCAAGACAAAAAAGTCGTTCCGATGCAAATTATTATCAATTAGAAAGTCAAGCAAAAGCTAATAAATTACTATTAACAAAAGAATATCTTGAACTAAAAAAATATGAATCAATATCTCAAAATTCCAAGGTTTATTTTGGTGAGCAAATACCTAAAATGTTTTCTTACGGTGGATGTACAAATGATCCAAGCTTAGGAGTTTTGAATGCTGTTTCTAATGAAAAAAGCCATTCGTGATTTTAATAACCACTGTTAAATTAATGTGTATAATTAAATTAATACTTATGATGTTGTTTCTGTGATTGTATTTCATTTTTTAATTTTAAGTAAACATAATTTATAAACACAGTATTTATATTTATAAAAATTTGTATGAATAATCCAAGTTACTGTACAAAGTAAAAGAAATGCCTACTTAAAATTTTTTCTTATAATAAAAAATATTTCAAAATTTAACTTAATTTATTTTCATTATAATTATAGTATAAATTTTTTTAAAATAAATTCATAATAGTGCGCGTGATTGCCGTGGGGGCAGTATATTGTGTTTGTTGTTTTTTGTTCAGGTTTTGTTGATCATATGTTTGTTGATGCAAAATTTGCAATATATAAGAGAGTAACTCCGAAAATATAATATAAAAATAATAATATTTTTTTATCCAAAAGGATTGAATTATTCAAAAATATTTTTGTGTACAATTCTAAATTTTAAAATGACTCAGGTAAGAAATAGAAATTCATATTCAAAAAAGTTTTAAGGTTATCAAAAACAAGGATTGAAAAATACTCAGTTTTTTTTTATATGTAGGAATTAAAAAAATATCTACATGCATTGTTAAGTAAAGTTGAAGGACTTCACAGTATTTCAATAACTGATAGGGATGGAGTTCCAGCAGTATATGTTTCTGATGATAATGCACCAGAATTAGCAATGAGAGCAAGTTTTCTTTCAACGTTTGGAATGGCTACAGATCAAGCAAGCAAATTAGGATTAGGAAAAAATAACACAATTATTTGTATGTACAGTACTTACCAGGTAAGTGACTAAAATTTAAATTAATTAAAAAATTAAGAGAAAGAGCTATAGCTAGCTATTTTTATACTTATATAGGTGGTTCAAATGAATAAATTACCTTTGATTGTTAGTTTTATTGCTAGTCAAGACTGTAACACTGGGCATATTCTTGATTTAGAAGAAAAAATTGACCCTGTTCTCAGTCAGCTAAGAAATGCAGTTTCTGATGCCTGATGGTTACCAATTGTTCACTATGGGTGATAAACTTTAAATAATTGTTAAATTTGGTAACCTTTTTTTAATTGCAGATTTTACGAATAATGTATAAAAAACAAATTTCATGTTTTTTAATGGCAAAGATTATCTATTTTGTTTTTGTTTAAATTTAAAATTATTATTTGTAATTAAACTTTTTATTTTTAAGTTATCTGATTAATTGAAAGTAACAAATTTATTTGAAATTTATTAAAATCAAAAACGTTTAAGAAATTCATACTATATTCAAATATGCATTAAGTTTAACAAAATGTTTGACTTTACAAGAGAAATTTTACATGTAAAATAAATATGTAGCTAGAAACTGTTGTATAAAACATATTGCATCAAACTTGATATATGCAAAATATTAAATACTTAGTATAGAATACAGTTTTAATAATTTTAAGAGATCAATAATTAAATAATTAATAATTTTAAAAGAAAAAATTGAATATTTATTATAATATAAATTATATTGCAAATAATATAATAAGAAATAAATAAGTATAAACAATCAAAATTGATTTCATCTAGTTATTAGATGTAAAATTATTTTTATATTTTTTAGGATTACTATGTGTAAATATAATTTAATTATTTATACATAAAATGGGTTTTATTTTGACCCCATAAAATAATGTACAATATGTAAAATTATTTTAAAAAATATACATATAGTCATGGTATTTTTAAAGGATACTTATTTAATACCATGAGATATTTAATATTATATCATTAATTAAGTACATTTTTTTTTTTGAAAGATAAGATGTACATATATTTATAATGTATTTTTTTATGATATAAATAAATATAAATAATTTAGTTGAAAAATTTTTAGTCTTATAATTCATATATTAATGATTTTCCCTCTAACCCATTAACTATATTTTGAGCTGCTGTTAGTGACATTTTACTTCGAGTTTCATAAGTTGCACTGCCTAAATGTGGTATGAGTACTAAAATTTGTTTATTAATAATTAACTTACATTTTTATTTTTTTTTTCTAATATAGTTTTTCAAAAATAAGAAAGAAAATTACCAGCATTTTTTAATTTTAAAAGTTCATGATCAGTTGGTAATGGTTCTGGATCAGTAACATCTAATCCAGCAGCAAAAATAGTACCATTTTTTAATGCTCTTACTAATGCATCTGTTTTGACAATTTTACCCCTACTGACATTAACAAAAACGCAATTTTTTTTCATTTTAGAAAATGCATCATCATTAAACATCCCTGTTGTTTCTTTAAGTAAGGGAACAGAAACAAAAATAAAATCACTTTGATGTAAAAGTTCATTAAAATTAACAAACTCAGCACCCAATTCTTTATCTGAAAAAATGAGATAGTTAAAAATGATGAAATTGATAATTGTAATGATAATTTTATTTTTTCATTAAATACCAGATTCATTTTTGGAACGTGAATTGTAAATGAATTTATTAATACCAAATGGCTGTAATCTTTTTAATATTTCTATTCCAATATTCCCTAATCCTACTATTCCTACTGTCGAATTTATTAATTCATGACCAAGTAATGATTCATATTTTTTGGTTTCGATGCCCCTATAATTAAAAAAAAAAGTAATTAAAAAAATTTTTTTAATTGATTGATTTTTATTACAAAGTATCTAAAAAAATATATCAATTAATATAAAACATAAACTCTCAACTCTTGCATCATAAGGCGACCTTCGTGCGCTCGCCTTGCAGCTGATAAGGCCAAAAGTACTGCAATCTCTGCAACGGCGCCGGAAAGTACTTGTGGCGTGTATCCAATTTTAATACCTCTTTTTTTAATTTCTGGAACATCTAAATGATCATAACCAGCAGACATTGTTGAAATAATTTTTAATTTTGATCCTTAAAAAAAATTTTTTTTTAATCCAATTTTAAGCAAAAAATTACAATTTAATTTTACCTGCTGTATCTAAAAATTTAGCATCAATTTTAACATGTTTAATAATCATTAAAGCATCATAATCCTTAGCTATTTTTGCTATGTCGCTATCAGAAATATTTGATTCTAAAATTTTGACATCAAATCTACAATACACAGAAAATAATTTGTAAAAAATAAATCAATTTGTTTAAAAAAATTTTATACTCTTACTTTTTTTGCAATAAATTTACTCCAGATTCTGGCGCATTTGAGCTGGTTAATAAAATCTTAAATTTACTCGACATTTTTTTTATTCAATTTTTAACCTGTAATTTATAATTAATTAAGATATATTTAATTATATTTTTATATTTTCCCTCCTAATATATTCAAAAACTGTTAACAAAAACTCGTTATCTTTTTTGATATAAATTGAGACATAATAATTCAGCAGTTATATTTTGTAGACGAACTAATCTTATTTTCAAACTGACACTTATTATTTATATTTTCTTATCTTACACATTCTTTTATGTGATATCTCTTATCATTTATTGTTTTTATTATAAAAATTTTATAATATTCGTGGTTAAACGCGATTTCCCATGTGTAATAATAATTTATAAATTATTGCTTTAATAATCTCCCCTATTGCATTGATATGAAAATAAAAAATTAATTAAATTATTAATTTTTATATAAAAATTTTTTAAAACACCATAATTATAGAATCTTCGCAAAATTAATTATTTATATACACTGTAAAAAGTAACTTTCTTAAATTCACAAAAAAAAATAAAATTTTTTCGAAAAATTAGTGAATTTTCAAAAAATTTTGTAAATATTCGATAAAAATCGTTAGTTTACTAAATTTAGTATATTCTCATAAAATTCGAGAATTCTCGATTTTTTTTTGTGATTTTACGAAAAAAGTTGTAAATTTACAACTATTTATCGGAAATTTACAACTATTTTTTGTAAATTTTCGAAAAAAAATTGTAAATTATCAATTTTTCTTGCGAATTCACAAAAAAAAATTGAGAATACTCCAATTTTTTGTTAATATACTAAATTTAGTAAAAATACGATTTTTTTTTAATATTTACTAATTTTTTCGAAAATGTTCTAATATAAGAAAGTTACTTTTTACAGTGTACTTACAATACTTAAATATTTATATAGATTCTAAATGCGCATAACACGAAAAATTGTATAAAAAATTAAAAAATTTTTAATATAAAAACAAATGTTATATTTATATCACGTTTATTGATCATATAACACAAAGTTTTAAATAAAAATTATAAATTATAATAAATTAACAATAAAAAGTCTAATAAAAATATCTTATTTTATATGCAAACAATTTTTTAAGAAACGCGATGTTTTTAAGTGCTTTAAAATGTAAATTTTTTAAAATATGCAAGAAAAATATTTTTGTTTTCTATTATTTAGAATACTAGGAAATTTTATTTTAAATTATAATTATTTATTTTTTGAAATGATAGATTTAACATTTTTTTAGAGTTTCTAAATTATTTAAAAATTAAAAATTTGGAAAATTTTAGAATTTTGTAATTTTTGTCCGCGAGTAAAAGGTAATATTAGAAAATTTGGACCCCACGAAAGACCCTGTTTCTGCATAAGTTTAAACAATTTTTGAATCTCACCATGGCCCTAGAAAGATTTTGGGCATTTTGCAATCTAATAAATTTGCAGTAGGAACAAAAAAAAATTAGGACCCTACTTTATTAGGCGTTTAGCTCTTAGGGATTCCGAATAGTTTCAAATCATCTAAATTCTATTTTAAAAAAATGCAAATAATTATGCGAAAAAACAGCACAGGTGAAAATGTTTCCTATAGCATAGTATTTCTAGTGAATTTCTCTCATATGATACTAAATAAAAACATTGTAAAGCAGAAAACTTACCTTTGAAACCTGTGCATTTAGAAAAATAATTAAAAGTTAAAAAAATTAATATTTTTGTTGAATCTTTCACTTGTAAATTAAACAATTTTACTTACAATCAAGAACTTATTTTTCTAATGTTTTTTTAAAATAGTATAGTTGAAAAAATATACTTTAAATCAATAAAAAGTTTATAAATTTAGCTTGAATTTTAATAAGTGTATGTTTGCATTATTATATGTTCGATTGGTACTACTGACTTATTTAAAGTTATTCTGATTTCAAATTTAAATGATAGTCATCTAGTAATTTTTACATGATTTTAAACATTTTTTTTAAATTAAGCAGATTAAAATTTTTTACTTTTAAAAATTTAACATTTTTAAACATAGTCAAGGGCCTTTGAGGGTACTTTGAATTAATGCGTTTCAGTCATCAAATTTACTTTTGAAGCTTTTTGTTTTTAGAAAACGCTGAAAGCAAAATATTTGCATCAGCTTATTTATAGTTCATTTTTAGAGCCCGTATTTTCACAATGTTAGCTTTCTTGATGATAATTTTAGGAAGTTTTCAAAAACTAACCGGAAAAGTAAAAAAAAAAAATTGTTTCAAAAAACTAATACTCCAAGAAAGGAGGTAAAATCTGGTAGCAGTAATTACTGGCAAGTCAGATCAACTTGAAACTTTTTGCAATTTGTCATGAAAGATGTCTAGTTCAGAAGTAAACAACTTCCGTTGGTTGCCAAAAGGGTGGGGGGCTGGGGGGGTGGAACTCATTGGGGGGGGGGTTGAAAAAAAAAATAACCTAACCAATCGATAAATTACCATATTTTAACATAAAAACATTGATTGCAATTTTTCATAAAAATGCACCCCTTCCGAGTTATAGCGCAATGAAAAGTGTGATTTTTGCCAAAAAAATTTTTTTTTTTTTTCAGTTTTTTTAATTTTATTTGAAATCTGGTAGAATTACAAAAAAAATTATATATTACTAATTTGAAGTATTTTCGTTGACAAAGACAGCGGTTTTTTTTTTTTGCGTACGATTAATATTAAAGGAGATATGACAAGGCAAAAATGGTTGCTTAACGAAAAATGAAGAAACCGGATCGTTCTGGCGTAAATATCTGGAAAAATATTACTTTCACAAAAAAAATTATTCTTATCATTATTCAAGATGATGAAATTGGGAAAATTTTGAGACCACCTAGAACCGCTTAAAATAACCAGAAAAAAAGTTATGGGCAAAATAATTTTTTTTCCAAAATTTTTCATGCCAATTTTTTAGCGCCATCTGGGCTGAGTTGCTTCGAAAAAAAAATCCTTTCGTGAAAAGTCAGAACACTTGTTCCTACATATGTCCAGCAATTTTCAGCCCTATCGGGTAATTATTGTTTATGTTTTGGCCTGATAAAGGTGGGTAAAATCGTGTATTTTTTAAAACATTCTCAGTTTTTGGCCAGCAGCATGAACATTATTTATTTTAAACAGCCAAATTTTTTAGCATGTATTTTAAGTTGTTTGTACTTCAAGATTTGGTTATAATTTGTCGTCTGCAAGCAGAATTGGCCGTTCGAAATTGCTTATTTTATGTTTATAACGAAAAATGCTCTTTTTTGTCGGGCGAAATTAAAGAAAAATGGCTGATCCAATTGAAATGTTGCATATGACATGAAATTTTGGCGTCAACCTTAGCTTTAAAATGGTTCATTGTACATCTCGTTATCATTAGCCAAAAAAAAGTTATGGCCAAAATTCCTTTTTTTTTTGCAATTACAAAAAATTTTTATAGTTAATCCATTAGGTCCCTCTGTTTCTAAGTCTTATCATAAATTTTCATACAGTACCATATGTTTAGATGATAACTCAATATAATGCTGCTGTAAAGTTTCAAATTCCGACTTTTTTCAGATGTAAATTTGCCGTAAAACCTAAAGTAAGTAATGAAAAAGGCACAAAAATCAAAGATTTGTGTTTTTTTCGTGTAAATACAAGTGTAAATATTTAATTTTATGGAACATTTTTACACGACAAATCTTTATAGGCAGGGGATTTTTCAAGCACGTTACGGGGGGGGGGGGGTTAACTTCGAATTAATTCAATTTATAGACTTAAAATGATTTGAGTTTAGATTTATAACTGAAAATTTTTTTCATGTAGGGACTTTGAATAATTTTGATTTAGGAACTTAAAATTATTTTTAATTCCAAACTTAGAATAATTTCGATAAAGGGGTAAAAAAGAATAAGGATTGTAATAGTTGAAAACTATTTTTTTTGGCTTAAGGCAAGTTTCTTTGCTATAAGCTCTATTTTGACGGGTATTTTGAATTGGGCTTTAAAAAAAATCACTGTGCATTTAGTGGCGGATCTAGAAAATTTTTGGGGAGAGGGGGGTAATTTGAATCAAATAACACAAACTGTGCTACAAAAGGTTCTTAAAATGTTAACGTGGGACATGTTTATAGTAAGGGGGAATCTTCAGAACTTAGAACTAGGGGGGGAGTCAGATTTGTTCTATTTAAGGGGGGGATCAAATTAGTCCTATTTAAGGAGGGGGAAGGGGTCAAACGAGGCTTAGAATAATTAGGAGACTTTGAAAAATATGGGCTTAAGGACTCAAGATAATACAGGTTTATGAACTTAGAATAATATTGATTTAGGAACTTGGAATAATTCAGGTTTAGGGACTTAGAATTAGGGTATTTAAATTTAGGGTAATTCCCCCCCCCCCGGCGAGGGGTTGAATTAATTTAGAATAGTAAATATAAGATAGAATATTTTCAAAAAATTGATCTAAATACAAAAAAAATGAAGGTCATATTTTTTGTATTTTTTCTTATTCTAGGGGTAGTTTTAACTCATCTATTATTAAACCTTATATCTCAGTATCGGGGCCTAATCAATTTTTTTTAAATTTTATTTTTTTAATTTTTTTCACGCCCAGGGTTGCAAATATTGTTACTTTTTAGGCTGTAAATCGAAAAGGTGCAAAAAAAATTTAATAACGTTTTTTTCATTTTCTTAAATTTAGGGGTAGTTTTCACCCCCCCCCCTGGGGAGGGGTGTAATTAATTCCATAAAAATAAATATACGATACAATTTTTTCAAAAAATTGATCAAAATACAAAAAAAATAAGGAGGTCATATTTTTTATATTTTTTCTTCTTCTGAGGGTAGTTTTAACCCCCCTATTATTAAACCTTATATCTCAATTTCAGGCCATAATAAAAAAAAAATAAATCTTCATTAATTTTTCAAAAAAAATGGCATTCATTTGGTAATTTTAGCAAAAATTCCAAAATATTTAAAAACAACCCCTAAAAAAGGGTAGTTTTTACTGTTTAGAGGGTGTTTGAGAAATTTCTGACATTAAAATCGTAATCAGCGACCCAAAAAACCCCCTGGTACCTATTTTCACCAATATTCCTTTAATATTGCCCGAGATATTAAATATTTATTTATTTTTGTCCAAAAATAACAGTTTGGCCAATTTTTGCCACATTTGGGACCAAGAGCAACCAACCAAACTTGTTTACTTCTGAACTAGACACCTTTCTTGACAAATTGCAAAAAGTTTCAAGTTGATCTGACTTGCCAGTAATTACTGCTTCATTTTACCAAAAAATTTACCTCCTTTCTTGGATTATAATTTGAAAATTAGTTGTTGAAAAAAAATTGGAAATTCAAAAAAATAGTCTTTAACCAAAATTTTGTGATTTAAAAATTTTGCGAGTTTCAGAATTTCAAAATTTTTGGCGAGAAAAATAAAGAATGGCCTAATTTGCACGTAAATTACCTTCCTAGGCGAGGTCGAGAATGGTAAACTGCGATTTGCAGCATGCGGGATTCTTTTTTGTGCCAAGGGTCGTATATTACTTTACATATCTAGGGCAAAAAAGCCTATTTTCTACCCAAGGGAGACGGCTTTTTTGCCCATTATATGTAAAACTGTGTTTTAAATCACGGGAAAAAATATGAGGTTCGACTTTTGCATGCTGTCTGCATATACAACTGCATGCAAAGTCTGTCCCTTCTTAAAAAAATAGCTATTTTTTTAATTCAATGGCGACAATAGATTATCATAAATTAATATCTTTTTAATAAAAAATAATTAAATAAAAAAAAGACCAACTTTACGCATTGTTCACAAGCGTGCACCCAACCAAGTACTAACCACGCTCAAATTTGCTTATAACTTCTGGGATTGGAGGAAACCAGGTGTTTTTTTTTTTTTTATATAAGTTTATTGAAGCCTTCTATGAAAAATACAAAAAATTATTACAATAAATGAAAATAATTCACAATAAACAAAAAGAATATTACGATATCAGTTGATTAAAGTTTAAAGTCTGCCACAACGCAGAATCAAATAAACATACTATTTAGCTTATATTATAGAGTATTCAAATTGATATGAAATTTGGACGAAAACTTGTGTACTAAAAATGATTTAAATGGTATAAGCGAGATTCCTGAAACTATTACTCCCATAGAAACAAATTAGGTACTACGCCCAAATACTCCAGTAAAAATACGGGGGGGGGTTGCACTTACGGTTGCGAATATGAGATTTTCTCTAGTATAGGTTTTTTGGGTCGCTGAACACGAAAATCGGGGTCATTTGGCAAAGAAAATTGCGCATCACCCTTAAATTTGCAAAAACTACCCCCAAAAGGGGGTATTTTTGATGTCATTACCTTCTGAGTTAATAGATTTATCCAAGAATTGGTTTCTAGAGATTTTTGGGTCGCTAATTAAGAATCTTGATCATTTTTTAAGGTAACATTAACATTTCACCCCTAAATTAGCTAAAACTACCCCCCAAAAGGGGTGTTTTCGCCATTTTCGCACTTTTTGCGGCCAAATTTGGCTCACAGGAGTTTTATGGGTCGCTAATTAAGAATCTTGATGATTTTTTAAGGTAACATAAATATTTCACCCCTAAATTAGCTAAAACTACCCCCGAAAAGGGGTGTTTTCGCCATTTTCGCACTTTTTGCTGCCAGATTTGGTTCATAAGGGTTTTTTGGGTCGCTGAAAACGATTTTCATGTTTATTTTAATGAATAATTATTATATCACCCCTAAATTACCGAAAACAACCCCCAAAAGGGGTGTTTTTGCTGTTTCTGGACTTTTAACGTCAAGATTAGGTCTAAAGAGTTTTTTGGGTCGCTGAAAACGATTTTCATATTTATTTTAATGAATAATTATTATATCACCCCTAAATTACCGAAAACAAACCCCAAAATATGGGTGTTTTTGCTGTTTTTGGACTTTTTACGTCAAGAAGAGGTCGAAAAGGTTTTTGGGTCGCTAAAAACGATTTTCATGGATTTTTTAGTGAAAAATTAATATTTCACCCTTATATTAGCTAAAACTACCCCTGTAAGGGGCGTATTTGCTATATTCAAACTTACTGCGTTCAGAATAGGTCCAAAGGGTTTTTTGGGTCACTGAAAACGAATTTCATGGATTTTTTAATGAAAAATTCATATTTCACCCTTAATTTAGCTAAAACTACCCCTACAAAGGGTATCTGCGGCTTTTGAACTTTCTGCGTTAAGATGAAGTACTTACGGTTTCTTGGGTCGAGGATAACGAATTTCCGCGAGTTTTTAACCCTTAAATTAATCACCTGAATCACCTTTTGAGGGGTCGTTTTAGCTAAATTGAGGGTGAAATATAAATTTTTCATCAAAAAATCCATGAAATTCGTTTTCAGCGACCCAAAAAACCCTTTGGACCTAATATTGACGTAAAAAGTGCAGAAACTGCAAAAACACCCCTTTTGGGGGTAGTTTTCGGTAATTTAGGGGTGATATATTAATTATTCATTAAAATAAACATGAAAATCATTTTCAGCGACCCAAAAACTCTTTGGACCTAATCTTGACCCAAAAAGTGCAGAAACAGCAAAAACACCCCTTTTGGGGGTTGTTTTCGATAATTTAGGAGTGATATAATAATTATTCATTAAAATAAACATGAAAATCGTTTTCAGCGACCCAAAAAACCCTTATGAACCAAATCTGGCAGCAAAAAGTGCGAAAATGGTGAAAACACCCCTTTTCGGGGGTAGTTTTAGCTAATTTAGGGGTGAAATATTAATGTTACCTTAAAAAATCATCAAGATTCTTTATTAGCGACCCAAGAAACCCCTGTGAGCTAAATTTGGCCGCAAAAAAGAACGAAAAAAACGAAAACACCCTTTTTGGGTGGTAGTTTTAGCTAATTTAGGGGTGAAATATTAATGTTACCTTAAAAAATGATCAAGATTCTTAATTAGCGACCCAAAAAACCCCTAGAAACCAATTCTTGGATAAATCTATTAACTCAGAAGGTAATGACATCCAAAATACCCCCTTTTGGGGGTAGTTTTTGCAAATTTAAGGGTGATGCGCAATTTTCTTTGCCAAATGACCCCGATTTTCGTGTTCAGTGACCCAAAAAACCTATTCTAGAGGAAATCTCATATTCGCAACCGTAAGTGTAGGCAAACCCGTATTTTTACTGGAGTAAAAGAGAAAAAAAATGTTTGTGTTTTTTATTTTTTTGTAACAAAAATTTTGGGAAAAAAATTTTCAAAAAACTATTTTTATCAGATTCGAGATATCAAGTAAAAACAATATAGTTAGATATTAGTAATAGTATAGATTTTTTGGTAAAAAAAATTTTGAAAAAAAATTAGGTCTTAATACCATAATATTTGTGAAATATCACTGGTTACATACATACACACACGCGTACACACATACAGACTTTTTTTAAAAAAGTTTTCCCGGAGCTCAAAAAGTGCTTATATGCCAAAATCTTGAAAATAAAAATTCACCTATCCCAATGGTTTCTCTATGAGGAACCAAAAATTTTTGTACCAAAAAAAAAAATTTTTTTTTTATGTCATTTTCAAAAAAAGAAAAAAAAATCACGGCTACCACAACCGAATTTTTTCTTCAGTATACTGAAGTATACTAGTATATTTTTTTATATTATTTTTATATATTTTTATTTTATACTATATATTTTTTACTCAAGGGACCAAGTATAGGTTTTGCGAACCCTATTAAATTAAAAAATAATGAATTCATTATTACTTTAAAATTTTTAGAGAACCTTGTACATTTTGGCAACTAAAATTCTAATTAAAATTATTTTACCGTTCAATATTTAATCAACCTATTTTTCATTTGTCATTCATGTAATTGCCGTGTCAAGGAAAAATTTCCGATATAATTTTAGTAAACAATGTTCGATTATATATTAATATTATCTGAAATATAATTAATTATACTAATTATAGTTAAAAACTTATAACCGGTTTGTGTAAATACAAACGAAATGCATAGAACATGTTTACTACAGCTGAGGGCTAGGTATGAAGATTCTACACCCAAACTATCTGATTACCTTAACCCGAATTATTCCAAGTCCCTAAATCGGAAATATTTCAAGTCCAACCCGGGATGATTATTAATCCTTAAATCAAAATTATTATAAGTCACATTTGACGATGTCATATTTGTGGTTTAGAAAATAAGAAAATTCAGGGAGTTTAAATGTTTAAAAAAAATCAAAGCTGTTTACATTTGTTTTAAAGCATGTGAATGCCTTTTATTTCAGCACACCTTTTTGACTTTGCATGAAGTTGTATGCACGAACGAGCATCGTGAGCGTAGTGAGTTGCAGACAACATGCAAAAGTCGAACCCCATATTTTTTCCCGTGTTCTAAACAATAGTTTTACATATAATGGGCAAAAAAGCCGTCTCCTTAGGGCAGGAAATAGGCTTTCTTTGCCCCAGATATGTAAAAATAGCTATTTCTCGTCAGCGGCGAGAAAGCAAGTACCTATTTTCCAGAACCAAATTGGACAATAATTCTGCAAGGAATATAATTTTTACGTATTTTTACTCATTTTTTAAACTTAAAATACATTAAATTTACAAAATAAAAGATAAGATAATTTATTTAGTTGCACTTTAAAAATATAATATATTTATTTTTTAAAATTTATTATCAGTTTAATATTATTATCTCAACCAGAAACATTTAAATTTACGAAAAATTACTTATTATTAAAAATTTAAAACGTTAAATTATTGTTTATTTTGTCCAGGTAGGCGTCAAATACGTGTAATTTAAGTGTGTAACTATTTATTTTAATAAATTTAAATTTATTTTACATTTAATTGTAAATGGAATGACAAAGCAAAATCTTTATTGTCTTCAGAATGATTTGCAATAATTAAAAAAGTGCTTATTATATCGCGTTGAGTTAAAGTAATTAAATATAAGGTCGTCAATTTTAAGATAAATGTTATTTTTTTTAACAAATATTGAATGAAATATGGAAAATTCAAATATAAATAAAAATAATTCAAAAACTCAATACATTCTACATGGTCCAGAAGAGACTGAAAATTTTTTAAAATATGATTCGATGGGAGAATTATTGTACGATAAATTAAAGGAACATGAAAATGAAATTGCTCTGGTAAATTTATTTCTTTAAAAAATATTTCCATAATTTATTAGAACAAGAAATACTGTATTTTCAGGTATCCTATGAAAATGAACGAAAATTATCATACAAACAGATTTTAGATACAAGTTGTAAATTAGCAATTTACTTAAAAAAAGTAGGTGTACAATCAAATGATAGAATAGGAATATGTTCAGAAAATAATTTAGATTTCATAATACCAGTATGTTCAACATTTTTTTTGGGTGCAGCTATTTGTCCATTAAATCCAACATATTCAAAAAATGAATTTTTGCACATAGTTAATATTTCAAAACCAACTTATATCTTTGTATCACCTTCATCAATAGATAAAATAAATAATTATATTCAATTTTTAACATGGCCAATTAAATTAATTTCAACAGGGTATCAAAAACCTCATATTAAGATTCAAAATATAAATAGTTTGATTGAGGCAATACCTGCAATATCAATTAATAATTTTAAAGTTGCTAAAGTTAATCCAAATGACATTTCTATTATTTTATGCTCAAGTGGTACAACTGGTTTACCAAAATGTGTCATGCTATCGAATAAAAATTATTTAACAATTTTTAAAACTCTTAATCCTATTTTTTATGATTTAAAAATAAATCAATTAATCTATTTACCATTTTATCATTCTTATGCTTTATCATTTTTACTAATTGGATTAGTATGTGGCTGGAAAATGGTTGTTTTATCTCGTTATAGTGATAAATCATTTTTAAATGCACTAGAAAAATATGAAATTGATTATACATCTGTTGTACCATCAACAATGGTTTTTCTTGCAAAAAGTCCATTAGTTGATAAATACGATTTATCGAATCTTAAGAGTATTGGATGTGGTTCAGCTCCATTATCTAAAGAAACAATATTGGAAGTTAAGAAACGCTTGGAAAATGTTCGAATTACTCAAGGTTATGGAATGACTGAATCATCATTAAGTGTATTAAAATGTTCAGATGAAGATAACAAGCCCGGTAGTGTAGGAAGCTTAAATCCTGGAATATCTGGTAAGCTTTTTCTGTAAAATGCAATGATGAATTTTTCGCTTAAGAAAATTATAAATTTTGTTTTATAGCGAAAGTTGTTCCAATTATGGAAAATGGCGAATGGACTGATGAAACATTACCAGCAAATAGTATTGGTGAATTGTGCTTTAAAGGTGACAATATAATGAAAGGATATTGCAATAATTCAACTGCAACAACACAAATTATTGATAAAGTTGGATGGTTACATACTGGTGACATTGGTTACTATGATGATGATGGATTTTTTTATGTTATCGACAGATATAAGGAACTTATAAAATATAAGGGATATCAAGTACCACCTGCAGAACTTGAAGCTATTTTACTAACGCATCCAGAAATTTTCGATGCTGCAGTTGTTGGGTTACCTGATGAAGAAGCTGGTGAATTACCATTTGCATTTGTTGTTAAAAAACCAAATAGTCAAATAAAATCTGATGATGTCATTCAATACGTCAATGGTAAGTGCATTTGAATACTATTATGATTATTTTGGGAATTCTATGACCGTGGGTTTTTACTTAGACAAATGGGGAGGGAAGGCTAAATTATAAAATTTCTAATTTTTACTACTACTAGAAAAAATGTATTTGAAAATAATTTTTCCTTCTTTGATTGATAAAAATAAAAAATAGCCCAGATCGTTTATAACTGACCAACTGAGTTTATAAGCTTGATATAAATTCCTATTTAGATAATTATTTCTTATGTTTCTTGCATATAAGTGAAAACACTGGCGATAAAAACTAACTATGTTTGGCTGTGGGTATTAAATTATATTTATTGTTTATTGCTTCTTTTTGGAATCTGATAAGAAAATGCAAATTTTAAAAATATAATATCAAGTATTTTTAACATGGAACATGTTCATTGGGAGGGATATTTGAAAAGGCCTATAGCTGGGCAGGGGGGGTGAAAAAGTGACGTTTGTAGGGGGGGGGGAATTGGACTTAGAAAACGTGAAGTGGGGGTCAGGGCCTTATCAGGCCCTGCTAAGAACAAGAACTTAGAATGCTTTAATTTATGGACTTAGAATAATTTAAATTTCGGGATTTATTGTAATTTCGGTTTTAAGGCTTATAATAATTATGAAAAATACGTTAAAACTGTTTTAAGTGAACATGTTCTGTGATCGTTGGTTGTGTGAAATCACAAACCAGTTATAAGTTTTTATTTTATGTTTTTAGAAAGAGTATCGTCACAAAAAAAATTACGAGGAGGCGTTAAATTTTTAAAAAGCATTCCAAAAACTACGACTGGAAAAATACTAAGAAGAGAATTAAGGAATTCGTTAAAATCTAAATTATAATCTTATCAAAAATAATTTTTGATATAAAAAATAAAAAATGTATTATGTAAGCACTAAAACATTTCGTTTCAAAAAAATTTTTCATTTATTTAAATTTTTATTAAAAATTGATATACAATATAGGGTGAATGTACCAATTGATGACGAGTAGTCTTAATAGGGAATAATTTGGTCACTAATTGATACAGTCACCCTATTTCTTACAAAAATAAATAATAATGTAATTTTTAAAATTAAATTATAATTCATAAATCAATGGTCTTCCTTCTAAACAATTAATAATATTTTGTGCAGCAATAATTGACATTTTACTTCTAGTTTCAATAGTTGCACTTCCTATGTGTGGGATGATAACTGTAAAAGAACAAGAAAATAAATAAAAAATATATAAAATTTTTAAATAAAATTACTATATAAATTAGAAAAAAATTTACCTGCATTTTTTAATTTTAAAAGTTCATGATCAGTTGGTAATGGTTCTGGATCAGTAACATCTAATCCAGCAGCAAAAATAGTGCCATTTTTTAATGCTCTAACAAGGGCATCTGTTTTAACAACTTTGCCTCTACTTACATTAACAAATATGCAATTTTTTTTCATTTTAGAAAAAGCAGCATCATTAAACATCCCTGTTGTTAAATTTGTTAGTGGAACTGATACAAATATATAATCACTTTGATATAAAAGATCGTCAAAATTTACCAACTCAGCACCATGATTACCTGCAAATTTATGCATTATTTTAATAAAAAACTTGATAAAAAAAATTTTATTTTTCAATGTACCTAATTTATTTTTTGATCGACACGTATAAATAAATTTGCTAACACCAAATGGCTTTAATCTTTTTAAAATTTCTTTTCCAATACTGCCCAATCCAACAATTCCAACTGTTGAATTTATCAGTTCGTAGCCAAGTAGTTTGTGAACGTCTGATAACATTTTTCCCCTATTTTAACAAACAAGAAAATTTTAATTTTAGTATGAAATTGTTAATTTTTACAAAACTTTAAAGAAATGCATACTCTTCAATCAAAAGTCGCCCTTCATGAACACGTCTTGCTGCTGATAAGGCTAGTAAAATTGCGATTTCAGCAACTGCTCCTGAAGATATATATGGCGTATTGCCAATTTTTATTCCATTTTTCTTAATTTCAGGAACATCTAAATGGTCATATCCAACTGACATTGTTGAAATAATTTTTAATTTAGGGCCTATAAATAAGTGAGACGAAAAAAATTAGCGACAAGCAAAATTAGTACCTAATTTTTGTGTGTGTTGATTTCTTGGTTTTAAATTTGTATATGATTTATTATTAATTTATTTTTTCTAAAATAGTTTTGCAGGATTCGCTAATAAATATTTTCTACTATCTAGCTAAAAATTATTCCTACATTTTAAATAAAATGCATAAAAAATTTATAATTACCTGCTGCATTTAAAGCAACTTTTCCAAAATTAACAATTCTGACAATCATAACAGCATCAAATCCCGAAAGAACTTGTGCAATATCATCTTCTGTTGGATTTGTTAAATTTAATATTGTAACATCAAATTTTTTTTTTAATAATGTAATTCCAGTTAATGAATCTGTATTACTTATCACTAAAACTTTCATTTTACAAGTAATATTTTTTTTAAAAACAAAATGCTATTTTTAAAATAATCAAATGTCTTTTATGTGCAAGTTTATATGTGTTTTAAATAATAACAAATCATTTATGGTAATTAAATATAATTCGTTTTTACTGCAAGTATTCATATTTCTAATTTCGATAAATTTTATTTAATTTTTTTTTTTTGTGATCGACATTTATGAGCTTTTATTTGTTTGATATTTTTAAACGATTAATTAAAAAAAAAATAGAAAAATTTTAATGCGATATTTATGATTACATTTTTATTGCACAAGGCATTTTTTTTTTTTTTGTTAAAAAGAATTTAAAAATTAGTTACCTATTATCTAATATATTTTTTGCACCAATGGGTCAAAATTCAAAATAAAGAATGGCCCAAGTAGCATTTGGAACATTCTTATTTTTATGGCCTAGGTTCGTATACGATTTTTTGCGTTGGAGGCGAGAAAACAAAGTCTTAAAAATAAGTGCATTATGGCCACTGATAAGAAAACACGTTTTTCTTAACCATAATGTAGGGAAAATGTATTCTACTCTATAGGGTTAGGCCCAATGATGAGCACTGACTGGGAACGAAATGTATGTCTGCACCAATAATGCAATGAAATAGAAAAAAACAATATCAAGCTTTCTTTTTCTTATCAGAGGCAAAAATACACTTATTTTCTGATTACTGCACAGCCAGTATAAAGAAGTCTTTTTACCCTATAGTGACGAAGAAAAATACTATGCAACCCTTGGCCATAAAAAAGTATGCCCCAAATATAAATTACCATTCTTGGCATTTTTTTTATAACTATGATCGTAATAAATACTATTTGAGCTTAATTAAACAATTATCTCAGAAACAAATTATCACATAAAATATAAATAATAGTAAAATAATTTGCTAAAAAAAAAATTTATTCATCCAAAGTACCTGGATCAGCCCATGTATAAGTAATTATTTATTTAAATTCCGGTAAAAAATTAAATTATTATTAATTTGTTATCCGTGGTAACCAGTAATCTGATATATTTAAACTTGATACAAACAACTAACAATTATAGTGATTCATATCATAAATTGAATACATTAAATATGATATCAATTAAAAATTATATTTTCAGTTTAAGGTTTTATACAACAAGCATTCTATATAAAATAGGTATATTTAATTTCAATGACAGGTAAGATTACAAAAAAATATTTTACATATGTATTTACAAAATAACTAATTCGCCTATTTAGAGCATTAGTCTCCCAAACTCTCATAATACAGTTTTGCTTAAATGAAATTTTAAATAAAAAACTATTATATATAATTATATAAATTACATTAATTTTATTTTCGTCTGCATTCAAAAGAATTCCAGCCACAAATTAAAATCATGATAATAAGTCCTTATAGAACATATTTGATATTGTAATCTCCTCTTCCCATTTATATGAAATTTATAATATAAGCTTGAAATTTCTTGAAGCTTGAAATGTTTGAAGTAAATTCGCTATTTGGTAGTAAATTCCCAATTGTGAAAGGAAAGTATAAAATTGTAACTTTTAGCAAGGTTAATAAGAAACAGAATATTTAGTATTTATTTATGCCCTTATAAATGACATTTTTTGCATATGCATTTGTAAGCCTGAAATTTGTCTGAAAATTTGATACACAAGTTTCAGGCTAGGGCGGGTTTTCTAAAATGTTATAATTTATTTTTGCCGAATGCGAAGGTTCATAAGGTTTAGTAATCGCATTCGGTGTAATAGACTTTTTTATAACAAGTTTAAAAAAATATCCTAAAAAGGGTAAAAAAGGTCTGTAGTGGAAAAAACGTCCCGTCCAGTTTTTATTAAGTAGTATTTTGCAGTTAAAGTTGGCTAATAGCTATTTGCTAAATAAGGAAAAATTCACGAGCAATTTCAGACAGCATTGAGAGTAAAATTTGTATGTAAAAGCTGTATATTATAGAAACCCGATATTTTTTGCAGTGTATAATGAGAAATAAATTACTTGATATGGGCATTTTCTAACAGTTATTTCGATACCTGGAAATAAATAGCGTATGTGACAGCTAGAATTTTTGTTGTTGTTTTAAACGATTGCAAACGTCTTGAATTTTGAAGAAAATTAAAAAAAAAATGAGTTTTACTAATTTAAAATGTGTACCTAAATTTTGCGGCTTGGTGGGACTTAAAATTTGCGGCTCGCGTTTAGGAAAGTAAAGAATGGCCAAATGCGCACGGAAATTAGGGGTTTGGCGATTTGGGGCATATTTTATTTATAGAAAAGATCCGCATAAAATTTTTCTGCGCACTGTGGTGAAAAAGTGCGTCTTTGCCGCCCTTGTCCATAAATAAAAAATGCCCCAAATCCCAGTTTACCATCCTCGGCTTCGCCTCGGAAAGTAATTTAAACGCTATATAGGTGTTTTAAGTAATTTGCAACCACTAAAAAAAAAAATTCCGGCTGTCAGAACCGGAATTCAAGTAGCGGCAACCGGATTTTTTTTTCAGTTTACTGTTATACATAATACAAAAACGGTTAAAATAGTATATTAAGTATCAAGGGCGTAAAAGTTTCGGCACTAGCGTGAGCACTAGCACGAGTGCTCGGCGAAGCCGGGCACGAGTGATTTGTGTTCACGCTCGTGTTTAAAGTATTTCGCCCATGGTGCTTACACTATTTTTTGCCCCCCTAGGCGTAGAACGAGTTCAGAAAATTCTTTACGCACGAGTTTTACGCCCGGGAGGGCAAAAAATAATATTTAAATTTGGCGCCATGACGGAGCTGGTAAATTTATAATTTTTTTTAACATACATAATTTTTTTAAATAGGTTTATTATTGAATATTCTATGTACATTATTCGCATTTAGAAATAAAATCAATTTTAATTATAAACCGAATGCAGTTGTATAAGATTAATTACTAATAAGTAAAGTAAATGCGGCAACAATGCACCGCGTGACCATGATATCAACCAATGAAGTAGTACAAAAATGAACGTTGCAATCAGAGCAAATTTCATTAATAATTTTTGATATAGGTGAAATTTTATACATGCATGCATACTCATGAGTATATCAATCAAATAAATTTTATAATATATAGAAAAATTATGAATCACTGAATAAGATGATACTTTCAACGCCTACTATATAAATATTACAAACACGTATGCAAAAATGTGTAATATATACGTAAATAAATGTGTTAGTGTGACATTATTCTTTAAAAAAATGCGCCAATGAGTAGTCAATTGTCTGTTCGACTCCGCCGTGCATTGGCGGTCTTCGCTTTTTTTTGGGGTGTTTCCTCGCGTGGTTACCCGCGTGTTATTGGTTCAACGATACAATTACAATGTGTACTAAGTAGAAAAATAATAAATTATTAATAGTGTAGTAATTAAATTAATTAAGTATTTATTTATTATTTATGTGAATTTATAATACAGATTTAATTAATTATTGTATAAGTTTTATTTTGTATTGAAAAAAAGACACGTGTGTTGGACATGAAAAGGAGTATAATTATAACTGATTGTTAAATTTTTTTATATCTATAAATTGCTTATAAATTGAATGAAAAATGGAAAAAATGATAGTTTTTTAAAATCAGAATAATAATAAAAGTTTTAATATTCAACACGCGACAAATCAGGAAATACAACTTATTGTTACGGACACGCAAACACGCACGAATTGCACACGCGCATTTTAAATAGTTGCATATGTATGACACGCTTTTACTTCAAGGTAGTTAAGTGACAAAAAAAAAATACAAGTTAATTAAGTACATGAAGAATTTATTAGTTAAAGGACAAAAATTTTGTCAAGTGTCAATTGTTAATTTAAGTAATTAGTGTAAAATAAAAATAATAAACAATGAAGTTGGAAATTGAATATTTGACTCCAGAACATTTGAAGGGTTTCGAAAATTATAAAGTAAGAATTAATATTATTTTATTATTAATTTAACTCCCTTTTATTTTATTTATACAGCAACTATAAGTGACCTTATTATTTTATTTTAATTGAATGTTGCAATCTCAACACTGTCTGATGATAACAGTCTTGTTTCATATTAATATTAGATAGTAAAAAATTCTTTCATTAATAATATTTTAATTAATTATTTTAAAATTTTTATTACAGTACAGTTCCTTGGACACAAGTCCCCTTAGCATTTACATAACACACCCATTTTGGAATAAAACCGTAGAGGTATGTTATTATACACTTACTATTTTAATTTGAAGTAAAAAACTTTATCTAATAATTAATTATTTTTTAGTTATTTCCAAGATGGATTGCTCCAAATTTATTGACATTTACAGGATTTTTATTCACAGTCTTAAATTTATTAATATTTACAAAATATGATTATTATTTATATGCATCTAGTAATGATCATCCTGAATATCCACCTATACCTAATTGGGTTTTTGCATTATCGGCACTTAATTTATTTATGGCTCACACTTTAGGTAAGTAATATTTGTGAAAAAGAAAATATCACATACTAAAAAAGAAAATAATTTTAGACGGTATTGATGGGAAGCAAGCTAGACGAACCCAATCATCGAATCCTTTAGGTGAATTATTTGATCATGGCTTAGATAGTTGGACTTCAATGTCAATTACGATGTGCATGTTATCTATTTTTGGAAGATCTGATTATAGCATATCACCTTTGAGAATGTATTTTATACTATGGAATATTTTAGTTAATTTTTATTTAAGTCATTGGGAAAAGTATAACACAGGAGTACTTTTCTTACCTTGGGGTTATGATGCATCAATGATTGCTATGATGTTTATTTTTTTTATAACTGGAGTTTATGGATATAATATGTGGAAGTTCTCAATTCTTGGTGGTTATACATCAGGACAAATATTTGAAATAATTGTTTATTTAAGTACAATTGTTGGAGATGTTCCAATTGTTTTATGGAATATATATAAGTAAGTTTTAAATTTATAATGCTAACTTTTTAATTTTTATTTTATTTAAAATATTTATTGTTTAAAATAAAATATACATATTAATAATACATTACGATACATGGCGAGAAAAATAAAGAATGCCCCAAATAGCAAATAAATTACCATATGAAGCAAAACTGCGATTTGAGACATTCTTTTTTCATTGCCAAGGGTCGTATATTATTTTTCTCCAAGAAAGCCACTTAGTGTCCAGGAAATATGTGCTTTCTTGCCACAGCCAAGAAAAAATATTAGTTTTTAAGAATCAATTGTTATTTTAGGTCTTATAGAGATAAAACTGGAAAAATGAGAAGTTTTTCTGAGGCAATTAGACCTTTAGTTTCCTTAGTATTACTTTTTGGAATTTCGACTGCATGGTTTGTGTATTCTCCTAATAATATTATGGAAAGAGATCCAAGAATTATAATTATTACAATAGGCACCATATTTTCTAATATTTGTGTAAGTTAAATTTTATTTTAAAATTCTAAAAGTTTTGTTAAATCAATTAATAATACATAATACAAAATTTTTTAGTGTCGTTTAATAGTATCACAAATGAGTAATACAAGGTGTGAAATATTACCATGGTGCATGCTTCCTTTTATAGTAGCAGTTGTTGTATCATTTTTAAAACCAAAGTGGGAAATATTTTCTTTATATGCTTTAGCATTTGTATCTTTGGTATCTCATATTCATTATGGTACATGTATTGTAAGTATCAAAAATAATTTATAAAGTAAAAATAAAGTTAATTAAGAAAAGAATTTAATTAAAAAGTAATTTATTGATTTATAGGTTCGTCAAATGTGCAGACATTTTAGGATCAAAGCTTTTAAGATTAAAGATATTTCAGAATGATTGCTTGCGGATGATACATGCTAAAAATGAAGAAAATATTAAATCATGAGATTTAAGAACTTGATCTATAGTAGCAAAAAAAATATACAGAAAAAAAAACTTTTAAGGAATGAACTCTCATTATCTGCATAAATTAATTTATTTACTGCTTGAACAAAAAATATATTTATTGATGTAAAGTGAAAATTTATTTTTATCTGAAAGCATGCTCTTCATTTGCTCATGTATTATCCATTGAGTTATTATTTATTAAACATTTTAAAAATGTGAATTATAGGCAAAAAAAAATATTTTTTGCTATTTTATTCATTATTGTGGTTTGTGCCTGTATGAATGGAAAAATTTCCTAGTCATATATATTTTGTCATAAAGTTTTCAACATAGGAAAATTTTGAATATTGTGAAATCAAGTTATAATTGTTATACAATTATTAAAAAAACACTTAAAGCAGTTTAGCACATTTGTATATATTACACTCATAATTAATAAGAAGTGATTTTCGTGCGAATGTTTATTACAATTAAGTGAAAAAAAATATTTTGAGACTATTAAATCAATTTTCATGATTGTTTTTTTTTAAGCCTGAATGTTCATAAAAAACACATTAAAAATTATTTTTTTAGAATAAAATAGAGAGCAAATGTATTTTGATGTTGTGTTAAGTCTAAACGATAAAATCAAAATGTGTCTTATATTATATAACAAAAAAATAAAAAAATCAGCAAATAAAGAAAAAACAATTTTTTTATTATTTAATTACAATACTAAACTAAAAACATATAAAAAAGTAGAATTATTTTGCATATTGTAAAAAATTATTTGGATCCATATAATTTTTTGAAATGTTCAGATTTTATTTTTTCTCTTTCTTCTAAACCTGGTAAATATGGAGATATATTTTCTCGCCTACGCTGTGCTTGTACATCAAACTAAAAAAAGGAGAAAATTATTATGCTAAAGTAACTATTATGTTTCAAAAATAAACTTATACCCAGAATTCTTTACAAGTTTTATAATTGTCAAAGTAATCTTCACATTTTTCCTTTTCTCTGCTGTGTTCACTTAAACATTTTAGAGCAAGTTTTTGCTCCTGTGTTTTTGTAGAATAAAAGTCATTAAATTAATAATAAATTTTAAAATTTAGGTAAAAAATAAAAATAAGAACCTTTAAACATGGGTTATTAGCCTCATCATTGTGTTTTCTTGCATTTTTGTTCCGAACAAATGTGTTACTTTTTGCACTTACATCTCCTGACATTTTATAAAAATTAACTAATTCTAATATTAATTAATAATTTACATTATTTACAACTTTTTAAAGTAATATATCGAAATTTTATAAAAATAAAAACAAGCAGCCGATTTTACTATTTTGCTTCTTGTTCTGCTAGATATAAGATACCATCATAAGAAAAATACTTGTTACCAACAATAGAAAAATAGTGTTTTATTTTTAACATAAATAAAGATTTCGTTCTTATCTACGTTTAAAAAAAATCAATGAATTCAAATTAATTCATAAGAGAAAATCATTTTTCTTTTAATTGTTATTAAAATGAAAATGCAATATATGAAATAAATTAATTTGATAATTAAAAACTTAATGATACTAATTATCAAGTGAAAATAACCGGTTTGTGTAACTACACAACCAACGAACATGGAACATGTTCACTCATAACAGTAATAAATCCAAAAACCGAAATTACAATAAATCCTGAAATATAAATTATCCTAAGTTCATAAACCTAAAGTAATCCTCGAAGTATTCTAAGTTCTTGTTCTTATCAGAGCCTGATCAGGCCTTGACTTCCACTTCAAATTATTCTAAGTCCCTAAATCAAAAATATTCTAAGTCCATTTCACCCCCCCCCCCCCCACCAAAACTTCACTTTTCCACCCCCCCCCCCCCCTGCCGAGCCAAACTTTTTAAATACCCAATCCAATGAACATGTTCCATGTTAATTCAGAAATCTAAATAGTTGGTTTTTCAACCCCTGCTAAGAAATTACCTCTTTGGACAATTCCCAATGGATAATTAATAAGTTATTAAACTAAAAAGTTATTTAAACGGAGAGCTATATAGTTACTGGCTCTACCCTTAAATTAGCAAAGACTACCTCCCAAAAACGGGTATTTTTGATGTATTCATAAGATTTCGGTGCAAAAAGGTTTTTGGGGTCAGAACACGAATTTTGGCGTGCTTTGTATAAGAAATTGGCACCTCATCCTTAAATTTGCAAAAACTACCCCTGAAACGTGAATACATAAAAAATAACACTTTTAGGGGTATCTTTTGTTAATTTAAGGGCGCAGTGCTAATTTATCAAAGCTAGGACCCTAAAATTCGTGACCAGAGATTCAAAAACCTATATATACCAAATCTGGATACTGAAAGTGCGAATACATAAAAAATTCGTCTTATTGGGGATAGGATCTGCTCATTTAAAGGTGAAGTACTCGTTTCTTAAATAAATGATACTAATCTGGTGATGGACAGTAACTATACAACTAAAACCTTGATTTGACTAGAGTATATTAAGAATGCTTTTTTGTGAAGTTATTATCATATTTTGAAACTGAAATATATTATCATATTTAATTACTTATCATTTGCATAATTTTTTATCAGAAAATGAAAAAAAAATTAAAAATTTTTATTTGTTCATATTAATTTTTGGGTCACAAATGCTATTTTTTCTAGATACGGGCCACTTGGGTCAAATTTCTGCTTGACTATTCTGAAAAACATTCAATTTTAGGAGGAGGGCCCGGAGGAAATTTTTCGATAAGTCCTTTCAGTAATAAGTTTAAAAAAATATACAAATAGCTATAACTCATATTGAAAAAGTTTTGATCAATACTCTTCAATATCAAGTCAAGCAGAATTTAGTTCCAAGTGCCCCAGGAATGCGAAAAAAGGCGTATATTAACCAAAAATGAATTCGAAACTAATTTGTCGTATTTGTTTAAATAATAAACATTATTTAACTTAAAAAAAAACATTTAACTTGTTTCATTTTATTTTTTAATAAAAAATTATGAAAGAATCGGATCTTTTATTGAAAAATTGTTATTAGTTTTAATATAGTCAGTGACAGTTTCTAAAGCTAATGACTTCACACAGTAGTCTCACAAGAGCTTCCTTAACCCTAACAGGCACGTAGCCAGGATTTTCATTCGGGGAGGGCTTCGGGGGGGGGGGGGCTTTAATGTAAAATTTCCCTCTCCAAACGGCATTTTACCCCCACTTTTGAAAAAAACACATTACAAACAAAATTTTCGGGGGGGGGGGGGCTTAAGCCCCCCCAGTTCCCTCCCTGGCTACGTGCCTGTTAACCCTAAGTACTGTAAACTTAACCTTAAGTTATGAAGCCCTACAATGTTAGACTCGCACCTATTTCTGATATAAGCTGGTCAAAGGAGATCAAAAGGAAGCAGTCCCCGTGAGGAACGTGGGTGAAATTACTACAATATAGAAGTTAAAGTTTATCTACTCTTACAACGGTGAGCTTACTCTTTGATGAAGGTAGATACATATTGGGGATTTTTGACTTAAAACCAACTTTGCATGGCCTTTTGGGGTGGCTATTTCCCGAAAGGACAGGGGGGGGGGAGATATCTCAGAGATGAATTTTCCGACATTTAACCAGCTTTATTAACGTAAATTTTTATTTTTATTTTATGAAAAAAATTCAATTTTTTCTCTACATTAATAGATATTTTATGAATCAACCCATGGTATTAAATGCTAAATTAAAAAAAATAATTTTTCCGTTACATACAATGCACATTTTAGCTCTCTGTAGGTAGAAATAAAAAAAAAGAATTAAAATAAAATAATATTGTATTTGTAATTCTACTTTAATGAAATCGAATATCAAAAAGCTGTAAAAAAGCATTCAACCAAAAAATTGTATTTTTATACATCATAAACCCTGAGACTTTAGAAAAAGCTATTTTCACAAAAGGTAACATATATATATGCTCATACATGAAAGTGCATTAATATATATATATATATATCCTTATATAAATATATATATTATATATATGGTCTAAAATAAACTCATTTAATCCCCTCAGGCTTGTCGTCTGCTTTCGACAGAAGACATTGAAATTCCACTTTATATATACTGGCTTAAATATATATAATACACATATATTACTATAAGTTAAAAAAAACTGACAATTGTGAAAAACTTTAAGAATACCCTTTTTTACTGTATATTAGACGTACTTAAACATATACATTCAAAAATTAAAAAATAGAAAATTTTTTAAAGCTAAATATAACAACAGTGTCCTTAAAAATATTTCTGTTGAAGAGTACTTACATATTGCATGATCGTTATATTATTGCTATTGTTTCTAGTTTTTTGGAAAATGGCCAATTTTTATTGTTTTTTTATGTATAGAAGGACGATGTACCTAAGAATTTTAAATGGATGCCTGGTATGCACTTCTTAAAAAAATTTTTTTTGCTATTTCTTAATTTATTTAAGTGAGTATTAATAAAATAATTTTGTAAAATTTAATTATCGTTAACTTTTTATTACAAAAAGAATTTATAAAATTTTTGTTTTATATAAAGAAATATTTTATATTCTGAACGTAGAATTGTTATGCACAGTAATTAAATTTCATTGAATATTGTTATTGTCTTTTATTATCCATAAACTATGAGGAACTTTGCCAAATTTCATAAAATTTAATTTTTCGAGCATTTATTTTCATTTATTTTAATGATTTTTTATTTAATTTTAATACTTTGAAATTTTATTAGTTTTAAGCTTTTGTTATTTAAAATTTTTTTAATTTTTATTTGTAAAAACTGTCAAAGAGTATTATTGGCCTAAAATTCAATTAACAACGTATAATTAAACATTTACTAAACAATGGTTAAAAAATATTAAAAAAATTTTTTTAAATTATTAAAAGCTATAAAATATGAAAATTTATGCATTTTTGCTATTAGTAGTAATAAATAAAGTACAAAATAATTATCGACATTTTAGAGTCTCTTGACAGTGTTAATTTTATTAAAATAATTATCCATAAGGGTGTGTCGTAATTTTAGGCATGTATATAAATATATATACATGAATGAATATTCACACTTTCATAAAAGCTCTAATAGAGCCTTTAATAACCTGTAATTGCTTTGCAATTTGCTCTATATACATGCGTGTATAATATATTTTAGATATAAATACATGAAAATATCATCAATAATCCTGTTATACCTGTATAAAGAATAATATTTTTTTTTTTTGTAATTTGAATCCTCGCTTTTTCTTTTTAGTAAATACAAAAATTCTAAAATATAATTTGCACCCCCTCCGTGCTGGGCGCGCCAACCCCTGTTGAGAGGGTGGAGTTACTAATTTAAAAGTAAATAAATTGTTAAATTTTACGTGTTTTACCGAATATTTGGTTATTTTTGTATTTTTTTGTAATAATATTAATATAAATATTTTATACTTTTTGGTTAATTTTAATCAAACAGTATAAAGTTCATACTTGAACATGAATATACACTAAAAAATATAGCGATTGTACTTTTTGGATAATTATTTTTGGTGAATATTCGCCAAAGAGGATAATGATTGCACTTTTTGGTTAATACAATTCACCAAAAACTATTAACCAAAAGTCGAATGGCAGTGGCGTTTGCGCAACTTTATAATATACAGAGATATTTATATAGATTATATATTTGTTTGATATCTAAATCTATTATCTAGATTAATATAAAATTATATATTTAGTAATCAGTTTAATTAACTTTCTATATATATGAATATATATGTTATATATGGTTAATTATCATTTTTATATAGTTATCTGAGAAGGCAAAAAAGTTCTAATCTGATATATCATATATTTTATAAGTACATAATGCAAAATTTTAAAAAATACACTGTAAAAACTCTGCTATTAGTTTTAATATCATGGTATAAATAGGTATGGTAGTAAAATCAGTGTTAATTTTTTTTACAGTGTAGCTATTGGTTTAGCAAGCGAAAAATGTAGATTTTGGCCCTATGTGTGGTGTTATTAATGTGGAATTATTAATTTTTACTTTTACACATGGAACATGTTTATAGAAAGGGGGAGGGGGTACTTCAAGCATGTCATTAGGGGGGGGGGGGCAAATATTTATATAAAGATTTATAATAATTTCGATTTAGGGAATTTAAATAATTTCGATAAAGGGTAGAGAATAATAAGGATTTTAGAAGCTTAAAATTATTTTTTTTTTGGCTTAAGGACTTAAAATTATAAAGGCTTTAAGATTCAAAATATAAATTTAAACATTTTCAATGTTTGCTGTTTGGGAGTACATAAATTGCAGGTTTTTTATTCTCTAATTTTTTCGAGACCTATAATTAAAAGTTTAAACTGTCAATTTTACCTAGGCTTACTCATATATATATATAATATATATATATATATATATAATATATATTTGCATGTTTAGGAGCAGTATGTTTCAATAATTTCCTCTTGTTTAAATTGACATTGTATATATAATATTTCTGACATTTATATTTCGAATAAATGTGTAATACACGTTTTCTAGATATTTGCTAAGTCTATTATATTTAATCATAGTCACATACTCATAAATGACTTTTATAGACATGTTTTAATAGATTTTTAAAGCTTTTAAAAAATTCTATTATTAAATAAATCATAAAAATTTTATATTTTCAAAATTTTTATATTTTTCAATTGTTATTTATATTCAAGGGACGTTTTAGGTATAATTTTTGGAAAATTTAATTCCTAAATATATTTCCAATCTAATTGTAAACAATAGCTATAGATTTGTAAACCAAAGGACAAAATATATAGGTCACCACTCATTCAATTGTACCCTCACGTAAGCATAGACTGCATTCAAAGATCGAAACCAATCTACCACTCGGTGGTTTGAAACTCGATTTCCTATCAAAAGCGATACAAATAAACATCTACTTTCAGTAGAAAAATAATAATTTTTAACGCACATGATGAAAAATCGATATCATTACAATTTATCAGATGATTAAATCAATGCTTTTGTCAGTGCAGAGCACCAACTATAAAGCTTCATTGTTATAAAATAAATTTAAAACAAAAATATATTTTAATTGTATTATATAAAACTTGATTTGATAAAATATATTTTAATTAATTTTCCATTGTGTTTACATCAAAGGACAGTCTAATTATTAATATTATTAATTCAAAGAGTGGACAATAAAATTTCATTAAATAATTTTATATGTATGCATTTTTGCTAATTAAAAAACTTTTTACGTATGTGAGTAATTAATTTATTAAACTATTTTAAGTCAATTATGTAGTAATTTATCATTTTAGGTTTTTTTTTTCATATCGAGTATTTACTCATAAAAATAGTTTTAATTAATATTAGTTTTTATTAAATTTATTTTTATATGGTAAAAAGTTTTGTGTAAAAATTAGAGATAATGAAAAAATTAACCATTTTTAATTATTATCTTTTTGTAAAATGAGTTTGTACTTTATGTTACCAAAAATGAAGAAAAAATTTTGGCTGAATGCCTAGCATTTATTTTTTTTTATTTTTAAATCACGTTGAAGTTCAACATGTTAAAAGAATTTTCTAAAAGGTTTAGATTGTCGATTTTTTCTTACAACCAGCAATCCATTGTTAGGATTAAAGTAAATTTGGCTAAGAAAAGTAGCTGAAAATGGTAGAATTATTTAAAAAAGAGTCTGAAAAAATTATATTTAAGATGGATAAAAAATCAAAAAATCAGGTCCACTTTTTATACAAATATATAATCCGTGCAAAATTGAAACAGATAAACAATATATTTAATAAAGTGTAATCAGAAACTTAATTAACTAAAATACTTTTTTTTTTAACCAGTATGATTAATATTGTAGAAAAGATTCCTTGGATTTTCAAAAATGTTGTTAATAAAAAAAAAGAAGAATTTCTTTCATGAATGACGATAAAAATGTATGTGCAAAAAAATAAAAAAATGTTAGTCACCTATCGCATGTACGATACACACCATATATAAGTTCTTTCTGTATCACCAATCTTTTATATATATTACATCTTTTCCTTCTTTTTTTTCTTTCTTTTGGTCATGATATATCTCACATATACAAAAAAAACTCATACAAGTAAGTAAAATTTTATATAATACATAAACACATATGTTTGTATGTATAGAAAAGCCTTTAACGAGAATGAATTCAAGTTCGTTCAGCGTATTATCCTCGAGGGTCGCTTTCTCAATGACACATAGATATAATACGCATACACTAACGCATATATATATATATATATATAATAAAAAAAAAACAACAACGTACATATTTAAGTACACTTTATATTCAGTCCAGCTATGAAGCACCTCATTTTTTGCATGTACTTCATTTTTTTCTTTTTGCTTCTTTTTTTTATTATATATGATATTTAGCCCTTGGGTGTATATAGGTGTATATATATATATATATTTAATTTTTTTTGAAGAGAATATAAGAAATTTTCTTTATTCAGCAAATATTTTATATAAGGACATCATTGAATGAATTACTTAAGGGGTGTACATACGTAAGTAGAAAATGCATAATATTAACCCCTTTGATTAAAATATGTAAGTTATTTTGTCTTCCATATGAGACATTTTCAAAATTTTGAGTTGTGTTTTAAAATATTAAATTTTTTAGGGAGAGTATTTGGTTTTTAAGATTTTAGAAATAACTTTTTTAAAAAACCTTGACATTTTGTGAAAAAGACCAAGTTACATTTAATTGCCTTCTTTGACAAAATTGAATTAAAATTTTTCTCGCAAGTGAAATGGTTTTTAAATACTATATAAGTTATTATTGGTGGTTACTTTTTTATCTTTTATAATTCTATAAAATGTTGCAACTGTAATATTTTACTAACAATTGTTTTAACGATTAATTTTGAAGCTTATAATATTATATTTTTCTCAGTCCTTTTGGAATGCATTACATAAAAAAAGTATTGGTGGTGTCACATACGAAATGCTTTTTACTACGTCTGTATTGACGAATGTTATATTACATTTAAATACCGATCTCGTTTAGTGACAACATACGTTAAAATGCAGTGCTTTGTTGTTGGTCTACAAATAAAATTAATTGAGTTAATTTAAAACTTCTTAAGTCTATATATAGCCTTTAGAAATCATTTCACTTGCGAGAATAATTTTCGTTCCTTTTTATCATGAAAAGACCTCGGAAAAGACCTTAAGTCTGGTTAAAAGAACGCAAACAAGTATCACGTTCTGTGTTTTTTTATTCATAAAATTTTTTAACAAATAAGAGATAATATATTAAAAATCATTATAACATTTCTTATCCAGTAATTGCAGCTTAAATAATCGTTGAATATTACCTTTTGCTATAAGTTATAGACAAAAATTTTAAAGCAATAATTTAACTCTAAGTTAAATTACAACTAAGAGATATTCATTATCAACAATATTTGCGAAATTCGCTCATATATATTTCATGTTTACATTGCAAATATGCAGATCATCAGGAATATCTCTGATTATATACTGATAATTATTTTGTAAATAATTATTTTTAATCTTAATGATTTTTTTATATATTTATTTCCTATATTTGTGTATTTTCTAAAAGTAATAATCATTAAAATATTATTTGCAAAAATTATACTCATATACATGAAAAAAGTTCAGAATTTTGTTTGTTGGCTTAAAAATTTAATTTACAATAATTTTTTAAATGCTTATAATTCTAGTCTTGCTTTTAATTCTAAAATTTGAGCATCTAATTGAACTTTAAAAATCCATTTAACAAATAGAATTTTCTTAAAATTGAAAATCATTCGACATTAACATAGATTATTTTATTCTCGTTACTTTCATTAATGAATCATCGAAGCGTTATGTCTCGATATGAAAGCTTGCATCACCAACGAAGTAAAGATACTGTGTTAAATATAGTGAAATTTTCAAATAATTTTCATAATTATTCAATCATTTGTATGAGATTCTATGTCAAGTAAAAATTATTGAACTCAGTATGTAAATGTGTTTTATCACACAATTTTAATATAACTTTTTTAATGATTTTTCATCTGAAAATTTTTACACTGCGTTAATTTTCGTCTTAATATTCCATTTAAAAATGCAAAAATCATTACTTTTAATTAATATATTTTAAGTTTTCGATTGACTTGTTACGAAAATTACAAAATATATTGACATGAAAGTATCAAACATTCTGTAAAATAATAGAGAAATTGTCTTTAAACACATATTAAAAAGATAGAGAGAGATTTACTTGGTCAAATAGTCAAGTTGAAATTTAACTTGTATTTTCAAGTAAAACTAATAACATTTTCTGTAAATATATAGAAAGACATAGAAGAAGAGATTACGATATATATTGTCCTATCCCAGAAGGACAATAGAAGAAAGATTAAACAGAAGGTACAACTAAACTAAACAGACAAAATATATTATATAAAACAATATATATTAAAAGTGTAAAAAAAGGTGAAAAATATTACCAAAATATATCAAGTTGTATGTATTTTTTTAAAAATTTAATTTAAATTTAATATATATTTTATGGCATTTGATTTAAAAATGATTTTTTTATAAATTTAAATAGGTCTATAATTTATGTCTGACTTTTTATTTATATCTACTACTGAATTTTAATAAATTAAGTAATTTATTTTTAAGTAAATTTATATGCTCAAAATTTAAATTTTTGTTAATTAGAATATTTTTAGAGAATTTTTTTTTTTAATTGTCTGAACGTATCTTTATTTATACTACTTAAAAAACAAAATGTATAAAATTTATAATTGAAATTTTTTTTACAAAAGCTTATATATTTACGTATAGTTAAAAAAGTTTATTTAAATTTTACATATATTTTAGTTAATAAAAGTAACCAGATTAAAAATACAGCATATAGTAGAATTTGTAGATTTCTAGTATAATAATTTGCATTGTAAAAATAAATTTTCATCCATTTCTGAATTATGGTGCATTTTACTATTTCAAACGTTGAACTGCTTTAAAGTTTACTGTTATTATTTTATTTAACAACGCAAAACTATATCTATATATGTGTTTGTGTAAGTCATAAGCATCTCAGTGGTTTAATAGTCCATAGTAATAAAGTCCTTATATTTAGCATTGTTACAATCGATTACAATATTGTGGAATAAGAGAAAAGTTTTGAATTCATGAAATGTATTATGGTTTTAAAGGTTATGCTTTGAATAGAGAGAAATAATAGGGAAAAGGGACTTTGACGAATTTTCTTAGTTTGAAAACAAGATTAATGTATTTAATTCATTAGGAAAATTGTTATTAAAATTTTGCAATATTTTACTTTAAATTTTGATTGGATTTTGTTTACTTATGATTTCAAAACAAGTGCTTTTTTGTTTGAGTTTTGTAATTTTTATTTAGAAATTTGAAGATATTTAATTTAGTTGAAGATTTAGGAGATATAAAAATCAATTTTTGTATTGACAATTTTATTCCAAAAAAATTTTGGTATCTTAGCAGATGCTTCTATAAAAGTACTGCAAAAATAACTGAAAAAATAGGACATTTTTTGGTTTTCTTAGAACACAAATCAAGTTAGACTAATAAAATGGCGCAATATGCCCAAATAATTGTATAAAAATAAGTGGAGAGCCAAAAATTGGATAGGAACCAGGCCAAATGCAGAAACTTTTATCTCCTGTTATTAAAAATTTGTTTTTTAAATTTTATGCCCAAAAATGTAGTAAGCTAAATTGAGTATAACTAAAGCGTCTGATCTGAAAAAAATTATCAATTATTTTTGCCATAACAATAAGAACTTGTAAATTCTAGTTTGCCAAGCTCTCTCAAAAGCAGTCAATAATTTTATACAATGTCCAGGCTAATAAATATAAACATAATAATTATTTACTTAGACATAATGGCTTTATTGATTTAGTAATTAACGAGACTAAAAATAAACGAAAAAACAGAAAAGGACAGATAGAATCTCATGAATATATGTGATTAAATATAGAATATAAAAAGCAGAAAAAAAACGAAAATCTCTTACATAAATTAGTCGTTAAATCTCTTAAAGTTTATAAGGATCAAGCTTCTATGATATACTCTTAAGTATAATTTATAATATAAGGTCAAGAGTCTAAACTTGAACGTTTTTTTACCAATTAGGCTTTTTACTCGTACTCAAAAGTATTTTAAATAAATGATATTAGGTCCAAATTGTGTTATTTTTGTAAATTTGAGGTAGAGCTTCGCTCTATTATAATATATTTACTGAAATTTTAAAGCATAGCAAGGAATATTAAAACCTCCCAGGTTAAGACTCATTACCTTACTTAAAATTACTTATTTCTCTAGTCAAAGTAATTCTTTTAAAAAAAAACTAATGTCTTTTTTGCCTCCTTTTTTTATTTTATATAAAATTTTTTGTGATGTTGTCATTGTTATTAACTTTTATTTAAACCGGACTTGATGTACACGAGCTTTAGGGATTCATGTAAAATTCATTGTAGGGTAATTTTCACGAATAAAAAAAAAACTATACTCTCTTTTTTAGTTTTATACACGAGCTTTTTTTTTTGTTCCTTTTTTTTGTCAATTCTTGTCAACTCGTCCTTTAATGTTACTTTTAGTATATTATGTCACAAAAGAGTACAACGCTGTTGATTTTTTTTTAACTTTGTAACCTGAGGCTCGTCCTCTTTTTTTTTATTATTTTATTACATATAGAAATAGTTTATTCAGACGGTAATTTACTTCCTATCTCTTTTTGTAAAAAAGGCGTTTTTGTTTTTCTTTTTTTGTTATACATAAAATTTAAATCATTTATGTATATATGCATGTTTAAAAGGCTAATATTTATTTTTTTTTGTGCCGGAGTTTTTAATTTATTCTTAGTCATAAGGGATATTTAAATTAGTTATTTTAATTCCTGCTATTTTATAAAATGTTAAAAAAATTTTTTTAATTTCATTTATTTAAAAGAATTTTATGTATTTGAGATTAATTTATATGCAAAATAAAATTTAAATGCTCACTTTTTTGGTACTGGGGCAGAGTGTTTTTTTAAATTTAAATGAAGTTAAACTTTTTTAAAAGAGTGTGGAACTGTTTTATATAAATGTTTTTTTAACTTGTTAAGTAAATGTGTGGTTAAAAGTGACTTTGGGTTCTTTTATGAATTTCGCAGGATAAATAAGTTTTTTTAGATTAAGTTTCTTGGATTTTAATGAAATGGTTCTTACTCAGTTGGTTATCAGCTCTTTTGAAAAGATCAAAGTATTTTTATACAAAAATTTTCAAATCCTCATAATCTTTAAGAAATCACTAAAAATTATTGAAATCATTCAGTTATGTAGTTTCAAAAATTATTTTGATTAATGTTTCAGAATATTTTTTAAAAAGTAACTTTCTTATGTTAACAATAAAATTAGAACATTTTCGAAAAATTAGTAAATTTTCAAAAAAATTTGTAAATATTCGAAAAAAATCGTATATTTACTAAATTTAGTATATTAACAAAAAATTGGAGTATTCTCGATTTTATTTTGTGAATTCGCAAGAAAAATTGATAATTTACAATTTTTTTTCGAAAATTTATAAAAAATAGTTGTAAATTTCCGAAAAATAGTTGTGAATTTACAACTTTTTTCGTAAAATGACAAAAAAAAAACCGAGAATTCTCGAATTTTTTGAGAATATACTAAATTTAGTAAATTTACGATTTTTTTCGAATATTTACAAAATTTTTTGAAAATTCACTGATTTTTCGAAAAAATTCTATTTTTTTTGTGAATCTAAGAAACTTACTTTTTACAGTGAAATTAAAAATATAATATAAATCATAATCAACACTTTTAGTAAACAAAGAATCAATTTCTAAAACCAAAAAAAAAAAATGAATCTTAATCTTTGACCTAATTTAAATTTATTAGAAAATGCAAAAAATTGAAGAAAAAAAAAATTGTTATCCCCAGAGAGTTTTAATTAAAATATAATTGCTGATATTTATTTATGCTCTACTTTTAGTAAAAAATTTAAATTTAATTTATAAGTCATTTTACTCCTAAATAAACCCAGAAACACAAAAGAATTATCCTAATATTTTGTCAACGTTTACATACCTAAAAATAATCAAACAATATGAAATATTTACAAACTAATCAAAAACAAGATTCAACAAATGAATATAGTTTTCCTAAAATAAGCAAACAAACCTTATTGTTTATATTCTGTAAAGTATATTATTTTATGTGAACATATATAACTCATGTTCACATAAACAGGTGTTTTCTCTGTTGTTTTTTACTTTATACATACATACATACTTTATTTATGTATTGCAATTGTATATATATTTACTAGGGGATTAATTGTTAGGATAGTAAATTACGAGCTATTAACAAGGGAGAACGGTAATTTTGAAGAGATTTCTGTATCGTGTGTGTTTGCAGGGAAAGGATTATTTCAAATAACATTCTTTATGTGTTGTCAAAATTATAGATTTATTTTATACATTTACTGGGTAGTTAGTATTGATTGGATTTTCAATTATATATATACATTTTAAATGATTTCCAAAACCTCATTTTTTCAGATAAAGAGGTTCTAAATTTGAAAAAAGGGTTACAATTTTTTAGTAAAAATTTTTCTAATTTTCAAAATTTTAAACCACATCTTTGTATCTTAAATCATTTCTGAGATACTATCATAAAACCTTATCCCCCTTTTACGTACACTGTAAAAAGTAACTTTCTTATATTAACAAAAAAATTAGTTAATTTTCGAAAAATTAGTAAATTTTTTCGATTTACGATTTTTATCGAATATTTACAAAATTTTTTGAAAACTCACTAATTTTTCGAAAAAATTCTATTTTTTTTGTAAATCTAAGAAAGTAACTTTTTACAGCGTACCCTAAAAATAATAATCTGGAATTTTAAGATTGAAAATATTTTCTCCAGTTTTACTCCATAGGGCTTTCATACACTGAAAAAATTTTCTACCTGCCGCAAGCGGAAATTTTTTCAAGGGGGTGATATAAACGTGATCACTTGCTGATCAGATTACATAAAGAAGTTATTTCCTCTGTTTGATCAGAGATTAGATTACAGAATTCTACATCGTCGAAAGTATCATGTGACTAGTCTTATGTCTTTTTTATACGCGTTTCCTTGTTTCTCAATGTAGAGAAAACAATGAAGGAAAGGACCTATTTAACCTAATCTTTGGTTTGATTCATCATTGAATCCAAAAATGGTGGTTTTTTTATTACTAGTAAACATTTTTTAATGTACTTTAGATAATTACTATTACTATCATAAAAAAATAAATAACTCACAATAAATATAAGTCTTAAAAAAACATTTAAACCTTGATAAATTACAAAATAAATCGAATGTGTCCAAAAACTTGTAAAAGTTATTAAAAATACTATCATCTTGAAAATAAATGGGACAAGCTAAGAAGAAATAAATTAAATGAAGCACATGCTTCTTTTCAAAAAAAATAAATCAAAAAATAGTTTATTGGCTACTTTATTTATTTTTTTTTTTTAGATATTAAATTTTAAAATAAATTTGTATTTTTTTCATTGTTAAAATTATCAAAAATTTAATTGGGAAAGTTAAATAAAACTTTATGTTAAAAATATTAGTGCAAATGAAAATTTTCACGCTTTAATTTAAATACAATAAAATTTTGAGTTAAACTTTAATTAATCTTTTTTGTAAAGATATAAATTTTAGTTTTGAATAATAATAATTATACTTTAAGAAAATATTAAAATTTTTGAAATGGGTATTTTTAAATAAAATGAGTTTCAATTTAATGGTTAGGTATTCCAAAGTTTTCGTACTTTTAACATCCAGGATATGCCCATATAGGTTTTTTTGCTCGCTAAAAAAGAATTTTGAGTTCTTTTTCATAAAGAATTAAAATTTAACCACATACTTTGTTGTTCAAAGTGCAAAAATAGCAAAAACACCCTTTTTAAGGGTAGTTTTAGCCAATTTAGGGGTTAAATTTTAATTATTTATGAAAAAGAAGTCGAAACTCTTGATTACCGACCCAAAAAACCTACATGGTAATATCCTGGATGCTATAAGTACGAAAATAGCAAAAACACCCCCTTTCGGGGATAGTTTTAGCCAATTTAGGGGTGAAATTTTAATTATTTATGAAAAAAAAGTCAAAATTATTGATCACTGACCCAAAAAACCAGTATGGTGCAAATCTGAGTGCTCAAAGTGTGAATATGTAAAAAAACCCCTTTTTGGGGGTAGTTTTTGCAAATTTAAGGGTGAAGCCCCAATTTCTTTGCGAAATGACTCCGATTTTCGTGTTCAGCGAAATTTGATACTTTTTTCATTGATTTTTCCAAACATTTCCTAATAATTCCTGACCTACCCCTTTCACCCCCGTTTTTAGGGTATTTTTAAGGTTTGTAGGTGAAAACTAATGTCAGATTCTGAAAGAGCATGAAATTTTACTGCAAGGATGAACTTTTTAGCCACTTATCTATAAGACAATATACTTATTTTTGCTCATTTCCAAAACTTTCCGCCCCGGCGTTAAAGAGTTAACTGTATGATTTTATAAAAATCAATTATTACTGGTTATGAAATATCACCGTTTAATTACATACATACACACACGCACGCGCAGGCACACATAGACTTTTAGTTAAAACCGGTTTTTTAGCTTCTTGGGGTCTCAAAACGTGCTTATATGCAAAAAAAATCAAAAATCAAAAGTTCATCTAACACAATGGATCCTCTATGAGTAACCAAAAAATTTTTTCACGGTAAAATTATCGTTTTAGAGAAAAAATTATGCAAATCTGCTTTTTTTTCATTGCCAAAAAAACAAAAATTTCTCACAAAAAACAAGAATTAAACCTGAAAACAGAGCTTAAAAGATGCATGTATATTTAACTTTAGTGGTATTTTCGGAAAAAAATATGTGGAACTGATTTGAAGACCCGATCATTTGAAACTCATTTGATTTAAAAATACCCATCTATATCTTTTTACAAAAAGATTTCCAAAGTTTATTCTTAACTTATAATTATTTTAGTGATAAAAATTAAAAAAAAAAAAAAAATCTAAAAAACTTTTTTTTGAAATAAAGTCCATTTTTACTTAAATAAGCAAAAATAACTAAAAATAGGTGGATATAACTGTAAAAAGTATTGAAGAATACGAAAATATATATATAATATATATATATATATATATATATATATATAATAGATGGAAAACTAACAAAACTTGATCAAAGATAAACTTATAAAGAAAAAAAAGAGGATAGAAATATAAACTAAATGAACGAGGGACCCTAAGAGTTTCTTAGAGCATAGTTCAATATTAAATTTCTCTTTAGTGAGAAACATAGTTGAGTGAGACAAAATATCTAGACTAATTTCCTCTACTAAAGTCCTGTTATATATATAAACACTCTTAAGAAGAAGTCTTCTTAAAGTCAGCAAATTATATATATATTTATATAGGAAATTGTTCCAATACAGAGAAAAACAAGCATTCATGCACAGTTATTATGATTATTAATAATATTTCAAAAAACTCATTTCTCTTAGCGTTATATCATTTTACTAAGACGAAGTAATACATTGATAATGAGTAAGTGTTGTATAAGATAAATTTACGTATAGTTGACTTTATACTAAAGAAATAGATTTCAAATTTATTTCAAATGATTTTATATTCAGAATATATATTTATACTTTTGGAAAATCTTAAGTTATATATAAATTTTCTTAGAATTTTGTTTGTGTAGGTGTATATATTCTTTGATTTGAATTTAAATGATATAAATACGATGTTGATTATGTGTGTTATATATGAAAAGATTTAAAATATTTTTTTCGAGTATGTACTTGATTTGAAATTTAACTAGGATTTTTATTAGAATCTCGTTTTCTCAGATAGAAATTTATGAGTTTACAGGTACTTTAGAGAGTGAATAAATACAGTTTACTAGAAGATTATTGGGTTATTAAAAGATTCACTTGTGACGAGTTTTTAGAATGCAAAAACTGTACCTATTAAAGAGGTTGGAAAATATGACTCTTTAAGAGGCTGGGATTTCGTATAATGAAATTTAATCCAGAAAATTTTTTAACTTATGAAGATGATCTTGATATTTAAGGAATATAAGAAATTTATTGATTTTAGGGGATCAGTAATACGCAATGAAAGTTTTATAAATTTCTGATATTTTTTCTGATTCAAAATATTTAAGGGTAAAAGAATGAATAATTTCCCAGGCAATGTTTTTGTCAAAAGTTAAATAAATTGTTGAATAGATTGTACTCAAACAACCCAAATTAAATAATTAAAACATAAATTAAAAAATAATTTTGAAAAAATTAATTAAAAAACTTTTACGAAAAAATAATGAAATTATAAAATATTGAATTAAATTAAAAAAAAAAATCTAAATAAAATATCATAAATCATACAGATATTACACCCACACATTAAAAATCACCTTATAATATATCAAATTCAATGAATATGCATTAACTATAAAATATAAATATAAAAATTATAGGTAATACCTACTTGAAAACTTGTATTTTCCACTAGACTTTACACATGCATCAGCTAAAAAATTTTCTATATACCATTTTTTTTACTTACACTTTCTTTCTTCATTCGTACCATTCATCTTTTTCCTGTATATTTTAAATCTTTATGCACGAATACACACACACATACAAAATGTGATAAAATAAAGTACAATATATTATACTAGTAGTAGAACTCAACCACTGGATAAACATGCTATATAAAAAAAAATTCTGACTTTTTTTTTGTACCTTTTTTTTTACAATAACCAGTCAGGATAAACAAGAATTTAAAAAGAATATAACGAAAATATGTTTGCTGTTGGCGAGTGTGTATTTCGATGCATGAAATGTGTGTTTTTTACATGATATAATGCTTTTTACTAAAAAATACGTTAATAATAGCATAAACTGTATTTATATGCTTCAGAAAAGAATCATAATTTTTTTGTTTAATTTATGTTTTAACAAGCAGTTTTTAATTATTTAAAATTACAAATTTTAATTTTTTGAGCTTTAATTAAAAAAGTTAAGTGTATTTTTGTTTTTATTAATTTTACTGATTGGAAAATACACAGCTTTTGTTTTTTATAAAATCTAATCAAAATAGTTTATACAAAGTTTCCTTTTTTTTTTAACTCTACCTCTTTTTGATTTATAACTTATTGCCCTAAAGCACTGTCCTAACTTAGAAGTAAACTCATCACGGTTGTTGTTTTTTTTTTGCTGTTTCATTTCATTTTATTTAGTTTTTCTTTTTTTTAATTGTTAGTGTATGGTAAACCTCATTGTATACACTAAAATAATATATCAGTAAGCTCGTAAACTTGCTTTTAAATGTTTATGTAGTATGTATATTAACCTGGAAGTTATTTTAAAAATTTTGCCCTCCTGGGTGTGACACTTGGTACAGAATTTAAGCTCCCATTCTATCCAAGTTTTGAAACCTTAGAGTAAATTTCTGAGGAATTACTAATTTCATGGCTTTTTCGAATTTTTATAGTTCATATTTTATTATCACTGATTTATTGTATTAAATTATGCATATAATTAAAGAAGTTTTGTATATGTAGTATATACAGAATTACGATACACCATCCTTTTATAATATATAGAAAGCATTTTACTTGCGAGAAATATTTTTCTGCTAAATTAACTACTTGCACAAAAAACCACTGTTTCGTTTAAAACATCTATATTAAAAGGCCATATATAACAACTAGGCCATTTGAAACTAAGAATATTTTAAAAAATAATACCCTGGCTAATATATAACAACTAAATCCATTAAATGTGCGACTTTATTTATATGCATGAATACATAAAAAAAACTTGCCTTTTTTTAGAGTAAAATGTAAGGAAATTATTTAATGAGTATTTCCTAAAAACCTTGATTGTTTGTTTTTTTTATATGCTCGTACTCATACATTAAAATAGTATTTTGTAATATGTGTAATAGTTTGGTTTTATTAACAAGAAACTTCCCTCTTTATATTAGTACAGAAAATGAAAATTGCTTTTTTTTATACCGAGAAAACTTCGTGACTTTTGATAAAGCGAGTAGTTAGTTTTTTTTTTTATTTATTTTGATATATATAATGGAATTTGGTGAATCAACGATAGAGGTATAACCCATTTCATAAATGAATTTTTTTTTTTTTGAATAAAAAATTGATTATATTTTTTTTATAATAATAATAATTCATTATTATTAAATTGCGAATAAAGTTTATATTGCTCTAAAAACTTTTAAATAATTAAAATTTCCTGACTCATTATTTATTTAAATGAGATTTTATTTTTAGTTTATTTTACGTATTACAATGTAATGTATGAGTATAATCAAAAAATTTTTTTTTCTAATAAAATTTATTAGCGTTTTAATAAATTACTTTGTTGAGAATTTTATTTGATCGTTAAAAAAATAAATTAAAAAGTTTTTATTTTAAATATTATTTTAATTAGTTTATTTTTTGTACGCGTATAGTTATAAGGAAATTTTATAAGTTTTTAATACATTAAGGCCAGGGTGGACATTTTGTGCCTGTTTGATAAAAAAGCTTATTCGATAATTAATTATGATTTTTCATTCAACATTTAATCCGGAGGGTTGCTAAATCCGAAAATCAACATAAAAAAATATTGCATTTAATGTAAGGACTAAAACCTTATTTTAGGGGTTGAAAGCTAAATTTTGATAGAAATGCTAGTGATGAAAAACTATCGATTTTTTAGCAATTGACTATTCTTCAAAATTGGGAGTATTTTTAGCATTTAGATGAATCGCTGTAGATTTTTATGCTGATTGGGCAACCTCAAAAACCCCCAGGTATCAATTTTGAATAAAAAATAACGATTAGTTTTCGAATAATTTGCTTTTATACCAAAATGGTTCATTTGTCCGTAAAATAGGATAAGAACTGCTTGATTTTGGATATCCAACCCTAAATATTTATTTTCTGAAGGGTCGTAGGATAAAATTGACTAAAAAATTGATATACTAGTAAATTTTTAGATCTAAAATGATTACAAAACTCAAAATAAAAAATAAAACTGCTAGATATCACACCAAGTGGCATGGGTTACCGTAAAACTAATTATATATTTTTAGTGTTAAAAATTTGTTAACCTTGGATGAATTGAATTAATTAAAGATTGTACTTTAGAACGAAGTGTTTTCGAGGGAAATTCAAAATATTTATGTAAAGAATGTAATGCTATAGATCTATGAGACTATACCCAATTCTCCAGTTCAGTCTTCCTGAAGACAACGATAACTGGAAATTTTCAGCCTACTTATATTAAAACTGCATGCATTCAGTAGGATTTTTTTGAATTCTCTTGCTGGATAAAATTAACAAGAAATTTCTATCCTTTTAAAAGCATAAAAGGTTGTAAAAATAATTGTTAGCATCTAATGTAATACTTAAATTTTATTACAAGATTTACTTAAAGCTAAATTAAAAACTAAAGAGAATTTTAATAGAAATGCTCATATACACATGTTTACATTCTATTTATTTAAGTCTTTTATCCTGAGAATTTAAGAGGATTTTCATCTTTTCTATTTTGCAGTTGCACAATCTAAATCTTATACATATGTGTGTATAAGAACACACACACACACAATATATATATATAATCAAACCCATCATGTGTCTTGTCTTTTTAACTTTAGTAAAATCTTCAGCCTTTTTTTTTAAGGTTTATTTATTTTTCAAAAAAAAAGTAATGTAAAAAAAAAAGATTTAAAGACTTTTTTATACAGGATATTTTTCTACTATATTCTTCAAATGTTTAACTTGTACTTTTTTAACTACTTACATATATACCTATCTAGTTTTAGAATCAAAGCTTTATACGTACTCAAATAATAATGTTTAAACTTTTTTATATAAAAGTTTGATTGTAAATAATCATTAGTTACATGTTAGACGTTTTTTGTATTTTATTTCTTTAAATTACAGTTTTATATTTAAAGTTAATTTTAATTTAAATTACAAAAATTTTTAAATTTTAAAATGTAAAAAAAATGGAATTAGTATCTGGATTTTTATTAAATAAAAAGCATATTTAAAAATTAATTTATAAAAATTAGTTCTTTTTAGATTCTTTTAGACTACCCTAAATAATTAAAATGCTTTTGTCACAAAATTACAAAGCTTGCACCCACTCATTCAATTTTCGAAATATTGCTTTATCTCATTTAAGTTTTAAGAGAAATTATCCTCTCGTACATAACGTAATTAAAACTATATATAAAGATTTAATCTTTTTATTGTTTCATATATACCTAAGTAATTCAAGTATGTTAATTATAACTTTAAACTTTCTATAATCCAATTTCATTAGTCAGTATTTCTTTAATATTGCCTCATTCATTAAAAATAAATTTTATTATTCTTCTTCTGCATATTTTATATTATTAAAATTTATAGAATCTCAAGATTTTATGGAGTTTAAGAGAAATATCGTATCTGCAAAATAGAAATACGTGTTTCACTAATCTTATAAATATTTTAATAAATAGAAAATTTACGTTTAAATAGGGTTTATTTGAGATTAAGTTTTCTGTGTGGGGTGATAGATAGATTTGTGCCAATGTTCAAAGTAACTTGTATTTATGAAAAAAATAGTTTATTTGCGAAAAATTAGTAAATTTTTGAGAAAAATTGTAAATTTGTAAATTGGTATTAAAAAATATAAAAATTGTTTCGAACCCTCTAAGAAAACGTCCCTGTTTCTAAAATAATTGGTATCCATTTGATAAGTTAATAGTCATTAATAAACTGAATGCTCATTATTGGCCCAAAATAACCAATTTTTAAATTGCTTCCAAAATTAAAATTATTGATATAAAATGGTTTTATAGATCTGAAAAATGATGTAGAAACTTTCGGTTTCCAAATATGTTTTGCTTGCTTTACTTCTTTCAATGATTTTTGAGATAGAGCTTTGAAATGACAGTGATAAAAATTTTGATGCTTATAAAACCTATTTTTACCAAAAACTGTAATTTTGGTAGCATTTAGAAGATAGTCTAAAAAATTCTATCTATAACATGAAGTCTTGTGCTCCCATTGGAATAAATGGAGGTTATTTATAATGTTTTATTAGCATAAAAAACTGATTTCTACCAATTTTATTTAATTTGGTATTCCAATTGTTAGAACTAGATTTTTCAAGAAAAAATAGATTCATATGACAAAAATAATTTTTTGAGAGTGGAAACAGACTAATGAAGTAAAATTATATCACTGAAGAAATATAGGTAACCAACAAATTAGTTTGAAATATTGAAAAATTAACTTGAATATAACAAAGAACTTAAATTAAAAGCTAGATACACATAGAATTTTGTTTCTATCGAAATATAAATAATTATTTCAAAAAAGTCAAATAAATTTTAATTTGGCTTATAAATAATAAAACAAGATAATAAAACAAAGATTTTGTAAAGAAAGAAAATTGCATGCTTGACAGGAAAGAATTAAAAGTTGTAAAATAATTTTATTTTTGGCATCTGACATAAAAATAGTTATATAAAATATCTATAAAAAATATTTTAATATTCTTTTATTATCAGAATGATGCTATTGTCTTTATGTTTAAAAAGTATGATTAATATTAAGAAAGTTTTTGAACTTGTTGGAAAAATTTGTAAGTAATTTTTTGAACTTTTCAGTCATATAAAACTATAAAATAAAAGAAGTTTAGCTTTTAATTTTAATATACAAAAAAAAAAGTAAAAAAGTAAAAGGAGTTTTTTGACTTAGATATTATAAGCTATTAACTGTAAAAATGTATAATTATAAAAGTTCACTTATGTATTTTCTAAAGAATTAATTTGTAATTTTAATATCCATTAATAAAGTTTTAACTGTTTTTATGTATTAGTAAAGTATATATGTTTTTTAATTATTTATTTTTGACCTACAATTTGGAACGATTATTTTTTTTTAATATTTATGAATTAATACCCATTTTATTTTTTATTTTTTAATAAATAGAGATTATTTTTATTTGTATTGTATTTTATTAATTTTTTATTGGTGAGTTATGGATTTGCAATTTTAAAATTTCATCATGTTTATAATTCAAAATATTAATTTTTATGTATATGGAAAAAAATAAGTATATTTTGGCAATGTATGGTTGAATAAAACTTATTTTCTTTTAATTCGAATTTCCTTGTAGAAAGTCAGTGTATTTAATGACAAATTTTTTTTTATTAGGTATTTTATATTTATCTAAAAATTTATTACTATAAGAAAAATGACATAAATACAACAGAATTTTTGGGATTTCTCGAAAAATTATGCTAAAACTCCATTTTTAAGGCAAATTTTAGATAAACGATATGCAAAAAAAGCAGTATAAATATGAAAATTTTTAAAGTTGGCTATATTTCTATTTTATCGATGTTTTTATTTAATTTTATGAAAGTGCAAATATTTTTTTTCTAAAGTATCTAAAATGAGGCATTATTTTCATTTAGTGACAAAAGAAAACTGATTCCTATAATTCTGGCCAGAATCTGTCCAAAACCCCTCCCCCCAATTCCAAAAATTCCGTTTCTTTGAGTTTTTTTCCACAAGGGTAAGTAAATAATTAATTAAAAAAGGTAAAATTTTTTTAAATACTGCATTTAAATTTTAAAGAAAAAATATTCTTAAATATCTGCATTCATTTACTTTTTCTTTAATTTTCTAATCAAATTCTATGCAAGACAAAGTAATCAAAAAATTTATTTTAAAAATACTCCAAATTCAAACTACACGTGTGTATTAAATAAAAATTATCATTAAACACGATGCAATAAAATATAAAATCGTACCTGAAAGTATAAAAATATATTTATTAATTTGAAAATAAAAAAAAATTTTTTAGTTTTAAAAAATAGAATTTAATTTAAGATTTAAATAAATGAAGCTAATTGCATTTATTTTGATAATTTACTTTGTTCAATGTAATTCAGTGTTACCAACTGAAAAATTACAGGTAATAATAAATAATAATAATATTTAACTCTATAATTAATAAATTTTTATGTTTAAAAAAAAATCAGGATGAAAATCATAAATGCAATTTATGTGATAATGAATATCCAGATATTCAAAGTCGTAATGACCATGTAAAAATAGATCATAAAGATGATAAACCTTATAAATGTGATAAATGTAATAAAGCGTTTTATTGGCCGCAAGATCTTACAAAACATATAAAAAATTGTAAAAAAATTTTTGCAGATTTAAACCTAAATATAAATAAAAAAATTCATAAAAGTTTAATAAAGGAAAAAAGTTTTAAATGTGATATTTGTGGAAAATCATTCAGATTAAATAAATATCTAAAAAGACATAAACAAATTCACAATAAAGAAAAACCATACAAATGTAATATTTGTGGAAGCTCATTTAGATTATTTAATTATCTAACAAAACATAAAAAAATTCATGATTATAAATCTTTTCAATGTGATCAATGTAATAAATCATTTATATGTAAAAATAACTTAACACAACATTTAAAAACTCATGAAAATAAGATCTTAAATGAAGACGAATTAATTCAAAATATTGATTTTATTTTTAATGATATTAAAACCAATGAGGAATTTAATCCAAATGAATTTTTAAATGAATTTAATGAATTATTCGGAGATTATGAACTTCAAAAAAATATCAATAACGAAGTTGATGTAAACAATTTTTCTGGTGCTTTTAATAATTCAGAAAATTAAACTTGATTTAACAAATTATATTTGAGGGATCAACCCCAACTGGGCCCAAGTTGAACTGAAGGGTCACAGAAATCGGCCCAAACTATTTTTTCCGATAGTACAACTAAAAATAATTACTCTCTGCCAATTTTAGGTTTCTAGGTCACTTTTTTGATTTTTGCCAACCATTTTTGTGTTTTTGGCCTGCTGTATTTTACTGTACTGTAATGACTCAAAATATTCTTTTTTTTTTCAAATACTTGTAAAAAATGACCAAAAAATTTGAAAAATATTTCGAAAACTAGTATTCCCACAGAAAAATATGAGGTATTAATTTCAAAAAGTAAAATATTTTGAGAAAAAAAAGTTCAAAAAATTAAGTGTCAGATTGAAGATATCGAATGATAACCATATTTTCAGATAATGGTACTTTCATAGAAAAAAATTAGGCACTACATGCAAAGAGAAAAAAAAATATTGCAGTTTTTGGTTCCTCAAAGAGGAAACATTGTGTTAGGTCAAAATTTGATTTTCTATTTTTTGGCATATAAGCACGTTTTGGGACCCCAGGAAGCTAAAAAACCTGTTTTTAAAAAAAGTCTGTATGTGTGTGTGTATGTGTGTGTGTGTGTGTGTGTGTGTGTGTGTGTGTGTGTGTGTGTGTGTGTGTGTGTGTGTGTGTGTGTACGTATGTATGTAATCGGTGATATTTCACAAATATTATGGAATTAAGACCTAATTTTTTTTTCAAAAATTTTTTCACCAAAAAAGCTCGAGGTACTTTTTTTTTTTTTGATTTGGATGTAATACCTCATTTATTTCCATGAAACTACTTATATTTGAAAGTATGGTTTTTACATGATATCTCGAATCGGATACTTAATTTTCTGAAAATTTTTTTTCTAAAATTTTTTTCACAAAAAAATACAAAAAATACAAATTTTTTTTTTCTTTTTGGACGTAGTACCTAATTTATTTCCATGGAAGTACTAGTTTTAAGAACCTTGTTTATTGTTATTTTTTGGATCTGATACTTAATTTTTTAAAAATTTTTTTTGTCAAAATGAAAAAAATAGAAAAATAAAAAAAAAATGCAATATTTTTTTTTTTTGGGTGTAATACCTCATTTAATTCTATGAAAGTACTAATATCTGAAAATATTGTAACTAGTGATATTTCAAAACTATTATCGAATTAAGACCTAATTTTTTTTGCAAACATTTTTTTATCAAAAAATCTCAAACCCCCCTTTTTTTTTTAATTTGGATGTAATACCTCATTTATTTCCATGAAAGTACTTATATTTGAAAGTATAGTTTTCAAATGATATCTCGAATCGGATACTTAATTTTCTAAAAATTTTTTTTCTAAAATTTTTTTCACAAAAATATACAAAAAATGCCAAACTTTTTTTCTTTTTGGACTTAGTACCTAATTTATTTTCATGGAAGTACTAGTTTTAAGAACCTTGTTTATTGTAATTTTTTGGATCTAATACTAAATTTTTTCAAAATTTTTTTTGTAAAAATTAAAAAAAAAGAAAAATAAAAAAACTGCAATATATTTTTTTTTGTTGGTGTAATACCTCATTTAATTCTATGAAAGTACTAATATCTGAAAATATTGTAACTAGTGATATTTCAAAACCATTATCGAATTAAGACCTAATTTTTTTTCCAAACATTTTTTTATCAAAAAATTTCAAACCCCCCCTTTTTTTTTTATTTTGGATGTAATACCTCATTTATTTCCATGAAAGTACTTATACTTGAAAGTATGGTTTTTACTTGATATCTCCAATCTGATACTTAATTTTTTGAAAATTTTTTTCCTAAAATTTTTTTCACAAAAAAATACAAAAAATACGAAACTTATTTTTCTTTTTGGACGTAGTACCTAATTTATTTCCATGGAAGTACTAGTTTTAAGAACCTCGTTTACAGTAATTTTTTGGAATTGATACCTAATTTTTTCAAAATTTTTATTCTCTAAATTAAAAAAAAAGAAAAATAAAAAAAATTGCAATATTTTTTTGGTGTAATACCTCTTTTATTTCTATGAAAGTACTAATATTTTAAAATATTGTAACCAGTGATATTCCAAAACAATTATCGAACGAATACCTAACTTTTTTTTCCAATAATTTTTTTATTAAAAAAATCTCAAAATACTTTTTTTTTTTTTAATTTGGATGTAATACCTCATTCATTTCCATGAAAGTACTTGAACTTGAAAGTATGGTTTTTACTCGATATCTTGAATCTGATAATTAATTTTTTGAAAATTTTTCTCTTCAAAATCTTCGTTACAAAAAAATACATAAAACATCAAAATTATTTTTCGTATTGGACATATCTAATTTATTTTAATGAGAGTACAAATTTTATAAATTTAGTTTATAGTAATTTTTTGTATCCGATCACAATTTTTTTTTTATTTTGATATAAATTATAACACACAAGAAAGAGTGATGGAAATCTTGCCTCTTTTTGACTTCCTCGGATTATTTTGTTCGTTGCTATGTTTATTTATGTATGCAGGTTAATGAAATTATAAACAATAATAAACAGCTTAAAAATATTAAATGGTTATGTTTGCATTTTAAAATTAAGATGCCAACCATTTTAAAATTAAGTTGCCAACCATTTCTTTGACAATACAAAAAAATCATGTTCAATCATGTTCAATATTTTAATTATTAAGGGATAAAATTTTTTGAAATAATAACAGCCTTTACGAGCAAATTTTATTAAAGGATAATTATATATTCTAATAAAATTTTACAAAAAAATAATAAAATTAGCTTTTTTTATATTTATCTCTTTTTAATTATGCAAAAATGATTTAAAATCCATTAACGCCGCGCCGGCGCGATCAATCCATGGACGCTAGAATTTTTACTTTAATAACAAAATGATCTTAATGGTCTACTTTACCTAGTAAAAAAGAAAAATGTATGTATAATTGCATGGTTGTAATCAATAATATTTATTGCATATTGAATTTTAAAGACCATTGTTTGAGGAACCTAAGTGCCAGCTAGTTGGCAGGGTTTTTCTCAGGCTTTTTGGACTGTATTTGTTTAGGTTTTTCTCTATTTTACATATTTTTTCATTATAAGTAAACTCGGTTTATAAAAATTGTAACCAATTCAAATGGTTTTATGAAAATGGATACACCTTTTCTAAATATACAATAATTTTAATACTTATTTTAATTATTTATATCTAGTTTTTTAATTACGCTGGCCTGTTGGGCTGCATTTGTTTAAGTTTTTCTCTACGTAGAATATTATCTCAATATTAGTAAATTCGGTTTATAAAAACTTTAACCAATTCAAATGGTTTCATGCAAGTGGATCCAAAGATTCTAAAAATACAATAATTTTTATACCTATTTAAATTTTTTATATCTTGTTTTTTTATTTATCAGGCCTTTTGGACTGTATTTGTTTAGGTTTTTCTCTATTTTACTTATTTTTTCATTATAAGTAAACTCGGTTTATAAAAATTTTAACAATTCAAATGGTTTCATGAAAGTGGATCCACCTTTACTAAATATACAATAATTTTAATACTTATTTAATTTATTTATATCTTGTTCTTTAATTACGCTGGCCTGGTGGGCCGTATTTGTTTAAGTTTTTCTCTACGTAGAATATTCTCTCATTATTAGTAAACAGGGTTTATAAAAATTTTAACCAATTCAAATGGTTTCTTGCAAGTGGATCCAACGCTTATAAAAATACAATAATTTTGATACCTATTTAAATTTTTTACATCTTGTTTTTTTATTTCTCAGGCCTTTTGGACTGTATTTTTTTAGGTTTTTCTCTATTCTACATATTTTTTCGTTATAAGTAAACTCGGTTTATAAAAATTTTAACAATGCAAATGGTTTCATGAAAGTGGATCCACCTTTACTAAATATACAATAATTTTAATACTTATTTAATTTATTTATATCTTGTTTTTTAATTACGCTGGCCTGGTAGGCCGTATTTGTTTAAGTTTTTCTCTACGTAGAATATTCTCTCATTATTAGTAAACTTAGTTTCTAAAAATTATAACCAATTCAAATGGATTCATGCAAGTGGATCCAACGTTTCTAAAAATACAATAATTTTAATACCTATTGAAATTTTTATACCTTGTTTTTTTATTTCTCAGGCCTTTTGGACTGTATTTTTTTAGGTTTTTCTCTATTCTACATATTTTTTCGTTATAAGTAAACTCGGTTTATAAAAATTGTAACAATTCAAATGGTTTCATGAAAGTGGATCCACCTTTTCTAAATATACAATAATTTTAATACTTATTTAATTTATTTATATCTTGTTTTTTAATTACGCTGGCCTGGTGGGCCGTATTTGTTTAAGTTTTTCTCTACGTAGAATATTCTCTCATTATTAGTAAACTGGGTTTATAAAAATTTTAACCAATTCAAATGGTTTCATGCAAGTGGATCCAACGTTTATAAAAATACAATAATTTTGATACCTATTTAAATTTTTATACCTTGTTTTTTTATTTCTCAGGCCTTTTGGACAGTATTTGTTTAGGTTTTTCTCTATTTTACATATTTTTTCGTTATAAGTAAACTCGGTTTATAAAAATTTTAACAAATTCAAATGCTTTCATAAAAGTGGATCCACCTTTACTAAATATACAATAATTTTAATACTTATTTAAATTATTTATATCTTGTTTTTTATTTTCGCTGGCCTATTGGGCTGTATTTGTTTAAGTTTTTCTCTTAGTAGAATATTCTCTCATTATTAGTAAACTTGGTTTATAAAAATTTTAACCAATTCAAATGGATTCATGCAAGTGGATCCAACGTTTCTAAAAATACAATAATTTTAATACCTATTGAAATTTGTTAAATTTTGTTTTTTTATTTCTCAGGCCTAGTGGACTGTATTATTTAAGGTTTTTCTCTATTTTAAATATTTTTTCATTATTAATAAAATTAATGTATTATATATTTTACCAATTCAAATGGTTTCATGCAAGTGCATCCAACGTTTATAAAAATACAATAATTTGGATACCTATTTAAATTTTTTTTATCTTGTTTTTTTATTTCTCAGGCCTTTTGGACAGTATTTGTTTAGGTTTTTCTCTATTTTACATATTTTTTCGTTATAAGTAAACTCGGTTTATAAAAATTTTAACAAATTCAAATGCTTTCATGAAAGTGGATCCACCTTTACTAAATATACAATAATTTTAATACTTATTCGAATTATTTATATCTTGTTTTTTAATTACGCTGGCCTGGTAGGCTGTATTTGCTTAAGTTTCTCTCTACGTAGAATATTCTCTCATTATTAGTAAACTTAGTTTATAAAAATTAATACCAATTCAAATGGATTCATGCAAGTGGATCCAACGTTTCTAAAAATACAATAATTTTAATACCTATTGAAATTTTTTAAATTTTGTTTTTTTATTTCTCAAGCCTAGTGGACTGTATTATTTTAGGATTTTCTCTATTTTAAATATTTTTTCATTATTAATAAAATTATTGTATTATATATTTTACCAATTCAAATGGTTTCATGAAAGTGGATCCATCTTTTCTAAATATATAATTATTTTAATACTTACTCAAACTATTTATATCTTGCATTTTATTTTCGCTGGCCTGTTGGGCCTTATTTGTTTAAGTTTTTCTCTTAGTAGAATATTCTCTCATTTTTAGTAAACTTGTTTTATAAAAATTTTAACCTATTCAAATGGTTTCATGAAAGTGGATCCACCTTTTCTAAATATACAATAATTTTAATACTTATTTAATTTATTTATATCTTGTTTTTTAATTACGCTGGCCTGGTGGGCCGTATTTGTTTAAGTTTTTCTCTACGTAGAATATTCTCTCATTATTAGTAAACTGGGTTTATAAAAATTTTAACCAATTCAAATGGTTTCTTGCAAGTGGATCCAACGCTTATAAAAATACAATAATTTTGATACCTATTTAAATTTTTTACATCTTGTTTTTTATTTTCGCTGGCCTATTGGGCTGTATTTGTTTAAGTTTTTCTCTTAGTAGAATATTCTCTCATTATTAGTAAACTTGGTTTATAAAAATTTTAATTTATTCAAATGGTTTCATGCAACTGCATCCAACGTTTATAAAAATACAATAATTTTGATACCTAATTAAATTTTTTATATCTTGTTTTTTTATTTCTCAGGCCTTTTGGACTGTATTTGTTTAGGTTTTCCTCTATTTTAAATATTTTTTCATTATAATTAAACATGGTTTATAAAAATTTTAACCAATTCAAATGGTTTCATGAAACTGGATCCACTATTTTTAAAAGTAAAACAATTTTAATACCTATTTAAATTATTTTAATCTTGTTTATTTATTTCTCTGGCCTTGTGAATCATATTTGTTTAAGTTTTTCTCTATTAAAAATATTTTTTCATTATTAGTAAACTTGGTTTATAAAAATTTTAACCTATTCAAATTGTTTCATGAAAGTGGATCCACCTTTTCTAAATATACAATAATTTTAATACTTATTTAATTTATTTATATCTTGTTTTTTAATTACTCTGGCCTGGTGGGGCGTATTTGTTTAAGTTATTGTAGTTAAGTTATTGTGTTAAAATTATTGTATATTTAGAAAAGGAGGATCCACTTTCATGAAACCATTTGGATTGGTTAAAATTTTTATAAACCAAGTTTACTTATAATAAAAAAATATGTAAAATAGAAAGACAGTCAAAAAGGCCTGAGAAATAAAAAAACAAGATATAAAAAATTTAAATAGGTATCCAAATTCTTGTATTTTTATAAACGTTGGATCCACTTGAATGAAACCATTTGAATTGGTTAAAATTTTTATAAACCAATTGTACTAATAATGAGAGAATATTCTACGTAGAGAAAAAATAAACAAATACGGCTTACCAGGCCAGCGTAATTAAAAAACAAGATATAAATAATTTAAATAAGTATTAAATTTATTGTATATTTAGAAAAGGTGGATCCAGTTTTATGAAACCATTTGAATTGGTTAAAATTTTTATAAACCAATTTTACTAATAATGAGAGAAAATTCTACGTAGAGAAAAACTTAAACAAATACGGCCCACCAGGCTAGCGTAATTAAAAAACAAGATATAAATAAATTAAATAAGTATTAAAATTATTGTATATTTAGAAAAGGTGGATCCACTTTCATGAAACCATTTGAATAGGTTAAAATTTTTATAAACCAAGTTTACTAATAATGAAAAAATATTTGTAATAGAGAAAAACTTAAACAAATATGATTCACAAGGCCAGAGAAATAAATAAACAAGATTAAAATAATTTAAATAGGTATTAAAATTATTTTACTTTTAAAAATAGTGGATCCAGTTTCATGAAACCATTTGAATTGGTTAAAATTTTTATAAACCATGTTTACTTATAATGAAAAAATATTTAAAATAGAGGAAAACCTAAACAAATACAGTCCACAAGGCCTGAGAAATAAAAAAACAAGATATAAAAAATTTAAATAGGTATCCAAATTATTGTATTTTTAGAATCTTTGGATCCACTTGCATGAAACCATTTGAATTGGTTAAAATTTTTATAAACCAATTTTACTAATAATGAGAGAATATTCTACGTAAAGAAAAACTTAAACTAATACGCCCCACCAGGCCAGCGTAATTAAAAATCAAGATATAAATAAATTAAATAAGTATTAAAATTATTGTATATTTAGAAAAGGTGGATCCACTTTCTAGAAACCATTTGAATTGGTTAAAATTTATATAAACCAAGTTTACTTATAACGAAAAAATATGTAAAATAGTGAAAAACCTAAACAAATACAGTCCAAACGGCCTGAGAAATAAAAAAACAAGATATAAAAATTTAAATAGGTATCAAAAATATTGTATTTTTAGAATCTTTGGATCCCCTTGCATCAAACCATTTGAATTGGTTAAAATTTTTATAAACCCAGTTTACTAATAATGAGAGAATATTCTACGTAGAGAAAAAATAAACAAATACGGCTTACCAGGCCAGCGTGAATAAAAAACAAGATATAAATAATTTAAATAAGTATTAAAATTATTATATATTTAGAAAAGGTGGATCCACTTTCATGAAACCATTTGAATTGGTTAAAATTTTTATAAACCATTTTTACTTAAAATAAAAAAATTTTTAAAATAGAGGAAAACTTATACAATAAAAAAACAAGATAAAAAAAATTTAAATAGGTATCAAAATTATTGTATTTTTAGAAACGTTGGATCTACTTGCATGAAACCATTTGAATTGGTTAAAATTTTTATAAACCAAGTTTATTTATAATGAAAAAATATGTAAAATAGAGAAAAACCTTAACAAATACAGTCCAAAAGGCCTGAGAAATAAAAAAACAAGATATAAAAATTTAAATAGGTATCAAAAATATTGTATTTTTATAAACGTTGGATCCACTAGCATGAAACCATTTAAATTGGTTAAAATTTTTATAAACCCAGTTTACTAATAATAAGAGAATATTCTACGTAGAGGAAAACTAAAACAAATACGGCCCTTCAGGCCAGCGTAATTAAAAAACAAGATATAAATAAATTAAATAAGTATTAAAATTATTGTATATTTAGAAAAGGTGGATCCACTTTCATGAAACCATTTGAATAGGTTAAAATTTTTATAAAACAAGTTTACTTATAATGAAAAAATATGTAAAATAGAGAAAAACCTTAACAAAAAAAGTCCAAAAGGCCTGAGAAATAAAAAAACAAGATATAAAAATTTAAATAGGTATCAAAAATATTGTATTTTTAGAATCTTTGGATCCACTTTTATGAATTCATTTGAATTGGTTAAAATTTTTATAAACCAATTTTACTAATAATGAGAGAATATTCTACGTAGAGAAAAACTTAAACAAATACGGCCCTTCAGGCCAGCGTAATTAAAAAACAAGATATAAATAAATTAAATAAGTATTAAAATTATTGTATATTTAGAAAAGGTGGATCCACTTTCATGAAACCATTTGAATAGGTTAAAATTTTTATAAAACCAGTTTACTTATAATGAAAAAATATGTAAAATAGAGAAAAACCTTAACAAATACAGTCCAAAAGGCCTGAGAAATAAAAAAACAAGATATAAAAATTTAAATAGGTATCAAAAATATTGTATTTTTATAAACGTTGGATCCACTTGCATGAAACCATTTGAATTGGTTAAAATTTTTATAAACCCAGTTTACTTATAATAAGAGAATATTCTACGTAGAGGAAAACTAAAACAAATACGGCCCTTCAGGCCAGCGTAATTAAAAAACAAGATATAAATAAATTAAATAAGTATTAAAATTATTGTATATTTAGAAAAGGTGGATCCACTTTCATGAAACCATTTGAATAGGTTAAAATTTTTATAAAACAAGTTTACTTATAATGAAAAAATATGTAAAATAGAGAAAAACCTTAACAAATACAGTCCAAAAGGCCTGAGAAATAAAAAACAAGATATAAAAATTTAAATAGGTATCAAAAATATTGTATTTTTAGAATCTTTGGATCCACTTTTATGAATTCATTTGAATTGGTTAAAATTTTTATAATCCAATTTTACTAATAATGAGAGAATATTCTACGTAGAGAAAAACTTAAACAAATACGGCCCTTCAGGCCAGCGTAATTAAAAAACAAGATATAAATAAATTAAATAAGTATTAAAATTATTGTATATTTAGAAAAGGTGGATCCACTTTCATGAAACCATTTGAATAGGTTAAAATTTTTATAAAACCAGTTTACTTATAATGAAAAAATATGTAAAATAGAGAAAAACCTTAACAAATACAGTCCAAAAGGCCTGAGAAATAAAAAACAAGATACAAAAATATAAATAGGTATCAAAAATATTGTATTTTTAGAATCTTTGGATCTACTTGCTTGAAATCATTTGAATTGGTTAAAATTTTTATAAACCACGTTTACTAATAATAAGAGAATATTCTACGTAGAGGAAAACTAAAACAAATACGGCCCTTCAGGCCAGCGTAATTAAAAAACAAGATATAAATAAATTAAATAAGTATTAAAATTATTGTATATTTAGAAAAGGTGGATCCACTTTCATGAAACCATTTGAATAGGTTAAAATTTTTATAAAATCAGTTTACTTATAATGAAAAAATATGTAAAATAGAGAAAAACCTTAACAAATACAGTCCAAAAGGCCTGAGAAATAAAAAAACAAGATATAAAAATTTAAATAGGTATCAAAAATATTGTATTTTTATAAACGTTGGATCCACTTGCATGAAACCATTTGAATTGGTTAAAATTTTTATAAACCCAGTTTACTAATAATAAGAGAATATTCTACGTAGAGGAAAACTAAAACAAATACGGCCCTTCAGGCCAGCGTAATTAAAAAACAAGATATAAATAGATTAAATAAGTATTAAAATTATTGTATATTTAGAAAAGGTGGATCCACTTTCATGAAACCATTTGAATAGGTTAAAATTTTTATAAAACCAGTTTACTTATAATGAAAAAATATGTAAAATAGAGAAAAACCTTATCAAATACAGTCCAAAAGGCCTGAGAAATAAAAAAACAAGATATAAAAATTTAAATAGGTATCAAAAATATTGTATTTTTATAAACGTTGGATCCACTAGCATGAAACCATTTAAATTGGTTAAAATTTTTATAAAACCAGTTTACTTATAATGAAAAAATATGTAAAATAGAGAAAAACCTTAACAAATACAGTCCAAAAGGCCTGAGAAATAAAAAACAAGATATAAAAATTTAAATAGGTATCAAAAATATTGTATTTTTAGAATCTTTGGATCCACTTTTATGAATTCATTTGAATTGGTTAAAATTTTTATAATCCAATTTTACTAATAATGAGAGAATATTCTACGTAGAGAAAAACTTAAACAAATACGGCCCTTCAGGCCAGCGTAATTAAAAAACAAGATATAAATAAATTAAATAAGTATTAAAATTATTGAATATTTAGAAAAGGTGGATCCACTTTCATGAAACCATTTGAATAGGTTAAAATTTTTATAAAACAAGTTTACTTATAATGAAAAAATATGTAAAATAGAGAAAAACCTTAACAAATACAGTCCAAAAGGCCTGAGAATTAAAAAAACAAGATATAAAAATTTAAATAGGTATCAAAAATATTGTATTTTTAGAATCTTTGGATCTACTTGCATGAAACCATTTGAATTGGTTAAAATTTTTATAAACCAAATTTACTAATAATAAGAGAATATTCTACGTAGAGGAAAACTAAAACAAATACGGCCCTTCAGGCCAGCGTAATTAAAAAACAAGATATAAATAAATTATATAAGTATTAAAATTTTTGTATATTTAGAAAAGGTGGATCCACTTTCATGAAACCATTTGAATAGGTTAAAATTTTTATAAAATAAGTTTACTTATAATGAAAAAATATGTAAAATAGAGAAAAACCTTAACAAATACAGTCCAAAAGGCCTGAGAAATAAAAAGACAAGATATAAAAATATAAATAGGTATAAAAAATATTGTATTTTTAGAATCTTTGGATCTACTTGCTTGAAACCATTTGAATTGGTTAAAATTTTTATAAACCAAGTTTACTAATAATAAGAGAATATTCTACGTAGAGGAAAACTAAAACAAATACGGCCCACCAGGCCAGCGTAATTAAAAAACAAGATATAAATAAATTAAATAAGTATTAATATTATTGTATATTTAGAAAAGGTGGATCCACTTTCATGAAACCATTTGAATTGGTTAAAACTCTTATAAACCAAGTTTACTTATAATAGAAAAATATATAAAATAGAGAAAAACTTGAACAAATACAGTCCAAAAGGCCTGAGAAATAAAAAAACATAATATAAAAAATTTAAATAGGTATGCAAATTATTGTATTTTTATAAACGTTGGATCCACTTGCATGAAACCATTTGAATAGGTTAAAATTTTTATAAAACAAGTTTACTTATAATTAAAAAATATGTAAAATAGAGAAAAACCTTAACAAATACAGTTCAAAAGGCCTGAGAAATAAAAAAACAAGATATAAAAATATAAATAGGTATCAAAAATATTGTATTTTTAGAATCATTGGATCTACTTGCTTGAAACCAATTGAATTGGTTAAAATTTTTATAAACCAATTTTACTAATAATGAGAGAAGATTCTAGGTAGAGAAAAACTTAAACAAATACGGCCCTTCAGGCCAGCGTAATTAAAAAACAAGATATAAATAAATTAAATAAGTATTAAAATTATTGTATATTTAGAAAAGGTGGATCCACTTTCATGAAACCATTTGAATAGGTTAAAATTTTTATAAAACAAGTTTCCTAATAATGAAAAAATATGTAAAATAGAGAAAAACCTTAACAAATACAGTCCAAAAGGCCTGAGAAATAAAAAAACAAGATATAAAAATTTAAATAGGTATCAAAAATATTGTATTTTTAGAATCTTTGGATCCACTTTTATGAATTCATTTGAATTGGTTAAAATTTTTATAATCCAATTTTACTAATAATGAGAGAATATTCTACGTAGAGAAAAACTTAAACAAATACGGCCCTTCAGGCCAGCGTAATTAAAAAACAAGATATAAATAAATTAAATAAGTATTAAAATTATTGTATATTTAGAAAAGGTGGATCCACTTTCATGAAACCATTTGAATAGGTTAAAATTTTTATAAAACCAGTTTACTTATAATGAAAAAATATGTAAAATAGAGAAAAACCTTAACAAATACAGTCCAAAAGGCCTGAGAAATAAAAAACAAGATACAAAAATATAAATAGGTATCAAAAATATTGTATTTTTAGAATCTTTGGATCTACTTGCTTGAAATCATTTGAATTGGTTAAAATTTTTATAAACCAAGTTTACTAATAATAAGAGAATATTCTACGTAGAGGAAAACTAAAACAAATACGGCCCACCAGGCCAGCGTAATTAAAAAACAAGATATAAATAAATTAAATAAGTATTAATATTATTGTATATTTAGAAAAGGTGGATCCACTTTCATGAAACCATTTGAATTGGTTAAAATTCTTATAAACCAAGTTTACTTATAATAGAAAAATATATAAAATAGAGAAAAACTTCAACAAATACAGTCCAAAAGGCCTGAGAAATAAAAAAACAAGATATAAAAATTTAAATAGGTATCAAAATTATTGTATTTTTATAAACGTTGGATGTACTTGCATAAAACCATTTGAATTGGTTAAAATTTTTATAAACCAATTTTACTAATAATGAGAGAATATTCTACGTAGAGAAAAACTTAAACAAATACGGCCCTTCAGGCCAGCGTAATTAAAAAACAAGATATTAATAAATTAAATAAGTATTAAAATTATTGTATATTTAGAAAAGGTGGATCCACTTTCATGAAACCATTTGAATAGGTTAAAATTTTTATAAAACCAGTTTACTTATAATGAAAAAATATGTAAAATAGAGAAAAACCTTAACAAATACAGTCCAAAAGGCCTGAGAAATAAAAAACAAGATACAAAAATATAAATAGGTATCAAAAATATTGTATTTTTAGAATCTTTGGATCTACTTGCTTGAAATCATTTGAATTGGTTAAAATTTTTATAAACCAAGTTTACTAATAATAAGAGAATATTCTACGTAGAGGAAAACTAAAACAAATACGGCCCACCAGGCCAGCGTAATTAAAAAACAAGATATAAATAAATTAAATAAGTATTAATATTATTGTATATTTAGAAAAGGTGGATCCACTTTCATGAAACCATTTGAATTGGTTAAAATTCTTATAAACCAAGTTTACTTATAATAGAAAAATATATAAAATAGAGAAAAACTTCAACAAATACAGTCCAAAAGGCCTGAGAAATAAAAAAACAAGATATAAAAATTTAAATAGGTATCAAAATTATTGTATTTTTATAAACGTTGGATCTACTTGCATAAAACCATTTGAATTGGTTAAAATTTTTATAAACCAATTTTACTAATAATGAGAGAATATTCTACGTAGAGAAAAACTTAAACAAATACGGCCCTTCAGGCCAGCGTAATTAAAAAACAAAATATAAATAAATTAAATAAGTATTAAAATTATTGAATATTTAGAAAAGGTGGATCCACTTTCATGAAACCATTTGAATAGGTTAAAATTTTTATAAAACAAGTTTACTTATAATGAAAAAATATGTAAAATAGAGAAAAACCTTAACAAATACAGTCCAAAAGGCCTGAGAATTAAAAAAACAAGATATAAAAATTTAAATAGGTATCAAAAATATTGTATTTTTAGAATCTTTGGATCTACTTGCATGAAACCATTTGAATTGGTTAAAATTTTTATAAACCAAATTTACTAATAATAAGAGAATATTCTACGTAGAGGAAAACTAAAACAAATACGGCCCTTCAGGCCAGCGTAATTAAAAAACAAGATATAAATAAATTATATAAGTATTAAAATTTTTGTATATTTAGAAAAGGTGGATCCACTTTCATGAAACCATTTGAATAGGTTAAAATTTTTATAAAATAAGTTTACTTATAATGAAAAAATATGTAAAATAGAGAAAAACCTTAACAAATACAGTCCAAAAGGCCTGAGAAATAAAAAAACAAGATATAAAAATATAAATAGGTATAAAAAATATTGTATTTTTAGAATCTTTGGATCTACTTGCTTGAAACCATTTGAATTGGTTAAAATTTTTATAAACCAAGTTTACTAATAATAAGAGAATATTCTACGTAGAGGAAAACTAAAACAAATACGGCCCACCAGGCCAGCGTAATTAAAAAACAAGATATAAATAAATTAAATAAGTATTAATATTATTGTATATTTATAAACGTTGGATCCACTTGCATGAAACCATTTGAATAGGTTAAAATTTTTATAAAACAAGTTTACTTATAATTAAAAAATATGTAAAATATAGAAAAACCTTAACAAATACAGTTCAAAAGGCCTGAGAAATAAAAAAACAAGATATAAAAATATAAATAGGTATCAAAAATATTGTATTTTTAGAATCATTGGATCTACTTGCTTGAAACCAATTGAATTGGTTAAAATTTTTATAAACCAATTTTACTAATAATGAGAGAAGATTCTAGGTAGAGAAAAACTTAAACAAATACGGCCCTTCAGGCCAGCGTAATTAAAAAACAAGATATAAATAAATTAAATAAGTATTAAAATTATTGTATATTTAGAAAAGGTGGATCCACTTTCATGAAACCATTTGAATAGGTTAAAATTTTTATAAAACAAGTTTCCTTATAATGAAAAAATATGTAAAATAGAGAAAAACCTTAACAAATACAGTCCAAAAGGCCTGAGAAATACAAAAACAAGATATAAAAATTTAAATAGGTATCAAAAATATTGTATTTTTAGAATCTTTGGATCCACTTTTATGAATTCATTTGAATTGGTTAAAATTTTTATAATCCAATTTTACTAATAATGAGAGAATATTCTACGTAGAGAAAAACTTAAACAAATACGGCCCTTCAGGCCAGCGTAATTAAAAAACAAGATATAAATAAATTAAATAAGTATTAAAATTATTGTATATTTAGAAAAGGTGGATCCACTTTCATGAAACCATTTGAATAGGTTAAAATTTTTATAAAACCAGTTTACTTATAATGAAAAAATATGTAAAATAGAGAAAAACCTTAACAAATACAGTCCAAAAGGCCTGAGAAATAAAAAACAAGATACAAAAATATAAATAGGTATCAAAAATATTGTATTTTTAGAATCTTTGGATCTACTTGCTTGAAATCAATTGAATTGGTTAAAATTTTTATAAACCAAGTTTACTAATAATAAGAGAATATTCTACGTAGAGGAAAACTAAAACAAATACGGCCCACCAGGCCAGCGTAATTAAAAAACAAGATATAAATAAATTAAATAAGTATTAATATTATTGTATATTTAGAAAAGGTGGATCCACTTTCATGAAACCATTTGAATAGGTTAAAATTTTTATAAAACAAGTTTCCTTATAATGAAAAAATATGTAAAATAGAGAAAAACCTTAACAAATACAGTCCAAAAGGCCTGAGAAATAAAAAAACAAGATATACAAATTTAAATAGGTATCAAAAATATTGTATTTTTAGAATCTTTGGATCCACTTTTATGAATTCATTTGAATTGGTTAAAATTTTTTTAATCCAATTTTACTAATAATGAGAGAATATTCTACGTAGAGGAAAACTAAAACAAATACGGCCCACCAGGCCAGCGTAATTAAAAAACAAGATATAAATAAATTAAATAAGTATTAATATTATTGTATATTTAGAAAAGGTGGATCCACTTTCATGAAACCATTTGAATAGGTTAAAATTTTTATAAAACCAGTTTACTTATAATGAAAAAATATGTAAAATAGAGAAAAACCTTAACAAATACAGTCCAAAAGGCCTGAGAAATAAAAAACAAGATACAAAAATATAAATAGGTATCAAAAATATTGTATTTTTAGAATCTTTGGATCTACTTGCTTGAAATCAATTGAATTGGTTAAAATTTTTATAAACCAAGTTTACTAATAATAAGAGAATATTCTACGTAGAGGAAAACTAAAACAAATACGGCCCACCAGGCCAGCGTAATTAAAAAACAAGATATAAATAAATTAAATAAGTATTAATATTATTGTATATTTAGAAAAGGTGGATCCACTTTCATGAAACCATTTGAATAGGTTAAAATTTTTATAAAACAAGTTTCCTTATAATGAAAAAATATGTAAAATAGAGAAAAACCTTAACAAATACAGTCCAAAAGGCCTGAGAAATAAAAAACAAGATACAAAAATATAAATAGGTATCAAAAATATTGTATTTTTAGAATCTTTGGATCTACTTGCTTGAAATCAATTGAATTGGTTAAAATTTTTATAAACCAAGTTTACTAATAATAAGAGAATATTCTACGTAGAGGAAAACTAAAACAAATACGGCCCACCAGGCCAGCGTAATTAAAAAACAAGATATAAATAAATTAAATAAGTATTAATATTATTGTGTATTTAGAAAAGGTGGATCCACTTTCATGAAACCATTTGAATTGGTTAAAATTCTTATAAAATAAGTTTACTTATAATGAAAAAATATGTAAAATAGAGAAAAACCTTAACAAATACAGTCCAAAAGGCCTGAGAAATAAAAAAACAAGATATAAAAATATAAATAGGTATAAAAAATATTGTATTTTTAGAATCTTTGGATCTACTTGCTTGAAACCATTTGAATTGGTTAAAATTTTTATAAACCAAGTTTACTAATAATAAGAGAATATTCTACGTAGAGGAAAACTAAAACAAATACGGCCCACCAGGCCAGCGTAATTAAAAAACAAGATATAAATAAATTAAATAAGTATTAAAATTTTTGTATATTTAGAAAAGGTGGATCCACTTTCATGAAACCATTTGAATAGGTTAAAATTTTTATAAAATAAGTTTACTTATAATGAAAAAATATGTAAAATAGAGAAAAACCTTAACAAATACAGTCCAAAAGGCCTGAGAAATAAAAAAACAAGATATAAAAATATAAATAGGTATAAAAAATATTGTATTTTTAGAATCTTTGGATCTACTTGCTTGAAACCATTTGAATTGGTTAAAATTTTTATAAACCAAGTTTACTAATAATAAGAGAATATTCTACGTAGAGGAAAACTAAAACAAATACGGCCCACCAGGCCAGCGTAATTAAAAAACAAGATATAAATAAATTAAATAAGTATTAATATTATTGTATATTTAGAAAAGGTGGATCCACTTTCATGAAACCATTTGAATTGGTTAAAACTCTTATAAACCAAGTTTACTTATAATAGAAAAATATATAAAATAGAGAAAAACTTGAACAAATACAGTCCAAAAGGCCTGAGAAATAAAAAAACATAATATAAAAAATTTAAATAGGTATGCAAATTATTGTATTTTTATAAACGTTGGATCCACTTGCATGAAACCATTTGAATAGGTTAAAATTTTTATAAAACAAGTTTACTTATAATTAAAAAATATGTAAAATAGAGAAAAACCTTAACAAATACAGTTCAAAAGGCCTGAGAAATAAAAAAACAAGATATAAAAATATAAATAGGTATCAAAAATATTGTATTTTTAGAATCATTGGATCTACTTGCTTGAAACCAATTGAATTGGTTAAAATTTTTATAAACCAATTTTACTAATAATGAGAGAAGATTCTAGGTAGAGAAAAACTTAAACAAATACGGCCCTTCAGGCCAGCGTAATTAAAAAACAAGATATAAATAAATTAAATAAGTATTAAAATTATTGTATATTTAGAAAAGGTGGATCCACTTTCATGAAACCATTTGAATAGGTTAAAATTTTTATAAAACAAGTTTCCTTATAATGAAAAAATATGTAAAATAGAGAAAAACCTTAACAAATACAGTCCAAAAGGCCTGAGAAATAAAAAAACAAGATATAAAAATTTAAATAGGTATCAAAAATATTGTATTTTTAGAATCTTTGGATCCACTTTTATGAATTCATTTGAATTGGTTAAAATTTTTATAATCCAATTTTACTAATAATGAGAGAATATTCTACGTAGAGAAAAACTTAAACAAATACGGCCCTTCAGGCCAGCGTAATTAAAAAACAAGATATAAATAAATTAAATAAGTATTAAAATTATTGTATATTTAGAAAAAGTGGATCCACTTTCATGAAACCATTTGAATAGGTTAAAATTTTTATAAAACCAGTTTACTTATAATGAAAAAATATGTAAAATAGAGAAAAACCTTAACAAATACAGTCCAAAAGGCCTGAGAAATAAAAAACAAGATACAAAAATATAAATAGGTATCAAAAATATTGTATTTTTAGAATCTTTGGATCTACTTGCTTGAAATCATTTGAATTGGTTAAAATTTTTATAAACCAAGTTTACTAATAATAAGAGAATATTCTACGTAGAGGAAAACTAAAACAAATACGGCCCACCAGGCCAGCGTAATTAAAAAACAAGATATAAATAAATTAAATAAGTATTAATATTATTGTATATTTAGAAAAGGTGGATCCACTTTCATGAAACCATTTGAATTGGTTAAAATTCTTATAAACCAAGTTTACTTATAATAGAAAAATATATAAAATAGAGAAAAACTTCAACAAATACAGTCCAAAAGGCCTGAGAAATAAAAAAACAAGATATAAAAATTTAAATAGGTATCAAAATTATTGTATTTTTATAAACGTTGGATGTACTTGCATAAAACCATTTGAATTGGTTAAAATTTTTATAAACCAATTTTACTAATAATGAGAGAATATTCTACGTAGAGAAAAACTTAAACAAATACGGCCCTTCAGGCCAGCGTAATTAAAAAACAAGATATAAATAAATTAAATAAGTATTAAAATTATTGTATATTTAGAAAAGGTGGATCCACTTTCATGAAACCATTTGAATAGGTTAAAATTTTTATAAAACCAGTTTACTTATAATGAAAAAATATGTAAAATAGAGAAAAACCTTAACAAATACAGTCCAAAAGGCCTGAGAAATAAAAAACAAGATACAAAAATATAAATAGGTATCAAAAATATTGTATTTTTAGAATCTTTGGATCTACTTGCTTGAAATCAATTGAATTGGTTAAAATTTTTATAAACCAAGTTTACTAATAATAAGAGAATATTCTACGTAGAGGAAAACTAAAACAAATACGGCCCACCAGGCCAGCGTAATTAAAAAACAAGATATAAATAAATTAAATAAGTATTAATATTATTGTATATTTAGAAAAGGTGGATCCACTTTCATGAAACCATTTGAATAGGTTAAAATTTTTATAAAACAAGTTTCCTTATAATGAAAAAATATGTAAAATAGAGAAAAACCTTAACAAATACAGTCCAAAAGGCCTGAGAAATAAAAAAACAAGATATACAAATTTAAATAGGTATCAAAAATATTGTATTTTTAGAATCTTTGGATCCACTTTTATGAATTCATTTGAATTGGTTAAAATTTTTTTAATCCAATTTTACTAATAATGAGAGAATATTCTACGTAGAGGAAAACTAAAACAAATACGGCCCACCAGGCCAGCGTAATTAAAAAACAAGATATAAATAAATTAAATAAGTATTAATATTATTGTATATTTAGAAAAGGTGGATCCACTTTCATGAAACCATTTGAATAGGTTAAAATTTTTATAAAACCAGTTTACTTATAATGAAAAAATATGTAAAATAGAGAAAAACCTTAACAAATACAGTCCAAAAGGCCTGAGAAATAAAAAACAAGATACAAAAATATAAATAGGTATCAAAAATATTGTATTTTTAGAATCTTTGGATCTACTTGCTTGAAATCAATTGAATTGGTTAAAATTTTTATAAACCAAGTTTACTAATAATAAGAGAATATTCTACGTAGAGGAAAACTAAAACAAATACGGCCCACCAGGCCAGCGTAATTAAAAAACAAGATATAAATAAATTAAATAAGTATTAAAATTTTTGTATATTTAGAAAAGGTGGATCCACTTTCATGAAACCATTTGAATAGGTTAAAATTTTTATAAAATAAGTTTACTTATAATGAAAAAATATGTAAAATAGAGAAAAACCTTAACAAATACAGTCCAAAAGGCCTGAGAAATAAAAAAACAAGATATAAAAATATAAATAGGTATAAAAGATATTGTATTTTTAGAATCTTTGGATCTACTTGCTTGAAACCATTTGAATTGGTTAAAATTTTTATAAACCAAGTTTACTAATAATAAGAGAATATTCTACGTAGAGGAAAACTAAAACAAATACGGCCCACCAGGCCAGCGTAATTAAAAAACAAGATATAAATAAATTAAATAAGTATTAATATTATTGTATATTTAGAAAAGGTGGATCCACTTTCATGAAACCATTTGAATTGGTTAAAACTCTTATAAACCAAGTTTACTTATAATAGAAAAATATATAAAATAGAGAAAAACTTGAACAAATACAGTCCAAAAGGCCTGAGAAATAAAAAAACATAATATAAAAAATTTAAATAGGTATGCAAATTATTGTATTTTTATAAACGTTGGATCCACTTGCATGAAACCATTTGAATAGGTTAAAATTTTTATAAAACAAGTTTACTTATAATTAAAAAATATGTAAAATAGAGAAAAACCTTAACAAATACAGTTCAAAAGGCCTGAGAAATAAAAAAACAAGATATAAAAATATAAATAGGTATCAAAAATATTGTATTTTTAGAATCATTGGATCTACTTGCTTGAAACCAATTGAATTGGTTAAAATTTTTATAAACCAATTTTACTAATAATGAGAGAAGATTCTAGGTAGAGAAAAACTTAAACAAATACGGCCCTTCAGGCCAGCGTAATTAAAAAACAAGATATAAATAAATTAAATAAGTATTAAAATTATTGTATATTTAGAAAAGGTGGATCCACTTTCATGAAACCATTTGAATAGGTTAAAATTTTTATAAAACAAGTTTCCTTATAATGAAAAAATATGTAAAATAGAGAAAAACCTTAACAAATACAGTCCAAAAGGCCTGAGAAATAAAAAAACAAGATATAAAAATTTAAATAGGTATCAAAAATATTGTATTTTTAGAATCTTTGGATCCACTTTTATGAATTCATTTGAATTGGTTAAAATTTTTATAATCCAATTTTGCTAATAATGAGAGAATATTCTACGTAGAGAAAAACTTAAACAAATACGGCCCTTCAGGCCAGCGTAATTAAAAAACAAGATATAAATAAATTAAATAAGTATTAAAATTATTGTATATTTAGAAAAAGTGGATCCACTTTCATGAAACCATTTGAATAGGTTAAAATTTTTATAAAACCAGTTTACTTATAATGAAAAAATATGTAAAATAGAGAAAAACCTTAACAAATACAGTCCAAAAGGCCTGAGAAATAAAAAACAAGATACAAAAATATAAATAGGTATCAAAAATATTGTATTTTTAGAATCTTTGGATCTACTTGCTTGAAATCATTTGAATTGGTTAAAATTTTTATAAACCAAGTTTACTAATAATAAGAGAATATTCTACGTAGAGGAAAACTAAAACAAATACGGCCCACCAGGCCAGCGTAATTAAAAAACAAGATATAAATAAATTAAATAAGTATTAATATTATTGTATATTTAGAAAAGGTGGATCCACTTTCATGAAACCATTTGAATTGGTTAAAATTCTTATAAACCAAGTTTACTTATAATAGAAAAATATATAAAATAGAGAAAAACTTCAACAAATACAGTCCAAAAGGCCTGAGAAATAAAAAAACAAGATATAAAAATTTAAATAGGTATCAAAATTATTGTATTTTTATAAACGTTGGATGTACTTGCATAAAACCATTTGAATTGGTTAAAATTTTTATAAACCAATTTTACTAATAATGAGAGAATATTCTACGTAGAGAAAAACTTAAACAAATACGGCCCTTCAGGCCAGCGTAATTAAAAAACAAGATATAAATAAATTAAATAAGTATTAAAATTATTGTATATTTAGAAAAGGTGGATCCACTTTCATGAAACCATTTGAATAGGTTAAAATTTTTATAAAACCAGTTTACTTATAATGAAAAAATATGTAAAATAGAGAAAAACCTTAACAAATACAGTCCAAAAGGCCTGAGAAATAAAAAACAAGATACAAAAATATAAATAGGTATCAAAAATATTGTATTTTTAGAATCTTTGGATCTACTTGCTTGAAATCAATTGAATTGGTTAAAATTTTTATAAACCAAGTTTACTAATAATAAGAGAATATTCTACGTAGAGGAAAACTAAAACAAATACGGCCCACCAGGCCAGCGTAATTAAAAAACAAGATATAAATAAATTAAATAAGTATTAATATTATTGTATATTTAGAAAAGGTGGATCCACTTTCATGAAACCATTTGAATAGGTTAAAATTTTTATAAAACAAGTTTCCTTATAATGAAAAAATATGTAAAATAGAGAAAAACCTTAACAAATACAGTCCAAAAGGCCTGAGAAATAAAAAAACAAGATATACAAATTTAAATAGGTATCAAAAATATTGTATTTTTAGAATCTTTGGATCCACTTTTATGAATTCATTTGAATTGGTTAAAATTTTTTTAATCCAATTTTACTAATAATGAGAGAATATTCTACGTAGAGGAAAACTAAAACAAATACGGCCCACCAGGCCAGCGTAATTAAAAAACAAGATATAAATAAATTAAATAAGTATTAATATTATTGTATATTTAGAAAAGGTGGATCCACTTTCATGAAACCATTTGAAAAGGTTAAAATTTTTATAAAACCAGTTTACTTATAATGAAAAAATATGTAAAATAGAGAAAAACCTTAACAAATACAGTCCAAAAGGCCTGAGAAATAAAAAACAAGATACAAAAATATAAATAGGTATCAAAAATATTGTATTTTTAGAATCTTTGGATCTACTTGCTTGAAATCAATTGAATTGGTTAAAATTTTTATAAACCAAGTTTACTAATAATAAGAGAATATTCTACGTAGAGGAAAACTAAAACAAATACGGCCCACCAGGCCAGCGTAATTAAAAAACAAGATATAAATAAATTAAATAAGTATTAATATTATTGTATATTTAGAAAAGGTGGATCCACTTTCATGAAACCATTTGAATAGGTTAAAATTTTTATAAAACAAGTTTCCTTATAATGAAAAAATATGTAAAATAGAGAAAAACCTTAACAAATACAGTCCAAAAGGCCTGAGAAATAAAAAACAAGATACAAAAATATAAATAGGTATCAAAAATATTGTATTTTTAGAATCTTTGGATCTACTTGCTTGAAATCATTTGAATTGGTTAAAATTTTTATAAACCAAGTTTACTAATAATAAGAGAATATTCTACGTAGAGGAAAACTAAAACAAATACGGCCCACCAGGCCAGCGTAATTAAAAAACAAGATATAAATAAATTAAATAAGTATTAATATTATTGTATATTTAGAAAAGGTGGATCCACTTTCATGAAACCATTTGAATTGGTTCAAATTCTTATAAACCAAGTTTACTTATAATAGAAAAATATATAAAATAGAGAAAAACTTCAACAAATACAGTCCAAAAGGCCTGAGAAATAAAAAAACAAGATATAAAAATTTAAATAGGTATCAAAATTATTGTATTTTTATAAACGTTGGATCTACTTGCATAAAACCATTTGAATTGGTTAAAATTTTTATAAACCAATTTTACTAATAATGAGAGAATATTCTACGTAGAGAAAAACTTAAACAAATACGGCCCTTCAGGCCAGCGTAATTAAAAAACAAAATATAAATAAATTAAATAAGTATTAAAATTATTGAATATTTAGAAAAGGTGGATCCACTTTCATGAAACCATTTGAATAGGTTAAAATTTTTATAAAACAAGTTTACTTATAATGAAAAAATATGTAAAATAGAGAAAAACCTTAACAAATACAGTCCAAAAGGCCTGAGAAATAAAAAAACAAGATATAAAAATTTAAATAGGTATCAAAAATATTGTATTTTTAGAATCTTTGGATCTACTTGCTTGAAACCATTTGAATTGGTTAAAATTTTTATAAACCAAGTTTACTAATAATAAGAGAATATTCTACGTAGAGGAAAACTAAAACAAATACGGCCCACCAGGCCAGCGTAATTAAAAAACAAGATATAAATAAATTAAATAAGTATTAATATTATTGTATATTTAGAAAAGGTGGATCCACTTTCATGAAACCATTTGAATTGGTTAAAATTCTTATAAACCAAGTTTACTTATAATAGAAAAATATATAAAATAGAGAAAAACTTCAACAAATACAGTCCAAAAGGCCTGAGAAATAAAAAAACAAGATATAAAAATTTAAATAGGTATCAAAATTATTGTATTTTTATAAACGTTGGATCTACTTGCATAAAACCATTTGAATTGGTTAAAATTTTTATAAACCAATTTTACTAATAATGAGAGAATATTCTACGTAGAGAAAAACTTAAACAATTACGGCCCTTCAGGCCAGCGTAATTAAAAAACAAAATATAAATAAATTAAATAAGTATTAAAATTATTGAATATTTAGAAAAAGTGGATCCACTTTCATGAAACCATTTGAATAGGTTAAAATTTTTATAAAACAAGTTTACTTATAATGAAAAAATATGTAAAATAGAGAAAAACCTTAACAAATACAGTCCAAAAGGCCTGAGAATTAAAAAAACAAGATATAAAAATTTAAATAGGTATCAAAAATATTGTATTTTTAGAATCTTTGGATCTACTTGCATGAAACCATTTGAATTGGTTAAAATTTTTATAAACCAAATTTACTAATAATAAGAGAATATTCTACGTAGAGGAAAACTAAAACAAATACGGCCCTTCAGGCCAGCGTAATGAAAAAACAAGATATAAATAAATTATATAAGTATTAAAATTTTTGTATATTTAGAAAAGGTGGATCCACTTTCATGAAACCATTTGAATAGGTTAAAATTTTTATAAAATAAGTTTACTTATAATGAAAAAATATGTAAAATAGAGAAAAACCTTAACAAATACAGTCCAAAAGGCCTGAGAAATAAAAAAACAAGATATAAAAATATAAATAGGTATAAAAAATATTGTATTTTTAGAATCTTTGGATCTACTTGCTTGAAACCATTTGAATTGGTTAAAATTTTTATAAACCAAGTTTACTAATAATAAGAGAATATTCTACGTAGAGGAAAACTAAAACAAATACGGCCCACCAGGCCAGCGTAATTAAAAAACAAGATATAAATAAATTAAATAAGTATTAATATTATTGTATATTTAGAAAAGGTGGATCCACTTTCATGAAACCATTTGAATTGGTTAAAACTCTTATAAACCAAGTTTACTTATAATAGAAAAATATATAAAATAGAGAAAAACTTGAACAAATACAGTCCAAAAGGCCTGAGAAATAAAAAAACATAATATAAAAAATTTAAATAGGTATGCAAATTATTGTATTTTTATAAACGTTGGATCCACTTGCATGAAACCATTTGAATAGGTTAAAATTTTTATAAAACAAGTTTACTTATAATTAAAAAATATGTAAAATAGAGAAAAACCTTAACAAATACAGTTCAAAAGGCCTGAGAAATAAAAAAACAAGATATAAAAATATAAATAGGTATCAAAAATATTGTATTTTTAGAATCATTGGATCTACTTGCTTGAAACCAATTGAATTGGTTAAAATTTTTATAAACCAATTTTACTAATAATGAGAGAAGATTCTAGGTAGAGAAAAACTTAAACAAATACGGCCCTTCAGGCCAGCGTAATTAAAAAACAAGATATAAATAAATTAAATAAGTATTAAAATTATTGTATATTTAGAAAAGGTGGATCCACTTTCATGAAACCATTTGAATAGGTTAAAATTTTTATAAAACAAGTTTCCTTATAATGAAAAAATATGTAAAATAGAGAAAAACCTTAACAAATACAGTCCAAAAGGCCTGAGAAATAAAAAAACAAGATATAAAAATTTAAATAGGTATCAAAAATATTGTATTTTTAGAATCTTTGGATCCACTTTTATGAATTCATTTGAATTGGTTAAAATTTTTATAATCCAATTTTACTAATAATGAGAGAATATTCTACGTAGAGAAAAACTTAAACAAATACGGCCCTTCAGGCCAGCGTAATTAAAAAACAAGATATAAATAAATTAAATAAGTATTAAAATTATTGTATATTTAGAAAAAGTGGATCCACTTTCATGAAACCATTTGAATAGGTTAAAATTTTTATAAAACCAGTTTACTTATAATGAAAAAATATGTAAAATAGAGAAAAACCTTAACAAATACAGTCCAAAAGGCCTGAGAAATAAAAAACAAGATACAAAAATATAAATAGGTATCAAAAATATTGTATTTTTAGAATCTTTGGATCTACTTGCTTGAAATCATTTGAATTGGTTAAAATTTTTATAAACCAAGTTTACTAATAATAAGAGAATATTCTACGTAGAGGAAAACTAAAACAAATACGGCCCACCAGGCCAGCGTAATTAAAAAACAAGATATAAATAAATTAAATAAGTATTAATATTATTGTATATTTAGAAAAGGTGGATCCACTTTCATGAAACCATTTGAATTGGTTAAAATTCTTATAAACCAAGTTTACTTATAATAGAAAAATATATAAAATAGAGAAAAACTTCAACAAATACAGTCCAAAAGGCCTGAGAAATAAAAAAACAAGATATAAAAATTTAAATAGGTATCAAAATTATTGTATTTTTATAAACGTTGGATGTACTTGCATAAAACCATTTGAATTGGTTAAAATTTTTATAAACCAATTTTACTAATAATGAGAGAATATTCTACGTAGAGAAAAACTTAAACAAATACGGCCCTTCAGGCCAGCGTAATTAAAAAACAAGATATAAATAAATTAAATAAGTATTAAAATTATTGTATATTTAGAAAAGGTGGATCCACTTTCATGAAACCATTTGAATAGGTTAAAATTTTTATAAAACCAGTTTACTTATAATGAAAAAATATGTAAAATAGAGAAAAACCTTAACAAATACAGTCCAAAAGGCCTGAGAAATAAAAAACAAGATACAAAAATATAAATAGGTATCAAAAATATTGTATTTTTAGAATCTTTGGATCTACTTGCTTGAAATCATTTGAATTGGTTAAAATTTTTATAAACCAAGTTTACTAATAATAAGAGAATATTCTACGTAGAGGAAAACTAAAACAAATACGGCCCACCAGGCCAGCGTAATTAAAAAACAAGATATAAATAAATTAAATAAGTATTAATATTATTGTATATTTAGAAAAGGTGGATCCACTTTCATGAAACCATTTGAATAGGTTAAAATTTTTATAAAACAAGTTTCCTTATAATGAAAAAATATGTAAAATAGAGAAAAACCTTAACAAATACAGTCCAAAAGGCCTGAGAAATAAAAAAACAAGATATACAAATTTAAATAGGTATCAAAAATATTGTATTTTTAGAATCTTTGGATCCACTTTTATGAATTCATTTGAATTGGTTAAAATTTTTTTAATCCAATTTTACTAATAATGAGAGAATATTCTACGTAGAGGAAAACTAAAACAAATACGGCCCACCAGGCCAGCGTAATTAAAAAACAAGATATAAATAAATTAAATAAGTATTAATATTATTGTATATTTAGAAAAGGTGGATCCACTTTCATGAAACCATTTGAATAGGTTAAAATTTTTATAAAACCAGTTTACTTATAATGAAAAAATATGTAAAATAGAGAAAAACCTTAACAAATACAGTCCAAAAGGCCTGAGAAATAAAAAACAAGATACAAAAATATAAATAGGTATCAAAAATATTGTATTTTTAGAATCTTTGGATCTACTTGCTTGAAATCAATTGAATTGGTTAAAATTTTTATAAACCAAGTTTACTAATAATAAGAGAATATTCTACGTAGAGGAAAACTAAAACAAATACGGCCCACCAGGCCAGCGTAATTAAAAAACAAGATATAAATAAATTAAATAAGTATTAATATTATTGTATATTTAGAAAAGGTGGATCCACTTTCATGAAACCATTTGAATAGGTTAAAATTTTTATAAAACAAGTTTCCTTATAATGAAAAAATATGTAAAATAGAGAAAAACCTTAACAAATACAGTCCAAAAGGCCTGAGAAATAAAAAACAAGATACAAAAATATAAATAGGTATCAAAAATATTGTATTTTTAGAATCTTTGGATCTACTTGCTTGAAATCAATTGAATTGGTTAAAATTTTTATAAACCAAGTTTACTAATAATAAGAGAATATTCTACGTAGAGGAAAACTAAAACAAATACGGCCCACCAGGCCAGCGTAATTAAAAAACAAGATATAAATAAATTAAATAAGTATTAATATTATTGTGTATTTAGAAAAGGTGGATCCACTTTCATGAAACCATTTGAATTGGTTAAAATTCTTATAAAATAAGTTTACTTATAATGAAAAAATATGTAAAATAGAGAAAAACCTTAACAAATACAGTCCAAAAGGCCTGAGAAATAAAAAAACAAGATATAAAAATATAAATAGGTATAAAAAATATTGTATTTTTAGAATCTTTGGATCTACTTGCTTGAAACCATTTGAATTGGTTAAAATTTTTATAAACCAAGTTTACTAATAATAAGAGAATATTCTACGTAGAGGAAAACTAAAACAAATACGGCCCACCAGGCCAGCGTAATTAAAAAACAAGATATAAATAAATTAAATAAGTATTAAAATTTTTGTATATTTAGAAAAGGTGGATCCACTTTCATGAAACCATTTGAATAGGTTAAAATTTTTATAAAATAAGTTTACTTATAATGAAAAAATATGTAAAATAGAGAAAAACCTTAACAAATACAGTCCAAAAGGCCTGAGAAATAAAAAAACAAGATATAAAAATATAAATAGGTATAAAAAATATTGTATTTTTAGAATCTTTGGATCTACTTGCTTGAAACCATTTGAATTGGTTAAAATTTTTATAAACCAAGTTTACTAATAATAAGAGAATATTCTACGTAGAGGAAAACTAAAACAAATACGGCCCACCAGGCCAGCGTAATTAAAAAACAAGATATAAATAAATTAAATAAGTATTAATATTATTGTATATTTAGAAAAGGTGGATCCACTTTCATGAAACCATTTGAATTGGTTAAAACTCTTATAAACCAAGTTTACTTATAATAGAAAAATATATAAAATAGAGAAAAACTTGAACAAATACAGTCCAAAAGGCCTGAGAAATAAAAAAACATAATATAAAAAATTTAAATAGGTATGCAAATTATTGTATTTTTATAAACGTTGGATCCACTTGCATGAAACCATTTGAATAGGTTAAAATTTTTATAAAACAAGTTTACTTATAATTAAAAAATATGTAAAATAGAGAAAAACCTTAACAAATACAGTTCAAAAGGCCTGAGAAATAAAAAAACAAGATATAAAAATATAAATAGGTATCAAAAATATTGTATTTTTAGAATCATTGGATCTACTTGCTTGAAACCAATTGAATTGGTTAAAATTTTTATAAACCAATTTTACTAATAATGAGAGAAGATTCTAGGTAGAGAAAAACTTAAACAAATACGGCCCTTCAGGCCAGCGTAATTAAAAAACAAGATATAAATAAATTAAATAAGTATTAAAATTATTGTATATTTAGAAAAGGTGGATCCACTTTCATGAAACCATTTGAATAGGTTAAAATTTTTATAAAACAAGTTTCCTTATAATGAAAAAATATGTAAAATAGAGAAAAACCTTAACAAATACAGTCCAAAAGGCCTGAGAAATAAAAAAACAAGATATAAAAATTTAAATAGGTATCAAAAATATTGTATTTTTAGAATCTTTGGATCCACTTTTATGAATTCATTTGAATTGGTTAAAATTTTTATAATCCAATTTTACTAATAATGAGAGAATATTCTACGTAGAGAAAAACTTAAACAAATACGGCCCTTCAGGCCAGCGTAATTAAAAAACAAGATATAAATAAATTAAATAAGTATTAAAATTATTGTATATTTAGAAAAAGTGGATCCACTTTCATGAAACCATTTGAATAGGTTAAAATTTTTATAAAACCAGTTTACTTATAATGAAAAAATATGTAAAATAGAGAAAAACCTTAACAAATACAGTCCAAAAGGCCTGAGAAATAAAAAACAAGATACAAAAATATAAATAGGTATCAAAAATATTGTATTTTTAGAATCTTTGGATCTACTTGCTTGAAATCATTTGAATTGGTTAAAATTTTTATAAACCAAGTTTACTAATAATAAGAGAATATTCTACGTAGAGGAAAACTAAAACAAATACGGCCCACCAGGCCAGCGTAATTAAAAAACAAGATATAAATAAATTAAATAAGTATTATATTATTGTATATTTAGAAAAGGTGGATCCACTTTCATGAAACCATTTGAATTGGTTAAAATTCTTATAAACCAAGTTTACTTATAATAGAAAAATATATAAAATAGAGAAAAACTTCAACAAATACAGTCCAAAAGGCCTGAGAAATAAAAAAACAAGATATAAAAATTTAAATAGGTATCAAAATTATTGTATTTTTATAAACGTTGGATGTACTTGCATAAAACCATTTGAATTGGTTAAAATTTTTATAAACCAATTTTACTAATAATGAGAGAATATTCTACGTAGAGAAAAACTTAAACAAATACGGCCCTTCAGGCCAGCGTAATTAAAAAACAAGATATAAATAAATTAAATAAGTATTAAAATTATTGTATATTTAGAAAAGGTGGATCCACTTTCATGAAACCATTTGAATAGGTTAAAATTTTTATAAAACCAGTTTACTTATAATGAAAAAATATGTAAAATAGAGAAAAACCTTAACAAATACAGTCCAAAAGGCCTGAGAAATAAAAAACAAGATACAAAAATATAAATAGGTATCAAAAATATTGTATTTTTAGAATCTTTGGATCTACTTGCTTGAAATCAATTGAATTGGTTAAAATTTTTATAAACCAAGTTTACTAATAATAAGAGAATATTCTACGTAGAGGAAAACTAAAACAAATACGGCCCACCAGGCCAGCGTAATTAAAAAACAAGATATAAATAAATTAAATAAGTATTAATATTATTGTATATTTAGAAAAGGTGGATCCACTTTCATGAAACCATTTGAATAGGTTAAAATTTTTATAAAACAAGTTTCCTTATAATGAAAAAATATGTAAAATAGAGAAAAACCTTAACAAATACAGTCCAAAAGGCCTGAGAAATAAAAAAACAAGATATACAAATTTAAATAGGTATCAAAAATATTGTATTTTTAGAATCTTTGGATCCACTTTTATGAATTCATTTGAATTGGTTAAAATTTTTTTAATCCAATTTTACTAATAATGAGAGAATATTCTACGTAGAGGAAAACTAAAACAAATACGGCCCACCAGGCCAGCGTAATTAAAAAACAAGATATAAATAAATTAAATAAGTATTAATATTATTGTATATTTAGAAAAGGTGGATCCACTTTCATGAAACCATTTGAATAGGTTAAAATTTTTATAAAACCAGTTTACTTATAATGAAAAAATATGTAAAATAGAGAAAAAACCTTAACAAATACAGTCCAAAAGGCCTGAGAAATAAAAAACAAGATACAAAAATATAAATAGGTATCAAAAATATTGTATTTTTAGAATCTTTGGATCTACTTGCTTGAAATCAATTGAATTGGTTAAAATTTTTATAAACCAAGTTTACTAATAATAAGAGAATATTCTACGTAGAGGAAAACTAAAACAAATACGGCCCACCAGGCCAGCGTAATTAAAAAACAAGATATAAATAAATTAAATAAGTATTAATATTATTGTATATTTAGAAAAGGTGGATCCACTTTCATGAAACCATTTGAATAGGTTAAAATTTTTATAAAACAAGTTTCCTTATAATGAAAAAATATGTAAAATAGAGAAAAACCTTAACAAATACAGTCCAAAAGGCCTGAGAAATAAAAAACAAGATACAAAAATATAAATAGGTATCAAAAATATTGTATTTTTAGAATCTTTGGATCTACTTGCTTGAAATCATTTGAATTGGTTAAAATTTTTATAAACCAAGTTTACTAATAATAAGAGAATATTCTACGTAGAGGAAAACTAAAACAAATACGGCCCACCAGGCCAGCGTAATTAAAAAACAAGATATAAATAAATTAAATAAGTATTAATATTATTGTATATTTAGAAAAGGTGGATCCACTTTCATGAAACCATTTGAATTGGTTCAAATTCTTATAAACCAAGTTTACTTATAATAGAAAAATATATAAAATAGAGAAAAACTTCAACAAATACAGTCCAAAAGGCCTGAGAAATAAAAAAACAAGATATAAAAATTTAAATAGGTATCAAAATTATTGTATTTTTATAAACGTTGGATCTACTTGCATAAAACCATTTGAATTGGTTAAAATTTTTATAAACCAATTTTACTAATAATGAGAGAATATTCTACGTAGAGAAAAACTTAAACAAATACGGCCCTTCAGGCCAGCGTAATTAAAAAACAAAATATAAATAAATTAAATAAGTATTAAAATTATTGAATATTTAGAAAAGGTGGATCCACTTTCATGAAACCATTTGAATAGGTTAAAATTTTTATAAAACAAGTTTACTTATAATGAAAAAATATGTAAAATAGAGAAAAACCTTAACAAATACAGTCCAAAAGGCCTGAGAAATAAAAAAACAAGATATAAAAATTTAAATAGGTATCAAAAATATTGTATTTTTAGAATCTTTGGATCTACTTGCTTGAAACCATTTGAATTGGTTAAAATTTTTATAAACCAAGTTTACTAATAATAAGAGAATATTCTACGTAGAGGAAAACTAAAACAAATACGGCCCACCAGGCCAGCGTAATTAAAAAACAAGATATAAATAAATTAAATAAGTATTAATATTATTGTATATTTAGAAAAGGTGGATCCACTTTCATGAAACCATTTGAATTGGTTAAAATTCTTATAAACCAAGTTTACTTATAATAGAAAAATATATAAAATAGAGAAAAACTTCAACAAATACAGTCCAAAAGGCCTGAGAAATAAAAAAACAAGATATAAAAATTTAAATAGGTATCAAAATTATTGTATTTTTATAAACGTTGGATCTACTTGCATAAAACCATTTGAATTGGTTAAAATTTTTATAAACCAATTTTACTAATAATGAGAGAATATTCTACGTAGAGAAAAACTTAAACAATTACGGCCCTTCAGGCCAGCGTAATTAAAAAACAAAATATAAATAAATTAAATAAGTATTAAAATTATTGAATATTTAGAAAAAGTGGATCCACTTTCATGAAACCATTTGAATAGGTTAAAATTTTTATAAAACAAGTTTACTTATAATGAAAAAATATGTAAAATAGAGAAAAACCTTAACAAATACAGTCCAAAAGGCCTGAGAATTAAAAAAACAAGATATAAAAATTTAAATAGGTATCAAAAATATTGTATTTTTAGAATCTTTGGATCTACTTGCATGAAACCATTTGAATTGGTTAAAATTTTTATAAACCAAATTTACTAATAATAAGAGAATATTCTACGTAGAGGAAAACTAAAACAAATACGGCCCTTCAGGCCAGCGTAATGAAAAAACAAGATATAAATAAATTATATAAGTATTAAAATTTTTGTATATTTAGAAAAGGTGGATCCACTTTCATGAAACCATTTGAATAGGTTAAAATTTTTATAAAATAAGTTTACTTATAATGAAAAAATATGTAAAATAGAGAAAAACCTTAACAAATACAGTCCAAAAGGCCTGAGAAATAAAAAAACAAGATATAAAAATATAAATAGGTATAAAAAATATTGTATTTTTAGAATCTTTGGATCTACTTGCTTGAAACCATTTGAATTGGTTAAAATTTTTATAAACCAAGTTTACTAATAATAAGAGAATATTCTACGTAGAGGAAAACTAAAACAAATACGGCCCACCAGGCCAGCGTAATTAAAAAACAAGATATAAATAAATTAAATAAGTATTAATATTATTGTATATTTAGAAAAGGTGGATCCACTTTCATGAAACCATTTGAATTGGTTAAAACTCTTATAAACCAAGTTTACTTATAATAGAAAAATATATAAAATAGAGAAAAACTTGAACAAATACAGTCCAAAAGGCCTGAGAAATAAAAAAACATAATATAAAAAATTTAAATAGGTATGCAAATTATTGTATTTTTATAAACGTTGGATCCACTTGCATGAAACCATTTGAATAGGTTAAAATTTTTATAAAACAAGTTTACTTATAATTAAAAAATATGTAAAATAGAGAAAAACCTTAACAAATACAGTTCAAAAGGCCTGAGAAATAAAAAAACAAGATATAAAAATATAAATAGGTATCAAAAATATTGTATTTTTAGAATCATTGGATCTACTTGCTTGAAACCAATTGAATTGGTTAAAATTTTTATAAACCAATTTTACTAATAATGAGAGAAGATTCTAGGTAGAGAAAAACTTAAACAAATACGGCCCTTCAGGCCAGCGTAATTAAAAAACAAGATATAAATAAATTAAATAAGTATTAAAATTATTGTATATTTAGAAAAGGTGGATCCACTTTCATGAAACCATTTGAATAGGTTAAAATTTTTATAAAACAAGTTTCCTTATAATGAAAAAATATGTAAAATAGAGAAAAACCTTAACAAATACAGTCCAAAAGGCCTGAGAAATAAAAAAACAAGATATAAAAATTTAAATAGGTATCAAAAATATTGTATTTTTAGAATCTTTGGATCCACTTTTATGAATTCATTTGAATTGGTTAAAATTTTTATAATCCAATTTTACTAATAATGAGAGAATATTCTACGTAGAGAAAAACTTAAACAAATACGGCCCTTCAGGCCAGCGTAATTAAAAAACAAGATATAAATAAATTAAATAAGTATTAAAATTATTGTATATTTAGAAAAAGTGGATCCACTTTCATGAAACCATTTGAATAGGTTAAAATTTTTATAAAACCAGTTTACTTATAATGAAAAAATATGTAAAATAGAGAAAAACCTTAACAAATACAGTCCAAAAGGCCTGAGAAATAAAAAACAAGATACAAAAATATAAATAGGTATCAAAAATATTGTATTTTTAGAATCTTTGGATCTACTTGCTTGAAATCATTTGAATTGGTTAAAATTTTTATAAACCAAGTTTGCTAATAATAAGAGAATATTCTACGTAGAGGAAAACTAAAACAAATACGGCCCACCAGGCCAGCGTAATTAAAAAACAAGATATAAATAAATTAAATAAGTATTAATATTATTGTATATTTAGAAAAGGTGGATCCACTTTCATGAAACCATTTGAATTGGTTAAAATTCTTATAAACCAAGTTTACTTATAATAGAAAAATATATAAAATAGAGAAAAACTTCAACAAATACAGTCCAAAAGGCCTGAGAAATAAAAAAACAAGATATAAAAATTTAAATAGGTATCAAAATTATTGTATTTTTATAAACGTTGGATCTACTTGCATAAAACCATTTGAATTGGTTAAAATTTTTATAAACCAATTTTACTAATAATGAGAGAATATTCTACGTAGAGAAAAACTTAAACAAATACGGCCCTTCAGGCCAGCGTAATTAAAAAACAAAATATAAATAAATTAAATAAGTATTAAAATTATTGAATATTTAGAAAAGGTGGATCCACTTTCATGAAACCATTTGAATAGGTTAAAATTTTTATAAAACAAGTTTACTTATAATGAAAAAATATGTAAAATAGAGAAAAACCTTAACAAATACAGTCCAAAAGGCCTGAGAAATAAAAAAACAAGATATAAAAATTTAAATAGGTATCAAAAATATTGTATTTTTAGAATCTTTGGATCTACTTGCTTGAAACCATTTGAATTGGTTAAAATTTTTATAAACCAAGTTTACTAATAATAAGAGAATATTCTACGTAGAGGAAAACTAAAACAAATACGGCCCACCAGGCCAGCGTAATTAAAAAACAAGATATAAATAAATTAAATAAGTATTAATATTATTGTATATTTAGAAAAGGTGGATCCACTTTCATGAAACCATTTGAATTGGTTAAAATTCTTATAAACCAAGTTTACTTATAATAGAAAAATATATAAAATAGAGAAAAACTTCAACAAATACAGTCCAAAAGGCCTGAGAAATAAAAAAACAAGATATAAAAATTTAAATAGGTATCAAAATTATTGTATTTTTATAAACGTTGGATCTACTTGCATAAAATCATTTGAATTGGTTAAAATTTTTATAAACCAATTTTACTAATAATGAGAGAATATTCTACGTAGAGAAAAACTTAAACAATTACGGCCCTTCAGGCCAGCGTAATTAAAAAACAAAATATAAATAAATTAAATAAGTATTAAAATTATTGAATATTTAGAAAAAGTGGATCCACTTTCATGAAACCATTTGAATAGGTTAAAATTTTTATAAAACAAGTTTACTTATAATGAAAAAATATGTAAAATAGAGAAAAACCTTAACAAATACAGTCCAAAAGGCCTGAGAATTAAAAAAACAAGATATAAAAATTTAAATAGGTATCAAAAATATTGTATTTTTAGAATCTTTGGATCTACTTGCATGAAACCATTTGAATTGGTTAAAATTTTTATAAACCAAATTTACTAATAATAAGAGAATATTCTACGTAGAGGAAAACTAAAACAAATACGGCCCTTCAGGCCAGCGTAATGAAAAAACAAGATATAAATAAATTATATAAGTATTAAAATTTTTGTATATTTAGAAAAGGTGGATCCACTTTCATGAAACCATTTGAATAGGTTAAAATTTTTATAAAATAAGTTTACTTATAATGAAAAAATATGTAAAATAGAGAAAAACCTTAACAAATACAGTCCAAAAGGCCTGAGAAATAAAAAAACAAGATATAAAAATATAAATAGGTATAAAAAATATTGTATTTTTAGAATCTTTGGATCTACTTGCTTGAAACCATTTGAATTGGTTAAAATTTTTATAAACCAAGTTTACTAATAATAAGAGAATATTCTACGTAGAGGAAAACTAAAACAAATACGGCCCACCAGGCCAGCGTAATTAAAAAACAAGATATAAATAAATTAAATAAGTATTAATATTATTGTATATTTAGAAAAGGTGGATCCACTTTCATGAAACCATTTGAATTGGTTAAAACTCTTATAAACCAAGTTTACTTATAATAGAAAAATATATAAAATAGAGAAAAACTTGAACAAATACAGTCCAAAAGGCCTGAGAAATAAAAAAACATAATATAAAAAATTTAAATAGGTATGCAAATTATTGTATTTTTATAAACGTTGGATCCACTTGCATGAAACCATTTGAATAGGTTAAAATTTTTATAAAACAAGTTTACTTATAATTAAAAAATATGTAAAATAGAGAAAAACCTTAACAAATACAGTTCAAAAGGCCTGAGAAATAAAAAAACAAGATATAAAAATATAAATAGGTATCAAAAATATTGTATTTTTAGAATCATTGGATCTACTTGCTTGAAACCAATTGAATTGGTTAAAATTTTTATAAACCAATTTTACTAATAATGAGAGAAGATTCTAGGTAGAGAAAAACTTAAACAAATACGGCCCTTCAGGCCAGCGTAATTAAAAAACAAGATATAAATAAATTAAATAAGTATTAAAATTATTGTATATTTAGAAAAGGTGGATCCACTTTCATGAAACCATTTGAATAGGTTAAAATTTTTATAAAACAAGTTTCCTTATAATGAAAAAATATGTAAAATAGAGAAAAACCTTAACAAATACAGTCCAAAAGGCCTGAGAAATAAAAAAACAAGATATAAAAATTTAAATAGGTATCAAAAATATTGTATTTTTAGAATCTTTGGATCCACTTTTATGAATTCATTTGAATTGGTTAAAATTTTTATAATCCAATTTTACTAATAATGAGAGAATATTCTACGTAGAGAAAAACTTAAACAATTACGGCCCTTCAGGCCAGCGTAATTAAAAAACAAAATATAAATAAATTAAATAAGTATTAAAATTATTGAATATTTAGAAAAAGTGGATCCACTTTCATGAAACCATTTGAATAGGTTAAAATTTTTATAAAACAAGTTTACTTATAATGAAAAAATATGTAAAATAGAGAAAAACCTTAACAAATACAGTCCAAAAGGCCTGAGAATTAAAAAAACAAGATATAAAAATTTAAATAGGTATCAAAAATATTGTATTTTTAGAATCTTTGGATCTACTTGCATGAAACCATTTGAATTGGTTAAAATTTTTATAAACCAAATTTACTAATAATAAGAGAATATTCTACGTAGAGGAAAACTAAAACAAATACGGCCCTTCAGGCCAGCGTAATGAAAAAACAAGATATAAATAAATTATATAAGTATTAAAATTTTTGTATATTTAGAAAAGGTGGATCCACTTTCATGAAACCATTTGAATAGGTTAAAATTTTTATAAAATAAGTTTACTTATAATGAAAAAATATGTAAAATAGAGAAAAACCTTAACAAATACAGTCCAAAAGGCCTGAGAAATAAAAAAACAAGATATAAAAATATAAATAGGTATAAAAAATATTGTATTTTTAGAATCTTTGGATCTACTTGCTTGAAACCATTTGAATTGGTTAAAATTTTTATAAACCAAGTTTACTAATAATAAGAGAATATTCTACGTAGAGGAAAACTAAAACAAATACGGCCCACCAGGCCAGCGTAATTAAAAAACAAGATATAAATAAATTAAATAAGTATTAATATTATTGTATATTTAGAAAAGGTGGATCCACTTTCATGAAACCATTTGAATTGGTTAAAACTCTTATAAACCAAGTTTACTTATAATAGAAAAATATATAAAATAGAGAAAAACTTGAACAAATACAGTCCAAAAGGCCTGAGAAATAAAAAAACATAATATAAAAAATTTAAATAGGTATGCAAATTATTGTATTTTTATAAACGTTGGATCCACTTGCATGAAACCATTTGAATAGGTTAAAATTTTTATAAAACAAGTTTACTTATAATTAAAAAATATGTAAAATAGAGAAAAACCTTAACAAATACAGTTCAAAAGGCCTGAGAAATAAAAAAACAAGATATAAAAATATAAATAGGTATCAAAAATATTGTATTTTTAGAATCATTGGATCTACTTGCTTGAAACCAATTGAATTGGTTAAAATTTTTATAAACCAATTTTACTAATAATGAGAGAAGATTCTAGGTAGAGAAAAACTTAAACAAATACGGCCCTTCAGGCCAGCGTAATTAAAAAACAAGATATAAATAAATTAAATAAGTATTAAAATTATTGTATATTTAGAAAAGGTGGATCCACTTTCATGAAACCATTTGAATAGGTTAAAATTTTTATAAAACAAGTTTCCTTATAATGAAAAAATATGTAAAATAGAGAAAAACCTTAACAAATACAGTCCAAAAGGCCTGAGAAATAAAAAAACAAGATATAAAAATTTAAATAGGTATCAAAAATATTGTATTTTTAGAATCTTTGGATCCACTTTTATGAATTCATTTGAATTGGTTAAAATTTTTATAATCCAATTTTACTAATAATGAGAGAATATTCTACGTAGAGAAAAACTTAAACAAATACGGCCCTTCAGGCCAGCGTAATTAAAAAACAAGATATAAATAAATTAAATAAGTATTAAAATTATTGTATATTTAGAAAAAGTGGATCCACTTTCATGAAACCATTTGAATAGGTTAAAATTTTTATAAAACCAGTTTACTTATAATGAAAAAATATGTAAAATAGAGAAAAACCTTAACAAATACAGTCCAAAAGGCCTGAGAAATAAAAAACAAGATACAAAAATATAAATAGGTATCAAAAATATTGTATTTTTAGAATCTTTGGATCTACTTGCTTGAAATCATTTGAATTGGTTAAAATTTTTATAAACCAAGTTTACTAATAATAAGAGAATATTCTACGTAGAGGAAAACTAAAACAAATACGGCCCACCAGGCCAGCGTAATTAAAAAACAAGATATAAATAAATTAAATAAGTATTAATATTATTGTATATTTAGAAAAGGTGGATCCACTTTCATGAAACCATTTGAATTGGTTAAAATTCTTATAAACCAAGTTTACTTATAATAGAAAAATATATAAAATAGAGAAAAACTTCAACAAATACAGTCCAAAAGGCCTGAGAAATAAAAAAACAAGATATAAAAATTTAAATAGGTATCAAAATTATTGTATTTTTATAAACGTTGGATCTACTTGCATAAAACCATTTGAATTGGTTAAAATTTTTATAAACCAATTTTACTAATAATGAGAGAATATTCTACGTAGAGAAAAACTTAAACAAATACGGCCCTTCAGGCCAGCGTAATTAAAAAACAAAATATAAATAAATTAAATAAGTATTAAAATTATTGAATATTTAGAAAAGGTGGATCCACTTTCATGAAACCATTTGAATAGGTTAAAATTTTTATAAAACAAGTTTACTTATAATGAAAAAATATGTAAAATAGAGAAAAACCTTAACAAATACAGTCCAAAAGGCCTGAGAAATAAAAAAACAAGATATAAAAATTTAAATAGGTATCAAAAATATTGTATTTTTAGAATCTTTGGATCTACTTGCTTGAAACCATTTGAATTGGTTAAAATTTTTATAAACCAAGTTTACTAATAATAAGAGAATATTCTACGTAGAGGAAAACTAAAACAAATACGGCCCACCAGGCCAGCGTAATTAAAAAACAAGATATAAATAAATTAAATAAGTATTAATATTATTGTATATTTAGAAAAGGTGGATCCACTTTCATGAAACCATTTGAATTGGTTAAAATTCTTATAAACCAAGTTTACTTATAATAGAAAAATATATAAAATAGAGAAAAACTTCAACAAATACAGTCCAAAAGGCCTGAGAAATAAAAAAACAAGATATAAAAATTTAAATAGGTATCAAAATTATTGTATTTTTATAAACGTTGGATCTACTTGCATAAAACCATTTGAATTGGTTAAAATTTTTATAAACCAATTTTACTAATAATGAGAGAATATTCTACGTAGAGAAAAACTTAAACAAATACGGCCCTTCAGGCCAGCGTAATTAAAAAACAAAATATAAATAAATTAAATAAGTATTAAAATTATTGAATATTTAGAAAAGGTGGATCCACTTTCATGAAACCATTTGAATAGGTTAAAATTTTTATAAAACAAGTTTACTTATAATGAAAAAATATGTAAAATAGAGAAAAACCTTAACAAATACAGTCCAAAAGGCCTGAGAAATAAAAAAACAAGATATAAAAATTTAAATAGGTATCAAAAATATTGTATTTTTAGAATCTTTGGATCTACTTGCTTGAAACCATTTGAATTGGTTAAAATTTTTATAAACCAAGTTTACTAATAATAAGAGAATATTCTACGTAGAGGAAAACTAAAACAAATACGGCCCACCAGGCCAGCGTAATTAAAAAACAAGATATAAATAAATTAAATAAGTATTAATATTATTGTATATTTAGAAAAGGTGGATCCACTTTCATGAAACCATTTGAATTGGTTAAAATTCTTATAAACCAAGTTTACTTATAATAGAAAAATATATAAAATAGAGAAAAACTTCAACAAATACAGTCCAAAAGGCCTGAGAAATAAAAAAACAAGATATAAAAATTTAAATAGGTATCAAAATTATTGTATTTTTATAAACGTTGGATCTACTTGCATAAAACCATTTGAATTGGTTAAAATTTTTATAAACCAATTTTACTAATAATGAGAGAATATTCTACGTAGAGAAAAACTTAAACAATTACGGCCCTTCAGGCCAGCGTAATTAAAAAACAAAATATAAATAAATTAAATAAGTATTAAAATTATTGAATATTTAGAAAAAGTGGATCCACTTTCATGAAACCATTTGAATAGGTTAAAATTTTTATAAAACAAGTTTACTTATAATGAAAAAATATGTAAAATAGAGAAAAACCTTAACAAATACAGTCCAAAAGGCCTGAGAATTAAAAAAACAAGATATAAAAATTTAAATAGGTATCAAAAATATTGTATTTTTAGAATCTTTGGATCTACTTGCATGAAACCATTTGAATTGGTTAAAATTTTTATAAACCAAATTTACTAATAATAAGAGAATATTCTACGTAGAGGAAAACTAAAACAAATACGGCCCTTCAGGCCAGCGTAATGAAAAAACAAGATATAAATAAATTATATAAGTATTAAAATTTTTGTATATTTAGAAAAGGTGGATCCACTTTCATGAAACCATTTGAATAGGTTAAAATTTTTATAAAATAAGTTTACTTATAATGAAAAAATATGTAAAATAGAGAAAAACCTTAACAAATACAGTCCAAAAGGCCTGAGAAATAAAAAAACAAGATATAAAAATATAAATAGGTATAAAAAATATTGTATTTTTAGAATCTTTGGATCTACTTGCTTGAAACCATTTGAATTGGTTAAAATTTTTATAAACCAAGTTTACTAATAATAAGAGAATATTCTACGTAGAGGAAAACTAAAACAAATACGGCCCACCAGGCCAGCGTAATTAAAAAACAAGATATAAATAAATTAAATAAGTATTAATATTATTGTATATTTAGAAAAGGTGGATCCACTTTCATGAAACCATTTGAATTGGTTAAAACTCTTATAAACCAAGTTTACTTATAATAGAAAAATATATAAAATAGAGAAAAACTTCAACAAATACAGTCCAAAAGGCCTGAGAAATAAAAAAACAAGATATAAAAATTTAAATAGGTATCAAAATTATTGTATTTTTATAAACGTTGGATCTACTTGCATAAAACCATTTGAATTGGTTAAAATTTTTATAAACCAATTTTACTAATAATGAGAGAATATTCTACGTAGAGAAAAACTTAAACAATTACGGCCCTTCAGGCCAGCGTAATTAAAAAACAAAATATAAATAAATTAAATAAGTATTAAAATTATTGAATATTTAGAAAAAGTGGATCCACTTTCATGAAACCATTTGAATAGGTTAAAATTTTTATAAAACAAGTTTACTTATAATGAAAAAATATGTAAAATAGAGAAAAACCTTAACAAATACAGTCCAAAAGGCCTGAGAATTAAAAAAACAAGATATAAAAATTTAAATAGGTATCAAAAATATTGTATTTTTAGAATCTTTGGATCTACTTGCATGAAACCATTTGAATTGGTTAAAATTTTTATAAACCAAATTTACTAATAATAAGAGAATATTCTACGTAGAGGAAAACTAAAACAAATACGGCCCTTCAGGCCAGCGTAATGAAAAAACAAGATATAAATAAATTATATAAGTATTAAAATTTTTGTATATTTAGAAAAGGTGGATCCACTTTCATGAAACCATTTGAATAGGTTAAAATTTTTATAAAATAAGTTTACTTATAATGAAAAAATATGTAAAATAGAGAAAAACCTTAACAAATACAGTCCAAAAGGCCTGAGAAATAAAAAAACAAGATATAAAAATATAAATAGGTATAAAAAATATTGTATTTTTAGAATCTTTGGATCTACTTGCTTGAAACCATTTGAATTGGTTAAAATTTTTATAAACCAAGTTTACTAATAATAAGAGAATATTCTACGTAGAGGAAAACTAAAACAAATACGGCCCACCAGGCCAGCGTAATTAAAAAACAAGATATAAATAAATTAAATAAGTATTAATATTATTGTATATTTAGAAAAGGTGGATCCACTTTCATGAAACCATTTGAATTGGTTAAAACTCTTATAAACCAAGTTTACTTATAATAGAAAAATATATAAAATAGAGAAAAACTTGAACAAATACAGTCCAAAAGGCCTGAGAAATAAAAAAACATAATATAAAAAATTTAAATAGGTATGCAAATTATTGTATTTTTATAAACGTTGGATCCACTTGCATGAAACCATTTGAATAGGTTAAAATTTTTATAAAACAAGTTTACTTATAATTAAAAAATATGTAAAATAGAGAAAAACCTTAACAAATACAGTTCAAAAGGCCTGAGAAATAAAAAAACAAGATATAAAAATATAAATAGGTATCAAAAATATTGTATTTTTAGAATCATTGGATCTACTTGCTTGAAACCAATTGAATTGGTTAAAATTTTTATAAACCAATTTTACTAATAATGAGAGAAGATTCTAGGTAGAGAAAAACTTAAACAAATACGGCCCTTCAGGCCAGCGTAATTAAAAAACAAGATATAAATAAATTAAATAAGTATTAAAATTATTGTATATTTAGAAAAGGTGGATCCACTTTCATGAAACCATTTGAATAGGTTAAAATTTTTATAAAACAAGTTTCCTTATAATGAAAAAATATGTAAAATAGAGAAAAACCTTAACAAATACAGTCCAAAAGGCCTGAGAAATAAAAAAACAAGATATAAAAATTTAAATAGGTATCAAAAATATTGTATTTTTAGAATCTTTGGATCCACTTTTATGAATTCATTTGAATTGGTTAAAATTTTTATAATCCAATTTTACTAATAATGAGAGAATATTCTACGTAGAGAAAAACTTAAACAAATACGGCCCTTCAGGCCAGCGTAATTAAAAAACAAGATATAAATAAATTAAATAAGTATTAAAATTATTGTATATTTAGAAAAAGTGGATCCACTTTCATGAAACCATTTGAATAGGTTAAAATTTTTATAAAACCAGTTTACTTATAATGAAAAAATATGTAAAATAGAGAAAAACCTTAACAAATACAGTCCAAAAGGCCTGAGAAATAAAAAACAAGATACAAAAATATAAATAGGTATCAAAAATATTGTATTTTTAGAATCTTTGGATCTACTTGCTTGAAATCATTTGAATTGGTTAAAATTTTTATAAACCAAGTTTACTAATAATAAGAGAATATTCTACGTAGAGGAAAACTAAAACAAATACGGCCCACCAGGCCAGCGTAATTAAAAAACAAGATATAAATAAATTAAATAAGTATTAATATTATTGTATATTTAGAAAAGGTGGATCCACTTTCATGAAACCATTTGAATTGGTTAAAATTCTTATAAACCAAGTTTACTTATAATAGAAAAATATATAAAATAGAGAAAAACTTCAACAAATACAGTCCAAAAGGCCTGAGAAATAAAAAAACAAGATATAAAAATTTAAATAGGTATCAAAATTATTGTATTTTTATAAACGTTGGATGTACTTGCATAAAACCATTTGAATTGGTTAAAATTTTTATAAACCAATTTTACTAATAATGAGAGAATATTCTACGTAGAGAAAAACTTAAACAAATACGGCCCTTCAGGCCAGCGTAATTAAAAAACAAGATATAAATAAATTAAATAAGTATTAAAATTATTGTATATTTAGAAAAGGTGGATCCACTTTCATGAAACCATTTGAATAGGTTAAAATTTTTATAAAACCAGTTTACTTATAATGAAAAAATATGTAAAATAGAGAAAAACCTTAACAAATACAGTCCAAAAGGCCTGAGAAATAAAAAACAAGATACAAAAATATAAATAGGTATCAAAAATATTGTATTTTTAGAATCTTTGGATCTACTTGCTTGAAATCATTTGAATTGGTTAAAATTTTTATAAACCAAGTTTACTAATAATAAGAGAATATTCTACGTAGAGGAAAACTAAAACAAATACGGCCCACCAGGCCAGCGTAATTAAAAAACAAGATATAAATAAATTAAATAAGTATTAATATTATTGTATATTTAGAAAAGGTGGATCCACTTTCATGAAACCATTTGAATTGGTTAAAATTCTTATAAACCAAGTTTACTTATAATAGAAAAATATATAAAATAGAGAAAAACTTCAACAAATACAGTCCAAAAGGCCTGAGAAATAAAAAAACAAGATATAAAAATTTAAATAGGTATCAAAATTATTGTATTTTTATAAACGTTGGATGTACTTGCATAAAACCATTTGAATTGGTTAAAATTTTTATAAACCAATTTTACTAATAATGAGAGAATATTCTACGTAGAGAAAAACTTAAACAAATACGGCCCTTCAGGCCAGCGTAATTAAAAAACAAGATATAAATAAATTAAATAAGTATTAAAATTATTGTATATTTAGAAAAGGTGGATCCACTTTCATGAAACCATTTGAATAGGTTAAAATTTTTATAAAACCAGTTTACTTATAATGAAAAAATATGTAAAATAGAGAAAAACCTTAACAAATACAGTCCAAAAGGCCTGAGAAATAAAAAACAAGATACAAAAATATAAATAGGTATCAAAAATATTGTATTTTTAGAATCTTTGGATCTACTTGCTTGAAATCATTTGAATTGGTTAAAATTTTTATAAACCAAGTTTACTAATAATAAGAGAATATTCTACGTAGAGGAAAACTAAAACAAATACGGCCCACCAGGCCAGCGTAATTAAAAAACAAGATATAAATAAATTAAATAAGTATTAATATTATTGTATATTTAGAAAAGGTGGATCCACTTTCATGAAACCATTTGAATTGGTTAAAATTCTTATAAACCAAGTTTACTTATAATAGAAAAATATATAAAATAGAGAAAAACTTCAACAAATACAGTCCAAAAGGCCTGAGAAATAAAAAAACAAGATATAAAAATTTAAATAGGTATCAAAATTATTGTATTTTTATAAACGTTGGATCTACTTGCATAAAACCATTTGAATTGGTTAAAATTTTTATAAACCAATTTTACTAATAATGAGAGAATATTCTACGTAGAGAAAAACTTAAACAAATACGGCCCTTCAGGCCAGCGTAATTAAAAAACAAAATATAAATAAATTAAATAAGTATTAAAATTATTGAATATTTAGAAAAGGTGGATCCACTTTCATGAAACCATTTGAATAGGTTAAAATTTTTATAAAACAAGTTTACTTATAATGAAAAAATATGTAAAATAGAGAAAAACCTTAACAAATACAGTCCAAAAGGCCTGAGAATTAAAAAAACAAGATATAAAAATTTAAATAGGTATCAAAAATATTGTATTTTTAGAATCTTTGGATCTACTTGCATGAAACCATTTGAATTGGTTAAAATTTTTATAAACCAAATTTACTAATAATAAGAGAATATTCTACGTAGAGGAAAACTAAAACAAATACGGCCCTTCAGGCCAGCGTAATTAAAAAACAAGATATAAATAAATTATATAAGTATTAAAATTTTTGTATATTTAGAAAAGGTGGATCCACTTTCATGAAACCATTTGAATAGGTTAAAATTTTTATAAAATAAGTTTACTTATAATGAAAAAATATGTAAAATAGAGAAAAACCTTAACAAATACAGTCCAAAAGGCCTGAGAAATAAAAAAACAAGATATAAAAATATAAATAGGTATAAAAAATATTGTATTTTTAGAATCTTTGGATCTACTTGCTTGAAACCATTTGAATTGGTTAAAATTTTTATAAACCAAGTTTACTAATAATAAGAGAATATTCTACGTAGAGGAAAACTAAAACAAATACGGCCCACCAGGCCAGCGTAATTAAAAAACAAGATATAAATAAATTAAATAAGTATTAATATTATTGTATATTTATAAACGTTGGATCCACTTGCATGAAACCATTTGAATAGGTTAAAATTTTTATAAAACAAGTTTACTTATAATTAAAAAATATGTAAAATAGAGAAAAACCTTAACAAATACAGTTCAAAAGGCCTGAGAAATAAAAAAACAAGATATAAAAATATAAATAGGTATCAAAAATATTGTATTTTTAGAATCATTGGATCTACTTGCTTGAAACCAATTGAATTGGTTAAAATTTTTATAAACCAATTTTACTAATAATGAGAGAAGATTCTAGGTAGAGAAAAACTAAAACAAATACGGCCCACCAGGCCAGCGTAATTAAAAAACAAGATATAAATAAATTAAATAAGTATTAATATTATTGTATATTTATAAACGTTGGATCCACTTGCATGAAACCATTTGAATAGGTTAAAATTTTTATAAAACAAGTTTACTTATAATTAAAAAATATGTAAAATAGAGAAAAACCTTAACAAATACAGTTCAAAAGGCCTGAGAAATAAAAAAACAAGATATAAAAATATAAATAGGTATCAAAAATATTGTATTTTTAGAATCATTGGATCTACTTGCTTGAAACCAATTGAATTGGTTAAAATTTTTATAAACCAATTTTACTAATAATGAGAGAAGATTCTAGGTAGAGAAAAACTTAAACAAATACGGCCCTTCAGGCCAGCGTAATTAAAAAACAAGATATAAATAAATTAAATAAGTATTAAAATTATTGTATATTTAGAAAAGGTGGATCCACTTTCATGAAACCATTTGAATAGGTTAAAATTTTTATAAAACAAGTTTCCTTATAATGAAAAAATATGTAAAATAGAGAAAAACCTTAACAAATACAGTCCAAAAGGCCTGAGAAATAAAAAAACAAGATATAAAAATTTAAATAGGTATCAAAAATATTGTATTTTTAGAATCTTTGGATCCACTTTTATGAATTCATTTGAATTGGTTAAAATTTTTATAATCCAATTTTACTAATAATGAGAGAATATTCTACGTAGAGAAAAACTTAAACAAATACGGCCCTTCAGGCCAGCGTAATTAAAAAACAAGATATAAATAAATTAAATAAGTATTAAAATTATTGTATATTTAGAAAAGGTGGATCCACTTTCATGAAACCATTTGAATAGGTTAAAATTTTTATAAAACCAGTTTACTTATAATGAAAAAATATGTAAAATAGAGAAAAACCTTAACAAATACAGTCCAAAAGGCCTGAGAAATAAAAAACAAGATACAAAAATATAAATAGGTATCAAAAATATTGTATTTTTAGAATCTTTGGATCTACTTGCTTGAAATCAATTGAATTGGTTAAAATTTTTATAAACCAAGTTTACTAATAATAAGAGAATATTCTACGTAGAGGAAAACTAAAACAAATACGGCCCACCAGGCCAGCGTAATTAAAAAACAAGATATAAATAAATTAAATAAGTATTAATATTATTGTATATTTAGAAAAGGTGGATCCACTTTCATGAAACCATTTGAATAGGTTAAAATTTTTATAAAACAAGTTTCCTTATAATGAAAAAATATGTAAAATAGAGAAAAACCTTAACAAATACAGTCCAAAAGGCCTGAGAAATAAAAAAACAAGATATACAAATTTAAATAGGTATCAAAAATATTGTATTTTTAGAATCTTTGGATCCACTTTTATGAATTCATTTGAATTGGTTAAAATTTTTTTAATCCAATTTTACTAATAATGAGAGAATATTCTACGTAGAGAAAAACTTAAACAAATACGGCCCTTCAGGCCAGCGTAATTAAAAAACAAGATATAAATAAATTAAATAAGTATTAAAATTATTGTATATTTAGAAAAGGTGGATCCACTTTCATGAAACCATTTGAATAGGTTAAAATTTTTATAAAACCAGTTTACTTATAATGAAAAAATATGTAAAATAGAGAAAAACCTTAACAAATACAGTCCAAAAGGCCTGAGAAATAAAAAACAAGATACAAAAATATAAATAGGTATCAAAAATATTGTATTTTTAGAATCTTTGGATCTACTTGCTTGAAATCATTTGAATTGGTTAAAATTTTTATAAACCAAGTTTACTAATAATAAGAGAATATTCTACGTAGAGGAAAACTAAAACAAATACGGCCCACCAGGCCAGCGTAATTAAAAAACAAGATATAAATAAATTAAATAAGTATTAATATTATTGTATATTTAGAAAAGGTGGATCCACTTTCATGAAACCATTTGAATAGGTTAAAATTTTTATAAAACAAGTTTACTTATAATGAAAAAATATGTAAAATAGAGAAAAACCTTAACAAATACAGTCCAAAAGGCCTGAGAATTAAAAAAACAAGATATAAAAATTTAAATAGGTATCAAAAATATTGTATTTTTAGAATCTTTGGATCTACTTGCATGAAACCATTTGAATTGGTTAAAATTTTTATAAACCAAATTTACTAATAATAAGAGAATATTCTACGTAGAGGAAAACTTAAACAAATACGGCCCTTCAGGCCAGCGTAATTAAAAAACAAAATATAAATAAATTAAATAATTATTAAAATTATTGAATATTTAGAAAAGGTGGATCCACTTTCATGAAACCATTTGAATTGGTTAAAACTCTTATAAACCAAGTTTACTTATAATTAAAAAATATGTAAAATAGAGAAAAACCTTAACAAATACAGTCCAAAAGGCCTGAGAAATAAAAAAACAAGATATAAAAATTTAAATAGGTATCAAAATTATTGTATTTTTATAAACGTTGGATCTACTTGCATAAAACCATTTGAATTGGTTAAAATTTTTATAAACCAATTTTACTAATAATGAGAGAATATTCTACGTAGAGAAAAACTTAAACAAATACGGCCCTTCAGGCCAGCGTAATTAAAAAACAAAATATAAATAAATTAAATAATTATTAAAATTATTGAATATTTAGAAAAAGTGGATCCACTTTCATGAAACCATTTGAATAGGTTAAAATTTTTATAAAACAAGTTTACTTATAATGAAAAAATATGTAAAATAGAGAAAAACCTTAACAAATACAGTCCAAAAGGCCTGAGAATTAAAAAAACAAGATATAAAAATTTAAATAGGTATCAAAAATATTGTATTTTTAGAATCTTTGGATCTACTTGCATGAAACCATTTGAATTGGTTAAAATTTTTATAAACCAAATTTACTAATAATAAGAGAATATTCTACGTAGAGGAAAACTAAAACAAATACGGCCCTTCAGGCCAGCGTAATGAAAAAACAAGATATAAATAAATTATATAAGTATTAAAATTTTTGTATATTTAGAAAAGGTGGATCCACTTTCATGAAACCATTTGAATAGGTTAAAATTTTTATAAAATAAGTTTACTTATAATGAAAAAATATGTAAAATAGAGAAAAACCTTAACAAATACAGTCCAAAAGGCCTGAGAAATAAAAAAACAAGATATAAAAATATAAATAGGTATAAAAAATATTGTATTTTTAGAATCTTTGGATCTACTTGCTTGAAACCATTTGAATTGGTTAAAATTTTTATAAACCAAGTTTACTAATAATAAGAGAATATTCTACGTAGAGGAAAACTAAAACAAATACGGCCCACCAGGCCAGCGTAATTAAAAAACAAGATATAAATAAATTAAATAAGTATTAATATTATTGTATATTTAGAAAAGGTGGATCCACTTTCATGAAACCATTTGAATTGGTTAAAACTCTTATAAACCAAGTTTACTTATAATTAAAAAATATGTAAAATAGAGAAAAACCTTAACAAATACAGTCCAAAAGGCCTGAGAAATAAAAAAACAAGATATAAAAATTTAAATAGGTATCAAAAATATTGTATTTTTAGAATCATTGGATCTACTTGCTTGAAACCAATTGAATTGGTTAAAATTTTTATAAACCAATTTTACTAATAATGAGAGAAGATTCTAGGTAGAGAAAAACTTAAACAAATACGGCCCTTCAGGCCAGCGTAATTAAAAAACAAGATATAAATAAATTAAATAAGTATTAAAATTATTGTATATTTAGAAAAGGTGGATCCACTTTCATGAAACCATTTGAATAGGTTAAAATTTTTATAAAACAAGTTTCCTTATAATGAAAAAATATGTAAAATAGAGAAAAACCTTAACAAATACAGTCCAAAAGGCCTGAGAAATAAAAAAACAAGATATAAAAATTTAAATAGGTATCAAAAATATTGTATTTTTAGAATCTTTGGATCCACTTTTATGAATTCATTTAATTGGTTAAAATTTTTATAATCCAATTTTACTAATAATGAGAGAATATTCTACGTAGAGAAAAACTTAAACAAATACGGCCCTTCAGGCCAGCGTAATTAAAAAACAAGATATAAATAAATTAAATAAGTATTAAAATTATTGTATATTTAGAAAAGGTGGATCCACTTTCATGAAACCATTTGAATAGGTTAAAATTTTTATAAAACCAGTTTACTTATAATGAAAAAATATGTAAAATAGAGAAAAACCTTAACAAATACAGTCCAAAAGGCCTGAGAAATAAAAAACAAGATACAAAAATATAAATAGGTATCAAAAATATTGTATTTTTAGAATCTTTGGATCTACTTGCTTGAAATCATTTGAATTGGTTAAAATTTTTATAAACCAAGTTTACTAATAATAAGAGAATATTCTACGTAGAGGAAAACTAAAACAAATACGGCCCACCAGGCCAGCGGAATTAAAAAACAAGATATAAATAAATTAAATAAGTATTAATATTATTGTATATTTAGAAAAGGTGGATCCACTTTCATGAAACCATTTGAATTGGTTAAAATTCTTATAAACCAAGTTTACTTATAATAGAAAAATATATAAAATAGAGAAAAACTTCAACAAATACAGTCCAAAAGGCCTGAGAAATAAAAAAACAAGATATAAAAATTTAAATAGGTATCAAAATTATTGTATTTTTATAAACGTTGGATGTACTTGCATAAAACCATTTGAATTGGTTAAAATTTTTATAAACCAATTTTACTAATAATGAGAGAATATTCTACGTAGAGAAAAACTTAAACAAATACGGCCCTTCAGGCCAGCGTAATTAAAAAACAAGATATAAATAAATTAAATAAGTATTAAAATTATTGTATATTTAGAAAAGGTGGATCCACTTTCATGAAACCATTTGAATAGGTTAAAATTTTTATAAAACCAGTTTACTTATAATGAAAAAATATGTAAAATAGAGAAAAACCTTAACAAATACAGTCCAAAAGGCCTGAGAATTAAAAAAACAAGATATAAAAATTTAAATAGGTATCAAAAATATTGTATTTTTAGAATCTTTGGATCTACTTGCATGAAACCATTTGAATTGGTTAAAATTTTTATAAACCAAATTTACTAATAATAAGAGAATATTCTACGTAGAGGAAAACTAAAACAAATACGGCCCTTCAGGCCAGCGTAATTAAAAAACAAGATATAAATAAATTATATAAGTATTAAAATTTTTGTATATTTAGAAAAGGTGGATCCACTTTCATGAAACCATTTGAATAGGTTAAAATTTTTATAAAATAAGTTTACTTATATTGAAAAAATATGTAAAATAGAGAAAAACCTTAACAAATACAGTCCAAAAGGCCTGAGAAATAAAAAAACAAGATATAAAAATATAAATAGGTATAAAAAATATTGTATTTTTAGAATCTTTGGATCTACTTGCTTGAAACCATTTGAATTGGTTAAAATTTTTATAAACCAAGTTTACTAATAATAAGAGAATATTCTACGTAGAGGAAAACTAAAACAAATACGGCCCACCAGGCCAGCGTAATTAAAAAACAAGATATAAATAAATTAAATAAGTATTAATATTATTGTATATTTATAAACGTTGGATCCACTTGCATGAAACCATTTGAATAGGTTAAAATTTTTATAAAACAAGTTTACTTATAATTAAAAAATATGTAAAATAGAGAAAAACCTTAACAAATACAGTTCAAAAGGCCTGAGAAATAAAAAAACAAGATATAAAAATATAAATAGGTATCAAAAATATTGTATTTTTAGAATCATTGGATCTACTTGCTTGAAACCAATTGAATTGGTTAAAATTTTTATAAACCAATTTTACTAATAATGAGAGAAGATTCTAGGTAGAGAAAAACTTAAACAAATACGGCCCTTCAGGCCAGCGTAATTAAAAAACAAGATATAAATAAATTAAATAAGTATTAAAATTATTGTATATTTAGAAAAGGTGGATCCACTTTCATGAAACCATTTGAATAGGTTAAAATTTTTATAAAACAAGTTTCCTTATAATGAAAAAATATGTAAAATAGAGAAAAACCTTAACAAATACAGTCCAAAAGGCCTGAGAAATAAAAAAACAAGATATAAAAATTTAAATAGGTATAAAAAATATTGTATTTTTAGAATCTTTGGATCCACTTTTATGAATTCATTTGAATTGGTTAAAATTTTTATAATCCAATTTTACTAATAATGAGAGAATATTCTACGTAGAGAAAAACTTAAACAAATACGGCCCTTCAGGCCAGCGTAATAAAAAAACAAGATATAAATAAATTAAATAAGTATTAAAATTATTGTATATTTAGAAAAGGTGGATCCACTTTCATGAAACCATTTGAATAGGTTAAAATTTTTATAAAATAAGTTTACTTATATTGAAAAAATATGTAAAATAGAGAAAAACCTTAACAAATACAGTCCAAAAGGCCTGAGAAATAAAAAAACAAGATATAAAAATATAAATAGGTATAAAAAATATTGTATTTTTAGAATCTTTGGATCTACTTGCTTGAAACCATTTGAATTGGTTAAAATTTTTATAAACCAAGTTTACTAATAATAAGAGAATATTCTACGTAGAGGAAAACTAAAACAAATACGGCCCACCAGGCCAGCGTAATTAAAAAACAAGATATAAATAAATTAAATAAGTATTAATATTATTGTATATTTAGAAAAGGTGGATCCACTTTCATGAAACCATTTGAATAGGTTAAAATTTTTATAAAACAAGTTTCCTTATAATGAAAAAATATGTAAAATAGAGAAAAACCTTAACAAATACAGTCCAAAAGGCCTGAGAAATAAAAAAACAAGATATACAAATTTAAATAGGTATCAAAAATATTGTATTTTTAGAATCTTTGGATCCACTTTTATGAATTCATTTGAATTGGTTAAAATTTTTTTAATCCAATTTTACTAATAATGAGAGAATATTCTACGTAGAGAAAAACTTAAACAAATACGGCCCTTCAGGCCAGCGTAATTAAAAAACAAGATATAAATAAATTAAATAAGTATTAAAATTATTGTATATTTAGAAAAGGTGGATCCACTTTCATGAAACCATTTGAATAGGTTAAAATTTTTATAAAACCAGTTTACTTATAATGAAAAAATATGTAAAATAGAGAAAAACCTTAACAAATACAGTCCAAAAGGCCTGAGAAATAAAAAACAAGATACAAAAATATAAATAGGTATCAAAAATATTGTATTTTTAGAATCTTTGGATCTACTTGCTTGAAATCATTTGAATTGGTTAAAATTTTTATAAACCAAGTTTACTAATAATAAGAGAATATTCTACGTAGAGGAAAACTAAAACAAATACGGCCCACCAGGCCAGCGTAATTAAAAAACAAGATATAAATAAATTAAATAAGTATTAATATTATTGTATATTTAGAAAAGGTGGATCCACTTTCATGAAACCATTTGAATTGGTTAAAATTCTTATAAACCAAGTTTACTTATAATAGAAAAATATATAAAATAGAGAAAAACTTCAACAAATACAGTCCAAAAGGCCTGAGAAATAAAAAAACAAGATATAAAAATTTAAATAGGTATCAAAATTATTGTATTTTTATAAACGTTGGATCTACTTGCATAAAACCATTTGAATTGGTTAAAATTTTTATAAACCAATTTTACTAATAATGAGAGAATATTCTACGTAGAGAAAAACTTAAACAAATACGGCCCTTCAGGCCAGCGTAATTAAAAAACAAAATATAAATAAATTAAATAATTATTAAAATTATTGAATATTTAGAAAAAGTGGATCCACTTTCATGAAACCATTTGAATAGGTTAAAATTTTTATAAAACAAGTTTACTTATAATGAAAAAATATGTAAAATAGAGAAAAACCTTAACAAATACAGTCCAAAAGGCCTGAGAATTAAAAAAACAAGATATAAAAATTTAAATAGGTATCAAAAATATTGTATTTTTAGAATCTTTGGATCTACTTGCATGAAACCATTTGAATTGGTTAAAATTTTTATAAACCAAGTTTACTAATAATAAGAGAATATTCTACGTAGAGGAAAACTAAAACAAATACGGCCCACCAGGCCAGCGTAATTAAAAAACAAGATATAAATAAATTAAATAAGTATTAATATTATTGTATATTTAGAAAAGGTGGATCCACTTTCATGAAAGCATTTGAATTGGTTAAAACTCTTATAAACCAAGTTTACTTATAATAGAAAAATATATAAAATAGAGAAAAACTTGAACAAATACAGTCCAAAAGGCCTGAGAAATAAAAAAACATAATATAAAAAATTTAAATAGGTATGCAAATTATTGTATTTTTATAAACGTTGGATCCACTTGCATGAAACCATTTGAATAGGTTAAAATTTTTATAAAACAAGTTTACTTATAATTAAAAAATATGTAAAATAGAGAAAAACCTTAACAAATACAGTTCAAAAGGCCTGAGAAATAAAAAAACAAGATATAAAAATATAAATAGGTATCAAAAATATTGTATTTTTAGAATCATTGGATCTACTTGCTTGAAACCAATTGAATTGGTTAAAATTTTTATAAACCAATTTTACTAATAATGAGAGAAGATTCTAGGTAGAGAAAAACTTAAACAAATACGGCCCTTCAGGCCAGCGTAATTAAAAAACAAGATATAAATAAATTAAATAAGTATTAAAATTATTGTATATTTAGAAAAGGTGGATCCACTTTCATGAAACCATTTGAATAGGTTAAAATTTTTATAAAACAAGTTTCCTTATAATGAAAAAATATGTAAAATAGAGAAAAACCTTAACAAATACAGTCCAAAAGGCCTGAGAAATAAAAAAACAAGATATAAAAATTTAAATAGGTATCAAAAATATTGTATTTTTAGAATCTTTGGATCCACTTTTATGAATTCATTTAATTGGTTAAAATTTTTATAATCCAATTTTACTAATAATGAGAGAATATTCTACGTAGAGAAAAACTTAAACAAATACGGCCCTTCAGGCCAGCGTAATTAAAAAACAAGATATAAATAAATTAAATAAGTATTAAAATTATTGTATATTTAGAAAAGGTGGATCCACTTTCATGAAACCATTTGAATAGGTTAAAATTTTTATAAAACCAGTTTACTTATAATGAAAAAATATGTAAAATAGAGAAAAACCTTAACAAATACAGTCCAAAAGGCCTGAGAAATAAAAAACAAGATACAAAAATATAAATAGGTATCAAAAATATTGTATTTTTAGAATCTTTGGATCTACTTGCTTGAAATCATTTGAATTGGTTAAAATTTTTATAAACCAAGTTTACTAATAATAAGAGAATATTCTACGTAGAGGAAAACTAAAACAAATACGGCCCACCAGGCCAGCGGAATTAAAAAACAAGATATAAATAAATTAAATAAGTATTAATATTATTGTATATTTAGAAAAGGTGGATCCACTTTCATGAAACCATTTGAATTGGTTAAAATTCTTATAAACCAAGTTTACTTATAATAGAAAAATATATAAAATAGAGAAAAACTTCAACAAATACAGTCCAAAAGGCCTGAGAAATAAAAAAACAAGATATAAAAATTTAAATAGGTATCAAAATTATTGTATTTTTATAAACGTTGGATGTACTTGCATAAAACCATTTGAATTGGTTAAAATTTTTATAAACCAATTTTACTAATAATGAGAGAATATTCTACGTAGAGAAAAACTTAAACAAATACGGCCCTTCAGGCCAGCGTAATTAAAAAACAAGATATAAATAAATTAAATAAGTATTAAAATTATTGTATATTTAGAAAAGGTGGATCCACTTTCATGAAACCATTTGAATAGGTTAAAATTTTTATAAAACCAGTTTACTTATAATGAAAAAATATGTAAAATAGAGAAAAACCTTAACAAATACAGTCCAAAAGGCCTGAGAATTAAAAAAACAAGATATAAAAATTTAAATAGGTATCAAAAATATTGTATTTTTAGAATCTTTGGATCTACTTGCATGAAACCATTTGAATTGGTTAAAATTTTTATAAACCAAATTTACTAATAATAAGAGAATATTCTACGTAGAGGAAAACTAAAACAAATAAGGCCCTTCAGGCCAGCGTAATTAAAAAACAAGATATAAATAAATTATATAAGTATTAAAATTTTTGTATATTTAGAAAAGGTGGATCCACTTTCATGAAACCATTTGAATAGGTTAAAATTTTTATAAAATAAGTTTACTTAAATTGAAAAAATATGTAAAATAGAGAAAAACCTTAACAAATACAGTCCAAAAGGCCTGAGAAATAAAAAAACAAGATATAAAAATATAAATAGGTATAAAAAATATTGTATTTTTAGAATCTTTGGATCTACTTGCTTGAAACCATTTGAATTGGTTAAAATTTTTATAAACCAAGTTTACTAATAATAAGAGAATATTCTACGTAGAGGAAAACTAAAACAAATACGGCCCACCAGGCCAGCGTAATTAAAAAACAAGATATAAATAAATTAAATAAGTATTAATATTATTGTATATTTATAAACGTTGGATCCACTTGCATGAAACCATTTGAATAGGTTAAAATTTTTATAAAACAAGTTTACTTATAATTAAAAAATATGTAAAATAGAGAAAAACCTTAACAAATACAGTTCAAAAGGCCTGAGAAATAAAAAAACAAGATATAAAAATATAAATAGGTATCAAAAATATTGTATTTTTAGAATCATTGGATCTACTTGCTTGAAACCAATTGAATTGGTTAAAATTTTTATAAACCAATTTTACTAATAATGAGAGAAGATTCTAGGTAGAGAAAAACTTAAACAAATACGGCCCTTCAGGCCAGCGTAATTAAAAAACAAGATATAAATAAATTAAATAAGTATTAAAATTATTGTATATTTAGAAAAGGTGGATCCACTTTCATGAAACCATTTGAATAGGTTAAAATTTTTATAAAACAAGTTTCCTTATAATGAAAAAATATGTAAAATAGAGAAAAACCTTAACAAATACAGTCCAAAAGGCCTGAGAAATAAAAAAACAAGATATAAAAATTTAAATAGGTATAAAAAATATTGTATTTTTAGAATCTTTGGATCCACTTTTATGAATTCATTTGAATTGGTTAAAATTTTTATAATCCAATTTTACTAATAATGAGAGAATATTCTACGTAGAGAAAAACTTAAACAAATACGGCCCTTCAGGCCAGCGTAATTAAAAAACAAGATATAAATAAATTAAATAAGTATTAAAATTATTGTATATTTAGAAAAGGTGGATCCACTTTCATGAAACCATTTGAATAGGTTAAAATTTTTATAAAACCAGTTTACTTATAATGAAAAAATATGTAAAATAGAGAAAAACCTTAACAAATACAGTCCAAAAGGCCTGAGAAATAAAAAACAAGATACAAAAATATAAATAGGTATCAAAAATATTGTATTTTTAGAATCTTTGGATCTACTTGCTTGAAATCAATTGAATTGGTTAAAATTTTTATAAACCAAGTTTACTAATAATAAGAGAATATTCTACGTAGAGGAAAACTAAAACAAATACGGCCCACCAGGCCAGCGTAATTAAAAAACAAGATATAAATAAATTAAATAAGTATTAATATTATTGTATATTTAGAAAAGGTGGATCCACTTTCATGAAACCATTTGAATAGGTTAAAATTTTTATAAAACAAGTTTCCTTATAATGAAAAAATATGTAAAATAGAGAAAAACCTTAACAAATACAGTCCAAAAGGCCTGAGAAATAAAAAAACAAGATATACAAATTTAAATAGGTATCAAAAATATTGTATTTTTAGAATCTTTGGATCCACTTTTATGAATTCATTTGAATTGGTTAAAATTTTTTTAATCCAATTTTACTAATAATGAGAGAATATTCTACGTAGAGAAAAACTTAAACAAATACGGCCCTTCAGGCCAGCGTAATTAAAAAACAAGATATAAATAAATTAAATAAGTATTAAAATTATTGTATATTTAGAAAAGGTGGATCCACTTTCATGAAACCATTTGAATAGGTTAAAATTTTTATAAAACCAGTTTACTTATAATGAAAAAATATGTAAAATAGAGAAAAACCTTAACAAATACAGTCCAAAAGGCCTGAGAAATAAAAAACAAGATACAAAAATATAAATAGGTATCAAAAATATTGTATTTTTAGAATCTTTGGATCTACTTGCTTGAAATCATTTGAATTGGTTAAAATTTTTATAAACCAAGTTTACTAATAATAAGAGAATATTCTACGTAGAGGAAAACTAAAACAAATACGGCCCACCAGGCCAGCGTAATTAAAAAACAAGATATAAATAAATTAAATAATTATTAAAATTATTGAATATTTAGAAAAAGTGGATCCACTTTCATGAAACCATTTGAATAGGTTAAAATTTTTATAAAACAAGTTTACTTATAATGAAAAAATATGTAAAATAGAGAAAAACCTTAACAAATACAGTCCAAAAGGCCTGAGAATTAAAAAAACAAGATATAAAAATTTAAATAGGTATCAAAAATATTGTATTTTTAGAATCTTTGGATCTACTTGCATGAAACCATTTGAATTGGTTAAAATTTTTATAAACCAAATTTACTAATAATAAGAGAATATTCTACGTAGAGGAAAACTAAAACAAATACGGCCCTTCAGGCCAGCGTAATGAAAAAACAAGATATAAATAAATTATATAAGTATTAAAATTTTTGTATATTTAGAAAAGGTGGATCCACTTTCATGAAACCATTTGAATAGGTTAAAATTTTTATAAAATAAGTTTACTTATAATGAAAAAATATGTAAAATAGAGAAAAACCTTAACAAATACAGTCCAAAAGGCCTGAGAAATAAAAAAACAAGATATAAAAATATAAATAGGTATAAAAAATATTGTATTTTTAGAATCTTTGGATCTACTTGCTTGAAACCATTTGAATTGGTTAAAATTTTTATAAACCAAGTTTACTAATAATAAGAGAATATTCTACGTAGAGGAAAACTAAAACAAATACGGCCCACCAGGCCAGCGTAATTAAAAAACAAGATATAAATAAATTAAATAAGTATTAATATTATTGTATATTTAGAAAAGGTGGATCCACTTTCATGAAACCATTTGAATTGGTTAAAACTCTTATAAACCAAGTTTACTTATAATAGAAAAATATATAAAATAGAGAAAAACTTGAACAAATACAGTCCAAAAGGCCTGAGAAATAAAAAAACATAATATAAAAAATTTAAATAGGTATGCAAATTATTGTATTTTTATAAACGTTGGATCCACTTGCATGAAACCATTTGAATAGGTTAAAATTTTTATAAAACAAGTTTACTTATAATTAAAAAATATGTAAAATAGAGAAAAACCTTAACAAATACAGTTCAAAAGGCCTGAGAAATAAAAAAACAAGATATAAAAATATAAATAGGTATCAAAAATATTGTATTTTTAGAATCATTGGATCTACTTGCTTGAAACCAATTGAATTGGTTAAAATTTTTATAAACCAATTTTACTAATAATGAGAGAAGATTCTAGGTAGAGAAAAACTTAAACAAATACGGCCCTTCAGGCCAGCGTAATTAAAAAACAAGATATAAATAAATTAAATAAGTATTAAAATTATTGTATATTTAGAAAAGGTGGATCCACTTTCATGAAACCATTTGAATAGGTTAAAATTTTTATAAAACAAGTTTCCTTATAATGAAAAAATATGTAAAATAGAGAAAAACCTTAACAAATACAGTCCAAAAGGCCTGAGAAATAAAAAAACAAGATATAAAAATTTAAATAGGTATCAAAAATATTGTATTTTTAGAATCTTTGGATCCACTTTTATGAATTCATTTAATTGGTTAAAATTTTTATAATCCAATTTTACTAATAATGAGAGAATATTCTACGTAGAGAAAAACTTAAACAAATACGGCCCTTCAGGCCAGCGTAATTAAAAAACAAGATATAAATAAATTAAATAAGTATTAAAATTATTGTATATTTAGAAAAGGTGGATCCACTTTCATGAAACCATTTGAATAGGTTAAAATTTTTATAAAACCAGTTTACTTATAATGAAAAAATATGTAAAATAGAGAAAAACCTTAACAAATACAGTCCAAAAGGCCTGAGAAATAAAAAACAAGATACAAAAATATAAATAGGTATCAAAAATATTGTATCTTTAGAATCTTTGGATCTACTTGCTTGAAATCATTTGAATTGGTTAAAATTTTTATAAACCAAGTTTACTAATAATAAGAGAATATTCTACGTAGAGGAAAACTAAAACAAATACGGCCCACCAGGCCAGCGGAATTAAAAAACAAGATATAAATAAATTAAATAAGTATTAATATTATTGTATATTTAGAAAAGGTGGATCCACTTTCATGAAACCATTTGAATTGGTTAAAATTCTTATAAACCAAGTTTACTTATAATAGAAAAATATATAAAATAGAGAAAAACTTCAACAAATACAGTCCAAAAGGCCTGAGAAATAAAAAAACAAGATATAAAAATTTAAATAGGTATCAAAATTATTGTATTTTTATAAACGTTGGATGTACTTGCATAAAACCATTTGAATTGGTTAAAATTTTTATAAACCAATTTTACTAATAATGAGAGAATATTCTACGTAGAGAAAAACTTAAACAAATACGGCCCTTCAGGCCAGCGTAATTAAAAAACAAGATATAAATAAATTAAATAAGTATTAAAATTATTGTATATTTAGAAAAGGTGGATCCACTTTCATGAAACCATTTGAATAGGTTAAAATTTTTATAAAACCAGTTTACTTATAATGAAAAAATATGTAAAATAGAGAAAAACCTTAACAAATACAGTCCAAAAGGCCTGAGAATTAAAAAAACAAGATATAAAAATTTAAATAGGTATCAAAAATATTGTATTTTTAGAATCTTTGGATCTACTTGCATGAAACCATTTGAATTGGTTAAAATTTTTATAAACCAAATTTACTAATAATAAGAGAATATTCTACGTAGAGGAAAACTAAAACAAATACGGCCCTTCAGGCCAGCGTAATTAAAAAACAAGATATAAATAAATTATATAAGTATTAAAATTTTTGTATATTTAGAAAAGGTGGATCCACTTTCATGAAACCATTTGAATAGGTTAAAATTTTTATAAAATAAGTTTACTTATATTGAAAAAATATGTAAAATAGAGAAAAACCTTAACAAATACAGTCCAAAAGGCCTGAGAAATAAAAAAACAAGATATAAAAATATAAATAGGTATAAAAAATATTGTATTTTTAGAATCTTTGGATCTACTTGCTTGAAACCATTTGAATTGGTTAAAATTTTTATAAACCAAGTTTACTAATAATAAGAGAATATTCTACGTAGAGGAAAACTAAAACAAATACGGCCCACCAGGCCAGCGTAATTAAAAAACAAGATATAAATAAATTAAATAAGTATTAATATTATTGTATATTTATAAACGTTGGATCCACTTGCATGAAACCATTTGAATAGGTTAAAATTTTTATAAAACAAGTTTACTTATAATTAAAAAATATGTAAAATAGAGAAAAACCTTAACAAATACAGTTCAAAAGGCCTGAGAAATAAAAAAACAAGATATAAAAATATAAATAGGTATCAAAAATATTGTATTTTTAGAATCATTGGATCTACTTGCTTGAAACCAATTGAATTGGTTAAAATTTTTATAAACCAATTTTACTAATAATGAGAGAAGATTCTAGGTAGAGAAAAACTTAAACGAATACGGCCCTTCAGGCCAGCGTAATTAAAAAACAAGATATAAATAAATTAAATAAGTATTAAAATTATTGTATATTTAGAAAAGGTGGATCCACTTTCATGAAACCATTTGAATAGGTTAAAATTTTTATAAAACAAGTTTCCTTATAATGAAAAAATATGTAAAATAGAGAAAAACCTTAACAAATACAGTCCAAAAGGCCTGAGAAATAAAAAAACAAGATATAAAAATTTAAATAGGTATCAAAAATATTGTATTTTTAGAATCTTTGGATCCACTTTTATGAATTCATTTGAATTGGTTAAAATTTTTATAATCCAATTTTACTAATAATGAGAGAATATTCTACGTAGAGAAAAACTTAAACAAATACGGCCCTTCAGGCCAGCGTAATTAAAAAACAAGATATAAATAAATTAAATAAGTATTAAAATTATTGTATATTTAGAAAAGGTGGATCCACTTTCATGAAACCATTTGAATAGGTTAAAATTTTTATAAAACCAGTTTACTTATAATGAAAAAATATGTAAAATAGAGAAAAACCTTAACAAATACAGTCCAAAAGGCCTGAGAAATAAAAAACAAGATACAAAAATATAAATAGGTATCAAAAATATTGTATTTTTAGAATCTTTGGATCTACTTGCTTGAAATCAATTGAATTGGTTAAAATTTTTATAAACCAAGTTTACTAATAATAAGAGAATATTCTACGTAGAGGAAAACTAAAACAAATACGGCCCACCAGGCCAGCGTAATTAAAAAACAAGATATAAATAAATTAAATAAGTATTAATATTATTGTATATTTAGAAAAGGTGGATCCACTTTCATGAAACCATTTGAATAGGTTAAAATTTTTATAAAACAAGTTTCCTTATAATGAAAAAATATGTAAAATATAGAAAAACCTTAACAAATACAGTCCAAAAGGCCTGAGAAATAAAAAAACAAGATATAAAAATTTAAATAGGTATCAAAAATATTGTATTTTTAGAATCTTTGGATCCACTTTTATGAATTCATTTGAATTGGTTAAAATTTTTTTAATCCAATTTTACTAATAATGAGAGAATATTCTACGTAGAGAAAAACTTAAACAAATACGGCCCTTCAGGCCAGCGTAATTAAAAAACAAGATATAAATAAATTAAATAAGTATTAAAATTATTGTATATTTAGAAAAGGTGGATCCACTTTCATGAAACCATTTGAATAGGTTAAAATTTTTATAAAACCAGTTTACTTATAATGAAAAATATGTAAAATAGAGAAAAACCTTAACAAATACAGTCCAAAAGGCCTGAGAAATAAAAAACAAGATACAAAAATATAAATAGGTATCAAAAATATTGTATTTTTAGAATCTTTGGATCTACTTGCTTGAAATCATTTGAATTGGTTAAAATTTTTATAAACCAAGTTTACTAATAATAAGAGAATATTCTACGTAGAGGAAAACTAAAACAAATACGGCCCACCAGGCCAGCGTAATTAAAAAACAAGATATAAATAAATTAAATAAGTATTAATATTATTGTATATTTAGAAAAGGTGGATCCACTTTCATGAAACCATTTGAATTGGTTCAAATTCTTATAAACCAAGTTTACTTATAATAGAAAAATATATAAAATAGAGAAAAACTTCAACAAATACAGTCCAAAAGGCCTGAGAAATAAAAAAACAAGATATAAAAATTTAAATAGGTATCAAAATTATTGTATTTTTATAAACGTTGGATCTACTTGCATAAAACCATTTGAATTGGTTAAAATTTTTATAAACCAATTTTACTAATAATGAGAGAATATTCTACGTAGAGAAAAACTTAAACAAATACGGCCCTTCAGGCCAGCGTAATTAAAAAACAAAATATAAATAAATTAAATAAGTATTAAAATTATTGAATATTTAGAAAAGGTGGATCCACATTCATGAAACCATTTGAATAGGTTAAAATTTTTATAAAACAAGTTTACTTATAATGAAAAAATATGTAAAATAGAGAAAAACCTTAACAAATACAGTCCAAAAGGCCTGAGAAATAAAAAACAAGATACAAAAATATAAATAGGTATCAAAAATATTGTATTTTTAGAATCTTTGGATCTACTTGCTTGAAATCATTTGAATTGGTTAAAATTTTTATAAACCAAGTTTACTAATAATAAGAGAATATTCTACGTAGAGGAAAACTAAAACAAATACGGCCCACCAGGCCAGCGTAATTAAAAAACAAGATATAAATAAATTAAATAAGTATTAATATTATTGTATATTTAGAAAAGGTGGATCCACTTTCATGAAACCATTTGAATTGGTTAAAATTCTTATAAACCAAGTTTACTTATAATAGAAAAATATATAAAATAGAAAAAAACTTCAACAAATACAGTCCAAAAGGCCTGAGAAATAAAAAAACAAGATATAAAAATTTAAATAGGTATCAAAATTATTGTATTTTTATAAACGTTGGATGTACTTGCATAAAACCATTTGAATTGGTTAAAATTTTTATAAACCAATTTTACTAATAATGAGAGAATATTCTACGTAGAGAAAAACTTAAACAAATACGGCCCTTCAGGCCAGCGTAATTAAAAAACAAGATATAAATAAATTAAATAAGTATTAAAATTATTGTATATTTAGAAAAGGTGGATCCACTTTCATGAAACCATTTGAATAGGTTAAAATTTTTATAAAACCAGTTTACTTATAATGAAAAAATATGTAAAATAGAGAAAAACCTTAACAAATACAGTCCAAAAGGCCTGAGAATTAAAAAAACAAGATATAAAAATTTAAATAGGTATCAAAAATATTGTATTTTTAGAATCTTTGGATCTACTTGCATGAAACCATTTGAATTGGTTAAAATTTTTATAAACCAAATTTACTAATAATAAGAGAATATTCTACGTAGAGGAAAACTAAAACAAATACGGCCCTTCAGGCCAGCGTAATTAAAAAACAAGATATAAATAAATTATATAAGTATTAAAATTTTTGTATATTTAGAAAAGGTGGATCCACTTTCATGAAACCATTTGAATAGGTTAAAATTTTTATAAAATAAGTTTACTTATAATGAAAAAATATGTAAAATAGAGAAAAACCTTAACAAATACAGTCCAAAAGGCCTGAGAAATAAAAAACAAGATACAAAAATATAAATAGGTATCAAAAATATTGTATTTTTAGAATCTTTGGATCTACTTGCTTGAAATCATTTGAATTGGTTAAAATTTTTATAAACCAAGTTTACTAATAATAAGAGAATATTCTACGTAGAGGAAAACTAAAACAAATACGGCCCACCAGGCCAGCGGAATTAAAAAACAAGATATAAATAAATTAAATAAGTATTAATATTATTGTATATTTAGAAAAGGTGGATCCACTTTCATGAAACCATTTGAATTGGTTAAAATTCTTATAAACCAAGTTTACTTATAATAGAAAAATATATAAAATAGAGAAAAACTTCAACAAATACAGTCCAAAAGGCCTGAGAAATAAAAAAACAAGATATAAAAATTTAAATAGGTATCAAAATTATTGTATTTTTATAAACGTTGGATGTACTTGCATAAAACCATTTGAATTGGTTAAAATTTTTATAAACCAATTTTACTAATAATGAGAGAATATTCTACGTAGAGAAAAACTTAAACAAATACGGCCCTTCAGGCCAGCGTAATTAAAAAACAAGATATAAATAAATTAAATAAGTATTAAAATTATTGTATATTTAGAAAAGGTGGATCCACTTTCATGAAACCATTTGAATAGGTTAAAATTTTTATAAAACCAGTTTACTTATAATGAAAAAATATGTAAAATAGAGAAAAACCTTAACAAATACAGTCCAAAAGGCCTGAGAATTAAAAAAACAAGATATAAAAATTTAAATAGGTATCAAAAATATTGTATTTTTAGAATCTTTGGATCTACTTGCATGAAACCATTTGAATTGGTTAAAATTTTTATAAACCAAATTTACTAATAATAAGAGAATATTCTACGTAGAGGAAAACTAAAACAAATACGGCCCTTCAGGCCAGCGTAATTAAAAAACAAGATATAAATAAATTATATAAGTATTAAAATTTTTGTATATTTAGAAAAGGTGGATCCACTTTCATGAAACCATTTGAATAGGTTAAAATTTTTATAAAATAAGTTTACTTATATTGAAAAAATATGTAAAATAGAGAAAAACCTTAACAAATACAGTCCAAAAGGCCTGAGAAATAAAAAAACAAGATATAAAAATATAAATAGGTATAAAAAATATTGTATTTTTAGAATCTTTGGATCTACTTGCTTGAAACCATTTGAATTGGTTAAAATTTTTATAAACCAAGTTTACTAATAATAAGAGAATATTCTACGTAGAGGAAAACTAAAACAAATACGGCCCACCAGGCCAGCGTAATTAAAAAACAAGATATAAATAAATTAAATAAGTATTAATATTATTGTATATTTATAAACGTTGGATCCACTTGCATGAAACCATTTGAATAGGTTAAAATTTTTATAAAACAAGTTTACTTATAATTAAAAAATATGTAAAATAGAGAAAAACCTTAACAAATACAGTTCAAAAGGCCTGAGAAATAAAAAAACAAGATATAAAAATATAAATAGGTATCAAAAATATTGTATTTTTAGAATCATTGGATCTACTTGCTTGAAACCAATTGAATTGGTTAAAATTTTTATAAACCAATTTTACTAATAATGAGAGAAGATTCTAGGTAGAGAAAAACTTAAACGAATACGGCCCTTCAGGCCAGCGTAATTAAAAAACAAGATATAAATAAATTAAATAAGTATTAAAATTATTGTATATTTAGAAAAGGTGGATCCACTTTCATGAAACCATTTGAATAGGTTAAAATTTTTATAAAACAAGTTTCCTTATAATGAAAAAATATGTAAAATAGAGAAAAACCTTAACAAATACAGTCCAAAAGGCCTGAGAAATAAAAAAACAAGATATAAAAATTTAAATAGGTATCAAAAATATTGTATTTTTAGAATCTTTGGATCCACTTTTATGAATTCATTTGAATTGGTTAAAATTTTTATAATCCAATTTTACTAATAATGAGAGAATATTCTACGTAGAGAAAAACTTAAACAAATACGGCCCTTCAGGCCAGCGTAATTAAAAAACAAGATATAAATAAATTAAATAAGTATTAAAATTATTGTATATTTAGAAAAGGTGGATCCACTTTCATGAAACCATTTGAATAGGTTAAAATTTTTATAAAACCAGTTTACTTATAATGAAAAAATATGTAAAATAGAGAAAAACCTTAACAAATACAGTCCAAAAGGCCTGAGAAATAAAAAACAAGATACAAAAATATAAATAGGTATCAAAAATATTGTATTTTTAGAATCTTTGGATCTACTTGCTTGAAATCAATTGAATTGGTTAAAATTTTTATAAACCAAGTTTACTAATAATAAGAGAATATTCTACGTAGAGGAAAACTAAAACAAATACGGCCCACCAGGCCAGCGTAATTAAAAAACAAGATATAAATAAATTAAATAAGTATTAATATTATTGTATATTTAGAAAAGGTGGATCCACTTTCATGAAACCATTTGAATAGGTTAAAATTTTTATAAAACAAGTTTCCTTATAATGAAAAAATATGTAAAATATAGAAAAACCTTAACAAATACAGTCCAAAAGGCCTGAGAAATAAAAAAACAAGATATAAAAATTTAAATAGGTATCAAAAATATTGTATTTTTAGAATCTTTGGATCCACTTTTATGAATTCATTTGAATTGGTTAAAATTTTTTTAATCCAATTTTACTAATAATGAGAGAATATTCTACGTAGAGAAAAACTTAAACAAATACGGCCCTTCAGGCCAGCGTAATTAAAAAACAAGATATAAATAAATTAAATAAGTATTAAAATTATTGTATATTTAGAAAAGGTGGATCCACTTTCATGAAACCATTTGAATAGGTTAAAATTTTTATAAAACCAGTTTACTTATAATGAAAAAATATGTAAAATAGAGAAAAACCTTAACAAATACAGTCCAAAAGGCCTGAGAAATAAAAAACAAGATACAAAAATATAAATAGGTATCAAAAATATTGTATTTTTAGAATCTTTGGATCTACTTGCTTGAAATCATTTGAATTGGTTAAAATTTTTATAAACCAAGTTTACTAATAATAAGAGAATATTCTACGTAGAGGAAAACTAAAACAAATACGGCCCACCAGGCCAGCGTAATTAAAAAACAAGATATAAATAAATTAAATAAGTATTAATATTATTGTATATTTAGAAAAGGTGGATCCACTTTCATGAAACCATTTGAATTGGTTCAAATTCTTATAAACCAAGTTTACTTATAATAGAAAAATATATAAAATAGAGAAAAACTTCAACAAATACAGTCCAAAAGGCCTGAGAAATAAAAAAACAAGATATAAAAATTTAAATAGGTATCAAAATTATTGTATTTTTATAAACGTTGGATCTACTTGCATAAAACCATTTGAATTGGTTAAAATTTTTATAAACCAATTTTACTAATAATGAGAGAATATTCTACGTAGAGAAAAACTTAAACAAATACGGCCCTTCAGGCCAGCGTAATTAAAAAACAAAATATAAATAAATTAAATAAGTATTAAAATTATTGAATATTTAGAAAAGGTGGATCCACTTTCATGAAACCATTTGAATAGGTTAAAATTTTTATAAAACAAGTTTACTTATAATGAAAAAATATGTAAAATAGAGAAAAACCTTAACAAATACAGTCCAAAAGGCCTGAGAAATAAAAAACAAGATACAAAAATATAAATAGGTATCAAAAATATTGTATTTTTAGAATCTTTTTATCTACTTGCTTGAAATCATTTGAATTGGTTAAAATTTTTATAAACCAAGTTGACTAATAATAAGAGAATATTCTACGTAGAGGAAAACTAAAACAAATACGGCCCACCAGGCCAGCGTAATTAAAAAACAAGATATAAATAAATTAAATAAGTATTAATATTATTGTATATTTAGAAAAGGTGGATCCACTTTCATGAAACCATTTGAATTGGTTAAAATTCTTATAAACCAAGTTTACTTATAATAGAAAAATATATAAAATAGAAAAAAACTTCAACAAATACAGTCCAAAAGGCCTGAGAAATAAAAAAACAAGATATAAAAATTTAAATAGGTATCAAAATTATTGTATTTTTATAAACGTTGGATGTACTTGCATAAAACCATTTGAATTGGTTAAAATTTTTATAAACCAATTTTACTAATAATGAGAGAATATTCTACGTAGAGAAAAACTTAAACAAATACGGCCCTTCAGGCCAGCGTAATTAAAAAACAAGATATAAATAAATTAAATAAGTATTAAAATTATTGTATATTTAGAAAAGGTGGATCCACTTTCATGAAACCATTTGAATAGGTTAAAATTTTTATAAAACCAGTTTACTTATAATGAAAAAATATGTAAAATAGAGAAAAACCTTAACAAATACAGTCCAAAAGGCCTGAGAATTAAAAAAACAAGATATAAAAATTTAAATAGGTATCAAAAATATTGTATTTTTAGAATCTTTGGATCTACTTGCATGAAACCATTTGAATTGGTTAAAATTTTTATAAACCAAATTTACTAATAATAAGAGAATATTCTACGTAGAGGAAAACTAAAACAAATACGGCCCTTCAGGCCAGCGTAATTAAAAAACAAGATATAAATAAATTATATAAGTATTAAAATTTTTGTATATTTAGAAAAGGTGGATCCACTTTCATGAAACCATTTGAATAGGTTAAAATTTTTATAAAATAAGTTTACTTATATTGAAAAAATATGTAAAATAGAGAAAAACCTTAACAAATACAGTCCAAAAGGCCTGAGAAATAAAAAAACAAGATATAAAAATATAAATAGGTATAAAAAATATTGTATTTTTAGAATCTTTGGATCTACTTGCTTGAAACCATTTGAATTGGTTAAAATTTTTATAAACCAAGTTTACTAATAATAAGAGAATATTCTACGTAGAGGAAAACTAAAACAAATACGGCCCACCAGGCCAGCGTAATTAAAAAACAAGATATAAATAAATTAAATAAGTATTAATATTATTGTATATTTATAAACGTTGGATCCACTTGCATGAAACCATTTGAATAGGTTAAAATTTTTATAAAACAAGTTTCCTTATAATGAAAAAATATGTAAAATAGAGAAAAACCTTAACAAATACAGTCCAAAAGGCCTGAGAAATAAAAAAACAAGATATAAAAATATAAATAGGTATCAAAAATATTGTATTTTTAGAATCATTGGATCTACTTGCTTGAAACCAATTGAATTGGTTAAAATTTTTATAAACCAATTTTACTAATAATGAGAGAAGATTCTAGGTTGAGAAAAACTTAAACGAATACGGCCCTTCAGGCCAGCGTAATTAAAAAACAAGATATAAATAAATTAAATAAGTATTAAAATTATTGTATATTTAGAAAAGGTGGATCCACTTTCATGAAACCATTTGAATAGGTTAAAATTTTTATAAAACAAGTTTCCTTATAATGAAAAAATATGTAAAATAGAGAAAAACCTTAACAAATACAGTCCAAAAGGCCTGAGAAATAAAAAAACAAGATATAAAAATTTAAATAGGTATCAAAAATATTGTATTTTTAGAATCTTTGGATCCACTTTTATGAATTCATTTGAATTGGTTAAAATTTTTATAATCCAATTTTACTAATAATGAGAGAATATTCTACGTAGAGAAAAACTTAAACAAATACGGCCCTTCAGGCCAGCGTAATTAAAAAACAAGATATAAATAAATTAAATAAGTATTAAAATTATTGTATATTTAGAAAAGGTGGATCCACTTTCATGAAACCATTTGAATAGGTTAAAATTTTTATAAAACCAGTTTACTTATAATGAAAAAATATGTAAAATAGAGAAAAACCTTAACAAATACAGTCCAAAAGGCCTGAGAAATAAAAAACAAGATACAAAAATATAAATAGGTATCAAAAATATTGTATTTTTAGAATCTTTGGATCTACTTGCTTGAAATCAATTGAATTGGTTAAAATTTTTATAAACCAAGTTTACTAATAATAAGAGAATATTCTACGTAGAGGAAAACTAAAACAAATACGGCCCACCAGGCCAGCGTAATTAAAAAACAAGATATAAATAAATTAAATAAGTATTAATATTATTGTATATTTAGAAAAGGTGGATCCACTTTCATGAAACCATTTGAATAGGTTAAAATTTTTATAAAACAAGTTTCCTTATAATGAAAAAATATGTAAAATATAGAAAAACCTTAACAAATACAGTCCAAAAGGCCTGAGAAATAAAAAAACAAGATATAAAAATTTAAATAGGTATCAAAAATATTGTATTTTTAGAATCTTTGGATCCACTTTTATGAATTCATTTGAATTGGTTAAAATTTTTTTAATCCAATTTTACTAATAATGAGAGAATATTCTACGTAGAGAAAAACTTAAACAAATACGGCCCTTCAGGCCAGCGTAATTAAAAAACAAGATATAAATAAATTAAATAAGTATTAAAATTATTGTATATTTAGAAAAGGTGGATCCACTTTCATGAAACCATTTGAATAGGTTAAAATTTTTATAAAACCAGTTTACTTATAATGAAAAAATATGTAAAATAGAGAAAAACCTTAACAAATACAGTCCAAAAGGCCTGAGAAATAAAAAACAAGATACAAAAATATAAATAGGTATCAAAAATATTGTATTTTTAGAATCTTTGGATCTACTTGCTTGAAATCATTTGAATTGGTTAAAATTTTTATAAACCAAGTTTACTAATAATAAGAGAATATTCTACGTAGAGGAAAACTAAAACAAATACGGCCCACCAGGCCAGCGTAATTAAAAAACAAGATATAAATAAATTAAATAAGTATTAATATTATTGTATATTTAGAAAAGGTGGATCCACTTTCATGAAACCATTTGAATTGGTTCAAATTCTTATAAACCAAGTTTACTTATAATAGAAAAATATATAAAATAGAGAAAAACTTCAACAAATACAGTCCAAAAGGCCTGAGAAATAAAAAAACAAGATATAAAAATTTAAATAGGTATCAAAATTATTGTATTTTTATAAACGTTGGATCTACTTGCATAAAACCATTTGAATTGGTTAAAATTTTTATAAACCAATTTTACTAATAATGAGAGAATATTCTACGTAGAGAAAAACTTAAACAAATACGGCCCTTCAGGCCAGCGTAATTAAAAAACAAAATATAAATAAATTAAATAAGTATTAAAATTATTGAATATTTAGAAAAGGTGGATCCACTTTCATGAAACCATTTGAATAGGTTAAAATTTTTATAAAACAAGTTTACTTATAATGAAAAAATATGTAAAATAGAGAAAAACCTTAACAAATACAGTCCAAAAGGCCTGAGAAATAAAAAAACAAGATATAAAAATTTAAATAGGTATCAAAAATATTGTATTTTTAGAATATTTGGATCTACTTGCTTGAAACCATTTGAATTGGTTAAAATTTTTATAAACCAAGTTTACTAATAATAAGAGAATATTCTACGTAGAGGAAAACTAAAACAAATACGGCCCACCAGGCCAGCGTAATTAAAAAACAAGATATAAATAATTTAAATAAGTATTAATATTATTGTATATTTAGAAAAGGTGGATCCACTTTCATGAAACCATTTGAATTGGTTAAAATTCTTATAAACCAAGTTTACTTATAATAGAAAAATATATAAAATAGAGAAAAACTTCAACAAATACAGTCCAAAAGGCCTGAGAAATAAAAAAACAAGATATAAAAATTTAAATAGGTATCAAAATTATTGTATTTTTATAAACGTTGGATCTACTTGCATAAAACCATTTGAATTGGTTAAAATTTTTATAAACCAATTTTACTAATAATGAGAGAATATTCTACGTAGAGAAAAACTTAAACAAATACGGCCCTTCAGGCCAGCGTAATTAAAAAACAAAATATAAATAAATTAAATAAGTATTAAAATTATTGAATATTTAGAAAAAGTGGATCCACTTTCATGAAACCATTTGAATAGGTTAAAATTTTTATAAAACAAGTTTACTTATAATGAAAAAATATGTAAAATAGAGAAAAACCTTAACAAATACAGTCCAAAAGGCCTGAGAATTAAAAAAACAAGATATAAAAATTTAAATAGGTATCAAAAATATTGTATTTTTAGAATCTTTGGATCTACTTGCATGAAACCATTTGAATTGGTTAAAATTTTTATAAACCAAATTTACTAATAATAAGAGAATATTCTACGTAGAGGAAAACTAAAACAAATACGGCCCTTCAGGCCAGCGTAATTAAAAAACAAGATATAAATAAATTATATAAGTATTAAAATTTTTGTATATTTAGAAAAGGTGGATCCACTTTCATGAAACCATTTGAATAGGTTAAAATTTTTATAAAATAAGTTTACTTATAATGAAAAAATATGTAAAATAGAGAAAAACCTTAACAAATACAGTCCAAAAGGCCTGAGAAATAAAAAAACAAGATATAAAAATATAAATAGGTATAAAAAATATTGTATTTTTAGAATCTTTGGATCTACTTGCTTGAAACCATTTGAATTGGTTAAAATTTTTATAAACCAAGTTTACTAATAATAAGAGAATATTCTACGTAGAGGAAAACTAAAACAAATACGGCCCACCAGGCCAGCGTAATTAAAAAACAAGATATAAATAAATTAAATAAGTATTACTATTATTGTATATTTAGAAAAGGTGGATCCACTTTCATGAAACCATTTGAATTGGTTAAAACTCTTATAAACCAAGTTTACTTATAATAGAAAAATATATAAAATAGAGAAAAACTTGAACAAATACAGTCCAAAAGGCCTGAGAAATAAAAAAACATAATATAAAAAATTTAAATAGGTATGCAAATTATTGTATTTTTATAAACGTTGGATCCACTTGCATGAAACCATTTGAATAGGTTAAAATTTTTATAAAACAAGTTTACTTATAATTAAAAAATATGTAAAATAGAGAAAAACCTTAACAAATACAGTTCAAAAGGCCTGAGAAATAAAAAAACAAGATATAAAAATATAAATAGGTATCAAAAATATTGTATTTTTAGAATCATTGGATCTACTTGCTTGAAACCAATTGAATTGGTTAAAATTTTTATAAACCAATTTTACTAATAATGAGAGAAGATTCTAGGTAGAGAAAAACTTAAACAAATACGGCCCTTCAGGCCAGCGTAATTAAAAAACAAGATATAAATAAATTAAATAAGTATTAAAATTATTGTATATTTAGAAAAGGTGGATCCACTTTCATGAAACCATTTGAATAGGTTAAAATTTTTATAAAACAAGTTTCCTTATAATGAAAAAATATGTAAAATAGAGAAAAACCTTAACAAATACAGTCCAAAAGGCCTGAGAAATAAAAAAACAAGATATAAAAATTTAAATAGGTATCAAAAATATTGTATTTTTAGAATCTTTGGATCCACTTTTATGAATTCATTTGAATTGGTTAAAATTTTTATAATCCAATTTTACTAATAATGAGAGAATATTCTACGTAGAGAAAAACTTAAACAAATACGGCCCTTCAGGCCAGCGTAATTAAAAAACAAGATATAAATAAATTATATAAGTATTAAAATTTTTGTATATTTAGAAAAGGTGGATCCACTTTCATGAAACCATTTGAATAGGTTAAAATTTTTATAAAACCAGTTTACTTATAATGAAAAAATATGTAAAATAGAGAAAAACCTTAACAAATACAGTCCAAAAGGCCTGAGAAATAAAAAACAAGATACAAAAATATAAATAGGTATCAAAAATATTGTATTTTTAGAATCTTTGGATCTACTTGCTTGAAATCATTTGAATTGGTTAAAATTTTTATAAACCAAGTTTACTAATAATAAGAGAATGTTCTACGTAGAGGAAAACTAAAACAAATACGGCCCACCAGGCCAGCGTAATTAAAAAACAAGATATAAATAAATTAAATAAGTATTAATATTATTGTATATTTAGAAAAGGTGGATCCACTTTCATGAAACCATTTGAATTGGTTCAAATTCTTATAAACCAAGTTTACTTATAATAGAAAAATATATAAAATAGAGAAAAACTTCAACAAATACAGTCCAAAAGGCCTGAGAAATAAAAAAACAAGATATAAAAATTTAAATAGGTATCAAAATTATTGTATTTTTATAAACGTTGGATCTACTTGCATAAAACCATTTGAATTGGTTAAAATTTTTATAAACCAATTTTACTAATAATGAGAGAATATTCTACGTAGAGAAAAACTTAAACAAATACGGCCCTTCAGGCCAGCGTAATTAAAAAACAAAATATAAATAAATTAAATAAGTATTAAAATTATTGAATATTTAGAAAAGGTGGATCCACTTACATGAAACCATTTGAATAGGTTAAAATTTTTATAAAACAAGTTTACTTATAATGAAAAAATATGTAAAATAGAGAAAAACCTTAACAAATACAGTCCAAAAGGCCTGAGAAATAAAAAAACAAGATATAAAAATTTAAATAGGTATCAAAAATATTGTATTTTTAGAATCTTTGGATCTACTTGCTTGAAACCATTTGAATTGGTTAAAATTTTTATAAACCAAGTTTACTAATAACAAGAGAATATTCTACGTAGAGGAAAACTAAAACAAATACGGCCCACCAGGCCAGCGTAATTAAAAAACAAGATATAAATAAATTAAATAAGTATTAATATTATTGTATATTTAGAAAAGGTGGATCCACTTTCATGAAACCATTTGAATTGGTTAAAATTCTTATAAACCAAGTTTACTTATAATAGAAAAATATATAAAATAGAGAAAAACTTCAACAAATACAGTCCAAAAGGCCTGAGAAATAAAAAAACAAGATATAAAAATTTAAATAGGTATCAAAATTATTGTATTTTTATAAACGTTGGATCTACTTGCATAAAACCATTTGAATTGGTTAAAATTTTTATAAACCAATTTTACTAATAATGAGAGAATATTCTACGTAGAGAAAAACTTAAACAAATACGGCCCTTCAGGCCAGCGTAATTAAAAAACAAAATATAAATAAATTAAATAAGTATTAAAATTATTGAATATTTAGAAAAAGTGGATCCACTTTCATGAAACCATTTGAATAGGTTAAAATTTTTATAAAACAAGTTTACTTATAATGAAAAAATATGTAAAATAGAGAAAAACCTTAACAAATACAGTCCAAAAGGCCTGAGAAATAAAAAAACAAGATATAAAAATTTAAATAGGTATCAAAAATATTGTATTTTTAGAATCTTTGGATCCACTTTTATGAATTCATTTGAATTGGTTAAAATTTTTATAATCCAATTTTACTAATAATGAGAGAATATTCTACGTAGAGAAAAACTTAAACAAATACGGCCCTTCAGGCCAGCGTAATTAAAAAACAAGATATAAATAAATTATATAAGTATTAAAATTTTTGTATATTTAGAAAAGGTGGATCCACTTTCATGAAACCATTTGAATAGGTTAAAATTTTTATAAAACCAGTTTACTTATAATGAAAAAATATGTAAAATAGAGAAAAACCTTAACAAATACAGTCCAAAAGGCCTGAGAAATAAAAAACAAGATACAAAAATATAAATAGGTATCAAAAATATTGTATTTTTAGAATCTTTGGATCTACTTGCTTGAAATCATTTGAATTGGTTAAAAATTTTATAAACCAAGTTTACTAATAATAAGAGAATGTTCTACGTAGAGGAAAACTAAAACAAATACGGCCCACCAGGCCAGCGTAATTAAAAAACAAGATATAAATAAATTAAATAAGTATTAATATTATTGTATATTTAGAAAAGGTGGATCCACTTTCATGAAACCATTTGAATTGGTTCAAATTCTTATAAACCAAGTTTACTTATAATAGAAAAATATATAAAATAGAGAAAAACTTCAACAAATACAGTCCAAAAGGCCTGAGAAATAAAAAAACAAGATATAAAAATTTAAATAGGTATCAAAATTATTGTATTTTTATAAACGTTGGATCTACTTGCATAAAACCATTTGAATTGGTTAAAATTTTTATAAACCAATTTTACTAATAATGAGAGAATATTCTACGTAGAGAAAAACTTAAACAAATACGGCCCTTCAGGCCAGCGTAATTAAAAAACAAAATATAAATAAATTAAATAAGTATTAAAATTATTGAATATTTAGAAAAGGTGGATCCACTTACATGAAACCATTTGAATAGGTTAAAATTTTTATAAAACAAGTTTACTTATAATGAAAAAATATGTAAAATAGAGAAAAACCTTAACAAATACAGTCCAAAAGGCCTGAGAAATAAAAAAACAAGATATAAAAATTTAAATAGGTATCAAAAATATTGTATTTTTAGAATCTTTGGATCTACTTGCTTGAAACCATTTGAATTGGTTAAAATTTTTATAAACCAAGTTTACTAATAACAAGAGAATATTCTACGTAGAGGAAAACTAAAACAAATACGGCCCACCAGGCCAGCGTAATTAAAAAACAAGATATAAATAAATTAAATAAGTATTAATATTATTGTATATTTAGAAAAGGTGGATCCACTTTCATGAAACCATTTGAATTGGTTAAAATTCTTATAAACCAAGTTTACTTATAATAGAAAAATATATAAAATAGAGAAAAACTTCAACAAATACAGTCCAAAAGGCCTGAGAAATAAAAAAACAAGATATAAAAATTTAAATAGGTATCAAAATTATTGTATTTTTATAAACGTTGGATCTACTTGCATAAAACCATTTGAATTGGTTAAAATTTTTATAAACCAATTTTACTAATAATGAGAGAATATTCTACGTAGAGAAAAACTTAAACAAATACGGCCCTTCAGGCCAGCGTAATTAAAAAACAAAATATAAATAAATTAAATAAGTATTAAAATTATTGAATATTTAGAAAAAGTGGATCCACTTTCATGAAACCATTTGAATAGGTTAAAATTTTTATAAAACAAGTTTACTTATAATGAAAAAATATGTAAAATAGAGAAAAACCTTAACAAATACAGTCCAAAAGGCCTGAGAATTAAAAAAACAAGATATAAAAATTTAAATAGGTATCAAAAATATTGTATTTTTAGAATCTTTGGATCTACTTGCATGAAACCATTTGAATTGGTTAAAATTTTTATAAACCAAATTTACTAATAATAAGAGAATATTCTACGTAGAGGAAAACTAAAACAAATACGGCCCTTCAGGCCAGCGTAATTAAAAAACAAGATATAAATAAATTATATAAGTATTAAAATTTTTGTATATTTAGAAAAGGTGGATCCACTTTCATGAAACCATTTGAATAGGTTAAAATTTTTATAAAATAAGTTTACTTATAATGAAAAAATATGTAAAATAGAGAAAAACCTTAACAAATACAGTCCAAAAGGCCTGAGAAATAAAAAAACAAGATATAAAAATATAAATAGGTATAAAAAATATTGTATTTTTAGAATCTTTGGATCTACTTGCTTGAAACCATTTGAATTGGTTAAAATTTTTATAAACCAAATTTACTAATAATAAGAGAATATTCTACGTAGAGGAAAACTAAAACAAATACGGCCCACCAGGCCAGCGTAATTAAAAAACAAGATATAAATAAATTAAATAAGTATTAATATTATTGTATATTTAGAAAAGGTGGATCCACTTTCATGAAACCATTTGAATTGGTTAAAACTCTTATAAACCAAGTTTACTTATAATAGAAAAAAATATAAAATAGAGAAAAACTTGAACAAATACAGTCCAAAAGGCCTGAGAAATAAAAAAACATAATATAAAAAATTTAAATAGGTATGCAAATTATTGTATTTTTATAAACGTTGGATCCACTTGCATGAAACCATTTGAATAAGTTAAAATTTTTATAAAACAAGTTTACTTATAATTAAAAAATATGTAAAATAGAGAAAAACCTTAACAAATACAGTTCAAAAGGCCTGAGAAATAAAAAAACAAGATATAAAAATATAAATAGGTATCAAAAATATTGTATTTTTAGAATCATTGGATCTACTTGCTTGAAACCAATTGAATTGGTTAAAATTTTTATAAACCAATTTTCTTAATAATGAGAGAAGATTCTAGGTAGAGAAAAACTTAAACAAATACGGCCCTTCAGGCCAGCGTAATTAAAAAACAAGATATAAATAAATTAAATAAGTATTAAAATTATTGTATATTTAGAAAAGGTGGATCCACTTTCATGAAACCATTTGAATAGGTTAAAATTTTTATAAAACAAGTTTCCTTATAATGAAAAAATATGTAAAATAGAGAAAAACCTTAACAAATACAGTCCAAAAGGCCTGAGAAATAAAAAACAAGATACAAAAATATAAATAGGTATCAAAAATATTGTATTTTTAGAATCTTTGGATCTACTTGCTTGAAATCATTTGAATTGGTTAAAATTTTTATAAACCAAGTTTACTAATAATAAGAGAATGTTCTACGTAGAGGAAAACTAAAACAAATACGGCCCACCAAGCCAGCGTAATTAAAAAACAAGATATAAATAAATTAAATAAGTATTAATATTATTGTATATTTAGAAAAGGTGGATCCACTTTCATGAAACCATTTGAATTGGTTCAAATTCTTATAAACCAAGTTTACTTATAATAGAAAAATATATAAAATAGAGAAAAACTTCAACAAATACAGTCCAAAAGGCCTGAGAAATAAAAAAACAAGATATAAAAATTTAAATAGGTATCAAAATTATTGTATTTTTATAAACGTTGGATCTACTTGCATAAAACCATTTGAATTGGTTAAAATTTTTATAAACCAATTTTACTAATAATGAGAGAATATTCTACGTAGAGAAAAACTTAAACAAATACGGCCCTTCAGGCCAGCGTAATTAAAAAACAAAATATAAATAAATTAAATAAGTATTAAAATTATTGAATATTTAGAAAAGGTGGATCCACTTTCATGAAACCATTTGAATAGGTTAAAATTTTTATAAAACAAGTTTACTTATAATGAAAAAATATGTAAAATAGAGAAAAACCTTAACAAATACAGTCCAAAAGGCCTGAGAAATAAAAAAACAAGATATAAAAATTTAAATAGGTATCAAAAATATTGTATTTTTAGAATCTTTGGATCTACTTGCTTGAAACCATTTGAATTGGTTAAAATTTTTATAAACCAAGTTTACTAATAATAAGAGAATATTCTACGTAGAGGAAAACTAAAACAAATACGGCCCACCAGGCCAGCGTAATTAAAAAACAAGATATAAATAAATTAAATAAGTATTAATATTATTGTATATTTTGAAAAGGTGGATCCACTTTCATGAAACCATTTGAATTGGTTAAAATTCTTATAAACCAAGTTTACTTATAATAGAAAAATATATAAAATAGAGAAAAACTTCAACAAATACAGTCCAAAAGGCCTGAGAAATAAAAAAACAAGATATAAAAATTTAAATAGGTATCAAAATTATTGTATTTTTATAAACGTTGGATCTACTTGCATAAAACCATTTGAATTGGTTAAAATTTTTATAAACCAATTTTACTAATAATGAGAGAATATTCTACGTAGAGAAAAACTTAAACAAATACGGCCCTTCAGGCCAGCGTAATTAAAAAACAAAATATAAATAAATTAAATAAGTATTAAAATTATTGAATATTTAGAAAAGGTGGATCCACTTTCATGAAACCATTTGAATAGGTTAAAATTTTTATAAAACAAGTTTACTTATAATGAAAAAATATGTAAAATAGAGAAAAACCTTAACAAATACAGTCCAAAAGGCCTGAGAATTAAAAAAACAAGATATAAAAATTTAAATAGGTATCAAAAATATTGTATTTTTAGAATCTTTGGATCTACTTGCATGAAACCATTTGAATTGGTTAAAATTTTTATAAACCAAGTTTACTAATAATAAGAGAATGTTCTACGTAGAGGAAAACTAAAACAAATACGGCCCACCAGGCCAGCGTAATTAAAAAACAAGATATAAATAAATTAAATAAGTATTAATATTATTGTATATTTAGAAAAGGTGGATCCACTTTCATGAAACCATTTGAATTGGTTCAAATTCTTATAAACCAAGTTTACTTATAATAGAAAAATATATAAAATAGAGAAAAACTTCAACAAATACAGTCCAAAAGGCCTGAGAAATAAAAAAACAAGATATAAAAATTTAAATAGGTATCAAAATTATTGTATTTTTATAAACGTTGGATCTACTTGCATAAAACCATTTGAATTGGTTAAAATTTTTATAAACCAATTTTACTAATAATGAGAGAATATTCTACGTAGAGAAAAACTTAAACAAATACGGCCCTTCAGGCCAGCGTAATTAAAAAACAAAATATAAATAAATTAAATAAGTATTAAAATTATTGAATATTTAGAAAAGGTGGATCCACTTTCATGAAACCATTTGAATAGGTTAAAATTTTTATAAAACAAGTTTCCTTATAATGAAAAAATATGTAAAATAGAGAAAAACCTTAACAAATACAGTCCAAAAGGCCTGAGAAATAAAAAAACAAGATATAAAAATTTAAATAGGTATCAAAAATATTGTATTTTTAGAATCTTTGGATCCACTTTTATGAATTCATTTGAATTGGTTAAAATTTTTATAATCCAATTTTACTAATAATGAGAGAATATTCTACGTAGAGAAAAACTTAAACAAATACGGCCCTTCAGGCCAGCGTAATTAAAAAACAAGATATAAATAAATTATATAAGTATTAAAATTTTTGTATATTTAGAAAAGGTGGATCCACTTTCATGAAACCATTTGAATAGGTTAAAATTTTTATAAAACCAGTTTACTTATAATGAAAAAATATGTAAAATAGAGAAAAACCTTAACAAATACAGTCCAAAAGGCCTGAGAAATAAAAAACAAGATACAAAAATATAAATAGGTATCAAAAATATTGTATTTTTAGAATCTTTGGATCTACTTGCTTGAAATCATTTGAATTGGTTAAAATTTTTATAAACCAAGTTTACTAATAATAAGAGAATGTTCTACGTAGAGGAAAACTAAAACAAATACGGCCCACCAGTCCAGCGTAATTAAAAAACAAGATATAAATAAATTAAATAAGTATTAATATTATTGTATATTTAGAAAAGGTGGATCCACTTTCATGAAACCATTTGAATTGGTTAAAATTCTTATAAACCAAGTTTACTTATAATAGAAAAATATATAAAATAGAGAAAAACTTCAACAAATACAGTCCAAAAGGCCTGAGAAATAAAAAAACAAGATATAAAAATTTAAATAGGTATCAAAATTATTGTATTTTTATAAACGTTGGATCTACTTGCATAAAACCATTTGAATTGGTTAAAATTTTTATAAACCAATTTTACTAATAATGAGAGAATATTCTACGTAGAGAAAAACTTAAACAAATACGGCCCTTCAGGCCAGCGTAATTAAAAAACAAAATATAAATAAATTAAATAAGTATTAAAATTATTGAATATTTAGAAAAAGTGGATCCACTTTCATGAAACCATTTGAATAGGTTAAAATTTTTATAAAACAAGTTTACTTATAATGAAAAAATATGTAAAATAGAGAAAAACCTTAACAAATACAGTCCAAAAGGCCTGAGAATTAAAAAAACAAGATATAAAAATTTAAATAGGTATCAAAAATATTGTATTTTTAGAATCTTTGGATCTACTTGCATGAAACCATTTGAATTGGTTAAAATTTTTATAAACCAAATTTACTAATAATAAGAGAATATTCTACGTAGAGGAAAACTAAAACAAATACGGCCCTTCAGGCCAGCGTAATTAAAAAACAAGATATAAATAAATTATATAAGTATTAAAATTTTTGTATATTTAGAAAAGGTGGATCCACTTTCATGAAACCATTTGAATAGGTTAAAATTTTTATAAAATAAGTTTACTTATAATGAAAAAATATGTAAAATAGAGAAAAACCTTAACAAATACAGTCCAAAAGGCCTGAGAAATAAAAAAACAAGATATAAAAATATAAATAGGTATAAAAAATATTGTATTTTTAGAATCTTTGGATCTACTTGCTTGAAACCATTTGAATTGGTTAAAATTTTTATAAACCAAGTTTACTAATAATAAGAGAATATTCTACGTAGAGGAAAACTAAAACAAATACGGCCCACCAGGCCAGCGTAATTAAAAAACAAGATATAAATAAATTAAATAAGTATTAATATTATTGTATATTTAGAAAAGGTGGATCCACTTTCATGAAACCATTTGAATTGGTTAAAACTCTTATAAACCAAGTTTACTTATAATAGAAAAAAATATAAAATAGAGAAAAACTTGAACAAATACAGTCCAAAAGGCCTGAGAAATAAAAAAACATAATATAAAAAATTTAAATAGGTATGCAAATTATTGTATTTTTATAAACGTTGGATCCACTTGCATGAAACCATTTGAATAAGTTAAAATTTTTATAAAACAAGTTTACTTATAATTAAAAAATATGTAAAATAGAGAAAAACCTTAACAAATACAGTTCAAAAGGCCTGAGAAATAAAAAAACAAGATATCAAAATATAAATAGGTATCAAAAATATTGTATTTTTAGAATCATTGGATCTACTTGCTTGAAACCAATTGAATTGGTTAAAATTTTTATAAACCAATTTTCTTAATAATGAGAGAAGATTCTAGGTAGAGAAAAACTTAAACAAATACGGCCCTTCAGGCCAGCGTAATTAAAAAACAAGATATAAATAAATTAAATAAGTATTAAAATTATTGTATATTTAGAAAAGGTGGATCCACTTTCATGAAACCATTTGAATAGGTTAAAATTTTTATAAAACAAGTTTCCTTATAATGAAAAAATATGTAAAATAGAGAAAAACCTTAACAAATACAGTCCAAAAGGCCTGAGAAATAAAAAACAAGATACAAAAATATAAATAGGTATCAAAAATATTGTATTTTTAGAATCTTTGGATCTACTTGCTTGAAATCATTTGAATTGGTTAAAATTTTTATAAACCAAGTTTACTAATAATAAGAGAATGTTCTACGTAGAGGAAAACTAAAACAAATACGGCCCACCAGGCCAGCGTAATTAAAAAACAAGATATAAATAAATTAAATAAGTATTAATATTATTGTATATTTAGAAAAGGTGGATCCACTTTCATGAAACCATTTGAATTGGTTCAAATTCTTATAAACCAAGTTTACTTATAATAGAAAAATATATAAAATAGAGAAAAACTTCAACAAATACAGTCCAAAAGGCCTGAGAAATAAAAAAACAAGATATAAAAATTTAAATAGGTATCAAAATTATTGTATTTTTATAAACGTTGGATCTACTTGCATAAAACCACTTGAATTGGTTAAAATTTTTATAAACCAATTTTACTAATAATGAGAGAATATTCTACGTAGAGAAAAACTTAAACAAATACGGCCCTTCAGGCCAGCGTAATTAAAAAACAAAATATAAATAAATTAAATAAGTATTAAAATTATTGAATATTTAGAAAAGGTGGATCCACTTTCATGAAACCATTTGAATAGGTTAAAATTTTTATAAAACAAGTTTACTTATAATGAAAAAATATGTAAAATAGAGAAAAACCTTAACAAATACAGTCCAAAAGGCCTGAGAATTAAAAAAACAAGATATAAAAATTTAAATAGGTATCAAAAATATTGTATTTTTAGAATCTTTGGATCTACTTGCATGAAACCATTTGAATTGGTTAAAATTTTTATAAACCAAGTTTACTAATAATAAGAGAATGTTCTACGTAGAGGAAAACTAAAACAAATACGGCCCACCAGGCCAGCGTAATTAAAAAACAAGATATAAATAAATTAAATAAGTATTAATATTATTGTATATTTAGAAAAGGTGGATCCACTTTCATGAAACCATTTGAATTGGTTCAAATTCTTATAAACCAAGTTTACTTATAATAGAAAAATATATAAAATAGAGAAAAACTTCAACAAATACAGTCCAAAAGGCCTGAGAAATAAAAAAACAAGATATAAAAATTTAAATAGGTATCAAAATTATTGTATTTTTATAAACGTTGGATCTACTTGCATAAAACCATTTGAATTGGTTAAAATTTTTATAAACCAATTTTACTAATAATGAGAGAATATTCTACGTAGAGAAAAACTTAAACAAATACGGCCCTTCAGGCCAGCGTAATTAAAAAACAAAATATAAATAAATTAAATAAGTATTAAAATTATTGAATATTTAGAAAAGGTGGATCCACTTTCATGAAACCATTTGAATAGGTTAAAATTTTTATAAAACAAGTTTCCTTATAATGAAAAAATATGTAAAATAGAGAAAAACCTTAACAAATACAGTCCAAAAGGCCTGAGAAATAAAAAAACAAGATATAAAAATTTAAATAGGTATCAAAAATATTGTATTTTTAGAATCTTTGGATCCACTTTTATGAATTCATTTGAATTGGTTAAAATTTTTATAATCCAATTTTACTAATAATGAGAGAATATTCTACGTAGAGAAAAACTTAAACAAATACGGCCCTTCAGGCCAGCGTAATTAAAAAACAAGATATAAATAAATTATATAAGTATTAAAATTTTTGTATATTTAGAAAAGGTGGATCCACTTTCATGAAACCATTTGAATAGGTTAAAATTTTTATAAAACCAGTTTACTTATAATGAAAAAATATGTAAAATAGAGAAAAACCTTAACAAATACAGTCCAAAAGGCCTGAGAAATAAAAAACAAGATACAAAAATATAAATAGGTATCAAAAATATTGTATTTTTAGAATCTTTGGATCTACTTGCTTGAAATCATTTGAATTGGTTAAAATTTTTATAAACCAAGTTTACTAATAATAAGAGAATGTTCTACGTAGAGGAAAACTAAAACAAATACGGCCCACCAGTCCAGCGTAATTAAAAAACAAGATATAAATAAATTAAATAAGTATTAATATTATTGTATATTTAGAAAAGGTGGATCCACTTTCATGAAACCATTTGAATTGGTTCAAATTCTTATAAACCAAGTTTACTTATAATAGAAAAATATATAAAATAGAGAAAAACTTCAACAAATACAGTCCAAAAGGCCTGAGAAATAAAAAAACAAGATATAAAAATTTAAATAGGTATCAAAATTATTGTATTTTTATAAACGTTGGATCTACTTGCATAAAACCATTTGAATTGGTTAAAATTTTTATAAACCAATTTTACTAATAATGAGAGAATATTCTACGTAGAGAAAAACTTAAACAAATACGGCCCTTCAGGCCAGCGTAATTAAAAAACAAAATATAAATAAATTAAATAAGTATTAAAATTATTGAATATTTAGAAAAGGTGGATCCACTTTCATGAAACCATTTGAATAGGTTAAAATTTTTATAAAACAAGTTTACTTATAATGAAAAAATATGTAAAATAGAGAAAAACCTTAACAAATACAGTCCAAAAGGCCTGAGAAATAAAAAAACAAGATATAAAAATTTAAATAGGTATCAAAAATATTGTATTTTTAGAATCTTTGGATCTACTTGCTTGAAACCATTTGAATTGGTTAAAATTTTTATAAACCAAGTTTACTAATAATAAGAGAATATTCTACGTAGAGGAAAACTAAAACAAATACGGCCCACCAGGCCAGCGTAATTAAAAAACAAGATATAAATAAATTAAATAAGTATTAATATTATTGTATATTTTGAAAAGGTGGATCCACTTTCATGAAACCATTTGAATTGGTTAAAATTCTTATAAACCAAGTTTACTTATAATAGAAAAATATATAAAATAGAGAAAAACTTCAACAAATACAGTCCAAAAGGCCTGAGAAATAAAAAAACAAGATATAAAAATTTAAATAGGTATCAAAATTATTGTATTTTTATAAACGTTGGATCTACTTGCATAAAACCATTTGAATTGGTTAAAATTTTTATAAACCAATTTTACTAATAATGAGAGAATATTCTACGTAGAGAAAAACTTAAACAAATACGGCCCTTCAGGCCAGCGTAATTAAAAAACAAAATATAAATAAATTAAATAAGTATTAAAATTATTGAATATTTAGAAAAGGTGGATCCACTTTCATGAAACCATTTGAATAGGTTAAAATTTTTATAAAACAAGTTTACTTATAATGAAAAAATATGTAAAATAGAGAAAAACCTTAACAAATACAGTCCAAAAGGCCTGAGAATTAAAAAAACAAGATATAAAAATTTAAATAGGTATCAAAAATATTGTATTTTTAGAATCTTTGGATCTACTTGCATGAAACCATTTGAATTGGTTAAAATTTTTATAAACCAAATTTACTAATAATAAGAGAATATTCTACGTAGAGGAAAACTAAAACAAATACGGCCCTTCAGGCCAGCGTAATTAAAAAACAAAATATAAATAAATTAAATAAGTATTAAAATTATTGAATATTTAGAAAAGGTGGATCCACTTTCATGAAACCATTTGAATAGGTTAAAATTTTTATAAAACTAGTTTACTTATAATGAAAAAATATGTAAAATAGAGAAAAACCTTAACAAATACAGTCCAAAAGGCCTGAGAAATAAAAAACAAGATACAAAAATATAAATAGGTATCAAAAATATTGTATTTTTAGAATCTTTGGATCTACTTGCTTGAAATCATTTGAATTGGTTAAAATTTTTATAAACCAAGTTTACTAATAATAAGAGAATATTCTACGTAGAGGAAAACTAAAACAAATACGGCCCACCAGGCCAGCGTAATTAAAAAACAAGATATAAATAAATTAAATAAGTATTAATATTATTGTATATTTAGAAAAGGTGGATCCACTTTCATGAAACCATTTGAATTGGTTCAAATTCTTATAAACCAAGTTTACTTATAATAGAAAAATATATAAAATAGAGAAAAACTTCAACAAATACAGTCCAAAAGGCCTGAGAAATAAAAAAACAAGATATAAAAATTTAAATAGGTATCAAAATTATTGTATTTTTATAAACGTTGGATCTACTTGCATAAAACCATTTGAATTGGTTAAAATTTTTATAAACCAAATTTACTAATAATAAGAGAATATTCTACGTAGAGGAAAACTAAAACAAATACGGCCCTTCAGGCCAGCGTAATTAAAAAACAAAATATAAATAAATTAAATAAGTATTAAAATTATTGAATATTTAGAAAAAGTGGATCCACTTTCATGAAACCATTTGAATAGGTTAAAATTTTTATAAAACAAGTTTACTTATAATGAAAAAATATGTAAAATAGAGAAAAACCTTAACAAATACAGTCCAAATGGCCTGAGAATTAAAAAAACAAGATATAAAAATTTAAATAGGTATCAAAAATATTGTATTTTTAGAATCTTTGGATCTACTTGCATGAAACCATTTGAATTGGTTAAAATTTTTATAAACCAAATTTACTAATAATAAGAGAATATTCTACGTAGAGGAAAACTAAAACAAATACGGCCCTTCAGGCCAGCGTAATTAAAAAACAAGATATAAATAAATTATATAAGTATTAAAATTTTTGTATATTTAGAAAAGGTGGATCCACTTTCATGAAACCATTTGAATAGGTTAAAATTTTTATAAAATAAGTTTACTTATAATGAAAAAATATGTAAAATAGAGAAAAACCTTAACAAATACAGTCCAAAAGGCCTGAGAAATAAAAAAACAAGATATAAAAATATAAATAGGTATAAAAAATATTGTATTTTTAGAATCTTTGGATCTACTTGCTTGAAACCATTTGAATTGGTTAAAATTTTTATAAACCAAGTTTACTAATAATAAGAGAATATTCTACGTAGAGGAAAACTAAAACAAATACGGCCCACCAGGCCAGCGTAATTAAAAAACAAGATATAAATAAATTAAATAAGTATTAATATTATTGTATATTTAGAAAAGGTGGATCCACTTTCATGAAACCATTTGAATTGGTTAAAACTCTTATAAACCAAGTTTACTTATAATAGAAAAATATATAAAATAGAGAAAAACTTGAACAAATACAGTCCAAAAGGCCTGAGAAATAAAAAAACATAATATAAAAAATTTAAATAGGTATGCAAATTATTGTATTTTTATAAACGTTGGATCCACTTGCATGAAACCATTTGAATAGGTTAAAATTTTTATAAAACAAGTTTACTTATAATTAAAAAATATGTAAAATAGAGAAAAACCTTAACAAATACAGTTCAAAAGGCCTGAGAAATAAAAAAACAAGATATAAAAATATAAATAGGTATCAAAAATATTGTATTTTTAGAATCATTGGATCTACTTGCTTGAAACCAATTGAATTGGTTAAAATTTTTATAAACCAATTTTACTAATAATGAGAGAAGATTCTAGGTAGAGAAAAACTTAAACAAATACGGCCCTTCAGGCCAGCGTAATTAAAAAACAAGATATAAATAAATTAAATAAGTATTAAAATTATTGTATATTTAGAAAAGGTGGATCCACTTTCATGAAACCATTTGAATAGGTTAAAATTTTTATAAAACAAGTTTCCTTATAATGAAAAAATATGTAAAATAGAGAAAAACCTTAACAAATACAGTCCAAAAGGCCTGAGAAATAAAAAAACAAGATATAAAAATTTAAATAGGTATCAAAAATATTGTATTTTTAGAATCTTTGGATCCACTTTTATGAATTCATTTGAATTGGTTAAAATTTTTATAATCCAATTTTACTAATAATGAGAGAATATTCTACGTAGAGAAAAACTTAAACAAATACGGCCCTTCAGGCCAGCGTAATTAAAAAACAAGATATAAATAAATTATATAAGTATTAAAATTTTTGTATATTTAGAAAAGGTGGATCCACTTTCATGAAACCATTTGAATAGGTTAAAATTTTTATAAAACCAGTTTACTTATAATGAAAAAATATGTAAAATAGAGAAAAACCTTAACAAATACAGTCCAAAAGGCCTGAGAAATAAAAAACAAGATACAAAAATATAAATAGGTATCAAAAATATTGTATTTTTAGAATCTTTGGATCTACTTGCTTGAAATCATTTGAATTGGTTAAAATTTTTATAAACCAAGTTTACTAATAATAAGAGAATATTCTACGTAGAGGAAAACTAAAACAAATACGGCCCACCAGGCCAGCGTAATTAAAAAACAAGATATAAATAAATTAAATAAGTATTAATATTATTGTATATTTAGAAAAGGTGGATCCACTTTCATGAAACCATTTGAATTGGTTCAAATTCTTATAAACCAAGTTTACTTATAATAGAAAAATATATAAAATAGAGAAAAACTTCAACAAATACAGTCCAAAAGGCCTGAGAAATAAAAAAACAAGATATAAAAATTTAAATAGGTATCAAAATTATTGTATTTTTATAAACGTTGGATCTACTTGCATAAAACCATTTGAATTGGTTAAAATTTTTATAAACCAATTTTACTAATAATGAGAGAATATTCTAAGTAGAGAAAAACTTAAACAAATACGGCCCTTCAGGCCAGCGTAATTAAAAAACAAAATATAAATAAATTAAATAAGTATTAAAATTATTGAATATTTAGAAAAGGTGGATCCACTTTCATGAAACCATTTGAATAGGTTAAAATTTTTATAAAACAAGTTTACTTATAATGAAAAAATATGTAAAATAGAGAAAAACCTTAACAAATACAGTCCAAAAGGCCTGAGAAATAAAAAAACAAGATATAAAAATTTAAATAGGTATCAAAAATATTGTATTTTTAGAATCTTTGGATCTACTTGCTTGAAACCATTTGAATTGGTTAAAATTTTTATAAACCAAGTTTACTAATAATAAGAGAATATTCTACGTAGAGGAAAACTAAAACAAATACGGCCCACCAGGCCAGCGTAATTAAAAAACAAGATATAAATAAATTAAATAAGTATTAATATTATTGTATATTTTGAAAAGGTGGATCCACTTTCATGAAACCATTTGAATTGGTTAAAATTCTTATAAACCAAGTTTACTTATAATAGAAAAATATATAAAATAGAGAAAAACTTCAACAAATACAGTCCAAAAGGCCTGAGAAATAAAAAAACAAGATATAAAAATTTAAATAGGTATCAAAATTATTGTATTTTTATAAACGTTGGATCTACTTGCATAAAACCATTTGAATTGGTTAAAATTTTTATATACCAATTTTACTAATAATGAGAGAATATTCTACGTAGAGAAAAACTTAAACAAATACGGCCCTTCAGGCCAGCGTAATTAAAAAACAAGATATAAATAAACAATAATATTTATAATCGACCTTTTTACGAGTACATAGTATTAAATGAATTTACAAATTCATCGCCCACGCTTTTTATATGCGGATGCTTATCGTCATCTCTTTTTTTATTAAGGCATACAAAGCGGCGACATTAGATGAATTTTTAAACTTATTTAAAAATTTGAATTTTACGCGGATTTTAAAATGTCGGTACAGAAGGTACCTAGCGTTTCGATCAACACTAACACATAGATCTCATCAGTGTAGCTGTGTGTGTTAGTGTATGTGCTACAGACGCTGATGTAAACACGTCCTTATTTTTCTTATATAGTTAACAAATGGCGATTTTAGCACTTGTGAGGACGACTCACATTGCTTTAGCCATCTGTTCTGTATATAAGAAATGATGTTATATATATATATTTATTGAAAATGCGAGTTGAATGTTATAACTCAGAGCGTTATTAGGTCCAAGCTCTATATATTAATAACGCTCTGAGTTATAACATTCAACTCGCATTTTCAATAAATATATATATATAACATCATTTCTTATATACAGAACAGATGGCTAAAGCAATGTGAGTCGTCCTCACAAGTGCTAAAATCGCCATTTGTTAACTATATAAGAAAAATAAGGACGTGTTTACATCAGCGTCTGTAGCACATACACTAACACACACAGCTACACTGATGAGATCTATGTGTTAGTGTTGATCGAAACGCTAGGTACCTTCTGTACCGACATTTTAAAATCCGCGTAAAATTCAAATTTTTAAATAAGTTTAAAAATTCATCTAATGTCGCCGCTTTGTATGCCTTAATAAAAAAAGAGATGACGATAAGCATCCGCATATAAAAAGCGTGGGCGATGAATTTGTAAATTCATTTAATACTATGTACTCGTAAAAAGGTCGATTATAAATATTATTGTTTAAGAATTACAAACGAGTAATAAAAATTATTAATTTTCAAGATATAAATAAATTAAATAAGTATTAAAATTATTGTATATTTAGAAAAGGTGGATCCACTTTCATGAAACCATTTGAATAGGTTAAAATTTTTATAAAACCAGTTTACTTATAATGAAAAAATATGTAAAATAGAGAAAAACCTTAACAAATACAGTCCAAAAGGCCTGAGAAATAAAAAACAAGATACAAAAATATAAATAGGTATCAAAAATATTGTATTTTTAGAATCTTTGGATCTACTTGCTTGAAATCATTTGAATTGGTTAAAATTTTTATAAACCAAGTTTACTAATAATAAGAGAATATTCTACGTAGAGGAAAACTAAAACAAATACGGCCCACCAGGCCAGCGTAATTAAAAAACAAGATATAAATAAATTAAATAAGTATTAATATTATTGTATATTTAGAAAAGGTGGATCCACTTTCATGAAACCATTTGAATTGGTTAAAATTCTTATAAACCAAGTTTACTTATAATAGAAAAATATATAAAATAGAGAAAAACTTCAACAAATACAGTCCAAAAGGCCTGAGAAATAAAAAAACAAGATATAAAAATTTAAATAGGTATCAAAATTATTGTATTTTTATAAACGTTGGATCTACTTGCATAAAACCATTTGAATTGGTTAAAATTTTTATAAACCAATTTTACTAATAATGAGAGAATATTCTACGTAGAGAAAAACTTAAACAAATACGGCCCTTCAGGCCAGCGTAATTAAAAAACAAAATATAAATAAATTAAATAAGTATTAAAATTATTGAATATTTAGAAAAGGTGGATCCACTTTCATGAAACCATTTGAATAGGTTAAAATTTTTATAAAACAAGTTTACTTATAATGAAAAAATATGTAAAATAGAGAAAAACCTTAACAAATACAGTCCGAAAGGCCTGAGAATTAAAAAAACAAGATATAAAAATTTAAATAGGTATCAAAAATATTGTATTTTTAGAATCTTTGGATCTACTTGCATGAAACCATTTGAATTGGTTAAAATTTTTATAAACCAAATTTACTAATAATAAGAGAATATTCTACGTAGAGGAAAACTAAAACAAATACGGCCCTTCAGGCCAGCGTAATTAAAAAACAAGATATAAATAAATTATATAAGTATTAAAATTTTTGTATATTTAGAAAAGGTGGATCCACTTTCATGAAACCATTTGAATAGGTTAAAATTTTTATAAAATAAGTTTACTTATAATGAAAAAATATGTAAAATAGAGAAAAACCTTAACAAATACAGTCCAAAAGGCCTGAGAAATAAAAAGACAAGATATAAAAATATAAATAGGTATAAAAAATATTGTATTTTTAGAATCTTTGGATCTACTTGCTTGAAACCATTTGAATTGGTTAAAATTTTTATAAACCAAGTTTACTAATAATAAGAGAATATTCTACGTAGAGGAAAACTAAAACAAATACGGCCCACCAGGCCAGCGTAATTAAAAAACAAGATATAAATAAATTAAATAAGTATTAAAATTATTGTATATTTAGAAAAGGTGGATCCACTTTCATGAAACCATTTGAATAGGTTAAAATTTTTATAAAACAAGTTTCCTTATAATGAAAAAATATGTAAAATAGAGAAAAACCTTAACAAATACAGTCCAAAAGGCCTGAGAAATAAAAAAACAAGATATAAAAATTTAAATAGGTATCAAAAATATTGTATTTTTAGAATCTTTGGATCCACTTTTATGAATTCATTTGAATTGGTTAAAATTTTTATAATCCAATTTTACTAATAATGAGAGAATATTCTACGTAGAGAAAAACTTAAACAAATACGGCCCTTCAGGCCAGCGTAATTAAAAAACAAGATATAAATAAATTAAATAAGTATTAAAATTATTCTATATTTAGAAAAGGTGGATCCACTTTCATGAAACCATTTGAATAGGTTAAAATTTTTATAAAACCAGTTTACTTATAATGAAAAAATATGTAAAATAGAGAAAAACCTTAACAAATACAGTCCAAAAGGCCTGAGAAATAAAAAACAAGATACAAAAATATAAATAGGTATCAAAAATATTGTATTTTTAGAATCTTTGGATCTACTTGCTTGAAATCATTTGAATTGGTTAAAATTTTTATAAACCAAGTTTACTAATAATAAGAGAATATTCTACGTAGAGGAAAACTAAAACAAATACGGCCCACCAGGCCAGCGTAATTAAAAAACAAGATATAAATAAATTAAATAAGTATTAATATTATTGTATATTTAGAAAAGGTGGATCCACTTTCATGAAACCATTTGAATTGGTTAAAATTCTTATAAACCAAGTTTACTTATAATAGAAAAATATATAAAATAGAGAAAAACTTCAACAAATACAGTCCAAAAGGCCTGAGAAATAAAAAAACAAGATATAAAAATTTAAATAGGTATCAAAATTATTGTATTTTTATAAACGTTGGATCTACTTGCATAAAACCATTTGAATTGGTTAAAATTTTTATAAACCAATTTTACTAATAATGAGATAATATTCTACGTAGAGAAAAACATAAACAAATACGGCCCTTCAGGCCAGCGTAATTAAAAAACAAGATATAAATAAATTAAATAAGTATTAAAATTATTGTATATTTAGAAAAGGTGGATCCACTTTCATGAAACCATTTGAATAGGTTAAAATTTTTATAAAACCAGTTTACTTATAATGAAAAAATATGTAAAATAGAGAAAAACCTTAACAAATACAGTCCAAAAGGCCTGAGAAATAAAAAACAAGATACAAAAATATAAATAGGTATCAAAAATATTGTATTTTTAGAATCTTTGGATCTACTTGCTCGAAATCATTTGAATTGGTTAAAATTTTTATAAACCAAGTTTACTAATAATAAGAGAATATTCTACGTAGAGGAAAACTAAAACAAATACGGCCCACCAGGCCAGCGTAATTAAAAAACAAGATATAAATAAATTAAATAAGTATTAATATTATTGTATATTTAGAAAAGGTGGATCCACTTTCATGAAACCATTTGAATTGGTTAAAATTCTTATAAACCAAGTTTACTTATAATAGAAAAATATATAAAATAGAGAAAAACTTCAACAAATACAGTCCAAAAGGCCGGAGAAATAAAAAAACAAGATATAAAAATTTAAATAGGTATCAAAATTATTGTATTTTTATAAACGTTGGATCTACTTGCATAAAACCATTTGAATTGGTTAAAATTTTTATAAACCAATTTTACTAATAATGAGAGAATATTCTACGTAGAGAAAAACTTAAACAAATACGGCCCTTCAGGCCAGCGTAATTAAAAAACAAAATATAAATAAATTAAATAAGTATTAAAATTATTGAATATTTAGAAAAGGTGGATCCACTTTCATGAAACCATTTGAATAGGTTAAAATTTTTATAAAACAAGTTTACTTATAATGAAAAAATATGTAAAATAGAGAAAAACCTTAACAAATACAGTCCAAAAGGCCTGAGAATTAAAAAAACAAGATATAAAAATTTAAATAGGTATCAAAAATATTGTATTTTTAGAATCTTTGGATCTACTTGCATGAAACCATTTGAATTGGTTAAAATTTTTATAAACCAAATTTACTAATAATAAGAGAATATTCTACGTAGAGGAAAACTAAAACAAATACGGCCCATCAGGCCAGCGTAATTAAAAAACAAGATATAAATAAATTATATAAGTATTAAAATTTTTGTATATTTAGAAAAGGTGGATCCACTTTCATGAAACCATTTGAATAGGTTAAAATTTTTATAAAATAAGTTTACTTATAATGAAAAAATATGTAAAATAGAGAAAAACCTTAACAAATACAGTCCAAAAGGCCTGAGAAATAAAAAAACAAGATATAAAAATATAAATAGGTATAAAAAATATTGTATTTTTAGAATCTTTGGATCTACTTGCTTGAAACCATTTGAATTGGTTAAAATTTTTATAAACCAAGTTTACTAATAATAAGAGAATATTCTACGTAGAGGAAAACTAAAACAAATACGGCCCACCAGGCCAGCGTAATTAAAAAACAAGATATAAATAAATTAAATAAGTATTAATATTATTGTATATTTATAAACGTTGGATCCACTTGCATGAAACCATTTGAATAGGTTAAAATTTTTATAAAACAAGTTTACTTATAATTAAAAAATATGTAAAATAGAGAAAAACCTTAACAAATACAGTTCAAAAGGCCTGAGAAATAAAAAAACAAGATATAAAAATATAAATAGGTATCAAAAATATTGTATTTTTAGAATCATTGGATCTACTTGCTTGAAACCAATTGAATTGGTTAAAATTTTTATAAACCAATTTTACTAATAATGAGAGAAGATTCTAGGTAGAGAAAAACTTAAACAAATACGGCCCTTCAGGCCAGCGTAATTAAAAAACAAGATATAAATAAATTAAATAAGTATTAAAATTATTGTATATTTAGAAAAGGTGGATCCACTTTCATGAAACCATTTGAATAGGTTAAAATTTTTATAAAACAAGTTTCCTTATAATGAAAAAATATGTAAAATAGAGAAAAACCTTAACAAATACAGTCCAAAAGGCCTGAGAAATAAAAAACAAGATACAAAAATATAAATAGGTATCAAAAATATTGTATTTTTAGAATCTTTGGATCTACTTGCTTGAAATCAATTGAATTGGTTAAAATTTTTGTAAACCAAGTTTACTAATAATAAGAGAATATTCTACGTAGAGGAAAACTAAAACAAATACGGCCCACCAGGCCAGCGTAATTAAAAAACAAGATATAAATAAATTAAATAAGTATTAATATTATTGTATATTTAGAAAAGGTGGATCCACTTTCATGAAACCATTTGAATTGGTTAAAATTTTTATAAAACAAGTTTCCTTATAATGAAAAAATATGTAAAATAGAGAAAAACCTTAACAAATACAGTCCAAAAGGCCTGAGAAATAAAAAAACAAGATATAAAAATTTAAATAGGTATCAAAAATATTGTATTTTTAGAATCTTTGGATCCACTTTTATGAATTCATTTGAATTGGTTAAAATTTTTTTAATCCAATTTTACTAATAATGAGAGAATATTCTACGTAGAGAAAAACTTAAACAAATACGGCCCTTCAGGCCAGCGTAATTAAAAAACAAGATATAAATAAATTAAATAAGTATTAAAATTATTGTATATTTAGAAAAGGTGGATCCACTTTCATGAAACCATTTGAATAGGTTAAAATTTTTATAAAACCAGTTTACTTATAATGAAAAAATATGTAAAATAGAGAAAAAACTTAACAAATACAGTCCAAAAGGCCTGAGAAATAAAAAACAAGATACAAAAATATAAATAGGTATCAAAAATATTGTATTTTTAGAATCTTTGGATCTACTTGCTTGAAATCATTTGAATTGGTTAAAATTTTTATAAACCAAGTTTACTAATAATAAGAGAATATTCTACGTAGAGGAAAACTAAAACAAATACGGCCCACCAGGCCAGCGTAATTAAAAAACAAGATATAAATAAATTAAATAAGTATTAATATTATTGTATATTTAGAAAAGGTGGATCCACTTTCATGAAACCATTTGAATTGGTTCAAATTCTTATAAACCAAGTTTACTTATAATAGAAAAATATATAAAATAGAGAAAAACTTCAACAAATACAGTCCAAAAGGCCTGAGAAATAAAAAAACAAGATATAAAAATTTAAATAGGTATCAAAATTATTGTATTTTTATAAACGTTGGATCTACTTGCATAAAACCATTTGAATTGGTTAAAATTTTTATATACCAATTTTACTAATAATGAGAGAATATTCTACGTAGAGAAAAACTTAAACAAATACGGCCCTTCAGGCCAGCGTAATTAAAAAACAAGATATAAATAAACAATAATATTTATAATCGACCTTTTTACGAGTACATAGTATTAAATGAATTTACAAATTCATCGCCCACGCTTTTTATATGCGGATGCTTATCGTCATCTCTTTTTTTATTAAGGCATACAAAGCGGCGACATTAGATGAATTTTTAAACTTATTTAAAAATTTGAATTTTACGCGGATTTTAAAATGTCGGTACAGAAGGTACCTAGCGTTTCGATCAACACTAACACATAGATCTCATCAGTGTAGCTGTGTGTGTTAGTGTATGTGCTACAGACGCTGATGTAAACACGTCCTTATTTTTCTTATATAGTTAACAAATGGCGATTTTAGCACTTGTGAGGACGACTCACATTGCTTTAGCCATCTGTTCTGTATATAAGAAATGATGTTATATATATATATTTATTGAAAATGCGAGTTGAATGTTATAACTCAGAGCGTTATTAGGTCCAAGCTCTATATATTAATAACGCTCTGAGTTATAACATTCAACTCGCATTTTCAATAAATATATATATATAACATCATTTCTTATATACAGAACAGATGGCTAAAGCAATGTGAGTCGTCCTCACAAGTGCTAAAATCGCCATTTGTTAACTATATAAGAAAAATAAGGACGTGTTTACATCAGCGTCTGTAGCACATACACTAACACACACAGCTACACTGATGAGATCTATGTGTTAGTGTTGATCGAAACGCTAGGTACCTTCTGTACCGACATTTTAAAATCCGCGTAAAATTCAAATTTTTAAATAAGTTTAAAAATTCATCTAATGTCGCCGCTTTGTATGCCTTAATAAAAAAAGAGATGACGATAAGCATCCGCATATAAAAAGCGTGGGCGATGAATTTGTAAATTCATTTAATACTATGTACTCGTAAAAAGGTCGATTATAAATATTATTGTTTAAGAATTACAAACGAGTAATAAAAATTATTAATTTTCAAGATATAAATAAATTAAATAAGTATTAAAATTATTGTATATTTAGAAAAGGTGGATCCACTTTCATGAAACCATTTGAATAGGTTAAAATTTTTATAAAACCAGTTTACTTATAATGAAAAAATATGTAAAATAGAGAAAAACCTTAACAAATACAGTCCAAAAGGCCTGAGAAATAAAAAACAAGATACAAAAATATAAATAGGTATCAAAAATATTGTATTTTTAGAATCTTTGGATCTACTTGCTTGAAATCATTTGAATTGGTTAAAATTTTTATAAACCAAGTTTACTAATAATAAGAGAATATTCTACGTAGAGGAAAACTAAAACAAATACGGCCCACCAGGCCAGCGTAATTAAAAAACAAGATATAAATAAATTAAATAAGTATTAATATTATTGTATATTTAGAAAAGGTGGATCCACTTTCATGAAACCATTTGAATTGGTTAAAATTCTTATAAACCAAGTTTACTTATAATAGAAAAATATATAAAATAGAGAAAAACTTCAACAAATACAGTCCAAAAGGCCTGAGAAATAAAAAAACAAGATACAAAAATTTAAATAGGTATCAAAATTATTGTATTTTTATAAACGTTGGATCTACTTGCATAAAACCATTTGAATTGGTTAAAATTTTTATAAACCAATTTTACTAATAATGAGAGAATATTCTACGTAGAGAAAAACTTAAACAAATACGGCCCTTCAGGCCAGCGTAATTAAAAAACAAAATATAAATAAATTAAATAAGTATTAAAATTATTGAATATTTAGAAAAGGTGGATCCACTTTCATGAAACCATTTGAATAGGTTAAAATTTTTATAAAACAAGTTTACTTATAATGAAAAAATATGTAAAATAGAGAAAAACCTTAACAAATACAGTCCGAAAGGCCTGAGAATTAAAAAAACAAGATATAAAAATTTAAATAGGTATCAAAAATATTGTATTTTTAGAATCTTTGGATCTACTTGCATGAAACCATTTGAATTGGTTAAAATTTTTATAAACCAAATTTACTAATAATAAGAGAATATTCTACGTAGAGGAAAACTAAAACAAATACGGCCCTTCAGGCCAGCGTAATTAAAAAACAAGATATAAATAAATTATATAAGTATTAAAATTTTTGTATATTTAGAAAAGGTGGATCCACTTTCATGAAACCATTTGAATAGGTTAAAATTTTTATAAAATAAGTTTACTTATAATGAAAAAATATGTAAAATAGAGAAAAACCTTAACAAATACAGTCCAAAAGGCCTGAGAAATAAAAAGACAAGATATAAAAATATAAATAGGTATAAAAAATATTGTATTTTTAGAATCTTTGGATCTACTTGCTTGAAACCATTTGAATTGGTTAAAATTTTTATAAACCAAGTTTACTAATAATAAGAGAATATTCTACGTAGAGGAAAACTAAAACAAATACGGCCCACCAGGCCAGCGTAATTAAAAAACAAGATATAAATAAATTAAATAAGTATTAAAATTATTGTATATTTAGAAAAGGTGGATCCACTTTCATGAAACCATTTGAATAGGTTAAAATTTTTATAAAACAAGTTTCCTTATAATGAAAAAATATGTAAAATAGAGAAAAACCTTAACAAATACAGTCCAAAAGGCCTGAGAAATAAAAAAACAAGATATAAAAATTTAAATAGGTATCAAAAATATTGTATTTTTAGAATCTTTGGATCCACTTTTATGAATTCATTTGAATTGGTTAAAATTTTTATAATCCAATTTTACTAATAATGAGAGAATATTCTACGTAGAGAAAAACTTAAACAAATACGGCCCTTCAGGCCAGCGTAATTAAAAAACAAGATATAAATAAATTAAATAAGTATTAAAATTATTCTATATTTAGAAAAGGTGGATCCACTTTCATGAAACCATTTGAATAGGTTAAAATTTTTATAAAACCAGTTTACTTATAATGAAAAAATATGTAAAATAGAGAAAAACCTTAACAAATACAGTCCAAAAGGCCTGAGAAATAAAAAACAAGATACAAAAATATAAATAGGTATCAAAAATATTGTATTTTTAGAATCTTTGGATCTACTTGCTTGAAATCATTTGAATTGGTTAAAATTTTTATAAACCAAGTTTACTAATAATAAGAGAATATTCTACGTAGAGGAAAACTAAAACAAATACGGCCCACCAGGCCAGCGTAATTAAAAAACAAGATATAAATAAATTAAATAAGTATTAATATTATTGTATATTTAGAAAAGGTGGATCCACTTTCATGAAACCATTTGAATTGGTTAAAATTCTTATAAACCAAGTTTACTTATAATAGAAAAATATATAAAATAGAGAAAAACTTCAACAAATACAGTCCAAAAGGCCTGAGAAATAAAAAAACAAGATATAAAAATTTAAATAGGTATCAAAATTATTGTATTTTTATAAACGTTGGATCTACTTGCATAAAACCATTTGAATTGGTTAAAATTTTTATAAACCAATTTTACTAATAATGAGATAATATTCTACGTAGAGAAAAACATAAACAAATACGGCCCTTCAGGCCAGCGTAATTAAAAAACAAGATATAAATAAATTAAATAAGTATTAAAATTATTGTATATTTAGAAAAGGTGGATCCACTTTCATGAAACCATTTGAATAGGTTAAAATTTTTATAAAACCAGTTTACTTATAATGAAAAAATATGTAAAATAGAGAAAAACCTTAACAAATACAGTCCAAAAGGCCTGAGAAATAAAAAACAAGATACAAAAATATAAATAGGTATCAAAAATATTGTATTTTTAGAATCTTTGGATCTACTTGCTCGAAATCATTTGAATTGGTTAAAATTTTTATAAACCAAGTTTACTAATAATAAGAGAATATTCTACGTAGAGGAAAACTAAAACAAATACGGCCCACCAGGCCAGCGTAATTAAAAAACAAGATATAAATAAATTAAATAAGTATTAATATTATTGTATATTTAGAAAAGGTGGATCCACTTTCATGAAACCATTTGAATTGGTTAAAATTCTTATAAACCAAGTTTACTTATAATAGAAAAATATATAAAATAGAGAAAAACTTCAACAAATACAGTCCAAAAGGCCGGAGAAATAAAAAAACAAGATATAAAAATTTAAATAGGTATCAAAATTATTGTATTTTTATAAACGTTGGATCTACTTGCATAAAACCATTTGAATTGGTTAAAATTTTTATAAACCAATTTTACTAATAATGAGAGAATATTCTACGTAGAGAAAAACTTAAACAAATACGGCCCTTCAGGCCAGCATAATTAAAAAACAAAATATAAATAAATTAAATAAGTATTAAAATTATTGAATATTTAGAAAAGGTGGATCCACTTTCATGAAACCATTTGAATAGGTTAAAATTTTTATAAAACAAGTTTACTTATAATGAAAAAATATGTAAAATAGAGAAAAACCTTAACAAATACAGTCCAAAAGGCCTGAGAATTAAAAAAACAAGATATAAAAATTTAAATAGGTATCAAAAATATTGTATTTTTAGAATCTTTGGATCTACTTGCATGAAACCATTTGAATTGGTTAAAATTTTTATAAACCAAATTTACTAATAATAAGAGAATATTCTACGTAGAGGAAAACTAAAACAAATACGGCCCATCAGGCCAGCGTAATTAAAAAACAAGATATAAATAAATTATATTAGTATTAAAATTTTTGTATATTTAGAAAAGGTGGATCCACTTTCATGAAACCATTTGAATAGGTTAAAATTTTTATAAAATAAGTTTACTTATAATGAAAAAATATGTAAAATAGAGAAAAACCTTAACAAATACAGTCCAAAAGGCCTGAGAAATAAAAAAACAAGATATAAAAATATAAATAGGTATAAAAAATATTGTATTTTTAGAATCTTTGGATCTACTTGCTTGAAACCATTTGAATTGGTTAAAATTTTTATAAACCAAGTTTACTAATAATAAGAGAATATTCTACGTAGAGGAAAACTAAAACAAATACGGCCCACCAGGCCAGCGTAATTAAAAAACAAGATATAAATAAATTAAATAAGTATTAATATTATTGTATATTTATAAACGTTGGATCCACTTGCATGAAACCATTTGAATAGGTTAAAATTTTTATAAAACAAGTTTACTTATAATTAAAAAATATGTAAAATAGAGAAAAACCTTAACAAATACAGTTCAAAAGGCCTGAGAAATAAAAAAACAAGATATAAAAATATAAATAGGTATCAAAAATATTGTATTTTTAGAATCATTGGATCTACTTGCTTGAAACCAATTGAATTGGTTAAAATTTTTATAAACCAATTTTACTAATAATGAGAGAAGATTCTAGGTAGAGAAAAACTTAAACAAATACGGCCCTTCAGGCCAGCGTAATTAAAAAACAAGATATAAATAAATTAAATAAGTATTAAAATTATTGTATATTTAGAAAAGGTGGATCCACTTTCATGAAACCATTTGAATAGGTTAAAATTTTTATAAAACAAGTTTCCTTATAATGAAAAAATATGTAAAATAGAGAAAAACCTTAACAAATACAGTCCAAAAGGCCTGAGAAATAAAAAACAAGATACAAAAATATAAATAGGTATCAAAAATATTGTATTTTTAGAATCTTTGGATCTACTTGCTTGAAATCAATTGAATTGGTTAAAATTTTTGTAAACCAAGTTTACTAATAATAAGAGAATATTCTACGTAGAGGAAAACTAAAACAAATACGGCCCACCAGGCCAGCGTAATTAAAAAACAAGATATAAATAAATTAAATAAGTATTAATATTATTGTATATTTAGAAAAGGTGGATCCACTTTCATGAAACCATTTGAATAGGTTAAAATTTTTATAAAACAAGTTTCCTTATAATGAAAAAATATGTAAAATAGAGAAAAACCTTAACAAATACAGTCCAAAAGGCCTGAGAAATAAAAAAACAAGATATAAAAATTTAAATAGGTATCAAAAATATTGTATTTTTAGAATCTTTGGATCCACTTTTATGAATTCATTTGAATTGGTTAAAATTTTTTTAATCCAATTTTACTAATAATGAGAGAATATTCTACGTAGAGAAAAACTTAAACAAATACGGCCCTTCAGGCCAGCGTAATTAAAAAACAAGATATAAATAAATTAAATAAGTATTAAAATTATTGTATATTTAGAAAAGGTGGATCCACTTTCATGAAACCATTTGAATAGGTTAAAATTTTTATAAAACCAGTTTACTTATAATGAAAAAATATGTAAAATAGAGAAAAAACTTAACAAATACAGTCCAAAAGGCCTGAGAAATAAAAAACAAGATACAAAAATATAAATAGGTATCAAAAATATTGTATTTTTAGAATCTTTGGATCTACTTGCTTGAAATCATTTGAATTGGTTAAAATTTTTATAAACCAAGTTTACTAATAATAAGAGAATATTCTACGTAGAGGAAAACTAAAACAAATACGGCCCACCAGGCCAGCGTAATTAAAAAACAAGATATAAATAAATTAAATAAGTATTAATATTATTGTATATTTAGAAAAGGTGGATCCACTTTCATGAAACCATTTGAATTGGTTCAAATTCTTATAAACCAAGTTTACTTATAATAGAAAAATATATAAAATAGAGAAAAACTTCAACAAATACAGTCCAAAAGGCCTGAGAAATAAAAAAACAAGATATAAAAATTTAAATAGGTATCAAAATTATTGTATTTTTATAAACGTTGGATCTACTTGCATAAAACCATTTGAATTGGTTAAAATTTTTATAAACCAATTTTACTAATAATGAGAGAATATTCTACGTAGAGAAAAACTTAAACAAATACGGCCCTTCAGGCCAGCGTAATTAAAAAACAAAATATAAATAAATTAAATAAGTATTAAAATTATTGAATATTTAGAAAAGGTGGATCCACTTTCATGAAACCATTTGAATAGGTTAAAATTTTTATAAAACAAGTTTACTTATAATGATAAAATATGTAAAATAGAGAAAAACCTTAACAAATACAGTCCAAAAGGCCTGAGAAATAAAAAAACGAGATAAAAAAATTTAAATAGGTATCAAATATATTGTATTTTTAGAATCTTTGGATCTACTTGCTTGAAACCATTTGAATTGGTTAAAATTTTTATAAACCAAGTTTACTAATAATAAGAGAATATTCTACGTAGAGGAAAACTAAAACAAATACGGCCCACCAGGCCAGCGTAATTAAAAAACAAGATATAAATAAATTAAATAAGTATTAATATTATTGTATATTTAGAAAAGGTGGATCCACTTTCATGAAACCATTTGAATTGGTTAAAATTCTTATAAACCAAGTTTACTTATAATAGAAAAATATATAAAATAGAGAAAAACTTCAACAAATACAGTCCAAAAGGCCTGAGAAATAAAAAAACAAGATATAAAAATTTAAATAGGTATCAAAATTATTGTATTTTTATAAACGTTGGATCTACTTGCATAAAACCATTTGAATTGGTTAAAATTTTTATAAACCAATTTTACTAATAATGAGAGAATATTCTACGTAGAGGAAAACTAAAACAAATACGGCCCTTCAGGCCAGCGTAATTAAAAAACAAGATATAAATAAATTATATAAGTATTAAAATTTTTGTATATTTAGAAAAGGTGGATCCACTTTCATGAAACCATTTGAATAGGTTAAAATTTTTATAAAACAAGTTTACTTATAATGAAAAAATATGTAAAATAGAGAAAAACCTTAACAAATACAGTCCAAAAGGCCTGAGAATTAAAAAAACAAGATATAAAAATTTAAATAGGTATCAAAAATATTGTATTTTTAGAATCTTTGGATCTACTTGCATGAAACCATTTGAATTGGTTAAAATTTTTATAAACCAAATTTACTAATAATAAGAGAATATTCTACGTAGAGGAAAACTAAAACAAATACGGCCCTTCAGGCCAGCGTAATTAAAAAACAAGATATAAATAAATTATATAAGTATTAAAATTTTTGTATATTTAGAAAAGGTGGATCCACTTTCATGAAACCATTTGAATAGGTTAAAATTTTTATAAAATAAGTTTACTTATAATGAAAAAATATGTAAAATAGAGAAAAACCTTAACAAATACAGTCCAAAAGGCCTGAGAAATAAAAAAACAAGATATAAAAATATAAATAGGTATAAAAAATATTGTATTTTTAGAATCTTTGGATCTACTTGCTTGAAACCATTTGAATTGGTTAAAATTTTTATAAACCAAGTTTACTAATAATAAGAGAATATTCTACGTAGAGGAAAACTAAAACAAATACGGCCCACCAGGCCAGCGTAATTAAAAAACAAGATATAAATAAATTAAATAAGTATTAATATTATTGTATATTTAGAAAAGGTGGATCCACTTTCATGAAACCATTTGAATTGGTTAAAACTCTTATAAACCAAGTTTACTTATAATAGAAAAATATATAAAATAGAGAAAAACTTGAACAAATACAGTCCAAAAGGCCTGAGAAATAAAAAAACATAATATAAAAAATTTAAATAGGTATGCAAATTATTGTATTTTTATAAACGTTGGATCCACTTGCATGAAACCATTTGAATAGGTTAAAATTTTTATAAAACAAGTTTACTTATAATTAAAAAATATGTAAAATAGAGAAAAACCTTAACAAATACAGTTCAAAAGGCCTGAGAAATAAAAAAACAAGATATAAAAATATAAATAGGTATCAAAAATATTGTATTTTTAGAATCATTGGATCTACTTGCTTGAAACCAATTGAATTGGTTAAAATTTTTATAAACCAATTTTACTAATAAAGAGAGAAGATTCTAGGTAGAGAAAAACTTAAACAAATACGGCCCTTCAGGCCAGCGTAATTAAAAAACAAGATATAAATAAATTAAATAAGTATTAAAATTATTGTATATTTAGAAAAGGTGGATCCACTTTCATGAAACCATTTGAATAGGTTAAAATTTTTATAAAACAAGTTTCCTTATAATGAAAAAATATGTAAAATAGAGAAAAACCTTAACAAATACAGTCCAAAAGGCCTGAGAAATAAAAAAACAAGATATAAAAATTTAAATAGGTATCAAAAATATTGTATTTTTAGAATCTTTGGATCCACTTTTATGAATTCATTTGAATTGGTTAAAATTTTTATAATCCAATTTTACTAATAATGAGAGAATATTCTACGTAGAGAAAAACTTAAACAAATACGGCCCTTCAGGCCAGCGTAATTAAAAAACAAGATATAAATAAATTAAATAAGTATTAATATTATTGTATATTTAGAAAAGGTGGATCCACTTTCATGAAACCATTTGAATTGGTTCAAATTCTTATAAACCAAGTTTACTTATAATAGAAAAATATATAAAATAGAGAAAAACTTCAACAAATACAGTCCAAAAGGCCTGAGAAATAAAAAAACAAGATATAAAAATTTAAATAGGTATCAAAAATATTGTATTTATAGAATCTTTGGATCTACTTGCTTGAAATCATTTGAATTGGTTAAAATTTTTATAAACCAAGTTTACTAATAATAAGAGAATATTCTACGTAGAGGAAAACTAAAACAAATACGGCCCACCAGGCCAGCGTAATTAAAAAACAAGATATAAATAAATTAAATAAGTATTAATATTATTGTATATTTAGAAAAGGTGGATCCACTTTCATGAAACCATTTGAATTGGTTCAAATTCTTATAAACCAAGTTTACTTATAATAGAAAAATATATAAAATAGAGAAAAACTTCAACAAATACAGTCCAAAAGGCCTGAGAAATAAAAAAACAAGATATAAAAATTTAAATAGGTATCAAAATTATTGTATTTTTATAAACGTTGGATCTACTTGCATAAAACCATTTGAATTGGTTAAAATTTTTATAAACCAATTTTACTAATAATGAGAGAATATTCTACGTAGAGAAAAACTTAAACAAATACGGCCCTTCAGGCCAGCGTAATTAAAAAACAAAATATAAATAAATTAAATAAGTATTAAAATTATTGAATATTTAGAAAAAGTGGATCCACTTTCATGAAACCATTTGAATAGGTTAAAATTTTTATAAAACAAGTTTACTTATAATGAAAAAATATGTAAAATAGAGAAAAACCTTAACAAATACAGTCCAAAAGGCCTGAGAAATAAAAAAACAAGATATAAAAATTTAAATAGGTATCAAAAATATTGTATTTTTAGAATCTTTGGATCCACTTTTATGAATTCATTTGAATTGGTTAAAATTTTTATAATCCAATTTTACTAATAATGAGAGAATATTCTACGTAGAGAAAAACTTAAACAAATACGGCCCTTCAGGCCAGCGTAATTAAAAAACAAGATATAAATAAATTATATAAGTATTAAAATTTTTGTATATTTAGAAAAGGTGGATCCACTTTCATGAAACCATTTGAATAGGTTAAAATTTTTATAAAACCAGTTTACTTATAATGAAAAAATATGTAAAATAGAGAAAAACCTTAACAAATACAGTCCAAAAGGCCTGAGAAATAAAAAACAAGATACAAAAATATAAATAGGTATCAAAAATATTGTATTTTTAGAATCTTTGGATCTACTTGCTTGAAATCATTTGAATTGGTTAAAATTTTTATAAACCAAGTTTACTAATAATAAGAGAATGTTCTACGTAGAGGAAAACTAAAACAAATACGGCCCACCAGGCCAGCGTAATTAAAAAACAAGATATAAATAAATTAAATAAGTATTAATATTATTGTATATTTAGAAAAGGTGGATCCACTTTCATGAAACCATTTGAATTGGTTCAAATTCTTATAAACCAAGTTTACTTATAATAGAAAAATATATAAAATAGAGAAAAACTTCAACAAATACAGTCCAAAAGGCCTGAGAAATAAAAAAACAAGATATAAAAATTTAAATAGGTATCAAAATTATTGTATTTTTTTAAACGTTGGATCTACTTGCATAAAACCATTTGAATTGGTTAAAATTTTTATAAACCAATTTTACTAATAATGAGAGAATATTCTACGTAGAGAAAAACTTAAACAAATACGGCCCTTCAGGCCAGCGTAATTAAAAAACAAAATATAAATAAATTAAATAAGTATTAAAATTATTGAATATTTAGAAAAGGTGGATCCACTTTCATGAAACCATTTGAATAGGTTAAAATTTTTATAAAACAAGTTTACTTATAATGAAAAAATATGTAAAATAGAGAAAAACCTTAACAAATACAGTCCAAAAGGCCTGAGAAATAAAAAAACAAGATGTAAAAATTTAAATAGGTATCAAAAATATTGTATTTTTAGAATCTTTGGATCTACTTGCTTGAAACCATTTGATGTGGTTAAAATTTTTATAAACCAAGTTTACTAATAACAAGAGAATATTCTACGTAGAGGAAAACTAAAACAAATACGGCCCACCAGGCCAGCGTAATTAAAAAACAAGATATAAATAAATTAAATAAGTATTAATATTATTGTATATTTAGAAAAGGTGGATCCACTTTCATGAAACCATTTGAATTGGTTAAAATTCTTATAAACCAAGTTTACTTATAATAGAAAAATATATAAAATAGAGAAAAACTTCAACAAATACAGTCCAAAAGGCCTGAGAAATAAAAAAACAAGATATAAAAATTTAAATAGGTATCAAAATTATTGTATTTTTATAAACGTTGGATCTACTTGCATAAAACCATTTGAATTGGTTAAAATTTTTATAAACCAATTTTAATAATAATGAGAGAATATTCTACGTAGAGAAAAACTTAAACAAATACGGCCCTTCAGGCCAGCGTAATTAAAAAACAAAATATAAATAAATTAAATAAGTATTAAAATTATTGAATATTTAGAAAAAGTGGATCCATTTTCATGAAACCATTTGAATAGGTTAAAATTTTTATAAAACAAGTTTACTTATAATGAAAAAATATGTAAAATAGAGAAAAACCTTAACAAATACAGTCCAAAAGGCCTGAGAATTAAAAAAACAAGATATAAAAATTTAAATAGGTATCAAAAATATTGTATTTTTAGAATCTTTGGATCTACTTGCATGAAACCATTTGAATTGGTTAAAATTTTTATAAACCAAATTTACTAATAATAAGAGAATATTCTACGTAGAGGAAAACTAAAACAAATACGGCCCTTCAGGCCAGCGTAATGAAAAAACAAGATATAAATAAATTATATAAGTATTAAAATTTTTGTATATTTAGAAAAGGTGGATCCACTTTCATGAAACCATTTGAATAGGTTAAAATTTTTATAAAATAAGTTTACTTATAATGAAAAAATATGTAAAATAGAGAAAAACCTTAACAAATACAGTCCAAAAGGCCTGAGAAATAAAAAAACAAGATATAAAAATATAAATAGGTATAAAAAATATTGTATTTTTAGAATCTTTGGATCTACTTGCTTGAAACCATTTGAATTGGTTAAAATTTTTATAAACCAAGTTTACTAATAATAAGAGAATATTCTACGTAGAGGAAAACTAAAACAAATACGGCCCACCAGGCCAGCGTAATTAAAAAACAAGATATAAATAAATTAAATAAGTATTAATATTATTGTATATTTAGAAAAGGTGGATCCACTTTCATGAAACCATTTGAATTGGTTAAAATTCTTATAAACCAAGTTTACTTATAATAGAAAAATATATAAAATAGAGAAAAACTTCAACAAATACAGTCCAAAAGGCCTGAGAAATAAAAAAACAAGATATAAAAATTTAAATAGGTATCAAAATTATTGTATTTTTATAAACGTTGGATCTACTTGCATAAAACCATTTGAATTGGTTAAAATTTTTATAAACCAATTTTACTAATAATGAGAGAATATTCTACGTAGAGAAAAACTTAAACAAATACGGCCCTTCAGGCCAGCGTAATTAAAAAACAAAATATAAATAAATTAAATAAGTATTAAAATTATTGAATATTTAGAAAAGGTGGATCCACTTTCATGAAACCATTTGAATAGGTTAAAATTTTTATAAAACAAGTTTACTTATAATGAAAAAATATGTAAAATAGAGAAAAACCTTAACAAATACAGTCCAAAAGGCCTGAGAAATAAAAAAACAAGATATAAAAATTTAAATAGGTATCAAAAATATTGTATTTTTAGAATCTTTGGATCTACTTGCTTGAAACCATTTGAATTGGTTAAAATTTTTATAAACCAAGTTTACTAATAATAAGAGAATATTCTACGTAGAGGAAAACTAAAACAAATACGGCCCACCAGGCCAGCGTAATTAAAAAACAAGATATAAATAAATTAAATAAGTATTAATATTATTGTATATTTAGAAAAGGTGGATCCACTTTCATGAAACCATTTGAATTGGTTAAAATTCTTATAAACCAAGTTTACTTATAATAGAAAAATATATAAAATAGAGAAAAACTTCAACAAATACAGTCCAAAAGGCCTGAGAAATAAAAAAACAAGATATAAAAATTTAAATAGGTATCAAAATTATTGTATTTTTATAAACGTTGGATCTACTTGCATAAAACCATTTGAATTGGTTAAAATTTTTATAAACCAATTTTACTAATAATGAGAGAATATTCTACGTAGAGAAAAACTTAAACAAATACGGCCCTTCAGGCCAGCGTAATTAAAAAACAAAATATAAATAAATTAAATAAGTATTAAAATTATTGAATATTTAGAAAAAGTGGATCCACTTTCATGAAACCATTTGAATAGGTTAAAATTTTTATAAAACAAGTTTACTTATAATGAAAAAATATGTAAAATAGAGAAAAACCTTAACAAATACAGTCCAAAAGGCCTGAGAATTAAAAAAACAAGATATAAAAATTTAAATAGGTATCAAAAATATTGTATTTTTAGAATCTTTGGATCTACTTGCATGAAACCATTTGAATTGGTTAAAATTTTTATAAACCAAATTTACTAATAATAAGAGAATATTCTACGTAGAGGAAAACTAAAACAAATACGGCCCTTCAGGCCAGCGTAATGAAAAAACAAGATATAAATAAATTATATAAGTATTAAAATTTTTGTATATTTAGAAAAGGTGGATCCACTTTCATGAAACCATTTGAATAGGTTAAAATTTTTATAAAATAAGTTTACTTATAATGAAAAAATATGTAAAATAGAGAAAAACCTTAACAAATACAGTCCAAAAGGCCTGAGAAATAAAAAAACAAGATATAAAAATATAAATAGGTATAAAAAATATTGTATTTTTAGAATCTTTGGATCTACTTGCTTGAAACCATTTGAATTGGTTAAAATTTTTATAAACCAAGTTTACTAATAATAAGAGAATATTCTACGTAGAGGAAAACTAAAACAAATACGGCCCACCAGGCCAGCGTAATTAAAAAACAAGATATAAATAAATTAAATAAGTATTAATATTATTGTATATTTAGAAAAGGTGGATCCACTTTCATGAAACCATTTGAATTGGTTAAAACTCTTATAAACCAAGTTTACTTATAATAGAAAAATATATAAAATAGAGAAAAACTTGAACAAATACAGTCCAAAAGGCCTGAGAAATAAAAAAACATAATATAAAAAATTTAAATAGGTATGCAAATTATTGTATTTTTATAAACGTTGGATCCACTTGCATGAAACCATTTGAATAGGTTAAAATTTTTATAAAACAAGTTTACTTATAATTAAAAAATATGTAAAATAGAGAAAAACCTTAACAAATACAGTTCAAAAGGCCTGAGAAATAAAAAAACAAGATATAAAAATATAAATAGGTATCAAAAATATTGTATTTTTAGAATCATTGGATCTACTTGCTTGAAACCAATTGAATTGGTTAAAATTTTTATAAACCAATTTTACTAATAATGAGAGAAGATTCTAGGTAGAGAAAAACTTAAACAAATACGGCCCTTCAGGCCAGCGTAATTAAAAAACAAGATATAAATAAATTAAATAAGTATTAAAATTATTGTATATTTAGAAAAGGTGGATCCACTTTCATGAAACCATTTGAATAGGTTAAAATTTTTATAAAACAAGTTTCCTTATAATGAAAAAATATGTAAAATAGAGAAAAACCTTAACAAATACAGTCCAAAAGGCCTGAGAAATAAAAAAACAAGATATAAAAATTTAAATAGGTATCAAAAATATTGTATTTTTAGAATCTTTGGATCCACTTTTATGAATTCATTTGAATTGGTTAAAATTTTTATAATCCAATTTTACTAATAATGAGAGAATATTCTACGTAGAGAAAAACTTAAACAAATACGGCCCTTCAGGCCAGCGTAATTAAAAAACAAGATATAAATAAATTAAATAAGTATTAAAATTATTGTATATTTAGAAAAGGTGGATCCACTTTCATGAAACCATTTGAATAGGTTAAAATTTTTATAAAACCAGTTTACTTATAATGAAAAAATATGTAAAATAGAGAAAAACCTTAACAAATACAGTCCAAAAGGCCTGAGAAATAAAAAACAAGATACAAAAATATAAATAGGTATCAAAAATATTGTATTTTTAGAATCTTTGGATCTACTTGCTTGAAATCATTTGAATTGGTTAAAATTTTTATAAACCAAGTTTACTAATAATAAGAGAATATTCTACGTAGAGGAAAACTAAAACAAATACGGCCCACCAGGCCAGCGTAATTAAAAAACAAGATATAAATAAATTAAATAAGTATTAATATTATTGTATATTTAGAAAAGGTGGATCCACTTTCATGAAACCATTTGAATTGGTTCAAATTCTTATAAACCAAGTTTACTTATAATAGAAAAATATATAAAATAGAGAAAAACTTCAACAAATACAGTCCAAAAGGCCTGAGAAATAAAAAAACAAGATATAAAAATTTAAATAGGTATCAAAATTATTGTATTTTTATAAACGTTGGATCTACTTGCATAAAACCATTTGAATTGGTTAAAATTTTTATAAACCAATTTTACTAATAATGAGAGAATATTCTACGTAGAGAAAAACTTAAACAAATACGGCCCTTCAGGCCAGCGTAATTAAAAAACAAAATATAAATAAATTAAATAAGTATTAAAATTATTGAATATTTAGAAAAGGTGGATCCACTTTCATGAAACCATTTGAATAGGTTAAAATTTTTATAAAACAAGTTTACTTATAATGAAAAAATATGTAAAATAGAGAAAAACCTTAACAAATACAGTCCAAAAGGCCTGAGAAATAAAAAAACAAGATATAAAAATTTAAATAGGTATCAAAAATATTGTATTTTTAGAATCTTTGGATCTACTTGCTTGAAACCATTTGAATTGGTTAAAATTTTTATAAACCAAGTTTACTAATAATAAGAGAATATTCTACGTAGAGGAAAACTAAAACAAATACGGCCCACCAGGCCAGCGTAATTAAAAAACAAGATATAAATAAATTAAATAAGTATTAATATTATTGTATATTTAGAAAAGGTGGATCCACTTTCATGAAACCATTTGAATTGGTTAAAATTCTTATAAACCAAGTTTACTTATAATAGAAAAATATATAAAATAGAGAAAAACTTCAACAAATACAGTCCAAAAGGCCTGAGAAATAAAAAAACAAGATATAAAAATTTAAATAGGTATCAAAATTATTGTATTTTTATAAACGTTGGATCTACTTGCATAAAACCATTTGAATTGGTTAAAATTTTTATAAACCAATTTTACTAATAATGAGAGAATATTCTACGTAGAGAAAAACTTAAACAAATACGGCCCTTCAGGCCAGCGTAATTAAAAAACAAAATATAAATAAATTAAATAAGTATTAAAATTATTGAATATTTAGAAAAAGTGGATCCACTTTCATGAAACCATTTGAATAGGTTAAAATTTTTATAAAACAAGTTTACTTATAATGAAAAAATATGTAAAATAGAGAAAAACCTTAACAAATACAGTCCAAAAGGCCTGAGAATTAAAAAAACAAGATATAAAAATTTAAATAGGTATCAAAAATATTGTATTTTTAGAATCTTTGGATCTACTTGCATGAAACCATTTGAATTGGTTAAAATTTTTATAAACCAAATTTACTAATAATAAGAGAATATTCTACGTAGAGGAAAACTAAAACAAATACGGCCCTTCAGGCCAGCGTAATGAAAAAACAAGATATAAATAAATTATATAAGTATTAAAATTTTTGTATATTTAGAAAAGGTGGATCCACTTTCATGAAACCATTTGAATAGGTTAAAATTTTTATAAAATAAGTTTACTTATAATGAAAAAATATGTAAAATAGAGAAAAACCTTAACAAATACAGTCCAAAAGGCCTGAGAAATAAAAAAACTAGATATAAAAATATAAATAGGTATAAAAAATATTGTATTTTTAGAATCTTTGGATCTACTTGCTTGAAACCATTTGAATTGGTTAAAATTTTTATAAACCAAGTTTACTAATAATAAGAGAATATTCTACGTAGAGGAAAACTAAAACAAATACGGCCCACCAGGCCAGCGTAATTAAAAAACAAGATATAAATAAATTAAATAAGTATTAATATTATTGTATATTTAGAAAAGGTGGATCCACTTTCATGAAACCATTTGAATTGGTTCAAATTCTTATAAACCAAGTTTACTTATAATAGAAAAATATATAAAATAGAGAAAAACTTCAACAAATACAGTCCAAAAGGCCTGAGAAATAAAAAAACAAGATATAAAAATTTAAATAGGTATCAAAATTATTGTATTTTTATAAACGTTGGATCTACTTGCATAAAACCATTTGAATTGGTTAAAATTTTTATAAACCAATTTTACTAATAATGAGAGAATATTCTACGTAGAGAAAAACTTAAACAAATACGGCCCTTCAGGCCAGCGTAATTAAAAAACAAAATATAAATAAATTTAATAAGTATTAAAATTATTGAATATTTAGAAAAGGTGGATCCACTTTCATGAAACCATTTGAATAGGTTAAAATTTTTATAAAACAAGTTTACTTATAATGAAAAAATATGTAAAATAGAGAAAAACCTTAACAAATACAGTCCAAAAGGCCTGAGAAATAAAAAAACAAGATATAAAAATTTAAATAGGTATCAAAAATATTGTATTTTTAGAATCTTTGGATCTACTTGCTTGAAACCATTTGAATTGGTTAAAATTTTTATAAACCAAGTTTACTAATAATAAGAGAATATTCTACGTAGAGGAAAACTAAAACAAATACGGCCCACCAGGCCAGCGTAATTAAAAAACAAGATATAAATAAATTAAATAAGTATTAATATTATTGTATATTTAGAAAAGGTGGATCCACTTTCATGAAACCATTTGAATTGGTTAAAATTCTTATAAACCAAGTTTACTTATAATAGAAAAATATATAAAATAGAGAAAAACTTCAACAAATACAGTCCAAAAGGCCTGAGAAATAAAAAAATAAGATATAAAAATTTAAATAGGTATCAAAATTATTGTATTTTTATAAACGTTGGATCTACTTGCATAAAACCATTTGAATTGGTTAAAATTTTTATAAACCAATTTTACTAATAATGAGAGAATATTCTACGTAGAGAAAAACTTAAACAAATACGGCCCTTCAGGCCAGCGTAATTAAAAAACAAAATATAAATAAATTAAATAAGTATTAAAATTATTGAATATTTAGAAAAAGTGGATCCACTTTCATGAAACCATTTGAATAGGTTAAAATTTTTATAAAACAAGTTTACTTATAATGAAAAAATATGTAAAATAGAGAAAAACCTTAACAAATACAGTCCAAAAGGCCTGAGAATTAAAAAAACAAGATATAAAAATTTAAATAGGTATCAAAAATATTGTATTTTTAGAATCTTTGGATCTACTTGCATGAAACCATTTGAATTGGTTAAAATTTTTATAAACCAAATTTACTAATAATAAGAGAATATTCTACGTAGAGGAAAACTAAAACAAATACGGCCCTTCAGGCCAGCGTAATGAAAAAACAAGATATAAATAAATTATATAAGTATTAAAATTTTTGTATATTTAGAAAAGGTGGATCCACTTTCATGAAACCATTTGAATAGGTTAAAATTTTTATAAAATAAGTTTACTTATAATGAAAAAATATGTAAAATAGAGAAAAACCTTAACAAATACAGTCCAAAAGGCCTGAGAAATAAAAAAACAAGATATAAAAATATAAATAGGTATAAAAAATATTGTATTTTTAGAATCTTTGGATCTACTTGCTTGAAACCATTTGAATTGGTTAAAATTTTTATAAACCAAGTTTACTAATAATAAGAGAATATTCTACGTAGAGGAAAACTAAAACAAATACGGCCCACCAGGCCAGCGTAATTAAAAAACAAGATATAAATAAATTAAATAAGTATTAATATTATTGTATATTTAGAAAAGGTGGATCCACTTTCATGAAACCATTTGAATTGGTTAAAACTCTTATAAACCAAGTTTACTTATAATAGAAAAATATATAAAATAGAGAAAAACTTGAACAAATACAGTCCAAAAGGCCTGAGAAATAAAAAAACATAATATAAAAAATTTAAATAGGTATGCAAATTATTGTATTTTTATAAACGTTGGATCCACTTGCATGAAACCATTTGAATAGGTTAAAATTTTTATAAAACAAGTTTACTTATAATTAAAAAATATGTAAAATAGAGAAAAACCTTAACAAATACAGTTCAAAAGGCCTGAGAAATAAAAAAACAAGATATAAAAATATAAATAGGTATCAAAAATATTGTATTTTTAGAATCATTGGATCTACTTGCTTGAAACCAATTGAATTGGTTAAAATTTTTATAAACCAATTTTACTAATAAAGAGAGAAGATTCTAGGTAGAGAAAAACTTAAACAAATACGGCCCTTCAGGCCAGCGTAATTAAAAAACAAGATATAAATAAATTAAATAAGTATTAAAATTATTGTATATTTAGAAAAGGTGGATCCACTTTCATGAAACCATTTGAATAGGTTAAAATTTTTATAAAACAAGTTTCCTTATAATGAAAAAATATGTAAAATAGAGAAAAACCTTAACAAATACAGTCCAAAAGGCCTGAGAAATAAAAAAACAAGATATAAAAATTTAAATAGGTATCAAAAATATTGTATTTTTAGAATCTTTGGATCCACTTTTATGAATTCATTTGAATTGGTTAAAATTTTTATAATCCAATTTTACTAATAATGAGAGAATATTCTACGTAGAGAAAAACTTAAACAAATACGGCCCTTCAGGCCAGCGTAATTAAACAACAAGATATAAATAAATTAAATAAGTATTAATATTATTGTATATTTAGAAAAGGTGGATCCACTTTCATGAAACCATTTGAATTGGTTCAAATTCTTATAAACCAAGTTTACTTATAATAGAAAAATATATAAAATAGAGAAAAACTTCAACAAATACAGTCCAAAAGGCCTGAGAAATAAAAAAACAAGATATAAAAATTTAAATAGGTATCAAAAATATTGTATTTATAGAATCTTTGGATCTACTTGCTTGAAATCATTTGAATTGGTTAAAATTTTTATAAACCAAGTTTACTAATAATAAGAGAATATTCTACGTAGAGGAAAACTAAAACAAATACGGCCCACCAGGCCAGCGTAATTAAAAAACAAAATATAAATAAATTAAATAAGTATTAAAATTATTGAATATTTAGAAAAGGTGGATCCACTTTCATGAAACCATTTGAATAGGTTAAAATTTTTATAAAACAAGTTTACTTATAATGAAAAAATATGTAAAATAGAGAAAAACCTTAACAAATACAGTCCAAAAGGCCTGAGAAATAAAAAAACGAGATAAAAAAATTTAAATAGGTATCAAATATATTGTATTTTTAGAATCTTTGGATCTACTTGCTTGAAACCATTTGAATTGGTTAAAATTTTTATAAACCAAGTTTACTAATAATAAGAGAATATTCTACGTAGAGGAAAACTAAAACAAATACGGCCCACCAGGCCAGCGTAATTAAAAAACAAGATATAAATAAATTAAATAAGTATTAATATTATTGTATATTTAGAAAAGGTGGATCCACTTTCATGAAACCATTTGAATTGGTTAAAATTCTTATAAACCAAGTTTACTTATAATAGAAAAATATATAAAATAGAGAAAAACTTCAACAAATACAGTCCAAAAGGCCTGAGAAATAAAAAAATAAGATATAAAAATTTAAATAGGTATCAAAATTATTGTATTTTTATAAACGTTGGATCTACTTGCATAAAACCATTTGAATTGGTTAAAATTTTTATAAACCAATTTTACTAATAATGAGAGAATATTCTACGTAGAGAAAAACTTAAACAAATACGGCCCTTCAGGCCAGCGTAATTAAAAAACAAAATATAAATAAATTAAATAAGTATTAAAATTATTGAATATTTAGAAAAAGTGGATCCACTTTCATGAAACCATTTGAATAGGTTAAAATTTTTATAAAACAAGTTTACTTATAATGAAAAAATATGTAAAATAGAGAAAAACCTTAACAAATACAGTCCAAAAGGCCTGAGAATTAAAAAAACAAGATATAAAAATTTAAATAGGTATCAAAAATATTGTATTTTTAGAATCTTTGGATCTACTTGCATGAAACCATTTGAATTGGTTAAAATTTTTATAAACCAAATTTACTAATAATAAGAGAATATTCTACGTAGAGGAAAACTAAAACAAATACGGCCCTTCAGGCCAGCGTAATGAAAAAACAAGATATAAATAAATTATATAAGTATTAAAATTTTTGTATATTTAGAAAAGGTGGATCCACTTTCATGAAACCATTTGAATAGGTTAAAATTTTTATAAAATAAGTTTACTTATAATGAAAAAATATGTAAAATAGAGAAAAACCTTAACAAATACAGTCCAAAAGGCCTGAGAAATAAAAAAACAAGATATAAAAATATAAATAGGTATAAAAAATATTGTATTTTTAGAATCTTTGGATCTACTTGCTTGAAACCATTTGAATTGGTTAAAATTTTTATAAACCAAGTTTACTAATAATAAGAGAATATTCTACGTAGAGGAAAACTAAAACAAATACGGCCCACCAGGCCAGCGTAATTAAAAAACAAGATATAAATAAATTAAATAAGTATTAATATTATTGTATATTTAGAAAAGTTGGATCCACTTTCATGAAACCATTTGAATTGGTTAAAACTCTTATAAACCAAGTTTACTTATAATAGAAAAATATATAAAATAGAGAAAAACTTGAACAAATACAGTCCAAAAGGCCTGAGAAATAAAAAAACATAATATAAAAAATTTAAATAGGTATGCAAATTATTGTATTTTTATAAACGTTGGATCCACTTGCATGAAACCATTTGAATAGGTTAAAATTTTTATAAAACAAGTTTACTTATAATTAAAAAATATGTAAAATAGAGAAAAACCTTAACAAATACAGTTCAAAAGGCCTGAGAAATAAAAAAACAAGATATAAAAATATAAATAGGTATCAAAAATATTGTATTTTTAGAATCATTGGATCTACTTGCTTGAAACCAATTGAATTGGTTAAAATTTTTATAAACCAATTTTACTAATAAAGAGAGAAGATTCTAGGTAGAGAAAAACTTAAACAAATACGGCCCTTCAGGCCAGCGTAATTAAAAAACAAGATATAAATAAATTAAATAAGTATTAAAATTATTGTATATTTAGAAAAGGTGGATCCACTTTCATGAAACCATTTGAATAGGTTAAAATTTTTATAAAACAAGTTTCCTTATAATGAAAAAATATGTAAAATAGAGAAAAACCTTAACAAATACAGTCCAAAAGGCCTGAGAAATAAAAAAACAAGATATAAAAATTTAAATAGGTATCAAAAATATTGTATTTTTAGAATCTTTGGATCCACTTTTATGAATTCATTTGAATTGGTTAAAATTTTTATAATCCAATTTTACTAATAATGAGAGAATATTCTACGTAGAGAAAAACTTAAACAAATACGGCCCTTCAGGCCAGCGTAATTAAAAAACAAGATATAAATAAATTAAATAAGTATTAATATTATTGTATATTTAGAAAAGGTGGATCCACTTTCATGAAACCATTTGAATTGGTTCAAATTCTTATAAACCAAGTTTACTTATAATAGAAAAATATATAAAATAGAGAAAAACTTCAACAAATACAGTCCAAAAGGCCTGAGAAATAAAAAAACAAGATATAAAAATTTAAATAGGTATCAAAAATATTGTATTTATAGAATCTTTGGATCTACTTGCTTGAAATCATTTGAATTGGTTAAAATTTTTATAAACCAAGTTTACTAATAATAAGAGAATATTCTACGTAGAGGAAAACTAAAACAAATACGGCCCACCAGGCCAGCGTAATTAAAAAACAAGATATAAATAAATTAAATAAGTATTAATATTATTGTATATTTAGAAAAGGTGGATCCACTTTCATGAAACCATTTGAATTGGTTCAAATTCTTATAAACCAAGTTTACTTATAATAGAAAAATATATAAAATAGAGAAAAACTTCAACAAATACAGTCCAAAAGGCCTGAGAAATAAAAAAACAAGATATAAAAATTTAAATAGGTATCAAAATTATTGTATTTTTATAAACGTTGGATCTACTTGCATAAAACCATTTGAATTGGTTAAAATTTTTATAAACCAATTTTACTAATAATGAGAGAATATTCTACGTAGAGAAAAACTTAAACAAATACGGCCCTTCAGGCCAGCGTAATTAAAAAACAAAATATAAATAAATTAAATAAGTATTAAAATTATTGAATATTTAGAAAAAGTGGATCCACTTTCATGAAACCATTTGAATAGGTTAAAATTTTTATAAAACAAGTTTACTTATAATGAAAAAATATGTAAAATAGAGAAAAACCTTAACAAATACAGTCCAAAAGGCCTGAGAAATAAAAAAACAAGATATAAAAATTTAAATAGGTATCAAAAATATTGTATTTTTAGAATCTTTGGATCCACTTTTATGAATTCATTTGAATTGGTTAAAATTTTTATAATCCAATTTTACTAATAATGAGAGAATATTCTACGTAGAGAAAAACTTAAACAAATACGGCCCTTCAGGCCAGCGTAATTAAAAAACAAGATATAAATAAATTATATAAGTATTAAAATTTTTGTATATTTAGAAAAGGTGGATCCACTTTCATGAAACCATTTGAATAGGTTAAAATTTTTATAAAACCAGTTTACTTATAATGAAAAAATATGTAAAATAGAGAAAAACCTTAACAAATACAGTCCAAAAGGCCTGAGAAATAAAAAACAAGATACAAAAATATAAATAGGTATCAAAAATATTGTATTTTTAGAATCTTTGGATCTACTTGCTTGAAATCATTTGAATTGGTTAAAATTTTTATAAACCAAGTTTACTAATAATAAGAGAATGTTCTACGTAGAGGAAAACTAAAACAAATACGGCCCACCAGGCCAGCGTAATTAAAAAACAAGATATAAATAAATTAAATAAGTATTAATATTATTGTATATTTAGAAAAGGTGGATCCACTTTCATGAAACCATTTGAATTGGTTCAAATTCTTATAAACCAAGTTTACTTATAATAGAAAAATATATAAAATAGAGAAAAACTTCAACAAATACAGTCCAAAAGGCCTGAGAAATAAAAAAACAAGATATAAAAATTTAAATAGGTATCAAAATTATTGTATTTTTTTAAACGTTGGATCTACTTGCATAAAACCATTTGAATTGGTTAAAATTTTTATAAACCAATTTTACTAATAATGAGAGAATATTCTACGTAGAGAAAAACTTAAACAAATACGGCCCTTCAGGCCAGCGTAATTAAAAAACAAAATATAAATAAATTAAATAAGTATTAAAATTATTGAATATTTAGAAAAGGTGGATCCACTTTCATGAAACCATTTGAATAGGTTAAAATTTTTATAAAACAAGTTTACTTATAATGAAAAAATATGTAAAATAGAGAAAAACCTTAACAAATACAGTCCAAAAGGCCTGAGAAATAAAAAAACAAGATGTAAAAATTTAAATAGGTATCAAAAATATTGTATTTTTAGAATCTTTGGATCTACTTGCTTGAAACCATTTGATGTGGTTAAAATTTTTATAAACCAAGTTTACTAATAACAAGAGAATATTCTACGTAGAGGAAAACTAAAACAAATACGGCCCACCAGGCCAGCGTAATTAAAAAACAAGATATAAATAAATTAAATAAGTATTAATATTATTGTATATTTAGAAAAGGTGGATCCACTTTCATGAAACCATTTGAATTGGTTAAAATTCTTATAAACCAAGTTTACTTATAATAGAAAAATATATAAAATAGAGAAAAACTTCAACAAATACAGTCCAAAAGGCCTGAGAAATAAAAAAACAAGATATAAAAATTTAAATAGGTATCAAAATTATTGTATTTTTATAAACGTTGGATCTACTTGCATAAAACCATTTGAATTGGTTAAAATTTTTATAAACCAATTTTAATAATAATGAGAGAATATTCTACGTAGAGAAAAACTTAAACAAATACGGCCCTTCAGGCCAGCGTAATTAAAAAACAAAATATAAATAAATTAAATAAGTATTAAAATTATTGAATATTTAGAAAAAGTGGATCCATTTTCATGAAACCATTTGAATAGGTTAAAATTTTTATAAAACAAGTTTACTTATAATGAAAAAATATGTAAAATAGAGAAAAACCTTAACAAATACAGTCCAAAAGGCCTGAGAATTAAAAAAACAAGATATAAAAATTTAAATAGGTATCAAAAATATTGTATTTTTAGAATCTTTGGATCTACTTGCATGAAACCATTTGAATTGGTTAAAATTTTTATAAACCAAATTTACTAATAATAAGAGAATATTCTACGTAGAGGAAAACTAAAACAAATACGGCCCTTCAGGCCAGCGTAATGAAAAAACAAGATATAAATAAATTATATAAGTATTAAAATTTTTGTATATTTAGAAAAGGTGGATCCACTTTCATGAAACCATTTGAATAGGTTAAAATTTTTATAAAATAAGTTTACTTATAATGAAAAAATATGTAAAATAGAGAAAAACCTTAACAAATACAGTCCAAAAGGCCTGAGAAATAAAAAAACAAGATATAAAAATATAAATAGGTATAAAAAATATTGTATTTTTAGAATCTTTGGATCTACTTGCTTGAAACCATTTGAATTGGTTAAAATTTTTATAAACCAAGTTTACTAATAATAAGAGAATATTCTACGTAGAGGAAAACTAAAACAAATACGGCCCACCAGGCCAGCGTAATTAAAAAACAAGATATAAATAAATTAAATAAGTATTAATATTATTGTATATTTAGAAAAGGTGGATCCACTTTCATGAAACCATTTGAATTGGTTAAAATTCTTATAAACCAAGTTTACTTATAATAGAAAAATATATAAAATAGAGAAAAACTTCAACAAATACAGTCCAAAAGGCCTGAGAAATAAAAAAACAAGATATAAAAATTTAAATAGGTATCAAAATTATTGTATTTTTATAAACGTTGGATCTACTTGCATAAAACCATTTGAATTGGTTAAAATTTTTATAAACCAATTTTACTAATAATGAGAGAATATTCTACGTAGAGAAAAACTTAAACAAATACGGCCCTTCAGGCCAGCGTAATTAAAAAACAAAATATAAATAAATTAAATAAGTATTAAAATTATTGAATATTTAGAAAAGGTGGATCTACTTTCATGAAACCATTTGAATAGGTTAAAATTTTTATAAAACAAGTTTACTTATAATGAAAAAATATGTAAAATAGAGAAAAACCTTAACAAATACAGTCCAAAAGGCCTGAGAAATAAAAAAACAAGATATAAAAATTTAAATAGGTATCAAAAATATTGTATTTTTAGAATCTTTGGATCTACTTGCTTGAAACCATTTGAATTGGTTAAAATTTTTATAAACCAAGTTTACTAATAATAAGAGAATATTCTACGTAGAGGAAAACTAAAACAAATACGGCCCACCAGGCCAGCGTAATTAAAAAACAAGATATAAATAAATTAAATAAGTATTAATATTATTGTATATTTAGAAAAGGTGGATCCACTTTCATGAAACCATTTGAATTGGTTAAAATTCTTATAAACCAAGTTTACTTATAATAGAAAAATATATAAAATAGAGAAAAACTTCAACAAATACAGTCCAAAAGGCCTGAGAAATAAAAAAACAAGATATAAAAATTTAAATAGGTATCAAAATTATTGTATTTTTATAAACGTTGGATCTACTTGCATAAAACCATTTGAATTGGTTAAAATTTTTATAAACCAATTTTACTAATAATGAGAGAATATTCTACGTAGAGAAAAACTTAAACAAATACGGCCCTTCAGGCCAGCGTAATTAAAAAACAAAATATAAATAAATTAAATAAGTATTAAAATTATTGAATATTTAGAAAAAGTGGATCCACTTTCATGAAACCATTTGAATAGGTTAAAATTTTTATAAAACAAGTTTACTTATAATGAAAAAATATGTAAAATAGAGAAAAACCTTAACAAATACAGTCCAAAAGGCCTGAGAATTAAAAAAACAAGATATAAAAATTTAAATAGGTATCAAAAATATTGTATTTTTAGAATCTTTGGATCTACTTGCATGAAACCATTTGAATTGGTTAAAATTTTTATAAACCAAATTTACTAATAATAAGAGAATATTCTACGTAGAGGAAAACTAAAACAAATACGGCCCTTCAGGCCAGCGTAATGAAAAAACAAGATATAAATAAATTATATAAGTATTAAAATTTTTGTATATTTAGAAAAGGTGGATCCACTTTCATGAAACCATTTGAATAGGTTAAAATTTTTATAAAATAAGTTTACTTATAATGAAAAAATATGTAAAATAGAGAAAAACCTTAACAAATACAGTCCAAAAGGCCTGAGAAATAAAAAAACAAGATATAAAAATATAAATAGGTATAAAAAATATTGTATTTTTAGAATCTTTGGATCTACTTGCTTGAAACCATTTGAATTGGTTAAAATTTTTATAAACCAAGTTTACTAATAATAAGAGAATATTCTACGTAGAGGAAAACTAAAACAAATACGGCCCACCAGGCCAGCGTAATTAAAAAACAAGATATAAATAAATTAAATAAGTATTAATATTATTGTATATTTAGAAAAGGTGGATCCACTTTCATGAAACCATTTGAATTGGTTAAAACTCTTATAAACCAAGTTTACTTATAATAGAAAAATATATAAAATAGAGAAAAACTTGAACAAATACAGTCCAAAAGGCCTGAGAAATAAAAAAACATAATATAAAAAATTTAAATAGGTATGCAAATTATTGTATTTTTATAAACGTTGGATCCACTTGCATGAAACCATTTGAATAGGTTAAAATTTTTATAAAACAAGTTTACTTATAATTAAAAAATATGTAAAATAGAGAAAAACCTTAACAAATACAGTTCAAAAGGCCTGAGAAATAAAAAAACAAGATATAAAAATATAAATAGGTATCAAAAATATTGTATTTTTAGAATCATTGGATCTACTTGCTTGAAACCAATTGAATTGGTTAAAATTTTTATAAACCAATTTTACTAATAATGAGAGAAGATTCTAGGTAGAGAAAAACTTAAACAAATACGGCCCTTCAGGCCAGCGTAATTAAAAAACAAGATATAAATAAATTAAATAAGTATTAAAATTATTGTATATTTAGAAAAGGTGGATCCACTTTCATGAAACCATTTGAATAGGTTAAAATTTTTATAAAACAAGTTTCCTTATAATGAAAAAATATGTAAAATAGAGAAAAACCTTAACAAATACAGTCCAAAAGGCCTGAGAAATAAAAAAACAAGATATAAAAATTTAAATAGGTATCAAAAATATTGTATTTTTAGAATCTTTGGATCCACTTTTATGAATTCATTTGAATTGGTTAAAATTTTTATAATCCAATTTTACTAATAATGAGAGAATATTCTACGTAGAGAAAAACTTAAACAAATACGGCCCTTCAGGCCAGCGTAATTAAAAAACAAGATATAAATAAATTAAATAAGTATTAAAATTATTGTATATTTAGAAAAGGTGGATCCACTTTCATGAAACCATTTGAATAGGTTAAAATTTTTATAAAACCAGTTTACTTATAATGAAAAAATATGTAAAATAGAGAAAAACCTTAACAAATACAGTCCAAAAGGCCTGAGAAATAAAAAACAAGATACAAAAATATAAATAGGTATCAAAAATATTGTATTTTTAGAATCTTTGGATCTACTTGCTTGAAATCATTTGAATTGGTTAAAATTTTTATAAACCAAGTTTACTAATAATAAGAGAATATTCTACGTAGAGGAAAACTAAAACAAATACGGCCCACCAGGCCAGCGTAATTAAAAAACAAGATATAAATAAATTAAATAAGTATTAATATTATTGTATATTTAGAAAAGGTGGATCCACTTTCATGAAACCATTTGAATTGGTTCAAATTCTTATAAACCAAGTTTACTTATAATAGAAAAATATATAAAATAGAGAAAAACTTCAACAAATACAGTCCAAAAGGCCTGAGAAATAAAAAAACAAGATATAAAAATTTAAATAGGTATCAAAATTATTGTATTTTTATAAACGTTGGATCTACTTGCATAAAACCATTTGAATTGGTTAAAATTTTTATAAACCAATTTTACTAATAATGAGAGAATATTCTACGTAGAGAAAAACTTAAACAAATACGGCCCTTCAGGCCAGCGTAATTAAAAAACAAAATATAAATAAATTAAATAAGTATTAAAATTATTGAATATTTAGAAAAGGTGGATCCACTTTCATGAAACCATTTGAATAGGTTAAAATTTTTATAAAACAAGTTTACTTATAATGAAAAAATATGTAAAATAGAGAAAAACCTTAACAAATACAGTCCAAAAGGCCTGAGAAATAAAAAAACAAGATATAAAAATTTAAATAGGTATCAAAAATATTGTATTTTTAGAATCTTTGGATCTACTTGCTTGAAACCATTTGAATTGGTTAAAATTTTTATAAACCAAGTTTACTAATAATAAGAGAATATTCTACGTAGAGGAAAACTAAAACAAATACGGCCCACCAGGCCAGCGTAATTAAAAAACAAGATATAAATAAATTAAATAAGTATTAATATTATTGTATATTTAGAAAAGGTGGATCCACTTTCATGAAACCATTTGAATTGGTTAAAATTCTTATAAACCAAGTTTACTTATAATAGAAAAATATATAAAATAGAGAAAAACTTCAACAAATACAGTCCAAAAGGCCTGAGAAATAAAAAAACAAGATATAAAAATTTAAATAGGTATCAAAATTATTGTATTTTTATAAACGTTGGATCTACTTGCATAAAACCATTTGAATTGGTTAAAATTTTTATAAACCAATTTTACTAATAATGAGAGAATATTCTACGTAGAGAAAAACTTAAACAAATACGGCCCTTCAGGCCAGCGTAATTAAAAAACAAAATATAAATAAATTAAATAAGTATTAAAATTATTGAATATTTAGAAAAAGTGGATCCACTTTCATGAAACCATTTGAATAGGTTAAAATTTTTATAAAACAAGTTTACTTATAATGAAAAAATATGTAAAATAGAGAAAAACCTTAACAAATACAGTCCAAAAGGCCTGAGAATTAAAAAAACAAGATATAAAAATTTAAATAGGTATCAAAAATATTGTATTTTTAGAATCTTTGGATCTACTTGCATGAAACCATTTGAATTGGTTAAAATTTTTATAAACCAAATTTACTAATAATAAGAGAATATTCTACGTAGAGGAAAACTAAAACAAATACGGCCCTTCAGGCCAGCGTAATGAAAAAACAAGATATAAATAAATTATATAAGTATTAAAATTTTTGTATATTTAGAAAAGGTGGATCCACTTTCATGAAACCATTTGAATAGGTTAAAATTTTTATAAAATAAGTTTACTTATAATGAAAAAATATGTAAAATAGAGAAAAACCTTAACAAATACAGTCCAAAAGGCCTGAGAAATAAAAAAACTAGATATAAAAATATAAATAGGTATAAAAAATATTGTATTTTTAGAATCTTTGGATCTACTTGCTTGAAACCATTTGAATTGGTTAAAATTTTTATAAACCAAGTTTACTAATAATAAGAGAATATTCTACGTAGAGGAAAACTAAAACAAATACGGCCCACCAGGCCAGCGTAATTAAAAAACAAGATATAAATAAATTAAATAAGTATTAATATTATTGTATATTTAGAAAAGGTGGATCCACTTTCATGAAACCATTTGAATTGGTTCAAATTCTTATAAACCAAGTTTACTTATAATAGAAAAATATATAAAATAGAGAAAAACTTCAACAAATACAGTCCAAAAGGCCTGAGAAATAAAAAAACAAGATATAAAAATTTAAATAGGTATCAAAATTATTGTATTTTTATAAACGTTGGATCTACTTGCATAAAACCATTTGAATTGGTTAAAATTTTTATAAACCAATTTTACTAATAATGAGAGAATATTCTACGTAGAGAAAAACTTAAACAAATACGGCCCTTCAGGCCAGCGTAATTAAAAAACAAAATATAAATAAATTTAATAAGTATTAAAATTATTGAATATTTAGAAAAGGTGGATCCACTTTCATGAAACCATTTTAATAGGTTAAAATTTTTATAAAACAAGTTTACTTATAATGAAAAAATATGTAAAATAGAGAAAAACCTTAACAAATACAGTCCAAAAGGCCTGAGAAATAAAAAAACAAGATATAAAAATTTAAATAGGTATCAAAAATATTGTATTTTTAGAATCTTTGGATCTACTTGCTTGAAACCATTTGAATTGGTTAAAATTTTTATAAACCAAGTTTACTAATAATAAGAGAATATTCTACGTAGAGGAAAACTAAAACAAATACGGCCCACCAGGCCAGCGTAATTAAAAAACAAGATATAAATAAATTAAATAAGTATTAATATTATTGTATATTTAGAAAAGGTGGATCCACTTTCATGAAACCATTTGAATTGGTTAAAATTCTTATAAACCAAGTTTACTTATAATAGAAAAATATATAAAATAGAGAAAAACTTCAACAAATACAGTCCAAAAGGCCTGAGAAATAAAAAAATAAGATATAAAAATTTAAATAGGTATCAAAATTATTGTATTTTTATAAACGTTGGATCTACTTGCATAAAACCATTTGAATTGGTTAAAATTTTTATAAACCAATTTTACTAATAATGAGAGAATATTCTACGTAGAGAAAAACTTAAACAAATACGGCCCTTCAGGCCAGCGTAATTAAAAAACAAAATATAAATAAATTAAATAAGTATTAAAATTATTGAATATTTAGAAAAAGTGGATCCACTTTCATGAAACCATTTGAATAGGTTAAAATTTTTATAAAACAAGTTTACTTATAATGAAAAAATATGTAAAATAGAGAAAAACCTTAACAAATACAGTCCAAAAGGCCTGAGAATTAAAAAAACAAGATATAAAAATTTAAATAGGTATCAAAAATATTGTATTTTTAGAATCTTTGGATCTACTTGCATGAAACCATTTGAATTGGTTAAAATTTTTATAAACCAAATTTACTAATAATAAGAGAATATTCTACGTAGAGGAAAACTAAAACAAATACGGCCCTTCAGGCCAGCGTAATGAAAAAACAAGATATAAATAAATTATATAAGTATTAAAATTTTTGTATATTTAGAAAAGGTGGATCCACTTTCATGAAACCATTTGAATAGGTTAAAATTTTTATAAAATAAGTTTACTTATAATGAAAAAATATGTAAAATAGAGAAAAACCTTAACAAATACAGTCCAAAAGGCCTGAGAAATAAAAAAACAAGATATAAAAATATAAATAGGTATAAAAAATATTGTATTTTTAGAATCTTTGGATCTACTTGCTTGAAACCATTTGAATTGGTTAAAATTTTTATAAACCAAGTTTACTAATAATAAGAGAATATTCTACGTAGAGGAAAACTAAAACAAATACGGCCCACCAGGCCAGCGTAATTAAAAAACAAGATATAAATAAATTAAATAAGTATTAATATTATTGTATATTTAGAAAAGGTGGATCCACTTTCATGAAACCATTTGAATTGGTTAAAACTCTTATAAACCAAGTTTACTTATAATAGAAAAATATATAAAATAGAGAAAAACTTGAACAAATACAGTCCAAAAGGCCTGAGAAATAAAAAAACATAATATAAAAAATTTAAATAGGTATGCAAATTATTGTATTTTTATAAACGTTGGATCCACTTGCATGAAACCATTTGAATAGGTTAAAATTTTTATAAAACAAGTTTACTTATAATTAAAAAATATGTAAAATAGAGAAAAACCTTAACAAATACAGTTCAAAAGGCCTGAGAAATAAAAAAACAAGATATAAAAATATGAATAGGTATCAAAAATATTGTATTTTTAGAATCATTGGATCTACTTGCTTGAAACCAATTGAATTGGTTAAAATTTTTATAAACCAATTTTACTAATAATGAGAGAAGATTCTAGGTAGAGAAAAACTTAAACAAATACGGCCCTTCAGGCCAGCGTAATTAAAAAACAAGATATAAATAAATTAAATAAGTATTAAAATTATTGTATATTTAGAAAAGGTGGATCCACTTTCATGAAACCATTTGAATAGGTTAAAATTTTTATAAAACAAGTTTCCTTATAATGAAAAAATATGTAAAATAGAGAAAAACCTTAACAAATACAGTCCAAAAGGCCTGAGAAATAAAAAAACAAGATATAAAAATTTAAATAGGTATCAAAAATATTGTATTTTTAGAATCTTTGGATCTACTTGCTTGAAATCATTTGAATTGGTTAAAATTTTTATAAACCAAGTTTACTAATAATAAGAGAATATTCTACGTAGAGGAAAACTAAAACAAATACGGCCCACCAGGCCAGCGTAATTAAAAAACAAGATATAAATAAATTAAATAAGTATTAATATTATTGTATATTTAGAAAAGGTGGATCCACTTTCATGAAACCATTTGAATTGGTTCAAATTCTTATAAACCAAGTTTACTTATAATAGAAAAATATATAAAATAGAGAAAAACTTCAACAAATACAGTCCAAAAGGCCTGAGAAATAAAAAAACAAGATATAAAAATTTAAATAGGTATCAAAATTATTGTATTTTTATAAACGTTGGATCTACTTGCATAAAACCATTTGAATTGGTTAAAATTTTTATAAACCAATTTTACTAATAATGAGAGAATATTCTACGTAGAGAAAAACTTAAACAAATACGGCCCTTCAGGCCAGCGTAATTAAAAAACAAAATATAAATAAATTAAATAAGTATTAAAATTATTGAATATTTAGAAAAGGTGGATCCACTTTCATGAAACCATTTGAATAGGTTAAAATTTTTATAAAACAAGTTTACTTATAATGAAAAAATATGTAAAATAGAGAAAAACCTTAACAAATACAGTCCAAAAGGCCTGAGAAATAAAAAACAAGATACAAAAATATAAATAGGTATCAAAAATATTGTATTTTTAGAATCTTTGGATCTACTTGCTTGAAATCATTTGAATTGGTTAAAATTTTTATAAACCAAGTTTACTAATAATAAGAGAATATTCTACGTAGAGGAAAACTAAAACAAATACGGCCCACCAGGCCAGCGTAATTAAAAAACAAGATATAAATAAATTAAATAAGTATTAATATTATTGTATATTTAGAAAAGGTGGATCCACTTTCATGAAACCATTTGAATTGGTTAAAATTCTTATAAACCAAGTTTACTTATAATAGAAAAATATATAAAATAGAAAAAAACTTCAACAAATACAGTCCAAAAGGCCTGAGAAATAAAAAAACAAGATATAAAAATTTAAATAGGTATCAAAATTATTGTATTTTTATAAACGTTGGATGTACTTGCATAAAACCATTTGAATTGGTTAAAATTTTTATAAACCAATTTTACTAATAATGAGAGAATATTCTACGTAGAGAAAAACTTAAACAAATACGGCCCTTCAGGCCAGCGTAATTAAAAAACAAGATATAAATAAATTATTAAAATTATTGTATATTTAGAAAAGGTGGATCCACTTTCATGAAACCATTTGAATAGGTTAAAATTTTTATAAAACCAGTTTACTTATAATAAAAAAATATGTAAAATAGAGAAAAACCTTAACAAATACAGTCCAAAAGGCCTGAGAATTAAAAAAACAAGATATAAAAATTTAAATAGGTATCAAAAATATTGTATTTTTAGAATCTTTGGATCTACTTGCATGAAACCATTTGAATTGGTTAAAATTTTTATAAACCAAATTTACTAATAATAAGAGAATATTCTACGTAGAGGAAAACTAAAACAAATACGGCCCTTCAGGCCAGCGTAATTAAAAAACAAGATATAAATAAATTATATAAGTATTAAAATTTTTGTATATTTAGAAAAGGTGGATCCACTTTCATGAAACCATTTGAATAGGTTAAAATTTTTATAAAATAAGTTTACTTATATTGAAAAAATATGTAAAATAGAGAAAAACCTTAACAAATACAGTCCAAAAGGCCTGAGAAATAAAAAAACAAGATATAAAAATATAAATAGGTATAAAAAATATTGTATTTTTAGAATCTTTGGATCTACTTGCTTGAAACCATTTGAATTGGTTAAAATTTTTATAAACCAAGTTTACTAATAATAAGAGAATATTCTACGTAGAGGAAAACTAAAACAAATACGGCCCACCAGGCCAGCGTAATTAAAAAACAAGATATAAATAAATTAAATAAGTATTAATATTATTGTATATTTATAAACGTTGGATCTACTTGCATGAAACCATTTGAATAGGTTAAAATTTTTATAAAACAAGTTTCCTTATAATGAAAAAATATGTAAAATAGAGAAAAACCTTAACAAATACAGTCCAAAAGGCCTGAGAAATAAAAAAACAAGATATAAAAATATAAATAGGTATCAAAAATATTGTATTTTTAGAATCATTGGATCTACTTGCTTGAAACCAATTGAATTGGTTAAAATTTTTATAAACCAATTTTACTAATAATGAGAGAAGATTCTAGGTAGAGAAAAACTTAAACGAATACGGCCCTTCAGGCCAGCGTAATTAAAAAACAAGATATAAATAAATTAAATAAGTATTAAAATTATTGTATATTTAGAAAAGGTGGATCCACTTTCATGAAACCATTTGAATAGGTTAAAATTTTTATAAAACAAGTTTCCTTATAATGAAAAAATATGTAAAATAGAGAAAAACCTTAACAAATACAGTCCAAAAGGCCTGAGAAATAAAAAAACAAGATATAAAAATTTAAATAGGTATCAAAAATATTGTATTTTTAGAATCTTTGGATCCACTTTTATGAATTCATTTGAATTGGTTAAAATTTTTATAATCCAATTTTACTAATAATGAGAGAATATTCTACGTAGAGAAAAACTTAAACATATACGGCCCTTCAGGCCAGCGTAATTAAAAAACAAGATATAAATAAATTAAATAAGTATTAAAATTATTGTATATTTAGAAAAGGTGGATCCACTTTCATGAAACCATTTGAATAGGTTAAAATTTTTATAAAACCAGTTTACTTATAATGAAAAAATATGTAAAATAGAGAAAAACCTTAACAAATACAGTCCAAAAGGCCTGAGAAATAAAAAACAAGATACAAAAATATAAATAGGTATCAAAAATATTGTATTTTTAGAATCTTTGGATCTACTTGCTTGAAATCAATTGAATTGGTTAAAATTTTTATAAACCAAGTTTACTAATAATAAGAGAATATTCTACGTAGAGGAAAACTAAAACAAATACGGCCCACCAGGCCAGCGTAATTAAAAAACAAGATATAAATAAATTAAATAAGTATTAATATTATTGTATATTTAGAAAAGGTGGATCCACTTTCATGAAACCATTTGAATAGGTTAAAATTTTTATAAAACAAGTTTCCTTATAATGAAAAAATATGTAAAATATAGAAAAACCTTAACAAATACAGTCCAAAAGGCCTGAGAAATAAAAAAACAAGATATAAAAATTTAAATAGGTATCAAAAATATTGTATTTTTAGAATCTTTGGATCCACTTTTATGAATTCATTTGAATTGGTTAAAATTTTTTTAATCCAATTTTACTAATAATGAGAGAATATTCTACGTAGAGAAAAACTTAAACAAATACGGCCCTTCAGGCCAGCGTAATTAAAAAACAAGATATAAATAAATTAAATAAGTATTAAAATTATTGTATATTTAGAAAAGGTGGATCCACTTTCATGAAACCATTTGAATAGGTTAAAATTTTTATAAAACCAGTTTACTTATAATGAAAAAATATGTAAAATAGAGAAAAACCTTAACAAATACAGTCCAAAAGGCCTGAGAAATAAAAAACAAGATACAAAAATATAAATAGGTATCAAAAATATTGTATTTTTAGAATCTTTGGATCTACTTGCTTGAAATCATTTGAATTGGTTATAATTTTTATAAACCAAGTTTACTAATAATAAGAGAATATTCTACGTAGAGGAAAACTAAAACAAATACGGCCCACCAGGCCAGCGTAATTAAAAAACAAGATATAAATAAATTAAATAAGTATTAATATTATTGTATATTTAGAAAAGGTGGATCCACTTTCATGAAACCATTTGAATTTGTTCAAATTCTTATAAACCAAGTTTACTTATAATAGAAAAATATATAAAATAGAGAAAAACTTCAACAAATACAGTCCAAAAGGCCTGAGAAATAAAAAAACAAGATATAAAAATTTAAATAGGTATCAAAATTATTGTATTTTTATAAACGTTGGATCTACTTGCATAAAACCATTTGAATTGGTTAAAATTTTTATAAACCAATTTTACTAATAATGAGAGAATATTCTACGTAGAGAAAAACTTAAACAAATACGGCCCTTCAGGCCAGCGTAATTAAAAAACAAAATATAAATAAATTAAATAAGTATTAAAATTATTGAATATTTAGAAAAGGTGGATCCACTTTCATGAAACCATTTGAATAGGTTAAAATTTTTATAAAACAAGTTTACTTATAATGAAAAAATATGTAAAATAGAGAAAAACCTTAACAAATACAGTCCAAAAGGCCTGAGAAATAAAAAAACAAGATATAAAAATTTAAATAGGTATCAAAAATATTGTATTTTTAGAATCTTTGGATCTACTTGCTTGAAACCATTTGAATTGGTTAAAATTTTTATAAACCAAGTTTACTAATAATAAGAGAATATTCTACGTAGAGGAAAACTTAAACAAATACGGCCCTTCAGGCCAGCGTAATTAAAAAACAAGATATAAATAAATTAAATAAGTATTAAAATTATTGTATATTTAGAAAAGGTGGATCCACTTTCATGAAACCATTTGAATAGGTTAAAATTTTTATAAAACCAGTTTACTTATAATGAAAAAATATGTAAAATAGAGAAAAACCTTAACAAATACAGTCCAAAAGGCCTGAGAAATAAAAAACAAGATACAAAAATATAAATAGGTATCAAAAATATTGTATTTTTAGAATCTTTGGATCTACTTGCTTGAAATCATTTGAATTGGTTATAATTTTTATAAACCAAGTTTACTAATAATAAGAGAATATTCTACGTAGAGGAAAACTAAAACAAATACGGCCCACCAGGCCAGCGTAATTAAAAAACAAGATATAAATAAATTAAATAAGTATTAATATTATTGTATATTTAGAAAAGGTGGATCCACTTTCATGAAACCATTTGAATTGGTTCAAATTCTTATAAACCAAGTTTACTTATAATAGAAAAATATATAAAATAGAGAAAAACTTCAACAAATACAGTCCAAAAGGCCTGAGAAATAAAAAAACAAAATATAAAAATTTAAATAGGTATCAAAATTATTGTATTTTTATAAACGTTGGATCTACTTGCATAAAACCATTTGAATTGGTTAAAATTTTTATAAACCAATTTTACTAATAATGAGAGAATATTCTACGTAGAGAAAAACTTAAACAAATACGGCCCTTCAGGCCAGCGTAATTAAAAAACAAAATATAAATAAATTAAATAAGTATTAAAATTATTGAATATTTAGAAAAGGTGGATCCACTTTCATGAAACCATTAGAATAGGTTAAAATTTTTATAAAACAAGTTTACTTATAATGAAAAAATATGTAAAATAGAGAAAAACCTTAACAAATACAGTCCAAAAGGCCTGAGAAATAAAAAAACAAGATATAAAAATTTAAATAGGTATCAAAAATATTGTATTTTTAGAATCTTTGGATCTACTTGCTTGAAACCATTTGAATTGGTTAAAATTTTTATAAACCAAGTTTACTAATAATAAGAGAATATTCTACGTAGAGGAAAACTAAAACAAATACGGCCCACCAGGCCAGCGTAATTAAAAAACAAGATATAAATAAATTAAATAAGTATTAATATTATTGTATATTTAGAAAAGGTGGATCCACTTTCATGAAACCATTTGAATTGGTTAAAATTCTTATAAACCAAGTTTACTTATAATAGAAAAATATATAAAATAGAGAAAAACTTCAACAAATACAGTCCAAAAGGCCTGAGAAATAAAAAAACAAGATATAAAAATTTAAATAGGTATCAAAATTATTGTATTTTTATAAACGTTGGATCTACTTGCATAAAACTATTTGAATTGGTTAAAATTTTTATAAACCAATTTTACTAATAATGAGAGAATATTCTACGTAGAGAAAAACTTAAACAAATACGGCCCTTCAGGCCAGCGTAATTAAAAAACAAAATATAAATAAATTAAATAAGTATTAAAATTATTGAATATTTAGAAAAAGTGGATCCACTTTCATGAAACCATTTGAATAGGTTAAAATTTTTATAAAACAAGTTTACTTATAATGAAAAAATATGTAAAATAGAGAAAAACCTTAACAAATACAGTCCAAAAGGCCTGAGAATTAAAAAAACAAGATATAAAAATTTAAATAGGTATCAAAAATATTGTATTTTTAGAATCTTTGGATCTACTTGCATGAAACCATTTGAATTGGTTAAAATTTTTATAAACCAAATTTACTAATAATAAGAGAATATTCTACGTAGAGGAAAACTAAAACAAATACGGCCCTTCAGGCCAGCGTAATTAAAAAACAAGATATAAATAAATTATATAAGTATTAAAATTTTTGTATATTTAGAAAAGGTGGATCCACTTTCATGAAACCATTTGAATAGGTTAAAATTTTTATAAAATAAGTTTACTTATAATGAAAAAATATGTAAAATAGAGAAAAACCTTAACAAATACAGTCCAAAAGGCCTGAGAAATAAAAAAACAAGATATAAAAATATAAATAGGTATAAAAAATATTGTATTTTTAGAATCTTTGGATCTACTTGCTTGAAACCATTTGAATTGGTTAAAATTTTTATAAACCAAGTTTACTAATAATAAGAGAATATTCTACGTAGAGGAAAACTAAAACAAATACGGCCCACCAGGCCAGCGTAATTAAAAAACAAGATATAAATAAATTAAATAAGTATTACTATTATTGTATATTTAGAAAAGGTGGATCCACTTTCATGAAACCATTTGAATTGGTTAAAACTCTTATAAACCAAGTTTACTTATAATAGAAAAATATATAAAATAGAGAAAAACTTGAACAAATACAGTCCAAAAGGCCTGAGAAATAAAAAAACATAATATAAAAAATTTAAATAGGTATGCAAATTATTGTATTTTTATAAACGTTGGATCCACTTGCATGAAACCATTTGAATAGGTTAAAATTTTTATAAAACAAGTTTACTTATAATTAAAAAATATGTAAAATAGAGAAAAACCTTAACAAATACAGTTCAAAAGGCCTGAGAAATAAAAAAACAAGATATAAAAATATAAATAGGTATCAAAAATATTGTATTTTTAGAATCATTGGATCTACTTGCTTGAAACCAATTGAATTGGTTAAAATTTTTATAAACCAATTTTACTAATAATGAGAGAAGATTCTCGGTAGAGAAAAACTTAAACAAATACGGCCCTTCAGGCCAGCGTAATTAAAAAACAAGATATAAATAAATTAAATAAGTATTAAAATTATTGTATATTTAGAAAAGGTGGATCCACTTTCATGAAACCATTTGAATAGGTTAAAATTTTTATAAAACAAGTTTCCTTATAATGAAAAAATATGTAAAATAGAGAAAAACCTTAACAAATACAGTCCAAAAGGCCTGAGAAATAAAAAAACAAGATATAAAAATTTAAATAGGTATCAAAAATATTGTATTTTTAGAATCTTTGGATCCACTTTTATGAATTCATTTGAATTGGTTAAAATTTTTATAATCCAATTTTACTAATAATGAGAGAATATTCTACGTAGAGAAAAACTTAAACAAATACGGCCCTTCAGGCCAGCGTAATTAAAAAACAAGATATAAATAAATTATATAAGTATTAAAATTTTTGTATATTTAGAAAAGGTGGATCCACTTTCATGAAACCATTTGAATAGGTTAAAATTTTTATAAAACCAGTTTACTTATAATGAAAAAATATGTAAAATAGAGAAAAACCTTAACAAATACAGTCCAAAAGGCCTGAGAAATAAAAAACAAGATACAAAAATATAAATAGGTATCAAAAATATTGTATTTTTAGAATCTTTGGATCTACTTGCTTGAAATCATTTGAATTGGTTAAAATTTTTATAAACCAAGTTTACTAATAATAAGAGAATGTTCTACGTAGAGGAAAACTAAAACAAATACGGCCCACCAGGCCAGCGTAATTAAAAAACAAGATATAAATAAATTAAATAAGTATTAATATTATTGTATATTTAGAGAAGGTGGATCCACTTTCATGAAACCATTTGAATTGGTTCAAATTCTTATAAACCAAGTTTACTTATAATAGAAAAATATATAAAATAGAGAAAAACTTCAACAAATACAGTCCAAAAGGCCTGAGAAATAAAAAAACAAGATATAAAAATTTAAATAGGTATCAAAATTATTGTATTTTTATAAACGTTGGATCTACTTGCATAAAACCATTTGAATTGGTTAAAATTTTTATAAACCAATTTTACTAATAATGAGAGAATATTCTACGTAGAGAAAAACTTAAACAAATACGGCCCTTCAGGCCAGCGTAATTAAAAAACAAAATATAAATAAATTAAATAAGTATTAAAATTATTGAATATTTAGAAAAGGTGGATCCACTTTCATGAAACCATTTGAATAGGTTAAAATTTTTATAAAACAAGTTTACTTATAATGAAAAAATATGTAAAATAGAGAAAAACCTTAACAAATACAGTCCAAAAGGCCTGAGAAATAAAAAAACAAGATATAAAAATTTAAATAGGTATCAAAAATATTGTATTTTTAGAATCTTTGGATCTACTTGCTTGAAACCATTTGAATTGGTTAAAATTTTTATAAACCAAGTTTACTAATAACAAGAGAATATTCTACGTAGAGGAAAACTAAAACAAATACGGCCCACCAGGCCAGCGTAATTAAAAAACAAGATATAAATAAATTAAATAAGTATTAATATTATTGTATATTTAGAAAAGGTGGATCCACTTTCATGAAACCATTTGAATTGGTTAAAATTCTTATAAACCAAGTTTACTTATAATAGAAAAATATATAAAATAGAGAAAAACTTCAACAAATACAGTCCAAAAGGCCTGAGAAATAAAAAAACAAGATATAAAAATTTAAATAGGTATCAAAATTATTGTATTTTTATAAACGTTGGATCTACTTGCATAAAACCATTTGAATTGGTTAAAATTTTTATAAACCAATTTTACTAATAATGAGAGAATATTCTACGTAGAGAAAAACTTAAACAAATACGGCCCTTCAGGCCAGCGTAATTAAAAAACAAAATATAAATAAATTAAATAAGTATTAAAATTATTGAATATTTAGAAAAAGTGGATCCACTTTCATGAAACCATTTGAATAGGTTAAAATTTTTATAAAACAAGTTTACTTATAATGAAAAAATATGTAAAATAGAGAAAAACCTTAACAAATACAGTCCAAAAGGCCTGAGAATTAAAAAAACAAGATATAAAAATTTAAATAGGTATCAAAAATATTGTATTTTTAGAATCTTTGGATCTACTTGCATGAAACCATTTGAATTGGTTAAAATTTTTATAAACCAAATTTACTAATAATAAGAGAATATTCTACGTAGAGGAAAACTAAAACAAATACGGCCCTTCAGGCCAGCGTAATTAAAAAACAAGATATAAATAAATTATATAAGTATTAAAATTTTTGTATATTTAGAAAAGGTGGATCCACTTTCATGAAACCATTTGAATAGGTTAAAATTTTTATAAAATAAGTTTACTTATAATGAAAAAATATGTAAAATAGAGAAAAACCTTAACAAATACAGTCCAAAAGGCCTGAGAAATAAAAAAACAAGATATAAAAATATAAATAGGTATAAAAAATATTGTATTTTTAGAATCTTTGGATCTACTTGCTTGAAACCATTTGAATTGGTTAAAATTTTTATAAACCAAGTTTACTAATAATAAGAGAATATTCTACGTAGAGGAAAACTAAAACAAATACGGCCCACCAGGCCAGCGTAATTAAAAAACAAGATATAAATAAATTAAATAAGTATTAATATTATTGTATATTTAGAAAAGGTGGATCCACTTTCATGAAACCATTTGAATTGGTTAAAACTCTTATAAACCAAGTTTACTTATAATAGAAAAATATATAAAATAGAGAAAAACTTGAACAAATACAGTCCAAAAGGCCTGAGAAATAAAAAAACATAATATAAAAAATTTAAATAGGTATGCAAATTATTGTATTTTTATAAACGTTGGATCCACTTGCATGAAACCATTTGAATAAGTTAAAATTTTTATAAAACAAGTTTACTTATAATTAAAAAATATGTAAAATAGAGAAAAACCTTAACAAATACAGTTCAAAAGGCCTGAGAAATAAAAAAACAAGATATAAAAATATAAATAGGTATCAAAAATATTGTATTTTTAGAATCTTTGGATCTACTTGCTTGAAATCATTTGAATTGGTTAAAATTTTTATAAACCAAGTTTACTAATAATAAGAGAATGTTCTACGTAGAGGAAAACTAAAACAAATACGGCCCACCAGGCCAGCGTAATTAAAAAACAAGATATAAATAAATTAAATAAGTATTAATATTATTGTATATTTAGAAAAGTTGGATCCACTTTCATGAAACCATTTGAATTGGTTCAAATTCTTATAAACCAAGTTTACTTATAATAGAAAAATATATAAAATAGAGAAAAACTTCAAGAAATACAGTCCAAAAGGCCTGAGAAATAAAAAAACAAGATATAAAAATTTAAATAGGTATCAAAATTATTGTATTTTTATAAACGTTGGATCTACTTGCATAAAACCATTTGAATTGGTTAAAATTTTTATATACCAATTTTACTAATAATGAGAGAATATTCTACGTAGAGAAAAACTTAAACAAATACGGCCCTTCAGGCCAGCGTAATTAAAAAACAAGATATAAATAAACAATAATATTTATAATCGACCTTTTTACGAGTACATAGTATTAAATGAATTTACAAATTCATCGCCCACGCTTTTTATATGCGGATGCTTATCGTCATCTCTTTTTTTATTAAGGCATACAAAGCGGCGACATTAGATGAATTTTTAAACTTATTTAAAAATTTGAATTTTACGCGGATTTTAAAATGTCGGTACAGAAGGTACCTAGCATTTCGATCAACACTAACACATAGATCTCATCAGTGTAGCTGTGTGTGTTAGTGTATGTGCTACAGACGCTGATGTAAACACGTCCTTATTTTTCTTATATAGTTAACAAATGGCGATTTTAGCACTTGTGAGGACGACTCACATTGCTTTAGCCATCTGTTCTGTATATAAGAAATGATGTTATATATATATATTTATTGAAAATGCGAGTTGAATGTTATAACTCAGAGCGTTATTAGGTCCAAGCTCTATATATTAATAACGCTCTGAGTTATAACATTCAACTCGCATTTTCAATAAATATATATATATAACATCATTTCTTATATACAGAACAGATGGCTAAAGCAATGTGAGTCGTCCTCACAAGTGCTAAAATCGCCATTTGTTAACTATATAAGAAAAATAAGGACGTGTTTACATCAGCGTCTGTAGCACATACACTAACACACACAGCTACACTGATGAGATCTATGTGTTAGTGTTGATCGAAACGCTAGGTACCTTCTGTACCGACATTTTAAAATCCGCGTAAAATTCAAATTTTTAAATAAGTTTAAAAATTCATCTAATGTCGCCGCTTTGTATGCCTTAATAAAAAAAGAGATGACGATAAGCATCCGCATATAAAAAGCGTGGGCGATGAATTTGTAAATTCATTTAATACTATGTACTCGTAAAAAGGTCGATTATAAATATTATTGTTTAAGAATTACAAACGAGTAATAAAAATTATTAATTTTCAAGATATAAATAAATTAAATAAGTATTAAAATTATTGTATATTTAGAAAAGGTGGATCCACTTTCATGAAACCATTTGAATAGGTTAAAATTTTTATAAAACCAGTTTACTTATAATGAAAAAATATGTAAAATAGAGAAAAACCTTAACAAATACAGTCCAAAAGGCCTGAGAAATAAAAAACAAGATACAAAAATATAAATAGGTATCAAAAATATTGTATTTTTAGAATCTTTGGATCTACTTGCTTGAAATCATTTGAATTGGTTAAAATTTTTATAAACCAAGTTTACTAATAATAAGAGAATATTATACGTAGAGGAAAACTAAAACAAATACGGCCCACCAGGCCAGCGTAATTAAAAAACAAGATATAAATAAATTAAATAAGTATTAATATTATTGTATATTTAGAAAAGGTGGATCCACTTTCATGAAACCATTTGAATTGGTTAAAATTCTTATAAACCAAGTTTACTTATAATAGAAAAATATATAAAATAGAGAAAAACTTCAACAAATACAGTCCAAAAGGCCTGAGAAATAAAAAAACAAGATATAAAAATTTAAATAGGTATCAAAATTATTGTATTTTTATAAACGTTGGATCTACTTGCATAAAACCATTTGAATTGGTTAAAATTTTTATAAACCAATTTTACTAATAATGAGAGAATATTCTACGTAGAGAAAAACTTAAACAAATACGGCCCTTCAGGCCAGCGTAATTAAAAAACAAAATATAAATAAATTAAATAAGTATTAAAATAATTGAATATTTAGAAAAGGTGGATCCACTTTCATGAAACCATTTGAATAGGTTAAAATTTTTATAAAACAAGTTTACTTATAATGAAAAAATATGTAAAATAGAGAAAAACCTTAACAAATACAGTCCGAAAGGCCTGAGAATTAAAAAAACAAGATATAAAAATTTAAATAGGTATCAAAAATATTGTATTTTTAGAATCTTTGGATCTACTTGCATGAAACCATTTGAATTGGTTAAAATTTTTATAAACCAAATTTACTAATAATAAGAGAATATTCTACGTAGAGGAAAACTAAAACAAATACGGCCCTTCAGGCCAGCGTAATTAAAAAACAAGATATAAATAAATTATATAAGTATTAAAATTTTTGTATATTTAGAAAAGGTGGATCCACTTTCATGAAACCATTTGAATAGGTTAAAATTTTTATAAAATAAGTTTACTTATAATGAAAAAATATGTAAAATAGAGAAAAACCTTAACAAATACAGTCCAAAAGGCCTGAGAAATAAAAAAACAAGATATAAAAATTTAAATAGGTATCAAAATTATTGTATTTTTATAAACGTTGGATCTACTTGCATAAAACCATTTGAATTGGTTAAAATTTTTATAAACCAATTTTACTAATAATGAGAGAATATTCTACGTAGAGAAAAACTTAAACAAATACGGCCCTTCAGGCCAGCGTAATTAAAAAACAAAATATAAATAAATTAAATAAGTATTAAAATAATTGAATATTTAGAAAAGGTGGATCCACTTTCATGAAACCATTTGAATAGGTTAAAATTTTTATAAAACAAGTTTACTTATAATGAAAAAATATGTAAAATAGAGAAAAACCTTAACAAATACAGTCCGAAAGGCCTGAGAATTAAAAAAACAAGATATAAAAATTTAAATAGGTATCAAAAATATTGTATTTTTAGAATCTTTGGATCTACTTGCATGAAACCATTTGAATTGGTTAAAATTTTTATAAACCAAATTTACTAATAATAAGAGAATATTCTACGTAGAGGAAAACTAAAACAAATACGGCCCTTCAGGCCAGCGTAATTAAAAAACAAGATATAAATAAATTATATAAGTATTAAAATTTTTGTATATTTAGAAAAGGTGGATCCACTTTCATGAAACCATTTGAATAGGTTAAAATTTTTATAAAATAAGTTTACTTATAATGAAAAAATATGTAAAATAGAGAAAAACCTTAACAAATACAGTCCAAAAGGCCTGAGAAATAAAAAGACAAGATATAAAAATATAAATAGGTATAAAAAATATTGTATTTTTAGAATCTTTGGATCTACTTGCTTGAAACCATTTGAATTGGTTAAAATTTTTATAAACCAAGTTTACTAATAATAAGAGAATATTCTACGTAGAGGAAAACTAAAACAAATACGGCCCACCAGGCCAGCGTAATTAAAAAACAAGATATAAATAAATTAAATAAGTATTAATATTATTGTATATTTAGAAAAGGTGGATCCACTTTCATGAAACCATTTGAATTGGTTAAAACTCTTATAAACCAAGTTTACTTATAATAGAAAAATATATAAAATAGAGAAAAACTTGAACAAATACAGTCCAAAAGGCCTGAGAAATAAAAAAACATAATATAAAAAATTTAAATAGGTATGCAAATTATTGTATTTTTATAAACGTTGGATCCACTTGCATGAAACCATTTGAATAGGTTAAAATTTTTATAAAACAAGTTTACTTATAATTAAAAAATATGTAAAATAGAGAAAAACCTTAACAAATACAGTTCAAAAGGCCTGAGAAATAAAAAAACAAGATATAAAAATATAAATAGGTATCAAAAATATTGTATTTTTAGAATCATTGGATCTACTTGCTTGAAACCAATTGAATTGGTTAAAATTTTTATAAACCAATTTTACTAATAATGAGAGAAGATTCTAGGTAGAGAAAAACTTAAACAAATACGGCCCTTCAGGCCAGCGTAATTAAAAAACAAGATATAAATAAATTAAATAAGTATTAAAATTATTGTATATTTAGAAAAGGTGGATCCACTTTCATGAAACCATTTGAATAGGTTAAAATTTTTATAAAACAAGTTTCCTTATAATGAAAAAATATGTAAAATAGAGAAAAACCTTAACAAATACAGTCCAAAAGGCCTGAGAAATAAAAAAACAAGATATAAAAATTTAAATAGGTATCAAAAATATTGTATTTTTAGAATCTTTGGATCCACTTTTATGAATTCATTTGAATTGGTTAAAATTTTTATAATCCAATTTTACTAATAATGAGAGAATATTCTACGTAGAGAAAAACTTAAACAAATACGGCCCTTCAGGCCAGCGTAATTAAAAAACAAGATATAAATAAATTAAATAAGTATTAAAATTATTCTATATTTAGAAAAGGTGGATCCACTTTCATGAAACCATTTGAATAGGTTAAAATTTTTATAAAACCAGTTTACTTATAATGAAAAAATATGTAAAATAGAGAAAAACCTTAACAAATACAGTCCAAAAGGCCTGAGAAATAAAAAACAAGATACAAAAATATAAATAGGTATCAAAAATATTGTATTTTTAGAATCTTTGGATCTACTTGCTTGAAATCATTTGAATTGGTTAAAATTTTTATAAACCAAGTTTACTAATAATAAGAGAATATTCTACGTAGAGGAAAACTAAAACAAATACGGCCCACCAGGCCAGCGTAATTAAAAAACAAGATATAAATAAATTAAATAAGTATTAATATTATTGTATATTTAGAAAAGGTGGATCCACTTTCATGAAACCATTTGAATTGGTTAAAATTCTTATAAACCAAGTTTACTTATAATAGAAAAATATATAAAATAGAGAAAAACTTCAACAAATACAGTCCAAAAGGCCTGAGAAATAAAAAAACAAGATATAAAAATTTAAATAGGTATCAAAATTATTGTATTTTTATAAACGTTGGATCTACTTGCATAAAACCATTTGAATTGGTTAAAATTTTTATAAACCAATTTTACTAATAATGAGAGAATATTCTACGTAGAGAAAAACTTAAACAAATACGGCCCTTCAGGCCAGCGTAATTAAAAAACAAAATATAAATAAATTAAATAAGTATTAAAATTATTGAATATTTAGAAAAGGTGGATCCACTTTCATGAAACCATTTGAATAGGTTAAAATTTTTATAAAACAAGTTTACTTATAATGAAAAAATATGTAAAATAGAGAAAAACCTTAACAAATACAGTCCAAAAGGCCTGAGAAATAAAAAAACAAGATAAAAAAATTTAAATAGGTATCAAAAATATTGTATTTTTAGAATCTTTGGATCTACTTGCTTGAAACCATTTGATGTGGTTAAAATTTTTATAAACCAAGTTTACTAATAACAAGAGAATATTCTACGTAGAGGAAAACTAAAACAAATACGGCCCACCAGGCCAGCGTAATTAAAAAACAAGATATAAATAAATTAAATAAGTATTAATATTATTGTATATTTAGAAAAGGTGGATCCACTTTCATGAAACCATTTGAATTGGTTAAAATTCTTATAAACCAAGTTTACTTATAATAGAAAAATATATAAAATAGAGAAAAACTTCAACAAATACAGTCCAAAAGGCCTGAGAAATAAAAAAACAAGATATAAAAATTTAAATAGGTATCAAAATTATTGTATTTTTATAAACGTTGGATCTACTTGCATAAAACCATTTGAATTGGTTAAAATTTTTATAAACCAATTTTACTAATAATGAGAGAATATTCTACGTAGAGAAAAACTTAAACAAATACGGCCCTTCAGGCCAGCGTAATTAAAAAACAAAATATAAATAAATTAAATAAGTATTAAAATTATTGAATATTTAGAAAAAGTGGATCCACTTTCATGAAACCATTTGAATAGGTTAAAATTTTTATAAAACAAGTTTACTTATAATGAAAAAATATGTAAAATAGAGAAAAACCTTAACAAATACAGTCCAAAAGGCCTGAGAATTAAAAAAACAAGATATAAAAATTTAAATAGGTATCAAAAATATTGTATTTTTAGAATCTTTGGATCTACTTGCATGAAACCATTTGAATTGGTTAAAATTTTTATAAACCAAATTTACTAATAATAAGAGAATATTCTACGTAGAGGAAAACTAAAACAAATACGGCCCTTCAGGCCAGCGTAATTAAAAAACAAGATATAAATAAATTATATAAGTATTAAAATTTTTGTATATTTAGAAAAGGTGGATCCACTTTCATGAAACCATTTGAATAGGTTAAAATTTTTATAAAATAAGTTTACTTATAATGAAAAAATATGTAAAATAGAGAAAAACCTTAACAAATACAGTCCAAAAGGCCTGAGAAATAAAAAAACAAGATATAAAAATATAAATAGGTATAAAAAATATTGTATTTTTAGAATCTTTGGATCTACTTGCTTGAAACCATTTGAATTGGTTAAAATTTTTATAAACCAAGTTTACTAATAATAAGAGAATATTCTACGTAGAGGAAAACTAAAACAAATACGGCCCACCAGGCCAGCGTAATTAAAAAACAAGATATAAATAAATTAAATAAGTATTAATATTATTGTATATTTAGAAAAGGTGGATCCACTTTCATGAAACCATTTGAATTGGTTAAAACTCTTATAAACCAAGTTTACTTATAATAGAAAAATATATAAAATAGAGAAAAACTTGAACAAATACAGTCCAAAAGGCCTGAGAAATAAAAAAACATAATATAAAAAATTTAAATAGGTATGCAAATTATTGTATTTTTATAAACGTTGGATCCACTTGCATGAAACCATTTGAATAAGTTAAAATTTTTATAAAACAAGTTTACTTATAATTAAAAAATATGTAAAATAGAGAAAAACCTTAACAAATACAGTTCAAAAGGCCTGAGAAATAAAAAAACAAGATATAAAAATATAAATAGGTATCAAAAATATTGTATTTTTAGAATCATTGGATCTACTTGCTTGAAACCAATTGAATTGGTTAAAATTTTTATAAACCAATTTTCTTAATAATGAGAGAAGATTCTAGGTAGAGAAAAACTTAAACAAATACGGCCCTTCAGGCCAGCGTAATTAAAAAACAAGATATAAATAAATTAAATAAGTATTAAAATTATTGTATATTTAGAAAAGGTGGATCCACTTTCATGAAACCATTTGAATAGGTTAAAATTTTTATAAAACAAGTTTCCTTATAATGAAAAAATATGTAAAATAGAGAAAAACCTTAACAAATACAGTCCAAAAGGCCTGAGAAATAAAAAACAAGATACAAAAATATAAATAGGTATCAAAAATATTGTATTTTTAGAATCTTTGGATCTACTTGCTTGAAATCATTTGAATTGGTTAAAATTTTTATAAACCAAGTTTACTAATAATAAGAGAATGTTCTACGTAGAGGAAAACTAAAACAAATACGGCCCACCAGGCCAGCGTAATTAAAAAACAAGATATAAATAAATTAAATAAGTATTAATATTATTGTATATTTAGAAAAGGTGGATCCACTTTCATGAAACCATTTGAATTGGTTCAAATTCTTATAAACCAAGTTTACTTATAATAGAAAAATATATAAAATAGAGAAAAACTTCAACAAATACAGTCCAAAAGGCCTGAGAAATAAAAAAACAAGATATAAAAATTTAAATAGGTATCAAAATTATTGTATTTTTATAAACGTTGGATCTACTTGCATAAAACCATTTGAATTGGTTAAAATTTTTATAAACCAATTTTACTAATAATGAGAGAATATTCTACGTAGAGAAAAACTTAAACAAATACGGCCCTTCAGGCCAGCGTAATTAAAAAACAAAATATAAATAAATTAAATAAGTATTAAAATTATTGAATATTTAGAAAAGGTGGATCCACTTTCATGAAACCATTTGAATAGGTTAAAATTTTTATAAAACAAGTTTACTTATAATGAAAAAATATGTAAAATAGAGAAAAACCTTAACAAATACAGTCCAAAAGGCCTGAGAAATAAAAAAACAAGATATAAAAATTTAAATAGGTATCAAAAATATTGTATTTTTAGAATCTTTGGATCTACTTGCTTGAAACCATTTGAATTGGTTAAAATTTTTATAAACCAAGTTTACTAATAATAAGAGAATATTCTACGTAGAGGAAAACTAAAACAAATACGGCCCACCAGGCCAGCGTAATTAAAAAACAAGATATAAATAAATTAAATAAGTATTAATATTATTGTATATTTAGAAAAGGTGGATCCACTTTCATGAAACCATTTGAATTGGTTAAAACTCTTATAAACCAAGTTTACTTATAATAGAAAAATATATAAAATAGAGAAAAACTTGAACAAATACAGTCCAAAAGGCCTGAGAAATAAAAAAACATAATATAAAAAATTTAAATAGGTATGCAAATTATTGTATTTTTATAAACGTTGGATCCACTTGCATGAAACCATTTGAATAGGTTAAAATTTTTATAAAACAAGTTTACTTATAATTAAAAAATATGTAAAATAGAGAAAAACCTTAACAAATACAGTTCAAAAGGCCTGAGAAATAAAAAAACAAGATATAAAAATATAAATAGGTATCAAAAATATTGTATTTTTAGAATCATTGGATCTACTTGCTTGAAACCAATTGAATTGGTTAAAATTTTTATAAACCAATTTTACTAATAATGAGAGAAGATTCTAGGTAGAGAAAAACTTAAACAAATACGGCCCTTCAGGCCAGCGTAATTAAAAAACAAGATATAAATAAATTAAATAAGTATTAAAATTATTGTATATTTAGAAAAGGTGGATCCACTTTCATGAAACCATTTGAATAGGTTAAAATTTTTATAAAACAAGTTTCCTTATAATGAAAAAATATGTAAAATAGAGAAAAACCTTAACTAATACAGTCCAAAAGGCCTGAGAAATAAAAAAACAAGATATAAAAATTTAAATAGGTATCAAAAATATTGTATTTTTAGAATCTTTGGATCCACTTTTATGAATTCATTTGAATTGGTTAAAATTTTTATAATCCAATTTTACTAATAATGAGAGAATATTCTACGTAGAGAAAAACTTAAACAAATACGGCCCTTCAGGCCAGCGTAATTAAAAAACAAGATATAAATAAATTAAATAAGTATTAATATTATTGTATATTTAGAAAAGGTGGATCCACTTTCATGAAACCATTTGAATTGGTTCAAATTCTTATAAACCAAGTTTACTTATAATAGAAAAATATATAAAATAGAGAAAAACTTCAACAAATACAGTCCAAAAGGCCTGAGAAATAAAAAAACAAGATATAAAAATTTAAATAGGTATCAAAAATATTGTATTTTTAGAATCTTTGGATCTACTTGCTTGAAATCATTTGAATTGGTTAAAATTTTTATAAACCAAGTTTACTAATAATAAGAGAATATTCTACGTAGAGGAAAACTAAAACAAATACGGCCCACCAGGCCAGCGTAATTAAAAAACAAGATATAAATAAATTAAATAAGTATTAATATTATTGTATATTTAGAAAAGGTGGATCCACTTTCATGAAACCATTTGAATTGGTTCAAATTCTTATAAACCAAGTTTACTTATAATAGAAAAATATATAAAATAGAGAAAAACTTCAACAAATACAGTCCAAAAGGCCTGAGAAATAAAAAAACAAGATATAAAAATTTAAATAGGTATCAAAATTATTGTATTTTTATAAACGTTGGATCTACTTGCATAAAACCATTTGAATTGGTTAAAATTTTTATAAACCAATTTTACTAATAATGAGAGAATATTCTACGTAGAGAAAAACTTAAACAAATACGGCCCTTCAGGCCAGCGTAATTAAAAAACAAAATATAAATAAATTAAATAAGTATTAAAATTATTGAATATTTAGAAAAAGTGGATCCACTTTCATGAAACCATTTGAATAGGTTAAAATTTTTATAAAACAAGTTTACTTATAATGAAAAAATATGTAAAATAGAGAAAAACCTTAACAAATACAGTCCAAAAGGCCTGAGAATTAAAAAAACAAGATATAAAAATTTAAATAGGTATCAAAAATATTGTATTTTTAGAATCTTTGGATCTACTTGCATGAAACCATTTGAATTGGTTAAAATTTTTATAAACCAAATTTACTAATAATAAGAGAATATTCTACGTAGAGGAAAACTAAAACAAATACGGCCCTTCAGGCCAGCGTAATTAAAAAACAAGATATAAATAAATTATATAAGTATTAAAATTTTTGTATATTTAGAAAAGGTGGATCCACTTGCATGAAACCATTTGAATAGGTTAAAATTTTTATAAAACAAGTTTACTTATAATTAAAAAATATGTAAAATAGAGAAAAACCTTAACAAATACAGTTCAAAAGGCCTGAGAAATAAAAAAACAAGATATAAAAATATAAATAGGTATCAAAAATATTGTATTTTTAGAATCATTGGATCTACTTGCTTGAAACCAATTGAATTGGTTAAAATTTTTATAAACCAATTTTACTAATAATGAGAGAAGATTCTAGGTAGAGAAAAACTTAAACAAATACGGCCCTTCAGGCCAGCGTAATTAAAAAACAAGATATAAATAAATTAAATAAGTATTAAAATTATTGTATATTTAGAAAAGGTGGATCCACTTTCATGAAACCATTTGAATAGGTTAAAATTTTTATAAAACAAGTTTCCTTATAATGAAAAAATATGTAAAATAGAGAAAAACCTTAACTAATACAGTCCAAAAGGCCTGAGAAATAAAAAAACAAGATATAAAAATTTAAATAGGTATCAAAAATATTGTATTTTTAGAATCTTTGGATCCACTTTTATGAATTCATTTGAATTGGTTAAAATTTTTATAATCCAATTTTACTAATAATGAGAGAATATTCTACGTAGAGAAAAACTTAAACAAATACGGCCCTTCAGGCCAGCGTAATTAAAAAACAAGATATAAATAAATTAAATAAGTATTAATATTATTGTATATTTAGAAAAGGTGGATCCACTTTCATGAAACCATTTGAATTGGTTCAAATTCTTATAAACCAAGTTTACTTATAATAGAAAAATATATAAAATAGAGAAAAACTTCAACAAATACAGTCCAAAAGGCCTGAGAAATAAAAAAACAAGATATAAAAATTTAAATAGGTATCAAAAATATTGTATTTTTAGAATCTTTGGATCTACTTGCTTGAAATCATTTGAATTGGTTAAAATTTTTATAAACCAAGTTTACTAATAATAAGAGAATATTCTACGTAGAGGAAAACTAAAACAAATACGGCCCACCAGGCCAGCGTAATTAAAAAACAAGATATAAATAAATTAAATAAGTATTAATATTATTGTATATTTAGAAAAGGTGGATCCACTTTCATGAAACCATTTGAATTGGTTCAAATTCTTATAAACCAAGTTTACTTATAATAGAAAAATATATAAAATAGAGAAAAACTTCAACAAATACAGTCCAAAAGGCCTGAGAAATAAAAAAACAAGATATAAAAATTTAAATAGGTATCAAAATTATTGTATTTTTATAAACGTTGGATCTACTTGCATAAAACCATTTGAATTGGTTAAAATTTTTATAAACCAATTTTACTAATAATGAGAGAATATTCTACGTAGAGAAAAACTTAAACAACTACGGCCCTTCAGGCCAGCGTAATTAAAAAACAAGATATAAATAAATTAAATAAGTATTAAAATTATTGTATATTTAGAAAAGGTGGATCCACTTTCATGAAACCATTTGAATAGGTTAAAATTTTTATAAAACAAGTTTCCTTATAATGAAAAAATATGTAAAATAGAGAAAAACCTTAACAAATACAGTCCAAAAGGCCTGAGAAATAAAAAACAAGATACAAAAATATAAATAGGTATCAAAAATATTGTATTTTTAGAATCTTTGGATCTACTTGCTTGAAATCATTTGAATTGGTTAAAATTTTTATAAACCAAGTTTACTAATAATAAGAGAATGTTCTACGTAGAGGAAAACTAAAACAAATACGGCCCACCAGGCCAGCGTAATTAAAAAACAAGATATAAATAAATTAAATAAGTATTAATATTATTGTATATTTAGAAAAGGTGGATCCACTTTCATGAAACCATTTGAATTGGTTCAAATTCTTATAAACCAAGTTTACTTATAATAGAAAAATATATAAAATAGAGAAAAACTTCAACAAATACAGTCCAAAAGGCCTGAGAAATAAAAAAACAAGATATAAAAATTTAAATAGGTATCAAAATTATTGTATTTTTATAAACGTTGGATCTACTTGCATAAAACCATTTGAATTGGTTAAAATTTTTATAAACCAATTTTACTAATAATGAGAGAATATTCTACGTAGAGAAAAACTTAAACAAATACGGCCCTTCAGGCCAGCGTAATTAAAAAACAAAATATAAATAAATTAAATAAGTATTAAAATTATTGAATATTTAGAAAAGGTGGATCCACTTTCATGAAACCATTTGAATAGGTTAAAATTTTTATAAAACAAGTTTACTTATAATGAAAAAATATGTAAAATAGAGAAAAACCTTAACAAATACAGTCCAAAAGGCCTGAGAAATAAAAAAACAAGATATAAAAATTTAAATAGGTATCAAAAATATTGTATTTTTAGAATCTTTGGATCTACTTGCTTGAAACCATTTGAATTGGTTAAAATTTTTATAAACCAAGTTTACTAATAATAAGAGAATATTCTACGTAGAGGAAAACTAAAACAAATACGGCCCACCAGGCCAGCGTAATTAAAAAACAAGATATAAATAAATTAAATAAGTATTAATATTATTGTATATTTAGAAAAGGTGGATCCACTTTCATGAAACCATTTGAATTGGTTAAAACTCTTATAAACCAAGTTTACTTATAATAGAAAAATATATAAAATAGAGAAAAACTTGAACAAATACAGTCCAAAAGGCCTGAGAAATAAAAAAACATAATATAAAAAATTTAAATAGGTATGCAAATTATTGTATTTTTATAAACGTTGGATCCACTTGCATGAAACCATTTGAATAGGTTAAAATTTTTATAAAACAAGTTTACTTATAATTAAAAAATATGTAAAATAGAGAAAAACCTTAACAAATACAGTTCAAAAGGCCTGAGAAATAAAAAAACAAGATATAAAAATATAAATAGGTATCAAAAATATTGTATTTTTAGAATCATTGGATCTACTTGCTTGAAACCAATTGAATTGGTTAAAATTTTTATAAACCAATTTTACTAATAATGAGAGAAGATTCTAGGTAGAGAAAAACTTAAACAAATACGGCCCTTCAGGCCAGCGTAATTAAAAAACAAGATATAAATAAATTAAATAAGTATTAAAATTATTGTATATTTAGAAAAGGTGGATCCACTTTCATGAAACCATTTGAATAGGTTAAAATTTTTATAAAACAAGTTTCCTTATAATGAAAAAATATGTAAAATAGAGAAAAACCTTAACTAATACAGTCCAAAAGGCCTGAGAAATAAAAAAACAAGATATAAAAATTTAAATAGGTATCAAAAATATTGTATTTTTAGAATCTTTGGATCCACTTTTATGAATTCATTTGAATTGGTTAAAATTTTTATAATCCAATTTTACTAATAATGAGAGAATATTCTACGTAGAGAAAAACTTAAACAAATACGGCCCTTCAGGCCAGCGTAATTAAAAAACAAGATATAAATAAATTAAATAAGTATTAATATTATTGTATATTTAGAAAAGGTGGATCCACTTTCATGAAACCATTTGAATTGGTTCAAATTCTTATAAACCAAGTTTACTTATAATAGAAAAATATATAAAATAGAGAAAAACTTCAACAAATACAGTCCAAAAGGCCTGAGAAATAAAAAAACAAGATATAAAAATTTAAATAGGTATCAAAAATATTGTATTTTTAGAATCTTTGGATCTACTTGCTTGAAATCATTTGAATTGGTTAAAATTTTTATAAACCAAGTTTACTAATAATAAGAGAATATTCTACGTAGAGGAAAACTAAAACAAATACGGCCCACCAGGCCAGCGTAATTAAAAAACAAGATATAAATAAATTAAATAAGTATTAATATTATTGTATATTTAGAAAAGGTGGATCCACTTTCATGAAACCATTTGAATTGGTTCAAATTCTTATAAACCAAGTTTACTTATAATAGAAAAATATATAAAATAGAGAAAAACTTCAACAAATACAGTCCAAAAGGCCTGAGAAATAAAAAAACAAGATATAAAAATTTAAATAGGTATCAAAATTATTGTATTTTTATAAACGTTGGATCTACTTGCATAAAACCATTTGAATTGGTTAAAATTTTTATAAACCAATTTTACTAATAATGAGAGAATATTCTACGTAGAGAAAAACTTAAACAAATACGGCCCTTCAGGCCAGCGTAATTAAAAAACAAAATATAAATAAATTAAATAAGTATTAAAATTATTGAATATTTAGAAAAAGTGGATCCACTTTCATGAAACCATTTGAATAGGTTAAAATTTTTATAAAACAAGTTTACTTATAATGAAAAAATATGTAAAATAGAGAAAAACCTTAACAAATACAGTCCAAAAGGCCTGAGAATTAAAAAAACAAGATATAAAAATTTAAATAGGTATCAAAAATATTGTATTTTTAGAATCTTTGGATCTACTTGCATGAAACCATTTGAATTGGTTAAAATTTTTATAAACCAAATTTACTAATAATAAGAGAATATTCTACGTAGAGGAAAACTAAAACAAATACGGCCCTTCAGGCCAGCGTAATTAAAAAACAAGATATAAATAAATTATATAAGTATTAAAATTTTTGTATATTTAGAAAAGGTGGATCCACTTGCATGAAACCATTTGAATAGGTTAAAATTTTTATAAAACAAGTTTACTTATAATTAAAAAATATGTAAAATAGAGAAAAACCTTAACAAATACAGTTCAAAAGGCCTGAGAAATAAAAAAACAAGATATAAAAATATAAATAGGTATCAAAAATATTGTATTTTTAGAATCATTGGATCTACTTGCTTGAAACCAATTGAATTGGTTAAAATTTTTATAAACCAATTTTACTAATAATGAGAGAAGATTCTAGGTAGAGAAAAACTTAAACAAATACGGCCCTTCAGGCCAGCGTAATTAAAAAACAAGATATAAATAAATTAAATAAGTATTAAAATTATTGTATATTTAGAAAAGGTGGATCCACTTTCATGAAACCATTTGAATAGGTTAAAATTTTTATAAAACAAGTTTCCTTATAATGAAAAAATATGTAAAATAGAGAAAAACCTTAACTAATACAGTCCAAAAGGCCTGAGAAATAAAAAAACAAGATATAAAAATTTAAATAGGTATCAAAAATATTGTATTTTTAGAATCTTTGGATCCACTTTTATGAATTCATTTGAATTGGTTAAAATTTTTATAATCCAATTTTACTAATAATGAGAGAATATTCTACGTAGAGAAAAACTTAAACAAATACGGCCCTTCAGGCCAGCGTAATTAAAAAACAAGATATAAATAAATTAAATAAGTATTAATATTATTGTATATTTAGAAAAGGTGGATCCACTTTCATGAAACCATTTGAATTGGTTCAAATTCTTATAAACCAAGTTTACTTATAATAGAAAAATATATAAAATAGAGAAAAACTTCAACAAATACAGTCCAAAAGGCCTGAGAAATAAAAAAACAAGATATAAAAATTTAAATAGGTATCAAAAATATTGTATTTTTAGAATCTTTGGATCTACTTGCTTGAAATCATTTGAATTGGTTAAAATTTTTATAAACCAAGTTTACTAATAATAAGAGAATATTCTACGTAGAGGAAAACTAAAACAAATACGGCCCACCAGGCCAGCGTAATTAAAAAACAAGATATAAATAAATTAAATAAGTATTAATATTATTGTATATTTAGAAAAGGTGGATCCACTTTCATGAAACCATTTGAATTGGTTCAAATTCTTATAAACCAAGTTTACTTATAATAGAAAAATATATAAAATAGAGAAAAACTTCAACAAATACAGTCCAAAAGGCCTGAGAAATAAAAAAACAAGATATAAAAATTTAAATAGGTATCAAAATTATTGTATTTTTATAAACGTTGGATCTACTTGCATAAAACCATTTGAATTGGTTAAAATTTTTATAAACCAATTTTACTAATAATGAGAGAATATTCTACGTAGAGAAAAACTTAAACAACTACGGCCCTTCAGGCCAGCGTAATTAAAAAACAAAATATAAATAAATTAAATAAGTATTAAAATTATTGAATATTTAGAAAAAGTGGATCCACTTTCATGAAACCATTTGAATAGGTTAAAATTTTTATAAAACAAGTTTACTTATAATGAAAAAATATGTAAAATAGAGAAAAACCTTAACAAATACAGTCCAAAAGGCCTGAGAATTAAAAAAACAAGATATAAAAATTTAAATAGGTATCAAAAATATTGTATTTTTAGAATCTTTGGATCTACTTGCATGAAACCATTTGAATTGGTTAAAATTTTTATAAACCAAATTTACTAATAATAAGAGAATATTCTACGTAGAGGAAAACTAAAACAAATACGGCCCTTCAGGCCAGCGTAATTAAAAAACAAGATATAAATAAATTATATAAGTATTAAAATTTTTGTATATTTAGAAAAGGTGGATCCACTTTCATGAAACCATTTGAATAGGTTAAAATTTTTATAAAATAAGTTTACTTATAATGAAAAAATATGTAAAATAGAGAAAAACCTTAACAAATACAGTCCAAAAGGCCTGAGAAATAAAAAAACAAGATATAAAAATATAAATAGGTATAAAAAATATTGTATTTTTAGAATCTTTGGATCTACTTGCTTGAAACCATTTGAATTGGTTAAAATTTTTATAAACCAAGTTTACTAATAATAAGAGAATATTCTACGTAGAGGAAAACTAAAACAAATACGGCCCACCAGGCCAGCGTAATTAAAAAACAAGATATAAATAAATTAAATAAGTATTAATATTATTGTATATTTAGAAAAGGTGGATCCACTTTCATGAAACCATTTGAATTGGTTAAAACTCTTATAAACCAAGTTTACTTATAATAGAAAAATATATAAAATAGAGAAAAACTTGAACAAATACAGTCCAAAAGGCCTGAGAAATAAAAAAACATAATATAAAAAATTTAAATAGGTATGCAAATTATTGTATTTTTATAAACGTTGGATCCACTTGCATGAAACCATTTGAATAGGTTAAAATTTTTATAAAACAAGTTTACTTATAATTAAAAAATATGTAAAATAGAGAAAAACCTTAACAAATACAGTTCAAAAGGCCTGAGAAATAAAAAAACAAGATATAAAAATATAAATAGGTATCAAAAATATTGTATTTTTAGAATCATTGGATCTACTTGCTTGAAACCAATTGAATTGGTTAAAATTTTTATAAACCAATTTTCTTAATAATGAGAGAAGATTCTAGGTAGAGAAAAACTTAAACAAATACGGCCCTTCAGGCCAGCGTAATTAAAAAACAAGATATAAATAAATTAAATAAGTATTAAAATTATTGTATATTTAGAAAAGGTGGATCCACTTTCATGAAACCATTTGAATAGGTTAAAATTTTTATAAAACAAGTTTCCTTATAATGAAAAAATATGTAAAATAGAGAAAAACCTTAACAAATACAGTCCAAAAGGCCTGAGAAATAAAAAACAAGATACAAAAATATAAATAGGTATCAAAAATATTGTATTTTTAGAATCTTTGGATCTACTTGCTTGAAATCATTTGAATTGGTTAAAATTTTTATAAACCAAGTTTACTAATAATAAGAGAATGTTCTACGTAGAGGAAAACTAAAACAAATACGGCCCACCAGGCCAGCGTAATTAAAAAACAAGATATAAATAAATTAAATAAGTATTAATATTATTGTATATTTAGAAAAGGTGGATCCACTTTCATGAAACCATTTGAATTGGTTCAAATTCTTATAAACCAAGTTTACTTATAATAGAAAAATATATAAAATAGAGAAAAACTTCAACAAATACAGTCCAAAAGGCCTGAGAAATAAAAAAACAAGATATAAAAATTTAAATAGGTATCAAAATTATTGTATTTTTATAAACGTTGGATCTACTTGCATAAAACCATTTGAATTGGTTAAAATTTTTATAAACCAATTTTACTAATAATGAGAGAATATTCTACGTAGAGAAAAACTTAAACAAATACGGCCCTTCAGGCCAGCGTAATTAAAAAACAAAATATAAATAAATTAAATAAGTATTAAAATTATTGAATATTTAGAAAAGGTGGATCCACTTTCATGAAACCATTTGAATAGGTTAAAATTTTTATAAAACAAGTTTACTTATAATGAAAAAATATGTAAAATAGAGAAAAACCTTAACAAATACAGTCCAAAAGGCCTGAGAAATAAAAAAACAAGATATAAAAATTTAAATAGGTATCAAAAATATTGTATTTTTAGAATCTTTGGATCTACTTGCTTGAAACCATTTGAATTGGTTAAAATTTTTATAAACCAAGTTTACTAATAATAAGAGAATATTCTACGTAGAGGAAAACTAAAACAAATACGGCCCACCAGGCCAGCGTAATTAAAAAACAAGATATAAATAAATTAAATAAGTATTAATATTATTGTATATTTTGAAAAGGTGGATCCACTTTCATGAAACCATTTGAATTGGTTAAAATTCTTATAAACCAAGTTTACTTATAATAGAAAAATATATAAAATAGAGAAAAACTTCAACAAATACAGTCCAAAAGGCCTGAGAAATAAAAAAACAAGATATAAAAATTTAAATAGGTATCAAAATTATTGTATTTTTATAAACGTTGGATCTACTTGCATAAAACCATTTGAATTGGTTAAAATTTTTATAAACCAATTTTACTAATAATGAGAGAATATTCTACGTAGAGAAAAACTTAAACAAATACGGCCCTTCAGGCCAGCGTAATTAAAAAACAAAATATAAATAAATTAAATAAGTATTAAAATTATTGAATATTTAGAAAAGGTGGATCCACTTTCATGAAACCATTTGAATAGGTTAAAATTTTTATAAAACAAGTTTACTTATAATGAAAAAATATGTAAAATAGAGAAAAACCTTAACAAATACAGTCCAAAAGGCCTGAGAATTAAAAAAACAAGATATAAAAATTTAAATAGGTATCAAAAATATTGTATTTTTAGAATCTTTGGATCTACTTGCATGAAACCATTTGAATTGGTTAAAATTTTTATAAACCAAGTTTACTAATAATAAGAGAATGTTCTACGTAGAGGAAAACTAAAACAAATACGGCCCACCAGGCCAGCGTAATTAAAAAACAAGATATAAATAAATTAAATAAGTATTAATATTATTGTATATTTAGAAAAGGTGGATCCACTTTCATGAAACCATTTGAATTGGTTCAAATTCTTATAAACCAAGTTTACTTATAATAGAAGAATATATAAAATAGAGAAAAACTTCAACAAATACAGTCCAAAAGGCCTGAGAAATAAAAAAACAAGATATAAAAATTTAAATAGGTATCAAAATTATTGTATTTTTATAAACGTTGGATCTACTTGCATAAAACCATTTGAATTGGTTAAAATTTTTATAAACCAATTTTACTAATAATGAGAGAATATTCTACGTAGAGAAAAACTTAAACAAATACGGCCCTTCAGGCCAGCGTAATTAAAAAACAAAATATAAATAAATTAAATAAGTATTAAAATTATTGAATATTTAGAAAAGGTGGATCCACTTTCATGAAACCATTTGAATAGGTTAAAATTTTTATAAAACAAGTTTCCTTATAATGAAAAAATATGTAAAATAGAGAAAAACCTTAACAAATACAGTCCAAAAGGCCTGAGAAATAAAAAAACAAGATATAAAAATTTAAATAGGTATCAAAAATATTGTATTTTTAGAATCTTTGGATCCACTTTTATGAATTCATTTGAATTGGTTAAAATTTTTATAATCCAATTTTACTAATAATGAGAGAATATTCTACGTAGAGAAAAACTTAAACAAATACGGCCCTTCAGGCCAGCGTAATTAAAAAACAAGATATAAATAAATTATATAAGTATTAAAATTTTTGTATATTTAGAAAAGGTGGATCCACTTTCATGAAACCATTTGAATAGGTTAAAATTTTTATAAAACCAGTTTACTTATAATGAAAAAATATGTAAAATAGAGAAAAACCTTAACAAATACAGTCCAAAAGGCCTGAGAAATAAAAAACAAGATACAAAAATATAAATAGGTATCAAAAATATTGTATTTTTAGAATCTTTGGATCTACTTGCTTGAAATCATTTGAATTGGTTAAAATTTTTATAAACCAAGTTTACTAATAATAAGAGAATGTTCTACGTAGAGGAAAACTAAAACAAATACGGCCCACCAGGCCAGCGTAATTAAAAAACAAGATATAAATAAATTAAATAAGTATTAATATTATTGTATATTTAGAAAAGGCGGATCCACTTTCATGAAACCATTTGAATTGGTTCAAATTCTTATAAACCAAGTTTACTTATAATAGAAAAATATATAAAATAGAGAAAAACTTCAACAAATACAGTCCAAAAGGCCTGAGAAATAAAAAAACAAGATATAAAAATTTAAATAGGTATCAAAATTATTGTATTTTTATAAACGTTGGATCTACTTGCATAAAACCATTTGAATTGGTTAAAATTTTTATAAACCAATTTTACTAATAATGAGAGAATATTCTACGTAGAGAAAAACTTAAACAAATACGGCCCTTCAGGCCAGCGTAATTAAAAAACAAAATATAAATAAATTAAATAAGTATTAAAATTATTGAATATTTAGAAAAGGTGGATCCACTTTCATGAAACCATTTGAATAGGTTAAAATTTTTATAAAACAAGTTTACTTATAATGAAAAAATATGTAAAATAGAGAAAAACCTTAACAAATACAGTCCAAAAGGCCTGAGAAATAAAAAAACAAGATATAAAAATTTAAATAGGTATCAAAAATATTGTATTTTTAGAATCTTTGGATCTACTTGCTTGAAACCATTTGAATTGGTTAAAATTTTTATAAACCAAGTTTACTAATAATAAGAGAATATTCTACGTAGAGGAAAACTAAAACAAATACGGCCCACCAGGCCAGCGTAATTAAAAAACAAGATATAAATAAATTAAATAAGTATTAATATTATTGTATATTTTGAAAAGGTGGATCCACTTTCATGAAACCATTTGAATTGGTTAAAATTCTTATAAACCAAGTTTACTTATAATAGAAAAATATATAAAATAGAGAAAAACTTCAACAAATACAGTCCAAAAGGCCTGAGAAATAAAAAAACAAGATATAAAAATTTAAATAGGTATCAAAATTATTGTATTTTTATAAACGTTGGATCTACTTGCATAAAACCATTTGAATTGGTTAAAATTTTTATAAACCAATTTTACTAATAATGAGAGAATATTCTACGTAGAGAAAAACTTAAACAAATACGGCCCTTCAGGCCAGCGTAATTAAAAAACAAAATATAAATAAATTAAATAAGTATTAAAATTATTGAATATTTAGAAAAGGTGGATCCACTTTCATGAAACCATTTGAATAGGTTAAAATTTTTATAAAACAAGTTTACTTATAATGAAAAAATATGTAAAATAGAGAAAAACCTTAACAAATACAGTCCAAAAGGCCTGAGAATTAAAAAAACAAGATATAAAAATTTAAATAGGTATCAAAAATATTGTATTTTTAGAATCTTTGGATCTACTTGCATGAAACCATTTGAATTGGTTAAAATTTTTATAAACCAAATTTACTAATAATAAGAGAATATTCTACGTAGAGGAAAACTAAAACAAATACGGCCCTTCAGGCCAGCGTAATTAAAAAACAAAATATAAATAAATTAAATAAGTATTAAAATTATTGAATATTTAGAAAAGGTGGATCCACTTTCATGAAACCATTTGAATAGGTTAAAATTTTTATAAAACTAGTTTACTTATAATGAAAAAATATGTAAAATAGAGAAAAACCTTAACAAATACAGTCCAAAAGGCCTGAGAAATAAAAAACAAGATACAAAAATATAAATAGGTATCAAAAATATTGTATTTTTAGAATCTTTGGATCTACTTGCTTGAAATCATTTGAATTGGTTAAAATTTTTATAAACCAAGTTTACTAATAATAAGAGAATATTCTACGTAGAGGAAAACTAAAACAAATACGGCCCACCAGGCCAGCGTAATTAAAAAACAAGATATAAATAAATTAAATAAGTATTAATATTATTGTATATTTAGAAAAGGTGGATCCACTTTCATGAAACCATTTGAATTGGTTCAAATTCTTATAAACCAAGTTTACTTATAATAGAAAAATATATAAAATAGAGAAAAACTTCAACAAATACAGTCCAAAAGGCCTGAGAAATAAAAAAACAAGATATAAAAATTTAAATAGGTATCAAAATTATTGTATTTTTATAAACGTTGGATCTACTTGCATAAAACCATTTGAATTGGTTAAAATTTTTATAAACCAATTTTACTAATAATGAGAGAATATTCTACGTAGAGAAAAACTTAAACAAATACGGCCCTTCAGGCCAGCGTAATTAAAAAACAAAATATAAATAAATTAAATAAGTATTAAAATTATTGAATATTTAGAAAAGGTGGATCCACTTTCATGAAACCATTTGAATAGGTTAAAATTTTTATAAAACAAGTTTACTTATAATGAAAAAATATGTAAAATAGAGAAAAACCTTAACAAATACAGTCCAAAAGGCCTGAGAAATAAAAAAACAAGATATAAAAATTTAAATAGGTATCAAAAATATTGTATTTTTAGAATCTTTGGATCTACTTGCTTGAAACCATTTGAATTGGTTAAAATTTTTATAAACCAAGTTTACTAATAATAAGAGAATATTCTACGTAGAGGAAAACTAAAACAAATACGGCCCACCAGGCCAGCGTAATTAAAAAACAAGATATAAATAAATTAAATAAGTATTAATATTATTGTATATTTAGAAAAGGTGGATCCACTTTCATGAAACCATTTGAATTGGTTAAAATTCTTATAAACCAAGTTTACTTATAATAGAAAAATATATAAAATAGAGAAAAACTTCAACAAATACAGTCCAAAAGGCCTGAGAAATAAAAAAACAAGATATAAAAATTTAAATAGGTATCAAAATTATTGTATTTTTATAAACGTTGGATCTACTTGCATAAAACCATTTGAATTGGTTAAAATTTTTATAAACCAATTTTACTAATAATGAGAGAATATTCTACGTAGAGAAAAACTTAAACAAATACGGCCCTTCAGGCCAGCGTAATTAAAAAACAAAATATAAATAAATTAAATAAGTATTAAAATTATTGAATATTTAGAAAAAGTGGATCCACTTTCATGAAACCATTTGAATAGGTTAAAATTTTTATAAAACAAGTTTACTTATAATGAAAAAATATGTAAAATAGAGAAAAACCTTAACAAATACAGTCCAAATGGCCTGAGAATTAAAAAAACAAGATATAAAAATTTAAATAGGTATCAAAAATATTGTATTTTTAGAATCTTTGGATCTACTTGCATGAAACCATTTGAATTGGTTAAAATTTTTATAAACCAAATTTACTAATAATAAGAGAATATTCTACGTAGAGGAAAACTAAAACAAATACGGCCCTTCAGGCCAGCGTAATTAAAAAACAAGATATAAATAAATTATATAAGTATTAAAATTTTTGTATATTTAGAAAAGGTGGATCCACTTTCATGAAACCATTTGAATAGGTTAAAATTTTTATAAAATAAGTTTACTTATAATGAAAAAATATGTAAAATAGAGAAAAACCTTAACAAATACAGTCCAAAAGGCCTGAGAAATAAAAAAACAAGATATAAAAATATAAATAGGTATAAAAAATATTGTATTTTTAGAATCTTTGGATCTACTTGCTTGAAACCATTTGAATTGGTTAAAATTTTTATAAACCAAGTTTACTAATAATAAGAGAATATTCTACGTAGAGGAAAACTAAAACAAATACGGCCCTTCAGGCCAGCGTAATTAAAAAACAAGATATAAATAAATTAAATAAGTATTAAAATTATTGTATATTTAGAAAAGGTGGATCCACTTTCATGAAACCATTTGAATAGGTTAAAATTTTTATAAAACCAGTTTACTTATAATGAAAAAATATGTAAAATAGAGAAAAAACTTAACAAATACAGTCCAAAAGGCCTGAGAAATAAAAAACAAGATACAAAAATATAAATAGGTATCAAAAATATTGTATTTTTAGAATCTTTGGATCTACTTGCTTGAAATCATTTGAATTGGTTAAAATTTTTATAAACCAAGTTTACTAATAATAAGAGAATATTCTACGTAGAGGAAAACTAAAACAAATACGGCCCACCAGGCCAGCGTAATTAAAAAACAAGATATAAATAAATTAAATAAGTATTAATATTATTGTATATTTAGAAAAGGTGGATCCACTTTCATGAAACCATTTGAATTGGTTCAAATTCTTATAAACCAAGTTTACTTATAATAGAAAAATATATAAAATAGAGAAAAACTTCAACAAATACAGTCCAAAAGGCCTGAGAAATAAAAAAACAAGATATAAAAATTTAAATAGGTATCAAAATTATTGTATTTTTATAAACGTTGGATCTACTTGCATAAAACCATTTGAATTGGTTAAAATTTTTATAAACCAATTTTACTAATAATGAGAGAATATTCTACGTAGAGAAAAACTTAAACAAATACGGCCCTTCAGGCCAGCGTAATTAAAAAACAAAATATAAATAAATTAAATAAGTATTAAAATTATTGAATATTTAGAAAAGGTGGATCCACTTTCATGAAACCATTTGAATAGGTTAAAATTTTTATAAAACAAGTTTACTTATAATGAAAAAATATGTAAAATAGAGAAAAACCTTAACAAATACAGTCCAAAAGGCCTGAGAAATAAAAAAACGAGATAAAAAAATTTAAATAGGTATCAAAAATATTGTATTTTTAGAATCTTTGGATCTACTTGCTTGAAACCATTTGAATTGGTTAAAATTTTTATAA